>OY282559.1:108729517-110228267 GCA_958295665.1 Tipula vernalis
AAATTCAATTACAATTTTTTTCTTCTTCATGACAATCACATAAGCTGTGAACGCTAATTTTACTTTTTTTTTTTAATTTTTGTTGAATGTTAATTAATTCTTATAATTTCTAAATATGCTACCGGTCTTACGACACTTTTAAATGTGTTTTATTTATTAACACGTAGAAACATATTAGTATTACGAACGGTAAATTCAACGAAAACCGGCTAATAGACAGAATTCTATTTATTTAATTTTAATTTTTTTAATATGTTCCGAAGATTGTAAGAGAATTCAATCCAGTTTCGAACTGATGAGCTTATGATTATGAAAAAATCAATCCTCTCATCAGGCCGCGGCGACTGGACTGACTATACCACAATTTACATTCTATATATACAGAATGTCCTGTGCTTTATATACTAGCGAATCGTACTAATATAGATAAATTCAATTACAATTTTTTTTTCTTCTTCATGACAATCACATAAGCTGTGAACGCTAATTTTACTTTTTTTTTTTTAATTTTTGTTGAATGTTAATTAATTCTTATAATTTCTAAATATGCTACCGGTCTTACGACACTTTTAAATGTGTTTTATTTATTAACACGTAGAAACATATTAGTATTACGAACGGTAAATTCAACGAAAACCGGCTAATAGACAGAATTCTATTTATTTAATTTTAATTTTTTTAATATGTTCCGAAGATTGTAAGAGAATTCAATCCAGTTTCGAACTGATGAGCTTATGATTATGAAAAAATCAATCCTCTCATCAGGCCGCGGCGACTGGACTGACTATACCACAATTTACATTCTATATATACAGAATGTCCTGTGCTTTATTGCTTTATATACTAGCGAATCGTACTAATATAGATAAATTCAATTACAATTTTTTTCTTCTTCATGACAATCACATAAGCTGTGAACGCTAATTTTACTTTTTTTTTTTTTTTTTTATTTTTTTTTTTTTTTTTATTTTTTTTTTTTTTTTTTTTTTTAATTTTTGTTGAATGTTAATTAATTCTTATAATTTCTAAATATGCTACCGGTCTTACGACACTTTTAAATGTGTTTTATTTATTAACACGTAGAAACATATTAGTATTACGAACGGTAAATTCAACGAAAACCGGCTAATAGACAGAATTCTATTTATTTAATTTTAATTTTTTTAATATGTTCCGAAGATTGTAAGAGAATTCAATCCAGTTTCGAACTGATGAGCTTATGATTATGAAAAAATCAATCCTCTCATCAGGCCGCGGCGACTGGACTGACTATACCACAATTTACATTCTATATATACAGAATGTCCTGTGCTTTATATACTAGCGAATCGTACTAATATAGATAAATTCAATTACAATTTTTTTCTTCTTCATGACAATCACATAAGCTGTGAACGCTAATTTTACTTTTTTTTTTTTAATTTTTGTTGAATGTTAATTAATTCTTATAATTTCTAAATATGCTACCGGTCTTACGACACTTTTAAATGTGTTTTATTTATTAACACGTAGAAACATATTAGTATTACGAACGGTAAATTCAACGAAAACCGGCTAATAGACAGAATTCTATTTATTTAATTTTAATTTTTTTAATATGTTCCGAAGATTGTAAGAGAATTCAATCCAGTTTCGAACTGATGAGCTTATGATTATGAAAAAATCAATCCTCTCATCAGGCCGCGGCGACTGGACTGACTATACCACAATTTACATTCTATATATACAGAATGTCCTGTGCTTTATATACTAGCGAATCGTACTAATATAGATAAATTCAATTACAATTTTTTTCTTCTTCATGACAATCGATTGTCATCAAGAAGAAAAAAATTGTAATTGAATTTATCTATATTAGTACGATTCGCTAGTATATAAAGCACAGGACATTCTGTATATATAGAATGTAAATTGTGGTATAGTCAGTCCAGTCGCCGCGGCCTGATGAGAGGATTGATTTTTTCATAATCATAAGCTCATCAGTTCGAAACTGGATTGAATTCTCTTACAATCTTCGGAACATATTAAAAAAATTAAAATTAAATAAATAGAATTCTGTCTATTAGCCGGTTTTCGTTGAATTTACCGTTCGTAATACTAATATGTTTCTACGTGTTAATAAATAAAACACATTTAAAAGTGTCGTAAGACCGGTAGCATATTTAGAAATTATAAGAAATAATTAACATTCAACAAAAATTAAAAAAAAAAAAAAAAAAAAAAAAAAAAAAAAAAAAAAAATTAAAAAAAAAAAAATAAAAAAAAAAAAATAAAAAAAAAAAGCATCTAAATATGTTTCTCTTTGTAAACCCGGTGATGCTTCCGGATATTGGTTATGATTATCTTCGACGATTTGGTGGATAACTCTTGTTGCTAAATATGGTGCTGAGGACCTGCCCCAAGTTAAAGTCTTCAGTTCAAAATGCCTTATTCGTTTGGTCGGCGTTTGGCGCCATATTATGTATTGAAATCGGAGATCCCTTGGATGTATCGATATCTGCCGATACATATTTTCAACAACTGCGGTAAAAACTACTTTGTAGACACGAAAAAGTAACAAAATATCGGTTAATAAATTTTTCAATATTGGCCCAGTGTGTAGATTATCGTTAAGCAAATAACCTGAGCTGGTTTTGGGGCCGAAACAGTTAAAGCAACGATTTCCAGTTTTCACTAACTCTTTTCGCTTCGATTGCATTGGTTAAAGATTTCAGAAATAATCTAGTTTGGGTCACTGTTTTTCGCGAGTGACTGAATCCAGAGAATCAGCTCTCTTCATTAAAAAATCGATTAGTCATTGGCAGGTTGGAAACTCAATGTTCGATGTCTCGGTAGCCCACTTGTCTCTCGTGGCTTCATCTAATTTCTGAATCAATAAGAAAACTAGCAACGTATCTTTGTGTACCGTTTCCTATTGTACCGGTTCTTCAATTTGTTTAACGCTTCAATATTATTCGTGTCGGAAATGGGAAGATGTTTAAAGGTTATCGGATGTTTAAAGGTTATTGGAACTGCCATTGGAGCTGCACTAATCTTGTTCTCCTTGAGTATCGTTTAAGTCGAATGACATATTTCCGGAGGTATTTTTCCGCAAAGTCATTTTGATGGATTTCATCTTTTGTCCGCATTCTCAACCTCGTGAAATTCTGATAATAATCCCTCTACACGTCGTAATCGAACCTTCAGTTGTTCAAGATCCAATTGGAGAATGCCTCAATATCTTTAGAGGACTGCGCATCAGTAAATCATTGAAACTAGAACGAGGTTTAAAAAATCACTGAGAAGTGATACACATAATTTTCACAAACTCACTTCGTAAGTTAAAATATTCAAGTCTCCTTGTATATCGGGCAAAGTAAAATTGGGCACTGACAGCCCAAAACAGCCAAATAATTGCTGTAACTGGGTCACCTACAGAATGCGAATGAATCACGACGTCAGAAACGATCTCGATCGGACCACTAAACAGCCCTTGGATTCGGTACCAACGAAAGTAATACCTCGTGGGAGACCACCTACTCGATCGATGGACGACGTTGAAAACACACTCGGCCACCGTGTCTCGTGTTATCTTGGAGTGGATCGAACTATTTGGAGGGATATCGTTGAGGCAGGTAAATCCCTTCATGGGATGAAGCGGCAGAGGAAGAAGAAGAAAACTAAAAAAAATTCATTGAACAATTCTAAAAGTAAAAAGGTTGTACTAGAGGCAATAACAGAGTACTGTAATATCGATGCATGCAGAATTTTGCATATCTGTTTCCAGCATTAGTCATTTCTTTCCGACTTTGAAGCAGATATATTTAAGTGGACTCTCTTTTGCTGTCAGCTAAGAAGCTATTGTCAGTGGCGTAGCTAGGTACCCACAGCACCCTAGAGAGCTATCAAACGTTCGAATATTAGTTCAAAGTCAAGATCAGATAGATGGTAGCTCAGATTAAGCTTAAAGAACGCCACCCTTTCAAAAAAAAAAAGAAAAAGAAAAACTCGTTCCTGTTGCTTTGAAATATTTGCTTAAGCAGTCCCAACAATTTTTTCTCGACTGGTGAAAGTGAATGTCAGAGTAATTACACTTAATCTCTGACTCCATAGAAATAAAAATGGCTTTAGGTTCTGGCAAAATATTTAGATTTAGAAGAAAATTTGCCAAACTTGTTTGAAATCAAAGCTCTTGATATCAAACGATACCGATTTTAATGTTTGCAACCTTTAACAAATCAAGTTTTGATTTTCTCGTTTACCGAATATTTTTTATTACCGATAAACGGTAAATAAAAACTTAATTTACCGGTAAAACCGGTCACTTTTTAAATTTTCTTGAGATTATTGGAGTATAGTATGGAAACGGGATGCGTGATCGGTGCGAAACTCAATTGGTGATTCGGAGTTTTGAAATCGTCAGATTATTCGAGATTTTCGAGATTATTCGAGTATGTTTGAAATTGTCGGGTGAATTTGATAGTTCAATGTTACTCGAGAATCTTAGAGCCTATCCGAAGAATATGATTGTTCGGTATTTACGAAATTATCCGATCTATTTGAGGGTTCCATACTTCCATTATTATTGCAAATCGCTTTGTTGAACTTAGCCTTAATTTGTTTAGTAGCGTACGGCTTAGTAGTATTAGTAACATTAAATTACTTAGCAAATAATTCGATATTTACACGCAAAAGAGACAGGCACTCGGCTCAAACCTTAAAGGTGGAGTCACCAACAAAGAAACAATAAGGGTCTTGAAGGCTGCAGTGTCGAGTACCAGCGGACGCCGAGGGCCTGCCATAGAAAAAGGGAGCTTGGACCGTAAAGAACAAGCTACCTTCACAGCAGGTTCGGTAAACGCGGCCTTGGCACCTAAGCCGGTGACTGGCGCGAAAGTTATCCCTGAGGCTAAGCGGTGATACAGGAACCGACGCTCGGCGCAGAGGATATTAGATAGGCTGGCTGCCATCCTTGAGGGGCTGCTAACGAAGGAACAGTAGGAATCTCTGGCATGGGCAAAGGTTACCTTCTTAGGCGACAATTCGGGGAGGGTACCAGCAGAATCGAAAAGACAGCGGTCCCAAGACGAATTGGAAACTGGGGATAGTAAGCGACCCAGAATGCAGGGAGCCCAAGGAGATTCTAGGATGCACAGGGCAAGACTGTTCAGTGACGTCCTTAAAGAGCATCCAGGGACACTAGCCGTCATTGACAGGAGTCAAGAAGATGGGAGTATCACTCTCGATAAATGGAGGCTAGTGTATAACGCACTAAACTCCGTTTTCTTAACGGTCCTCGGAGAAAATCCGGGGCCACCTCAATCTTGTAGGGTGCGCAGATCAAAGGTCGGCAGACCTTTATCATCTGGCCGTAGCTAAAATAGGAGAAGTGTGGCGAGGCGTGAAGCTGGCAGTGGTTGACAGGGACGTGATCCCTAGCAGACCAAGGGCACGCGTCTGGCTGTCAATCGAGCCATCCTGTCCGGATGAAATAATGCGCATAATTCGGGAAAGCAACGTTGATCTTCCGACGAACAATTGGAAGATCATTAAACAAGAGGAGGCGAAGGGAGGATCTAGGTTGTCCATTTTAGTGGTGAACAAAGAGTTCCTAGCCGCTCTAGCTAAAAATAATGGGGTAATCGGCTTCGGTTTCGGGTCAATCACCGTAAAGGTGTTTAAAAAGGATGAGGTCGAAGCGATTGTGAAAGACCTTCCAGGAAAAGAGCAGAGAGAAGGTGCTAACACGCGGGATGTTGGGTGCTCAGCGATGGAGCGATTGACGGCTATGGGTAGTCACCTATCCCTGGACTCAAAGAGGAAGATCGGGCCGAGTCGATGGGGAGGAGGGTGTTATAAAGAGCCAACACGAAGTACCGGAAGGGAGCGTCAGGATTGATGACGTCCCCCTAGGACCGAGAGATTAAACCCTGCCGCGACAGCGGAAGGTATATGAAGGAAGGTAAGTTGATCTGTTTATGCTAAGCACGGTTCAGATTAATCTTCACCAGTATAAGGCTGCTTCGGCAGCCTTGATCCTCAGACTGACCAAATCGGATGAGGACATAATCCTAGTTCAAGAACCCTGGATTAGTAAAAACAAGATCTGTGGCCTCGGTTTAAAAGTTTATACAATTTCATACTCTTCTGGGTCCGATAAGATCAGATCTTGCATTCTCGCTAAAAATAACTTGATTATTTTTCTTCTTCCACAACATAGTAGTGGAGACGTAACGGCAGTCGGCCTGGGGTACAATCTGGGGTAACACCGACATCAATGATAGGGGTGAGTACTTATTTGATTACTTATTGGGTACTAACCTTGCAGTGTGTAATCTGGGGCCAGAGCCCACTTTTATTATTAGTAATAGGCAGGAGGTACTGGATGTTACCTTTGCATAAGACTCCATTACACATATGGTCAAAGAATGGAGAGTGGCGAAGGAACACTCCTTCTCGGACCATCGGTACGTGACGTTTAATATTGACATTCACCCTGTTACCCGGAAAGCCTTCAGGAATCCTAGAAGGACTAACTGGAACAAATACGCGGAAGTATTAGTAGGACTCTTACCGACCGATGCTCCGAAGCCCCCAGCCACAGAGAAGGAGCTGGATTTTCTGGTGGGGGGAATCACAAGCGCCTGCAACTTGTCCTTGGACAATGCTTGCCCCAAGAGAATAACTAAAGGGAAGCAGAAACCGGTATGGTGGTCCAAGGAGTTGGGAATCCTTCGTTCAGGGTGTAGGAAAGCATTCAATAGAGCAAAGGGCTCTATGGAAGCTCAGGACTGGGACTCCTATAAGGAGCACCTTAAAAAGTATAAAAAGGAAATAAGGAAGGCGCGGACGAGGTCTTGGAGACTATTCTGTGATAAAATGGAAAGTGTTTCGAAGACTTCGCGCCTCAGGAAAATCTTATCTAAGAGCCCAACGAGCCCTAGTTACTTAATTAAACCAGATGGGCTGTGGACAACGTCTAGTGGGGAATCATTGGCGCTTCTGTTGGATACCCATTTCCCGAGTAGTGTAGGTGTGTCGACGGAGCTTGGTAGGAATAGAGAAAAATTATCGGTGGGGTACCCGGAGGAAATCGTGTGCAAAAACCAGATCCTATGGGCACTAAACGGCTTTAAACCCTATAAATCGGCAGGCCCGGACGGTATCATCCCAGCGGAATTGCAAAAACACTCGTCAATCATTCTCCCATGGCTGGAGTTGATTTATTTCTTATTTATTTCTTAGATTTTGGGACACCCTATTTTGAGCATAGGCTCATTTATAATAGGGTGTCATTTTACCAAACGTTTTATACAATATCATAAAATCCACGGACAGGATACAATTCTTTTAGGGAACACTTTTAATTCCCTTTCAATTCAAGTGATCTTCAGGGGGTGTCTAAAACTGAATTATATTCCTAGGAAATGGACGGAGGTTAGGGTGATTTTCATCCCTAAAACGGGGAAGAACTCACAGGCCTACCCAAAGGGCCTAAGACCTATAACTCTATCATCCTTTCTGTTGAAAACATTGGAAAGACTGATCGACGTCTACATACGTGCAAAAATAAAACCCAGTAATCGGGCGACTTCTCTCAGCATGCGTACTGGAAAGGGAGATCTGTGGACACGGCTCTGCATTACCTGGTGCAAACAATTGAGAAATCAATCCACCCGAAAGAGTACTGTATGGTGGTAGCCTTCCTCGATATAGCGGGCGCCTTTAACAATGTCAGGACAGAGGCAGTTCGGGAAGCACTGTCTTTCTTAGACGTGGACTACCCCTTATGTTAGGTTAGGTTAGGTTGGAGTGGCTGCTAAGGCACACTTAGACCGGTGACGGTCCATTGTGATACCACAGAATATATTCCCTTTACCCCTATTGGAACGATTTCGAGCTACTTATGTAGTGTAACACGTCCCGCACTTTAATGTTTTCGAGATCCGAGAGGCAGTCCATACTGAACTTACCCAAGTGTTTGTGCCTTCTGAGTGCCAATGGTGGACACGAGCAAAGGAAGTGGACCAACGTCTCTTCCTCCTCCTCGTTCAAGCAGCTTCTGCAGAAATCATTTGCTTCCAGACCCAGCCTTCTTGCATGTTCTCCAAAAAGACAGTGTCCCGTGAGAATTCCTACGACCGTTCTTAATTCACGTCTGCGTAAGGATATTAATGCCCTAGTGCGCCCCAAGTCCAGCTTTGGCCAAACTTGTCTTGCAACTCTACAGGTGAGGGTGTTAGACTACCTTTCCCCCGCTGAGGATAGCGCCTGCTTCCCAAGTGCTTGTCTCAGCGCTGCGATAGGCCTCCCCAGACTTGCCCTTTCCGGTTTCAGCTGGAGAGTCGTACCATGCCTAGCAAGTTCATCCGCCCTGCAGTTCCCCATGACGCCCGAGTGACCTGGGACCCAGATTACCTGGATATTGAAATGCTCACCCATCTCATTTAGAGATGAGTGACAACACAATGCCACCCTTGACGCCAAAGACACCGATTCTAACGACCGGATCGCCGCTTGACTGTCCACATAGATTGCGATATCATCTGAGGATACCATATTATGCTTCAACCACGTCATGACCTCCTCAATCGCTACGATTTCAGCTTGAAATGTTTACATTTAATTTGTCACAGAATATCCCAGCTCCCACTTTGCCGTCTAGCTTGGAGCCATCCGTGAAGAATTGCAACGCTTCGGTTTCCGATAATGGTCTATCCATCCAGGATTCCTTTGAAGGGAAGGAGGTCCGAAATCGCTTCTCGAAGCGTAGAGTTCGGAACATAGTTATCAATGGATTACTTTTGGAACTGGAGAGGGTGGGAATAGGGGTGATAGCTTATGCAGATGACGTAGCGATCGCGATCTCGGGGAAGTACCTAGGCACGATTAAGGAAGTCATGCAACACGCGCTCGTAATCATTACAAAGTGGGCCAGCAAATGTGGGTTGGGTATAAATCCATCCAAAACAGAGTTGGTACTCTTCACCAGGAAATATAAAATTCCGGTAGTCGCCTCTCCTACCTTAAATGGCACGGCACTGTCCTTTACAGATAAGACAAGATTTCTGGGCATAATCTTGGACAGTAAGCTAAATTGGATGCGCAATATTTTAGAGAGAGTAAAGAAGTCCACCATGGCTCTGTACTCATGTAGGAACGCCGTCGGTAGGAGATGGGGTCTAAAACAAGAGCTGGTACACTGGCTCGTCACCGCTGTAGTCAGACCGATTCTGATGTACGGGGTGAGTGTGTGGTGGCCAACACTAAACAAGAAAACTTATATGAATAAGATAGAGAAGGTACAGAGAACGGCCTGCTTGCTTATAAGCGGGGCACTGAGGGCAACCCCTACACGTGCTCTGGAGGCCCTGTTCTACCTTCTTCCTGTCGACATCTTTGGTAAGCGGAGAGCGGCAACTACGGCTACACGACTCTCTGCCGTGTTTGAGTGGAAATGACTTCAGACGGGCCACTCGACGATTGGCAGGTCGCTAAAGGCAGATGTGGATAATAGTGACTACACGATACCGATTGTATGCTTTGAAAAAGGTTTCCGGACTCTTCTCCCCTCAAGGGAATCCTGGGGGAACAGGTCAATAATAGAAACTGGAAGTATACAATTCTACACTGACGGCTCCAAGCTAGACGGCAAAGTCGGAGCAGGAGTCTATTGTGACAAGTTAAATGTGAATATATTCGTTCGTCTTCCTGATCGCTGCAGTGTGTACCAGGCGGAGGTGGTAGCGATTGAGGAAGCGCTGACTTGGTTGAAGCATAATTTCATATCCACAAGGGATATAACAATATATGTGGACAGTCAGGCGGCAATCAAGTCACTGGAATCAGTTTCTCTGACGTCTGTGGAGGCAATGAAGTGCCGCTCATCTCTTAACGAGATGAGTGAGCATTTCAATATCCAGATAGCCTGGGTCCCCAGTCACTCGGACGTACTGGGGAACTGCAGGGCGGACGAACTGGCAAGGCAAGGTACAACTTTATACAGCGTTTTATAGGGTGCTTAGAAATGAGGCGATACCCTCGGCACAGAATAGGTGGACTAACACCATAACATGCTATGTAGCGCGGCAAATGTGGCCGAAACTGGACTTGAAGCGCTCCAAAACACTGCTATCCCTACGTAGACCTGACTTAAGTATAATCGTGGGGGTGCTCACAGGACACTGCCTCATTGCTTGGGTCAATGGCAAATGACTTCTGTAGAAGCTGTATGGATGAGGAGGAGGAAGAGACCCTGAGCCACTTCCTCTGCTCATGCCCGGCGCTAGCTTACAGGAGGCATACAAATCTGAGCAAATATAGTTTGGACGGCCTTATAGATCTCAAGAACTGCAATGTGCGAGATATCTTACGCTACATAAGTAGCTGAAAATGGTTCCAATGAAGGTGTAAGGGGAGTAGGATCCCTTGGTATCACAACGGACCGTCATCGGTCTAAGTGTGCGTTTTGGCAGCCACTCTAACCTAACCTAACCTAACCTACATGAATTTTCGTAATTTTTCGAAATTTTCGTGGGTTCACTAGATTTTGACAGGCTTTCCGAAATTATTCATTAATATCTAGATTTTTCGATATTATTGAAATTGTTCGAGATCCATCGAGATTCACATAATATAGAAATTATTCGAATTTTTCTGTGTTAATCGATATTAATCCGTGATTTATTCTAGATTTCTTAAGACTTTTAACATTTATAGGGTGAGTTGTGGAAACTTGCAGAGTTACATCGCATCCCCTATGAAATATTTATTACTTTTTTAAAAGCTTGTTCATAAGAAGGATTTTTAGGGGCCCAAGGGTAACTTTGCGGCGGCCCGAAATTTGTAGTTACGCCATTGACTATTGTTTTAGAATAGATGAATAATCTAAGACATTGAAGTTTAAAGAATAACCCATATTTAGTAGAGACAAACAAAAAAAAAATCAATCCATTATTAACTTGTGGTTCCAAGCCAATACATCGTCGTGGCAATATATTACTAAACCAACAAGTTATCAATACAACCTACCAACAATAACTTCTAGAAAGCATTGGCATAAGTACTAAAAAATATATCAATCGATCATATTATATTTTATCCAATTTTGCATCAACCCTAAATAAGAATTACCTATGGGAAAATAACAAGGTATGTTTTCTTTTATGTAAGAAACAAACTAACCAACTGTTGAACGCTAACCATATGGGAAATTCTTATCATATTCCATTGAATGAATATTACTTATTATAAACGTAAAGGCAGAAATAACCCCTTTCCCTTCACGCAAACAAAAAACCTCTTTACATATAAACATTACCATCCAGTTGATAAATTATCGGTCTCGGTACGTGGTTAAGTGATGGATTATGTTGATAGCTGATAAAATAAAATATGATGCGATATGCAAATTACACAATAACATTTTCTTTTCTCCCCCACACCATTTATGTATACATACTTACAAAAAAAAATTTGATTTTTGGAAGAAACTTGTTTTTCTTAATATGCTCACGTTTTCGTTCACGATGTTTAAAAATACGCACAGCAAAACTCATGTTCAAGGTGTTGTTTTTCATTTATATGCTGCCTGATTTTGTTTATTATGAAAATTTCAACATAAAAAAAAGTTTGAAAATTTATAATTCAGTATGGCAACCAATTTTATATTGAATTTCTGCTCATAACCCCTTGTAAGCAGTGTGCAGAATTGTAACTGCAACTTTTTATCACAATAATTGATGTGATAACAAACAAGCTTTCCGAATCTTATTATTTCAACAAAAATGGGATTTGTAAAAATCGATCAATAGAACAATTACGGGTTTGAATATCGATTTATGTTTAATTAATCAAAACCATATCAATGAATCGTATTCCAATGATAATGCCATATAGATACAAAATTCATTAATTAAAAACATCACTGTGCTCTTTGTTTAAATAAATAATACTCTGTCTAACCAAACAAAAACCGAATCTAAGATATACGGAAAATGGAAAACTCTAGTTTAGGACAAACCAAATTTGTTTGCATTGTTTGTATAAGCAGCAAAAAAATTTTTTTCTAAAACTGAAAATGATAAGAGGAAACCAAAAACTTTTCCCATCTCTTTGTTTTTTTTTTTTTTTTTTTTGATAGCAGCAACAGTTACTACCAAAATACATTACGCATACTGAAAATCTTTTCTAGACATTATTTTAATAAGGACCGACGGAATCTCTTACCCTTAATTTAAGGATAGGTACACATTTTTTTTGTCCAAATTCTATTAATTTGTCCTTTCAAAGTAACAAAAATATGTACAAAAATTTTGTGAACAAAAAAAATACAATAAAATGTACAAAAAAAAAGAAAAAGAAAACGAAAACTTGGTAAGGAAAAATCCAAACCAAAAATTGTTGGAATGAAAAGCGTAGGATAAAAAACCTAAAATAAAACAACAATTACTATGTTATAGAAACTTTTAGTTTATTTCTGGGGCCATGTGTTAACCTAATTGGTTTGCGGTAACAATTTATTTGCGTCATGAATATAAAACAGAGTTTTACTTTGATCTAAAAACGCTAGAGAGAAAAGTCTATAAAACATTTAATTTAATAGTTGGGAACTGATTTTGGTTTTTCTTGTAGGTATGGTGAACCCTAGTGGCTTAAATTTCCATTGTAATTCTAATTAGTATATATGTAGGTATTATAATTATTTCAGTTACAGACAAGTACTTTAAAACAGAAAACAACATTCTAACACGTTTGTTTGGGGTATGTAACGAAATCCCGATTTTCAAAATCCCGATTCGTGACAATCCTGTTTTTTTTTTGTTAATACTGATTTTCAAAATCGCGGTTCTGCAAAAATAAAAATCCCGATTTTCAGTGTACTATGAAATCTCGTTTCAAAATTAAAATCCTTCATCAGAATTTTTGAAAAAATATATGGGATCGTATCGAAATTCTGGTTTTCAAAATCCGGGTTATTAAAATCTTGGTTTTGAAAAATCCTGGTTTTGAAAATATTGTTTTTTTTTTAATATACATACAAAGTTATTTTCTTGCAGTTTTGGACAGGTTAATTACGGGTACAGACAAACTTCTATATCTCGAACTTCTGTCACTCGAATTTTTCCTTAAACCGTATTTATATTTTGGCAGGAGGATTAAATATAAAAGCAGGCAATAAGAAGACTTTTATAACTAGAAATAGACAGGAGGTATTAAATATTACACTTGTCTCAAACTTTTTGACGATTAGTCTATTAAACTGGAAATTGTTATCTTCAATTTGAAATGCACTTGGCTTCTTCAAAAAGTCCAATCTACAAAAATAGGAAGAAAACTAACTGGGATACCTTTAGAACAATTCTGGGTAGTTCACTACCGGTTCCAGTGCCAAAACTTCCAAACACTACGCAAGAGCTCGATGGCTTGGTGGTCGAGCTGTCCGGCGCTTTTAATGAAACGATACTGAGCTCTAATCCTCTTTGTAGGCCTAGGGGTAAATCTCAGCCACCCTGGTGATCCAAGGAGATTCAACAAACACGTTAAAATTGCAAAAGATTCTTCAAAACAGCAAGGAAAACAAGAGCCGCTGTAGTCTGGGACTCCTATAAGGAAATCCTCAAAATTTACAAATATCAATTGAGTAGTGGCAATAACAGATCTTGAAGACTATACTGTGGCAAAATTCAGGAGTCTTCGGAGATGTCTAGGCTAGGCAAAGTACTATCAACTGGTCATTCCATTCCAAATTATCGTCAACGGCCGGATGGGATATGGACCACTAATAGTGCAGAATCGCTGGAACATCTGCTGGAAACTCATTTTCCTGGTTGTTTCGAATCTGTACCTACCACATCAGTTGGTAATAGGGTTAGTAGCCTTGCAGCCATTTAAACCATATAAGTCGCCTGGACTCGATGGTATTATTCCTGCGGATATACAATAAACTACGGATCTAACAATTTCCTGGTTAGAGGTAATTTCCAAAGGCATCCTAGAACTATATCACATTCCTAGCAAATGGACGAAAGGTAAGGTTGTATTTATACCTAAGGCCAGAAAACGCTCACATAATCATGCCGGAGAAGCTTTCTAAATCTCAAAATGCCTATTGCAAGGGGAGATCTGTAGAGATTGCTCTTCATTCTTTTATAAATTTCATTGAGAAAACTTTCGAGTATAGAAACTTTGCAATGGTAATCTTTTTGAATATTGAAAGGGCCTTTAACAATATACTTCCAGGGGCTATAACTCGGGCACTTTCAAATCTGGCTCCGGCAGAGATTTGCAAGCAGAGGTACGCCGCAGGGTAGCGTACTGTCCCTCCTATTTTGGAACTTAGTCATTAATGACCTGTTGCTAAAATTGGATTGCGGTGGCTTCAAGATGGTTGCCTATGCGGATGATGTTACTATTGGTATCCGTGGTAAATATCCCGTAACCCTTAGTAAACTTCAGCAAAATGACCTGGGCATTCTTTCATTATGGGCCAATGGCTGTGGGTTGAATGTGAACCCACACAAAACCGAATGGTTTCTCTTCTCTAGGAAATATGTTTAAACTTCCTTATGTCCATCCTCCCTCTTAACGAGATGACAGATCAGTTCAACATACGTTTTATATGGGACCACTTTTCAGAAAGCAGAAACGATATTGAAATACCTCTTTTGCGGTATGCAAACTGCTGCTTCAGGAAGAAGCTAGCAAGCTGACAAATGACAGATGGTCAAGTATCACCTCATGTGTAATAATTCGGCAGGTCTGGTCAAAGTTTGATTTGACGAGATCCAAACAGTTGATCTCACTTCGGCGAAGTCAGATTAGTGTGGTTGTTGGAGTGATTACGGGGCACTGTCTCATTGGCAGGCATGCGAGTAGGCTTGGTTTCTTCTCACATGACTACTGTCGTAGTTGCGAGGACGAAGAGGAGGAAGGGACAGCATTTCATCTTCTTTGCACCTGCCCTCGTCTGGCACGAAACAGACTAATGTTTCTAGGGGCACCTCTTTTCAGTGACTTGACGGACCTCAGTAGGATGGACGTCAGGAGTATCCAGCGTTCCGTTAACAGCTCAAAATGGTTCAAATGAGTTGGAGGATAAACAACAATTCGTGGTATGCCTACGGATCATTTTTGTGTCTATGCCTGGTTCTACTGGACTAAAGCTAACTTAACCTAAAGTAGTTAATTTAGGTTTACCTATATAGCATAAAACTATGTAGGTTGTACAGTATAGCCCGAAATTACGTAGATAAGATTGTTTATTCTGACCATACATTTTCTTTTCACCTTTTCAATCATCTTTTACTAGTAAGCTGTTCAAGTGAAATGAAATTTTCACTGGTCTCCAAAAATGGGAAGATAAATATGACGTGAAAATTTGGTTTGACGAGTTTCGTAAATATTTTAGTGCGTATAACTTCATGTTGACTCTGACAACATATTTTATGCAATAAAACTTACTTCGATAGTTGAGTTTCCTCAAAACTCTGTAACGGGACGAGTAAGTTCCAACTAAGTTGCAATCATAATGTAGTAACTTATAGATGATTTGATTTTCGCCCCATTAACAGAATTTCCTTGTAACTCTACACATCGTTGACTGCAGCACTTTCGCTGGCTAGGTGACGACGGTGGACGCAGTTCTTGTTACCAATTACAAGGAACTGGATGTGCTGCGATGGAGTGTACACACATTAACGACTACACAGGTGGAACAAACAAACATGGAACGTGCCTCATTAAACTAGGTGATATTTTATATCATATCACAGGTGAGATCACATTTTCAATTAAGTAAATAAATTGACAAAAACAAATTAAAGGAAACTAAATTAAATCACAGCCGTATTCTATGGTGGTCAGGTGACGGACCACGTGCTCTCCACCCTCCGCAATGGCAACACAACGCACTTATATTTAGTGTGCCCTATATTAATTCCACTAATGTACGCTAGTCCATACTAACACTAATACTATTCACACATGATGATATTGTATTAAGCTAGGAACTTAAACACTGTGTAAGAACAAAAATATAAAAATACGCGACAATAACTTGGAAGAAGCAATCATGATTCACGAGGAATAAGATAATTAAATAAACAAACAGATGATTTTTTTTTTGGTACAATTGTAACGTAATTATTCACAGAATCAATAAAAATAAACAACAATGAATTACAATCATAAATAATAGATAAATAGGTAAGTAAACTTGTATGTGTTATGTTTTATACTTCTTAATAAAACAGTATGTTATTATAAATGTTATTTTATATTTATTATTTAATAAACTATTTGTACATCTCCATGATGTTCCATCTATAATGGTTGTTCTTTACATACCCTGCTTATGTGCGTTTTTCTGTCACCATGTGGTGTTGTCGCATCCATAAGCGGGGTGTGTTTACATGTATTTCTTTATGTTATGTTTACATATACAACATCTTCCTTTTTTTCTAAACAACTTAAATTCATTATTATACATTTTTTTTTTTTTTTAATTTTTTTTTTTACTATCAATACTTAACATAATCTTTAAATCTAACTGGCTCTCTAATGTCTCTATTAGACCTCCTAACAATATTATTATCTTCCAAATCTCTTTGTGTCACCCTAGATTCAGGATTATTGCTTCTAACATCCTTAAACTCACTCTTATGCGAAGTCTCGTTTTGATTCGCACTATTATGAGTACTAGCCTGTTCACCTTCTTTTTTCTTTAATTCTTGAGGTTTAAAATGATCATCACTTTTATGCTCATTTTGGCCCCCTCTAAAACTTTCTTTATTATTGACGTAACCCGAACTACTTCCGCAATATGATTTCCGCAAATGCCTTGATGTCCTCCTCAACATACCACCGCTCTCCGTGCCCACAATATACGATCTTGGTGCTGAATATCTGTCTATAATAGTCCCTTTATTCCAATTATTATTATTATTGTTTCTATAAACTATCCCGGTAAACAATTTACAATTTTAGTAATGTAAAATTACCGATGGTGACTGAAGGACCATGTGGTGTTTGGTTGGACAATCATTTCCTCAAGTACAATAGAATAACCACGATTTGTCAGACCTTGGGCGGTGCTTATTGACTGAACGAAGACCGATCAGTTACTTAGCGGTTTTTTGTCAATCTAATGATAAATACAAGTCGGACCTCGGCCGGTGTTTTTTGACTCTACGAAGACCGATCGATTATTTAGCGGTTTTTTGTCTGTCAAATGCTAGACACAATTCAGAATTTGTTCGATGTTTGTTGACTATATTAAGACCGATGTCAGTCAAATATTAGGCACAAGTCAGTCATCGGCCGGTGCTTTTTGACTGCATTAAGATCGATCGGTTATTTAGCGGTTTTTTGTCTCTCAAATGTTAGACACAATTCAGACTCTTTGCAATGTTTGTTGACTGTACGAAGACCGATTGGTTGTTTAGCGGTTTCTTGTCTGTTAAATGCTAGGAACAATTCAGACTTTGTGCGATATTTGTTGACTGGAGGGAGACCGATCGGTTATTTTGCCATATTCACGACAGAGGTTCCATATTCGGAGCCAATATAATGGTATAAAAAGTAGGATCTTACCCTGATATTGTGTTCTCCGATCAACGGTTGATGGTGGACAATTTAACTAGTGTAAAATTGGTATGTATTGGCACAACAGATTAATCGAAATTACAATTATTTATTAGACTGTGATTTCACTTCATCCAACCACCTTCAAAAGTATTGAAGTATCACATAAATGAAAAATATACTTATTATTTATTTTACATATTGAATTTTTGTTGGTAAAATTATAAAATTCAGTGGGCCGGGCCTACTGTGTATTCCGATCTGAAAGTTTCAACTTATGTGAACAAAACAAAAATTAAAATAATAATGTACCTATACGGAATTTCTGAATTCAGGAAAAATAACTTTCAGTTCGAGCAGTAGGTATGCCTATTATATTAAACATATTACATAATTTTATCTTGTTTGCTTTAATTTTTTTGGCCTGAAATTGGCTCTTTTTAAAAATTCTTGCACACTGCACTTGACTGCGTCAAATGCTACAGCATTCTCATCATTTAAATAGTTAAACGTATTTCTCAGTAACTCCAAAATATTCAACTGTTCTGCAAACACTAATTTGTTTATATCTGGTGAAAAATTAAAAAAATTTGTCAAAGATTGTAATAAAATTGTAAGTATAATGCATGTTTACCTTTTGAGAATGATGTTTGCCCCGACCATGTGTATTTTGTGATCAAATCATATGAAAAAAGATGTTCAAAAACGCTTTTAATTGTTTTATTTAAAGTTTTTGATTTGAACTTATATAAATAAACAGTCTGAAATTAAATAAAATTTTTAATTATTATGTGTAAAAGATTCAAAACTTTTCGTATTACCATTTGATCCATATAATTTTTCACGGATAATTTGCCGTTTAATTTTATTAAATTTTCTATATTATTTATTGGAAGAAGTGGTATAATAAAATTCTGGTCTTGGATTATTGGTGTTTGGATTTGTTTCGGCAACGATTTAACGATGAGTTGTAGGCATTCCATAATGCTCGCCTGATTTTGCATAATTTTTTTTTGATTATCGATCAATGTATTAGTATCCGATTGAATTTCTTTTATTGAACTTCTATTTTTTCTTATTTTTTCCTGTAAGTCTCTAATTTTTTTTATTGTTTTTTCCAATTTAACGCTGATATTTGAGATCTTCGTATTGCAAGCTGATATATAATTTTCATTGAGACATTCATTTTGGAAATTGTCATACACTGTTGCAGCAGGAAATGAATTGTGTATATTTTCATTATTAGTGTGTGCATCATTTACGTCTTCAATGAAACAGTGTGCCCTAAAGACTGGAGTGCCCTCGTTTTGGATGTTATGGTCTGCTGTTAATGAAAATGTGTCTTGTCTATTATGCGTAATGAGTTCTGCTATATGAGTGTTTTCCTTTATGGGTATCGCATGGTTGAATGGTGTTAAAGGTGGGAGTAGAGGTGGAAGTTCTTCAATTGCTAAAATTTCTATGTTTGTGGAATTATTTTCCTTATTGGCGTTTTCACCAACTGTTGGTGGTTCGTCGAACTGATTATTAAAATTTTTTGCGAAAATTTTTTTTTTGGATTAAATGCTGCATACTCTTCGCATTCCGAGTTGGAAAAATTAGAAAAATATAATTCTTTAGCTTTGGCTTCGCTAAAATTCGGAATATTTCCTTTTAAAATTTTGCAAGCAAACTTCGTCCAATCCTCGCTTTGATTTGATTGTTTTTTATGGCCTTTCTGTAATTTGTCGGCCATGCAACTTTACCGCCCTCAATCCATTTTGAGCATACGACAGAAACCTCTTTAACCCCTTCTTCATTTACAGTTTCAACGACAGAAAACATTATTTAGCTAAAAGAAATGAAAGAAAAGAAAAGAATTAAAAAAATAATCAAATAACCTTATAATACTTATACTTTATTGTAAAAAATGTAATATTGGAAAGAAAACGTAAAAGTTGTCTTGCTCATTTTTCATTGCGAATAATTTAATTTTTATATCATCCACTCTCCATCTTTTCATTACTTCTCCGGTAGTTGTAACAGTTTTATATATATCAAATTTACTGGACGCAACTGGTAACTCATAGAAATTCTGTAGCTCCGTAATTGATTTACCGCACAGAAACGTTGTTCCATTAAATCTTTCTGCATATTCAAATCTGACAATTTCATTCGATTTTGTAAAAAGCCATCTATTTCTATCACTGTTATCAATTTCAGTTTCTTCTAAAATAATTTTGTGATATACTATTTTGCGGTTTATTATTTTTCTACTTTTACAAATTGGGTATATCTGGGGTGTAGTGCGAACATTCAAAGAGGATAGACGTGTTTTTTCTATCCTCTTCAAAAATTTAATTTAATTTAATTTTCTTTTCTTTTTATTTTTTGATTCTAATGTACTGATAGATATGTATATACTTTATATACATACGTATATACATTTTAATTTTAAATTTTAAATTTAATTCTAATTAAATTCAAGTTTAGTGTAAGGTGTAGTGAAAATAATTAAACTAAAATGTAATTTTGGAAAATGCAATCCACCGGGATGCATTTGTCAGGCAATGTTTTTTATTTTTGTAGATAGAAAAATTAAAAGTGCATGATTTGATATTTTGTGGATTGTAAATACAATCAAATTTCAATTTTTAATTACTAAAGTTTAATATTTAGATAGTATTGAAATAAATTTTAAATTATGGTATATAAAATAAGTCGCAATAAATTTGGTATTAGAGTTTATTTTTACCCACACTTATTTGGATTCTTATGTGTGATTCTGTGTAGATTTTACAATCGACGCTAATACATAATTATAATTTGGTAAGTACAAACAACAACGAGAAAGAGAATCTTTACGTTGGTTTTGTTTGATACAGCCGTCACAAGTATTTTACTGTTGTGTAAAATGGGCACTAATACATACATACAACTTGATTTGTATATGGCAGGATCAAGAATATGGTTGTACAGCTGTTTGTTCGCTCTTTACACGGATTCTGTTAAGGAAATGTAATATATTTTGTTGGATTATGTATTATAATGCACAAACAACACAAAAAGAGAATTTTTTGCGTTACATAGTTTAAGTGTGTTTATATGTACTATAAGGCCTACTAATACGCACATGAAAGATGGTAGAAAATATTTACCGTTAATGTGTGTTGGTGGTTTTAGTATGTTTTCGGTTTTAGCAAAGAGAATACACATCAAGAGGAACATCTTATATGCACCTCTTTTGTATATGAACTAAAAATCTTAAAATATTTCAGAATTATTTGGTGATGGCAAACGAAATAGGATAAACATATATTTTTTATTTGGTTTTCTCTTTCGAACAAAAACAAAAAAAATTATTTTACTATTTAAAAATAACATAAACTTTCTCTTACTAGTTCATATTATAATTCCATTGTAAAATGGAATAGATATATTCGTACAATGAATATTTTGGTTTCATTTTATACAATATGTGTATGTATTTGTTTTGCTAATTAGGACTGTCCTGCGGACGGAATATATAAAGGAACGAAAAAAACGACGATAAATAGAATTTTATACGAATGAACAAATGAATTGTAAATTGTTTTGTAATGCATAAATGTTCATAATTTAAAATTTGTCTTATAGTCTCATCTTTCGCAATCATATTAATAAAAAAAATGGAGGTGTGGCCAACACACGACTTTCTTTTACGAACAGAGAATTTTGAGAAATTTTAATTTTTTTTTATAATTTTTTTTTTAATTTTTAAATTTTTAAATTTTTTTTTTAATTTTTTTTTTTTTAATTTTATTTGTTTTTAATTTTTGGAAACATTTTGTCTTTGGTAGTTTTTTGTAAACCTTATACTTTTTAAGATACTTGCAAAATAAATTTTCTGGACCAAGGGAGTGGCCACTTCCGGTTAGCCGATTTAGAGTAAAATTCACTGGGACCTCCCAATTTATCAAAAAAGCTTAAATCTGAAGTTTCAGTTCGATTGGTTAAACCATCTGGGCTGTAGAGAGGACACAGACAGACTGACAGACTGACAGACTGACAGACTGACAGACTGACAGACTGACAGACTGACAGACTGACAGACTGACAGACTGACAGACTGACAGACTGACAGACTGACAGACTGACAGACTGACAGACTGACAGACTGACAGACTGACAGACTGACAGACTGACAGACTGACAGACAGACACCATTTCGAAACCCACTTTTTCGGACTCAGGGGACCTCAAAACAGATAAATCACTAAAAATATCAAGGTCCAAAATTTTCATGATTACTATACTTTATTTTACTAGAGTAAAAGAAAGTAAAATTGTGAAATTCAAACAAAAATTAATTTTGTACGCAAAAATGTACATCAACTATCTATTTTATTATCAATACCAATTTACATAACTACAAAAATTTTACTAACACCACCGTATAATTAAAACATTCAAATACACTGTGATCTTTAAAAATCTTTCACTTGTTATGTACAATTATATATAAGTTGTATGTTGTCCTTTAGGACTGATTGTATTTGATCGTATTAAGGAATACTTGTGGATTTGACCATGAAAATACAACAACACGGTTTCGTTATTTTTTAGATTTTTATTTTTGTGGATTTAACAAAACAGATTTCAATATCTTTTTACCTAGTATTTCATCGAATATGAAAACGCTGTAATTTTTTGGTTTATTAGCTGGATTTATTATAATTTGTTAGATATGGTAGATTATACAACTAGGTTTATTTTGAAATTATTCGAAAGGCCTTAAACACAAGTTTCAATCGCTTTTAAAAAGATGCACACGATTTATTTTCTTAAACGGTTCCATTCAGGAGTCGGGTCTTTTTTCAAATCATCCAAAGTTGTCTGGTTTTTTTTTTTTTGGCAAGCTTGAAAAATTCCCCAAATTGAATAATACAACGGATTATCTGATGAATAGGCCGGCTATCGAAATAAAATATGGATCATTGAATGTAAACAGATGCTTTGGAAATGCTTTCTGGTCCATGGTAAAAAAGCGTAATTTAAAATCAATTTTTGGTAAACATCGCCATTAATCTGGTGTTTGGTGTCTGGAAGAATAGCGGTGAACAAATATTTTCAGTGGCAACCGCTCAAACCATCACCAGTACCACTGTGTCTTCGTGTAACCCTGAAATGCCCAGAATTGTCATCGGAACGTCTCTTTAACCAAACAAGATAATCTTGTTTGTTGAGAAATTGTTCAACGCAGAAGGTTTTTTGATCCGAAATTATCGATGTTAGTAAATCTTCATGAGCGAGCAAGGGAAGTAATGATTTCTATCGATTTTTTTTTACCATCCGTTATGTTTTCAAGTTTCGCCGAACACTTCTATCGTTGTTGTCTAATTCATTTCCCATTGTAGGTGAACTACGCACCGGATTACGAAACAACCGATTACGCAATTGAATTGTTTTCAAAACGACTCAACCGATCATCTTGGAATTTTCATCAAGTATGTTTGGCATCCCAAGAATCAACCTTAGAATATTTTTGAAGATGCTGAGCCCTGAGCCTAAGTGCCCCGATACAAATGTTCCCTAAAATTTCATTTTTTTTAAACTGCTCACTCAACCGATCGCTATGAAATTTTCCTCATATCTGTTTGGCTAAATATGTTAGAAGATATCGGGCACCAGAGTCTTTAGGTGCCGCTAATTTGACACATATTTACAATATATGTATAAAAATGGAGCTAGTGGATGGAAATGACATCGGAGTCGTGTAATTAACATAAATATGTGCGATGCATGTACTGACCGAATTCTATATTTATGCTCCGGTTTGGCTTTTATT
Source organism: Tipula vernalis (assembly GCA_958295665.1). Taxonomy (NCBI): domain Eukaryota; kingdom Metazoa; phylum Arthropoda; class Insecta; order Diptera; family Tipulidae; genus Tipula; species Tipula vernalis. The sequence continues at coordinate 108,752,886 of OY282559.1, forward strand.
CAAAATGTCTGTTGGGTACTGTGGTATGCGCCAATGATTTTTAGTTTTTTAGTGAAGTGAATTATTGAATTAAAATAAAAGTGCCAAGATGTTGTGGCAATATCGGTCGAAATACTCAAAATATGTGTGAGCAAAAACATCTATAGTTGTTGTAATTTATTTTGTTGACAGATTCATTCTTGACATACATTCACATTATTTTGACAACAGATTAGAAACATACACATAAATAGCTATAATTTTATTTGATATTATTATACGCCGTTGCCGTGATGTTAATTGTTGATGGTTCTTATGTATTTATTTATTTTTTTTTTTCATATTTCATAGAACAAAACAAATCAGATTAGTGTTGATAAGTTTTTTTTATTGAAGGCTTATAAATATGTACACAACTAACACTATGACCACTAGTCACTGTGTACCTTTAAATTTTGTGTGGTTCTTTGAAGGCACCATCTGACGAGATGCTCAAAGTAGCCGATTTTCTGGTAAAAATATTTGATTCCTATTTAACTCATAAAAGCCATAATAGCAACGTGTGCGAAGAAATGAGAAAATTCAGTTTAGTTAAAATTAAATCAGTATTTCCAACATTTTTACCTGAAGAAACTGAGATATTGAAATCTGTTTTGTTAAATCCACAAAAATAAAAATCTAAAAAATAACGAAACCGTGTTGTTGTATTTTCATGGTCAAATCCACAAGTATTCCTTAATACGATCAAATACAATCAGTCCTAAAGGACAACATACAACTTATATATAATTGTACATAACAAGTGAAAGATTTTTAAAGATCACAGTGTATTTGAATGTTTTAATTATACGGTGGTGTTAGTAAAATTTTTGTAGTTATGTAAATTGGTATTGATAATAAAATAGATAGTTGATGTACATTTTTGCGTACAAAATTAATTTTTGTTTGAATTTCACAATTTTACTTTCTTTTACTCTAGTAAAATAAAGTATAGTAATCATGAAAATTTTGGACCTTGATATTTTTAGTGATTTATCTGTTTTGAGGTCCCCTGAGTCCGAAAAAGTGGGTTTCGAAATGGTGTCTGTCTGTCAGTCTGTCAGTCTGTCAGTCTGTCAGTCTGTCAGTCTGTCAGTCTGTCAGTCTGTCAGTCTGTCAGTCTGTCAGTCTGTCAGTCTGTCAGTCTGTCAGTCTGTCAGTCTGTCAGTCTGTCAGTCTGTCAGTCTGTCAGTCTGTCAGTCTGTCAGTCTGTCAGTCTGTCAGTCTGTCTGTGTCCTCTCTACAGCCCAGATGGTTTAACCAATCGAACTGAAACTTCAGATTTAAGCTTTTTTGATAAATTGGGAGGTCCCAGTGAATTTTACTCTAAATCGGCTAACCGGAAGTGGCCACTCCCTTGGTCCAGAAAATTTATTTTGCAAGTATCTTAAAAAGTATAAGGTTTACAAAAAACTACCAAAGACAAAATGTTTCCAAAAATTAAAAACAAATAAAATTAAAAAAAAAAAAATTAAAAAAAAAATTTAAAAATTTAAAAATTAAAAAAAAAATTATAAAAAAAAATTAAAATTTCTCAAAATTCTCTGTTCGTAAAAGAAAGTCGTGTGTTGGCCACACCTCCATTTTTTTTATTAATATGATTGCGAAAGATGAGACTATAAGACAAATTTTAAATTATGAACATTTATGCATTACAAAACAATTTACAATTCATTTGTTCATTCGTATAAAATTCTATTTATCGTCGTTTTTTTCGTTCCTTTATATATTCCGTCCGCAGGACAGTCCTAATTAGCAAAACAAATACATACACATATTGTATAAAATGAAACCAAAATATTCATTGTACGAATATATCTATTCCATTTTACAATGGAATTATAATATGAACTAGTAAGAGAAAGTTTATGTTATTTTTAAATAGTAAAATAATTTTTTTTGTTTTTGTTCGAAAGAGAAAACCAAATAAAAAATATATGTTTATCCTATTTCGTTTGCCATCACCAAATAATTCTGAAATATTTTAAGATTTTTAGTTCATACACAGATAACAATAAACAGATGTTGAATTTCCACTACCCTATTTTACATATGAACATTCAATCTATGAAATTAAGTTCAACCCACTTCTAACCAGATTAGAAAAGGAAAATATAATAAAATATTACATATTTCTCGTCTCTTCTTTTGCTATTTCTCGATCAGTATGAAAAACCTATTTTTCTATACACACATTAATAGAAAAATAGCTAACAAATCGTATTTTTTCGCATTACACGATCCCACACCACTATAAAGTAAAAGGAGAAAATGACAAAAACATATTGAATAAAGGAATGAAATAATATTGTGATTTGTGATGTGTATTGTTTTGTGTATGTATACATAAATAATGTTAGAAATAGTAAATAGAAAATAAAAATTGTTCAACCACTTCATTTCACCAAATATTATGTAGTATGCTTACGCGAATATTTTATGGAATGAACATACGAGAAATTTATTTATGATCGTTTTAATGAATGGTTTATTTATTTAGTTTTTTTTTTTTTTGTGAAAAGGATATCATTACATACTTATCACATATTTTATATAATGTAATTGTATGCATAATCAAAACCAACAAAAATGTTTATACAAGCCGTCTCGTTCGCTCTTTACATAGATCCTATCAAAAAAATGTACACTATATTATTGGTTTTTTCATATAATATTTAAACAACAACAAAAACAGGGATGATTATTTCTTAAGTGTTTGTGGTGTTGGGCTTGTATAGACATTTTTGTTGGTTTTGGCATAATTCATAATTTTATACAAATATTGAAATGTAAAATGTATTCGTGTATGTATTGAATTATTTTTCTATACGTAAAATGCACACGAATAGATACATTTTTTATTTACATAATGATATTTTTCCTTTTTTCGCACTTTTGTAAAACAAAATAAAAAGACAAAACAGTAGTGTTGATAGCAAAACAAAACCAATAAACAAAATAATATTTTTTATGGCCATTAGTTTACATAACGTAAAAACCAGTTTTGGTCATACCGGTAAGAACCAGTTTGGTTTCATTAATAATATTTGTCTATGTGTTTTTGTGTATTTTCGTATATGATGGCGCCTCGCCTGGGATCCGCCAACTCGCCTGCACCTGAAATACACATACATACAAATTAACAGCTCCTGAAACAATACGAAAACAAAAGTGTTTTGCATTTATTAGTTTTTCTGAAATATAGATTATGTAGGTGTTTTGAAAATATGTTTTGTTTAGTTTGTATTTTACCAACGTTAATGATTGATTATCATTAAATCTTTACATAAAAGTTGTAGTTTATCATGTCAGATAAGAAAATTAAGTATGTTTCTTGCATTGTTCACAATTGTCATGCAAGATCCGCAGATAATCCAAATAAAAATTTTTACAAATTCCCGAACAATGTTAATCGAAAGAATGATTGGATTACCTCACTAGGATTGCAGGCCGAATATTTAAAAAATAAATATAACTATGTTTGCGAGGATCATTTTTTAAAAGAGCAGATTGGGAATTATTATCTAACGCGGAATGCAGTACCTGTGCTTAATATAGTCAAGCAACCAGATGAGCGAATAAATTCGTTTGCTGTAAGTGAAACAAGTATTGCCCCAATAGTAGCACCTACTTTAATAAATTATGAAAATAATATGATAGTAAATTCAAGTACTCAAACAGATCCAATTGACGAGGAAATTGAATTTTTGGAATTAATTAATAAAATTAATTGCTTCTCATGTGATGCGACATTCAAAAGTGATATTTCCTGTTACAAATGTGTGAAATATGTGAAAAAATTAGAAAACTACCAGAAACACTCAAGAATATTAAGCAAAAAATATAAATTACTACAAGTGAAATATGGTAGATTATACCGAAATTTTTATAACGTAAAAAAAATAAAAATTTAAAGAAAAATACTATAGACAAAACAATAGATGACTTAAAAGTTAATAATAATACAAAAAGTGTTTGTAAGTTTCTTTTGAAAAAGGATTTCTATTATAATGAAAGTGATAAAAACATTGCACAATCTATATTTTATAAGTCGTCTAGGGTTTATAAATATTTGTTGAATAGTTTAAATTTGAAGCTTCCGTCGGTTTCATCGATATACAAGTGGGCGCCAATAAAATTGGTTCCACCTGGCACGAATTTTATTTTAATGAAACAATTAGAGAGTTTCTTTCTTAATATGCCAACGAATTCTAAAATCTGCATTTTATCGTCGAAATTAAAATAAAAAAGGATCTAACGATGAACCTCTCAACAAATAAAATCGATGGTTTCTGTGACGATGGGGTTAAACGGACAAAAGAATTAGTAACGTCCGCATTATTTTTTATGTTAAGAGGAGTGACTGATAATTGGAAGCATGTATTAAGTTATGTCTTAATTAATAAATTGGATGCTGCTTCGTTATCGGAATTGATAATAAATAACATAAAAATATGTCAAGAAATTTTGAAGTTAAATGTTGTCATGTTGACATGTGACCAGGGCCCGAATTCCGGATCAATGACAAATGAGAATGAGAAATGACTTTATGTTTTATTTCGCCTACTCTAAATAAAATTGCAACCGACTAGTTGAAATAAAAAATCAAGTCATTTCTCATTATCATTTGTCATCGAACCGGAATTCGGGCACAGGCAGCTATAAATATTCAAACTTACAAATTTCTTGGTATTGAAGTGAACAAACCATATATCATCGTCAATGACTCAAAATTTTTCGCACAATTTGACCCCCCGCACTTGCTGAAATCTGCAAGAAATGCTTTTCTTCAAAATAAAATAATGCATTTTGAATTTGGTACTGCTGACAGTGTAGTTATTTCAAAAATTTTTGAGCGTGATACAAAAAATAGAGTTAAATTGCTGCCTAAAATAACAAAAATTCATATGCAGCCTAGCAATTTTCAAAAAATGAGTGTAAAACTTGCTGCTCAGTTATTAAGCAACACTGTTGCCAGTTCAATTAGAACCGTTTTACAAATCTCTCCTGAAATTTTTGCCCAGCATTTGGATAATGTTTTACCAACTGCAAAGTTAGTAGAATTTTTTAACAATCTGTTCGATTGTTTAAATTCGAGAAATTTTTCCTCAACGGCTCCATATGGTCAACCATTATATAAGGACAATAAAGTTTATCATTTTTTAGAGAACAGTGTGGAATATTTTACAAATATTAAAATAATCTCCAGACACAAGAATTATTTTAAATTCATTAAAGGATTCCAGCTAACTATACAAAGTCAACTTGGATTAATAAATTTTTTAGCAGAAAACTACAACGTTGAATTTATTTTGACTGGGAGGACGAACCAAGATGCCCTCGAGAATTTTTTTTCTCAGCTTCGAGGAAAGGGAGGTTTTAATTATATGCCAACAAGCTTTGATATTGGACATCATTTTGCAAACATTTTAGTTACTAAAATATTATCTAATTCAACTCACTCTAATTGCATTCTCGAAGACAGTGAAGCTATTAAATTTGATTGGGATATGTTTAAAACAGAGTATCGATTAAATATTCAAGAAATTGGCGGAGAACATGACGATTGCGATGAAGAAATGGATATATTAGTTAAAATTAAAAATCTAAATACAGAAAATATTGAAAATAATGCAATTACATACTACGCAGGATATTGTCTTCGTAAAAAGATCAAATGCGATTTATGTCAGTTAAAACTTTTTAAAGGTGACGAAGAATTTCGCAACAGCGAAACTTTTATTTATGAAAAAAAATTCAATAAAGAAGCAAGCTCATTTGGTTCTTTAAAAGTTCCTAGTGATGAATTTTTTTCTGTTGCAAAATTAGTTTTACAAATTTTTGAATCATACTACGCAGTCGAAGGTCATCTATCAAATTTTCGAGAAAAAATTGCAATAACTAGTTTTAGAAATATATTACAATGTTATCCAACATTTCTGCCAAAAAATAATGACCCCTGTTACAAGCACATTGAAGACTTAATAAATTTTTATATATTAGTACTTATCAGGAAAAATGGTAAATGGTCAGTTTTAAATGATGAGTTTTATTCCAAAAAATCTAAACCGCAAAATAATTACTCTCGTATGTTCATTCCATAAAATATTCGCGTAAGCATACTACATAATATTTGGTGAAATGAAGTGGTTGAACAATTTTTATTTTCTATTTACTATTTCTAACATTATTTATGTATACATACACAAAACAATACACATCACAAATCACAATATTATTTCATTCCTTTATTCAATATGTTTTTGTCATTTTCTCCTTTTACTTTATAGTGGTGTGGGATCGTGTAATGCGAAAAAATACGATTTGTTAGCTATTTTTCTATTAATGTGTGTATAGAAAAATAGGTTTTTCATACTGATCGAGAAATAGCAAAAGAAGAGACGAGAAATATGTAATATTTTATTATATTTTCCTTTTCTAATCTGGTTAGAAGTGGGTTGAACTTAATTTCATAGATTTAATGTTCATATGTAAAATAGGGTAGTGGAAATTCAACATCTGTTTATTGTTATCTGTGGTTCATATACAAAAGAGGTGCATATAAGATGTTCCTCTTGATGTGTATTCTCTTTGGTTTTAGTATATAAGATTTTGTTACTTGAATGCAGGTGTTGTTAATCTCTTTGTGTTTTTTGTGTATTCACGAAACAACTATGATATTATTGAAATCATGTATTAGGTAAGCGCAATGAAATTTTGTATATTCGACTCAAATAGGATTTTTATACTTTGTATAATCGAATTGGTTTGAGTCGAATTGGAATTGGGAGCTGTCTTATAAAATTCATTTGAATTTAATAAATTTTTTTACAGGGTATTACATACTGAATCAAATTGTTTTCTAATTAATTTAATTAATATTATAAATTATAAATTGTCTAAATAAATAAATTAATAGATAAATGAAACGCGAATTTTGAAATGTTGGTTTAAATTAAGTTAAGATTTGATTTTTGAGTTTAATGGTTGTCTTAATGGATTTATTGAAATTTAGATGGTGCGATGTACACATAATCGTCATAATTACGTATATGACACATCGATACATTTTTAAGAAAGTAAGGGTTAATTTTCATTGCATTTATTTATTGTTTTATTTACTTTGCATGCTTGATTTGGCAGGGAATGAGGTCCGTGAACTGAGTTAAAATTTTGGATATATTTGTATTTATTTATTAATAAAGAGATAAATTTCTGAATTATTGATTAGGTTCAGGTTTTTGGTGGCGGTGATCTCTTCAATTGGTAAATAATGCTAATTGGATTTTTATTTAGGTAGTCTAATATTTTATAAGTTTTATTTTTGGGTTGCGAAAATGACTAAGTTGAAGCAAATCATTTGAATATGTAAACTATCAGACATAAATATATGGATGACGTCCGGGATTAATCATTGGAGCTGATTTTGGGGTAGCTGATTTTGCTACTCGTGCAAATTACCGCTCAGTCGACTTAGTTAAAGTCGTGTGCGTTTACAACATTGCTTATTTGTGTTGATTTGTTTCAATAAATTTCTTTTTATGAAACTGATGCTACCGTTTGATATTACATATTGTAGGGATTTATTTTGATAAGTTTCTTGTCGTTGCAATTATCAAAAATTATCTTCTGCTAAAATCAATCACTTTATTGGTATTTAATTGTAATTTATATTAATGTTGCTATTTCGTTAAATATTTATGTATATAGATTGAAATATTATACTAATTAAATGAATAACATCGTACGTTATCTAGGATAAGGGAAATTCCCTTTTATATGATATTGTAAACTGCATTGCATTGCAAAATTATTTGAGGTATTGATGAAAATATTTCAATACTTTTTGTCAGTTTAATTTAATTTAATTATATCAAAGTGTCATAGTTTGTTCGGGTATTTTTGTCTGATGGTCTAGTTGATATTAAGTATATATAATTATATATAATTGTTAGATCGTCTCCAAGCTACAGAAATATTGGTGAATTCTCGCTCAACATCCAGAAACTTCAAGCAGCAGTTATGTAGCGTAGAAAATGTATTGTTCTTGTGATATCTATTTTATTTTATTTATCACTAACTAATTTAAATAGGTTAATCTCTATTAATTATGTAGTAAAGCAATTTAATTTTCAGGGATACCTGGGAAACTCTAATTGTGTTTTACTAGTAAATATCATATATAGGTGCATGTAGTACTTAACTAAATTATTGATATTCTAGACTTTTTTGCGTAGTATTATGATCAATGTTTAAATTATATTATATACTTTTATAAATAAATAATTATTTTCAACATTATTAATTCCCTTTTTCTAGATTTGTAGGAAATTTCCGATTAGTTTAATTTTAATAGTATGGTTAAATAAAAATTTTTCAACTTTTTATTTTTAAATCTAGTTGCAGTAGGTAAACAATTAATTAACTATTTACAGGAGAATGGTAACTAATGGAACAAGTGCTGTGAATTTAAATTATAACTTAATAATTTAAAATTTTTAAACATTCTTCTGGAATTTTAGCTTAGAAGTGGAAGAGTTTACATAGGCAATTTCATAAAATGTTAATTTTTGTAATTCTTCTATGTAATATATTGTGTTTTGCTCATTAATATATAATAATTAATTTAGATTAAAAATATTTAAAGGTTTCTCTTCCTTAATTTGCTAATAAATAATTCAATTTTCAGAATATAACATAGTTCCAGAATCAATCTTTCATATGGAGATTAAATTAATCCTGAAATTCAGAATTAGCTTTAATATTATGGTGATTTATTAATTAAAATTAGTTTTCAGAATTGCCTGGGAAATTATATATTGATTTTATTTGTTGATTCTTGATATACTACTTATAGTACTAACTGAATTATTGATGATTTTAGGCTATTGTGGTGCTGTAACATTATCATTTTTAAATTATTTATTATAAATTTTATAAAATAATTGAATTTTTAATTATTTATTCTCTTTTTCTTGATCGGTAGGAAATTTCTGATTAGTTTTAAGTAAAATTTTATGTTTAAAATAGTTGTTAACGTTTATTTTAATTCATGTTGCAGTACGTAATAATTAATTAATTAGATATAGAAGGACCATGAAAAATGAAATAAGCGCGGTTTTTGTAATCTTAGCTTAGTAATTTTAAATTTTTCTTAAATATTTTGTCAGGTAAATTAATGAACGGCGGACAGGACAAATTACAACATTAATAATTTTAAGTCCCGATTTAAATTTAGGGAGTCTTGAGTATCCGGCCCTGGATTTCAGAGAAATGATGATCTAATAATATAGTTAGATTGTGCTGTCTTATGCTAATCTATTTATTATATATTGTACTAATAATTTACTAACTAACGATCACTTTGGTCTCTGTAACCGGGTCGTGTCTGGCCCAACTAATAATCCTATCCTATCCTTCGGTTTTGTTATATGTATATGGGTGTACTGTGTATGCCCGGGAGTCCGGGAGATCCTGCTATAATGCTTGGCCGTACACTCTCAATCAATAAAATGTTAATTTTTTGTAATGTGTAATATATTCTGTTTTGTCCATTAATATATTTTAATTAATTTAGTTTTAAAATACTTAAAGGGATCTCTTTTTTAATTTACTAATAAATAATCCACTTTTCAGAATAAACATAGTTCTAGAATTAATCATTATTATAGGGATCAAAATTAATCCCGAATTTCAAATGTAAATTTTAGTTTGAATCAACCCTCCAGGATTAATAAGTAGTGAATAAGCTGTAGTTTAGAAATTGTGTTGTCCTGTGCTAACTATTTTTACTATATAATTACTAACAATTTACTCTTATCCTTCGGCTGGGGATGGATAAATGGGTTTACGATGTGTGCTCGGGAATACTGAAGATGCTATTATAATAATTATTCATTTAAGTAATAAAATTGGTTATTATGATGTTTATTAATTAAATTTAGTTTTCAGAGTCGTCTGAGAATTTGTATGTTAATTTTATTTGTTGATTCTTAATATACTTATAGTACCTAATTGATTTATTGAATTATTAATAAATCTATGTATTTCATGAAAGTTTAATTTAAACTTTATTTTATTTAAATTTATCTTTATTTTGTTATAATGATGTTTTTTATAATACAGTAGAATCCGTTTATACCAAACCATGTATATAACGAACAAAAGCTTATAATAATCATATAGTTTTGTCATATAGTTGTGTGCCTTGAATTTGCACAAACACTTATTTTTTCTTATACAATACAAACAAAGAACTACGTTTATAAACGTAAACGAATATTTGATTAAAATGAACAACCGGCTATAGTGAACAAAATTGTGTCCCTTGAGTGTTCGCTATAAGCGAGTTCTACTGTAATTATAATTAAAATTATAATTTTAGCTTAGTAATTTTAGATTTTCTTAATTATTTTATGAGGTAAATTAATGAAAGGCGAACAGGAGAAATTACAACATTAATAATTTTTAATTTAGGTTTAGGCAGTCCTGAGTATCCGGCCCTGGATTCCAGAGAAATGATCATCCAAAAATGTAGTTAGATTGTGTTGTCTTTTGTGCCGTCTATTTACTAACTATCGATCGCATTGGTGTCTGTAACCGGGTCGAGTCTGTCCCAACTAATAACCCTATCCAATCCTTCGGTTTTGTTATGTGTAAACGGGTGTACGGTGTGTGCCCGGGAGTCCGGGAGACTTGCTATAATGCTTGGCCGTACACTCACAATCAATCATCAATCAATCAATTTTACAAATTGGGTATATCTCATTTGATTTATCATTTTGATGGAATTCAACATTGTTTAGTTCAGCAATTCTATTACATAATTGTTCAAGGGGTTGATTCGGTTTTCTTAGCAAGCATTTTACTTTATACATAAAGCTTTCAAAAGGAAACGCTGAAAAACAGTCCAAGTGGCCAAATTCTTTAACGTCTTCCGACAAGTGCGACAAACAGTGCATATTGTAGGTTAAATGGTGTTTTCCATAAAGCAGGCTCACTCCTTGGATAAAATGTTTGAAAATTTCATTCGCCAGGTTCACCTTATGTTTATAGAGTTCCGGATGGCATAAAATTAAAACTCCGACTCCGACATGTAAAAATAAGAAGTTATTGTATTTATCTGGTGACAAAATATCCTTTAGTGCAAATGGTCCCGCATATAATAAAAAAGTCCTAAACTCTGTGGCTTTGAAATACCCTAACTCCGATAATGGTCTTATTCTTCTTTGAAAATCAGATGGTTGAGTCTTCGAAATATTACTCATTTTATTTGATATAGCATTGACGCGTGCGGTGTTTAACAAAGTTTTTGGATCGCCAGAAACCCACATTTGCAGCAACTTCCTCATTGTTCCTAAACAAACTAGATGCATATATTCAAGCGGAAACTGTTTTATCATATTAATCGGAAGTTCCTCTAGTATTGAATCAGTCTTGTGGTGTTCTATATTTCTTCTTATTCGAAAGGATTCATCACTTCTCATTTGTGCAAGACTATCGACCGGAAACGACACTCTATTTTTTATAAATTCCCCTTCGACTTCACATTTAAGACATGCAAAATAACCTGTGTGCGATTTGGTTCCCAGAATACTGGAACGCGCGGGAGCATCGCATATAAAAGATCTAATTTTTACGTTAACTTTCCTGTTGTCACTTAAATACCCATCCGATAGAAGAGTTTTGAGTTCATTCACCATTGGCCTCAGATATTGGTTAAAATCATTTGGCTTATTATAGCCATGATACACACCAACTACGAATATTTTACTAGTTTTAAAATTCCAAGCTTTTGCTAATATTGGCCAGAAGCAACTTTGGTTACTTTTTGTAACTGGCACGCAAAATCCCATTGATTTTTTTAAAAAGTCTAAAAGCTCATTTAAAGCATTTGCTTTTATATTGTACTTCACAGACCAAGCTCGTAAGAATTCTAAAATTGTTGGTACCTTATTTGTGACATCTTCATCTTCTTCCAAATCCGATAACGTGGCTTGATCATTTTCAAAATCTTCATGGTTTTTATTGGAAAACCCGCTTTCAACTAAATTGCACTCTGTTTTTTTCTGAATAATTTCGCTATGAGATGAGTGAGCATATTCTGTACTATTAACTATCGATATCCGATTATGTGAATTATTGTCTTTGCATGGCTTTGAATTATTAATTCGTTTCAAAGCACAAAGACGTCTTTTAACGGATTGTGTTGATAGATGTTGCAGCATTTTATACTTAGGCATTATAATGCTAGTAATAAAAAATATTTGCATATAAATAATTAGAAACAAATTAATTATTATTATTATTCATAAATTGAAAAATCAATAAAACAACTATATCCCTGTACTTAACTAAATATACTTAATATTTCTAAAAATTAATAAAAAAATCTAAAAAAATAAAAAAATTATAATTGTAAATTTAAAAAATCGACAAAAAATTAAATATTTCATTATTGACATTATTTAATAATTAGTTCAACCACACAAACGGACACACACACTTTCAGACATCCATATTACATCTCATCATAGAACTTTTGGTTAGGACTGTCAAAAACATAAAGAATAAACAGAAATCGGTGATTCCCCTCAATATACTCGTACATGTGCACACCAAATACATCAAACAGTTAGCATATACATATATATTTTTTTATTCGTTGTGTTTTATTGGAATAAATATAATTTTAATTATTTTTAGTATTTTCTAAAATAATATTGTTTTCTAATTGCGAAAGCAAGAAATGCATTAAGTCTTACCTTTATAAGATATTGTTGCACTTATGTAAATAAAAATCAAATTTTTCACAACACAAACTTTATTCCACTACAAAAAACCACTTCCGTCCTCAGATGAAACTACTTTTACTTATTGTGTAACTGATCCTAATGAAATTTATGTTTATATGAGTTCATTTCATTTCGTTGAATTCGTCTATCTTCGGATTTTTTTGTTTTTAGTTTTTTTACATCGTGTTTTACAATTTATAACTGAGTAACCGACAAAAAACTGATGTATCACCGTACATTTTGTTCACATATTTTGATTCTTTCGGCAGACTTTTTGCAGTCATTAAACCGTAAAATATAAGTACAAATTATTTCGGGCTAATATTCGTGTGCGCTTATTATTTTCTTTTTCTGCATTTTTAAAATCGGATAGGTTTCGTTACTATCGGTTGCTGTCGTCATTCATTTTTTTTCTGATAGTCGGTTCGTGTAAGTTTATTATTTGATTTTCAGATTCGGGATAGTCTTCGTGTATATATTTCACTTTTTTGCTTTAATTTTATAACCGACTTTTTACGGTCACCAAACCATAAATCCTGTTACGGTTTTAAATTGTTTGTCGGGTATGTTTTCCCTGTTTTCAAATTTTTGTTTTTGCCTAGCATTTCTATCATAATAATTCTTAATGTTCCTATTTTTAATTTCTAGCTTATTTTTAACTATGTTTTGATTTCTTACATTCCAAAAATTTTCTTTTATCGGTAGTTTAGTTCTAGTAATCCGGCCCATTAATATTTGAGATGGTGATAGATCCAATTCTGGTATTACGGTATTCCTATATTCCAACAGAGCTAAATGAAAATCATTATTTTTCCGGATGATATTTTTCGCCGTTTGTATTCCTCTTTCGGCAGTCCCGTTAGATTGAGGATATCTCGGGGAACTTGTGGTCAATTCTATACTCCAATCATTTGCAAATTCTATAAACGCATAGCTATTAAATGGTACATTATCGCTCACCAACTGATTTGGTATGCCATGAGTGGAAAAAATTTTCTTTAACGCCTCTATCACCTCTTGAGCTGTTTTATTTCTTATTTCAGTAATTTCCAACCATTTACTGAAATAGTCTACCAAGATTAAAAAACTTCTGTTTCCCAATTCACCTATATCGCAAGCTACTTTCATGAATGGTCTTGCTGGAATCTCGTGCTGTTTTATAGGCTCTTTAATATTTGCTGTTCGATACTGTTCACACAATGGACATGCTAGAATTAAATTCTCTATTTCTGCATTGATATTCGGTCAGAACAAAAGACTTTTTGCCCTAAGTTTTGTTTTAAAAATGCCCTGATAACCCTCGTGTAACCTTGTTAACATTTCCTTTCTCATTTTCCGTGGCACCACTAATCTATTATTAAAAAATATCAACACATTCTCTAAAATTAACTCGTTTTTATACTTAATAAATCGTTTGACACCGTCGTCTAAATTTTTAGTGTCCTTTGGCCATCCCTCCACAATTAACTGCATCAGTTTATTCAACGTCTCGTCTTTTTTGGTTTCACTTCTAAATATGTCTTCTTTCTGTTTCCCTACACTTATTGTATGTACTATTTCTACAAGGTCTTCTTCTTCATTGTCTCCCTCTATATTTGTTCTTGATAATAAATCTGCTATTAACATCATTTTCCTTGGTAAATATGATAATTTAAACTTGTATATTATTATCTTAAGTCGCATTCGTTGTATTCTTGAACCGTGTGAGCAAACAATATCTTTTTTCATTAGATTTACTAGCGGTTGATGATCGGTATGAATTTCTAATTTTCTTCCATATATGAAATTATGGAATTTCCTGCACGCGAAAACTATTGCCAGAAGCTCTTTTTCTATTTGAGCATATTTTTTCTCACAATCTGATAACGAGCGTGAGGCATAAGCCAAAGGTTTTCCTTCCTGTAGGAGTACCGATCCAATACCATCTTTAGATGCGTCCGTCTGAATAACTAGATCTTTATCTTTATTAAAAATTCCTAGTGCCGGGGATTCTTTTATGACATTTTCTAATTTACTTAATGCTTCGGATTGTGTTTGCTCCCATTTAAACTCGTTACCTTTTTTAATTAATTCTCTTAGGTTTGCGGTTAAATTAGACATGTTTGGTACAAAAGCTCTCAAGTAATTTGCCATACCTAGTATACTTTGAAGCTCTTTAACATTCTTAGGATCTTTTATATTCTCTATTGCTACAACGCGTTTGGGATCGGGCAGTATTCCCTCTTTTGAAAATATGTGACCCAGATACTTTACTTCCTTGACCTTAAATTGTACCTTATTTTTGTTGAAACGAATATTCAATTTTCTAGCTCGGTCTAAAACGGTTTTCAATATTTTATCGTGTTCCTCTTCTGTTCTTGCCGTTATTAAAATATCGTTAATGTAAATAAAAACTCCTTTGATATCGCCAAAATTCTCTTCATTTCTTTTCTGGAAATATTGTGGAGCTATTGATATTCCAAAAGGTAACCTATTAAATTTATAAGTGCCATAAATAGTGCTAAAACAACACAATTCACTGGATTCCTTATCTAACTCAATCTGAAAGAACCCATCTTTCAAATCTAAAACAGTGAAATACTCCATTCCTACTAGATTTTCTGTTAGGTTATCAATTGAAGGTATTTGATAAAATTCTGGTATGATCCCTTCATCCAACTCTTTTGGATCTAGGTATATTCGTAAATCTTTATAAGGCTTTTCCACTATCACGAGATTATTAATCCATTCTACGGCATAATTTACTTTCGATATTATTCCTGCCATTTCCATTTTGTCTAAAATCTTCTTAAATTTTTCTTTTAATGCGATAGGAATTTTTCGTGCACCCTTAATTACTGGTTGTGCATTTGATTTTATTTTGATATGACATTTTGTTGGCATACAACCCAGTCCCTCAAATAAATCACTATTACTAGAAATTACATCCTCTTTACTTTTAAGTTCATACACTCTTAATTTTGGAATTGTAATTAACCCTAATAACTTGCTAGTTTTTAACCCCAAAATAGGCCTAGTCTTATAATCTTCAACTATAATAAATTTTTGCATCGCATCAATATTTTTGTACGATATAAACAATTCTAATTCCCCTAATGGTTTAATAACGTGCCCCCAAAGGCTTCCAACACCAAGCTCGTTTTTCCCAATTTTCCCTTAATTCTTAATAATCTATAGACACTCCACGGCAATATGTTAAGGACAGCACCCGTATCGATCTTAAAATTTACATTTCTACCCTCAACTACAATATCCTCTAACCATTCATTATTCTTCGTCACTGTATTTATTGCTATTACACTATTCACCTGGAAATCGTCATCCGACAAATTTAAAACATGTACATTTTTAAGAAAACAAGCTGATTTAAAATGCCCTATTTTACCGCAATTATAGCATCTAGACTTAGATGCGGGACAACCATTTACAGATGCGGGACAACCATTTACACTTTTGACATTCAAATTGTACATTATGATTCTGATTATAATTTTGACTATTTTTTATTTGACTTAAAATTCTGATCATTATTTTTACTATTTGTAATAATTGAATTTTCCCTCATACCTTGTTCTGACCGATTATTCTTCAACGCGTCTATATTGCTGGTGCTACTCCCCTGGACCTCTGACGTTTGTTTCCGGCTTATTTCACTCGTACGACATTTCTCTACTGCTTTTGAAAATTATACGTTATCCATATCCAACAATTGTTCTTGCAATTTCGCATTATTCACTCCCAACACAATTCTGTCTCTTAAATGACTCTCCTCCTCCTCAAATTCGCACCGCTTTGCCAGTTTTTGTATGTCACACAAAAAATTGTCAAATGATTCACTCTCCTTTTGATGCCTCTTATGGAATACAAATCGTTCGTATACGATATTTTTTCTTGGTGTACAAAATTTTTCTATTTTCTGTATTACCGTGTCATATTTATTTCTCTCGTCTTCAATTTCCACTTTTCCATCCTCATTTACTTTTTCTATTTTCTCGAAGACTAAATTGTTAAATATTTTTATTAACTCTTCCCCACCAATGTTTAACAAAATGGCCACTTGTACATCCTCCGGTTTGTTCTTTGCTTCTGTGGCTTTCATGAAAATTTCAAGTCTTTGCTTGAAACTTTTCCATGATTCCGCTAAATTGCTTTCAATTATTAACTGTGGTGGTTTATTAAAAGCATCCATTATTTTTTCGACTTATTTCCCACCTTTCAAAATGGCCACCCACGCTTGAAATTTTAGTTTCACTTTATTTTTTTTTTTCTTTTAGTAAATTCTTAAATTCTTTTCTCTCTAATAAACTATTTGTACATCTCCATGATGTTCCATCTACAATGGTTGTTCTTTACATACCCTGCTTATGTGCGTTTTTCTGTCACTTCAATGTGGTGTTGTCGCATCCATAAGCGGGGTGTGTTTACATGTATTTCTTTATGTTATGTTTACATATACAACAGTATGAATATAAATAAATAACATATATTGTATAAATGTATAAATAAAAAGAATATTTATTAATAGTTACTTATAGTTAAGCATTTCTAAATTTTTTTGGATCCGCGGTCCTTATTTTAACTACACCTGAATTGCATATTTATCAATGCGAATTATTGAGAATGATCAATTTGATTTTATAACAATAACAATATAATTATATGTAATATAAATAAATAACCCGTAAAACAATTTTTGGTGGAATGACCATGAAAAGTCTGAAAAATGACTATACGACCATAAGAGATGAAATAAGTCAAATGTCGGTCAAATGTTTAGCCATTTGTGCGTCTAGTCCTTGCCAGAAAATGGACGAACATATAAAGACTTTTTTGACGCAGCTTTTTTGTCTTCCATTTGACCACCAAATTCGACGAACAAATTATTGCCGAATTAGCTACCTTAAAATCTGACTGACAAATGTAAGTCGAAATTGAGAGTCATAAATGATAACAAAAGGTTGGTATTTTGATAGTCATTTCAGTATTCCAGTAAACAAACGGAATGAACTACCTTATGTTGGACTGTTTTGGGCCACATTTGAGAGTCGAAATTGAGAGCCAAAAGTGATTATAAAAGGTTGGTATTTTGGCAGTCATTTCAGTATTCCAATAAACAGACAGAATGAGCTAGCTTATGTTGGACTAATTCGGGCCACATTTGGGAGGCTTTTTTTGATAAATTATTATACAATGTTTTATTAATTTAAATAAATATTTTATTGGTATAAAAAGTAAATCCAAAAAAAACAATAAATCAATAACTAAATGACGGGTGTGAAGTTTTCAACAAATAACAAAAAATAACAAAACGTATACGTATACGAAATTTGTTAAATTAACAAAAAAAAATTACATGTATTAGTAAAACAGTCGGTAAAAGCAATTTTGTAAATTAAAATAACATGTTAAATTTTAAACAAAGTTATTACTGAGAATTTTTTTGTTAAAATAGCAAGCCTGTTAAATCAGCCTTTGTTGAGTTACGTATGCAAAATAAACTAATCATAATAACATTAGATTGAAAAATACCATAGAGCATTATCAGCTGTTATGGTTTTAATTAGTATATTTCGTACATGTGATTCGAATTTGACTGATTTAATAGGCTCGCTAGTTACTCGGCCCAGGACCTCGGTCTGTTATCAAGCAACGTGCTTTTGAAAAATCTAATAAAATTATTACTGAAAATAACTTTTCATTACGAAAATGAAATAAAATTTAAAAAATTATAACAAAAATTATGTTTGGCCTCAACCTTGTGGTATATATATATTTCATAATTCATATTAATATTATTTATTTATTACAAACATTGGTGAACCGCCGGAATTTCGAGCTTAAGAATTCAGTACTGTTCACTGTATAGAGGATTGGCCAGCTCACAGAGTTTTTACCGGGATTTGGATTATGTTAGTAACATATTAAGGGGTGTTCTTTCAAATAAAATTAGCCCCATTCCGATAAGATGGATTATATGCTTTGTTATTGAGGTTGATAAATGGTCATTTTTGAATGGGGCTAATTTTATTTGAAAGAACACCTCTTAATATGTTACTCACATAATCCAAATCCCGGTGAAAACTCTGTGAGCTGGCCAATCCTCTATACAGTAAACCACTTAACTCCATATAAAAAAAAGCAAAAATGACCATTTATCAACCTCAATAACAAGGCCTATAATCCATCATATCGGAATGGGGCTAATTTTATTTGAAAGAACACCCTTTAATATGTTACTCACATAATCCAAATCCCGGTGAAAACTCTGTGAGCTGGCCAATCCTTTATACAGTAAACCACTTAAATCCATATAAAAAAATACAAAAATGACCATTTATCAACCTCAATGACAAGGCCTATAATCCATCATATCGGAATGGGGCTGATTTTATTTGAAAGAACACCCCTTAATATGTTACTCACATAATCCAAATCCCGGTGAAAACTCTGTGAGCTGGCCAATCCTCGATACAATGAACTTTACAAAAATTACCATTTAAATTTTAATCTTATTTCATTGAATTTATCGAAGTAAATTGAAAATATAAATTGAGGAACATACGAGTATATATTTCTTTTAAATTGGGAAATTTATATTTTAATAATTATGTTTAGTTAATTTTCTCAAATATTTCGAAATAACAATTTATTTGCCTGCTGTTGCATTTATTCACTAATACATTTAAACATTTTGTTATTTGTTGAAAACTTCACACCCGTACTAAATGTATAAATTCGTAAAAATAATCAAAAACTAAGAAAAACAATAAGTTATAACTAAATGTATTACAAATCCAAATGTAAATTTAGTACATATATTCAATTACAAATAAAACATTTCAAAACATTTTATTAGAAATTCATCTTAAAATTAATGTTACTTATTATTTATTATACTAACTAGTTAATTAATTAATAGCATACTGATTAATTAACTAATTATTTTCATTACTTAGTTTATTATGGCTTAGTTTATTGTGTTATTACCACTATAATGCTCGGCAGTTGCATATATACAGTCAGTCCAGTAAGAGCGTGGTCGGGTTAATTTATAAAAAAAATTATTTGGTGAAACTTTCATATTTATAAATATATTGTACACATTACAAACGATGATGCAATTCGGTTAATATTGTGTCCAGTCACCATCGGCGTCGATAATTGCCTGACATCTCCGAGGCATGCTTTCTACTAATTTGACGGCGTATTCTAGTGGCAACGATCTCCAGATCGCAAGATAGCTGCTTCAAAGTGTGTGTGCGTCTTCCACGAATTTTCTGTTTAATATATGCCCACACATTTTCAATAGGGTTTGCATCAGGCGACTGCGACGGCCAATCCAATGTAACGATGCCAGATTGAGTCTTCCACTCAGTACAGAGCTTGCTGAGGTGTTTAGGATTGTTGTCCTCTTGCAGAATCCAATCTTCATTTTTGCTGATGAACCAACGTTTGGCAGATGGCAGTAAAGCCTTTTTGTAGATTTTAATCATTTTTTCGGCATTTAGGTTGTAGGTAAAGAGATACAAAGTGCCGAAACCCTGCTTTGAGAAGCAGCCCCAAAGATGCACCTTTTATCCGTGTTTTACGGTCCGCTGAACAAGCCTATTGGTGGAAGTTGACCAGGCTCGCGTGAGGACACAACGTGCCCATACAGAACATTCATCAGTAAAAATGACATTTTCAAAATCTCTATCGATATTCTCATGCGCCCAAGCGAGTCGCTTTTTCACATGTTTTCCAGTCAACAGAGGCTTCTTCATTGTGTTGCGCCATTTCAGGTCATGAGTACGGAGATGGGTTCGGATAGTTTCGTAGGATATATCTAAACCTTTTGCCTTTAATTTTGCTTGTCCTTGCCGCAGTGTTAAACCAGGATTCCGCGAAAACAGATTCACTATTCTTTTTTCATCTTTTTTGTCCACTTTTCCTATCGAGCCACGTTCTGGTAAATCATCGACATTTTTAGCCACTTTATATCGCTGTACCCACTTATGTACAAATGCCTTCGACTTTCTCATATATTTAGCAGCCGCTGATTGCGACATTTTGGGACCTTTCGGGTGGGTCCAAAGGAACACAGCCTCGTAGCGCGACGCGTATTTAGCACTCATGGCGCTTAACGTGATTCTCTTTCAAAAGATCAACGACAACTGAATGTTTGTTGACAATGCATCAAGGACAAAGCTTCCCTCTATCGGCTCGCAAAGGAATTAGAGCGAAATCTTTCATTACCTGTCGGTAATGACGACCACGCTCTTACTTGACTGACTGTACTTATGTTTATGTTCAAAAAAAGTGGTATGTGCATAGAATTAATAAGTAATATACATAAACACTTGATTAAATCTTATTTTCATCAATTGGTTTACTATCACTTGATTTATTGTGTGTATATCGATAACGCTCTGCAGTTCGTTTAAGAACGTCAACAAAATTTTTGTGGAAATCGGTTTTGCTAATTTCCGGAAAACCAAGCTCGTTAAATCTATAGTTGATCGTATTTTCTATCAAAGTATTTAAATTGTTCAAGTCCGCAAATGCCTTTTTAATTTTTTCTTAAATAAAGAATTAAATTAGTTTTATAGTTTGATTTTTTATTACATCATAAATGAAACATAAATGATGTACCGAAGTTTTCTGAAACTGATTATTTTGCTTCTGTTTTGAATTTTGATAAAATCCGCACAATATAGAAAACTATTTTTGATAGACTCCATTTGTATACCTTTCTTAATATTGATTGCACCCGTCCATGTAAAATTATTGAGAGTTTCAGTATCAATTAGTTTTTCTAAAATATTTCTTATATTTTTATTGATTTTTCGTCCTTCTTCCTCGGATTTTAAATAGAGCACCTAATAAAAATAGTAAATAAAAATTATTATGTGTGTTTGTAGGTGTATTTATAATACCCTAAGCTGGTCCAAAAATCAATAACACCGATTTTGAAAGATATAATGACATACCTTCAATACAAACATAAAAATCAAAATTGAACAATAATTGAAGCTCGTATAATATGTACTCCAAATGAATAAGAAATAAAACCTTTATAAACGATCTTCTTTTAAACACATTACTTGAAAAATTTGTGAGTTATATGACATTAAAAATCAGTTAGGTTTTTTGGACCACCTATTTATTATTAATAAGTATTTGACGTATTGGTGGTGTATCCCTGTAACTATATACTCATGTCACATTATTTATTGTGCAATTTAAAAATTAAATTAAAATAGTTTCATTTATTTTATAATAATAATAAACAGTTCAACATAAATATAAACTATGATGTGTTTCATTAATACACTCAAAACGTTTATTTTTACCGTTTATGTTGTGATTTTAGTGAATTTTGTGTATTTTTTGTTAGTGATATTAATACGGTATTCTTAATGCTACAGGGATATGAACCAGTCTGTTGAAGGTGCATCGTTGCGATGTGAAGTGATGCGGTCGAAATTCAAAAATATGTGTGTTAAATATTAAATTAAATCTTAAAACACATTTGACGCACATATTAGTTAGTTCAATGAAACTATATCTAGATGTGTGAAAAATGTGAATAAATTGATTTTTTATAGTGAATCAAAGTAAAAAATTTGATAGTTGATCGGACATGTTGTAATAATGTTCAAAATGTTGATTTGAACCGTTCTACTCAGGTAAGTAATTGTAAAAAAACATTTAATAAGTCTAATTATTATTATATTAGTGTAAAATCTTAGACTCTTGTACTTAAATTGTAAATTTAATATAGTCTTGATTTATAGTTATCTAATAGATTACCACGGGTGGGGTCTATTTAGTTATTGAGAATAAACAACTTGTTGTTAATATTAGAGTTAAATTCATTCTATTTTTATTTTATTTAATATTCACCTTTTATATAAGTTAAATTCTTTATTGATTTTTGGTTAAAAAAAAATATTTTTTATTTTTAACTTATTTGATTAACATCGAAATTACAGCTGATTATTTTCTTATTTTCTAATTACAATTTGCTTAATTAAAAATATGTAGAAGGTGAAACCATGTCGTCAAGAATATTCACTCAACATTATGCCGGATGCGCGTGTAACTTGTTGTCATTGCTAGTGCAACGTGACAAATATGATCACGTAGTATTTTTGTGGGAAACTTAATTATTACGCGTGTTAACTCCTCCCCCTTAAAGTTCGAATGCCCACATTCGAACCATCAGAAAAACGGTGTTTCATAAAATTTCCGTCTATGCTCTGAGGCCCCTCTAGGTGTTATCGTTTGAGGCGTCTCGTTATGGATTTCTAGTTCTTCTCCGTGAATTGCTATTGAACAGGTATTCTCGACCTTACTCTGAGTTTGTGGAGTGGACAGATCCTCGATGTTCGTTATATTAATGATTCGTAATTTCTTAGTTTTGGTATATTTTGTAGTGATGACCGCTATTCCCAAAATGATGACTATTGAGAATGATCCCCAGCTCGTGAATCGCTCGATGGCTCCCTCCTTTTTAAGGACCCCAATGTGACGAGTATTATTTATATGAATATCTTTCATCATTTGTAATGAAAGTATTTCCTTGAAATCACTTTCTTCCGGCGTCGGCTGTAGAATAGCTGGAAGTACTTGAATGGTCGTTTTTTCTTTAGAAATGTAGATGTTATTTCCGACTGAGAAGGTAGTATTGCTGAATTTAATCAAATATGTTCCATTGAGTTTCTGAGTTTCGTTATTAATTTTGATTTTCCCATCGAATTGATTCAGTAGAACTAGACCCTCCGATATTTCGTTAACTGTTTGAATATGTTGATTGTTATTGTGTTTGCATTTTGGAAGGTCGACATTTGAGCAAGTTGGGTAAACAAGAAGAATTACTTATGTCTAGTATATTATTTTGGTTACATATTGAAAGCGAGTTGATCGTTTTACATTCGTTAATAATACTATAAATCTTATCGTGATTTTTAATGACATTTTCATACTCAATTTCGGTCACCTTATCGTTTCTTCTGACCGGTTTGACCAATAATTTATCATATAGTTCTGGAGTTGTTACCGGAATGTACACAATATAAAGTAGACACAATTTGCTACTAATAATTTTGATATTAGCGAAATCTAACGTCTCCTCGGGAGTACTATATGGTAAATTTTCGGTTTCCAGTGTATTAATGGCTAATTTAATTTCAGAATTTGATAAAACGAGTGAATTTATAATCCCTGCTTTAGCCCAGTGAATTGCGTACTTAATATTTACCAATTCTTCTTTCATTAGTTTTAATTTATATTGTATAATAAATATATAATAATTAAACTAGCCATTTTTGTAATATTATTGATTCTTTCACTGTAAAATCGGTTTATAACTACTTGGTTGTTGTTATTCTCTAATGCATTATTCATTTTATCTTTAATTACTTTGAAATCCTCGTGATCGGGATTTCCGGCTATCCATTTCCATGCACTACCTATAAAGTTTAAGGATCGTTTGGATTAATGTATTCTAAGGCTGTCCAGTAATGTTTGTAATTCCGAGAGTTCATGCCTCAAATAGGGGTGCAATGGGTGATCTATTGTCATTTCTTTGTCCAGTATGGATTGCATTCTGTCTATGTAATTTTGGTGTTTGTCTAAATTCAATTATATGGATTAATTTGAAGTTTCCGTCCTGTATTTTTGCTTGACCTGTGCTAATTGAGATGATTTGAGAATTTGTGTAATCAAGAATTTGAATTTCTGCCAATGTGTTGCTTAGGGCGTAACTGTAATAAAAATAAGTTTTTGTTTCTTAGGATTTAATATTGCTTTTGTGAATTACTCTTCCGGACTCCGTTATAACTGTTGTATTTCTGTCTTCCGTTACTATTTCGTGTTTGAATCGTTCTGTTAATTTCGATCCTAATCTTTTGTTATGTTTTACATAGATTACTTGACCTGCCTGGTAGGTTTTGATCGGGGTACGGTTTTTTTTATGGTATTTCAGATCTGTTTCCTGCTTTTGTCTTATCTTTAGTATGATATTTTGTCGGATTTGTTCTAATTGTTCAGGATCTGTGTCAGGGATTCTGCCAAAATATATTTCCACTGGCCGTTTGCAAGTTGTCGAGTGGATTGAGTGGTTATATTCATTAATCGCTCTCTCTAGTAGTTCATTAAAAGTTCGCTCTACCCCATCAGAATTTAGACATCTCATCATTTCTGAGAGTGTCGAGTAAAATCTTTCCACTTTGGCCATTCACTTCACTTTTGTATGGGGGGAGTTTTGAAGACTTTTATGTTTAAACCATCTTCCATCATTGATATTATGGAATTCGAGTTGAAGGATTTTTCATTGTCAATTACCATAATTTCTGGTACACTAAAGAAAAAGAGTTTATCTCTAAGTGGTTGTTTGATGTCTTCTGTCGCTCTGGATTTTAACGGTCTGCAGAAGGCGAGTTTACTGAATTTGTCAATTGCCGGTAAACCCAATTTATTTTCTGTTGAGTAAATATCTAGATGGAGCGTATGTCCAGGATAATTAGGGATAGGTGTTGGGGTAATAATAGGCTTATTGGGATGGTGATCATATTTATTCTTCTGGCATATAACACAACGTTTGACCAGCAACTTAATTTTCCTGGTCATCCTGGGGAAGTAATAATTTTCGATTATTTGATCTCGATTTTCTTGAGCATTACGATGTGCTCATCGATGGACAGATAATATTTTTTCCTCTTGTTGGTTTTCATCCATAATATCTTGTACCATCTTCTGAGTGAATCGAATTTTGTAATCTCTGAAATGTATTGGGTACACTTCTTGAACTTTTCCCATCATATGTTCTGATGTCTTCAATCCGTTAATAGTGAGTGGATTAAGGTAACGTTTAAAAAATGTATAATGTCTGAATTTGAAAAACTTGCTTGTGTAATAATGTGCCTGGAATATTTTGGAAAAGGGTTTATTATTTGGTACGAACTTCCCTCGCCTACGTTTAAAATTAGTTGATTGCGGAATACATTAACTGGGGTTTCGACTGTGGGGACCAGATCATCCGGAGAACTTTTGTCGCTATGTTGCGTGACTGACATTACGTTTATTCTGGAAGTTATTGGTGTTTTTCCCGGTTGATATTTTAACTCATAATTGTACTCTTCCAGGATAGCTTTCCAACGTTTCATCTTGGAGTTGTTATTTTTATTGCTTAGGGCATATGTCAATGGTTGGTGGTCTGTGAAGATCTTCACTTTCTTAAGTCTTTCTTAACGCCCAAATTATGGTGAGCATTTCCTTTTCATTAGCCGCATAATTTTCTTCCGTTTTATCTAAGGTTCTTGAGAGAAACGTGATTGGCCTTCCCTCCTGAACTAAAACTGCACCTAGTGCAAAGGTGGAGGCATCTGTAGTCAATTCAAATTCCTTTTGGAAATTTGGGAATGATAACAGAACTTCGTTGGGGACGAGTGAGGTTTTTATTTTGTTAAAGGCAGCTTCTTCTTCGGTGTTAAGCTTTACCATTTTATTTCTTGAGAGGGTGTTGGACACATGTCCGTCTTCTCCTTTTAAGAGTAAAGTCAGGGGCTTCTCAAGTTTTGCGTAGTCCCGGATGAAACGACGATAAAATCCGGCTAATCCCAAGAAGGATCTGAGTTCCTTCACTGTCTTGGGTACGGGAAATTTTGTTATGGCTTTTACCTTCTTCTGATTCGCTTTTATCCCATCTTTAGAGATGACAAATCCTAAAAATTTTACCTCATCCTGTAGAAATTCACATTTGTCGAGTTGAATCTTCATATTGGCGTTTTCTAACACTTTAAAAATTATCGTCACGTTCTTGAAGTGTTCTTCTTCTGTTTTACCAAATATGATTATGTCGTCGATATAAACGTAACAACGCTTCCCAATGTGCGTTGAAATATCGAGGCAAATGAGAGGCATTGCCCCATGCGTTGAAATATCGAGGCAATTTTAAGGCCAAATGGGAGGCGGGTAAACTCGTATTTTCCATGATTAACCGAAAAAGCTGTTTTTTCAATGTCCGATTCTTTTAAAGGAATCTGATGAAAGCCGCTCTTTAGATCTATTATGGTGAAAAATCTGTTTTCCCCTACGTTTGCCAAAATAACGTTGATCTCAGGTATTGGATACCTGTCTGAGATAGTAACCGAATTTAATTTTCGGTAGTCGATCACTATTCTGTATTTCTTTTCTTCCGATGCGTCTTCTTTTTTCGAAGGGGGGCGAGTAGCAGGGACAGCAGAGTCGCAACGATTTCAACAACAACGTGAAGAAACACTACCTACAGTTAGTACAAATTTGGGTGACCGCATGGGAACATGATGATGGAACGGAATCTCGCTCCCCTCACAATGGAAAAAATGGTGGAGGGAATAATAATAGTTGTTTACAGGCTTTTCACAAAGAAGAGTTTGCGGCACCAGGAAATTTGTGTTGTCATTGTGTTTTCTTACAGGTTGGAGCAGTATATGAACTTTAAATTGTATTTTTGTCTTGTGCTAAATAAATTACTAAAAATATGTATATTACTAACAAATTTACTAACTATCAAACTACTTAGGTGTCTAGAATCGGGTTGAGTCTTTGTTGCTAACATTCCTTTCCCATCCCCTCGATCTTGTTATATGTAAAAAGGTGTACGACGGCGGCCTGGCCAGGGGCGGATATCACAACTAATTAGACTTATGTGGTTATCGATGTGGCGCCTTCCTTTACGGGGTGAAATATTGCTATGTTGGCGTCATGAAAAAAAAAATAAGCTGAGTATGGATGGTACATATTTCCTTGGTAAGGGAGAGTTATGGTGTCGTGTTGCAACATGGGTATAGTGGTGTGGTATTCGCATTTATAATACGGGAGACTTGCTTAATGCTTGATCGTACATCGCAATCAATCAATCAATCAATCAATCAAAAAAAGGATTTGACGTATTGGTGTAGATGGGAAAACCTACCATTTAATTGCTGTATGACATGTCGATTAATTTTAAATTAAACGCCTCGACATCTGCAACGCTAGAAAACGGCAGTGAAGGCAAATTAAACGAGGGATCCTTTTCAATACTGTTATTGGCATTTTTTCGCACAAAGGATATGAGTTCCGGTAATAAATTAACAATGGGCTTAATCGTGTTCTCCATTGATATTAGTTTACTATTCAGGCTTGACTCCATCGCCACCAATTGGTCTTTCAAATCTTTAATTTCCTTAAACAATTCGGTGACATACATTTCCGAGTTGGTGGGATTAGTTTGATTGTCGTTGTCCGGTGAATTTGACTCTGCCACAGTTGGTTCTACTATTTGTCCTACCGTTGCATTGCATCTTTGAACTTCGCCTAACAAAAAAAAAATAAATAATTTTAAAATTGTTTTGCTTAAGAATAAGATAAGTAATTTATTGACAAAGTATTGCGTTGAATTAATTTGTATTGCTTTTCCTCTTTCAACCAGAATGATAAAAGCTTAATAAATAATTACCTAAATTTTCATTGTTATTTTCATTGAAGGTTAGAAACTGGGTCGATTCAAATGCCACCTCTCCTTCATACAAAATTGCCTCGTTTTCACGTTGAATTTGATCATCTTCATATAAAAATTGAGGTGTGGCCAACACACGACTTTTTTTTACGAACAGAGAATTTTGAGCAATTTTTTTTTTCTTAATTTTTTTTTTAATTTTTTATTTTTTATTTTTATTTGTTTTCAATTTTTGGAAACATTTTGTTTAAATTAGTATTTTGTAAACCTTATACTTTTTAAGATATTTGCAAAACAAATTTTCTGGACCAAGGGAGTGGCCACTTCCGGTTAGCCGATTTGGAGTAAAATTCACTGGGACCTCCCAATTTATCAAAAAAGCTTAAATTAGAAGTTTCAGTTCGATTAATTAAACCATATGGACTGTAAAGAGGACACAGACAGACTGACAGACTGACAGACTGACAGACTGACAGACTGACAGACTGACAGACTGACAGACTGACAGACTGACAACTGACAGACTGACAGACTGACAGACTGACAGACTGACAGACTGACAGACTGACAGACTGACAGACTGACAGACAGACACCATTTCGAAACCCACATTTTCGGACTCAGGGGACCTCAAAACAAATAATTCTCTAAAAATCTCAAGGTCCAAAATTTTCAGGATTACTATACTTTATTTTACGAGAGTAAAAGAAAATAAAAAACCCTAATCCATACGAATCGTTCGTTTAGTAAAAGTTCTGCAAAATTATTTTTTGGAAATCGCACACAAACCCCAAGGGCCAATATCGGCCATTGCCAACAATGATGACAAAGGATTCGCTAGCACATGGAATAGGTTCCTTAATTACCTAGTTAGAAAACCCTAATCCATACGGATCGTTCGTTTAGTAAAATTTCTGCAAAATTATTTTTTGGAAATCGCACACAAACCCCATGGGCCAATATCGGCCATTGCCAACAATGATGACAAAGGTTTCGCTAGCACATGGAATAGGTTCCTTAATTACCTAGTTAGAAAACCCTAATCCATACGGATCCTTCGTTTAGTAAAATTTCTGCAAAATTATTTTTTGGAAATCGCACACAAACCCCATGGGCCAATATCGGCCATTGCCAACAATGATGACAAAGGTTTGGCTAGCACATGGAATAGGTTTCTTAATTACCTAGTAAGAAAACCCTAATCCATACGGATCCCTTGTTTAGTAAAAGTTCTACGAAATTATTTTTTGGAAATCGCACGCAACCCCCAAGGGCCAATATCGGCCATTGCCAACAATGATGACAAAGGTTTGGCTAGCACATAGAACAGGTTGCTCAATTACCTAGTTAGAAAACCCTAATCCATACGGATCGTTCGTTTAGTAAAAGTTCTGCAAAATTATTTTTTGGAAATCGCAAACAAACCCCAAGGGCCAATATCGGCCATTGCCAACAATGATGACAAAGGTTTCGCTATCACATGGAATAGGTTCCTTAATTACCTAGTTAGAAAACCCTAATCCATACGGATCCTTCGTTTAGTAAAAGTTCTACGAAATTATTTTTTGGAAATCGCACGCAACCCTCAAGGGCCAATATCGGCCATTGCCAACAATGATGACAAAGGTTTGGCTAGCACATGGAATAGGTTTCTTAATTACCTAGTAAGAAAACCCTAATCCATACGGATCCCTTGTTTAGTAAAAGTTCTACGAAATTATTTTTTGGAAATCGCACGCAACCCCCAAGGGCCAATATCGGCCATTGCCAACAATGATGACAAAGGTTTGGCTAGCACATAGAACAGGTTGCTCAATTACCTAGTTAGAAAACCCTAATCCATACGGATCGTTCGTTTAGTAAAAGTTCTGCAAAATTATTTTTTGGAAATCGCAAACAAACCCCAAGGGCCAATATCGACCATTGCCAACAATGATGACAAAGGTTTCGCTATCACATGGAATAGGTTCCTTAATTACCTAGTTAGAAAACCCTAATCCATACGGATCCTTCGTTTAGTAAAGGTTCTACGAAATTATTTTTTGGAAATCGCACGCAACCCTCAAGGGCCAATATCGGCCATTGCCAACAATGATGACAAAGGTTTGGCTAGCACATAGAACAGGTTGCTCAATTACCTAGTTAGAAAACCATAATCTATACGGATCGTTCGTTTAGTAAAAGTTCTGCAAAATTATATTTTGGAAATCGCACGCAAACCCCATGGGCCAATATCGGCCATTGCCAACAATGATGACAAAGGTTTCGCTAGCACATGGAATAGGTTTCTTAATTACCTAGTTAGAAAACCCTAATCCATATGGATCCCTTGTTTAGTAAAAGTTCTACGAAATTATTTTTTTGGAAATCGCACGCAACCCCCAAGGACCAATATCGGCCATTGCCAACAATGATGACAAAGGTTTCGCTAGCACAGGGAATAGGTTCCTTAATTACCTAGTTAGAAAACCCTAATCCATACGGATCGTTCGTTTAGTAAAAGTTCTGCAAAATTATTTTTTGGAAATCGCACTCAACTCCCAATGGCCAATATCGGCCATTGCCAACTATGATGACAAAGGTTTCGCTAGCAAATGGAATAGGTCCCTCAAATACCTAGTTAAAAAACCCTAATCCATACGAATCGTTCGTTTAGTAAAAGTTCTGCAAAATTATTTTTTGGAAATCGCACTCAACTCCCAAGGGTCAATATAATGATGACAAAGGCTTCGCTAGCACATGGAATAGGTCCCTTAATTACCTAGTTAGAAAACCCTAATCCATACGAATCGTTCGTTTAGTAAAATTTCTGCAAAATTATTTTTTGGAAATCACACTCGACACCCAAGGGCTAATATCGGCCATTGCCAACAATGATGACAAAGGTTTGGCTAGTACATAGAATAGGTCTCTCAAATACCTAGTTAAAAACCCCTAATCCATACGGATCGTTCGTTTAGTAAAAGTTCTGCAAAATTATTTTTTGGAAATCGCACTCAACTCCCAATGGAAAGTATCGGCCATTGATACAAATGATGACAAAGGTTTCGCTAGCACATAGAATAGGTCCCTCAAATACCTAGTTAGAAAACCCTAATCCATACGAATCGTTCGTTTAGTAAAAGTTCTGCAAAATTATTTTTTGGAAATCGCACTCAACCCCCAAGAGCCAATATCGGCCATTGCCAACAATGATGATAAAGATATCGCTAGCACATGGAATAGGTCCCTTAATTACCTAGTTAAAATTGAGGTGTGGCCAACACACGACTTTCTTTTACGAACAGAGAATTTTGAGAAATTTTATTTTTTTCTTAATTTTTTTTTAAATTTTTAAATTTTTAAATTTTTTTTTTTTAATTTTTTATTTTTTTTGGAAACATTTTGCATAATGTTGTTTTTTGTTAACCTTATACTTTTTAAGATATTTGCAAAACAAATTTTCTGGACCAAGGGTGTGGCCACTTCCGGTTAGCCGATTTGGAGTAAAATTCACTGGGACCTCCCAATTTATCAAAAAAGCTTAAATCTGAAGTTTCAGTTCGATTGATTAAACCATATGGGCTGTAAAGACGACACAGACAGACTGACAGACTGACAGACTGACAGACTGACAGACTGACAGACTGACAGACAGACAGACAGACACCATTTCGAAACCCACTTTTTCGGACTCAGGGGACCTCAAAACAAATAAATCTCTAAAAATCTCAAGGTCCAAAATTTTCATGAATACTATACTTTATTTTACTAGAGTAAAAGAAAGTAAAAAGTAGTTATGTTGTTAGATTGTGGAACTTCATCATATTGATTATTTAAATCAATAATTTTAAATTGCTTCTTTTGGGTGCAGGCCATTTCTGAATCCGAGTTTGAAAATATTTCAAACATCCTTTCACGTTTTTTTGCTTCACTGAGAGTTTCTGAAAATATTGGTCAACAAAATTTACTAAAATGTTAAGTGTTAATAAAATGTTAACTCACGTGTATTATTTTGTAATAGTTTAAATGAGTATTTTTGCCAAGTGTCTTTTGGGGCTGCATTTGTTTCCAGAAGTCTTTTAATATTTTTGTTGTCTGGCCAGAAGACATTTGTTCCTTTTATCCAGTTTTTACAAACGATAGAAACCTCTTTTTCATTATTCCTATCGGTAATTTCAACAATCGCATACATTTGATCTTAATATGTAAATGATCTATAATATAAAAACAACAGTACAAAATTAATTTTATGTAAAACTAACAATATGTGTTACACTCGAAGGAATCAACAAATTTGAATATAATTTACCTTAGGAACTAATTATTTTTTATATATCTTAGAGATTCATGCATGAAGCAAAGGAAAATATGCCCTAACATTTTCACCTTCAACCTCCATCGCAAATAATTTTTTTAGTGGTTCT
Source organism: Tipula vernalis (assembly GCA_958295665.1). NCBI lineage: Eukaryota > Metazoa > Arthropoda > Insecta > Diptera > Tipulidae > Tipula > Tipula vernalis. Next base: position 108,785,567 of record OY282559.1, read on the forward strand.
TCAACCTTCCAATATTTTTGCTCATCTAACAATAAGTTAGACTCAAATATGTCTAATTTCTCCGATGAAATAGGGAGACGGGTAATGTAATAGGTGTTACACCGCATACCCAATAGAAAACTTATGACTTATGACTTACAGAACAGTATGAAAAAAATTTTGAGAAAAAAAAAATTTGAGCTCGTTATGTTGGTGAAAAACTTATGAAAAAAGTTATCTAACTTTTAACTTTTTGCTTATGAGAAATGCAATGAAGTAAACCGCGTTTGTAAAATAGTTGTTGTTGTTGTTTTATTTTCAAAAAATTCGTTCAAAAAATTTGTTTAGCTGTGTGTAGTGATTTATGTTTTATTTTAAATTAAATTAATTTAATACATTTTTAAAAATGGAAGACAAACTGATCGACGCGGTAAGGGGCTACGTCTATTTGTACGACAAAAAATGCAAATTATATCGCAACAAATTGGCAGCAGAAAATGCCTGGCAGGATATAAGCAAAATGATTGAATTGCCTTCAGAAGACTGCATAAAACTATGGACTAAACTACGCAACAATTACTCAAAGGCCATTCAGGATAACAAAAATTTGCCAAGTGGATCTGGTAGTGGCAAAAAAAAAAAAGAATTTCTATATATTGAGAAAATGGGGTTTTTACGACCCTATATCCAGAAGAGAAAGTAAGTTTTATATATTACCCAAAAATCGAAAAATTAATTCTCGTTTATTTTAGAACTGTTGGCAATATTCAGCCATCTGAAACCATAAACATGGTTGAGGAGTATTTGGAGGATGAAAATTCCGAGAAGGAAATGGATTATGATGGGGGTTTTTGTTCTAATCTAAACATTTTTGATAATAGAAGTCAAACAGTCAATCTGGATAGCGACGAAGAGCTATTCGAGAATGTTTTGGATAACATGTCGGAAGAGACTAATAATAAGCCGTCAGACGAGCAACCTGGGCCATCACATCGCTCAACCCCGCCAAAGCCTGGTAAAAAGCCTAATTTGGAAGAAAAATTGGCGGATGCCATAGACATGATTAAAGAGCGAAACGTTCAACGTGCGTTGTACCCGGAAGTGGAGCACTTCAGTAATTTGTGTTCCTCGGTGCTCCAGCGACAAAAATGTAAAAAACGGAGATTTAATACCATCTTAAAATTGACATCAGTTTTATACGAGGAAGAGGAATCGGATTAAAAAACAATACCTTAATTTTTTATTTTATTTTATAAATTTCTATTTAAATGAAGTACATTTTTTTATTATTTTTTATTTTTCTTAAAAAGACTGATCGAAATGGAATTATTTGTGATGAATAAAATATTTAAAATATAGAATTAAACATGAATTTTTATGAAATTAAATTTTATTTAAAACTAAAATAATTACACTCTTCCAACATTTACACTTTTCAATTGCCAACTCAGGGTATCATCGTTTACAAAATAGTTTGTAATTTCTTCACGCATTGCTAAATTCTCTCTTGTTGAATTTCGTGTTCCAAATCGTAAATTTGTCGTATTCTTCCTACTCAGTCCACTGCACTTATCTAGTACAAGTGAACATTTACGGTCTCCTCGTTTTGTAAATGATTTCCTCGGTCGCTTGGTTATTATGAAATTATGTAGGACTACGACAGCTTTAATTATGTTGTCGATAGTTTTTGGTGATGCTCGTATTCTCGAAAATAATATGTTGAACCGGGCTACCAACACTCCGAAAGCTCGTTCTATACAGTTCCTGGCTCTTGCTAATCGGTAGTTGAATATCTTTTGCGATGTTGATAGTCCTGTTCCGCCATATGGGTTTAGCATATTTCTATGCAACGGAAATGCAGCATCCCCAATAAAAAAAAACGGAAATTTCTTGCCATCCTTACTTTTTGGAAATCAGCAGGAATGATCAGCAGGAAAATTTAATTTATTTTTGAAAAATCTTTTCCCAAAAGCGGATTGTTTAAATATTCCACCGTCGTGGTTTGATCCATATGCTCCAATGTCAACAAATAGGAATTTCAGGTTTGCGTCACAGACTGCCATTAAAACCACACTAAACGACTTTTTATAATTATAGAACAGTGTTCCTGACTTATTAGGGCATTGAATGATAACATGTTTACCATCAATACACCCCAAACAATTTGGAAAGTTCCATAAATTATAAAAATCTTGCGCAACTGTATGCCACTCCGACTCAGTTGGTGGCTTTAGATATTTATTTTTAAGGGCCGTCCAAATAGCTCCGCAAACCTCAAATATAATTTTTGACACTGTAATGGTTCCTACTCGATACTCGTATGACGTGCTTATCATCGAGTTTCCAGATGCGAGGTATCTGCAATAAATTTTTACAATAAATTAGCTACAATGCAAGAAATATTAGAATTATTTATTATTGTACCTCAAAGTTAACATTAATCTGAGACCTGGTGAAATGCTTTTTCGTATGCTGTTTTTTTTTAGAAGAGGCGACACTAATGATAACAGCTCCTCATATTCTTCTATTGTTATTCGCGAATAATTTTTAAATTTTTCCGGATACTTATACAGCTCTTTGATTAGAGTATTATAAGACCCATATTGAGGCCTCTGTTGCCATAGTGGATGAACCCAATATCGCCTTTCAGGCTTTCTCAGCTTGATATATGCCACTGTCAATATTGACATAAGCGCCAAATCAAGATTTCGGTCACTTGAACTCATTGTTTACACTATACCCAATTTAATTTATTAATTTTAATAGACACACACTGATCGTTTAAGAATCACTTGACGAATGAACAAATATTTTAACTTGCTATAGTTTATTTATATGCACCATATGTTAGGTAATAAGTAAATACATCTTTGGTCTTTTGGATGACGCATCCAAAGATTATAAAAAGTGCAGATGTTGTTTTATTACCCTTTAAAGTTTGCCGTTTTTTAATTTTGTGTTCAGGTAGTTCATGTAAACACCCCTTTTACATGAACTACCTGAACACAAAATTAAAAAAGAGCAAACGTTAAAGGAGTAATAAAACAACATCTGCACTTTTTATAATCTTTGGATGCGCCATCCAAAAGACCAAACAAAACAACGTATTCAGACACTATTATATATGTATTAGGTACAAATAAAAATATGTAAAAATAAAAGTTATTTTGTATTAAATATTAATAATTTAAAAAATAACACAAACATTTAATTTTGACGTTTTCACATTTTGACAAATAAACAAAAAATTATTTTGTCCAATGAAGTTAGTTTTGCTTCAATTTTTTCTTATTCATTGGGTATTGTTACGTACCTCTAACACCGACCAACACGATATATTGGATAGACTGCAGTCAGGCTATGGGGAGGTTCTTGTCGCTGTTAGTTTTAAGGTACCACAAACTTTTCGTGTTGAGAGAGAAAAAAAACCAAAAATAACCCATCAGTTAAAAAACTAAAATTCATCGCTCTGTGATCATTCCCGCCGACACACCACCATTATTAAATAAAAACACTTAATCACTTCATATTAAAAAAACAATAAACCAAATTTTATTCAAGAAAACAAACATAATTTTTTTGAGATATGTAATAAAATGATAACAATTAATAGGGATGAATAATATTCTTTTAAGTTTAATTTAATGTGTATAGGTAGGTGTCACATACATATGTAACCGAAAATCATTTGCTGTTCAAGCGATCAAAATAAGTTTCTTTTTTTTATTGAGTGAACAAAAAAAAAATTATTTAACCCTACATAGAAATTTGTAGAATTTCGGTCCAAAAAAAACATAAATAGACATAAAAAAACTCACCCATAAAACTGCCGTCGAGTACTCTCCGGTTGCTCTATGCGTAGCTGAAATAAATATGATTAACCCTATCCTGTAATCTTGATTTTTTTTTCTTGTTCACTAAATAATTTTAGAATTCACTGAATTTTTTTTTTTTGTATATGTATGTCTAATTGACCTCTACATATGCACTAATACTTAGCTTATAAATTAAATTTAATTCAGAAAAATTATTGCAAAAAAAAACACTATTCGAATATTAATTATATGTACACAAAAAAAAAATACAAAAAAAAATGTTTTGTTTTGTGGTTGAAAGAACTTAACGGTTTTCTTGGCCCCGTATTGGCCTTTCTTCGGATCCGCTATACTAGCAAAATAACACTCTGGGCATATGGGTTTTAGTTGTACCCTTCAACTCAACAAAAGTTTTAAATAAGGCGTTTCGAGAAGATTATTTTATAGCGCGTTATGCTGATTCACAGAGTATTTCTATTTTAATTTTAATTTATTTCAACGCGAACGCACCCTTCAACGCTCAACGTGAGGCCCGCTATTTAAGAAGTGAAGGAAAGAAAATAACACGTTTAGCTCATTATAAATTTCCCTATGACCAATAAAAAAACTTACCCGCTATTCTGTGTTAGCAGTATTAGTTTGTAGAGGAAAACGGAAATTTTTTTCTTGGTATCACGGATTTTATTTTTATTTCTTTTTTGAACACCTAAAATTGAAGGCTTTAACACTTGAGAAACAGCTCGGTCTTAATAAATGGCCTGTTCTATGGCCAAAAGGTTCCTCCGTGTTTAATAATTTTTATATTTCCTTTTTTTTTCTTTTAAGCTCACTAACTCACTTTCCCAAAAATACTTTAAATTAATTTTTATATTATTGAAAATTCTTTTATTTTTGTTTAAGTAGCCGCGATGGCCTCACATACCGAAATGAAATAGAAATTATTATTATTATTATTTTTTATTTTTTTATTTTTTTTTTGGTTTTTTTATTGTTACTTACAAATACTTCAGAATAATTAACATCATACGATAGTATGACGTCATAAACTCTTCGCTACTTTAGAAATATGCGTAGCAGGGAATTCCTATATAAATAACATCAAAACGAATTAATCTACCTATATATGTGTATGTACAACTGTTCTGATTTTTGTACTGTCCATGAAGGGGAATCCAATTTTATTACTTTACTAGAAGATTCCATCGGATTCTGAATCATCAACAGATTTATTGTTTTTTTTTTTTAAAATACAAAGTTAAACAACAAAGGTATCAAAATATTTATTATCTTTATTATATTATTATTAGGTTGTAGCGTAAGTATTGTGTTTTTTTTTCTTTGAATTAATCTCACCGTGGATAGCTGTAACAGTATGCTCTTCATAAGTAAAAAGTCATAAGTCATAAGTCGTAAGAAAAAAATTTTGCAATGGGTATGCGGTGTTAATAAACTTCTTTTTCCAATTTCTTCTGAACCGAAAATATATAAACTACTTTCCATTTTAGTGGCATGGATAAACTGTATAATGTTTTTCTGTGGAGTTAAAATCCAACAGTCCCGCTTACTATTATTTAATCTATAATCCTTAAAAATGATTTCTTTGTAGATGGTTATTGTACTACCACTAGTTTTTATATTCGTTTTGCGTTTCAATATGGGAAACTCAATATCATTATCTACTTTTACTTCTGGAATGTCATTTAATTCCATCAAAACGATTATAAATCTGAGACAGTGGTTGGCTATTCTTGCGTAATAAGGATTTAATTTGGAACATGAAACTTTCGAACGGAAAGGAGCTAAACAAGTTGAGGTTTCCAATTTTATTAACATCTTCTGGTAAATGTGATAGTGCATGTATATTAAATACCAAATGATGCGATGCATACAAAACTTTTATTCCAGTAATAAATTCATTTAACATTGTTTGGCTTAAGTTAATCAAAGGCTTTGGTAAATTATTAGTGGAGAGTAACCGAATTGCCACATGTAACAATAAAAAGTGATTGTAATTATCATTTGATAATACATCACGCAAAACAAATGGTGAAGCATATAGTAAAAAGCATCTATATTCAGTACCTTTAAAATATGACAATTGCGATAGGGGCCTCATTTTACGTTGAAATTCACTTGGTTGTGTGATGGCAATTGATTTTAAACGGTTTGAAATTTTTTCTATTTGATATGAAGATAAAAGAGATTCAGATGTGCCAACCATCCACATACGTAAAAATCTTTTCATTACTCCTAAACATACGACGTGTAGATAATCATAAGGAAATTGATCTACCATATTTATGGGGAGTTCTTCTAAAATGGAAGTAGTGTTATAGTGGGTTTCGTCCGATTTACTTCGGAAAGATTCGTTCGTCCTTCTGGTTGCTCCGTTTTCAGGAAACGTCATTCGATTTTTAATATGCTCGCCCTCTTGTGTGCATCTATTGCATCCAAAATATGCTGTGTGAGATTTAATTCCCAAAACACTGGATCTGGCTGGTGTGTCGCAAATAAAATTACCAATTGTTATGTTGATTGCATTACTTTTATAACTGAAATTAAAGCACAAATCTGTTAATTCGTTAACAAATGGTCGTAGAAATTCATTAAACTCTTTAGGCTTGTTAAACCCGTGATAGATGCCTATAACGAAGATACTTTTACTTATGGATGATTTTCTCAATATAGTCCAAAAACAACTATTTGAGCTCTTACTAATCGGCAAACCATCTATATTAAAATCGATTAAGATTTCTTTTGGCAGATATTCAATATTTGCTAAAATTTTCTCTAGTGCTTCCTGGGTTTACATCTACAATTGTTTTGTCATTAGGACGTATTTAACACCGTACGGCTATATACTGGTAATCGGGGATATCCATGCGATTTAAAAAATTTTAACATTTCATTAAGAGCTGTCATTTTGATGTTATTGTGTAAGGCCCACGACCTTAGAAACATTAATAACTCTGTAGTATTTACTTTTTTCGACGAAGTTTCTGAGTCATCAATATAAATTGTGGTATCATCATTTAGATTATATCGATCATTATAATCATTATCGTAGTCCAATAAATATTCTGCATCATCCTCGCTTTCGAAAATAGTTTCTTGGTTTATTTCATATTTAGGGACTTCACTACTGCTAAGATGAATATTTGTTTCGGATATATTTTTTTGTTGCGGAAGTGTTTCAAGGAAATTTCCAACACGACTTTTCCCTCTAATTATGCGACGCTTAAAGGAATTACGCTTAAGCTCGAGTATGAATTTTCTATATCCAGGCATCCTAATGGAGGAAATAAATGCAAAGCAAAAATTAGGGCACGAAATAACTGGACGTTTTAATTAAAACACGATAATATGTTGACAATCAGTTTAATAATTATTGGAAAATACTTCAAAAATTATTAAACATTGAATTACAAGTATCGTAATACTGGGTCCTAAGCACAAGAGTGAAATCGTCAACAACAAAACTAACAGCCAATTGCTTATGTTTCGTCCGTGTATGTGTTAAGATTTTATTAAATGAATTTATTGAAGTTAATTAAGACATCGCGAAACACAAAAATATTTTTTCACTATAAACAGAAACCATTTAAACGTTAACATTAACAATTTAAAATTAAAACACCAAATAATTAAACTGTACACATAAGTCGCGGCCATATCGTAACTTTGTTGTTTTTGTACCGCACCAAGAGAAAATTATTTTGTGTTTAGTGTTTCACTTAATTCCACTGACTGCCGATAAAAATAAAATTTAAACTTACTCACCTTTATTATGACACTAAATTTTTAATTATTAAATATTTAACTTTTTTTTTTTTTACAATAATTTATTTCTTATGAAATTGTCAAATTGATGTTTCTTCAAAGGCGTATAAATGTGAACTGCACCGAATACGTTTATTTAAATGAAATAATAAAATTAAAACGTGGTCTTGAACAATTCTAAGTCGAAAATGACCGTAATTAGTACGTCGTATTGTTACGACTGCAGTAAATAAATTAAATTATTGTGGTTCAAGCAACGGTACGGCACGTAGCCCATATTCTGTAGCCGTTTGTGATTTAAATATATATTCCGATATCGTTAGTGTTATTGTATTATATAATACATAAGCGATACATATTCTTGTTTTTTTTATTTTATTTTTAAGCGGGAATTCCTCATCAATAGATGTAATTGTAAATCTGTGATTTCTCTTAGTGATGTTCGTTCAGACCAATTGATTGTATTGTATATTATATCTAATGGGAATTGTTTTAGTCATATATTTTTTTTTGTGAGGGAATATGTTATTCCGAATTTCTAGTGTAGGGGAATTAATATACTAATATTAGTATTACCTATACAAACTGATTACAAATAATTTATATAATTACTTGTACATAGGAACAAATTGGTATGACAAGAATTCGCGTGAACTTTGTCCTAAATCTGTCCTAAAAAAAAAAAATAATTAGGATTTTTTTTTTAGGACAAACTTCACGAATCTAAATACATAAGTGAAGTTTGTCCTAAATTTGTCCTAAAAATCGTCAATAAAAATTATTATTTACATGTATTAGTGTAAAAGCAGAAACTCTTGTTATAACGAATTTCTTTAATAAGAATAATAAAAATTATTTACGAATTATACGTAATACATAAAAACGATGGAAGTAAGATATTACCTCTTATATTTTCTTTATAAATTAATGTAGCAAATAATATGAATAAATGAAATTTCGAATTTTCTTGACCAAAATGGCCTATATGCAAAGTTGGCATATGATGTAGGCTATCCAAAACCAGTTTAAGTTCTGAAAAAAACAGGGGATTAGGGTATTTAGGACAACGATGTTTGATACGATCTCACCCAATAATTATACCAAATATTATGAAAAAATGATTTTCCCAATTTTCTTGAGAAAATCCTAGTAAGCTGGCACCAAAGTGACCTATATGCAAAGATGGCATAGGATCTAGGCTATCCGAAACCAGTTTCAGTTTTGAACTTTGGTGTCAGCTTCCTACGATTTTCTCAAGAAAATTGGGAAATTCATTTTTTCATAATATTTGGTATAATTATTGGGTGAGATCGTATCAAACATCGTTGTCCTAAATACCCTAATCCCCTATTTTTTTTAAAACTGAAAATGGTTTCGGATAGCCTAGGGCCTATGCCAACTTTACATATAGGTCACTTTGGTGTCAGCTTCCTAGGATTTTCTCAAGAAAATTGGGAAATTCATTTTTTTATAAAATTTGGTATAATTATTGGGTGAGATAGTATCAAACATCGTTGTCCTAAATACCCTAATCCCCTATTTTTTTCAAAACTGAAACTGATTTCGGATAGCCTAGATTCTATGCCAACTTTGCATATAGGTCACTTTGGTGTCAGGTTCCTAGGATTTTCTCAAGAAAATTGGGAAATTCATTTTTTCATAATATTTGGTATAATTATTGGGTGAGATCGTATCAAACATCGTTGTTCTAAATACCCTAATCCCCTATTTTTTTTAAAACTGAAAATGGTTTCGGATAGCCTAGGGCCTATGCCAACTTTACATATAGGTCACTTTGGTGTCAGCTTCCTAGGATTTTCTCAAGAAAATTGGGAAATTCATTTTTTTATAAAATTTGGTATAATTATTGGGTGAGATAGTATCAAACATCGTTGTCGTAAATACCCTAATCCCCTATTTTTTTCAAAACTGAAACTGGTTTCGGATAGCCTAGATCCTATGCCAACTTTGCATATAGGTCACTTTGGTGTCAGGTTCCTAGGATTTTCTCAAGAAAATTGGGAAATTCATTTTTTCATAATATTTGGTATAATTATTGGGTGAGATCGTATCAAACATCGTTGTTCTAAATACCCTAATCCCCTATTTTTTTTAAAACTGAAAATGGTTTCGGATAGCCTAGGGCCTATGCCAACTTTACATATAGGTCACTTTGGTGTCAGCTTCCTAGGATTTTCTCAAGAAAATTGGGAAATTCATTTTTTTATAAAATTTGGTATAATTATTGGGTGAGATAGTATCAAACATCGTTGTCCTAAATACCCTAATCCCCTATTTTTTTCAAAACTGAAACTGATTTCGGATAGCCTAGATTCTATGCCAACTTTGCATATAGGTCACTTTGGTGTCAGCTTCCTAGGATTTTCTCAAGAAAATTGGGAAATTCATTTTTTCATAATATTTGGTATAATTATTGGGTGAGATCGTATCAAACATCGTTGTTCTAAATACCCTAATCCCCTATTTTTTTTAAAACTGAAAATGGTTTCGGATAGCCTAGGGCCTATGCCAACTTTACATATAGGTCACTTTGGTGTCAGCTTCCTAGGATTTTCTCAAGAAAATTGGGAAATTCATTTTTTTATAAAATTTGGTATAATTATTGGGTGAGATAGTATCAAACATCGTTGTCGTAAATACCCTAATCCCCTATTTTTTTCAAAACTGAAACTGGTTTCGGATAGCCTAGATCCTATGCCAACTTTGCATATAGGTCACTTTGGTGTCAGGTTCCTAGGATTTTCTTAAGAAAATTGGGAAATTCATTTTTTCATAATATTTGGTATAATTATTGGGTGAGATCGTATCAAACATCGTTGTTCTAAATACCCTAATCCCCTATTTTTTTTAAAACTGAAAATGGTTTCGGATAGCCTAGGGCCTATGCCAACTTTACATATAGGTCACTTTGGTGTCAGCTTCCTAGGATTTTCTCAAGAAAATTGGGAAATTCATTTTTTTATAAAATTTGGTATAATTATTGGGTGAGATAGTATCAAACATCGTTGTCGTAAATACCCTAATCCCCTATTTTTTTCAAAACTGAAACTGGTTTCGGATAGCCTAGATCCTATGCCAACTTTGCATATAGGTCACTTTGGTATCAGCTTCCTAGGATTTTCTCAAGAAAATTGGGAAATTCATTTTTTCATAATATTTGGTATAATTATTGGGTGAGATCGTATCAAACATTGTTGTCCTAACCACCCTAAATTCTTTTTTTTCCAAAAAATATTTTTCGCAAAGTACGAAATATTTTTTTTTTTTTTTTTTTTTTTTTTTATTTATATTTTCCGAAAAACATACATTTTTATTTTGGAAAACATCAAAATTGAAATAAAGTTTATACAATAATATTTTTTTTTCCTTAACCTATATACAACATAATTATTAAAGTTAAACAAACAAAGTAGATAAAAATACACTTAGATATTAAATATTGTCTAGGCATCAACTAATATAACTATAGTACATATGTACATACAAACAAAATAATATCAATCATCAATCAAGCAATGAACAAAGAAATCAATGGTTTAATTCATATTCACGAACAAATTCAGTAAAAAAACGACTTTTCATGCTCGTTTTAAAGGCGCCAAGTGGCATACACTTACACACAGGTTCAAGTTGGTTGAACAGTTTTAACCCGCGGTAAAATACACTATCTTGTGATAGTTTGTACAAATAATTTGGTAAGCGGTAATGCGCAGCATCCCGATTGGAACGTTCCGTTATCTTATAATTTGTAGTTAATACGTTATTACATTTTATCATGCGATGTTTTATTTTATATACCAAGAGAATAAATTCATAATCTATCATTTGAGATATCGGCAGTAGTTTATTGTTATAAAGTGAAATTGTTGGTGTTCTCATGTTAAGGCAATTAATCGCTTTAAGGGCTTGATTCTGGTAAATCTGCAGCTCATTCACTTTTGTTTTGCCTGCAGATCCCCAAATTTGAATTAGGTATAATAAATTTGAATGAATGTACGAAAAATAACAATTTAGTGAAACTGCATGGGGAACAAATTTCCCAATTCGTCGGAAGACTGCTATGTAGGGAGCTATTTTCTGTTTTATAGAGTTTACCTGGTGTGTCCATTTTAAATTGAAGCTAAGATGCAAGCCGAGATAACAGATGCTCTCTACCCTATTGATTTTGTCCGAATCTAGAATAATTTCCTCAAGGTCAGTAAATAGTGGTTGCCTAAGAGAAAATATTATAAATTTAGTTTTTGATTTATTAAGACGAAGTTTATTTCTGGTAAAGTAATCACTTAAGATTTTCATATCAGTTGCCATTTGTAGTTCTAAGTTATATCTGTCATTAGCACCATAAATAATTGCCAGAGAGGTTCAAAGCGAAAATATCATTTATATAGATAGTGAAAAGCAAGGGCCCTAAAATGGAACCTTGTGGTACACCAGACTTTAATAGCAGCTCTTCAGATTTATCGTTTCCTATTTGAACGTAATGTTTCCGATTATACAAATAATCTTGTAATAGTAATAGAGCGTGTTCACTGACTCCAATACTACTTAATTTATGTATTAAAAGTATATGATCTATACAATCAAAGGCTTTAGCCAAATCAATGAAAATGCATGAAGTACACTTTTTAGCTTCTAGATTATTGTATATAATTTCCATAAAATTCAAAATGGCAGAAAGAGTACTGGAATTTTTCTGAAAACCAAACTGATTAGGGTGAATTAACTGGTTTTCCATCAGGTAGCACTCCAGTCTTTGATGGACAATTTTTTCAAAAATTTTAGAAAATGTAGGAAGGACGGAGATTGGTCTATAGTTGTTAATATCCAACTTAGACCCAGATTTGAATATTGGAGTTATACGTGCTATTTTTAGTTCATCAGGCAATTTGCTGAATAAAAAAGTATCGTTTACAAAGCTGCACAATATAGGAGTTATTGTAGAGTTAACCCTCTTAATGAGTTTTGTTGATATAGAATCCCAGCCAGGTGAACAAGATGATTCCAAGCTAGAAATGATTAGCTTAATTTCTTCTGGTGTTGTGGGTTCAAAGTTACAAAATTTATTAGTTACTACATTACAGTAAGGTAGAGTTTTGTAGTTAATATTGAAACCAGGTGACATACCAATATTATTGAAATATTCATTGAATCGGTTTGCAACTTCAATTCGGCTTGTGACTAATTTATCGTTAATAATTAAATTAATGGGGTCTTGCGCTATAGTAGTACGATTATTTAAAATTTCATTAATAACAGACCACATTTTTTTAGGTGCTCGTAAACTGTCTTCTAATAAATTTGTGTAGTATTTTGATTTCAGGTTAATTACCATTTCATAAGATTGTTGTTTTAGACTATTAAATACGTTTTTGAAATACAAATTGTTGGGATACCGTTTCTTAAGCTTCTGGAATTTAATTCGCGATTTAATAATTTGTTTAAGATCCTTGGTAAACCATGGCTTATTGTAATCTTGCAAATTTATCACGCGTTCCCTGTTAGTGCTATTTTCTATAATTGTGTTTACTAGTAAGTGATAAAAATTTAGAAATGTAGTGCAACCCAGGTCAGCATTTACAATATATTGAAAAATGGCTTGTTCGTTAGACAGTTTTACTTGTTTGGTAATAGTCATTCGTTTATTAGGGGCCATACAGCGGATTAATAGGTATTCATGATCACTAAGATCGGTCGGAGAAACGAGTAAACAAAACTGATATGGCACGGAAGACAAAACATGATCGATAATGCTACTGTTAGTATTAGAAAATCGTGTAGAGTATTTCTTGTCAATTTTATTAATAATTTTATATGAGAATATTTGCAGCATAGTCTTGTAGTTAACCACATCCGTTTCATGTTCGTTTAAAATATTTAGATTGAAATCACCAACCACAACACTGTGTTTGTACTGCTCCAAAAGAGAAGCAAAATAGTTTAAAAACAAATTAAAATCAGTGTGTGGCGGTTTATATACGGTTATTAAATTAAATTTTAACTTACGAGAGTGGAGGATGAGGAACTCATTCTCCATATACAGTTCACTGCGTTTAAGCTCAAAATCAAGATCAACATGTATGAAAACAGTAATACCACCGCCCCCTCTATGTTCACGAGTTAGATGAAATGATTTGTAATTATGAAGATTAAAAAAATGAATATCCCGGTTGAAAAGAAAGGTCTCAGTTAAGACTATTACATCAATTTTCAACTTTAATGAATATAGAAATTCTTCCACTCTTTCAAGCTTGTTCATTAAGCGATTGATGTTTAAATATAAGATGTTGATACCTAAGATTACATTTAAATTAGTGTTATAAATAAATTGATTTAAATCTAAAAAATATTTATCTTTTTTGGTGTTTATTTCTGCAGACGTCATAAATAAATGATGTCGAGCAACTATGCTGTTAATTTTGTGATATCATCTTTTGTTTTGATTAACACTGGTTGATTGCCCTCTTTCAAGCGTGCAAATATTTTTCCACCGCGAAACCAGACGTGAGTTAATTTCTTTCCCTTTTTCAACTGGTTCAACATTTTTATTAGCTGTACGTTGTTTTTTGTCATCCGCTCATTAATAAAAATTTGTTTATTATGATGTTGATTTGGATACAGTTGAGCCAAATATAGCGGTCCGTTATTACGTAGCTTTGTCAAAAAATTCGATTTAATGACAGTATTTTTAAACGTGACGATCATATGCAAAAATTGTATAGGTTCCGTATTACTTTTACGATTTGCAACTTTTATTATTTTTTGATATGATTGAGTGATGTTGTTTGTATCGAACTGGAATATTTTGTTTAGGTTAACCACTACATCCTCAACATTGAAATCCAATGATGGAAACCCGCTTATGACAATATCATTGAGAAGTTGTTGTTGCTTCAACGATTCCACTTCATTTTCTAGAGATTGAATCTGGATATTGCATTTTACAACTTTGTCGTCAAGTTGATTTATATTTTTTTGAACACTAGATAACTCGTTGCCAATACTATTAACAGTTTCACTCAATGTGTCAAATTTCTTCGATAAAATTGTTTCCGACGTATTAATTCTATCGAATGTGACCTTGATAGCAGTAAGAAGATCTTTCATAGACGGATTTTCCGCTTGAAATATTTCTCCTAACTTAGAAAAGCTACGCGTCACAGGCACTTTAGGCAAATTAATTGTGTTTGGCGACTCAGTCATTTTTAAAGATTATGCCAACTAACAAAGCAGTTCAAAAACTTTATGATTGTAGATATAGCACTTTTAATAAAAATCCACCGTTATGAATGTATTTATTTTAAATTATAGTTTTAAGTTATTTTTTTTTTAAATACATACAATATCACTCTAATTATTATCTATTGTCACTTAATTCGTAGATTTAATTATTGTTTTAATTTTAATTGCAATATTGCAGAGAAAAGGCACTAAAAATTTTTTATTTAGTTGTTCACACACAAAAAAAAATATCAAATTCACTGATATAACTGATTATCTATGATTCAATTTAAAGTTTTATTTTCTTTTACGTATAATTTTGAACTATTCTGGCAATGGGCAATTTAATTGTTTAATATTTGATCACAATAATAAAATATTTTAATTAAAAAAAAAAACGTTGCTCTACATCAACACGACTAAGTTACTCGGCGGCCATATTGGAAAAAAAGCGGGCCATATTGGAAAACTAATTTTAATTAGTTTTTTTTATCTTGTAATCTTTGCCATCTTATTTAAACTTAGTTTAAAAAATTTCAACTTTGATTACCCAAAACTAAAATTCGTAATAACGAGACATTCTGATTTTTTACTAATACATGCACACACAGTATGTTTTTTTTATTTTTAGGACAGATTTATGACAAAATTCACATACGTATGACAAGAATATTTAGAAAAATAATAATTAGTTATGTCAGAGAGGCCACTGCGGCTATAGTGTTATTTATTGGGAAATAAAATTGGTTACTTTGTTGTGTTTTATATTTTCTTCTGGAACAGTTTTTTTTTTTGGTAATTGTTTTTTTTAAATTTTACCTATTGCCATACTACCAAAGTTAAATATAATTATAGGGTGTATAAAACGTGCACATAATTGTTAAAGTTCATACCCCAAAAGGGCAAAAGTATTTAACAAAAGTCCTTTTATTACTTAAACGGGTAAGAATCGCTGTGCAATTTAGTGAGTTTGGTACTTTGTTGAAATTATTATTTTCTTTATCAAGATGGGATCCGTGTGAACAGTCAACGGTGAAACTGGGAAATAAATCAAAAAGTTGTTGGATATATACATACATAGTGCTATAGTGTTGCGGGTGAGTTTTCTCTGTTGCTGGTTATTTCTGGGATGGTTTGGCTTATATACAGCCTTGGCCAAAAATATAAAGCACCCCTATCTATTAGCATTATATATTAATATTATGTCTTTCTAAACAATGGATGTTAACGAACGAGTCATCCCACCGAATGCGACCCTTAATTATTGAAAATCACCAATTTTTGTTTTGTTTTAGGTTCTTAACAAGAAGTTGTAGAGTCGTAAAATTTTTTTATTTTAGTTTTGTATTTGATCGTGTGCAGTCTTCACATAAAGTGTTTTAAATCAAAAAGAGTTTTCGTAAATTTTTTGAGAAAAAAAGTGTGTTTGTGATAATTATGCCTAAAGCGTGCCAACTCAGTGAAGGAATAAGGGCACAAATTGTGTTGTTGGATTACCAGGGTGTAAGCCAAATTAAAATATCCCAAAAATTAAAATGCTCTCGTGGAGCAGTTCAATCTACATTGAAAAGGGTTAAAGAGACCGGGGACTATGCCTATAAACTACGCTCAGGCAGAAATCGTATCACTTCGGTAAGAGACGATCGACAAATTGTGCGAAAATCTCTCAAAAACCGAAGAAAAACATCTGCTGAGATAGCTGCAGAGCATTTAACAGAACAAGAAGTTCACATTTCGGCACGGACAGTTAGAAGAAGGCTCCTGCAATCTGGATTGAAAGGTTGTAAAGCAAGAAAAAAACCTTTGATCTCACTTACCAACATAAAAAGTCGCTTGAGATGGGCTCGAGAACACAAACATTGGAATGACGTGGATTGGGCGAGAGTTGTTTGGTCAGATGAATCTACTTTTGAGGTAAATATAAAAAATAAATATTAAAAAATAATTAGTCAAAAAAAAAATAAAAAATTGTGCTATGTATTTTAAAAGAATTAATAGAGAAATTTATGTTAAATTTGATGGAATTCTTATAGATTTTTGGAACTCCTGGCGCAACCATCGTAAGAAGAAGAGTCGGGGAAGCATACAATCCTGATTGTATAGTGCCTACCGTAAAGCATGGAGGGGGTAAACTGATGGTGTGGGGTTGTATGGCATCATCAGGGGTGGGAAAACTGTTGTTTTGTGAGGGTCCGATGAACAGTACCAACTATTTTACCGTCCTCGAGGCTGCATTGAATGCCTCAATTCGGCAAATCTTTGGGGAAACGGATAGTTCTTCGATAATTTATCAAAAGGATAATGCCCCCTGCCATACTTCCCGCGTTACGATGAGTTGGTTTCGAAAAAAACAAATTCGAGTCATGGACTGGCCCGCCCAGTCACCAGACCTAAATCCCATTGAAAATTTGTGGTCAATTTTAAAAAAAAAATCAAGGATCGCAGTATGACTTCAAAGGAAGACCTCAAACGTGCGCTGACAGAGGAATGGAAAAATATATCGAGAAATACCTGCGAAAAATTAGTACGGTCGATGAATAAAAGAGTCCTGGGCAAAAGCCAAAGGAGGACCTACAAAATACTAAAATTAATAAAATATAAAAAGTATTTCCTAAAAATATTGAGTTTTAATTTTTGTCTTCATTCGTTTTGTAGATACTGCAATTTGGGAGGGGTGCTTTATAATTTTGGCCAACGCCGCTGTATTTGTTCTTGGTTTGTACAGGGACTCATTAGCCACTTTGAATTGGTTAAACCGTAAATGTTTATTTTCTACAAATATACCTGATCATATGGCTTGGATAAAACAACAAAGCGACTGACGCATCCAGAAACAACAGATCTTCAATTGTGTGACCTTGATCAGTAATTTTAAGATCAAATGTAAAGTGTATATTTATTTCAATTGTTTTTTTTTTTGGTTCTTAAATCTTCACGGAAAAAACACTTTAATAAGCACTGTTGTATTTTATGTACATTCGTTCTCATTTACATGAGAATATTTGCCCCCGTGCCAATTTATGAGAACATTTCATATGTAGCACAATAAAGGTTTTATAAAATTAATTGGTAATTGTCATCATTTATATTTCGAAGGTTCCTATTTCTATATGAATAGTTGTAAATCTAAACAATGGATTTCCAAATTAATATAAGAAACTGTATACAACATAGTTTAACAAATTTGCTTATTATATTAAGAAAATTTATCATATGTGATATGAAAGTTTCTTATTCTAAGTACAACGAGTATCACATTTGTATCAAACCGTACCATTGCTTTATGATACATTTTCTTACTAACCATAACAAAATGTGTAGCTTTTATATGGATCTTTCTTATTTAAATAATAAAATTTATATAATATGCATATTAAACAATGCTATTGGGGAGTGGAATGCCTATCCAATTTTAAACATTTCTTCACGTATCTTTTACAAAGCTTATGTGAATTATAAGAGAACCGTTGCAAAATATTTTAATAAAATTTCGTAAATTCTTGTTAGTGCTTTTAAATAAAACATCTTTTTTGTTAATTTTTAATTGTTGATCTTCATTTATTAATTTAGTTTATTTAAAATTTTATTAAACGTAAATAAATACAATTTGTCGAAGAATGGTCTAGATTTGTACGTCATATCGAACATTAGGTTGATGGAATACTGCTGAATCTTTCGTTCAACAAAGCGTACTTCAATAATTCGTCTGAAAGTAAAATTGGAAAATTAAAATCTATAAGAACATGATTTAGAAGTAAACTCACATAATATGAATAAATACCTACGATTTTCAAACCTATTCCGAATTCAATGTTTCGTTTCAGCCTTTGGTATATGGATAATAACCTATTACACACAGAGAAAAAAAATTAAATTCATAAAATTGTACAGTAAATGATTGTTCTGTTGACATCAATGCATTAGATTTATTGATGTCATTATTGTCCATTAGATACATTGATGTCCTTATTGAAAAATAAATGCAATTTACATTGATAAATCATTTTTTTAACTGCCACTTATAAGTGTATAAGAGTTTGGTTTCTAGATTGCAAAGATTAGCCAATATCTGAACACTCATTTTAAAAATGCAATCCCTTTAAAAAATGAATGATCTATTTCAAACCAAATGATATAAAAACATAAAAGCCGTTTGGTTTGAATAAATAAATTGGTTGTCTATTTTAAAAACTATTTAGACACAGTACACCAAAAACTCAAACACCAAATAAATAATCATAATGTAACCCACCACAAAAAATAAACATAACCACAAAAAAAAAAAACTTACCTATTCAATTTTTCAAACAGCTAGAAGGAAATACCAAATAGTTTTAAAATTCACAAATTTTATTTTTAAAATTGTAATTTAACAAACACTTTTCTAAAATTTTAACTAAAAAATCACTTCCTAAATGCACACAACCAATGTTCGATATCGATTGATATTAACATAAAATACAAGCCGTGATATGTCATTGTTGATAGAACAAAGAATTAAGATTATATGTACTTCAGATTGATAATGTTTACCATATATTTATTAAATAGTCACATTAAAAATAATAAGACACTGACAATATTGATAGAAGCAATGCCGATATTGAGCCGAAAAACTTTTTTTTTGTTTTTTAACGATATTCGTAAAAACTGTTATATCACAGAAGAACGTATCAATTTCTGTATTATAAATCTTATCATATTGTTTATGAATGGTCACAATAATTTGTTAAAATTAAGTAAGCATGCATAAGAAACTATACTAAACTGGATCACACAAAAATATTAAATTATATGATAATTCCTCTAAAGTTTTAATAGATCGGTTAATTTTAAAATGATGAACCATCTTTTAGTCAAGAGACTTATTATTAAATTTTATATGCTATAAAAATAACAAACATTGCTATACATTTTATTATTGGGTGTCTTATAAAATATATTGTCTGTAATAATTTAGGAATGGGTCTTTTAGTTTTTATGAGAAATTGCTAAATTTTGTTTCTGATGTACATGATATTGATTCATACGTACTTTTTTTTCCGTGTGTGTTTAAATTATTAAATTTCTTTTGTATTCTTAAGTTAACACATAGCTACTTAATTATTTAAATTTCTTAAAGTAATTATATTTTATGGTAAAGTGAGTGGTTGTGATCGCAACAAG
Source organism: Tipula vernalis (assembly GCA_958295665.1). Taxonomy (NCBI): domain Eukaryota; kingdom Metazoa; phylum Arthropoda; class Insecta; order Diptera; family Tipulidae; genus Tipula; species Tipula vernalis. The sequence continues at coordinate 108,805,546 of OY282559.1, forward strand.
TAACAATTTTTTTCAGAAGATACAAACCATAAGGAGCCATCGAGTACTCAATGGATACTTAGGGGTGAGTTTTTTTTTGTTTTACAATAAGGTTACAATTATTTACAACACACTTAACCATAAAAAAATATATTTAAAGAAAGCATCATAGCTGTTTCAAAAAAAAAAAAAATTCTATGTATTCTAATATTTTATTTAAATATAATTAAGTGTTAGTTTAAAGTTTAAAAAATGGAATAATCGTCTTTTTTTGTTGTTGGTGATGAGTAAGGTTTCGTGGTGGATCATATAGCTTTCAAAGTAAATTTTTTTTTTCTCTTCAAAATGTTTCTTTTCCTCTCAACACGATTTTTTTTTTTGTGGTGTCTTAGTTAATATGGCAGCAACGAACCCCCTAGAGGCCACTGAAGTCTATCCCTATCAAACGTGTTGGCTGACCATAAAGACGCGTAACAGTATCCCGAATTACGGACAAATTCGTCTCTTTCGAGTAGTAGCTGTCCTTATTCGTCTCTATTTGGTATTTAACATTTCAATTGACAGTCTGTTTCGTCTTTTTATTTTATTTTGTGATCCAATTTAAAGTCAATTCCGTCTCTTTTAAGTTTACTTGGATTTTTTTAAATTAACCGTTAGACATTTCCGTCTCTAACAGATTTTCTCGTCTCTTTTAGAGACGGAAATGTCGCGATGGACGAAAACTGTTTTACGGGATAATATAATATAGTAGTGGTCGAACCACGTAATAAAAACTTATCTGTTTCCTTTTTTTTTTTGTTTCTATGATGCGATGGTGTTGTTAGGTATAGCAGTTACATCAAATTCTTGTGACCTTTCCCGAACAATCTTGCCAAATCAAATTTGGACAAAACAAATTTAACAACGTCGCGGAAATATCCGTTGTGCGGTCTATTTTCGCACACTCTTTTCCGTTATCACTGGAAATGGGGCTCTTTAAAAAAAATAACAAAACAAAACAAGGTTTTCATATCACAAAACAATATATTCGCGCCCGCGCCACACAATCACAAGTAAATAAATATACATATACCTGTTTTGTTCTTCTATTTCCGCGACAATATTCGTTATAACACCGTATTCGTATTATTTCCCGATTTGATCGAACATACATTATAGGTTATGTGGGGTCGGCGTCATACCCAAACTCCTATATTTTTATCAGCTTCGAGATTTGTTCAAATAATAACAATATTCCAATTTATTTATTTTATAATTGGATTTTTTTAATTTTTATTTTTAGATTTTAAATTCAATTATACATGGCGATAACTTTTCAAATAAAAAAACATGTCTGGTCACGCAGACTATAAAAAAACGTAAAAAAATAAAAAATTATTTTTCTTACTAAAAAATTTAATGAGACTGTACTATGTACACTCTACTTATTTGTACCAAAAAAGTATTGATTTATTTGGTCAATGCCACCTATCACCGACCACTTCAATCACTCACTACGCACTCACCACACACTACCCCTCCAGCGAAATTCTAACGGAATTGAACGGAACTCAATCCTGAAATCGTTGCGGCAGCCTGGTAGCGCGCCCTGCTCTCGTCATTACCCGACGAGGTTCTACTTGTGATGTCTCGGAGGAAAAAGTTACTCGCTTACTTTGCGCATCAGACCGTGACGTACTCTCCGCCCCATTCTCTCTCATTGGCACAATCATAGGTGTCTCGGCTGCGGTTTCCTGACTGCTCTCTGAATTTTCCCTGAAACAAGGCTTGAGACGATCTAACGAGATTCTCGTTATCTTACCATTTACTTCTATGTCGTAAAACTTTTCAAACCGATTGACTACTACATGGGGACCTGTGTAAGGAGGCTGCAAAGACTTTCGCACTGCGTCTGTTCTTAGAAATACATGGGAACAAGTATTTAATCTATCACTAACAAAAACTTTCTCGGTACTATGTCGTGAGGCCAACGCTGGTTCTCTAAAGTGTGGCTTCAAAGACTGCAACAGCTCACTATGAGGCATAATGTCCTTTTTGGGCTCTAATAATTGCCCGGGTACGCGCAATACACTTCCATACACTAGCTCTGCCGACGAAGTTTGCAATTCTTCCCTATACGAAGTCCGTAGACCTAAAAGAACCAAAGGTAATACTGTGGTCCAATCCTCCCAATTGTGACACATTATGGCAGCCTTCAATGTGCGGTGCCATCTTTCCACCATCCCATTACATCTCGGAATGTAACTGGTGGTTCGTTTTCGACTAAAACCCAGTAAGGTTGGCAAATCTGAGAAGAGTTGAGACTCAAATTGAGAGCCTTGATCAGTCAGTAGATGGACGTTCGAATTCTGCAATAACCTGGACTCTGCTTGATGACGGCAAAATACCACCGGCGCTCACCAAGTGTCCTAAAAAAATTACTTCTGTCTCCGCGAAAACACATTTGTCTACATTAATTATCAGACCGTATTCGTGCAACCTTTGAAATACCATATTAAGATGACTCATATGCCCTGTCCGTGACTTTGATGCAATTAATATGTCATCCAAATAAACAAAGACAAATGGTAGACCAAACATAACTGTGTGCATCAATCGCTGAAACGATTGTGCTGCGTTTCGCAAACCAAATGTCATTCTGCAAAACTCAAAGAGTCTGAATGGCGTTGTGATGGCTGTTTTTGGTATATTATCTGGCTCGATGGGTATCTGATGGTACACCCTCACCAAATCTAATGTCGTAAACACCGTGCAATCCGCCAGCTGATAAGAGAAGTCCTGAAGGTGAGGGATAGGGTATCTATCCGGGACCGTGACATTATTTAATGCTCTATAGTCGCCGCAAGGTCTCCACTCACCGTTCTTCTTCGGCACCAAATGGAGCGGACTAGCCCACGAGCTTTTACTTGGCCTACAAATGCCCTGTGCCATCATATTTTCGAAATACTTTTTAGCGATGTCCAATTTATCCGGCGCCAATCTACGCGTTCTACTCGATATCGGTGGTCCACGGGTTTCAAGACAGTGCGTCACATTATGCTTTACCTCGGATGAACTCAATGATTCATGGGTAACAGATTTAAATTTGGCCAACAACTCAATAACCTCCGCGTGAACTACCGTTTTGTCTACAACCGAAAGAACTGGGATTTGAATCACCGTTATGGAACCAACAGTAAATAAATTTGTTAAAGGATCGATTATTCTACGTCTTTTAATATCACTTAGTAAGCCTGTGCTTTGCAAAGAATCAGCCCCAATAATAGGCATAGATACATCTGCCACAATAAAATTCCAATGGAAATTTCTACGCAGACCTACATATATCGAGCTGAAAAGGCTGTGTTCCAAATGCTTTAATTTGCATCCCAATGGCCGCATATAAATTAAACTGCGATACTTTGCTTGAGTTTCTAGACAAATTTGGTGGTATAACGGACACATCGGCGCCCGTATCTATTAAAAATTTACGCTTTGTGTTATATTCCTGGATTAATAGGCGACTTGAAATAGCACCATCAATACACGTCGCCGAATGCTAATGTGCTAATATTTTTTTGCTTTTATCTGAATATCAGAATTAGGCACAAACGTGGCGTTGTGTTTACATCCCGACACGCACTTAAGTGCGCGATCACCAAATCGACGATGGTAAAAACACTCATCACTACCACGACTGGTTTCTCGCGACTGGGAACGATTCCGAGAATGATTATTATATGACCTACCGGGACTACGCGACCTACCATTTGCCGCCATTACCGCTGAAACTTCACCCAACACGGTGACAACTTGTGCCAATATTGCGTTTAGACTTGGGGAATTTGACTGATTAGTCTCTGGCGGAACGCCAGTCGGAGAAGCTACCGAATGAATCTGGGCTTGTGACAGGGTTTCGATCAGATTATCTGCTCGTTCAGACAACACTGACAACGGCAGATCATTCTCAAATGGCGTTAAAACTAATTGAATCTGCTGGGGTAATCTTTGCAACCATAACTGGCGTATCGAATCATCGCCGAATCTAGTACCTGCATCGCGCCTAAACAACTCTAAAAGTTGGGACGGTTTTCTATCTCCCAAGGTTATCCCGTGCAACAAATTGTTTAATTTAGTCTTTTCAGACTCACCCAGTCCTTTGATCACCTCACGTTTGAATACTGAGTACGGCTGATCACCTTTCTCACGTATAATTAAACTCGCAAATTGATTGTGCAGCCTGGCATCGAATGCACTAATTGCATGCGAATACTTGGTGCTTTCCTTGGTAATACCCGCTACTTGAAATTGCTGCTCCAATATTTCGAACCACACCTCCGGAATTTGGTTAAACAATGGCTGAGGTGCTTTGAAAGAAACGTGCGATACCTCGGAACCTGCCCCTGGAATATGCAATTTTGGCATACTTTGCGCGATTTGCGGTTCTTTTTTTGTCGCATCCGCATGTGCCACTGTACTGGTACCGACTGAGGATAAAGGGAATTTCTGTCTATCGGCCTGCTGCGCAACCAACATACTACGAGCCCTTGACTCGATCAACGTGCTCAACTGTTCAAGTGTCAACATGATAGCACCTCCTACTGGCTCGTCCACCGACCGCGCAACCGAACCCGCTGGAGTGGTTTCATTCTCCTTTTCTAATTCCCCGTCCGAATCGACGCCATTCGCCACGCGGCGAAAGAAATAACACGCGCCCAAAAATAACGCCGCGATCACAAACAAAAAACTCGCAATGGTCATTATACCGGCTACTTATATGGCATTGAACAAACAAAACTACTAATGGTACTTACAGTTACAAATTATAATACAATTAATTGATTATATGGTTATATGGACGATACTGGATGCCTGCTTCCTGGATGTTGCACGTTGAAATTTCCCCGATGATCTCATAAATGAATATGCTGTATATTCATATACTCCCAATATATTCTATGTGTGGTAATATAGATTATAGGTACCCCAGATGGTAATAAATTTGGTGGGATACAGTTGATATTTTTTTATAGGTTAAGTGTCCAGTGTTACCGCGTGCACGAAACTTGGACGATATTTAATATTTCATATAGGTATATTTTATCCGGATACTTTCTTTTGAACAAAACAAATGCTGACAACGCTATTATACGCCTAGTAATTCTGCTGTACTTGAATAATTGTATTTCCAATTTTAATACGCAATCACGTCGGTTGGTTACCAATTATAGGTTATGTGGGGTCGGCGTCATACCCAAACTCCTATATTTTTATCAGCTTCGAGATTTGTTCAAATAATAACAATATTCCGATTTATTTATTTTATAATTGGATTTTTTTAATTTTTATTTTTAGATTTTAAATTCAATTATACAGTCCTCGCCACAATTGTTTGTACCTCACATAAATTTCATATTGATCTAATTAAAAACTAAAAATTTTGTTTGAAGAGTACTATTTAATCCAAAAACTTTATTTGCCATTTTTCTTGTTATTTAATGATAATTTATATAAAAAAATAAAAATTTATAAAACGAGTTCAGTTAATTAGATAAAAACGAAAATTAAAATGCCAAAATTGTTTGTACCCTCAAATTTGTTCTCAGATGGTCGGTTTTTGTTTAGCCTCTATAACATCTAGCAAGTTTTTCAAAAATTTGTTGTTAACATCACTTAGAATCTTATCCCGCTCAGTTTTCTTGGCACCCTGCTACAAATTTTTTGTATTTTTAGATCATGAATATCTTACACTTTAATTTAAACCTCCGCAAGTTTGAATCGCAACCCTGCCCTGGCCAAGACAAATAATTATATTCAAGATTTTTGTAGAATTTCGTGGCAATGACGCTTCTTATGTATGGGAGCATTATTTTGTTGAAGAGCAAATTTAGAACCGACTAGTTTATCCAAAACACGTTCTATGAGGGATATTACTGATCCAAAATCACATCCTATTCTCGAATTCCACATCCGTTTTCCACATGCGGACATCTGTCAAAATGCATCAAAACGTTCGGAAATTTTAATTCGTATATAAAACACTTGATACATGGCCATTTTCCTATATGGAGAATTTCTTCCACCTGCTTATACCCATTCGGAAATATTCCTATAGTACCAAAAAAATTCAATTTTTATGAATTTTGACTGATGTCCACATGTGGAAAATGGATGTGGAATTCGAGAATAGGATGTGATTTTGGATCAGTAATATCCCTCATAGAACATGTTTTGGATCATAATATGCCGAATTGGGGTTCAAATTTATGTGATATTAAACTGTGTCTTCACATATACGTAGAATACGTACAGTAACTTTTTGTTTTGAATCGATTTGACTTTTGTACCAGGCATGTCCATTTCATCAAAATATTATTTGGCTAGCATTGGTTTTAGCTGTCTCAGTCAAAGTGGCGCCATTTATTTCTGGATGTGGAATTATTAATAACAAAAAATCGCTGTTTATTTAATTTAAAAAAAATTAAATCTTCCTTTTCCAAAATTTACCACCGTCGCCTGTCAAGTGAGACAGCTAAAACCAATCCGTGCCCCTCAACAATCACCCGATGATTTTTAGATAGTTTTATTCCGATTTTTTATTCGGAAGAAATGTCATACAACTGCATGAAGTTAGGTAAAATTTTAGTTTTTTGTTTAATAGCGACACATGTGTATAATAGCAAAACTTTCAATACAAATTTCCCTTGTGCTCCCGATAGCTTGCTATCCGGAGCTAATAAAAAAACAAGACATATATGTTTGGTCAACAGAACAAAAAAAAACACTTCACTGGTGCACTGTTGGTTTCACCTTCTTCCGTCAACCGAAACAATTATACCAATAATCAACAATTGAGCCGCAAAGCTACATTCAGGGAACTCAAAACAAAATGTCAATGCATACAAATCTCGTCCCATGAATCAGATCCCACCGTCCAAGACAAAACAAAACTTATTAGAAAGGCGAGAAATCAACCATACGTACGTAAGTTCCTAGCCTGAAAGAAACATCACCAATGTTACAACCCAAAAACTCAGATGAAATTGTCAAAATTTAACTTCATATTTATCGTCCAAGGGCCCTATTCTCGAATTCCACATCCATTTTTCACACACGGACATCTGTCAAAATTCATAAAAACTATGGAATTTGTTCGGTTCTTCGCTATGGAATTTGGTTTTATGGGTACTAAAGGAATAATTTCGAATGGGTATAAGCAGGTAAAAAAAATTCCCCATATACGAAAACATCAATAATTACATAGATTTTGACGGATGTCCACATGTCGAAAATTGTTGTGGAATTCGAGAATAGGGCCCCAGTATTTTTACATATTTTTCACTTTATTTTTACCTTCCTGGGGCCCTATTCTCGAATTCCACATCCATTTTCCACATGCGGACATCTGTCAAAATTTATCAAAACGTTCGGAAATTGTAATTCGTATATAAAACAAAAACGGGACATTTTCCTGTATGGGGAATTTCTTCCACCTACTTAAACCCATTCGGAAATATTTCCTTAGTACCGAAAAAATTCAATTTTTATGAATTTTGACAGAAGTCCAGATGTGGAAAATGGATGTGGAATTCGAGAATAGGGCCTCAGGGGCCCTATTTTCGAATTCCACAACCATTTTCCATATGTGGACATTTGTCCAAATCTATGTAATTATTGAAGATTTCGTGTGTGGGGAATTTTTTCACCTGATTATGCCCATTCGGAAATATTCCCTTAGTACCAAAAAAATTCTATAGCGAAGTAGTACCGAAAAAATTCTATAGTTTTTATGAATTTTGACAGATGTCCGCATGTGGAAAATGGATGGGGAATTCGAGAATAGTGTTGTATGTGGAATATGTGGAATGTGAGGGGTCGTGCAATGCACATTCGTGTCGAGATATCGTAACGCGTTAGATTTGATCGAAACCGCGTTGGATTTAAAAGACAACGAGCTGAAAGAGTATGATGCAATAATAAAGGCATTGAATAAATATTGTAAACCGAGAGCAAATTTGTTATACGCAAGAGATAAATTTTATCACAGGAAACAAATGAGTGGCGAACAAGAGGTTTACAAGAGAAAGCAATGTTAGGGGATCGTATAGTTTTTGGAGTGTGTGATCAAGAATTGAGAGAATTCTATATTAAACAAGATAATCCGTCACTAGAAGAGGTACATAGAAAAGCGGTGGTAACCGAAGAAAGCAGAGTGATTACAAAAGAGGCATAAGTTATCAGATGGAGAATACAACGAATAAACCAGTAAATGGCAGAAGCGGAAATGCCACCCAAAGGGTCAACAATCAACAAAATTAGAATATAGCAAGGGGTATTACTTTCAGTGCACTCTAGGAGATTAATTGCAATAGATGTAAAAAGAGACATAAGATACGGGAATGTCCAGCTTTTGGAAAAAAATTGCAAGCGTTATGGGATCAAAGGACATTTCATGGAAACATGTAGAAAGATGGTGAAGGATTTGAATCAGGTTAGTACGATAGACTCACTTGTGGATACAGATGAGGTATTGTATGTAGCGTCTGTAGAAGCAAATGGGAAGAATTGTTGGATGGAGCCGATCGGGATTAAGAATAGCGTTATACAATTTAAAATAGATACCGGTTCGGAAGTAAATGTTTTGCCTATTAGATTCTGCCAGGAATTAAAGTTAGATATTAATAATTTGCTGATAAATAAGATCAGGTTAGAAGCTTATGGAGGTAGAGCGATACAGGTTTTGGGTTAATCTAGAATGTAAAAATAACAAGGGAAGGTTCATAATTGAGTTTTATGTGGTAAATGAAAATGTGTGTGCTATTTTAGGATTAATGTCAGCCAAATTGATGGGTTATGTTGCCATAAGAAGTGTGTCTAGTTTGACACAGGAAATTTTTTTAATAAAATATATTACTATTTCGAATGTACCAAGGAGCATTGGTGATACTGCGAAGTATTTTCGCTTGGGTTCGTTGCAGGAGTTCTCTGTTTGAAGCGCTGGTGGATCCCCATAACTGAATACCATAAGTCCATATGGGTTTGATTATTGATTTGTACAGTAAAACTTTATTGGCTAATGACAACTGAGATTTTCTTCCCATCAGCCAATACATTTTGGAAAATGTAATTTTTATTTGGTTGCGCTTTGTTTCAATATGATTTTTCCACGTTAACCTTCTATCCAGATGCAAACCTAAGTATTTTACCTTCGTTTGTTGAGGAATATTTTTATCGTTTAATTTCACTGGTGGGCAGGTGCGTTTGTTTAGCGTGAATGTGACGTGAGTTGATTTGTTTTCGTTCACTTTTATTCGCCATGCCTTTAGCCAGTCCGCGACCTTGTTTAAATGATTCTGTAACTCCTTTGAGGCAATTTCAGGATTAGTGTGGGACACCAGGATGGCAGTGTCATCGGCAAATGTTGATATTATCACTTTGTTGGTTACAGGTATATCAGCTGTGTACAATAAGTATAATATTGGTCCTAAAACGCTACCTTGCGGGACACCTGCATTAATATCATTTAAGCAAGTAGTTGCACTGTTTTGTTTGACCATGTATTGCCTTTGGAGAAGATAGTTTCCCAGAACTGAGTGAAATTTTTTCGGTAGAAGCTCCTTAATTTTGTAAATTAGTCCATCGTGCCAAACTTTATCAAAAGCTTGGGCGATATCCAAAAAGGCAGCAGCACAATATTTCTTTTCCTCGAAGGTGATTTTGATTGCATTTACAATCCTGTGTACTTGCTCTGTAGTACCATGTTGGTTTCGGAACCCAAATTGATGGTCTGGAATAACGCGCCGGTCTTCTAATATTGGTTTCAATTTCATTAGTAACATTTTTTCAAATAGCTTTGAGATTGTGGGCAGCATGCTTATGGGACGATATGATGAGATTTGCGTTTCTTTTTTCCCTGGCTTATGTATCATTGTGATCAAAGATATCTTCCATTTTTGAGGAATATAACTGGTTCGCATCACCGCGTTGAATACAAATGTTATTAGTTTTATGCATTTATCCGGCAATTCCCTTATCATTTTTCCAGTAATAAGATCATGTCCTGGTGCCTTTTTCGGGCTTATGCAAGTTTTAATTGTATTCTTAACTTTCTTCCAGTTATACTTTATAGGTTTGTAGGATAAACCATCATCCGTTGGCTGGGGTAGCACAAAATAATTATCTTCTTCGTGTGGGACGAATACTGTTGCTAGATGAGCAGCAAAAGCATTGGCTTTTTCTTCATCACTTCTCGCCCAATTTCCAGTTGGTAGTCTAATCGGTGGATTCGAATTTGTTGGCCTTTTTAAATTTTTTGTTGCCTTCCACAAGGAATAATCTGTCCTCTCGGTTGCCGAGAGATCACTTAAGTAGTTCTTTACGCGCTGGTTTTCTTCTTCGCTCAAAGCAAATCTTAGGGCCTTAATAGCTCGATTTAATTTCCACTTCAATAACGGTGATTTTGTTTGCTGCCATTGACGGCGAATCTTTCGCTTTTCCTGGATTAGTTCCTGTATATTATGTGACAGTTTATTAACTTTTTCCGAACTACTTATGCCGGGTGTAGCCCTTTTAGCAGATAATGTCATGACATCTTTTAGATTTTCTGCCGCCGCATCAATATCAGCTGGTGTGATCAGAGGAATATTAAGTAGACACTTTTGTTCGACTAACCTCCTATATTGATCCCAATTAGTTTTTTTGTTTGTAAGACGGTTCGGTATTTCGTTCCTTAGGACATCAGTACTCAATGTTACTATTACCGGTGAGTGATCAGAAGACAGATCATAGCAATCAGTGGCCTTAGCATATGTACGTGGAATGCCCTTAGTTACACAAAAGTCAATTAGATCAGGAGTTTTCTTTTTATCCGTGGGCCAGTAAGTTGGGTTACCGGCAGATAAATAATCCAGGGACTGTTCTTCTATGGCATCATAAAGTTGTTTACCTTTCGGCGAAGTTAATCTGGAACCCCAATGAGTATGTTTAGCGTTGTAATCACCGCCCGCAAGAAATTTATTACCCAGCTGGCTGAAATAATCCAAGAACTGGAGTTTTTTTATAGCATGTTTTGGAGGGCAGTACACTGCTGATATGACGCAGTTTCCAGACCACTCCTGCAGACAAATGCTCGTTGATTGTATATGTTCTTTCTCATATTTTGTAAGTTCGTAATGTTTTAATCTTCGCTTAATCAATACAGCAGTGCCTCCATGTGCTTTACCATCTGGGTGCTTGGTGTCATAAATAGAGTACCCATTAATTTTGAAATAGCTATTTTTGGTGAAGCGTGTTTCTGATATTAACATTATGTCAATATTGTGTTCAGTGAGGAATGCATGTACCTCCGATTTATGTTGTGTTAGGCCGTTTGCATTCCATATGGCTATTTTGATGATGGTCATTTTTGGCTTTTTACGACTATCTGCATCAGCGTGCTCATATTCTGCATCATTAGATCCATGGTTCTCTCCATCATCGCCATGAAGCTTTGCATCATATTGGTCAATTTGTTTAAAGCTGTTGTGATGTTTCCCTCTTCACTTGCTTGCACCTTAGGAGCGGTACCTTTGAGAACACTTGCGTATGAAACCCCTTGGTGCACGCTGCCGTTTTCAGTTGCGCACTGATTTTCATTTCGAGCGTTTCTGTTTACAATTTCTGGCCGTGCTTCTTTTCTAACTGAAGAATGAAGATTAAGGATTCGCTGCTCTGCTCGCTGCTTTGGATTTATTCTCCTTTTCAATTCCAGATAAATTGGACACCCTCTATAATTAGCTGTGTGACTTCCATCGCAGTTGCTGCATTTTCTCACTGATGCTTCATTTTTTGCTTTATTGCAAACCTTTGAATTATGGAGTTCACCACATATAACACAAACATCGTTCAAAGTGCAATAGGCTCTAGTGTGGCCATATTCTTGGCACTTAACGCATTGTACTTAAGGTACACTACTTAAGGTTAAGACTTAAAATATGTAATAATTTTTAGCTTAAGATTTGATTACTTCTTGTTAGTTTCTTATGTTGAAAGATTCAAGAATAAAGCCATTGGCAACATTTAAAAAAAAAAAAAAAAAAAAAAAATAAAATATAAAGACATATTTGAGGGTATTGGTAAATTTTCAGAGAAATACAGAATAGTTATTGATCAAAAGGCCATACCAGTGATTAAACCGGCCAGAAGAATTCCTATTCATTTACGAGATCGTGTGGATAAAAAATTAAAGGAAATGGTAGAAAGTAAAATAATTGAGAAAGTTGAAGAACCAACCAATTGGGTAGGTGAGGTTAGGTTAGGTTGGAGTGGCTGCTTACGCACACTTAGACCGGTGACGGTCCATTGTGATACCACAGGATGTATCCCCTTTTACCCCTATTGGAACCATTTTGAGCTAATTATGTAGCGTAAGACGTCCCGCACTTTAATGTTTTCGAGATCCGAGAGGCAGTCCATCCTGAACTTACCTAAGTGTTTGTGCCTTCTGAGAGCCAATGCTGGACACGAGCAAAGGAAGTGGACCAACGTCTCTTCCTCCTCTTCGTCCAAGCAGCTTCTGCAGAAGTCAGTTCTCCAAAAAGGCAGTGTCCCGTGAGAATTCCTACGACCGTTCTTAATTCACGTCTGCGTTGGGATATTAATGTCCTAGTGCGCCCCAAGTCCAGCTTTGGCGAAACTTGTCTTGCAACTCTACAGATGAGGGTGTTAGACCACCTTTCCCCTGCTGAGAATAGCGCCTGCTTCCCAAGTGCTTGTCTCAGCGCTGTGATAGGCCTCCCCAGACTTGCCCTTTCCGGTTTCAGCTGGAGAGTCGTACCATGCCTAGCAAGTTCATCTGCCCTGCAGTTCCCCATGACGCCCGAGTGACCTGGGACCCAGACTACCTGGATATTGAAATGCTCCCCCATCTCATTTAGAGATGAGTGACAACTCAACGCCACCCGTGACGCCAAAGACACCGATTCTAACAACCGGATCGCCGCTTGACTGTCCGCATAGATTGTGATATCGTCTGAGGATAACACATTATGATTCAACCACGTCATGACCTCCTCAATCGCTACGACTTCAGCTTGGTACACGCTGCAGTAATCAGGGAGACGAATAGAAATATTTACATTTAATTTGTCACAGAATACTCCAGCTTCTACTTTGCCGTCTAGCTTGGAGCCATCTGTGAAGAATTGCAACACTTCGGTTTCCGATAATGGTCTATCCCTCCAGGATTCCCCTGAAGGGAAGGAGGTCCGAAATCGCTTCTCGAAGCGTAGAGTAGGTTTAATGTAGTCAAGATTCGCCAGCTCATACTTCAACGATCTGACAATAGTAGATAGTGTCTTATACTAAGATACCTCCACTGAGAGACGGCTACAAGTCGTACAGCCGTATTTGCCGCCATCTGTTTGCCAAAAATGTCGACCGGAAGAAGGTGCAACATAACCTCTAAGGCACTTGTCGGTGTCGACCTCAATGCCCCCCTAACAAGCATACAGGCCGTTCTTTGCACGCTCTCAATCTTACTTTTGTAAGTTACCTTGTCCAGAGCTGGCCACCAAATACCCACCCCGTACATGAGTACAGGTCTCACTACAGCGGTGTAGAGCCAGTGTACCAGCTCCGGCTTCAGACCCCATCTATGGCCAATGGCGTTCCTATAGGAGTACAAAGCAATAGTAGGTTTGTTTCTTCTCTCCAACATGTTGGGCTTCCAACTAAACTTACTGTCCAAGATAATGCCCAGATATCTAGCTCTATCAGTAAAAGCAAGTCTCGTGCCATTTAAGGTAGGAGGATTTCTTAGTGAAGAGTACCAGCTCTGTCTTGGACGGGTTAATACCAAGTCCACATTTGCCAGCCCATTTCGTAACGATGGTAAGCGCATTCTGCATTACGTCTACAATCATGCCCAGGAATTTCCCGGTAACAGCTAAAGCTACGTCATCTGCGTACGCGATAACTTCAATACCCTCTCTCTCCAATTCAAGTAGTAACCAGTTTACCACTATGTTCCAGAGAAGAGGGGGCAGAACCCCCCCCCCCCCCCTGCGGAGTTCCCCTAGTTACTCGCCTCTTGAAGGTGGAGTCTCCCAACTTCGAGCTAACAATCCTGCTTCCCAGCATATAATTGATTAACCCTATCAGAGGAACGTCCACCTCCAAAAATGACAATCCCTCCTTGATTGCCTCCGGTTTCACATTATTAAAGGCACCTTCTATATCCAGGAAGGCCACCAAAGAGAATTCCTTCGAATTAATCGATTTCTCAATCGTAGGCACCAAGGCGTGCAGAGCAGTGTCCACAGATCTACCCTTTGTGTACGCATGCTGAGACGATGCCCACTTCCTGGCACCTATTTTATCTCTGATGTATACATCCAGCAGCCTTTCCAAGGTTTTCAAAAGAAAGGATGATAGAGTTATTGGTCTTAGGTCCTTAGGATAGACATGTGAGCTTTTCCCCGCTTTCGGTATGAACACCACATTGACCTCCGTCCAGTACCTAGGAATATAGCCTAGCTTCAAACACCCTTTGAATATAGCTTCCAGGTAGGGAAGAATAATTACTGAGTTGTTTTGAAGTTCCGCTGGTATAATTTGATCCGGACCAACCGATTTAAATGGTTTAAAACCCCTCAGTGCCCATAGGATCCGTTTCCTGGTTACGATATTCTCTGTGGTTACTGACAGTGATTCCTGATGATTGCTACGCACCAACAGGTCTTCAAAGCTCCCTGGGAAGTGTGTCTCGAAGAGAAGCTCCAGAGATTCTCCACTAGAAGCTGTCCAAGATCCGCCCGGTTTTATCAAAAAACACTGGGACTAGATGTACTTTTGGAAAGAATCTTCCTAAGGCGGAAGGTTTCGGATACCTCTTCCATATTATCACAGAAGATTCTCCAAGACCTCCTTTGTGCCTTTCTTAATTCTTTCTTATAAATTCCGAGTTTTTCCTTATAGGAGTCCCAATCCTGAGCCTCCCTTGCATTTTTGGCTCTATTAAAGGCTGTCCTACAAGCCTTACGATAGGTTCCCAGTTCCCTGGACCACCATACCGGTTTTTGCCTACCCCTAGGCTTAGCCAGTGGGCAGACAGCGCGAAAGGATCGGTTGCATGCGCTAGTAACGCTAGCCACCATGTCCTCCAGCTCCCCAACGGTCGTCGGGGGCTCCATAGCCCTCGTCGGTAACATTTCCTCCAATAATTCCCCATATTTGCTCCAGTTGGTCCTTCTAGGGTTCCTGAAGGCTTCCCGGGTAGCAGGGTGAATATCGAGGCTATAGGTTAAATATCGATGATCAGAAAAGGAGTGTTCCTTATCCACCCTCCAATTTTTAACCATATGAAGAATATTATTTGAGGCAAGGGTCACGTCTAGAACCTTCTGCCTGTTACGACTCACCCCTTTCATTAATGTCCGTGCTTCCCCAGATAGTGTGATGCGCATTAGCATCAACTCCCAGTACCACACATACCTTTGATTGTTCCGCTTTACGGATCAGCTCCTCCAGGTTATCCGGAGGAACCTCCTTCTCCCGGTCCATGTAGGCTGAAACTAGCCAGAATCTACAAGTGCCTACTTCCAGGCTAACTGCAGTAGTGTCACCATTGCTGTATTGAGAGAGAAGGAAAAGATTAATATTATTTTCCCAAGAATACAAGATCTGATCTTCCCAGACTTACTAGAGGATATAATTTTATACCCCTTGGTTCTGAGGCCACAGATCCTGTTGTTGTTAATCCAAGGTTCTTGGATTAGTATCACATCCTCACCCGAACTAGTCAGCCTGAGGTGTAGAGCTGCCGAAGCAGCCTTAGAATGGTGAAGGTTCATTTGTGTTATCTTAATCATAACCATTTAACCTCTACCTATCTCTATGATATATTCCTGCTACCGCAGGAATATTATTTCTCGGTATTTTGGGATGCGCCGGATCCGCCCGTCTCGCCACCCCTCATACCCTCTGTAGATGACTTGTCAGTGCCCCCTCGTCTGGCCGGGCTGTCGACATCCTCCTCCATCGGTACACCAGCTCCTTCGCTTATGTGCCCCTCCTTAACCTTCAAGGGAGGCCTTGCCCGACCGAGGTCGCCGGCTTCACTCTCCCCATACACTCCCCCATGCTGCTGGTACCCCTTCAGGCCTGGGCGGGTTGCCACCATTATCCGGTTAGCCTCCCGTACACGCTTTCGCCCCATCCTTTTTATAAACGTTGAGAGTAATTCACCCGAAACCGAAGTAAATTACTCCCTTCATTTTGTGAAGGAGGGCAAGGGACTCCTTATTTATTACCATAATTGATAATTTCGAGCCCCCCTTCGCCTCCTCCTGCTTGACGATCTTCCAATTTCCGGTCGGAAGACTCGGGTTACTGGCCTGAATGATTTCCAAAGCCTCGTCAGGGCTAGCGGTTCGGATGGCAGCCAGACACGTGCCCTCAGCCTGCTGGGAATTTCCTCCCGACTAACTGCCACAAGCTTTGCGCCTGGCCACACCTCCCCTACTTTGGCTATAGCCTTTTTATATAGATCCACAGATCTAGAGTCCAAGCATGCAGTCATCTTCACACGCCCTCGATACCATCCCGCATCTCTGCAGGATGAGGGTGGTCCCGGATTTTCACCCAGGACCTTTAAAAATACGAGGTTGAGTGCATTATACACCAACCTCCATTTTTCGGCCGTGATGCTCCCATATTCTTGACTTTCGTCAATGACGGCTGGCATCAACACATGCTCCCTCAGGACATCGCTGAACAGCTTTGTCCCTGAGTTGGAGCTCGGCTTCTTTTCAGTCACCAACTTGGCCCGCTTGCTGTTGACTACTTCCACCTCGTCCTGGGACCGCTGTCGTTTCGACACATGGCCCTTTTCCGAGCCTCCGCAGCCCACAGTGCTCCTTGCCCAAGCTACTGATGTTCTTTGCTCTTCCGTAAGCTGCCCCTCGGGGGTCGCAGCCCACTTCTCGAGAATTCGGAATGCCGAGCGGCGATTCCTGTATCGCCTTTTCGCCGGAGGAATGTCTCTCGTCCCACTCCCCTGTGCTGCGTTGGTACCGCTAACTCCCGGGACTTTTGCCCTAGAGCAAACCACCTTTGCAACCTTAGAGGCCCCACCCGTCTGGTTCGAGGTACCTCCCTTCGCTGATACCGGCTTTTGAGGAGAGCCGGTGCCCTTTTTTTTCGCTGTTCGATCTTTCCATCTGATTCCCACGAGTATCGGAGAAATAAAGGTCCGCCCCAGCCTTGTTGATCATCAGCACGGGTCGCTTAACACCTTAATCCAGCCCATTCGGCTCGCTAGCACCGCGGCCTCCAAGCACCCTCTTCCGTAAAAAGGACATTAACAATATATTTTGATGACTGAAATTGTTGAAGTGTAACATTCATTTAGAGTATTTCGTAGCAGATTTGTTAACAAGAAATTTTAATAAGAATCAGGTAGAGTTTGAAGAAGAGACATTTGCGACTGAGGTCGTTCATTCCATTAACATGTCACCTGACAAAGTGGGTATTTTTGTCAAGGAAACGGGTCAAGATGAAGTTTTAGCGGAAATAGTTAACAAGTGTATAAATGGCTGGCCTAAATAAAAAACTAAAGTTGATGAAAAATTAAAAAGATACTGGAAGTTGAGGGATGAAGTTTATATCGAAAACGGAGTGTTGTTCTATAATGATAGAATAATAGTGTCAAGTGTTTTGAGGAATGAAATGTTGACGTTGTTACACGAAGGACATTTTGGTATAACTAAAACAATTGCCAGAGCAAAAACTTTACTGTTTTGGTTAGGCAAGAATTCGGATATAGAAAATCTAATTATGAAGTGTGGGATTTGTGACTAATTTCGTGCGTCTAATAGAAAGGAACCCTTAATTTCGCATGAAATTCCGGAAAGACCTTTTGAGAAAGTAGCTGTAGATATCGCACAGCTTGGAAATAAGTATTATTTATAATTATCAATAATTCGAATTTCTTAAATTTAGAACCAATAAAACGTATAAAATCAGGGATTGGGTAAAGAGTCATTTTTTATTGCTCAACAGTGTACGACTAATGCATTCGATTATTTTTGAAACTTTTCATCTGTAAAAGTTTAAGGATTCGGTTGTCATTCAATTCCATTAAAATAATATTGTTTATGGAAAATGAAAAAGTTAAATTTAAATTACCCCAACATCTAAATTCGAATAAACTCTTAAGTCTTAATACATCAAAAAATTGGAAGACACGAATAATACAGAAAAAATGATGATGATAAAATAACTCACCTGTGAAAAACAAAAACAAAAACTTTTAGATAAGAGAAATTTTTACAAACACATTTATAATATATCTATGTACTTCGAATTGTCTTTATTTTTCAAATTTTCTAAATGCGTATGTAATTTTATTTTGTATGCTTAATTCAATCTAATCTTCGTTATGTCTGTCATAAGAAAAAATAGAAAAAAAAAAACTAAAAGACAGCTTTACGAGTGTATATTTTATAAATACAAGTCACGCGCAATATTTATCCACCCTGTCTCGCTCTTTATACACTTGTTGGACTCGCCTCGTACCTATGACTCAATGATACTCTCGTATACTATTTATTATACAGAAAAATCTCTAGCATCGAAAATAAAAATTCCCGCCCAACCTCTTTAAAACCAAAAACATACTTTTCAAATTCTGTTTTTTTTTTGCTGGTTGTTGTTTTGCTCTAAAGTTTGGAATGGAAAAATTAAATTTAAATTTTTTTGTTATTTTCTGTGAATTTACTCGTAGCTAGCACACACGAAGGAAAGTTGAGAAAATGGTATGGAAAGAATTTTCCTTGTTCTAAATGTACAATGTGTACATAGAGTCGTACATAAAAAAAAGTATTGTTTTAGATACAATGAACTTTCGATTATATACATGTACTATATTCATAGTTTTTTTGTTCTGACTGACATAAAAATCGATTTTCGGTTTGGCTTTTACTAAATAAAATGGAAAATCTATAACGTTTTATAAACTTATTTGCTTTTACCCTAAATTTAAAATTCTCTAATAAAATCTATAAAATGCTAGCAGTATATAGTAGCGCAGGTATTTACACAAAAAAAATCAACAAAATTGGTTTCTCTTAGTGGTATAGTAAGTGGTCCCGGATTCGATTCGAAAAATTCAAACGAGAGCTGCAATATTGATTTGATTGATTAATTTTAAATGTACGACCAATCATTTAGCCCACCGCAACCCCTTTTTTACATTTACTTGGATGGATTGTTAGTATAGGATTGAGATCGGCCCGGTTACAAACACCTTGACGGTCATTTGTTAGTAGTTACATTTTTTCTAAGAACTGCTTTCGATTCTTGGCATCCTGAAGTAAATATTAATTAGTTTTATCAGTAACCCCTTATATTTCCCCACCACCTTACTACGTCCGGCCGTTTTTGATTGGTTGTTAAATAACTAGTCCTACTCTCAATCATTTAAGTTTTTAATTTAATTTCTATAAACCTGTTACAAAGTACTACACAACCATAATGTTAATATTAGCGTTCGTTTCCCTTGGTTGCGTTAGATTCCAGCACCCGCCTCCGGAAATTTTTTGTTGCAGTATCATTAATAGCTCTATAAATTAATCTTTATGTACTACAATTAAATTAATATTAATATTCTGAACCGGCTGTCCAATAAATATAGATAAAGAATAAATAAGTTTCAATTTTATAAAAACATAAATCACTTTGCCGCTACAGCTCTCATCATCCATCCCTTTCCCGACTCGCTCCGCGGAGTAAAACCTACAATGCAAATTATGACGCATCTCACCTTGATACCCAAAAAATCCATTAAAGTTATTAATTAGTAAAAACACTCATTTATATAAATAAATAAAGTAAATAAATAAATTAGATAAATTATATTATATTAGTAACAGAGAATTAATCCGGTTCCAGACACCCAAGCAGTTGACAGCTAGTGAGCCTGTTGGCAAATAAATACAGTAAACAAGTTAGCACAAGGCAACACGCCTGAAGCTGAATCAGGTTTTTTTTTTTTTTTGTAATACTTCCTAAAATTCAGATCTGTTCATACTGTTAATTAATTTATTGCTGGGAGGTCCGGCGCCTTCTGGAAGAGGGAAGTAAAGCTGTGTAGTAATACCAGCTCCGTAACCTTCCTTTAGGGTGGGCTACAGCAGGCTGTTCTGGTCATGTTTTAGGCAGTCCTGTCTGAGGGCCCACGAACTGCGCGAGGGGTAACCTGAGCGTGATTCGCAAGTGTACGTACTACCACCTCGTGGTGACCTCCGGCAACTTTGGCTCGTTTACCGAACAGCAGGCTAAAGTACGATGCTAAAGGATGGTTTAAACCTTGGGAAAAAAAAACAAATCTAAGGTGAGACACGTGCGTCGAGGGATGAATGATCATGGGTTAGTTGGTCGCTAGCACGGAACTCCGGATACTATGCGACCTCCGGTTTCAATCAGCCTTACCACGGCAAGAGGCGCTGCAGTGGTGGACCTTTCATTCCTCAAACAAATCAACTTTTGCATGGATTTAATTAAAAACAAAAATAATAAGGGCGGTGCTCCTTCAAACGCACCAGTCTCAGAAGATGGCAGGGACCTATATCGTTGACGAAGGGTAGACAGCCACAATGACGGTCTGGCTTGGTGATAATTGAGACGTAACTCTATTCTGGATCTGTTGATGCTTGCTTTCCGTATAATGGTGACCGGTGTGAAGTTTTTGGACACTTTTTTGGACAAAAATTTATGCGAGTATACATTGTGAATTTTTTGGACAAAATAAAAAATTAGTTGTTGGACAAATGTTTATGCGAGTGTACATACTTCTTTTAACAATGTATTTAACAAAAATAAAGTTATTCAAATAAAACAAGCCTCAAATAATTTCAAACATTCATTTCCAATATGTTTTTCAACAAATCAGTTCAGCACCACTGTTTGATTTCAGCTGCACAACATCATTAAAAAAACCTTAATTACAATTTATTTATGTAAAGAGAAATGGATTCGATGTTACCTTACCTGCCCTAATCCTGCTGAAATTAACCTCGAGCAAGTCCCGAGTAATAGGTCTACACCCACCTTAACAACGACAATTCATCGAATCTACAACATGACATGAATTTATTACACTTACCTGATCTAAAATCCAAATCAATATTGCATTCATATCCATATACATATTATATATTACTTTTATTTCCAGTTGTGTATAATTGGTTATACCAATTATTTTGTTACAATAATTTGTTTGTTTACCTATTTTAATTTAACCAAAACATTGTAATAAAAATTGAAACCTACACGTATACATGAGTCATCTAACGTTGGACATTGTTAGCAGTGTTATTCACCACCGATTAATAATGGTTTGAGATCCAACTGATAGTTAAACACCTTGCGATGTTAATTCCAACTGTGACATATGCATTTATTTTATAGCAACAGCGGATTCACAATGGTTTGAGATCCAACTGATAGTTAAACACCTTGCGATGTTAATTCCAACTGTGACATATGCATTTATTTTATAGCAACAGCGGATTCACCAATCAGCCGTCAACAACATGCATTTGGATTATGGATCCAATTAAAATTAAAGAATTTTGATGTACTGCAGAATTTTAACCGCAAAAAAAAAATTCATGAAGAATTGATCATTCTATTGCTAATCGTCATTGAAGACAAACATCATCGTAAAATTATAATATAATAAATTGTTGAATATTTTTTGATTGTATTTTTGTTGATAAACCGTTTTAAATAAAAATAAAATACAACAAAATCAATAAAAACATATTGTAAAATCAGTGGCTGCGTTATTTGTTTCACCCCAATTGTGTGCTGATATTTGAATTGTGTGTGGTTCATACAACCACTTTGATATTTTGATATGAGTTGTAGGGCTCTTGCACGAAAATTTTGAAAGTTAAAAATCGACGAATTTCGTTTGGAACAAGGACGTTGTTCTCTATTATACCAAATAGCACGAATCTCAGAGATTGGCTCATATAGTGACTATATAGGTTGTAAAGGGTATATATTGCGGAATTGAAATTACTCAGTGCCATTTTGATATGAGCCGTAGGGCTCTTGCCAAAAAATTTAGAAAATCGACAAATTTCGTTTGGAGCAAGGATGTTGTTCTCTATTATACCAAATAGGACGAATCTCAGAGATTGGCTCATATAGTGACTACATAGGTTGTAAAGGGCATATATTGCGGAATTACAATCACTTAGTGCCATTTTGATATGAGCCGTAGGGCTTTTGCAAAAAAATTTAGATATTAACGAATTTCGTTTGGAACAAGGACGTTGTTCTCTATTATACCAAATAGGACGAATCTCAGAGATTGGCTCATATAGTGACTACATAGGTTGTAAAGGGCATATATTGCGGAATTACAATCACTTAGTGCCATTTTGATATGAGCCGTAGAGATTTTGCAAAAAAATTTAGAATATCAACGAATTTCGTTTGGAACAGAGACGTTGTTCTCTATTATACCAAATAGCACGAATCTCACAGATTGGCTCATGTAGTGACTATATAGGTTGTAAAGGGCATATATTGCGGAATTGAAATCAATCAGTGCCATTTTGATATGAGCCGTAGAACTCTTGCCAAAAAATTTAGAAATCAACGGATTTCGTTTGGAACAAAGACGTTGTTCTCTATTATACCAAATAGCACGAATCTCACAGATTGGCTCATATAGTGACTATATAGGTTATAAAGAGCATACATTGCGGAATTAAAATCACTTAGTGCCATTTTGATATGAGCGTAGGGCTCTTGCAAAAAAATTTAGAAAATCAACGAATTTCGTTTGGAACAAGGACATTGTTCTCTATTATACCAAATAGCACGAATCTCAGAGATTGGCTCATATAGTGACTATATAGGTTGTAAAGGGCATACATTGTGGAATTGAAATCACTCAGTGCCATTTTGATATGAGCTGTAGGGCTCTTGCAAAAAAATTTAGAAAATTAACATATCAACGAATTTCGTTTGGAACAAGGACGTGGTCCTCTATTACACCAAATAGCACGAATCTCAGAGATTGACTCATTTCAATTCCGCAATGTATGCCCTTTACAACCTATATAGTCACTATATAAGCCAATCTGTGAGATTCGTGCTATTTGGTATAATAGAGAACAACTTCCTTATTCCAAAAGAAATTCATTGATATTCTAAATTTTTTTGCAAGAGCCCTACGGCTCATATCAAAATGGCACTGAGTGATTTCAATTCCGCAATGTATGCCCTTTACAACCTATATAGTCACTATATGAGTCATTCTCTGAGATTCGTGCTATTTGGAATAATATAGAACAATGTCCTTGTTCCAAACGAAATTCGTTGATATTCTAAATTTTTTTGCAAAAGCCCTACAACTCATATTAAAATAACACTGAGTGATTTTAATTCCGCAATGTATACCCTTTACAACCCATATAGTCACTATATGAGCCAATCTCTGAGATTCGTCCTATTTGATATAATAGAGAACAACGCCCTTGTTCTAAACGAAATTTGTTGATTTGTTAACTTTCAAAATTTTTTTGCAAAGGCCCTATGGGGCTTAATTTGTTGATTTGATGAAAAGAAAATTGGAAATGAATGTTAGAAATTATTTGAGGCCTATTTTGTTTAAATAACGTTATTTTTGTTAAATACACTGTTAAAGGATGTACACCCGCATAAATATATGTCCAAAATCTTAATTTGTCTAAAATCTGAATTTTGTCCAAAAACTTCACAGTACACTCGCTTAAATTTTTGTCCCAAAAAAAAAAGTGTCCAAAAACTTCACACCGGTATAATGGTGGCGAATTCTTCTGAGCACCATTTTGGAGGCTCGAATTTGGAAATTATACGGAATGCTTTTGCCAATTCTTCTGGATTTAAAGTAATTCCTTCAAATGTTTGTGATTTGTTCGGCCTAGACTTGAGGTTGATGATGATGCACAGAATCATGCACGGGAACACTCGTTGAGGGTTAAAAGATGAGGAATACTTGCTAGATCGTTCTTAATGTAGGTACCCATAATTTCATTTACCAACGTTCTTCTTCTGATGATAGAATGCTTCTGTTTGCTTTAACGAATTCGATTTCATAAAACCGGTTTAGTCTGATGTCTAAATTGGTTTCGGGTTCTATGCCATTTGTGGCTAGAAATGATGATTTAGATTTATGCTCTTACTGGGTTCTTCTAGACAACGAAAGATGATGTTTGGTAAGATTACTCCATTTCAGTGTATGTCTTCTTTCATCGAGTAAGACTTTGAAGAAATTATCCACCTCTGTCAATATAACGATTACTTCTGGTTGATTAGACTCAAAGCCAGCTAACTGAACTGTCTTCCGTGCGTTCTTAGGAAGCCTAAGAATTGCTTGCGATGGTAAATTGGTTGGCAATTTTGATAAAACTACGGTGTATATCGCCAATTTTAGATGTTCTGGTGGCTTTACAGCTGACATTCGTCTTCTGGTATACCAAGTTTTAGATAGTCTTAGACCACTTACCGAGGTTTCAAGTTTAATCAATGTACAGGCGACTCTGTTACAAAATTCGCTTGTGATCTCACGTCCAGCAGGGCTCGATAAATATGTGGTTTTCCATAATTATTCGACGCGGTGATTAGAGTTGTCCGTAAAATTGACTGTATCTTAATTACTTCGAGACCAACGCAAATTTCAACTAATGAATTTAATGTGGTGACTTTTACATCTATCGTAGAGGTAGATATGGGACTCTCAAACTCGTTGAGGAAAATTAATGTGTGGTGATTAAGTGAGCAGGTTTGACATCGACGGTTTGATTTACTACGGTATAGTACATCTCTGCTACTAAAACAATTAAAACCTCTCCAAACATACATTATCCATTATTTTCGTTTGTTTATATCTAAACCGTTGAATCGCGAAAAATGAAACAGGAAACGCACTTAGTAATGATAAAAAAGGCAGGCATAAATGGCTGCTTCACTTGACACTGCTGTATGGCTTGAAACTTGCCCCGGAACATTGATTTTTGTCTAACGAGTAAGTTGAGTTCAGTTTTTGCCAAATAATAAATTTCGTCGAAGTCAAAGTCGGCATCTTTCGTATCATCGATGTAGAATATTTTACTCTAAACGACGGTGAACTGTGGTGTCATCAAATGTATTAATGCCCTTTTCTATATTGGTAAGTTCAAACTCAGTCATGTTTCAATCATGAACAAACAATGGTTTTAAATGATATTGACGAATAGTTTAGCTTCACTGACAACTGGATTTGTTTGGCTTAAACTTATAGTACTGATGACACTATCTCGCACAATAAATCACCTTGAAAATGTCATATCCTTGTTGCTAACTAGTTTACGTTATGTAAAATTGCGGTTGATCCTCAGTAGATTTCTTAATTAGGACTATTAGGACTATTAGGTTTATTTACAAAGTTGGTGGTTTCTCCAATTGGCGAGACTACGGTAGCGACCATATGCTGAATATGCTGCGTTGCATACATTATCACTGGCGATTGTTGGAAAAACTATTTATAACCGCCTTATATATAAGAAATGGATAGTTAGACTAACACTGCGCACTTTTGTTTATGACCAACTAGCTGCCGAATTTATGATATCCACACTTTTATACAAATGCACTTAGCCACATACACAGTAATATCACTGCTTCTCAATATACAGTTGATTTAATAGTTCCATGATAACTTTATGCTTGAAACTGATGATTAAGCTCCACGCAGCAAAAAATGGTGATGGCCCTATCTGACTCAAAATGGTTAGAACTCTTGCTGATAATAGCCAGAACAACTCGACGATGATTTCTCAAAATGGCAAGAACTACATATATTGCGATTAATAGTCTGCACAACACTTCGACGGTTTCTCAAAATTGTACTAGCCTGCACAACACTTCGCTGGTTTCTCCAAATTGGCGAGAACTAAATTAGTATTAGTACCTGCACAACACATTGTAAATTTCTCAAAATGGCGAGGACAATATTGCTATTAATAGTCTGCAAAACACTACGATGATTTCTCAAGATTTCTCAGATTTTTCTCTGGCGAGAACTAATTTTTTATTAATACCCAGCGCAAACTTCTTTCATTTCTCAAAATGGCGAGAACTATTTTGCTATTAATAGCCAACACAAACTTCAATAGTTTCTCAAAAATGGCGAGAACTAAAATGCAGTAAATCGTCTGAGTTGCACAACGCTTTATACTTATACTTCGGAATCGATTAAGATCCGGCTCGAATGACCATTATGTTGGGGCAATCGACGATCGCTTAATTCCCCAAGTTAAAATAAACAATAAAAAACTATAATTTGCTCAACCTTTTAATAAATTGTGTTTTATTAATAAATACTTCTATGATTAACAATTTTGATGTTTACTGTTCGGTGGTTGAGTTGAGAAGAGAGAACAATACAAAAGCATCTCGGATAAAACATAAATTATAGTACAAACATTTTTTCATAGACGGATACTTCGTACAACATTCATGATTTAAAATTATATTACAGGTTATCATCTTGGTTTCGACAAATTTAGATAATAAAATGAAATTAACATAGTTTTTTAATTTTGATACACTGAACATTGATAGTGGTAATTTACTAAGATTAGTGTTAATTAGCATATCTTCTTTCCAGGTATTGAACAGGCTTAGTTAAGCGATTCCATAATTTGGTTATTTATTTTAATTCTGTTTATTTACTTTTACATTTTATTTTATTAGGTCCACTCCGTAGCAATGAGCCTCTTTGGTGAATCATTTTATACTATTGCACATATTAACATTTATTTCGTATCCGACAGCACAAGAACCGGTTTGATTGAACCAGCACTAACCCTTCAATCCGTTGTATCAAATTTCCTTAGGTTCAATCGTCGCCCTGTCATTTTATACTCGCTTAGTGCACAGCTTCTGACTGAGCTTCTGACACAGCTTCGGCTAGAGCGAGCAAGCCCATTTCGCTCAAGCCACTGTAATATACAATATGAAAGTGGGCAATGCGAAATGGGCCTTTCGCCATTTGCCCTCGGTCTCTCAACCCCAAGGCACACCGCAAGCCACATTAACGTGTTCCTTATCGTTTCTTTTCGTTATTCACCTATCATTTGCTTCATTACACCGCTCTTTTGCCTTTAAGTTTGGGTCTGGATGCTCTTCATTAATTAATTTGTCTTTGGGGATTTTCTGGTGAGCAACAGCCCACCTGAAATGCCCAATTGCACCGCTCCTCCGAAACAACTGTAATAATGGTATGTTCCAATCGTCAATTCCATCCGATTTTTATAAGTTGCAATTGGCCTGAAAGAATTGAAATGCAATACCTTTCGTCCGGGATTAAACACACAGTGTGACGTTGTCACCTTTGATCTAGTAATCAATCACACTCGTATAATATTTTAGCACACTCTTATAATACTTTTTTTTCTCAGCAGTCTTTCCTTTTCCTATAGTAAATTCAAAACTTTGCTTAATAGTAAGCAAAAACCTAACCCTCAAATATATATGTCGCCTTTCTCATTAACAACATTTGCTGTATTTTACACCTTTATGCACTTTATGCCAAATTAATTATAAAACAACCACTGACACCATTTTCCTTAAAATTACTCACCTCCAGCATTCCCGTGTCCCATCAGCGTCACCTCAGACGCCCAACGAGCTCCACCTTTCCCATCTTTGACAGACACTTCAATTTTCATTTAAATTTGTTTCATTTGCCTTTCACATTCTAAATTCTCTCATTTTTATTTTTTGTATTTTAGGTTATGTTAATTTAATAGATTTTAATTGTAAAGATGTGCAATAATTCGTCCCACTGTGAAAAAATTATTTACATGGGTCCCGAACCAGACGCCGAAAATACTAGTTATCTTTTTTGAATCAATTTAGGGCCAAAATACGAGAAAATTCGTGGAATGAAGGACCCAATTGAAACACGTCACTACCGACTAAACCATATTCAATCCCCTTAAAATATATTATTTCACTTCTACAATTAAATATTGAATTAAAACTCAATTGAAATTAAAATTTAAACTTTTCTCAATATGTAAATTAATTATTTTAAATAAAATAAATTTTCAAGGAAAATTTGAAAGAAAAAAAAAAAAAAAATTAAAAAAAACACAACCGTTTGACTTGAAAGTCATGGCCAACCTCAAACGAGAGCTGCAATTTAAGAAAATTTAGTATTCAACATGGCATTCTCATAGAGGTGGTAGAAGTCAATATTTTAAAGTTTTAAAAAGCGGAGTCACGTTATCCATCATGATGGGACTACCATTGCGACAAATGTCTGTAAAGCTAGCACGAAAAACAGAATGCTGGTGTTGCCATTGTTCACTAAAATCAGTACGAAAAAGTTTTGAGTGAACACTGTGAACACTGAGTTCACATTGTGAAGTTTTTGGGCAAAATTGAGATTTTAGACAAAATTAAGTTTTTGGGCATATATTTATGCACATGTACATTTTTAACAAGTGTATTTAAAAAAAAAAAAAATAATAAAGTGATTTACATAAAATAACCATCCAAAAATTTCTAATATTATTTTCCAATTTTATTGCTACAATTATTTTTATATTCTCTGCAAATCATAGCGCTTAGTGTCATTTTATGGGCCGTATAGGTAGAGGTTGCGATTTTCCGGCGAATCTCATTTCTCGAGAATTTGAGACTCGGAAATTCTCTATTTTTTTAATTACTTAAATTTTATCAAAAACATACTTTTATTACATTGATTTATTTGAAGTTTGCTGACGAAGAAACATTTCTTTCATTTTGAACTGAAGTAAAGGCCGGGTGGTTTTGGAGTCTACTGGAGGGAGGGACCAAAGTTGAATAGACTAATGTACCAGCTCCGTAATCTTTCGGTCGGATACGTATCACGCGAGCTATTCTGAAAGAGGTAACTTGGTCACAATTCGCAAGTGTACGTACTGCCTCGTCGTGGCAACCACCGGTAACTGAGGGCGTTTAGTACATTTGACCATTTGACACAGGCTAAAGTACGGCGCTAAAGGAGAAATCCTTGATAAAAGAACACTAATCTAAGGTGGAACAGCATATGCCGATGGATGAATAGTTGATAGAGATCACAAAGGGAAACTTGTGCTCCCACTGAGGCCCCACTGTCGAAGAGAATTGGCTCGGATGAAGTACTCCACCGGCACAAAAAAAGGCCAGGGGGAAGAATCTGTCCCGGCGATCTCGCGTTCTGCGGTCCGGTCTGGAGTTACCTTCAGGCAGGCCGCGGAGTCGGAGTTCGTTGGAATCTTGTCCTCTGGTTTTCCTGGAGTTGTCGTCATTGGAGAGCAGCTTAAGGCTGTGCAGGAGGGCATCCTAGATAAGATGCTAGAGCAAGAGGCCAAGGAGCTTAAACCTAAGTTCCTTGGCAGTCAGCTTCAGCTTGGTTGGCTGATAGTAACCTGCGCTGACCGAACCACTGTTCGGTAATAATGGCCATAATGGCCTCCGCCTACTTTCCTGGAGACTCAGAGTTGATACCTCCATTCGAAGTTAGGCGGCTCACACCTCATTGCAAACGCAATGGGATGGCCTACCTGATAGGAGGCAAACGCGCACCATACGGTGTGGGGTAGCACAGACATCAATAACAGGGGTGAGTACCTTTTTGAATTTCTGATCTCAAATAATGTAAACATTGTCAATATAGGGGAAGAAAACCTAATTTTATAAATGCGATTAGGCAAGAGTTCCTAGATTTGACACTTGCTACTCCGCATTTCAGCGACTTGGTCAAAAACTGGTATGTGTCTGAAGAGGCCTCATTATCGGATCGCTTGCACATCAGATTCGATGGCCGAGACCATGCAGTGGCAGGAAATTAGAATTCCAAAACTGACCGACTGGGACTCTTATAGAGTCTCACTCGAATCAGAAATACCCTCGGTTGTAGGGAACATAGAGTCTCCAGAGGGTTAGGAGTTCTGTTCAAACCAGCTACATAATTCTATACACTTGGCTTACGAGAACAGCTGCCCGGTTAAGCAAAGAAATTCCACAAAGATGGTCCCTTGCGGGAACGAGACGGGTAAACTGAGAAAAAAATCGAGAAGATTATTCAACAAGGCTAAGCGCACCGGTGAATGGGGCGAGTATAAGATGGCCTTGACGGAATATAATCTCGAATTAAGGAGATCCAAAAGGGCTACATGGAGTAATTTCTGTGAGGGAGTCAATGAATTGCCCTCTGCAGCTCGTCTCCAGAAAGTCCTTTCCAGTGGTCATTCAAATGATTTAGGATTTCTCCAGAAGCAAGATGGGAGGTTCACTGAAAACCGGAAGGAAACCTTAGGGGTACTATTAGATACCCACTTTCCGGATTCAGTAGTGGTAGGAGCCGAAGAGGACCCGCATGATCCTTCAAGTGAGGTGGCCTATGCGTCAAAGATTTTCACACCCAGCAAGGTGCGATGGGCTATTGGGCCTTTCAAACCTTTCAAATCCGCTGGAGGGATGGTATCTTTCCAGCTTAACTTCAAAAAGGTATTGAGAAAATACTCCCCAGCTTGATCCAGATGTTTCGGGTAAGTTATGCTTTTAACTACATTCCGAAACAATGGAGGAAAGTTTATGTGGTCTTTATACCAAAGAGGGGGGGGGGTCATCCAGACACCCAGGCCAAGGCATATCGGCCAATTAGCATCACATCGTTTTTATTGAAGACGATGGAAAAATTGTGGACTATCAAATAAGAAGTGAGATTCCTGGAAAAAATCGGCTGCATCGAGACCAGTTTGCCTATCAAACTGGTAAATCTACTGTGATGGCCCTTAGCGGTCTTGTCATGAGAATTGAAAAAGCGGTGACATATAAAGAAATTGCCCTTTGTGCCTTTGTAGACATTGAGGGGGCGTTTGATAATTACTCCTAAGGATCGATAAAGAGGACAGCAATGGAAAAATGGGTTCCGCTTTCTACAATTAGGTGGATCCGCTCTGTGCTGAAACATCGTGAGATTACAGCCAGACTAGATGGCGAGTCAGTAACCATCAGGGCCGTAAAGGGCTGTCCCCAAGGAGACGTAATGTCTGCTCTTTTATGGTCATTGGTTATTGACAGACTACTGGTCCTTCTGAGTAGCCATGGGTTTTGATGTTCAGGGCTCAGTGCCAATCCAAACAAAACTGTCATGGTTCCTTTTACGAGTAGGACCGTTCACCTTTATGCACTTTATGCCAAATTAATTATAAAACAACCACTGACACCATTTTCCTTAAAATTACTCACCTCCAGCATTCCCGTGTCCCATCAGCGTCACCTCAGACGCCCAACGAGCTCCACCTTTCCCATCTTTGACAGACACTTCAATTTTCATTTAAATTTGTTTCATTTGCCTTTCACATTCTAAATTCTCTCATTTTTATTTTTTGTATTTTAGGTTATGTTAATTTAATAGATTTTAATTGTAAAGATGTGCAATAATTCGTCCCACTGTGAAAAAATTATTTACATGGGTCCCGAACCAGACGCCGAAAATACTAGTTATCTTTTTTGAATCAATTTAGGGCCAAAATACGAGAAAATTCGTGGAATGAAGGACCCAATTGAAACACGTCACTACCGACTAAACCATATTCAATCCCCTTAAAATATATTATTTCACTTCTACAATTAAATATTGAATTAAAACTCAATTGAAATTAAAATTTAAACTTTTCTCAATATGTAAATTAATTATTTTAAATAAAATAAATTTTCAAGGAAAATTTGAAAGAAAAAAAAAAAAAAAAATTAAAAAAAACACAACCGTTTGACTTGAAAGTCATGGCCAACCTCAAACGAGAGCTGCAATTTAAGAAAATTTAGTATTCAACATGGCATTCTCATAGAGGTGGTAGAAGTCAATATTTTAAAGTTTTAAAAAGCGGAGTCACGTTATCCATCATGATGGGACTACCATTGCGACAAATGTCTGTAAAGCTAGCACGAAAAACAGAATGCTGGTGTTGCCATTGTTCACTAAAATCAGTACGAAAAAGTTTTGAGTGAACACTGTGAACACTGAGTTCACATTGTGAAGTTTTTGGGCAAAATTGAGATTTTAGACAAAATTAAGTTTTTGGGCATATATTTATGCACATGTACATTTTTAACAAGTGTATTTAAAAAAAAAAAAATAATAAAGTGATTTACATAAAATAACCATCCAAAAATTTCTAATATTATTTTCCAATTTTATTGCTACAATTATTTTTATATTCTCTGCAAATCATAGCGCTTAGTGTCATTTTATGGGCCGTATAGGTAGAGGTTGCGATTTTCCGGCGAATCTCATTTCTCGAGAATTTGAGACTCGGAAATTCTCTATTTTTTTAATTACTTAAATTTTATCAAAAACATACTTTTATTACATTGATTTATTTGAAGTTTGCTGACGAAGAAACATTTCTTTCATTTTGAACTGAAGTAAAGGCCGGGTGGTTTTGGAGTCTACTGGAGGGAGGGACCAAAGTTGAATAGACTAATGTACCAGCTCCGTAATCTTTCGGTCGGATACGTATCACGCGAGCTATTCTGAAAGAGGTAACTTGGTCACAATTCGCAAGTGTACGTACTGCCTCGTCGTGGCAACCACCGGTAACTGAGGGCGTTTAGTACATTTGACCATTTGACACAGGCTAAAGTACGGCGCTAAAGGAGAAATCCTTGATAAAAGAACACTAATCTAAGGTGGAACAGCATATGCCGATGGATGAATAGTTGATAGAGATCACAAAGGGAAACTTGTGCTCCCACTGAGGCCCCACTGTCGAAGAGAATTGGCTCGGATGAAGTACTCCACCGGCACAAAAAAAGGCCAGGGGGAAGAATCTGTCCCGGCGATCTCGCGTTCTGCGGTCCGGTCTGGAGTTACCTTCAGGCAGGCCGCGGAGTCGGAGTTCGTTGGAATCTTGTCCTCTGGTTTTCCTGGAGTTGTCGTCATTGGAGAGCAGCTTAAGGCTGTGCAGGAGGGCATCCTAGATAAGATGCTAGAGCAAGAGGCCAAGGAGCTTAAACCTAAGTTCCTTGGCAGTCAGCTTCAGCTTGGTTGGCTGATAGTAACCTGCGCTGACCGAACCACTGTTCGGTAATAATGGCCATAATGGCCTCCGCCTACTTTCCTGGAGACTCAGAGTTGATACCTCCATTCGAAGTTAGGCGGCTCACACCTCATTGCAAACGCAATGGGATGGCCTACCTGATAGGAGGCAAACGCGCACCATACGGTGTGGGGTAGCACAGACATCAATAACAGGGGTGAGTACCTTTTTGAATTTCTGATCTCAAATAATGTAAACATTGTCAATATAGGGGAAGAAAACCTAATTTTATAAATGCGATTAGGCAAGAGTTCCTAGATTTGACACTTGCTACTCCGCATTTCAGCGACTTGGTCAAAAACTGGTATGTGTCTGAAGAGGCCTCATTATCGGATCGCTTGCACATCAGATTCGATGGCCGAGACCATGCAGTGGCAGGAAATTAGAATTCCAAAACTGACCGACTGGGACTCTTATAGAGTCTCACTCGAATCAGAAATACCCTCGGTTGTAGGGAACATAGAGTCTCCAGAGGGTTAGGAGTTCTGTTCAAACCAGCTACATAATTCTATACACTTGGCTTACGAGAACAGCTGCCCGGTTAAGCAAAGAAATTCCACAAAGATGGTCCCTTGCGGGAACGAGACGGGTAAACTGAGAAAAAAATCGAGAAGATTATTCAACAAGGCTAAGCGCACCGGTGAATGGGGCGAGTATAAGATGGCCTTGACGGAATATAATCTCGAATTAAGGAGATCCAAAAGGGCTACATGGAGTAATTTCTGTGAGGGAGTCAATGAATTGCCCTCTGCAGCTCGTCTCCAGAAAGTCCTTTACAGTGGTCATTCAAATGATTTAGGATTTCTCCAGAAGCAAGATGGGAGGTTCACTGAAAACCGGAAGGAAACCTTAGGGGTACTATTAGATACCCACTTTCCGGATTCAGTAGTGGTAGGAGCCGAAGAGGACCCGCATGATCCTTCAAGTGAGGTGGCCTATGCGTCAAAGATTTTCACACCCAGCAAGGTGCGATGGGCTATTGGGCCTTTCAAACCTTTCAAATCCGCTGGAGGGATGGTATCTTTCCAGCTTAACTTCAAAAAGGTATTGAGAAAATACTCCCCAGCTTGATCCAGATGTTTCGGGTAAGTTATGCTTTTAACTACATTCCGAAACAATGGAGGAAAGTTTATGTGGTCTTTATACCAAAGAGGGGGGGGGGGTCATCCAGACACCCAGGCCAAGGCATATCGGCCAATTAGCATCACATCGTTTTTATTGAAGACGATGGAAAAATTGTGGACTATCAAATAAGAAGTGAGATTCCTGGAAAAAATCGGCTGCATCGAGACCAGTTTGCCTATCAAACTGGTAAATCTACTGTGATGGCCCTTAGCGGTCTTGTCATGAGAATTGAAAAAGCGGTGACATATAAAGAAATTGCCCTTTGTGCCTTTGTAGACATTGAGGGGGCGTTTGATAATTACTCCTAAGGATCGATAAAGAGGACAGCAATGGAAAAATGGGTTCCGCTTTCTACAATTAGGTGGATCCGCTCTGTGCTGAAACATCGTGAGATTACAGCCAGACTAGATGGCGAGTCAGTAACCATCAGGGCCGTAAAGGGCTGTCCCCAAGGAGACGTAATGTCTGCTCTTTTATGGTCATTGGTTATTGACAGACTACTGGTCCTTCTGAGTAGCCATGGGTTTTGATGTTCAGGGCTCAGTGCCAATCCAAACAAAACTGTCATGGTTCCTTTTACGAGTAGGACCGTTCCTTTTTCCAAAGAGGTTAAATATCTAGGGGTTATCCTAGATCAAAAGCTGAACTGGAAGCAACATTTATTGAAAGTTCAAGACAGAGCCACCAAGGCTCTATGGGCGAACTTGGGGACTACAACCAAAAATGATCTACTGGTCATTTCTTACAATCATTAGGCACTGTTTGTGACATTTTATACACTGCGCCATGTAAAGCCCCTTGAGTAAGCTCCTTAAATAATGGTTTTCGTCTTACACTTAAATTTAAATAAATTTATCAGTAAAAGTTTCTCGTTGCCCAACCGCAATATTTAATGGTCCCGGACATCTAATGGGACCTCCTATTAAATCAACATAACAAATTTCCGGGGCCAACATAATCATGAGCAGAGGAATTATAAATTTTTTTTTTCCATTTTAAACTATGGGAAAGCAACACATTTATTGATGTAGCAAAACTTCTATCAAGCAACCGGCTTCAGAATTTGCCCACAGCAAATTTCCAGGGCCACGATATGCTTGGCAACGGAAAGTATGAGAATATTCGCGGTTTTTCGATGCCCATGGTATTTTTCAGATTTCATTGGAAATTCCTCAAAATATTCGGAATTTTTTGTGTTTATTGGCGGTTTTCTGTAGTTCTAAGACTATTCGAACTTGTTGAGATTATTTGAGTTTATTTACGAGTTTCTCGATATTTCCCGAAATTTGCAAGGGGTTGAATTGTTGAAGCCTGCAGCAAACCACAAAAACATCATGCAAAAAATAATATTTAACGCGATCGGACGCCACACACTCCCCTCCCAGTAGAACACCTCGTTACATGATACCATCAAGAAAGCGTACTGGCCTGTTAATGTTGCGCCCAGTTTTCGTTGTTGTCGGAACCTGCCCTGGATTCGATGGTAATGGTAAGGTAACTCTCTTGGGTGAATCTACGGTGGTCTCTGTGCTATTAGTCGCTGTCTGTACTTGCTGGCCTGGCGATGGTATCTCTGACGACAGCTCCGATTGAATGTCTTCTTTCTCTACATTCTCAGTATAGCATGGCTTAATACGATCTATCGAGATATTAGTATGACGACCCCCTATGTCTAATTTGTAAAATTTTTCGGATCTTTTTAATACCACATGGGGACCCGTATATGGAGGTTGTAGTGCCTTGCGTAAAGCGTCAGTCCTAACAAAAACATGTGTACATACATTCTCCTAACCGACGGCTGACGAATACCTTATCTGTCGCATGTCGCGTTGCTGGGATGGGTTCTAACTCCCTGAAATGTTATTTAATGGTCTTTACAAACTCCGACTGTGGTACCGTACCCTCGCCCTTTTCTAAAAATTGTCCAGGTACACGTAAAGTATCACCATATACTAACTCTGCCGAGGATGCTCGCAATTCGTCACGATATGTGGTTCTTAGTCTTAATAAAACCGATGGTAGAACGATCGTCCAGTCTGCCCTATTATGACACATTATGGCAGATTTTAAAGAGCGGTGCCAACGCTCTATCATCCCGTTGCATTTGGGATTATATGCGGTGGTACGTTTGCACTCAAATCCTAACAGACTAGATAATTCCTTAAACAGCTGAGACTCGAACTGAGTACCCTGATCGGTAACAATAAACATAGGCACGCCAAAACGTGCAATCCAGGTTGAATACAGAGCGAATGCTACCATAGACGCTGTAATGTCAGGCACTGCGATGGCCTCAGCCCAACGCGTATATCGGTCGATCACGGTTATGCAGCAACGATTGCCTTCAGCTGGAGGTAGCGGACCCATAATATCCATATGAACTTCCGAGAATCTCTTGGTTGTGCTTTCATAAGATCCCGTAATGGATCTGATATGTCGGGAGATTTTCGACCTTTGACAGTCCATGCACGATTGAGCAAACAACATTTTTTTTAATGTCCAGCCACACAACCTGATCCGTCAACAGTTTCATAGACGCTCTGATCCCCGGATGAGCTAAATTATGGTATGTAGCAAACACCTGTGCTCGAAAGCCACTAGGAATGTACGGCCGAGGCTTGCCAGTGGATATGCCACAGTAAAGCAGCTTAGTCGAGTTGAATTGAATAGGAATTTTGTCGAACTTTAGCGTCGTGCTGTCGTCCGTGATCAATTTCACCAATTCTTGATCCGTGAGCTGTGCCTCTGCAATAGCATTATAATCAATAGTCTCGGGCAGAGCGCATCAGCGACAACGTTGTTTACTCCAGATACGTGTTGCAAGTCCGTCGTGAACTGCCCTATAAAATCTAAATGCCAAAGCTGGCGTGGTGATGTCTTTTCCAGGTTCTGCCTAAACGCAAAAATCAGTAGCCGGTGATCGGTATAAAGAGTAAAACAATGGCCCTCAACCAAGTATCGAAAATGTCTCACACCCAAATAAGCCGCTAGCAGCTCACGATCATAGGTGCTGTACTTCTTCTGGACTGGTGTCAGACGAACGGAAAAAAACCTAAGGGTAGCCATGCCTGGCTCACCCGTTGTTGGACTACCGCTCCTATCGCGGTATCGGATGCATCTACCATAATACACATCTGTGCTGACATCATGGGGTATGCAAGAGTAGTGGCCTCTGACAACTTCGCTTTGCAACTCTCAAACGATTCAATTGCTGCCTCGGACCAATCAATGAGAATTTTGCTATTTCTTCGGTACCCCTTTAAAAAATCGTTCAAAACAGCCTGATCACTAGCTGCCGCGGGAATAAACCGTCGATAAAAATTTACCATGCCCAGAAATCGCTTTAACTGCTGGACGTTCACTGGTCGCTCAAATTGGGTAATTACCTGGACACGTTCCGGCGATGGTAGAATACCCTGTGCATTAACCCTATGACCTAAAAATAGAACTTCGCCTTTGGCGAAGACGCACTTATCTACGTTAATCACGAGACCGGCGTTGGACAATCGTTGAAAAACTGCAGATAAATGTGCGATGTGATCTTCCCGTGAATTCGACGCCACCAAAATATCGTCCAGATAGACGAAACAGAATGGTAAACCTCGTAATATCGTATGCATCAACCGAGTCCGAAGGTCATTCTAACAAACTCATATAAACCGAAGGGTGTGGCTGTGGCCGTTTTTGGGATATCGGTGGGCTCTATCGGGATCTGATGGTACATCCGCACAAGATCTAACGTGGTAAAAATTTGAGAACCTGCCAGTTGGGCGGAAAAATCCTGAAAATGCGGGATAGGGTAACAATCCGGAATCGTAACGTTGGCAAGGCACGGTAGTCCCCGCACGGACGCCATTTCCCGTTTTTCTTCTGCACTAAATGCAGTGGGCTGGACCATGCGCCACTGCCGGGCCGACAAATGCCCTGCGCCATCATTTCCTCAAAATGCGCCTTGGCTATTCGAAGCTTGTCGGGAGGTAGCCGTCTTGTTTCACACGATACCGGTGGGCCTCGGGTTTCCAAACAATGAGTCATCTTATGTTTCAATGGTTCGGTATTGAACAATTCCCGGGTGATGGAACTGTATTGGGTTAATAAACATGAAATGTCTGGGCTTGTTTCGGACTTATTCAAGATTGATAACGCAGGACTCGACAACACGGTAAGTGAACCAGCTGTGTACACGGAAGTTAGAGGGTCTATGATGCGACGTTTTTTGATATCCACAATGATCCCGGTGCTACGTAAAAAATCGCTCCATTGACACGTCCGCGATAATGAAATTCCAAGAAAAATTGCGTCTAAGTTCGAGGTTGACATGGAGTGTACGGTGTGCCGAAAGCCTTAATACGCGTGCCATTGGCCGCATATAAATTAAATTCAGCCTTAACCCCCGTATCCCTTTTAAAATCTGGGGGTATTACGGAGATATCCGCCCCGGTATCAATTAAGAATTTACGATTTGTATTTTTTCGGATATTAATAGACGACTCGAATTAGCCCCATCCAAACACGTCGCCGTATGTTGATGGGCCATTAATTTTTTGCAGCAGCCTGATTGTCCGTTTTATTGACGAACGCCGCATGGTGTTTACAACCAATAATACATTTGTTCGCCCTATCGCCAAATCGACGATGATAATAACAATGGTCCTTGTCCTGTCTTAGTCCGTGAGAATTAGAACGAGATTGATTTCTCGAAGCACGATCCCTTGATTCACTACGAGATTGTCTCTTGACTTCCATCAAGGCAGACACCTGACTCATTATATGAGACTCAAATCTAGACCATCTCTCATCAAGCTCAGGCGTGGAGGATGGGTGTAACAGGCGAGCTATGATTTGTTTGAACCGTATAAACCTACTGCTGCGACAACGTCTCCATAAGGTTATCGGCTCGTTCAGCCAATACCGTCAAGCAAAGGTCGTTCTCGAAAGGAGACATCACCAATTGAACTTGTTGTGGTAATCGCTGAATCCACAGTTGTCGGATGGAGTCGTCATCAAATTTACCGCCCGCATTAAGTCTGAATTTAGTAAGAAGCTGCGATGGTTTCGCGTCCCCCAATGTAAGACCATGCAATAAATTATGCAGTTTGGTCTTATCTGATTCTCCGAGAACTTTAAAGGTCTCCTGTTTAAATTTAGAATACGGTGATGCACCCTTGTCGCTCATAATAACATGAGCAAATTGGTCATGCAGCCTCGCGTCCAAAGCACCGACAGCGTGTGAATACTTTGTGGCTTCACGAGTTATGTGCGCAACGGGAAACTGCTGTTCCAGGATTTCGAACCATACCGCCGGGTTTTGCGCGTATAACGGTTGAGGAGGTTTGAACGCAACGTGCGCGATTTCCGGGAATGATTTTTTGTCATCTTGTGAATTCGAATTAGTTCCGTAAGAAGTAGTTTTTACAAATGAAGAACGGGTATCCTTTGTCCCTGAAAACTCACCACAGGTTTCAACCAAACGAGCCTCAAATAACTTCTGCACTCGTGACTCGATCATTTCCTGCAACTTCGACGCCGACACCGTAATACTTTCCTCGAGAGGGCTGCTCGTGCCACCCGTCTCGTTCCCGTTAACAGTATTTCTCATTAAATAACACACCACAAGAAATAACACGGATAAAATAAACAATGTGGTCGCAAACATATCTACTTAGCGCAATCGTTGACGTCAAAAAAAAAAGAAAAAACAAAGAAAAATGTACTTACAATTAATTGTTGAAATGCGTACAATGATTCTTAAATGGTGGATCCAAATTATTTGCTGTCGGTTGAAAACTCCAATTATCTGCTTAAAAACGGCTGCTTTGCCCAAAAATGTTTGGTTGAATTTAATTACACGTGGCTTTGTAAACGTTATTAATTGAAAAATTTCGGCGAATTGCTTAAAAAACGGCTGCTTCGCAAGAAATTATAGGTTGAATCCAATTCCGCGTGGCTTTATAGGTTAAATTTTGTATAGGTTAAATTTTATCGCACGCGGCTTTGCTTCGGAAGAGCTATTCCAGTATTTTTTATTGTTTAATCGATTGAATTCCGTTGTTTTGTGTTTTTGCCACTGCCACACAATCACGTGGGGGTCACCACATTATGGGGGCCTATCTATTAAAGATGTTCTCCGCTACTATTTTATTAGATGAGTGTGTAAGGGGCACACAAGTTCCTTCGTAATTTAGATATGAGAACGAATAGTTGCCAAACGTTACTTTGCACTATTTTGAAAAAAACAATTCGCACCAATAGTTTTTTTTAATTTTATTTATTAATTTTTCACAATGAAATATATATTTTAATGGACTTCAAAAAATGGCATCTTCTTTCTTTGATCGCCCTTAGACTAATTTTTTATTGTACACCTCTTTCCTTTCTCTTCCCAGTCGACGTCAACGACGACGCCCAGCAAACCACAAAACATCATGCAAAAAATAATATTTAACGCGATCGGACGCCACATTAACATTCTCCGGGTGAAGATGGCACAAAAAGTAATATTTACCCGGAAAACATTGTTTGATGTTGAAAGGCCGAATGTCGGAAGGCCGATTGTCGAAAGGCCGAATGTCGTATGGCCGAATGTGTCGAAAGGCCGAATGTCTAATAACCGATTGGGTCGAAAGGCCGAAAGTGTTGAGGGGCTGAATGACTAAACGGCCTAACGTGTGGAAAGGCCGAATTATCATTAAATTTTCCTTCACTTAATTGATTGAAATCAATATTTAAGACCATTGAATTTATTTCTTAATGTAAAATGATTTAAATACATTGAAAATATGTGCTAATAAATCCTGCCTATGTAGCATAATAATGTGATGAAATTTTGTCGGAAAAATAAATTATTTATTTTTATTTTTTTATTATAATTAATTAATTTTTAATTATGTGACAAAAGAAAACGTATGAAGATTTTAATATTTAAGCCGATTTATTATTAAACATTTTTATACAAAAATTTTGATAAAAATATAAATTTTGAAAATTTTCATTCATAAAAAGATGAAAAATTAAAATTAATTTCGACACAAACGGCCTTTCGACATTCGGCCTTTCGACATTCGGCCTTACGGCACAATCGGCCTTTCGACACATTCGGCCTTTCGAAATTCGGCCTTCGACCCTTTCGGCCTTTCCACATTCGGCCTTTCGACACATTCGGCCTTTCGACATTCGGCCTTTCGCCTCTATTCCAAAAATATCGGTTACTCGTCTAGTTATTTATAATAAATCTGAAATAATTTTGGATTAATCCAGACTTTGCAAATGTGACTGTCATCGTCGTTACCATTGAAAATTTTTGAGCTTTTCGATAAGGTACTCATTTATACTTGCGTAATGTCTCAAAAAATAAACTAGAAAAGCAAAGCAAAGTGGTTGTTGAAACTAACATTTGCTACAAAAGCAAAAAGTTGCTATATACCTTCACAAAATAGAAGTTTTATACTGTAGCGGTCGAGTTGCACTTGTATTGTGTTGGTTCGTTGGGTCAAAATAACAAATGTTAGTACAGCCCTAGGTAGTAGCTGATTTTTTTAAAAACTATTACATCGAATAAAAGCATACACGTGACAGCCATCTTGCGAACAGAACCAACTTACACGTATTTCCGGCATTTTCGATTAACACTGGAACAGGGTGACACAGTAGTGTTTAACAAACGAAAATTTACAAGTGACACGTTTTTATTCGTCATCAAAAATATATACATACAACAGCATTGCAGCAAAGTAAAATTAAATAATTAATACAAGTAACAGCACAACACAGCGAGTTATCATCATTTTTCATTCCAGGTTTGACGACTTTCATTAATAGATTTCTATTTTTATTATTCATTCAACAAAATTAGTAATTTTTAGTAGTAATATAAATATATATATTTTTTTATTATTAAATTCAAATAATTTTAAGCTCGGTCAGGTCATTCTTTTTTTTAAATTGTTGTTTCTTCTACAACGTCATTCGTGGTCAGGGCAATATTGTAAAAGCGATCTATAATAATCAAACTTGATTTCAAAATTTTTCTCTCGAATAAAAAATATTTTTAACGGGTAATTCAATTCATTTTTTTAAATAAAATGCCTAATACATTAAAGGGTTCTAGCGGTGGTGCCGATGTTAACAAAGAAAATTCCTCCGAGCCGCAGGTTTCGGTCAAATCACCTTCAAAATCTACAAATTTGGACCAGCTGTTACAAAATTAATTTTCAACGGACAATGGCCAAATTATTCTCATGAAGGAACAATTATCAAATCTTTTGGGTCAACATAACGAATTAAAAACGAAGTTAGACAATCAAAGTGACATTGAAGATAACGACGGTTCATATAGAAATCATGAGCCTGATCTAAGGGAAACGTTTAAAACAAAATTACCTCCTTTTTATACCAACAAACCGGATCTTTAGTTTTTGCAAATTGAAGCACAATTCTGTAATAATAAAATCACACAAGATCACACCAAATACGATACTGTTAATTCAAGCCTCGACCCAACATATCTTGACGTGGTGATCGATATAATTCATAATAAACCTCCGAAAAACAAATATGAAGCTGTGAAAGTCGCACTCAGTAATGAATTTGTGCAGTCACAAGAGAAACGTCTCACTAGACTATTACAAGGTGTTGATTTACGCGAAATGATGGAAACATCCAACGGTATGTTGAGTGATGCAGTTTTAGAATCACTTTGGCTTTCTAAATTATCAGAGCCGCACCATTCTGTCGTAGCATCGTTAGGTATAAACCTTCGGGAAAAGGCCGAAGTCGCAGATAAAATTCTAAACATGGCAAAATTCGAAACTAGCTTGGTTGCAAATATCCCAACAAACGATACAGCGGACCTAAAAGTAGAAAAAACGTTAT
Source organism: Tipula vernalis (assembly GCA_958295665.1). Lineage (NCBI taxonomy): Eukaryota > Metazoa > Arthropoda > Insecta > Diptera > Tipulidae > Tipula > Tipula vernalis. Next base: position 108,848,655 of record OY282559.1, read on the forward strand.
CCGCTCAAATTGAATCATTAACCAACGTATTCAAAGACATGTCAACAAAATTCGACAAGTTTAACAATGATTCGCGTTCATTTGGTATGTCAAATGGTAAAAAACAGTAAGACCAGTGCTGGTATCATTTTAAATACGGTGTTAACGCTCGAAACTGCACAAGTTGGTGCAAATACAATAAAGACGGAAAGGATGGCTCAAAAAAATAATTTCGCCGCTTTGTTCGGCGGGCAAATCGGCGCAGCATAATAACTGCCGATTATTCATTTTTGACAAGTTATCAAACAATCAGTTTTTAGTCGATACGGGTTCAGATTTATCTATCGTTCCTCCTACTCCTAAAGACAAATCAAGTACGAGTAATTTCATTAATTTGTTTGCCGCTAACGGCTCAAAAATCAAAACATTCGGGCAGAAAATCATTACCATTTCACTAGGATTGCGTAGAAGTTTTCATTGTCCATTTACTGTTGCTGACGTTACAAAACCAATTATCGGTGCAGATTTTTAAAAAAATGTTAATATACTCGTTGATCTTAAAAATAAAAAGTTAATAGACTCAGAAACTAAACTTAAAACCTCGTGTTATATTAAACACATCTCAGACAACGAAGTGAATATAACCACGTTAATTAACGACAATTCTTTGACAAATGATAAATATATTCGACTCTTAACAGAATTTCACGATCTGACAATTCCTAATTACAAACATTCAAATTCACACGCAAACGTTTTCCATTTTATTGAAACAAAGGGTCCTCCTGTCTTCGCGAAAGCTCGTCGGTTGACCCCGGAAAAGTATGATTTAGCGAAAAAAGAGTTTGAATATATGGTTAAGGAAGGGATATATCGACCATCAAAGTCTCCATGTGCAAGTCCTTTACACATGGTGCCTAAAAAGGACGGCGATTGGCATCAGTGTGGCGATTATCGGCGTCTCAATGCCGTAACTGTACCCGATGCCTAACATACAGGATTTTACTATGTACCTTGAAAATTGCAAGGTATTTTCCAAAATCGATCTCACATGCGCATTTCATCAAAATACCAGTTCATGAGTTCGATATTCCAAAAACTGCAATAATTACACCTTTCGGTCTGTATGAATTTACAGTAATGACATTCGAACTTAGAAACGCCGGTCAAACGTTTCAAAGATATATCGACCAAGTACTAATAGAGCTACCTTTTGTTTTCAAATATATTGATGATGTTCAGATCGCGTCAAAAACCCATGAAGAACATTATGAACACCTTAAAATAGTTTTCGAATGTTTCCGTCAAGCAGCAAAATGTGAGTTTGAGAAGTCGGAGATTCATTTTCTTAGCTTTAAAATAGACGAAAGTGGAATCAAACCCAATCCGGAAAAGGTAGAGATGATATCACAAATTCCATTACCACAGGTCGCAAAAGATTTAAGGCGATTTATTGCTTCAATAAATTTTTACCGTCGTTGCAACCCTAACGAAGTCGAGTCTCAAGGCATTTTACAAAAAATGATTAAGGGGAATATACACCGACGATAAAACACCGCTTATTTGGGACGAGCATTCTATTAACGCTTTCGAAAAGTGCAAGACGAATTAAGAAATGCAATTTTGTTGGCTCACCCGTCTCAAAGTTCTAAAATATGCTTACACGTTGACGCATCCAATGATCGCGTTGGTGCGGCATTGCACCAAGTCAAAAATGACATTCTAGAACCATTAGGTTTCTATTCGAAACGGCTAACCAATGCGCAACAAAAATACAGTACGTATCATCGCGAATTATTAGCCATTTATCAATCTGTAAAACACTTCCGAACTTCAATCGAAGGTCGTAATTTCACGAATTTTTTACAGACCATAAACCATTGGTTTTCATGTTTAATAAAAACATGAACCAAATATCACCTCGTCAATTAAGGCACATTGAATTTATTGGACAATTTAGCACAGACACACAATACATATCTGGCGAAGAGAATATTGTAGCAGATATGCTATCGTGTTTAGAAGACAAAGAACTTTCCGAAATTCATTTTCTGGACTATACCCAACTAAGAACTGAACAGGATAACGACATTGAGTTACGTACTTTATTACCGAATATTAAAACAAGTTTAAAAATTGATTTAATTGATATTCCAGGTACCAAGTCCGTATATTGCGACACTTCGGCAGGCAAAAATCGCACATCTATATTGAGAAAAACCTATTTCAAAGCAATTCATAATTTATCGCATCCAGTATGGCTTAATATCAAAAACGACTGCAAAACGATGTGAGAACAATGCATGTCTTGTCAAAAAGGTAAAGTCACTCGCCATAACCCTTATCTAAATTCTTAATACCTGGTGAGCGTTTAACGTCATATAAACATCGATCTAGTTGGCCCTTTATCACCCAACGTGCATTGACAGATTCACGAGATGGCCGGAGATAATCCCGATACCCGACATCTCGGCCGAAACTGTAGCTCGTGCATTGATGTCCGGCTGGATATCACGATTCGGTATGCCTCGAAATATAACGACTGACAGAGGTCGGCAATTTGAATCGTCATTATTTAACGAATTGGCTAAGTTATTAGGTGTTCAACATTATCGTACAACCGCATATCACCCACAAGCGAACGGGATGATAGAAAGACTACATAGAACCATAAAATCGGCCCTTAAATGTAATAATCATAGTTTTAATCATAGTTACGGTAATTTACCACAATTGGCAAACCATAAACCACAATACTCTAAATACTAATTCAACAAGGTTTACTTTGCTTGTTTATTTTGTACCGAAAAATCTGATTTGTTTTACGCATTGCATTCATGGACCAGCCGCCTCTACCTATCGTATGCGTATTCAAATTTCAACGTATTAATTTTACTAAGTTTTAGTTTTAACGGGGGCATTCAACTCCGCCAACTGACAACAAATGCCTTTCCTAGATCAGTTTCCCTTCAAAGTATTATGCTCGTCATATAATTTAAGGGAATCTTTTAAAGCACCAAACACATTACTTAGTTTGGTTCTCGATTACTACGAGAAAATGAAGGACAAGTTAAAATCCGAACTGCCATCTGTCACGAGAATCAGGAGTACAAGTAAGTAAGTAAGACTTGATGAACTATTAAGTGTGTACTTACATATAACGTCTTTTATGTTGATTTGTATGTTTAATCTTAATCAAGTGACTCCGGGATGTGAAAATTCTGAATAAATTTGATCAAAAAGAACTAAAGGCCCGATTAATTCAACGGTAAACTGACCTGTACCAAATTCGATGACAAATTTTAGAATTTTCGTGAGGCGTGTTCGGAACTTGGAAAGTAATCGCAAAAGAACGGACTGAATTGAATAACGTAACTAATGCAACTATTTGTAAAAATAGTATGATTTATTTTACTCCTTTAATTGATGATTTGGCGTCTCTTTGGTACGTGCTGCCTCCTCGTGGGAAGCACTGGTAACTGAGGCCATTTGGCACAGGCTAAAGTAAGACGCTAAAGGAGAAATCCTTGAAAATTTTTAATCTAACGTGGAACAGCATATGTGTATGTCGATGGATGAATGGCTGATAGGTTAATCAGTTCAAAGTATGCGGACTCTGGATACCAGGCACCCTCCAATTCTATTAAACCTTCCTGTAGTAGAGCTGGGTGACCTACAGGCGACTTTCTACTAGGAATATACAGGAGTAGGACAGCCCTTTCAAAGTCCTTGGGTACCAATGCTACGGTCTTTCTAGCAGAACTACATGCTGTAGTAAACATCTAGGAGGGAGAGCAATAAGCCCAGATAGTATTTATCACGTATCGGCCGGCAGTATTATCAAGTTCATTAAGTGCCTGCGTATTGACTGGACGGGTAATTAAGCAGGGTCCAAGCACAAAAAATCTTTTAGGTCGCAGTGCGAGGTGGCTGAACGCCCACATGGCCCTTCAATAATAATAATAATAATACTCGTATAATTTTACCAATTTAGTTATTTAAACAAATAATTTGAACAAAATTAATGTTAATTTTAAATTTATTGCTTTAATTAATCAATTTTATTTTCAAAACTAAAAACAAGAAAAACATGGCCCAACTTGTATTATGGCTAATAAAAAATTTTAAAATGTTGTTGATCATCCGAGAGCCGTATATGTCAAACCATTTTAATTAATCGGAAATTATTAAAAATAAACAGATTGCAAAATCATTTATTTCAATATACACGATAGGCTTGGACGATTTCCAATAAAACATCCCGCTCAACTCCTGACTTATGAATAAACTCTTCATATTGCTGATGAAAATAAGCTCCGTCGAGTTGGTTATGTACCTAAAAATAACAAAATAAGAATACCCATATATTTCGGTGTTAATTATTTATTAGATATGCGAAGATTTTAATTTACCCACCACCAAATTGGTCAATCCAACCGTGTTCATCGAAGCCACCATAAACTGATGAAAACTATCATACAAAAATACCACCTCGAAAGGTCGTTTGGCGATTGAATTCGGATATTTCAGTAAATTCATTGATTCTGGATTCACGTTGAACTGGTAAAGACAATACAAAATACAATCAGCCTCTTCGTTAGTTATAAATTGGTTCTGAGAAAGAAAAAGGGAATGGATAAAATGTAGATTGAATGTAGATATTGTCATTGTATAAATTGTTTACCTCAGTCAGATTTACCAAAGCTAATATAGCGCATAAATAGGGTTTTGGTATATTTTCGACGGCCGTATAATCTAACTGGTTCGATGCAATCCAAGACACCAGTTTTAATTTGGTTTTATGTAAAGCGTCATCAGCGGTCTCCTTGTAAATGCGTAATAATGGTGGGACCTCCAATTCTGGAAATTCTGGACAAACTGGTTCATTCGAAAAATTGGATTCATTGTAGTACAAAATGATTCGGGTTTGTTTAGTATCCTTGTGCTGCAACACCACCCCCATTTGACGTTTATGTATTTGTAATGCGGCAGCCATAAACTTTGTGTACAATGTTTTACATAAAAAAACCGGTTGTATTGCAACAGGTAAATCATTTAGATATTCGTAGACAAATGAGTTATGTAAACGTTTAACAATAACTGATAATTCATTTTCGGCGACTGGTTTGGGATCCGGGCGATTGGTAAAGAGCTTTAATGCTTGTTCAGCGATTTCAGCATTTTTAGTTACATCATAGCGGCTTACGAATTGCGCAATAGCATTTGAAATGTTTAGATTTTTATTGCGCAAATTTTTATTAATAAATTTTGCAACGTTTTCGAACGAGTCTTCCTTACGGCCAAGACGTGATAAAAAATTACGTACTAAATGTGAGGGTAAATATTTTCCTATTAAAACGCCGACTAATGGTAGATTGTCATCATTTAATTCTAGAAAATCACGAACGCTACTCTTACGAATATTCAAAATTGTAAACTTGGTCGAATCAAAATTGTGTACATCCCAGTAATTCCATTGGCCATTAATCAATGCAAAATCACAATTGCCACTTATTACCGCTAAGGCGTTATGTTTTGAAGCATATACTGCAATATCACGTACACATTCATTGTGAAATGAATGTTCCACTTGGCCATATTTTTCAGCCAGCATCATAGCGGCAACAAAATAACTCGCATTATTATAAATGGGATCTTTCAGTTGCTGTACAATAAACTCGGGTCCCTTTTCGAACTTTATCATTTGCAAAATGTGATCGAAAATATCTAAATATGTTTGTCTTCGATCATAAACTAAATCAGGATTTTTTATGTATCTCATTGGGCCACCGAAAAAAAATTGCAATTGAACGCCCATATTTTGAAGTCGCTTTAACGCAGTTTCGGTTGTATTAAGCGATCTATCATGTTTACCGAAAAGTACATCTAATTGAGCCTGAGGTGTTTCACACAACGAACGGTAGAATCCACCAAAATCAATTACTATTAAAGGTGTAGAAAGCGGATTTTCACTAGATAAGAAATAAAATTTTCGATTTACTTATAATTAATGCACAATGATAACACAAATAAGGAATATAAGGTGATAAGATAGTCACCAGTGTAAACGAAACATTTTTTGTATGAAAATTGTACGATTTTATCACAGATAAGAAAAGACAGATGTGGATCTTGTATGGGCCATATTTACATTCCAAATTTCAATAGCCAATTCCAATCCAATCTGTTTAGACCAGGACGTATATATAATTTACAGTTCTATCCATTTTTATCCTTTTACCCATGGCTATTTTTATTACATCAAAACAAAAACGAAGCTGGTTTTCGTAATAAAAATAGTCATGGGTAAAAGGATAAAAAGGGATATAGAACTGTAAATTATATATACGTCCTGGTCTAAATAGATTGGATTGGCATTTACTATTGAAATTTAGAATGTAAATATGGCCCATACAAGATCCACATCTGTCTATTCTTATCTGTGATTTTATTAGGAAATATTTTGGAATAAAGGGACATTTTTTTATTTTAAATGTTGTAAGGCGAATGTACACAGATAGGAGCCGGAAAATTTTCACACCTTCTTATCTCAATTGTCACTATTTTCTATTCATATTTCAAAGTGGTCGGAATATGTTATGAATTTTTAGGAAAAAAAATTCAATAATTTAAATGTTCTTTTACGTAAAAATGCCTAACAATCCAAAATATTAAAATGAAAAACAATTCTACTAGAAGACTCCTCTTCTCATAATAATCCTTAATCTCTCTTAATTATCTCACTAATCAGTAATTTCTGTTAAAGTTCCAAAGTGATCAAATCCCGCAGTACAGGAGCTTCCAAACACATTTTTTGAGAAACATCATGAAATGTATAGTAGGTGATTAAATTATTAAAAGCCCTTTGAATTTAATTTACTTAACATTTTAAACGCGTTAAAATATTATGTTTACTTCAAAAATTAACTCACAAAAAGAATAAACAATACATACATATATACATTAGGTATGTATATATATTTAGTTTTATTCATTTCTATTTATATTTACAGGCTTTTCAACTTGAAACATTTGTGGTACAACTATCAGCAGATGCGATACGAGCGATATAATTCCTTTGATCTGTACCTGCAAGGTTGATTAAGAATTTTTCAATTTAACGCATATTCGTAACTCGCCCCAATATATTTGTCGATGATACGCTAACCCAATGAATTAGGTTAACCAAAACACAACTTGAATCTATGGGACTCGTGTATTTTTTGTAGAAAACAACTCCCATAAAAAATTAAGTATTTACTTATTTTAACAAATTGTATTTTATTCAATATTTATTTTCACACAAACTAGGCAAATTATTCAATCACACGTTTGCCACTTAAAATAAAAATATCAATTACAAAAAATAGATTAATTTAGATTAAATTTCGCGAGTCTGTTTTTTGGCGTGTAACTCGTATGTCGATTGCATTACGAATACCTCATTCATTTTTCGTCTTCCCTTCATCACCCTGCGATGTATTATCATAATTTTGATTCACGTTGTACCTTCGATTTTCTAAAGGGCAGCGAACCTATTTTTTTCTATTCAAATAGTTCACGGAGCGCCCACATTACTTCCCCTTCAGTGATAACGCTACGCCTGCTTCGACCTACCCTACTACAAACGTTTCAAGGTATTTCTTAGGGAAGTGTACATGTCGTTCTGCTTTTGTTTTAACTGAAACTGGCTCGCCCAGTATTGCTGAGGGCGTTTCCTGGATTTAAGCTTGTTCCGTCTTTGGACATTCCTGATCTCGCACTTTTTCGTTGTCTCCTGATTCTTTGGCAGATTTGTTTTTCAGTGGATTTTGCGGCTGGTGTGATTCATCCTCTGCATTTTGTATTAAAAATGCTGGCTTTAGTCGATCTATTGAAACCACGGCCTCTTTCCCTTATTTTCAATATGAAATATTTGTCGTGTCGTTTGAGAATAAGGAATGGACCGTCGTATGGTGGTTGCAGTGGGCCATGTACGACAATTCTCACAAATGCATGTGAGCATCGTCCGAGCTCTGCATGTACGAATGGCTTTTCCTTTGCATGCTTTGCAGTTTGTACCGGTTGTAATTTTTGCATTTTCCCTCTCAAGTCGGAAATAAACTCGTGCTCCTTTGAATTGTTAGCTGTCGTGCTAAAAAATTCTCCAGGTAGCAAAATCGTTGTTCCGTTTAACATCTCCGACGTCGTTCCACCTAAGTCGGGCTTAAAGGTGGCCCTCATGCCTAAGAGAATGGTAGGTAGAACTTCCACCCATTTGTTCGCCGGAAAACCTTTTAACGCTGACTTTAAATCACGGTGCCATCTTTCTATTAATCCATTTGCTGCTGGATGGTAAGCCGTCGTCCTTATTCGTTTGAACCCGAACAGTTTTCCTAGTTCCCTAAACAGTGATGACTCGAACTGTCTGCCTTGGTCCGTGGTAATTGTTTGTGGAACGCCAAACCGGCAGATCCAATTTTTGTACACGGCCCGGGCTACTCTTTCTGCTGTTATATCCATTAAAGGTATTGCTTCCGTCCATCGTGAGAACCGATCAATACATGTTAACAAGTAACTATATGTTTGTGACATCGGTAGCGGCCCTACCAAATATATGTTTATGTGTTGAAAGCGGCTCTCTGGAAGTACATATCTTCCTAACGGACTTCTATTGTGTTTCGAAATTTTTGCCTTCTGACATTTCATGCAGCCTCGTGCCCAGTTCGCACAATCTTTATTCATGGAAGGCCATACATATTTTGTTTTTATTAATGTTATGGACGTCTTAACGCCTGGATGTGCTATACTGTGGAAATGCTGGAACGTCTCCTGTCGTAGGCACTTTGGTAGATACGGTCTTATTTTATTCTCCTTTACTTCGCAAAATATTTTTGTCACTGCCGGGTAGTATCATTTTGGTGTTAGCTTCAAACTCATCTGGCTTTTTGATTCCAATAACATGTTTAGCTCCACACCTGTCGTTTGTAAATCAGCTAATTCATCAAAATCCACCAGTTTTGGGGTTGAAATTGTTTCCACCCGTGATAAAGCATCTGCCACCACATTATCTTTACCCGCAACATGTCGAATATCGGCTGAAAATTGTCCGAGGTAGTCTAATTGGCGGAGTTGACGAGGTAACGCTTTTTCCGGTTTCTATTGAAAAGCGAACGTTAACGGTTTGTGGTCCGTGTAAATTACGAAATTCCGTCCTTCCAGCAAAAATTTGAAATATTTTACTGCTGAGTTTGCGGCTAGTAATTCGCGGTCGTACGCGCTATACTTTTGCTATGTCACTGTTAGTTTCCTTGAAAAAAAAAATAAGCGGTACCCAATTAGTGCCTGACCTTTGCTGCACCACCGCTCCCATAGCATAGTCGGAAGCGTCGACCATTAATGATAATGGTCCTGTTGATGATGGATGTGCTAACATCGCTGCGTTCGCTATATCGGTCCAATTGATTTTCGTTTTGTCGTTCTTCTTATTGCCTTTCATGTACTCTAGCAATGGCAATTGTGTTTTTGCTGCATCCCTCAAAAATCGATGATAAAAATTGCTCATTGCTAAAAATCGTCGCAATCCATTAACGTCTATTGGTTCCTTATATTCGGCAATGGCGGCAACTTTTTCCGGTAGGGGTGTCGTACCATTTTCGGATACATATGACCCAAAAACTTTACCGTTTTTTTACCGAAAACAGGTTTTGTCATATTGACTACAATGCCTTGTTCCCTAAATCGATCGAACACTCGGCGCAGGTGATCCATATGCTGTTCCTCATTAACGGAGTAAACTAGCACATCATACAGGTACGGGAAAACGAAGTCGAACACTCTCAACACATTGTGAATGAACCTTTGAAAGGTTCGGGCCGCGTTTCTTAACCCAAAGATCATCCTCGGAAACTCGAATAAACCGAATGGCGTTGTTATCGCCGTTTTCTCTATGTCCGATAGTTCAACTGGTATTTGGTGGTAAGCCTTTACCAAATCGATTGTTGAAAATATGTGCTTGCCATGTAATCCGTGTGCCAAATCCTGGATATGCGGTATTGGATATCGATCCGCCACTATTGCATGATTAAGTCAGCGGTAGTCGCTGCATGGCCACCACTCACCATTTTCTTTCTCCAATAGGTGCAAAGGGCTGGCCCATGGGCTTTTTGATGGCCTACATATTCCCAACTTCATCATATTGTCGAACTCACGTTTTGTGATAGTGTATTTTTCCGGTGTTAACCGACGATACTTTGAATATTCATTTCGATACATTTCGTTTCGATCACATGAGCCACGTTGTTTAATCGGACTCACGCCCACCTTTGGACAAGTTAGATCCTTATATTCCGACAGCAACTCGAAGTATGGAGAATCAATCGTTCGCACTGTAGTTACACCTGATGTTTGGTCTTTCTAAACTCTACCAATTGAACTAACGCTGGTCATACTGTCAATCAGCTTCTTTCGTTTTAGATCTACGAGTAATCCGAAGTGGCTTAAAAAATCGGCTACTATTATCGCTCTACCGATATCGGCCACGATAAATGTCCAGGTAAAATTTTTCCGCAACCCCAAATCAACCGTAACTGTCCTGTTCCCGAAAACGTTAATCTTTGTTTGACTAGCTGCATACAGATCTATTGCGAACGTGTCTAACTTGCTCATATTCGCGTTTTTTTTCCGGTGGTATTACGCAAACGTCAGCTCCCGAAGGAATTTGTTTCGGGTTGCTGTGATTTCTCACACATATTCACCTCCGACGCCTTTGTTACCTCCATGATGCGATCGGCCATCGTAGCGAGCTTGTCTAAGTCGTCGTCGCTAACTGATAAGATGGCTTGCGTAGGCAATCGTTGCTAGCTGCCGCATGTCTTTTAAAAAATGTGATGGCCGTTGGTCTCCCAAATATTTGTCGTGCAATAATTTCTTTAATCTGCTTTCTTCCGATTCCAAAAAATACTCCTTCAGTCGCTTTTTTAATGTATTGTATTTTCCTGTCTTCGGGGGGTTCATTACAACATCGTCTACTAGGGAGAGAATATTACTCTCTATCGCGGCCACTACTGTGTTGAATTTTGTTTCGTCGGTTGTAATGCCATTTGTTTCGAATTGGAACAAAACCAGAGAGGCGAATTCGCTTTCCAGAACGGTGGAATTCTTACGGCGAAGCGGGCAACGTTTGAGGATGTCACTCGATTGTCCGAACCACTATTATTACTAGGACGGTTTTGTCCTCTTTCCACTTTCATATTTTCGTTGTCGTTCGTCATCTTAATCACCGGGAAATTGTAATTAGTTTATTTTTGCACAGAAATTTATCATCACATAAAAAATATTTTAACTAGAAAACACATGTCGTTTGGCTAGCATTGGTTTTAGCTGTCTCAGTCAAAGTGGCGCCATTTATGTCGGCGCTCCCGTTCTCCGTTTTTTATACGTATCGAAAATAAACTTTTTTTATATGTGTACTTGCAAATTGCAATATTAATTCACGTTTGCTTTTTTTTACGATATCGTTGTTATATGTATATAAAAAAAAACTTTTCGCTTTTCACAACGTGTTCTTTTAATGTCGGGTTGTCACCACTTTATGGGACTCGTGTATTTTTTGTAGAAAACAACTCCCATAAAAAATTAAGTATTTACTTATTTTAAGAAATTGTATTTTATTCAATATTTATTTTTACACAAACTAGGCAAATTATTCAATCACTCGTTTGCCACTTAAAATAAAAATATCAATTACAAAAAATAGATTAATTTAGATTAAATTTCGCGAGTCTGCTTTTTGTCGTGTCGATATATTAATCTACGTTGATGACATCGTGGTGGCTTGTAGTGACAGCAACGCGATCAAACGGGTTGGGGAAATTCTAAACGTCGAATTCAAAGTTGATAGTTTGGGCAAAATAAAGACGTACATTGGAATAGAGTTCGACAGGGACATTAATGGAATATTTAACATAAGTCAGAAATCCTTGATCAATCACGTGGTGAATTGATTCAATTTAGAAACTGCAAAAATATCTAAATACCCGTTGAAGCCAGAATATCAGAAGGGTTCATTGCCTGATCTGCTGCCAAATAACGCGGAATATCAACAACTAATTGGCAGCTTGCTGTATGTATCAATAAACACTCGGCCAGATGTTGCAGCAAGTGTGGCGATACTCGCACAAAAGACAAATTGTCCGAATGATGAAGATTGGACAGAGCTGAAGCGAGTTGTACGTTATCTAAAGGGTACAAACGATTTAAAATTACGCATGGGAGATGTTAAATGCGAGAACATATTTTTTGGGTATGCAGATGCCAGCTGGGCCGAAGATCGATGCGATCGAAAATCAATCAGCGGTCATTTATTCAAGTTATTTGGAGCAACGATAAGTTGGAGTTGCAAGAAGCAATCATGCGTTTCACTATCATCAACAGAGGCCGAGTTTGTTGCATTGTCCGAAGCATGTAAGGAGGCGATTTGGCTGCGAAGGTTGTTGAACGATTTTAATGTCGACATAAACAACTCGACTTTGATATACGAAGATAATCAAAGCTGCTTAGCACTGATCAACCAAGAAGGTTTCTCTAGCCGATCTAAGCACATCGACACTAGGCGACATTTTATTAAGGATCACATCGAAAAGCAAACGATTCGATGTGAGTATTGTCCTACCAACGAGATGCTGGCAGATATATGCACCAAGTCGCTGGGCACAAATCGATTACAATCACTTCGAAAAGACAGCGGGTTGTTTTAATTTCATTTATTATTCAAGGAAAGAGGGAGCAGTTGTTATAAAATAGAAATTGAGGAGGAGTTTTGGATGCAACTAAAAGTCAACTCTTGGTGTAAACGCAATCATCATCGATTTGGATTTTGACTTTTCGTGGCCATCTTGTATTGTCAATTTCTTACTTACTTCCGTTCCGTCATACGTAAAAGTTGTATTGCATAATTTTGTTACTAAAATAAATATTCTAAAATCATCAAGTGTTTCAATTAATTAAAGAGTTAGATTAATTACACTCTAACATATACACTAGAAGAAAATAATTGTCTGCAAGCTGCTGTAGTTGAAAATAGGAAATTATCATGTTGCTATTATTTTGTTGCTGCAAACGATAACATAATCAATGACTAGTTGACCTTTTATTTTGATGATATAAAATGCTAAGGCGACCATGTTAAATGTCGACCGAACAAATTATTCTGTTTGTGTCAAAAATTATCATAGCAAAAGACCGTGATCATTTGGGTGTATGCGGTTTTTTCAAATAAATGTCAAAAATGTGTTCTAAAAAATATTTATCACACGTTTCGGGCACAGTCTTAATGTCGAATTGAAAAATGTACATAACCTAAATCTACAAATTCGGAAATATCGGAGGGATTGGGATAAAATACTTTTAAAGGCAAAAGAAATATCAGAACGTTCCGAAATTTCTACTGAGTTTCAAACATCACGTAAAAACAAAACGCAATGCGATCCTGAGGAACACTATCATTGCATCAAATTTGTAATTTATTTCAAATTATTTGGATGTTTGAGGATCTTTCTGAGGAGGAAATCAAAGCTTCAGCGGATCAGTTGTCAGCAAAATACTCAAAAGAAATTTCTATTGAAACAACTGATGAATTAATATTTTTAAAGAATATTTACAGAACAAATTTTAACATATGTATACGAGTAGACCCATCACCTGAAAACTTGCTGAAAAATCTAACAATTATTGTAAGAATATTTTTGGGTCTACCTGCTACTATTGCGTCTGCTAAAAAAAGTTTTAGTACAACGAAAAAAATTAAAAATTTTAACAGATTGACGAAGTCATAAGAGAGATTAAATGGTTTGTCAATCTTCAAAATAAATTGTGACTATGCGTAAAAGGTTGATTTTTCAAAAATTATTAAAGAATTTGCTAATTGTAAAGCGCGCAAAGCATTTTTTAAATAATTAACATAAATAAATTATTATGTATTAAATAATATATCAGTAAATAAAAAAAACTGTTATAATTGAAATATTAGCAAAACCAAATTACAGAAAATTAGAATTTTTTTTAAAAATATCATATATGGACCCGAAAAAATATTTTTGGCCCAGGCCCCATTGAAGCTCTATTTAACAAAAAAAAAAACTATTTCTAACAGAGCTTGCTCAAAATATCGAAAAGATGAATCTTTCTCTAGGACTAGTTCTAGATTTCTTTTATTTGATGTTTTGACCTAACTAGGCTAGCAGCTCTGAGGGTGTTATAAATTTTAAAAAAAATATAATAAATTTAGTACAAATTAGTACATGTGAAATTTATATTTAGCACTTAAAATATTTAGCACACAAGTAAAATTATATTTAAAGTACTCATAATAAATCGGTTACTTAAAAAATGAATGATTGAACATGAAATGATTTTATTAAAAATCAACTGTGCTATAGCCCACAGATTTTGAACGGCAAAAATATAAATTGCTCCGATTACGTTGGTCAATAGCTCTATTCATAGGCTTCAGGATCTGTATTTATTTTGCCAACTTGCATTTGGATTGCTCGAATATTTCTAACCATTTCGTAGAAAATTCGATTTTATTAAAAATCAACTGTGCTATAGCCCACAGATTTTGAACGGCAAAAATATAAATTGCTCCGATTACGTTGGTCAATAGCTCTATCCAAAGGCTTCAGGATCTGTATTTATTTTGCCAACTTATGCTAATTACTTGTGCTAATTTTCTACAAAGCGGTTCTAATAATTTTATCACCGACTGTACATCGTAACATTTAGTTAGCTTGTTTCCACGTAAGGTTCAAACTGGCTTGAGTTGGGATTGGTGTTCATGGAAACGAGGTTGGAGTTAGATTTTCGTTAAGTCAGATTGAACTCAACAAAGCTAGTGGAATTGAGTAGAGTTGAAAACCAAAATGGCAGAAAAATATACATAAGGGATTTTTATTGTTACCACCATAAAAATATGTTACTTTAATTGAATACAACAAAAAAATATTGACAAAAAATAAGGAACGCAATACAAAAGTCAAAAGTTTATTTATAATGTACTTTGCTGTAATATTTTCAACTCGACCTAACTCACTTTCATGGAAACGATCGACACCATTCTGAAATTTAACGAAAACCCAATTTCAATCCAACCTAACTCAACCTCGTTCACGGAAACATGATAATTGAATGAGAAGAAATTAAAACTTTGAGATGTGCTATAGCAAATGAAAATTATAATTTTCAGGTTTTGAAGTTAAAATTTATAATTGTTAGGCATTTTCATGCAAAAAACCAATTTTACATTTTTTTTTTTTTGCGATATACTGTTTATAATAGAAACACTTTTTAATAGGAAACACTAATAACTGAGATAACAAGATGTACCAATTTTTAGGCTTCTCCTATGCATATTATAAGACCAAATAATGTTCTTCACTTTAATATTCGCGTTAAGCCCAATTTTCATACAAAAAAGATTTCGTTGTCGCTGGTGACATATGTTGACATATGCGCGATAATATACGAATTTGGGCCAACGATATCGATCTTATCCGGTTAGTTACATTTATTATAATGATTAAGGACTTACCATTTCCATTCATCGATCTTTTCATCGATTGCGATTAATTCCCTTGCACCTGGAATTTTTTGTTCGATAAACCTTCTTAAACCTGGTACCATTTTAATAGAGTATTGTGTATCACACTATTTCATGTTTTGAACTTATAGTTATATTAATATAAAACACCGTAATATGTTAAATATAAATATATTTATTAAAATTATCAGGCCTATCACACAACTCATCCTTACAAGAAAAAAACTCCTTTTGAAGAATTTTCTAATATAGAAATCCACTTTTGGTATAAATATAGTAAGATCAAGTTGTAGAATTTTTCCTAGCAAAAGTGTTCTGCGGTAGCAGATACTCCTACAGGAATAAGTTCAGTGATAGAGCTGAATATTTTAATTTTATTTTATTTTACAAACACTATTTTGCTTATTAATGTCGTATTCTTTTGAATAAAAAAACTGATCTTGTTAAAAAAAAATGTCAAAACTTTTTACTTTTACATGCGGGATTGTGCTAAAAGAATTAAGGTTTACATTATGAAGGAGTAGTTCAGTTTTTTACTTGTCTAGATCAGTACTTTTGCGTCAAAACAACACGATATAACACTTTTTATTTACAAGCAACAACAACACTTAATATTTATTTATTTATTATTGGCACGGAAAGCAACACTTGATGTATTTTACAAGTAAATTCTAAAACTAAATTTACCAATTTATTTTACTCCTTTATATACTCGTAATAACCCTGTTATCTTTACTTTCTTATTTCTATTAGGTATAGATCAATCGATCGCGAAGCTTCCAATTATGCTTATTTTACTATTTCTGAAATTCAATGCAAGTGTTTACAAAAATTAAATTAAACCCTTTTCTGTTTATATTACAAACAATGTTGAATATCTTTAATACAATGTGTCCTATTCAAAACGCGATTCATTTTTAATTTATTAATTTTTTTTTTTGTATTTATCAAAGATGATTTTGCTTTTTAAGTTAATAAAAACCAGTACATACTGTATTTTTGGTTAAGAAATTTAAAATATTCGGGACAGTTAAAAATCAACATCCAGGTCACTTTTCACTTAATTTATTTATACAAATAAAAAATTTACAACTTATGCCCGATTTAGATGAAGAAAAATGTTTGCCTTGCAAAAAAAGAAGAGATTAGTATATTACAATTTTCGTTTGAATGACAAGAACAAAACATAAACATGTAAAATTATGTTAGCGTTTTTTTTTGTTTTTTTTACCAATTGTTACTATAAAAACATTAAAAAAAATATGATACTATTAAATATACTCGACCCGACTATATTTTTTGATATTTTATAGTAACAAACAAACACAAACACAATAAAAGTATATTATGAAAACCTATACGATGACCAGAAATCAAAAGTTATAGCAGAAAAAATCAAATCAAAAGCAGTTTTCCCAATTTTATTTATTATGTTTTGTTTTTGTCAAACATGGTCCTTTCTCATTTTAACTAATGGATATTATTTTATTGCGTGCAGCTCTATGCAAGGCCAACATTTTTTGCAAGGCAAACATTTTTCTTCTTCTAAATCGGGCATTAAGCTCAGTGTGCAGCTCGCGCTAAGATAAATTTTCCATACAAATTTCACGTAAAATTTAGCTAGCTAAATAAAATAATTTTTTTTTAGCTGACAATTTCGCTGAGCGGTAAGCACCTTTGCGTGAAAAATTTGAAAAAATATCAGTTGTTTCATTCAAATCTAGATTGCGCCACCATAATTTAAAGATAAATTTTGACGGTTTTGAATTTTGATTCGTTTTATAATCGAAGTAGCCACGAATTAAATATTTATATAAAGAAGACAGAAGTCAAAATGGCCGACCAACATTACGAAGTCGAGTATTTAGAGGATTATTTGGACGACGATAATGCTGTGGATAGTGTGAATATAATAACCCAAAGCATTGAAAGCAAATCTGCAAAAACATTAACAAAGAAAAACCAAAAGTCGAAAAAAAGTGAGTTCAATTCAGTGGAAAAAAGGAAGTTATGTGCGCTAGTGAAAAGCAATCCATGTATTTGGAAATTAGAAGACAAGCTTCATAAAAATTGCCATGCTGTTGCCGGTGCTTGGTCCCAAATAGCCAAAGAAATGGGAAAAACAACGTAAAATAATAATTTAACTTATTGTAATAATTATACATATGCATGCTAAACATTTATTTTATTAAAATTTAGTTGAAGAGTGCAAATCAGTCTGGAAATCTCTAAAGGATAGCAGACGCTATCATAAGTTAAAGGCGAGAAAACCATCAAAGTCCGGAAATCCAGCTCCTGATCATGACATGGATATGGATGAAGAAGACTTGTTTTTCAATGTGGATGAAATGAATGATTGGGAATTCGAAGGGGACATGTCATTCATATCTTCTGCATCTTTAGATAGCAGGAGACGGTAAGATTTAACCTTAATGTCCATGACAAAATTTTTTCTAAAACTTGTACGTCATCTATTCAGAACGTTTTCTACCAGTACAAGGGATGAGGACTCACAACAACATGAGAATGGCATTGAAGACAGTAATGCTTCAAATTATTCCTACGTAAGTTCGTATGTATTTCCAAAATTTTATTTTTAATTCGCAAATTATTTATTCAAAATAGATGGGGAAAAGAAATTCAAAAGCTGCGGTTGCATTGAGCAGTGCGGAAAGCTTAACAAACTCCCTCAATGAGTTTATAAACATGAAAAAAAAAATGCCATCGACTTCTCGAGATTCTGTGCGTTACCAACAAAAACACGAGGTCATTTTAAATAATTTAGACAGGATGCTGCAGAAGTTACCTGACGATGTAGTTGAGGAATTAAATTTCAAATTCCAGGAACAGACGCTGGAGCAAATTCGAAAATTAAATGGACATTTGAAATAAGAATTTAAAATATATTTTTGTTTAATTATTAATTTTATTGTTTAATTACATAGCTATTTCATTAGAAAACTGAATTAAAAAAAAAATATTATTCCAAAAACACGGACCTGCGTTACCACTCCAATGCGCCGACTTCCGAATTCACGTAATCTTTTACGGCGTTTCGTACAGCTTTGCCAATAATATTCTGCCTACCGGCATTAACTGAAATTCTGCTCGAGAATAGAGAACTTTGGTTGATTTTGTTTCGCCAAACTCCTTGTACCAGCTTTCCATTCTCATAATAATCGGCGTAATTGGCTGGTACAAAACTAATTTTATTTGATTTGATCAAATAATTATGCAGATAGCAACAAGCTGTTACTATTTTTTGTGCCCTGTCAGGTCCGCAAAACATTGTTCTCTTCAGGCAAAGTCACTTTGCACATAGAATGCCAAAAGCATTTTCCACAACGCGCCTTGCTCTACTGAGTCTGTAATTAAATACGCGTTCTTCTTCAGTCAAGCACTGTGGCCTGCGAGGTACGTATCATAATTCGTTTATGCAAGGGGAACGCATCGTCGCCAACAAAATAAAACGGAAGTTGTATATTCCCAATGGAACAGTCTTCCGCGAAAGGCATTTCATCCGCTAGAACCGCTTACCCAAATTTGGTTGCACTAAATACACCAGCATCACCTTCGCTGCCATGTGCTCCAATATCTAAATATTGAAACCTGTAATTTCCATCAGCAACATCCATCAAAATAATACTATTTAACTCTGAAAATTAAATTTTCGCAATTTATTAAATAACTATCTTTACTTTATGGTTATAAAAAAGGCTCCCGGAATTAACTGGACATTTTAACGCAATGTGCTTACCATCAATTGCACCGAGGCAGTTTGGAAAGTTCCAACTGGCATTAAATTGATTGGCTATGTCCAGAAAAGAACCCTTACTTAATTTCGGTATTTCAGCTTTTAAAGCAATGGAAATTGCATCGCTCACTTCGTCTAATATATTACCAAAATGTTGCTTGCTGATACGGTACATTGCTGACATATGCCTTTGTATTGTACCGGATGCAAAATATCTGTAAATAACAGGCATATTATCAATTTTTTGTATGCAGAAATCAATACATAAAGCTGCATTGCCAATATATAAGACTAAAAGTGTACTTGAACAAAGAAAGATGTATGTAGCTATTTATTTTAAAATACAATAAGCTGAAATTTCTTACTCCAAAACGATAGTGAGCTTCTCTTTCGGACTGATTCCATCATTTGGTCGGGATTGGATTTTGGGCATCAATAATGGCTGCAACATTTGGTACAAGTTGTCAAAATCTAACACATTCTTATGGAAGTTTTCGTAAAAAATTCTCGAGTTGGCTCTCATATCATTAAACTAGATAAATTAAGATAAGAGCAAACATCAAAACAATTAATGAAATAAACAAAACAATCTACCAAATTAATGCATAGGTACTGCATACATCTTTAAAGCGTCCCATGCTTCGCCTGTCTTGTAAATAAGGATTTACTCTATAAGCAGGTCTTCTTCGTTTTACACCGTATTTTATTAATTGAACAGCAACGGCTGCAACACCAATAATAATTATATCCTCTTCGACACTGGAATCCATTATTTTGTATACTTTTTATAAACCGTTCAGCAATTTTCAACAATTTTTTAGAAGTGTCAAAAAGTAATAAACTAAAAAAAATTTCATTCAAAAACAAACGAATAAAAGTCAAACAAAATCAACAAAATTTATCTCTAGACGAATTTTTAGCTTGACGATTTATCTGTAATTAAATGGAGACTTGTGGAGACCGCGCTAAAATTTATCTTAGCGCGAGCTGCATACTGAGCTTTACAACAAGATTTTTTTTTTTTGATTGAACAGTCGTATCCGAAGAATTGTTTGCTCTGAATCCGAATCTTTTGAAATATTCTAAACTAAGTATTTTGCCGTGTTTGCATATGTAATTGGGGTCCGGTAATTCCAGTCAAAAAAGAAAGGAGTTTCAGTCATAAAATGTCCCATACAAATATTATGACTAAAACACCTTTTAAAAAGGAACTTCAGTACAAAAATAGAGATGTTTCGGTCAAAAACCAGTTTGACTGAAATGCCTTTTGTTTATTTGAATCGAACAACCTTCTTGAAAGGTACTTCACTCACATATTTTTGGATTGGAATACGTTTTGGTAGTTTTGCTTACATTTCCAGAAATTCTGGAAAAGGAAAATTTATTTTTCAAATACTACCTTGATCAACAAGTTCTCGGAATAACCACCGTGTGGCGCTTCCATCGTTCCGATTTGAGTTCTGTTTTTTTGTTAAGTTGGTACATCTGTTGTTGATATTCCCTCTAAATCTTAGCGTCATAGCTTGACATTTGCAAAAGTTACGTAGTCAAGAGTACATCTATCTCTGTATGTGTTGGCGATTATTTACAATTTCAGACATAATTTGCGAGGCTGAATCCGATCCCACATTCATCAAAAGGATCATTACTGGAGACGAGACATGAGTTTATGGGTACGACACGCAATCCAGACATCAGGCAAGTGAATGGCGTTCACCAAAAAAAAACCACGTCGTTTTCAGTCAAAAAAGAAGGCAATGCTCACGGTTTTCATGGATTACAACGGTGTAGTGCATCATGAATTTTTGCCAGAAGGCCAGACTAAACAAAGAGTATTAATTGGGCGTTATGAGACGTTTGTGTGAAGCAATTCGCCGAAAGAGACCAGAATTGTGGGCAGAAAACTCGTGGATTTTGCACCATGATAACGCACCGTCGCACAGTGCCATCATTATTCGTAATTTTTTCACGAAAAATGCAACAAATATCATCCAACAGCCATCGAATTCACCTGATTTGGCTCCCTGTGACTTTTTTCTGTTCAATCGAGTTAAAAAACCATTACGGGGAACGCGTTTCAGCAGCCGAGAGGTAATAATGGAAAAATCGCCATCACACACAGAGTAGATGTACTCTTGACTACGTAACTTTTGCAAATGTCAAGCTATGACGCTAAGATTTAGAGGGAATATCAACAACAGATGTACCAACTTAACAAAAAATAGAACTCAAATCGGAACGATGGGAGCGCCGCACGGTGGTTATTCCGAGAACTTGTTGATCAAGTAGTATTCTGGAAAATGGAAATTTTTCTTTTAATCTTAGACTCGAAAGTTGCATTTTCCAGAATATTTTAAACCCGTTTCGAACGTAATGTAACATTAATTTTACTTATTACAACAATTTTACCTGCGCGATCCTTTTTGAATTGTTTGTCTGAAGCCTGGATTCCATGAGAAAAATTGAGTCACAGTCAAAAAAAAACGAAAAGAGAAAAATAATCGAATGACCCATAAAAGAGGCAAAGACAACGTTTTATTTTTTATTCTATAGCAAAATTGTTTTGCTATAAAATAAAAAATAAAAAAAGTCGTTGTCTTTGTCTCTTATATGGAGCATCAGATTACTTTTCTCTTTTCGTTTTTTTTACGAGTCAATTTTTTTTAAGGAATACAGGCTTAAATCTCCTTGACAGCAAGAATTTGAGTCAAAAATCCAAAAAGAATCTCAGTCAAAAAAGTTTTGACATAAGACCGAAACTATCCTTTCGTTTTTTGCCTGGGGCCCCGGAGCCGATGTACAGGTCTAACAAGGTATTTCAGTCAATAAAACCAACTAACCAACAGATATTCCCGTCCAAAAAATTGTGACCAAAATGCCTTTCAAGGAGGTTGTTAAATCCAAATGCACAAAGAGTATTTTCTGACCGAAATACCATTTTTTTGGACTTAAGTTTCCTTTTTAAAAGTAGTTTTAGTCATAATATTTGTATGATAAATTTTAGGACTGAAACGCGGAGAACAATTTTGCCTGGAAATCCTTTTTAGTTGTTTTTGTTTGACTGAATCTCCTTTTCAAAACATATTTCAGTCACAAATCCAAAAAGAATTCCAGTCAAAAAAGTCTTGACTTGAATGCCTTTTTAGTTTTTTGATTGAACTTCCTTTTCAAAAGGCATTTCAGTCTAAAATTATTTTGACTGAGTTCCCTTTTAATTATTAACTGAAATGTTTTTGACTGGAATTCCCGGAGCCGCGAAATTGGTTGCGAATTCAGTCGAACAGACTTAGTTGCGTTGAGTTGAAGGCGCTATTGCTTCGCCCAACTGCTCAAAGTATTAGCGGCGTTTTGTAATTTTCTGTTTGACTCCTCTATGTTGGCTGCAATATCATCCGTAAATGTTGCAATAATTGTTCCTTTTGTGCGTGGTACGTCTCTTTATATAGTATATATTTTCTTCCCGATTATTCCTCTGCATGTTTTACACGAAAGTGTCTATCAGGTAAAACTGATTCGGCAGATCTCTGTCTAGTTTATATTCCAGGCCTCGGTGCCATACTTTGTCGCAGGCTCGAGACACGTCCAAGAAGACACGAGCATATTTTTTTTATTTTCAGATCTTCAATTAAATCTGTGATTCTGTCCACTTGATATATGATAGAGTGTCTCTCTATAAGTCGAAATTGGACGAGGAGGAATGAGTTTTCTTACTTCTATTACTGATTTTATTAGAATTTTTTCAAATAATTTTTCTCTCTCGCACATCTACTGGATAGTTGATGTGATTTTCTGTTTGGTTTCGAATAGGAGGAGTACTGCCATGCTGCTTGTAGTACAGCGTTGTTCAGCAGCTCTAATTGGACATTAAGTTGTTCCGGAGTTTTATTTGGAATTTATAGTTCAGTATTGTCTTCGAGTAGGTTCCGGAAGTGATGCCAGTTTATTTTATTCTGCAAATTTTCTTTTTTAATAATGGTATCACTGAGTGTCATAATGACAGGCGTATGGTCAGACGAAATTCCTTCGTAATGTATGATATTTTCCTTCACAAATATGGTTGACCCTCCTCTCGCTTTTTCTGCTGGGTGGATGGCGTGGTATCACCGGTATCCTCGTATTCTAAGTTCTAACGAATGAATCTTTTGTCAAATGAGATTCTTCCAACTGCGGATTCTGAAAGTCTTGTTCATCTTCATAAATTAGTACATCATGGAAGTGATTTCATTCATTGTTTCTTGTTTATTTAACTGCTTATTTAAAGTGTCCAGGCTTCTTTTTTGTTTTACTAGCCTTAAATTTAAGGCCTCTATTCTTTAGAATTTTTCCAAAATTGGGCTTTGCTTGTCTTCCTTGTTACTTACTGTTTCCCGCTGTTGTATAATCTCTGAGTACGTTTTCCGGCCTACTATTGCGCTTGTTTGTAGTAGTTCTACTACTAAATTTTTGAACATTTGTCCTATTGCTGGGCATTCCACGGCTTAGCGGGCCCTGCAGTTTTTGTTTCTCAGATTTTGCAGTTTTCTGGCTACTTCACATTCTCTGTAACTACATAGCGCTATGCTCTCCGTTACAGTTTACGCATTTTTGAGGCGTAGTTTTTGTCAATTTACAAGCTTGAGCGAGATGTTTCCCCGAACATTTCACACATCTGGGCTCTCGTCTGTTGTAAGTCTCGAGTCGCTCCGTTGAAGAAACAAACAATCCCAAGACTAGAACTATGTGCAGCTTTGTTCCTAGCTCAAATAAGCCATAAATTGTTGTCCCTTCTACAAATCAATTTTCATTCCATATATTTGTGGTCGGATTCTGAAATAGCACTTCCTCGAATCAAATCTGAACCAGAATGATATGCCACATTGGTTGCTAACAGAACCTGGAAAATTCAAGAAATTACTGCGAAAAGCTGCTGGCACTATGTTCCTACTTTTGAAAATCCTGCAGACCCTGTTACTAGGGGATTATTAATTCCCAATTGAATTCATAAAAGCAACTATTTGGTGGAATGGACCTCAATATTTAAACAAGAACAAAACTGAATGGCCTCAAAGCAAAATCAAAGCATTAAACTCGGAACTGATTGATCCAGAACTTCGGAAAACTAGCCACGCCTACACCGCAACGATGCCAAGTAAATTCGGTTTAATTGAAAGGTGCTCTTCACATCAAAAATTAATCACTGTAACTCCTTATCTATTTCGTTTTTTCAATAATGTTAAAAATTAAGGCTGTGAACTACGAACAATAGGCCAACTGATTTCGAGTGAAACCAACGTTACACTTCAGGCTCTTCTTAAAAGGGGTTCAATATGAATCATTTGTTGACGACATTAAATCACTTTAAAACAACAAATATATAAGTAAAACTCCACTGAAATCATTTTCTCCATTTATAGATTCTGATGGAATTATTCGCGTTGGAGAACTGATTCAAGATCAAAAATATCCCATATTACTACCGACAACTCACCATTTCACTGTCTTACAAGTACGCGATATAATTTGAGATTAACCTATTGGATTTTTTCTGGTAGAAATATTTCCCGACAAACATTTTGTAATTTTTGACCCGCAAAATTACCTAGGAAATACCGATTACCGTGTCGGGCAATTATGGACAGAATACCTACAAAAGAACGTATTTTGGTGCTCTTTGGGCAGGCCGATTTTACCGATACAGTAATTTTGTAGTCCCAGATTACTGTAAAGTATCAGTTTGTATTACGGATCATTTACTTATACTTTAATATTATTTTTACGTGTCGATTTTACTTTACCGTATCGGTATTTTGGTGGTTTTCCATTACTGTAAGAAGTCAACCGTTATTACTGAACTTATACGGAAATCACTAGGAAATTTTACTGGTCGTTTACATGTCGATTTTACTATACCGAATAGGAATTTTTGTGGTTAAATATTACTGTAATAAATCAGTCTTGATTACTAAAAATACACGTTAACGATTTTAGCATTTTTGTTGGTCTAATTTACTTCAACAAATCGTTAATTTTGTGGTCCCAGATTACTGTAAAATATCAGTTTGTATTACTGAACATTTACTTATACTTTAATATTATGTTTACGTGTCGATTTTACTTTACCGAATCGTTATTTTTGTGGTTTCCCATTACTGTACGAAGTCAGTCTTTACTATTGAATGTATACGGAAGTCATTTAGAAATTTTTCTGGTCAAAATTACTTCATCGAATCGGTACTTTTGTGGTTCCATATTACTGTGAATATGAGTGTGGTTACTGAACTTTTAGATGTCCGTTTTACTTTACCGAATAGGAATTTTTGTGGCTTTATATTACTGTAAAAAGTTAGTCTTGATTACTGAACATATACATATACGTTTTAAGTATTTTTGTTGGTCTAATTTACTTCACCAAATCGTTAATTTTGTGGTCCCAGGTTACGGTAAAATATCAATTTGTGATACTGAATGTTTACGTATACTTTCCTATGATTTTCACCTGTCGATTTTACTTTTGTCGAATCGTTATTTTTGTGGTTTTACATTACTGCCATTATATTTACTGAACGTATACGTAAATGATTCATAAATTCAACTGGTCACACACATTAATTCACCGAATCAGTAATTTAGTGATTCCATATTACTGTGAAACGCCACGATGACTGTATTTTAACTTTGACAAATCAGTAAATTTGTGGTTTTATATTACAGTAAAAGATTAGACTATATTACTGAACTCATATGTAAACCATTAGATGGTATAATTTACTTTAAAAAATATGTCATTTTGTTCTAGATACATATTACTGCAAAGTGTAAGATTTCTGAATTCATATTCGATGGGACATATCATTCCTTTATTCTAATTATATTGGTAGCAATAAAAAAGTAAAATTATGTTTTTAAAATAAAGAATTTTATTAATTATAATAAATTATTTTTTGTTGATTTTTAACTCTACATATTAACATGTTTTTTTAATTTCTAATGTAAAAATTTCTTATTTATTTAAATTATTTAATTAATTTATTTATTTTGTATAAATCATTTTAGTTATTAATGTACCATGGGCATTATAATGATAATAATGCCCGAAGAGTGAAAGAATCTAG
The DNA here is from genome assembly GCA_958295665.1 of Tipula vernalis. Classification (NCBI taxonomy): domain Eukaryota; kingdom Metazoa; phylum Arthropoda; class Insecta; order Diptera; family Tipulidae; genus Tipula; species Tipula vernalis. The sequence continues at coordinate 108,875,056 of OY282559.1, forward strand.
CAGAGGGCCGCTATATATATAATATTTATTATTACCTAAAACACACTATAACATTCATTCGAATATACTTCAGCGTTGCATCGGAATACTGGAGTTCCTTCGTCATTTACATTCTCTAAAAATACAAATAATAAAATGTATAATTAAATATATTAATATAAATTGAATTATGTGTTCCGAATTTACCTGATAACATGGTAATTTCGCTCAACGTCTCATTAATTTGTACATCAACTCAATTTTTTTTGTTGTTTATGACTGACTTTGGTATTTGTTACGAAATTTTGGGTAGGAGTTTCGTTTGTTGTGGTTAGTTTTCTTCGCATTCAGTGTCCATAAAGTTATTGAAGTTATAGGATTTAGTATTTTTTTTTAAAACAGCTGTTTTCTCAAATTCATAACTAATATGCTCAATGTATACTTCTTCTGTAGTAATTGCCTCATCTCATGGTTCTGAAAAATTATTGTTGCACAAAATAAAAATAGGAAAATAACTTAAACAAGCTAAAATACTTATGGACATCATTTTTTACCATTTTATAGCTATGGGCTACCCAATCCGATCCCACACCTTTATTATTTTTGAATGCCTTGGCGTAATGTTTGGGCTACATTAAATTGGAATTGATGAGCCATTTCGTACACACCGCAACAACACATATTCCTTAATTGCACTGAGTTTGGCAGTTTTACAATGCAATACATTATTCTACCTAAATAGTAAAACAATTCCATTAGAATATTAAACACATTCATAAAATAGAGTTATCTAAAATAACTAATAAGGAAAGCTACTAACAAAATAATTATATTATTATCACTTCGTAAAAATAAAAAATTGTAAAATCATTCGGCAATTATCCGAAATACCGTAACACAATATTATTAATTAAACAATATTAATATATATATATATATATATATATATATATATATATATATATATATATATATATATATATATATATATATATATATATATATATATATATATATATATATATATATATATATATATATATATATATATATATATATATATATATATATATATATATATATATATATATATATATATATATATATATATATATATATATATATATATATATATATATATATATATATATATATATATAATATAAATTGTATTATATTATATTATATTACAATATATTATATATGTCTATGCAAATGTATAATTTGTTACACGTTTAATAGGTTAACATAGAAGCTGAAACTAAAAAGTTTCCTAAGTAATAATTAGCAAATAAAAATAATTAATTAAGCATATAATAGACAAACATCCGGATGTTCTAACTAATTGGTACAAAGGAACTAAAAAACGATTAAAGAAATCAATGGCTTACATGTCTTTGCTATGTCGTAATGGTAAAAATACTTTATATCCATATTCCGGGCACTCCATACAAAATAATTTTTGTGCGACGTCTTCCAGTTTCCAGTAAACAGGATTTCTTCCAACCGTACCAGCTTTGAAAATTTTAAAATTACTTGATGCTACCGGAATTTCATAAAAGTCCTCTTTTCCTATTATTTCCGATCCGTATATGAATAACTCATTGTCAATTTTCTCTAAATATTGAAAAGCAACAATGTTGTCATTATTAGTCAAAAACCATTTATTTTTTTTGCTATCATTGATTTTAAAGTTTTCCATTATGACTGTTAAATATATTTTTTTCTGTTCAGACTTCTCCTATTAATGTTTTTTTCTTTAACAAAGGAAAGTCATTAATATTTTCCTTTAACCTTATACAGTTCATATTATTTATCTCAGAAAGCCGATTGCTTAGTTGAGAAAGTGGTTGATTATTTTTCCTCAGAAGTCGTTTTATAACGGACATGTAGCTCTCAAATGGAAATGCGCTGTAGTTGTCTAGAGGTCCATATATCGTTACATCATCTGGTAAATGTATCAAGGAATGTACATTATATACAATATGCTCGTTTCCATAAATATCAGAAAATCCATCCACAAATGCCTTCAACATAGTTTTAGCCAGCTCGAGCTTTGTTTTAGATAAAGTATTATCACATAGTATTAATATTGATGTATGTAACAACAGAAAATTTGTATATTTCTCAGGTGATAAAATATTTTTTAACACAAATGGCCCTGAATATAATAGAAATGTTCTAAATTCAGTTCCTTTATAAAAATGTAACTCCGAAAAGCCTCTTATTTTCCTCTGAAATTCACAAGGTTGAGTTGATGAGATATGAAGAAGTTTTGTAGATATTTTTTGTATGTCTCGATTTGGCAAGACATTTGGAGGCCTCCCACTGACCCACATTTTGAGTAATTTTTTTACAACACCTAGACAAACTACGTGTAGATAATCCAGTGAAAATTGCTTCACCAAATCTAAATCTAGCTCTTCCAAAATAGATGTACTAATATGATGATCTTCATCATGTTTATTTCTGAATGAAACATTTGTGCGTAACTGAGCATTGTGTTCTGGAAAAGTCATTCTGTTATTTATATAATCTCCTTCTTGCGTACATTTTCCGTATCCAAAATACCCGCAATGTGATTTAATACCCAATACACTAGATTTGGCAGGAGCATCGCATATAAATAAATTAATTTTAATTTTAATATCATAAACATGGGTTGAATTTTTAATATCTTCGACAAGAGGGCGCAGAAAATCATTAAAATTAGATGGTTTGTTATTTCCATGATAGATACCCACAACAAAAACACTACTACGAGGAATGTTATCTATTTTGCCTAAAATTAGCCAAAAACTACTCTTACTACTTCTTGTTAATGGCACGCCATCTATATTGAAACTTAGTTCAATCTGACATGGTATTTCTGTAATATTGTTTAAAATGACTTCGATGTTCTCTTTTAACCCAATATGAGTATACTTTCCAGGTGGAATTTCTAGAACCTCTCTTGATTTCGGAGTCCGTAATAATGTGCGACTATCTTTCGGAATACAGTTATATCCAATTTGCTTGAAATATGTTAAGAGCTCATTCAAAGCATTCGTTTTAATATTATATTTAATGGCCCATCTAACTATAAAATGTGAAAGATTTTCAAATTCCTCATTTGGCTCTTTAGCGCAATCTTCATCTTCATCATTACCATCATCACCATTACCATCTAAATTTTGATTGATTGGTTCATCTTCATTTAAACTTTCAGTATTTCGTGCTTCTGTCCGCGTTCCCATTATTTCCTTTGGTGCTATATTAACTCCTCTGTTTGATAATAGAAAATGATGCTTAGTACTGCTGGTCCTGATAGGCACTGTCGTATAGCGCCGTTTTAATGCTTGTTTTGACAAAGCCAAGATGTCCTTATATTTTGGCATTTTGCTTAATATAACATATTGAAAAAATTAAAATTAATCAAACAAAGTTGTAGAATTATATGAAGAATAGGGGTTTCGTGGAAGCTGCAATTTAAAGCAAAACAATTTTGAACAACATAACATGACCTCGTAAATATATTGTGTTGTAAATTACTTTGGTTCGATATTTTCGTTTTTTTCTTGAATTCTGTTTGCTTAAAAGACGTTAATAATACATCAGAAGTGTATTGGTAAACAAAAAATGCGGCAATATCATGAATACATTTTTACTTTTTTTACAAATTTACGTAAGGCATTTTCCTTGTTTATTAGCGGTTAAATTTAGTTTAGTGTAAGTTGAGGCACAGACAGAGACTTTTACAGCAACGCCATCTATTTAAATATTTCATTAACTAACTCGTCCTACTTTAGTTAGTTAGTTTAGTCGATTGCACGAATGCACAGAGCATTAGAATAATTTTGAATCCAAAAATGAAAAAAAAATCAAATTACCGCAAAAAAAACAAAAAAAATTACCGCGAAATAATGACAACAAAAAATTTATAATAATTAATTATTGAAATAAGAATCAACAAAATATTCTTTATCGAATAAGGTCCATAAAAGCTTAGAATAATTTTGAAACCACTCGATTGGTTTCAAAATTATTCTAAGTGTTTTTTTATGTTTCCCCGGTAATTTTATGGATTTTGTTCAGTAAAGAATAATAATTATTTCAAGTTTTTTTTGCCATTATTTCGCGGTAATTATTTGGGTTTTGTGAGGAAAATTGTTTTCCTTTTTTCATTTTTGGTTTCAAAATTATTCTAAGCATTTTTATTATATTTTCTCGGTAATTTTATGGCCATTGTTCGGTAAGCAATATGTTTTTCTTATTTATTTCCAATAATCATTATTATAAATAAAAAATTTATTTAAAAATTTATCGGTAATCTTATGTATTTGTATAAAATTTCCGACAAATTTTGAAACAATTAATAAACTTTTTAACTACATAAGAAACAATTACTAAATCAAAAATAAAAAATTACTTTTAAACAAAAATAGAAAAAATACAAATTACCTCAGAAAACCCCAAAAATTACCGCGAAATAATAGCAAAAAAAACTTGTAATAATTAATAATTGAAGTGAAAAACAAAAAAATATTCTTTACCGAACAAAGTCCATAAATTACCGATGAATAATCACAAAAAATTGAAATTATTAATCTTCAAATAAAAAACTAAAATTTGACTTACCTACTTTTTTTATTGAAAAAACTTATGTTTATTTCACTTGCACTTATTGATTTTTTTGTTAGCACTTTAGAACTTCGGTCTTTCGCTTCTACAACTTGACTAAATAAAATCACTTTCATACAAAAATAACTTCCGAAATAAAAGCGAAATTTAAGATCGTTATTTAGAACACGACCAAGAGGATTATATCTCCCACTCTTTTATTTTTAAGTGAGTAACGAAACATGCAATTTGAGAACTTTTTCATTAAAATAAAAAACTAAACATTTTAAACTGTAAAAATTATGAGAATTTGACTTATTTTCTCTTTTGTTTGATCAATTGTTTTGATATTTTTGTAATTGTGCCCAACGCTCGGGTTGGTTTCCAAATTATTCTTAGCGTTTTTATTATATATCATCGATAATTTTATGGACTTTGTTCGGTGAAGAATATTTTTTTCTTATTTATTTCAATTATTAATTTAATACAAATAAAAAATCGGTAATCTTATGCGATATCCATGAAATAACCGATAAATTTTATAAAAAATTAATAAATTATTCAACTTCGTCTGAAACCATTACTAAACCAAATCAAAAAATAATTTTAAAACAAAAATGGGTAAAAACAAATTCCCGCATAAAACCAGTAAATTTACCGCGAAATAAGAACAAAAAGAAATTTGTGATAATTAGTAATCGAAATAAAAAAGAAAAAATATTCTTTACCGAACAATGTCCATAAAATTACCGAGGAAATATAATAAAATTGCTTAAAATAATTTTGAAATCAAAAATGGAAACCCAAAACCAATTAACCTCACAAAACCCAAATAATTACCGCGAAATAAAAAAAAAACAAAAATAATTTTAAGAATTTTACTTATTTCCTCTTTTTTATTTTTAAATTTGTTAAATTATTTTTGTTGGTTTTGTAATTGTGTTTGACGCTCGGTATTTTTGAGCCCGATATATAGGGTGTCCCACTGCTACGAGTCCAAACGAGTAGGGCATGTAGCTAGATCAATATCATGAACCAAATTTAAGACGTTGTTCCGTAATTGTAAGGTAATCTTATAGGAGATTTCGTCATTACTTTTAAATTATGGTTCTGCTTTGGTTTATGATAATCTGAAATTTCTATATCGCGGTAACTTGATGGGATTTGCTCGGTAATTTACTCGTTTCAATTTCTTTTCAGCGATTTATAATTACATATGTCAACCAAATTTAAGACATTGTTCCATAATTGCAAGGTAATTTTAGGAGATTTTGTCATTACTTCTACATTTTTGTTCTGTTTTTGTGTTTTGGTTTATGATAATCTGAAATTTCTATATCGCGGCAACTTGATGGGATTTGCTCGGTAATTTACTCGTTTCAATTTCTTCTAAGCGATTTATGATTATATCAACTAAATTTAAGACGTTGTTCCGTAATTGTAAGGTAATCTTATAGGAGATTTCATCATTACTTTTAAATTTTTGTTCTGTTTTTGTGTTTTGGTTTATGATAATCTGAAATTTCTATATCGCGGTAACTTGATGGGATTTGCTCGGAAATTTACTCGTTTCAATTTCTTCTAAGCGATTTATGATTATATCAACTAAATTTAAGACGTTGTTCCGTAATTGTAAGGTAATCTTATAGGAGATTTCGTCATTACTTTTAAATTTTTGTTCTGTTTTTGTGTTTTGGTTTATGATAATCTGAAATTTCTATATCGCGGTAACTTGATGGGATTTGCTCGGTAATTTACTCTTTTCAATTTCTTTTCAGCGATTTATAATTACATATGTCAACCAAATTTAAGACATTGTTCCATAATTGCAAGGTAATTTTAGGAGATTTCGTCATTACTTCTACATTTTTGTTCTGATTTTGTGTTTTGGTTTATGATAATCTGAAATTTCTATATCGCGGTAACTTTATAGAATTTGCTCGGTAATTTACTCGTTTCAATTTCTTCTAAGCGATTTATGATTATATCAACTAAATTTAAGACGTTGTTCCGTAATTGTAAGGTAATCTTATATGAGATTTCATCATTACTTTTAAATTTTTGTTCTGTTTTTGTGTTTTGGTTTATGATAATCTGAAATTTCTATATCGCGGTAACTTGATGGGATTTGCTCGGAAATTTACTCGTTTCAATTTCTTCTAAGCGATTTATGATTATATCAACTAAATTTAAGACGTTGTTCCGTAATTGTAAGGTAATCTTATAGGAGATTTCGTCATTACTTTTAAATTTTTGTTCTGTTTTTGTGTTTTGGTTTATGATAATCTGAAATTTCTATATCGCGGTAACTTGATGGGATTTGCTCGGTAATTTACTCGTTTCAATTTCTTCTAAGCGATTTATGATTATATCAACTAAATTTAAGACGTTGTTCCGTAATTGTAAGGTAATCTTATAGGAGATTTCGTCATTACTTTTACATTTTTGTTCTGTTTTTGTGTTTTGGTTTATGATAATCTGAAATTTCTATATCGCGGTAACTTGATGGGATTTGCTCGGTAATTTACTAGTTTTAATTTCTTCTCAGCGATTTAGGTAATCAGGTAATTTGGTCGTCTTTTTTTGGTAATTGGCAACGCGTAAACAAAATAAAACAAAATATTTAAATGAACGTAAAGGACGACATGAAGTAAAATGATAAATAAAAGTTTGTCTCACTCACTCTAATAGTTCAGTATTTTATTAAACAAAAACCATAAAATAAAAAAAATTTGTTATTCTCTTTTAGTAACATTTTTTGAGTTGTTGTTTTTGTATTTGTGACCGACGATCGGTATTTTTCGTTTGTTGTTGTTGTAATTTTTACCGACATACGGTACTTTTGAGCCCGATATATAGCTGTCGGTAATAAAATGTTTGTCGGGTTTGTAGAAAAGGTTGTGCTCATGTTCGGCCAAACCTGACTTAACAAATTATGGGTGATTTGCCCAAGGACAGATTTTGGTGGATTCTACCGTTATCTTGTGTAAAACACCTCAGGCTCAATTAAATGTACTTTTCGGTAAACATGATAGATCGCTTAATACAACCGAAACTGCGTTAAAGCGCCTTCAAAATATGGGCGTTCAACAGAAATTTTTTTCGGTGGCCCAATGAGATATATAAAAAATCCTGATTTAATCTATGGTCGCAGACAAACATATTTAGATTTGTTCTATCACATTTTGCAAATGATGAAGTTCGAAAAGGGACCAGAGTTTATTGTACAGCAACTGAAAGAACCGATTTATAATAATGCGAGTTATTTTGTTGCCGCTATGATGCTGGCTGAAAAATATGGCCAAGTGGAACATTCATTTCACAATGCATGTGTACGTGATATTGCAGTATATGGATCAACACATAATGCCTTAGATGAATTAATTGCCAATGGAATTACTGGGATGTACACAACTTTTAGTCAGCCGAGTTTAAAATTTTGCATATTTCGTGATTTTCTAGAATTAAGGGACGACAATCTACCATTAGTTGGCGTTTTTACAGGAAAATATTTACCCGCACTTTTGGTATATAAAAAAAGCTTTGGACATAAGGAAAACTCGTTCCAAAAAGTTGCAAAATTTATTAACAAAAATTTCCGCAATAAAAATCTAAACATTCCTAATGCCGTTGCGCAATTCGTAAGCCACTATGATGTAACTAAATATGCTGAAATCGTTGAACAATCATTAAAGCTTTTTACCGATCGCCCGAAAATGATGATTTACCTGTTGCAATACAATCGATTTTTTATGTAACACATTGTACCTAAAGTTTATGGCTGCCGCATTACAAATACCTAAACGTCAAATGGGCGTGGTCTTGCAGCACAAGGATACTAAGCAAACCCGAATCATTTTGTACTACAATGAATCTAATTTTTCGAATGAACCAGTTTACCCAGAATTTCCAGGATTGGAGGTGCCACCATTATTACGCATTTACGAGGAGACCGCTGATGACGCTTTACATATAACCAAAATAAAACTGGTTTCTTGGATTGCATCAGATCAGTTGAATTATAGGGCCGTTGAAAATATACCGAAATCCTCTTTATGCGCTGTATTAGCTTTGGTAAATCTGACCGAGATAAACAATTTATACAATTCAATATCTACATTCAATCTACATTTTATCCACTTTGTTTTTTTTTCTCAGAACCAATTTATAACTAAAGAAGAGGCTGATTTTATTTTGTATTGTCTTCACCAATTCAACGTGAATCCAGAATCAATGAATTTACTGAAATATCCGAATTCAATCGCCAATCGCGTTTATAGTGGCGTTTATTTTCATGAGCGGGATGTTTTATTGAAAATGGTCCAAGATTATCGTTTATATTGAAATAAATAATTTGTAATGTTTTTATTATTAACTACTAACGCCAGATTAAGTAAGTTTATTATAAGAGAGATACATATTTATAAGAAAGTAAATGGGCCCTTAATTTAAGGGGGACAACCATTTAGAACCTTAAAAAAATCGATTTTTTTTTTGTGCTTTAAAAGTTACTTTAATATGTGTATAAGATGAAAAACTTCATGACTTAGGCCAAAACTCAAAGCTCATATAAATAGAGCCAATTTCCGAGACTCCTTTTCATTCTACTCCGAGAACCGAGCGCAGGTAAACGAACTAAAGAGTAGCGGGATGTTTTTTCGGTACCAAAGATTGTTCAGAGACTATTGAACCGATGGCGCTAAAATTATGCACACGTATTCGTAACATATAAGACCACTTGGTGAACCTAAACATATTTTAAATTTCTCAAAATAAACTAGTTTTTTTGATCAGCGAAAAGGTAAAAAATTATCGAAAATATCGATTTTTTTGATTTTATGCTTGCCATTTCTCCAATTCTTAACTTATTATTAAAAGATTAGGTTTATCAAGTGAACACAGGTATATACTGACCACATACTTTTGCCTTTCTGTTTCATATGACTTTTCACGGCGCTACAATGGCACCGTAAAATAATTGCCTCCGCGACTATATGGCTTCATCATGCTATATCTCCGTCAATTTTGAATCTTTTCTAATAAAATACTGGCACGGATTGGTTTTAGCTGTCTCACTTGACAGGCGACGGTGGCAAATTTTGGAAAAGGAAGATTTAATTTGTTTTTAAATTAAAATAGGAATTTACTAATGTTTATTCAATTGTGTATTATGATTGCAAATTTTAAAAAAGGAAGATTTAATGTTTTTTTAATTAAATAAACATCGATTTTTAGTTATTAATATTTCCACACCAAGAAATAAATAGCGCCACTTTGACTGAGACAGCTAAAACCAATGCTAGCCAAAATACTCATTAAAATATTTATAATAAACTTTCTTCCCCTTCAAAATATTCCTAAAAATCTGCTTAATTCCGTCGTTCTAAATGGTTGTCCCATGTCCCCTCCTTAACCAATTTCAGAATTCCCCAGGACAAATTACAAATTCGAAAGTAAGGTAACAAATTTTGTTTACATTTTTAGAAAAATTTCTCTACTCTACGTAGGTATTCACAGTATTTTAAATTAAACTGAATTTCAATTACATACCTAAAATCTAAACAAAATCTTCTTGACGATACTAAAATAGGACGATTTTGGGATGTTTACATAAATTATGTACATATGTTTAAGTGCTTACAAAAATTTGTATTTTCAATAGATGGCATATCTAAAATAAAAATCTTTGGTTATATCGCCTTTAAACTTCCGCTAGTAGCGCTGCAATTAGTGTGAAGAAATAGATGTAAATGTCAGTTTTAATTAATACATTTTTTATATATGTACAATATGAATAATATATAATTGTTTAATGATTTTGATTACTATTTATATTTGAACTATTATTACTGTTGCTATTTTCTGTATTTTTGGTCGGTGTTACATGTAACCGACCATGTTTCTTCATTGAATCCAAAACACCTGAAAACACAGTTGTCTTTTTCTTTGCCGAGCCTTTAGGCGTCGAATTTGGTTCTCGACGGATTCTCATTTGCTGTGGCGTTGATGCCGCTTCATCCATAAAATCGAAACCATCTCGATTTCGAGATTCACTATTATATTAAAAATTAAATTGTATTTACAACATAAGATTCTATTATTAAATTTATTGTTAATACCAACTTTTCTTTTTTAGTTTCTTTTGTGTCATTTGATTGCTGATCCACCGGCGTTGGAGGTCGCCGTCCTAAGCATGTCCATTCTAACTGAAAATCACCGGTCTCAATTGTTTTGTATATATTTTCCAATTCTTCGGGTGTTGGTTCCAAATCTGTAATTTCTGTACAAACCGGTATGGAGAATGAACTATCAATTTCGTGATTATCCATTAACATTATGATTTTAGTGTTATTATTTTACAAATCGGTTTACGGTTTAAATATTGCAAAGTGGAGTGACCGATGGAATGGAGAAATGGAATGAAGAATGACAATGTTTTGTAAACAAAATTTTGACAGTTACCCTAAAAGCACTAGAGTTTCGGAATATATTCGGAATTATCTAGGGTAAAGCATTGCCACATGACAAATATAGACGTTTTCGGAAAAAGTTCGTTTGTAAATATTTTTGTCACTTCTTTCTTTTGTTCCGGTGAAAAACAATTTTTAACAAAATAAAAACACTATTACAAAATAAAACCTTCTTCATTCGATGTTACTCTTCCAATTTCTCTTTCTTACCGTTTTATTTATTTTAACATTGTTTATTTCTGCTTGGCGACATTAGTGACATGTAACCACTATTTCATACACTTTATAATTGACGATTGTAAAAGTAGAGAAAGCGCCTCTCGAGGAAAAAAGTTAAAATGAGGCAACCGCCAAAATGACATTTCTCATAAATGCGACGAAAGAAATTTTTGCAATCCGGTAGTTAAAAATTGTTTTTATAATCCAAAATTGGAATTATTTACAATTACTATCAATCTGGTAGGTAAAAATTGTGTTTACAGTTCAAAATTGGAATTGTTTACAATAATTTCGAACGTCAAATTAGCAGCTACCTCAGTTTAAAAATTTTCCACTAGGTGGAATCTGTGTTGCTCCAATCGTCAATACCATTAGCCAAGATTAAAACAAACTGATTCACAAAATAATTAAATTATGACATTTGATTTAGTACTTTTCATACCAGGCGCCTCGGCTTTGAGCTTCGTAAATAAAAATTATTTATTTCGTTTTTTAATTATGTAAATTAGTTTTATTCGATTGATACCGTTTAATTTTATAGTAATAACCCTCCAGACCATGGCCGGTCTCCACTCGCCACGACGAAGAAAAATTGGCACGAGCTTGTGCCAATTATTGTTTATTGGGTAAAATTAGTATGAATACATAAACAAAGCTGATTGTGCTCATGCGCATTACTCATGACGAAGAGAACCAAAACCAAAAACATCTATAATTCTAAGACAAACTATTATTCTTTATTGGCTGGTAATTGCTACTGAAGGTGGTATTGGTGACTAAATGATGACGGCAACGTCGCATATTACTTTACATTTATTTTCATACAAACCCATATTTACTTTTTATTTGTACACTCTTGACAAAAATATTGTACCTTTTTGAATTCATTTTTGAATTTAATAAAAAAATTATTAAGATAATTTAAATTTAAAAGGTGTCTTAATATTAAAAATCGAATTGTGTCTTAATATTTAACATGTAGTAAAGCATTAAAATATGTACGCTTATTCGTATTTTTTAACACAATGAAAAGTGCCAATTTTTAGTCTAGAGTGTAATAAAAATAGGTTAGGTTAGGTTATACATCTTTTTCCTTATGTCAAAAAATATGTACGACCATTGTTGTTATTGTAATTGGTATTATTTTCCAACACAAAACATACACATAAATAGGATTTGTTTTTACACGATATTATTAAACGGCGTTGCCGTGATGTATATTGTTGTTGTTTCTTATGTATTTTTTTTTTTCATATTTCATAGCACAAAACCAAAACAAATTAGATTAGTGTTGGTTAGTTTTTTTATTGAAGGCTTATATGTACACAACTAACACTATGGGCAGTCGTCACTTTGTACCTTTAAATTTCGTATAGTTCGTCTTGGAATTATAGATGTTTTTGACCAAAACACTAAATACATGTTTTTTGAAATTTTGTCACGACGAAGTGAGAGCAATTTGTATTTTACTCTCAATTATTTGTGCCATGCCAAAAAAACTTTGGTTTGTTCAAAATCGTTAGAGAATTAATAATAATTGTAGCAATAACAATAAAAGTAATTTATTGATAATGAAATGTTACTTTTGAATTATTTTAATTTAATAATGATTTTTGTAACAAGACTTGGCTTGTACATAATTTTTAATTGTAATTTCAGTTGGAGAATTTTATTTGATTGCTATCAGTGGCAAAGCGAGCGACATTCATATTATTAAAGGTTTTATACATTTCTTTCAGCTTAACATATTTTGTCAGCAGCTTGAATTTAATTGACTTATATAAAATAAAAAATCCTAAAGTAAAATCTACAAATATAAACGGGAGGACAAGTCTAGATTTGGTTTAAATGAATATTTTATTATCTAACTATCCAAAATGACAGATGTAAATAGCTTTGCATTTTGTAAACAAAAACAGAGAAAATATAATTATTTGTTATGTTGGTAGTTGTAAGTATAATATATCAATTTTGTCATGACGCCATGCCATTTTTTGTTCGTCGCGACGAATAGAGACCGGCCATAAACGTACGGTTTACGAAGACTTTGCTATACTAAGGTATTCGTAAACGTTACACTAAAACAGTACGAATATAGTACGTAATGTGTACTTTTGTCACATGAGAAGTGAAACAAATTTGCGAAGACTTTTGTATGCATTAGTATGTATAAAAGTGTTCATAACGTGAACGCTTAAACGTAATGTTTACGAACTACTTAAGCGTAATATTGACGAACGGTTTAGTGCGAATTGCCCCATTTAATTAGAATAAAACAATTTTTTTAAATATTATCTTTTTTTGGATTTTTCTTCAAGTGAGCCGCAACACAAGACACAGCGTGCCAAATTTGTTAATTAATCTTTTTCTGAAATGAAATAAAATGTTTCAATCATAGATGAAGTACTTCGAATATTACTTAAATACCTTTTAAAATATTCATTACAATGATTTTTATACGATATTATGGATATAGTGCTGCTCTTGAATGCCACGAAAAACTAACAATAATTACCAGAAGTTTTTATATTTTCACAATACGACAACTTTAATTTAATTTGTACAAAAAAATTGAAAATAAAACAAAGCCGCAAGATATAATTGACAGCACTGTGTATAGAGAATGTAAATTTAGTAGTGTATTATAAAAAAAAGCCTTCGTAAACTGTTCGTACGCTGTACATTTTTGCTGTATACATTTTTGCGCCGGGAGGAAATTCAATTTGTTGAAAAATAATTTATTTTTAAGTCATATTTAAAAATATATATATATATATATATATATATATATATATATATACATATATATATATATATATATATATATATATATATATATATTACATACAATGAAGTTATCTACAAAGCCATGGCAATGCGTTCCACACTCGACGGCGAGATTTTAAGTACTTTTCATACCAGGCGCCTCGCCTCGAAATATTTAGTTACCACAAATGCGAAGCTGAGACCCTTTCATACCGGTGGCGTTGGCTTTGAACATTCGGCTGCTATCAAATATTTTATTTAGGTCTATTTTACACGTGAATTATAGCAAGAACTGAGATATTCAAAATTTGTAACGTACACATGAGCTAGATTTTTTGGTAAGTATGAAATATTTGTGCAAAAAATGTGATTTTAGGTTATGTTGACAAAGCACTTCGCTGTGTACTACCACAGAAGAAAGATTAACCAGAATAGACATTGCGTGGATCAAATTTTTTTTTCATCTTACCTTCTTTTTTGGACATTGAAGTATAATTATTTTCGAATATTATGAATTTTTTGAATATTTAATACAAATTATGCTGTCAAAACAAAACTTGTCATATAATTTCACTAACTATACTGTTAAGGATTCTCAATTTTTATTATTTCAAATAAAAACCAGTAAACCAAAGAATACATAACCCAACTTTTTCTTACCTTCGGCAAATCAAGGTCAAAAAAATGAGTCCAAATTTTTCCATACAAAAACAGCGTTATGACTGTTCTGGTTAATCTTTCTTCTGTGGTACTACTTTAAAAAGTCGCAGTCGAGTGTGGAACGCATTACCTTGGCTTTGTAGATAACTTCATTGCAATATATTTTGATTTTTTTTAAATTATCACTTAAAAATAAATTATTTTTCAACAAATTAAATTTATTACTATAAACTTAAACGGTATCAATCGAATAAAACTAATTTACATAATTAAAAAACGAAATAAAAAAATTTTATTTACGAAGCTCAAAGCCGAGGCGCCTGGTATGAAAAGTACTTAACAGAATCGATTTTTAGTACTGACAGTTATATTATCATTTTATAGCAGTTAACATTTTAGTAAAAAGTCACAATAAAATGTTATTTGTCATTTGTGACATTTGATGTTTGCTTAAATATTAAACATCCGCGAGTAGATTCTGATGAAATGACAATTTTTCGTGACATTATAAGTACAAAATATTGTCACAGAAAATTGGCGATTCTGATGAAATGAGTTACGACTTTAACAGCAGTTTGCAGCAGTTGGATTTATAGTTTACGGCAGTTATATTTTCAGGTTAATTTAAACGAAATTCCTCCTTTTGAATGAAGTGATTGTGTTTTGTATTGTTTATAATCAAAAAATTAAAATTTGATTGAGGATTTTTTGATGTATTATTGTTTTTTGCTGAATGGTTGTGTACCTATTAAACAGAAGGTTAAGACGAATTCAAAAAAAGTAAGTAGCATTATTCACCTATGTATTTGCTGTGTTTTATAAATAAAATTATATTCGAAAACTGTAGTATACTATATTTTTTATATATACATAATTTGATTCTGTTTTTAAATTAAAAAACTAATATTTTTGTTATTCACCTTCGTTTCTTTTATTTTGAACAATTCCAATTTGAAAATTTCATTTTTTAATTTCAGAAGACTGGCAAAAATTAAGCGTAAAGCCCGGTACGCTGCGGAAGTGAAATAAAATTTCTCATATACAAATGACACCGCTGAATTTAACGTATTTGCTGTATATTGTCTTATATTTTGTCAACATTTTAACTGCTGTGTACAAAAAACTTTCATTTGTCACTTGATCAGAATCTAGGCTCTGGGCTTAGATTCTGATCAAGTGACAAATGAGAAATGACCATTTTTTGTGACGTTATACTAAAATGTCAACTGCTATAAAATGATAATATAAAGCAGTTAAAATTTTGACAAAATATAAAACAATATACAGCAATTGTTAAATTTACCCTGCTATAAAATGACAATATATAGCAGTATATTTGACATTTTATAGCAGTTAAATTTTTAGTACAAAGTCACAAAAAATTGTTATTTGTCACTTGATCAGAATCTAGGTACTTCTGGGTAGATTCTGATAAAATGACAATTTTTCGTGATATTTTGTTATTAGTACAAAATATTGTCACGGTAAATTTGCGGTTCTGATGAAATGAGTTACGACATTAACAGCAGTTGCATTTCTAGTTTACCGCAGTTATATTTTAAGGTTAATTTTAATGATTATTATTTTAATTAAAATATAAACAATTAAAATTTATAACAAGAATTATTAAAAATTAAAAAAATATACTAACACATATTTTATTTAAAAATGCAGCTGACTTTTGTCACGGAAAACAGAAACATAATTAAAATTTATAACATAAGAATTATTAAAAATTAACAAAATGTACTCACATACATATTTTATTTAAAAATGCAGCTACATGAGTCTCCGAAAAACAAACCAATGACAATTTTGTTCAATTCGTCCTTTTTTCTCTTGTTACATTTTGAAAAAGTCACATCATCAAAATCGCATTTTAGAACTCACTACTATAAGCGTGTTCCATTGACGTTAGCAAACTAGTCACAAGTACTTGTTTTTTTTTCCATATAAAATATTTTTAATCTGCTGAAAATTTTTCATCAGAAAATGTTAGTAAACTCGCACTCAACATCTACTCACAAGTACTTGACAGTAGCAAATTGTTTCCAATGGAACAGTGTATATTGTCATTTTATAGCAGTTAAAATTTAACAACTGCTATCTATTGTCAACATTTTAACTGCTATCTATTGTCATTTTTAAGTAGATAAACTTTTAGTACAATGTTACAAAAAATTATCATTTGTCACTTGATCAGAATCCCTGCTTACCTACATTTTGTGAAAAATTGGTCTAAAATTTTGTGATAACCATTTTTGGTTGCTCGGGTCATTATGCTGCGCTGCCACCTCTAAAATAAATAATGAACTACATAGATAAATAATATATATATGAGTAAAACGGTGATTTACTTTTTTCTATCTAGAAACCACTTTTTCTTTAATTTATAATTTGACGACTTGTAGGTCCAGGTATTCACCAGATTTGTCCATTGAGCTCATCAAGAAAATGACAAATTGAGGGATTTAAAAACCGAGTTAAAAATATGTTATCTCGCTGGACACAAAGAGAGATAACATATTTTTAACTCGGTTTTTAACTATGACAAGTTGTTATTTTCTTGACGAGCTCAAGGGACAAATCTGGAGAGCTTGAGTGCTGGTGATCTTTTGTGGTTTTCGATTCACCAAAAAAGAGCAAACCGGCTTGCTCTTTCTGCGGTCAAACTGTTCGATTTGTCAAGAAAAGTCGATCGGCCGAGCAAAATTGTTCTTGTTTTACGTCTCGATTTTTTGGCAGATTTACTAATCCAAACAAAAATAGAACTGTCATTTTGAAAGCGTCATTTGTGTTTTGTGTCTTTTTGTGTTTCTGTTTATTTTTATATAAATATTTTATATTAAAGAATTGATTTTTGTTGTTATGCATTTAACATAAGAATATGTTATGTTGTTTTTTTATCGAGTATCGATCTTTTGTAAAAATTATAGGTTATGTTTATATAAACGTCGGAAACACACACATATATAAAACGGAGCAACTGTTTGATTTACGCAGCAGTAGAAAGTGATCTTTCAAATAATTGATAGACGGTGAATCGAAATCGTCATTAATATTTTAAAGCAATCGAAATGGTGCCAGGATTAAGAAAATTTATCGAACAACAAATTCCAGATGCGCGACAAAAAATCTCTATCGATCAAGAAATCGATCAATGGAAATGGTATGCGCCTAATAATTTTATATTGTAAGTTTTTTTATAAATGATTACAATATTTACGTCTCATTTATCTAGTGATAATCCAGATTCCACACCGAAAGTAGTAATTGATTTTGGTGGATTCTATCGTTCTTTGTGCTCAACACCTCAGGCCCAAGTAGATGTACTTTTGGGTAAATATGATAGATCGCTAAAAATAACTGAAACTATATTAAAACGCTTTCAAAATATGGGGGTATATTTAACATTTTTCTTTGGTGGGCCCCCAAGATTTATAAAAAATCCTGATTTAATCAATAGTCGGAGAAAAACTTATATGGAATATTTCGACAAAATTTTGGAAATGATCAAGCACGAACGTACCCCTGAATTTATTGTACAACAGCTGAAAGGAACAATCTACAATAATGCGAGTTATTTTGTTGCCGCTATCATGTTGGCTGAAAAATATGGCGAAGTGCATAAATCGTTTCACAATGAATGTGCACGTGACATTGCTTTGTATGCATTAAAACACAATGCCCTAGCTGTTATGAGTGGGAATTGCGATTTTACATTAATTACTGGCCAATGGAAACTCTGGGACGTAGAAAATTATGATTCATCCGAGTTTAAAATCATGCAGATCGATAAGACTAAAGTTCGAGATTTTCTAGAACTAAGCGACGAAACTCTACCAATAGTTGGTGTTTTAACAGGTAAATATTTACCTCCGAATTTGGTCTATAATTTTCTCAGAAGCCTTGGTAACAAGCAGAACACATTCCAAAATGTTGCGAAATTTATTAACAAAAATTTTTGTTATGATACGGTGGCCGTTCCGAATGCTATTGCACAATTCCTAAGTCCATATGATGTAACTACAAATGCCGAAATCGCTGCAAAAGCGTTAACACATTTTGCCAATCGCCCTGATCCAGAACCAATCGTCGAAGATCAATTGTCAGTTGTTGTTAAACGTTTACATAACTCGTTTGTCTACGAATATTTAAATGATTTACCTGCTCCAATACAACCTTCATTTTTATGTAAATCACTGTACACAAAGTTTATGGACACCGCATTACAAATACACCAACGACAAATGGGCGTAGTCTTGCAGCACAAGGATACTGAAGAGAGCCGAATTATATTATACTATAGTGAAACAAATTTTCCTAATCAACCAGTTTATCCAATAATTCCAGTGTGGGAGGTGCCAC
The DNA here is from genome assembly GCA_958295665.1 of Tipula vernalis. Lineage (NCBI taxonomy): Eukaryota > Metazoa > Arthropoda > Insecta > Diptera > Tipulidae > Tipula > Tipula vernalis. The sequence continues at coordinate 108,894,117 of OY282559.1, forward strand.
CATTATTACGTCTCTACCAGGATACCGCTGATGACGCTTTGCATAAAATCAAATTAAAACTGTTGTCTTGGATTGCATCGGATCATTTGAGTTACAGGGCAGTAAAAAATTTGCCAAAACCTTATTTATGTGCCATATTAGCTTTGGTGAATCTGACCGAGGTAAATATGTTACTGTTGAATTGGACAAAATGGTAGTAGGGCGTCGAATTTCATAATATTATGCCGTAGTGTGTATATGTATATGTCATAATGTAACTTATACCGTTTTGTCATATTTCATTTTGAAACGCCTTAATGAACGGATCCCTTCAATGGCATGTTTTATCCAATTGTGTGTTTACTTTTGCAGAACCAATTTATAACGAGCGAAGAGGCCGATTGCATTTTATATTGTCTTCAGCAGTATAACTTGGATCCGGATGCAATGAATTTACTCAAATACCCGGATTCAATCGCCAAACGACCTTTCGAGGTGGTATTTTTGTATGATAAGCTTCATCATTTTATGGTGACTTCGATGTACACGGTTGGATTGGCCGGTATGGTGGTGGGTAACTATAAATATCAGTATGTTACGGATATTATTATTTTGTACCTTTCAGGTGTACAATCAACTCGATGGGGTTTATTTTCATCAGCAGTATGAAAAGTTTATGCATATGTCAGGAGCTGAGCGAGATGTTTTATTGGAAACGGTCCAATCGTATCGTTTGTATTAAAATAAATAATTTTTATTCTTTTTATTATACATATTAATATTTGACTTGCATGAAATTAATTAAAACTATACATATTTTTATTGTTAAACATATATGTTTATTGAAAAGAAAAATTTTATAACTTACCTATTAACAATAAATAATTTACTTAAATATAACATTTTTTACGACGCCGAATAAAGTACCTACGTAATACACTAAACATACGTTTTCGATTGATTAAAAAAAACTGACATAGGTTTGTATGAATTTCCAACATAACGGGCAAAAATTTTTGTTCGTTAAGTTGGACCTATACAAACCTTTAAGTCAAAAGTAAAAAGTTTTTTCATTGTGAATGCTCTATTAGTTTCGTTCTTATGCCTCTTGTGCAAAAGAAAATGTTGAGATTTGACAAATATTGGAACCCCTTGCGAATATATAATAAGTTATTTGTTAAAATATGGGATCCGTTTGGATTTGTTCATTCAGGTTTCAATGTTTCTTTAACAACACATTTGTAAAGATTGATGCACCCATCGAGGGAAACCAAAGATGCTTTCCACGACTAGCTGGAAGACGCCTTGAGTAAGTAGCTCTTAAGAAGTAGTTTATGAAATGCTGGTATTTCAAGATATTATAAACTCGGTTGGATACTTCACTTTGATCTATAATAACTGTATCAATCGATTCGCAGATCGATCGTATATATGTATGTATGTATATACCTACATTTACAAGGATCGCTTGGACTGGAATGTTTTGGAGTAGGTGTTGGTTGATAAAATTAACTGTTAAATTTTTTTTTGCTAATATTGCACTTCCACTCAGCCAAGTAGAATGTAAAATGTGTTAAACTTGATTTTAGAACTAGATTTTTAGGCGTAGAAATAGCCGAGCTACTCAAATGAGAGTTGATACAACAATTACAGGGTCCGTATCCTATTGTTAGAGATATCAACCATCGCTAAATACATATAGCCCAGCGATTTCTCCATTATCCAACTGCAAGTTGGCACCTCAAAAATGTTGTCCGAAATTTATTATTAGAGGAAGGTGATTTGGCGTCTACTGGAGGGGGGGATCAAAGTTGAGTAGAGTAATCTACCAGCTCCGTAACCTTCCGGTAGGGTGCACATTACGCGAGCTGTTCTGGTCATGTTTTTAGGCAGCTGGCGTGATGGGCACAATTGTGGAAGGCGTAACCTGGTCACAATTCGCAAGTGTACGTACTGCCTCCTCGTGGCAATCACTGGTAACTGAGGCCCTTTGGTACTTTTGACCATTTGGCACAGGCTAAAGTACGGCGCTAAAGGAGAAATCCTTGATAAAAAACCCTAATCTAAGGTGGAACAGCATATGCCGATGGATGAATGGCTGATAGGTTAATCAGTCCAAAGTATGCGGACTCTGGATACCAGGCGCCCTCCAGTTTTATTTAGCCTTCCTGTGGTAAAGCTGGGTGTCCCACAGGCGACTTTCTTTTCCCAGCAACTCGTGGGAACAAAATGTTTAAACATAGAGAAAATAATAAGGATGATGACGCTCCTAAAGCGTCATGCACCAGCGATAGTTCCGCGGTGGTGTTCGAGGACCTCGGCCCTCTTTCCGTTGTGGGACTCTCGATGAGTGGTCTATCGGATGGGGGCTCCGTTCGGGGATTGAGAAACTAGTTCTCAACTCCGACATGGACACCTCAGGAGATGAGAACTCGGCCCCCGTAAGTGGGGGTATCGCCTCTGTGGAAGCAGGGGGGAGCAAAGTCGTCGGGGAGGACCCGAAAGGGACTGTCAGCATCACTGACAAACCTTCCGCGGCTCCTCGCGTGAAAATGTGTGGAGCCGCGAAGAAGCGGTACAGGAGGCTTCTTGCTCAGGGCAAACCGCCCGGAAGCGAGACAAGGCTTCTGGCGATGCGGCCACAAAGGGAGTCTTGTGCTCCCGCAGAGGCCCCACCGTCAAAGAGGATCCGCTCGGATGAGGGTACTCCGCCGGCACAAAAAAAGGCCAGGGAGAAGAATCTGTCCCGACGGTCTCGGGTTCTGCGGTCCGGTCTGGACTTACCTTCAGGCAGGCTGCGGAGTCGGAGATCGTTGGGATCTTGCCCACTGGTTTTCCAGAGGCTGTCCTCACTGGAGAGCAGCTTAAGGCTGTCCAGGAGGGCATCCTAGATAAGGTGCTAGAGCAAGAGGCCAAGGAGCTTAAACCTAAGTTCCTTGGCAGCCAGCTTCGGCCTGGTTGGCTGGTACTAACCTGTGCTGACCGGGCCACTGTTCAGTGGCTCAGGGAGGCCATAAGCAGTATCAAGCCATGGGAGGGTGCGCAGCTGATCGTGGCCGAGGCGGAAAACCTGCCTCGAGCCAGGATTGTGTTCGGCACTTTCCCAAACAGTGCTGAAATGCCCACGGAGAAGCTTTTTAGTTTTATAAAAAGCCAAAATGAGGGCATGCAGGCGATCAACTGGAGAGTGATCAGGAGGGAGGCGAAAGGCTCTTCGGCCTTTTTCACGTTCTCTATGGACCACTCTTCAGTTGAGAAGCTCAAGCGGGTTGGCTTTAAGGTCAACTATAAGTTTGGGACTGTACAATTGCATCCCAAGGGTGGTCAGAGAAGAGCTAAACCGGCTTCTGTCGGCGGGACCCAAGTGGTCAAGCCTGTAGAAGCTACGGTAGCGGCACCTGTAGCGAAGACCACCGGGGTGACCGCCCTCTCCAGGAGACAGGTGAGGAGAAGGCGAGAAAGGGAGAGGAAGGCGTCAGGGGTTCCGCGGGGGAAGGTCTCACAAGGGCTCCCCCGTGCAAGCCACTGGTTAGGCCTGGAGGCTCTCAGGCAGCGGGGGCCAGCAGAACGGCGATGTAGGACACTGGTCAGCCATCGGCCGGACAAAAAAGCATGCGGGTGGTGACGGTGCTGAAAAGGAGGCTGAGCAGGGCCTTCAGAAGGGGCCTTCGGTAAATTTAAGGCACACATCGCCTGCCTGCAGATAAACCTGCATCATGCAAAGGCGTCTTCGGACGTCCTTTGTCGTAGGTTCATCTGCCAAAACATTGGCATGGCTCTAATCCAGGAGCCATGGGTGATTGGTAACCAGATTAGAGGTATACCAAATCAAGTGGGTAAGTTAATTTATCATAACGGAACTCAGAGTCCAAGAGCAGCTGTGTTGGCCAGTTCGCAAATTAATTTTATTCCCATTTCAGAGTTCATCTCCAAACAGGAGGCTATAATGGCCTCCGCCTACTTTCCTGGAGACTCAGAGTTAATACCTCCACTTGACGTTAGGCGGCTCATAGCTCATTGCAAACGCAATGGGCTGGCCTACCTGATAGGATGCGATGCAAACGCGCACCACACGGTGTGGGGTAGCACCGACATCAATAACAGGGGTGAGTACCTTTTTGAATTTCTGATCTCAAATAATGTAGACATTGTCAATAGGGGAAGGAAACCTACTTTTATAAATGCGATTAGGCAAGATGTCCTTGATCTGACACTTGCTAGTCCGCATTTCAGCGACTTGGTCAAAAACTGGCATGTGTCTGAAGAGGCCTCATTATCGGATCACTTGCACATCAGATTCGATTTGGCGGCTGAGACCATGCAGCGGCAGGAAATCAGAATTCCAAAACTGACCGACTGGGACTCTTATAGAGTCTAACTCGAATCAGAAATGCCCTCGGTTGTGGGGAACATAGAGTCTCCAGAGGGTTTGGAGATCTGTTCAAACCAGCTGCATAATTCTATACACTCGGCTTACGAGAACAGCTGCCCAGTTAAGCGAAGAGAGTCCACAAAGATGGTCCCTTGGTGGAACGGGACGCTGGGTAAACTGAGAAAAAAATCGAGAAGATTATTCAACAAGGCTAAAGGCACCGGTGAATGGGGCGAGTATAAGATGGCCTTGACGGAATATAATCTCGAACTAAGGAGATCCAAAAGGGCTACCTGGAGAAATTTCTGTGAGGGAATCAATGAATTGCCCTCTGCAGCTGGTCTCCAGAAAGTCCTTTCCAGGGATCATTCAAATGGTTTAGGACTTCTCCAGAATCAAGATGGGGGGTTCACTGAAAACCGGAAGGAAACCTTAGAGGTACTGTTAGAGACCCACTTTCCGGATTCAGTAGTGGTAGGAGCCCAAGAGGACTCGCATGATCCTTCAAGTGAGGTGGACTATACGCCTCACAGTAGGATATGGAGTCTCTCTGGGAAAATTTTCACACCCAGCAAGGTGCGATGGGCTATTGGGTCTTTCAAACCTTTCAAATCCGCTGGAGGGGATGGTATCTTTCCAGCTTTACTTCAAAAAGGTATTGAGGAAATACTCCCCAGCTTGATCCAGATGTTTCGGGCAAGTTATGCTTTTAACTATATTCCGAAACTGTGGAGGAAAGTAAATGTGGTCTTTATACCAAAGGGCGGGGGTCGTCCAGACACCCAGGCCAGGGCATATCGGCCAATTAGCCTCACATCGTTTCTTTTGAAGACGATGGAAAAAATCCTGGACTATCAAATAAGAAGTGAGGTCCTTGGAAAGAATCCGCTGCATCGGGACCAGTTTGCGTATCAAACTGGTAAATCCACGGTTATGGCCCTTAGCGGGCTAGTCACGAGGATTGAAAAAGCAGTGACATATAAAGAAATTGCCCTTTGTGCCTTTGTGGACATTGAGGGAGCGTTTGACAATACCTCCTATGAATCTATAGAGAGGGCAGCAATGGGAAAAAGGGTTCCACTTTCTACAATTAGGTGGATCCGTTCCATGCTGGAACATCGTGAGATTACTGCCAGACTAGGTGGCGAGTCAGTAACCATCAAGGCCGTAAAGGGCTGTCCCCAAGGAGGCGTACTATCTCCTCTTTTGTGGTCATTGGTTATTGACAGACTACTGGTCCTTCTGAGTAGCCATGGGTTTGATGTCCAGGGCTATGCGGATGATGTGGCTATCATAATCAGAGGCAAGTTTGATGAGGTCATTTCTGATCGCATGCAAAATGCACTCAATATAATATGGCAGTGGTGTTACCAGGAAGGACTCAGTGTCAATCCAAGCAAAACTGTCATTGTTCCTTTTACGAGGAGGAAAAAGCTTGCGCTTACAGCTCCCTCGTTAAACGGTACTAGTGTGCCTTTTCCAGCGAGGTTAAATATCTAGGGGTTATCCTAGATCAAAGACTGAACTGGAACCAACATTTGTTGAAAGTTCAAAATAGAGCCATCAAGGCTCTCTGGGCCTGTCAAAGACTCTATGGGCGTACTTGGGGACTACAACCAAAAATGATCTACTGGTCATTTCTTACAATCATTAGGCCTATGGTCACCTACGCATCGGTTGTATGGTGGCCTAAAACTGAGCAGAAGACAACGCAAACCTTATTGAATAAGGTTCAGCGTGTAGCCTGCATCGGTGTTACGGGCTCAATGAAGTCATGTCCAACCGCGGGGGTGGAGACACTTCTAGGACTGACACCGTTACACCTGCATATTAAAAAGGATGCTGCAATTATGGCCCTGAAAATGCAGGCGGAAGGAAATATCAAGCCAGGCAATATGGTGGGTCATCTGGAAATCCTTAAGGAATTTCAGACAGACCCTACCATAGGAATGCCTTCCGACTGTATGCCAGCTAAACTGGACTTCCACAAACCATTCTGTGTTAGGTTACCTGAACGGGATGTGTGGAGGGCAGGTGGACCATCATTTGAGCTAGGGTCCATGGTATGGTTTACAGATGGATCAAAAACGGAAGATGGGGCGGGGATAGGAATACACGGGAGTGGCACTACCCTCTCGAAGTCCTTGGGTACCAATGCTACCGTTTTTCAAGCAGAAGTACATGCTATAGAACTTTGCGCTAGGATAGGCATAGCACAAGGCCTAAACGATGCAAAGATTTATATTGTATCAGACAGCCAATCGGCTTTAAAAGCTCTTAGGTCTTGTACCGTTGAGTCAAGGCTGGTATGGGATTGTCTGAAGGTTATTAAACATCTGGCAGGCTCAAATAAGGTAACACTTATGTGGGTGCCAGGCCATACTGGAATCGAAGGAAACGAGGCAGCTGATGGCCTCGCCCGTGAGGGTTCTGCCTCTCCATTTATTGGACCAGAACCCTTCTGCGGTGTTACTAAGGGACACCTTAGAGCAGCGGTAAAACGCTGGGAGGATGTTCAAAAGTCCTCCTACTGGCGCAGAATTCCAGGTTTACGGCAGGCGAAGAAATTTATATCACCTTCGTCTGTCAGGGTTAAGGAGTGTCTTGAACTTAGGAAACCTGAGTTGAGGCTGCTTACTGGCTTCCTCACAGGTCATGTCCCCTTAAGGTATCACCTTAAGAAGATGGGCCTAAGTACGACAGATGGATGCCGCTTCTGCGGTCTGGAAGCGGAATCAGCGGAACATGTTCTGTGCCATTGCCCAGCCATTTTCCAGCAAAGACTGCAACATCTAGGAGGGAGAACAATGAGCCCGGATAGTATGTATCTTGTACCGGCCAGTAGTATTGTCAGATTCATTAAGAGCCTGAATATTGACTGGACGGATAATTAAGTAGGGTCCAGCACAATAGATCTTTTAGGTCGCGGTGCGAGGTGGCTTATCGCCCACATGGCCCTCCAGTAAATAATAATAATAATTATTAGAGGAATCAACCATCTCAGTATAGAGGGCAATTTTAGATTTTTGACTCAAAATTTGTGGGGTTGTAGCCTGTTGTTTTCTTAAGAAAGTCTACTTCTTAAATGTACCGCGTACTGTAGCATACATCAATAATTGAACCGCTTGTCCATATGGAGAAATCGGCTCATTTGTTCCTTCGTGCTTTTATAAGACGACATTCCTATCTAAAAGCCGTCTTGATGTCAAGCTACACCATTTCCATGTTTTCAACTGGAGTAAACGTTTCGCCATAATCAAACCTTTTGCCACCAATTTCGCCATTTACTTCGGTTGCTCGCTGATTGGTCGTGTTTTTAACTGAAGACCCATTTCCAACCAACAATATTACTATTGGCCTGCCGACCAAAAAACATCCTCAAGTGATCAAAGTTCGTCGCTCATCGCTTCCAAGAACATTGCTCAGAATTATTTGATTTACTTGCCGCCGTATACGTAAGTCTCTTGAAAATGATTGCCGGGTTATCAAATTTATTTGCATACATGCATATCTCCTCGAAGGATTGATTTTAGCGCGCAATGCATAATTTGAAATTTTCTAATTATTAACTGGCTTCGATATTTTGGTTGTATTTGATTCATCGCTTATAGACCGCCGTTCATACCGCTTATCGTGCTAATACGTTCATAAACAATATGCCCTTCTTCGATAACAATTTCTTTATATTCCGTTCCATTGTCGCATCACATGTACCTCACGTGGTTTCAAGTAGCATTCTACCCCATAGGCAGAAAATCTTTCAAATTTTCGAAAAGGTGTTTGTTCTTCATGAAATCTTTGGTTACAAAACGAAAACCACAACTCGAGTATCCCTTTTACATATTATTTAAAATTTGCATCCGCATTACCTTTTTTCATAAACTATCAACTTTTTTATAATATTCTGGCAACTGCAAACAACCGTAAATACTATTTACAAAAACTATTGTATTCAAAAAATGCATATGTAAAGACAGATCACAAGCTCTTGATCAATATCTCGAAAAACTTCTTTGAAAGCTCCTAAGAGATTACAGCTCATGTTCATGATTCTTCAGCGCTATTCGTAGGACATAGAGTTCATCGAAGGCAAACATAATGTCTTAGCAGATACATTATCACGTGCGTGAGTTTTTAAAGTACAACGTTTGTTAAATTAATGTTAAAGAAAGCGAAGCAAGTAGACTTACCCAAAATATCAATTCTCTTTATAATACGAAAATAAAAATAACTGATGAAATGATACTTATGGAAGGTCATATACTGATTCCCCAATTACTTTGTAAATTAACGGTAGACAAAGTTCTTCTAATTTATAGCGGGATCGAATCAACGTTGAATTTAGCTCGTCAAAGTCTTTTTTAATGTGCGATATGTGCTAAATATGCAGCTTCTTAAAATAAGCCACCTATGATATCATATAATGTACCAACAAGCTATCCATTTCAGAGCGTATTAATACATGTATTTAACCATTGCAATATCGGATAATAGAAAAAATTCGTTACACAATTCGTTTTTCGTTTCGAATTAGTCATCTTAGAGGATATGTCTACAAAATCAACAATCAAAGCCTACAAATAAAACTTCGGAAAACGCGGTAGTCCTCAACGAGTACTTACCGATAATGGAACGAACCTCGTAAGTGACGAATTTCGACGTGTGTGTGTTAACGAAGTGTGGGGTTTTCCTTAGTAAAGTAACGTATGTAGTAATGGAAAAGCGGAAGTCACAGTCACGATTGCCAAGAAGCTGATTAAAAAATTTTATGAAAGTGGGAAAGAAATATGACCTGTTGTGATACTCTAGAGAAATATTCCAAATAAAATACACTCAAATCCATCTTAACGTCTTTTTTGCAAAGCTAAATGCGCAACTTTAGTAATCCTGAACAAGTCTTTAAAACCTAAAATTGTCGAAAATGTTGAAGACGTAATCGTATAGCCGTAGAAAACTATACAACGATTTTAAATCTCGGTAACTTCCAACTGTACAAATTGGGCAACCGGTATTTATTCCGATACATCCAGAAGTCAACAAATTATGGTCCAAAGGAACCATTGGAAAAAAATTGACAGATAGATCTTACCTAGTTAATATTAATGGTTCAACCTTCCGACGGGATTTGGATCATATCAAAGCTACCTAATCACCAAACTTGTGGTTCATCCTCTAGTAGTGGTTCAAATCAATCCACTTTTACTTTTACGCGGAATCCGACTGATACAACAGCTGAAATTCTACCAATGATGAACAACGAAATCATTGAAACAACCGTCAATGACTACTGATACATAATTTTATAACAGTTACAGAAATTAAAGTCAACATTTGTTGCCACATTATTGCCGATATTATGCAGGAAATTATATTTAAACATTAATGGCATACAATTATCTTTCCAATAAAGCCAATACCATGCCCATTATCATGATTTTTATCTGTTTTATTTCATTTCAAAATTCTATGAATCCATTTAAAACTCCCTATAAAAAGTAACTCCACCGCCTTCTCTAGCTTGCCTACCATATCTTAGCACACAAAACTATATTTATGCGCAAAAAGTATTACCAAGTCAGTATGACAGACAAGGCTACGTACATTGTAAATGGCCAATTTTGAGCACACTAGAGGTTAGAGGAGACCATTATTTCCAGCCATATTTCTTGATTCTACCGAGTACTACACGATTGTTAAGATGAAGCCTAAAAAAATGTATCAAAAATTTCCAAATCAACTGTCGATATGTTAGATTCATTTGGAGAATTTCTTAAAATCCGTTGATTTTAGGAAAAATGAAGCTAAAATCGATATAGGAATAGATGGTGTTCCAATAGCCAAAAGCTCGAACAGCCAGTTATTGCCAATTCTTGGAAATGTTCCGTCATTTAGAAAGGTTTTCATCATCGGAATATTACATGGACAAAAGTAACCATCTTGTACGAATAGTTTCCTAAAACCCTTTATAGATGAGGCAAAATATTTGCAGAATCATGGTATTAGATACAAGGATAAACTTCTTAAATTCTCATTTAGACCATTTATCTGTGATGCTCCAGCCCGTTCGTTTGTTTTAAGTATTAAAAATTCAACTATAATATAATTTTAGAATTTATCTATTAATTTTAGTTTAATTTTTTAAAAAGGGTTAAAACACATTCAGGATGCTATAGTTGCACGAAGTGTCAAATATAAGGCATTTATAGAGATCACAGAGTTTGCTTTCCCAGTATAGATAATATTCCCAGAACGGATGAGGAATTCAAGCTAAAATTACAAAAAGAACATCTTATACAAACTATATTGTTGTTGGAGTCTTTAAATATAGGCTGTGTTTCGATGTTTCCCATCGACTATATGCATTGCATATTATTAGGTGTAACCCGCCAAATACTTAATTTGTTAATAAAAACCAGACGGAGAGAATTTTCGCTAAAGCAAAATGCTGTAGCCTCTATCAACGAAAATTTATTACAAATTCGCCCATGTATACCATCGGAGTTTGCTCGAAAACCTAGAACGTTTCAATATCTAGAGCACTGGAAAGCGACGGAATTTAAAGATATGTTAACAGAATTTGTAAAGAGTTTTGCACATCTATATGGAACGGAAAATGTATCTTACAATGTACATAGCTTGTTGCATTTACTAGAAGACGTGAAAAAATTTGGTACTCTAGAGATAATTATAGTGTATTCCGTTTTGAAAATTACCTCCAGCAAATAAAGAAAATGATAAAACAAGAACATATCCCGTCCAACAAATAGTTAATAAATTAAAACAAATTGAAGAATTTTACATAACTCCGTGAGAAAAAAATTTCCGAACAATTATTGTTTATTTGAAAACAAAGTATTAGAGATCACCAACATAGCCAATGGCCAGTTTCATGGAAGTTTTCAAAACCTTCAAAATCTCTTTGAATATACAATAAAATCCAAAAATGTTGGCATTTATTGCACCAGTTCCAAAACCGAAGATATTTCAGAAAAAAATAAATATTTTCAAAATTAATGAAATTAAGAATAAAATTATTAAAATCAAATAAAATACAACTACAGTTTATGTATCTATTCAGCATTTAGATTAGTCTTTCCTATTTCCAAGAATGTCAGAAGAAAAGAACTTTTTCAACACCGAATTGTTCCAGTCGGATGAGGAGGCCAATTATGGAAATTTTTTATGTATTAATCCCAACATAAAACCATCCACTAGCACCAAACTACCAATATCCCAGAAAACGTTTACTTTACAGCCAACAGTCGCACTGCCCGAAGTAGTAAACTCACAGAATAATTCAACACCGCCAACTTTAGCAGATGTAATAAAAGCTCAGCAGGAGCACAGCCATATGATAAGAGTTTTGTTAAGGGAGGTGAAATTACTTCGGCACGAACTAAAAGAAGAACGGCTCAAAAAAATACAAGATCCCGAAAACCTACCATTATCTTGAAATGTGCCATATGTAATTCCTTTAGGATTTGTTTTTGTAATATGCTTGGAATTAAGATCCGGATTCCTTTAAAAATACATCCGTTTTGTAACGCTAATTCAGCTTCTTGCCCCTTAAATGGTGTCCTTTCTAACCTGCTTCCCGTCTGTAGACGATTGTACAGATCACATAGTACGTTATCACTTTTCATTGCCTTCAAAATTGTACCACTCGTAATTGGTAGAACATCTTCCGCCAATTGATACACTGTAAGTTCTTCTTTATCTCTTGGTTGATCGATTTCCGCCACCGGATGCCGAGATTGGAAATCGACATTCATATGGTTTTTTGCCTCTCTATGTTCAATTTTGTATTTAAATCCGGATAAAAATTGCGCATAACTTAGTAATCGTTGTGATGTTAATGCCGGTAGGTTTTTATCTGGGTTCAAAATCATTGCCAAAGGTTTATTGTCCGTTATTAAAGTGAATTTACGTCCGTAACAATAATTGACAAATTTTAGAAGTGCCCAGTAAATGGCTGTCGTTTCTTTATGAAGTTGGCTGTAATTCGACTCACTTTTTGATAACGCTCAAGACGCATACGCTATTGGTCGTTCCCCAGTTGGTGTTTTATGTGACAATATTGCAGAAATTCCCACGGGCGATGCATCTGTCGCCAGAATCATTGGGAGTTTTTCTTCGTATGGCATCAATACCGAATCGCTTTGTAATTCCGCTTTAATATCAGTAAACGCTCGTTGACATTCTTCATTCCAAATGAATTTCACGTCATTTCGTAATAATTGGCGTAGCTCCGACACGTCCCTCGGTCGAGTGACTTCAGCGATTGCTTTAGTTTTATCCTTATTCTTCTGAATACCGGCTTCACTTATGGTATACCCTAAGTATGTAATCGCCTCTCTGAATAATTTACACTTGCTCTTATTTAGGTGTATATTATATCGACGTAATTTCTCTAACAACGCCTGTAGGCGCTCCATCGTCTCCGGCAATGTACGACCAGCGACAATAATGTTGTCAAAGAAGCATTGTGTTCCGCTGAGATTATTGGTGATATTTTCATCCATAAAGCGTTGCCAGATATTGGGTGCCGTTTTTACCCCAAACATTAGCTTTCTAACCTTGTAAAGGCCATTATGTGTGCTAATTGTTTGCATTAGTGCGCTCTCCTCATTCATAGCCATATGTAAATAAGCTTTATGCACATCAAACACGCAATAATATTTGCCATTGGCCAACTTGTGCATTATATCCTCAATTTTCGGGATTGGATATTTGTCATCCATTATTACCTTGTTAAGTGTAACCTTAAAATCGGCGCACAGTCTTATTTGATTTTCCGCTTTAATTATTGGCACCACTGGTGTTCCCCAGTCCGAATGTTCGACCTTTTCTAAAGTCCCTGATTTTTCCAGCCTTTCGATTTCGTCTTCGATCAAATGGCGTATTGCGTACGGCACCGGCCTTGGTTTAATGTAAATTGGTGAAACCCCTTCGCGCAGTTTTAATTTACCTTTAATATCTGGAATTGTGCCGATTGTATTCTTGAATAGATCCTCATTGCTTTCAAAGATGTCTTTTTCCAGTATAGTGACATCTCCCTTTACGGGTGTGATGGTTTTGACATCCTTTGGCGGTAATAATTGTAGTGCTTTTATCCATTCTCGACCAAAGATAGTGTCGAATTTGTCATCGACGATATATAGATTTCCTCTTATAGATTTATTGTCATGGGTGACAATGGTAGCATTTTTCCAGCATTGGGGGTAGCAAGGGTATCGCTACCCCCAATGCTGGAAAAATGCTACCATTGTATGCCTTTAACTTTGTATTGGTTGGGTTTATTTTAACTTCCGACAGTCTACTATGTAATAACTTTTCACTGATTGTTGATATGGTGGATCCCGTATCAAATTCCATTTCAAATGGTTTGTCTTCAATTGAAACGCGTATTAGGAATTTACTACGTTCATCCGATTCTGTATAAAGTCGTAGTGTATTTCTTTCTTTCAACTCATCCTTATCAATGGTTTCAATTGCATTCGCCGAATGTGTTTTGGCGTCTTTTTTATATTTCTTCATGCACACATTAGCGATGTGGCCTGTTGCTTTGCACTGTTAGCAGTACAATTTGTTCTTAGTTCTGCACTCGCTCGCTTTGTGTCCTGGTTTCCCACATCGATAACAAGGATCCCTGTTGTTGCTATCGCTATTGCCTGCGCCACCGCCATTAAAAATCTTTGACGTATTTTCCTTTCGTTTCATCCACTTTTCATTCTGATACATCTCCGCACTGTCCTTTACTTGGTGCACTTCCTGCATTGACCGACTTTGTATTTTTGGTGCTTCCATTGCCAATGCCGTTTCCAAAAATGTTTTCATATTCGGTTGGATTTCTTCTAGCAACCGCTGGCGAATTTCAGCGTCACTAATGCCCCGTATAAACTGAGATCGTAAATGCGTTTCGGCAGTCGACTTTTAGCAGGATGTACATGTAAAGTTGCAGAAAACACTTAAGCGTTTCAATTCTGCCACGTATGTTGCCACGGATTCACCTTCGTGTTATGTTCTAAGCAGAAACTTGTGCTGCTCAGTGATTTCATTTGCTTTCGGGCACAAATGATCCTCTAACATTACAATTAACTCCTCGTATGTTTTTGTGTTTGGCATGTCGGGGCCAGTTAAACTACTAAGCAATTGATAATGCTTAGTACCGATACAATTAATTAATATTTGTACTTTGCGTTCATCCGTTGTAACAGAGCGCATATGTAGGTAATTTTCTAAAAGTTGTTTATAAATTGTAAACGTTTCCTCATTTTCATTAAATGGACCGAATTGTAAATTTGTCTCTCGATTGCCACTTTGTAATTCTTGCAGTAACTTCAATAACGCCGCCACATCGATTTTATTTTCATCCGCCATTTTGTAACATGCGGTAATTACTTTTTATTATTTCTTTATTTTTATATATATAAATATAGAAAAACGCGTAATTTCGCCTTCTCGTCGCCAATTATTATGTATTAAATGAGACACTATTTATTTGTTATCAATATTTATTACGTTTTATTATTATAATACTGAGGTGTACATACTCGTATATCTGATATGCTGCTTATTTTCCGAATTCAATATGACTGCTCCTCCGTATATGTATATAAGCATTTTAGATAGCAAACTATTGCCCGATTTAAGATACAGTATGAGACTGGTAATGCAATACATAAGAGTCAGTATGAAGTTCGGGAGCTCAAAGATGTTTTATATACTCTTGGGCGAGCAGGCCATAGAAATAAAACTAAAATGTGAACAAAAAAAATTAAAATTCTTATTGGATTTACGGTTAAATATATGTATATGTTACGGCTAATGTACATAGAGCAGCGAATGTGTACATTCGCCGGTAAATGTGCATATTCTTACTGCATTCTATTTGGAAAATGAGAATATTCTTATTGGGAATATGTACATTTACCGGCGAATGTACACATTCTCCAATTTCGTACATTAGCCGTAACATATACATTTCGTTATTCGCCCTCTTTTTGTTAGAAACTTCACAGGCTTTGTCACTGTTTATACTTAGCTTGGTGTGTAGTTAATTAAAGGTACCAGCATCGAATGTAGAAGTAGATAATGGGCAAAGTGCCAGACACTGGTTCTGAACCTCTATAATATTATAGACCATCATTGTTGTATCCATGTGAACATAGCACCCCTGGCAACCCTGATGATAAACATTTTATGTACATACATCATGTAAACGTATTAGACATTATGAATAAATAAGAGTATGAAAAAAGACGCGTTTATATTAGTGGCGACGAGGATAAAAACTAAAAATTAAAATTGTAGAAATTAATGAAATAAGCAACAGTCTTAAATAATAATAAAAAAAAAAAGCAAATTACGTCGACAATTGCGGCTGACAGTGTCAGTGTTTCAAAAAAAAAAAAAAAAAAAAGTTTATGTGCACATGTGGTGGGAACATAACCTACATTAGTGAAAAATAAATTTATCTGTCGCTACGGATCTGTTGGTACACCATTAAACATTTCCATTTACAATGACAGATTATACAATTTTTGAGAAATACGAAAAGAAGACATTGTGGTCGCATTATGTCGAGCGTTTTGAGGGAGCAATGCAAATCGTGGCTACACCAGATGAGAAAAAAGTGCCTCTACTACTCCATTACATGGGTCAAGAAGCATTTGATGTTCTTTGTGATAAAATTGCAGCGGATAAACCAAAGAACAAAACTTACAAAGAAATCGTCGACATGCTTACAAAAGTGTACGATCCAGCTCCACTGGAGATCAAGGAGAATTACCGATTCCATCTAAGGAAACAAGCTGACGATGAATCGGTTGAGGAATTCTCTATAGCCTTACGAAAACTGGCAATCAACTGTAAATTCGGGGCTTATCTAACTACAGCTTTACGTAATCAAATCGTATTTGGACTATGCAGCGCCCGAATCCAAAGCCGCTTGTTGGAAACCGCGGACCTTACACTTGACAACGCTTTAACTATAGCTAAAGCAATGGAATTTTCTGAAAAGGGGGGAGCAGAAATTCAACAGCAGAAGGAATCAATGCAGTCATTCAACTTCATTGCACAAAAAGTGTAAGAAAGTCGAAAGTGGAACCATCGGAAAGTAACAACATGGTAGCGGAATCAAAGATGACATACAGCACAACGTCAAAAAGCTTTTGTTATCGCTGCGGTAGTAAAGATCACCGAGCCAAGACGTGTTCACACCGAAATACAGTTTGTACATTTTGCAACATCAAGGGACATCTTCAATCTGTGTGTTTCAAAGCGAGGAAAGATAGCCAGAGTACAAACTACATCGAGGATGACACAACGGATTGTACTGAAGATATTTTTACTATTTCCGAATTTTCTAGAGACTTATGTATGGTATTGCATCTGGACCAGCAAAATGGCAGCGAGAAATTGAGCAAATTCTGAAGGACATCGATGGAGTATCAGTGTTCTTGGATGACATCAAAATTACAGCGCCTAATAACGAATCTCATATGCAACGACTTGCGCAAGTATTGGCGCGGTTGAACAGGTACAACATGAGAGTAAATTTCAATAAATGCGTATTCATGGCACCTTAAATCGAATATTATGGTCACAAAATCGATCGGCATAGTATTCACAAAATTCAAAGCAAGATCGAGGCAATTACACAGATGGCGGAACCAAAAAATAAGGATGAAATTACTACGGACGATTTTTCAAAAATCTCAGCACGGTTATTTACCCTTTGAATAATCTGCTGAAAGATAAAGTCAAATTTGTTTGGGACGAGGAATGCAAAACAACATTTCACAACCTGAAAATTCTAATCAACAGGAGATACACTTAGTACACTACGATCCAAAAATGCCGTTAGTATTGGCTACTGATGCCAGTCCAGTTGGTGTGGGGGCGGTACTGAGTCACGTTTATCCGGATGGGAGTGAAAGGCCTATACAATTTGCATCGCAAACCCTATCTGATATACAGCAACGATACCCACAGATTGACCGTGAGGCATACGCCATCATGTACGGCGTTCGGAAATTCTATCAGTACGTTTACGCTCGTAAATTTATTTTGATTACTGATAATAAGCTTCTAATGCAAATTCATTGACAAGGGACTTCCGACATTATCAGCTACACGAAGGCAGCACTACGCAATATTTCTGCAGGCATTCGAATACGAAATACAATATCGTAAATCATCGGATCATTCAAACGCGGATGCCCTGTCACGATTGCCGCGTCCGAAACAAATACAAGTATCGAACTTATCGACCTGATCGAAATCAACGCAATCGAAACGTTACCGGTGACTGTCGATTGACTACGAGAGGCTACGAACAATGATGATACGGTGAAACATTTGATCGAGGGACTACAGACAGGAAAGATAGTCAAGCCTGATCAAAGGTTCAATATCAAACAAACGGAGTTTACACTTCAGAGTGGATGCCTTCTACGTGGACTCCGAGTTTACATTCCAGAATTTACGACAGCAAGTGTTGCAAGAACTGCATACAGCACATTTTGGGATTACGCGGATGAAGTCATTGGCCAGGAGTTTCTGCTGGTGGCCAAAACTGGATAGCGAAATTGAAAATTTGCCGAAAAACTGCTTACAATGTCAAAAAACAAGATCGAATCCAAAGAAAGTTCCGACACACGTGTGGGAAGCAGCGAAATATCCATTTGAAAGGGTACATATTGACTTTGCCGGGCCATTCATGGGTAAATATTTTTTTATTCTGGTCGACGCCTACAGCAAATGGCCAGAAATACATATTATTCCAAACATTACAACGGAGATTACAATTAATATATGCCGGGAGATATTTGCCAAATTCGGGATTCCGGAAATGTTGGTGAGTGATAACGGAACTCAGTTTACGTCCGATAGTTTCCAACATTTCATGAAAGTGAATGGAATCCAACACAGGTTGAGTGCTGCGTATCATCCAGCAACGAATGGCCAGGCGGAAAGGCACATACAAACATTCAAAAATAAATTGAAAGCCATAAATTGTGACCGGGAGGACATAAGTAAGGAATTGTGCAAGATCTTACTAAATTACCGTCGTACACCCCATGCTACAACTGGCGTTTCACCATCATTACGAATGTTCAACCGACAAATCTGTTCGCGTCTTGACATAGTGTTGCCAAAAGACGGGGAAAAACAAAATAGATGCAAAGAAGTCCAAGCTAACATCAGAAAATTAAACGCTAATGATCGTGTCTCTGTTCATAACTACTTTGGCGACGGAAAGTACAAATTCGGAACAATCGTACAAGTGCTGGGTTCACTTCACTATCTGGTAAAATTGGACGATGGGCGTACTTGGAAGCGACACATTCACCAAATACATCGAATTGGATCAGAAATTCAACAACCTATAGCTGATACGATTCCATACCACTATGATGAAAGGGAAGGTCGAGACTTCATTCCAGTGGTGAGCACTGAAGTTACAAGTCAACAAACTCCAACACGGGAAGTTACATTTCAGCCTACATCGGAGCCAAAACAGACAACAATGGTTGCGGAAGCTAGGTCCACTCCACAACAATCAAGACCGAGTCGACGGATCAAACCAAAAGTTCGTTTGACATATGATGAGAATTTTGAACAGTCAATTTAAAAAATAAAAATAAAAAGTATTGAATTTAAATAAAAAGGGGAAACCTGTTATATCCATGTGAACATAGCACCCCTGGCAACCCTGATGATAAACATTTTATGTACATACATCATGTAAACGTATTAGACATTATGAATAAATAAGAGTATGAAAAAAGACGCGTTTATATTAATCATGATAAGAATTACTCTGCGAAAGATTTTTTTCTTGTTATCGAATTGTCAAATCGTTATTTTTATTAAGAGAATTTTTGGGTAGATATTTTTAAATAAGTTATGTACTATACTTATACAAAAGACCAAATTTCTTGCAAATTCAATTTATGATATTTTTCTAGCACCTCTTAAAAAATCATTTTTTCTGGTTCATAAATCTCGATTTCAAAAACTATCTTGATTTCTACACTTTATTTTACTACATACTCGTAAGTAAAAGAAAGTAAATAATAAGAAGAAACTCGGCAGCGTTTAAAACAGTAAAAGTATAATGAATTTGCTATCTTTAGTTTATCCGGCATATTATTATTTTCGTAATAGAGTAATTAATTAAATTTGTAATCAAATCCATTGTAAAAAATTTCATTTTTTGTTTTTTAAATTAATTAATTTCCACAACACCAATCACATTTACAAAAACAAAAACAAAAAAAAAATTATTTGTAACCGTCACACATTAATCAAATATATTCAAAAGAAATGAAATTACGAGTTGAGATCACGCGCGCAAATTAAATTTGGCGGCTGCTAAATCTCAGCACTTAGTAGAAAATGTCGCATATAAATTAATTAGCTGTATACTATTGTGCCACAAAAGATAGTAAAACAAAAAAATTATAAACACCGGCTAAGCAAAATAATAAATATTTCATGCACTGTACAAATTTGTAGGGGAAATTTCACAAAACATGATCAAACATTTCATTGGTTTCCACCACTTTTTATCTATATATGCAATATTTTTTTTTTTTGTTTTGTTTTTATATTACTTGCCTTTATAATTTCATTAAAACTTTTATTATTCCGTTTTTTGTTTTTGTATTTTTATTATTAATTTACCTACAGTAGCGTGCACACTATATGTACGTACGTGTAACCTGTTAAAATTTCGTGTATTAGTGAAAAATAATAAATAAAATTTATAAAAATAGAATTAACGGAATTGTAAAAAATTTGCAATTTTGAATTCGCTTAACTTTTTTTTGTGCATAATTAATTAGTTATAGTAATCCCCCCAGTTTTAACCATCACCGTCGTTCACGTATATATTGTTAAATATACAACAAACGTAATAAGTCCGTGACCTCTTCACAACACACAAACACATAATAATAAAACAAAAACTTTTATCTGTTTTTTTTTTTTTTTTTTAAGTTTTCTGTAACAAAATTTCTTTATTTCAAAAGTTACCGTCTTACAGGCAAGACATACAACACAGAGAGAAAAAAAAAAAAAGTTATCCGGTGAAAAGTTATTAACGCGTAACGAGAATAAAAGTTTTTAACTATTGTAGTTCAAAATTTTTGTTTTGTTTTTGTTTTTTTTTTCGTTTGGTTTTTGTTTCAAAGGAAGTGAATTTTTAATATAAATAAAAGTTGTGAGAATATTAATCTGCATTATTTAATTTATAATATTTAGAAAAAAAAAAAAAATACATAACAAAAAAAGAAAATAGTTGTAAAAATAACAAAAGAAAGTGTTGGATTATTGCAAGATCGCATAAATTGTTTCTACCCAGATTTAAACAACTTAAACATGAAGCAAATAAATATTGAGGTAAGTTAAACGTTGCCGAAGCCTTATAAAATACAATCCATATGTAGTGCCATTCGACTACTAAAGTACATCGCTTATTTGCGTTATTTTCGTTTATTGTTTTGTTAATCCGGAAACGTGATAATTCAGTGACATGGAACAGTTTAATAGCCGCATACATACATTTATTTGTAGGTCAACATAAATGTTTGGATATTTTAATAAAAACTAAAACGTCGTTATACCCTTGAATAATATTATTGTATTGTAACGTAATAATTATGTTCGGGTGGAAATTAACAGGTGCATGAATTATTAATTTTCATTTGTGTAAATATGTGTTCTATCATAGATTAATAAGTATCAAAATTGTTTAGATTGGTGTGACAAAAATTGTGAATATGTACTTCAAGTAAAGTCGTCGTTTCATCGATCAGTTGATCATAAAAATGTGCTTGTCGTAAAACATTTTTTTTTAATCACTCAATAATAAAATTTTGTAATAGTGATAAGCCGTTTGTTATAAATATTTTGTTTTACCTTCAAACTTGAGTATTGCCAAACGGTTAATAACTTAAAATGGCGATAAGCAATATGTCATTTCATCATTTTCACCGTATTGCATTTTATGAATTTTGTTGATTCTGAAATTGTCGTGTGAAGCTTTTAAATGAATTAAACGTTTCTAAAGTTAACGTTCCTATATGCGATTGGCAATTTGAATTTAATTGAAGCAAGCAGAAGCCTAAATCGTTGTATTTTTCGTGAGATTAGGCTTATCTTATTAATTTTATGATTAGCTTAATGTTTTATTTATTATTATTATTAATTAAAATTAATGCTAAAGCATTTGTACATTTTGATAAATGAATTATCCGCCAATTGTAGACCTGAACAATTACTGATACCGAGTATAATCACTTTGGTTGTATCAAACGATATTTCGATAAAACACTCATTTTCTGCGGAGTCAGTTTGTGGGGCTATAATTCTATAGCTATTGCTAGTTAGAAACATAACCCTTGTCCTATAGGAATTTAAGGATCTGAGAAATTCGAAATTTAGCAATACTATAAACTATAGACACTATTTTTTGTACGAGATAATATTAAAAATTATGGAACCGACCTTGCTGAGACTTTCACCGTTGAACAGGGTTTCAAAAATTGGTTGCATAGTTTTAGAGATTCGGTAAAATTTATGAGAGCTGGTGGCTTATTTAGAACTTCGCCTTTTTTTTTGCATTTTGTTGTTGTACGCAATTGGTGTTTATGTCCAGCAATTTAAATTGTCTTTGTAATTGTAATTCTCAGTAAACCAAATAAAATGCCTAAAAATTTAAATGTTTGGCCTCTATTTAGGGTACTATTTTTTACTAGACCTCCGGATTTCGTGAAATTAAATTTTAAATATATTTTCTTCCTGCATAGGGTATAAATGGAAAATTCCGAAAGAATTATATGGTGAAACAAAAGCAAAGGCCGATGATATACGTTAAAGGGCTTCATGACATTTTATATTGCGACTTGTGAAACAATAGGTTTGTTAAATGATGATAACAGAGCGGAAGGTTATGTTATGGTAACCTTCGGGCACAAAGTAGCGTTGAAATTGCAGTTGATTCTTCAGGTATTTCCTCTACTCTTTTGCAAAATGAAAGTTTGTCTCTCCTCTCTACGTTTAAACTACTATAGAATTGCACGAGTATGTAAAACGCTGTAATGAAATATTTCAAAAAACATTAGTACAGGAAAATTTCTTCCAGAAAGTCTCTTGATTATTTTTCTCTTCGAATCGAACATAAAGTGTCATAATAATAATTTATTAATGATAAACATTGTTAAGAGAGACACGAGTTTATGAAATAATAATAGGAACTAATAAACGGAGGAAGGAAAGTTGCTTAATGATAACAGTAAGATTAAGGTAACAGGAATTATCTTTCAAAACTAGATTCGATGTTTATCCTCATTCAAAAAACCTGGCAAAACAGATACCAATTTATAAAATGTTATGAATTTAGAATTTTTTTTCTTCTTATTTGGTTCCAAATTGCAAGTAAATCTTTTGAATCTTCGATAGATTTGCTTGCCACGAGAAGAAACTGCTCAGGTAAAGAACGCAGTCTGGATCCTTTATGTCATTTTATCCATTCAAGTGAACTTGAAAAAAAAAAAAATAGTGGCAGTTCTAATTGCTGGCCAATCTTTCAAAACTACGATGAATTTTATGAAATTGGATTGACTTTCTGATTTTAAGAAAGAAATTTTATCGCACAGGATTGAATAAACTTATGATAAAAGATGCAAAACAGTAGAGTTATTAAACGAAGTCAGAACCTTGTAGAATCGGGACCATATTATGCATCATAAAATCTCTCCAAGATCTGGAACTTTGCCAAAACTCAATAATATCAGTGTTGTTGTAATTTCTAAAGGTACTTATTGGCTGATGATTTTCTTTAATAAAAAAGCGACCACTCTCTCCTTTCTCATTTCTTCCCTCGTTATGCCACAGTAAAGATTTAGAATTAATGTTGCCAGTTATGATTACAGGTTGGTACGGCCATCCATGTTGTTTGTCTGTAATTTAATATTGGTTTATCGGAACCTTGACAGTAGATGCGACCCAATTAAACCAGATCTCTGTCTCTGTTTATAGTGGCCAGACATATGTTTGTCGCTAAGCAATGTTTCATAACAATGTCCTTAGTTACCTAAGAGGTTACGTAAGTGGCGGCTGGTCTGCTGGCGGCTGCTCTCTATGTATCTATAACATGTATTTTTCTCTTGCGTTTTCATACATCACTCTATCACATCAATTTGATATTCCCTATTTAAATGAAACTGGGCTAAACAAATATTCAAACGGCCATTCATGTATAGCGTTGGAATGTATAATGTTCACGAAAAATTCGAAAATCTCAAAAAATCCCCGAAATTTCGAGTACATCAAACACGGTTATTCACAAAAAATTTAGATTATTTCAGAAACACTTCAAATAGGAATCTGAACCTGGTAAATATTTAATAATGTTAACTGTCTCACTCATTAAATTATAAAAGTCAAAGTATGCCTTGTTTTTCTGATAATTAAATTACAGTCGCTATATGGTCACATAGCCATGAGTTAAAAGTCTGTTTGCTGTTTATATTTTTACTTTCTTTTACCCGGGGTCTACACTATGCAAAATTGCTGATATTTTCTCTCATGAAATTAAATTTATCAATGTATGTGTAAGTATATTATACAAATTTTGAAATTCTCAGCAAATTATCAGCAGGCTATTTCACGAAAAAATTATCATGAAATTTGTACGAAATGTCAAATTAAAATGCAATTTTCAGATGTTTTTTCATTTTTTTCCGAGTGTTGGGAGGTTCGTATCTGCATAAAAAAAAATCTTTCGCAATGGTATTTAATACTGAAAATACTATAAAATTAATTCATATGTTTAGGAATAACGAATGTTTATGGAAAATAAACAGTAATCAATTTAAAAGGACAGATTTAAAAAATGATGCGTTCCAAAAAATTGGAAAAGAATTAAACATAGATGTCGAACTAGTAAAAAGCGAATTTTATTTGACAATTGAAGAAATTATCATGAGAGTAAAATGCCCAGTTATGATAATTTTTTAACAAATATTTATCAATACATTGAAAAAAACACACACATACATAAAATTTCATGAGAGAAAATATCAGCAATTTTGCATAGTGTAGACCCCGGGTAAAACCCACTGTTTATACTATGGAAACCCACTGATATTTTCTATCATGATAATTTATGTTTTATGCGTTTCTATCAATGTATTGAGAAATGTGACAGTTCGTAAAAGTTTCATGATCATTTTTTCGTGAAATACCCTCCTGATAATTTGCTGAGAATGTCAAAATTTGTATAATATACTTACATATATATTGGTAAGATTGGTATCATGATAGAAAATCTCAGCGATTTTGCATAGTATAGATGCCGGGTTATGAGAGTAAAATAAATTTTAGTAATTACTAAAGTTGTCGCGGTCTTGAGATTTTTGGCGATTTATCCGTTTTGGGATCCCCTGAGTTCGGAAAATTGAGTTTCGATGTGGTATCTTAAATCTATTCGTGGTATGTGAAATTTCTCATGATTCATGTTGGCTTAGGATTCTTAGGTAAAAAAAATAATGTCTTGGGAAATCCAAATCAAAAATTTGTTGAATATTATTCGGTTTAGAACAAATAAAGGCGAATGAGCCCTATATATGTGTTATTTTGGCATAATCACGTATTTTTACAAATTTCAGCTTATTTTGTGTTTTTGCACATATTTTATGAGTTTTTCTAAATATTTTTAGATTTTGTTTCGAGAAATGCGAAATTCGGCTTGCTTAGCTTAAAATTTGATAAAGCAAAGCCATTTAAGCCAAACAATATTTTTTTTTAGAAGATAAACAAAGTTTTACTTTTACCTAAACTAATTAAGTTAGATGATTAAATTAAACCAAACGTGAAATTAAAATTTGTTTACTGTACATTCTTTGACCATCCGGAGTTCTTCTAGAAAAGCAAATATTGCGATTGTGGTTTTTATCCGTGGTCCTAAATTAGTATAGGAGAGCTGGTGAACGTTTTATTCAAAATATTTAAACCGGCTGAAAATTTTATGAAAAAGTAGTTTTTTTCGTCCTTAAGAATAGTACATGGACATCCTGGCTATAGAACTTCGGTCCCAAATCGGCCCAGAATTGTTCAATGTTGTATTAAAACATATAGGCAGTTCAAAGTGAAGCTTATCGCTTAAATGTTTTAAAGCTTATAGTTTACATCTATTTAAATGATTTAGCTTAAGCTGATCTGTCGCAAGGCCAAAATATTGAATATGAAATATTTATCTGATTTGTGAAGGAAACAAGCTTACGTATTGAACTTTAATAACATAGAAAATGCAATTCTATCTCATTTTATGGCAAAAGCGTGAATCGCCTCAACCGTCACGGTGCTCTTTAGAGGTAGAAAGCGTTTATGTGTCCAAATTTGTAAGTGCTTATGCTCAGAAATGTGAAACCATTTTTGGACTACCTATCCACCCTCTTATAATACAGGGGAGTTAGTTTGTCCACCTTTACAGCCAAAATCTTAGATACTTATGATAAGTTCTAGTTTTGGCTTTCTTTTTGAATTCTAAATGTAATCGTCTTACTTTACAACAACATTACCATGTATTTTCATTCTGCTTTGGAATAGTTTACAACAACAACAATTAAATTAATTATTTAATTCATTCCTAATTTCAAGACGTCGAATTATTTTGCTTTTTTTCGTTTTATTTCTAAAGGTTTCCACCTTGAGGTAAAATGACATTTCTTTAGCATGTGTACAAATATATTTAACAGCACAATGACACGTAAAACAAATTTTTGTTTTTACACTTTCCATTAATTTTAATTTTACTTTAATATTTATTATTTTTGTTAATTACGATCTTTAATTTAAGCTTGAATGAATAAAATATGAAAATATTTCACAGAAAAGCAAGAGAAGTACCAACAGAATAGTACAAGATAAAAATTAAATCGAAAAAATAATTTGCGAGTTGTTTCCTTCAGAAACAATAAATCAAAAATAATTCCCATTATTCCAAGATTAAGTACATTGTTTAACTCAGTTCTAAGCTTAATTCAGCTCCAAGTTACACTCGAGTAATATCTCGTATAATTAGACTTGCCACCTTTGGAAACTTGGGAAACGGGACATCACAATTTGAATTCAACATTTTTTTTTTTTTTTTTTTTTCAAAATATTCTAAACGTTGGATCATAGTTTGTTTCCTTTTCTCTTTAGTGATTTACTCACTTCATGCGAACTTCATGCGAAATAATCTCGAAAATACTTCGATATTAAGTTAAGCTAACCAACGCTATTTAAATCTCTCTAATTTGAGTGCTTTGCTTACTCGTAGTTCAATTCCAAGCTAAATTCGAATAATATATAATAATATCGAAGTCTATAAAATGTCCAATAATAAGCTAAACAACCTCGGCAAGTCCCAGAAAATATCGAAACCCTTTTAAAATTCTAGTATACCATATTTGAGAACCTCGAATAGACTCGAACAATTTCGAAAAGTTCAAATATTCGTAGAGTTAGAAAAAATAGATATTCCCGAAAATCTCGAATAAATTTAGATTCTTAAAATAATCTTGAAATTCTCAAAGTTCTAAGTAATTCAAAAGGATAAAAATTCTTTATCGCAAAAATAACTAGAAAACCTCGAAAAATCTGGAAAATGTTTAGTAATGTTCGTATATCTCAAATAATATCAAGTAAGCTTGAAGGCCTGGAAAATCACATAAAATCTTGAAAATCCCGCTGTATTTGCAAGTGGGTACATAACGTTAAATTCGAATCGAATAATACCTATTAAGACAATTCTATTGTACAAAAGTAAACTTTATTTTAAAAAAAGCTGGAAGACCCCTCAAATACGGAAATCGAAACGGCCCCAACTCCAAATATGAGAGATAATCGACCAGCAGAGGTAACCCTAGCAGATGAAAGCAGAAAACCTAATTTTTGGGACAATTTGTCAAACAAAATTTAATAAATAATTCAGTATAAATTGTATACTCTGGATTTATTACAGCCGTGATAATTTAGGTGCCTCCAGCCGCCTTATCACTATCCGGAATCTTTGTAGAAACCAAGGACCAACAGTTTGTTCTCGGTTGTAGATAGTGAATGTCCGAGTATCATAAGATAATGCGTCAGTCCCCCTCCGTTCAGGCATTGAGACCGAATTCAGAAAACATGAGTAGAAATTGACCGGACACACATTGAGGAAAACACAGCAATGGCCTGGAAATAACGGTGTTAGCTGAAGCTGATAGAGACAATAGTCCCCAAAAGAGTGATCTGGTACAGCCTAGTACACCTCCTATGCTGCTAAATGGAGTTTCCGAAAAAAACAAACGATACTTAGCCACTTAGGAAGTGAAACCAATTTTTCGAATCTTGCATGTTTTTTTTTACAAACGATTTATCTGATCCTTTAAATATAATTCTTGTTCCCTCGATATGTTTGAAAATTGTGGGGTTCCATTAAATAAATTTCTACCTAAATTTCTTCTCCAAAGCATTCATATTTTTTACCATTAAACAAAAATTACACCGCTCATTTCCTAATCAATTCTGGAAACCACAAAATTTTATCCAATCCCAATGCGAAACCAAAAATGATAACTTTTTGTGAACAGTGTCCCGCTCATAGTAACACCGGGACACGGGACATTCGATTCTAAAAAGAATAAACAAGGCTCGGAAAACCTCGAAAGCCTCTGGTTGAGAATTTACTAGTTAATTCTAATTTGTGAAATAATAGTTTGGGGAAGATAGCTGGTTTTTCCATGCCATTTTCTCAAGGTTCAAAAAGGTTTGAATTTTTAGGAAAAACCTCCTGTGATATTAATGACATTCTTAATTGGAAATATAGAGAACTACTGTACTGTTTTCGTTTTACTATCCACTAATTCCCTTCTTTCGGATTGCGTAAAATTTAAACCGAATAACGTCTCATATAAATATGTGGCAACCTTGAAGCTTTCCTCTTTCGGATTAACTATTTTTTAAGTTTACTTCTCTTTCTCCCTGCACTTCAGATCACGTTCTTAGTTATTCATTAAAATCAAATACATTAAAATTTGTTACATGAAATAAATCTCGATTCTCGTCGTAATTTAGATACACCTAACAAAAAACTTAAAAAGTTGAATGGCGCAAGTGTTATTAGTTAATGAAATTCATTTGCAACAATTCGTTACACAATACATATGTTGAGTGATTGATTGTGCATATTGAGATAAAACCATCAATGTTTTAATTAGAAATGAAAATTTTGAAATTGATTTAAACACAATCTCGCATATTATTAATGAAACCTTAACTAGTTTCAAGGTTTATTTCTAAATATGCTGATGTTTGTAATATTGCTGATCGATGTTGTACGAGGTATGTAATTTGCGAACAGTAACGGTATTTTTTCTTCTTGCATATACATACATACATAAATACATAACAATCGTTTATGTACCATATTCACTTCCTTTTTCCTCTCTCCACTTCAGGCGCACATTGTTCCGTAATATCATTATAATTATAACAATGGCTTTATATAAAATTTGTTTACCATTAAAAATTTTTCAAACGTTGACCATTTTCTTGGATTTTTTTTTTATTCTTTTACTTTTTCATTGTTATGAAATTTTTAAATGTCCGTGAAAATTTCTAATAAACAGAGTGTTAAAATGTTTTGTATTTTTATTTGTTTAGAGAGATAGAAAAATTTAAATGTCGTGACTTCTGCGAACTCTATAATTGTCCGTTTAATTTGATTAACGATTTAATTGTCATTTAACGCTTATGACGTACCACATTGTAATACGTTCAACCATAAAAATTAGGTTATGCGACGTACCTTTGTAAGTGTATCGACCGGAATTTTTAATTTAATGTTTTTTTTACATCATCATATTCAGTTTTCATGGAATTACCAAATATAAGAACAAAAGGTTCAATCATATACGTATAAGAAAGTATACAAATTTCTTTCATAAAAGAATGGAATTCAATTGACTTTAACGTTTTAAACAAACAGCATAAGAAAAATACGTGTAAAAAAAAATATAAGACGGCACACAAACAAACCAGAATTATAAGTGTACATAAATATGGTTATGATATTAGAACGAAGAAAGTTGGCAAGGTGTGAATTAAGAAATGATGATTAAGATGAATATTTTGTCAATCTCAATACTTGAGATGTGTTTATGTAAAATTATACGCGTCTCATAATTTATTTTAATTTTGAGTTCAGTGAACTGTGATCAACCCTAATACTATACAAAACGTATGTTTTCAGCTTAATAGTGCTTTATGCAATGTAAATAGGGTGGGCAGGGTTTTGGCTAAAATTTAGAAATTGTATTAAAATTGTTTAATTTATTCAGTTTCAATTCAGCAAACAAGTTTTGTTCCAAAAGTAGCAAAATATGATTCTCATACTTTATCTCAAAGGTGCTTTCGAAATTTTGGTTAAACACTGAAAATTTACTATTCTCGAAACATTTGAGAGTTTGTCTAATTCTAAGCGTTGTTTTTCTCGTTCTCAAGGTTAACTGCTGAATAAAATTTGTTTGATGGCGACGACACTGGTTACAAAATCGATTTGTGGTGCGAAACCTGCGATTTGTGGTGCGAAAGTTGATGAAATCATATAGCAAATTTCATTGGAATTGGTGCATAATCGCGGAAGTTCCATTTAGGGCTGGGATGAAGTTTTTTAAATGAAACATGGCCAGAAATTAAAAAATTGTATTTGCCAATTAAAACCTTGTTTTTTACATGAAGGGAACATGCACCGAGATTTGAGATATGAAGTCTCTTAAAGTAATATAAAATTAGTTAATCCGGCTCTGAGGAATACTTTTGGCCATATTATCTGGGATCGAATTTCTTAATTAAACCATGGCTCAAATTCAAAAAATATTGCGGAACACTGCCTTTGATTCCATATCTTAAATCAAAAATTATAAACGCCAAATTTATTTTTACATGCTTAGCCAATTCAGACTATCTTCTTAGCCTCCAACACCAAATGGAACAAGCACATTTGTTGATTGATTTTAGTGAAATTTTATATTTGAAATATTTTGTAGACCCTTTAAATTGTTCTTAATATAAAACCTGTTATTTCATGACCCAAAGAATTATTCGTCCATTTGGTTGAAAGCAGAAATTTGAAAAAACCAGAACTTATCCGGGAAAACCAGGACGTCTGGTCATTAGCGATAACTATCTTAAGTTTATACGACCACAAGTAGACATGAAGTGAGTATGTTTGTTTAGTTAAAAGAAACGCGTTCAGAATGTTCAAAACCGGGGAAGTGAAAGTGTTTTTGTATGCAAATTGATTTAGCACTCGAGTGTCTTGATGTGGTTCATTGATTTTGAAGCCGGTTCGTAAGTTACACTTTGTTACTCGTACGTCTGACTTAGTTGGTTTAAAACTTCTCGCCAAAAAATTCTTTGAAGAAGGGGTTTGAATTTTGTTGACTTGTACTTGTCATATTTGTATATTGTAAATGGAAGAAAGATTTCGAACAAATTATCCTGAACCGTGGCATTCACTAGCACTTTCTCATTCAATCAAGTTTTGCTTGATGTTTTTCCAGAGGCGTCAAACACTAAGTTGCGTTTTGTGGAAGAACTAGAAAGCCGTTTAACTATGTTGTGTGGCATCTAGCAAGCTGTTTGTTCGGAATCGTTATAATGAATTTCATGTAACCTACCTTCGTTCTAAATGATTGAATCGCTTCAAAGCTGTTGATTTAGATGTGCCAGTTTTTCACGAAATGGAATCGACCCAACTTATCTTCGGCTTCGGTAAAATATGTTCCACATGATTTTTCGTCCGCGAAAAGAAATTTCTTGGGTGGGATGTTTTCAAGTCCCCAAAACCGTTTAAGATGTCATTGAGTTCGTTGTTAACATTTGATTGAGTTTCAAAAATATAAACGTTATGTTAAACATTTTGCTCAAATTTTCTGAACACTAACCAGTCAAAAACCGATTCTTAGATGATAGAAAGACTTGGGCTGGAATCCGATTTGAAATGTCTTTCCTTATTGAAAACTCAATTGAACAGAAAATGTTTTGTAAGTTGAATGTGTTTTAGCTATGCTACTCTACGAAATCTGCGTTTGTGAATTTTTTTCATACAGTGGCTGTACCGTTGAACGTTCGAAAACTTTCTTATTTAAATGAAAGTTGGAAGATGAGTTAGTTTAGATGCTAGTGGAGGATTATTAGAAGATGGGACTGCGCGCCGGTTGAAAGTTGATATTGAGTTATGTTTTCGTTAGATTCCGTTTGATGATGCCTATTGCAAATTTTGCGAATTGACCGACAAATGGAAGTTGTATGCTGCGGATTAAAACAGTTAAAACAGATCCGTTTTTCTTTTTTTTTTCAAATCACTGTTTTGGTGTGAATATGGACACAAAAAATAGGGATGTGTTGCCTTTAGCTAAGACCACATGTCAAATTAAAACTTGTTTGGTTAGAAAAATATGAAAGCTCCTGCCGGTTAGAAAATGTTATATTAACTGTTTCCACACGGAACCGGTTTCGAGCTTGATTTTTTTGCTTCTCCAAGTATGACTTGCCCTTTTCCTACAACAAAGCATCACTGCACAGAACTCTACATGTTGTCGCTATTTTTAATTTTTCTGCATATCAGTAGGCTACATTACATAAAAGAAAACAAATCTAGTACAATTTGTATTGTTTTTAATTTTTTCAATCAATTGTTTAAATTTGTTGTCAGAAACGAAGCTGTTTATGACAAGTGCCATAATGGAGGTTAAACATTAATTAATTTGTGACAAAATAGAGCATCATTCATATAAAAAATTGAGATAGATCCTAGCAGATTTGTTTTCTTTTACGTAGTGTAGCCTACCGATTCGCAGCTAAATTAGACATGGAGGCAACTTGCGTAATAATGCATGATGTGCGGGATAGATGTGTTTCATTACTTAAAAAGGTTGTGTATTCAAATAAATAATAATACTATAGACCGTGTTTTAGTACATCAGCTTCGTATACATTTTCACAAGAGGCACTAGTCCGTGTACAAATTTGTTTGTCTGCATTTTGTTTATATGGAGTTTCCGTAAAACAAGACCAATAAAATTACAAATAAAAATGAGGCCAATGGCAAATCAGCTATAAATATGTCAAAATTAGCTGTTTTAATTTATCGTTTTCCTGGATATTAAAGGATTATGGATTATTTCCTTTTCAAAATACATGTATTAATCTATTGTAAATTATTATTAGTACTTTAAACTACATATCGTTGCATTTTTTATCCAATTTATCTCAATTTTATTATAGCTATCTTTAGCAAAACTCCATATGAAAAAAACGTAAACAAATGTTTTGTACACAGACTTGCGAAACTGGTGAAAGGTTATCTATAAGGGCAATCGCTGTCAAAAAACTGACAACTAGACATGAATTATAGAAAAAAATATTTTTTATTTATATACCAAAAATTAAAAATTCTTAAAGCTGAAATCTTTAGAAATAATACCGTACTCAGTTTTCACGTAACATACAATACTGCATTATCGATAAATCTGCCTATATCTTTGACCGCTAGTTTACTATGGAAAAGTATATCGATGCCTCTTATAGCATCATAATACCATATATTTAAGTGTATTATAATTTCGGCGCAAGAGAAATTCCTCACGTTTACTTTTACCATTAATCAGTTTATCGTATTTCGTGTTGCTTTTCCATAAACAATAGATCAAATTTTAGTCGGTAATTGTCAAACTTTTTAAACAAATTTGTTTTGTTGTTGTGTGGAAATTTACTGGGTGTACAATAAAATTTGCATAGCCTTCTGATTTTAAAAACGAGTAGGGCGAAATTGACGATTAGATTGTCTCGACTTTTATATATCTACCTCAGTTTTTTATTTGCCCCAAGGAGCACTGATAATACATTTATTATGGTCTATGCGAGAGGGGCTTTACCTACTTGTACAATCGTCAATAGGATTGTGTAAAAATGTGTGTAAACAAAAACTAAAAATTTCAAAATATACTGAGCGCATTTGGTAGCCATGAATTCTTGGATTACTAGATAAAACATAAATAACCTTCGAAATATTATTTTCCCATTAGCGATGACATCTTTCGGAAAATATGATCTATTATTTTTTAATATCAAATGACTACTTAGTTTTTTTAATTCAAAGTTAAGTAGCCGCAATATGTAGTGGGGTGAAATAATTATACGTACTTAAAAATAGTTTGTAGAAATTTTTCCATGTTTACATCTATGTAAGTTAAATATTGATTCGGATTAGTTTGCTCTCCTGGGGCCGAATTTCGGTTCTATGACAAATGAGAACGAGAAATGATTTAATTTTTTTTTTCTTTACTTGTCAGTTCGCATACTCACCAAAATTCCGATTCCCTTATTGCAGATGAGTTTCAATTATAGTAAAATATTATAGCATGCGTTACTTGGTTTACTGGGTTATTTTTTGACAATATTTGGTTGTAAAAACAAAATTTTCTATCAAAATATGTTTATTTTTTAGATTGAGATACATTGTTGAGCTTTTTGTATAAATATACAAAAAATTATAAATAAAAATTAAAGAATTAATAGAAAATTTGTGACCGAAAATATATAAATTTGTGTTACGTATTTTAAATTTAGTTTCAACTGTTTTATGTACATATTTACAAAATTCGTGCCGTGGCGTAGTTTTTAAATATTTCCACAGGTTTTTCTTTGGTCCTCTAATATAAGTTACAATATTATTTAGAAAGCAAATGACTCGTGTTTCATAAAACTGTGTTGTATTTAGACTATTTCAACAGCCGAGAGTTTATTATAAAAGATACATTTTGAAATATATTGTTGTATTTTGGAAGAACAAACTTCTTTCTGTCTTATGTAAATGTGAGTCTCATTTGGGTCAATTAACTTCGTTTTGGTTTAGTTTGAGTCAACAATAAATTTAGGTCTCAAAATTTTCATTATGGGTTTTAAAAATTAAAAAAATGGAAGCTATTTTTTATATACATATTGTTCATAAAATCTATCTTTCGATCTAAATAAGACATTTCTCACAGAAAAATATTTCATGGGCTTTTTTGACATTCTTTATGAGTTTTAATTTCTCTGAGTTTTTAGTTTTTAGACCAATAGGATTTTTTATACAATTAAAACCCATATGAGAAATTTCCCATCGAACGGGAATTGGCCCCCTGGAGACTCTTTTTCAAATAACTTTTAACACATATAGCCCTATTATGGTTCTCACCTCACCAAAAGATTTCATACAAATCTAGTCACATTTGCATAGTATTTCTCGATGAGGTGAGAACCATAATAGGGGTAATAATTACATTTGATAACGGTGTACTAAAAGCTAAGAGGATTCCACCACCAGTGTTTTTAATTTAGTCTTTGAATTTCACAATATGTACATTAAGTGCAGTGCGTACTAATAGAAAATTTCAAACCAAGAGAGTGAAAAATTTTCAACAATCTTAAATTATATATTACTAAGGGGCATTATTTAAAACTTTCTGATCGAATGCCCAAATTGTTCAGAATTCGAAAAAAATTACACGCATTTTCCAATTCCTGTAGCTTTTTGATTCTAATTTGTTGATTCTGAATTATCGAAATAAGAACACTTTGAAAATTGGCAGAGCTTTTAAAAATTCCAATTTTTGTTACCAAATTGTCCGTACAAAATACCGAATAATCTAATGCATTTATTGCAAAAAGTGTTCATCGAGTTTGAAAAATTTGAAACTATTATAATATTCAACTAAATTTAAAATCGAATATCAAACGTTTTTACTAACAAATGCAAAATTTCAATTTCAATCAGAATTCTTGAAATTTGAGAATCCGAAGGTTAGTTTAATGATCTTTATAATGATGAAGTTTAATACAAATTGCTCTGAGGTCTCTGTGCCAATGGCTTCGTCCAATATCTAACCCAAATTCATGTAGGTAATCAAGCTTGGCTCTTAGGTTTACCGGTCGCAGAAAAATTTCTTTTGTATCCCAACAGCAATTATAACTAATCCTAGTAGTCCAGTAACCACAATCAAGTACGTATTCATTAATTTAGGCCTTTCTTATATTTCGCTACGTTGTACTCCAGATGTTAATAAATCCTTCTCCTTAGGCTTTGTGAACTAGTATATTTAGAAAAGGTTTTCTAGTTTAGGAAAAATTTATTTAAGAATTTGAAAATTTGTAGATTGAATTGCAAGAAATTAAGTTTTATAAATTTAAAAATTTGGCAAGTCTGAATTGTCCGAAATTATGATTTTTCAAATTTTGGCATTTATTCAATTTCAAATGTCAAAATTTTGAAATTTGAGTATTATTCGTTTGCAATCTCTTCACAATTATAATTTACTAGATCAGAGCAAAATGAAACTGTTGGGTTGCGCAAAAAATAAAAGATTTTATATACACCAAGAATGAAACACGTTTAGTTTTATTAATGATCAAACCGGAAGTCGGTTAAACAAAAAAACTACTTTCATTTTACAATTGACAATACAAAACAAATATTGTTGGCAGAATATAAATTTAAGTTTTCATTCCAACATCCCCACTAGAACTAAATTTCAATTAAACCCCTTAATTTTGAAAAATCAAAATATTGTGTATCTATTGTTACATGCTTTAGCTTTATAGAACCGTCTTGGATAACTTGCCTAATAAAATTATGATGAACATCAATATGCTTGGTTTTGGGAAGATAACACTCATTTGATGCAAGATGAATCGCACTTTGATTATCACATAACAACAATGTAGTTGGCGATTCATTCATTATCTCTCTTTGAAATTCCCTAAGCCATATTGCTTCTTGAACTGCAAACCCGACTGATACATATTTCGATTCTGTTGTCGACAATGCAACTGTTGCTTGTTTCCTTGAAGCCCAAGAAATTGCTCCATTTTGCGAAACAAAAATGTAACCACTTACTGATTTTCATTCATCTAAATCATTTGCATAATCGGCATCACAGTAACCAATTATATCAGAATTTCCGTTTTTTTTGTAAGTAAGTTTTACATTAATCGTACCTTTCAAATATCTCAATACTCTTTTTGCAGCTAACCAATGCTGCATACCGGGATTGTTATTGAATCGACTTAAGAAATTTACGGCATAACATATATCAGGCCTACTTATTTGTGCTGCGTATAATAAACTTCCAATTAATTCTTGATACGGCACATTCATCATTTCATTTGTTTCTTCTTTTGATTTTGGACACTGTTCTTTACTAAGTTTAATATTCATATCCATTGGGGTTTTAACAGGATTACATTCCGCCATTCCAAAACGATCCAAAATTGCGGAAATATACCGTTGTTGATCTATACTTAACGTTCCAATTTCTTTATCATAATTTAGATTCAATCCTAAAAACGACTTCGCTTCTCCAAGCTCCTTTATACCGAAATGTGTTTTTAAAAAACATTTCAATTCACCAGATACATTTTTTTTATTGGAGAAAATTAAAATATTATCCACATATACTGCAATTATCAAGAATTTTCCACTTGATTCATTATTGTAATGTACACATGGATCATAATCAGATTGCTTTAAACCGAATTTCTTTAAAGTCTCACTCAACTTCATATTCCATGTTCTCGAAGATTGCTTCAAACCACATATAGGTTTTTTTAACCGAAGTACTTTGTTATGTGATATGTTCATTCCCTCAGGCGGGACTATCAATATCTCTTCAGATAGTTCACCCTGAAGAAAGGCCGTTACTGCATCCAATTGTTCGATGTATAGGTCAAACTTTACAGCCAATGACAGCAAATACCGTAGAGAATTGTATCTTATAACAGGAGAGTAAGTATCTTCAAAATCAACTCCTTTTCGTTGACTGCAGCCCTTAGCTACAAGTCTTGCTTTATACCGTGAGATTTTACCATCTGCATCTCGCTTCGTTTTTAAGAACCCACAT
Source organism: Tipula vernalis (assembly GCA_958295665.1). Taxonomy (NCBI): domain Eukaryota; kingdom Metazoa; phylum Arthropoda; class Insecta; order Diptera; family Tipulidae; genus Tipula; species Tipula vernalis. Next base: position 108,931,452 of record OY282559.1, read on the forward strand.
TGAATTCAACGTTTTTTTACCACTAAGAAGAGCCACAATCTCCCATGTATCATTGACCTTTAATGAAGTAAATTCTTCATCTATTGCAGCTTTCCAATTTGAATGATCATTTCTACTCATAGCTTCATCATACGTTTCTGGATCATTATAATCATCTTTAATCGCCAAATACGAAACAAAATCATTGAATTCAGGACGTTTTGAGATTTTCGTCGTTCGACGTAAACTATCTGCTTCATTAATAACAATCTCACTTTCAGGCATATAATCTGAATCAGAATCAACAACTGTTGTTTCAAACCTTGCGTCGTCAGATACATTTTCCGATGTAGATACATTAGGTTCATTAATATCATTCGTTAACTCTGGCATCACATGATCAAATTCATCAACAACAAGCATTTGATCTGAACCGTTCCCATTATGATCGGGATTTCCAAATAAATTCCCCACTACATCTTGATCATCTGAGAAAGAACTAATATCGTTAGTAAATTTTGTTGACCTATTTACCTCTGAATATTTTTTATCTTCCAGGAATATGACATCTCTACTGATGATTATATCTTGTGATTTAGGATTATACAATCGATACGCTTTACTATTATCACAATAGCCCACCATGATACATCTAATAGATTTAACATCCCACTTTAATCGTTTAGGTTTGGGCACAAATACCATTGCCAAACATCCAAACACTCTCAAATGTGACAAATCTGGTTTAACATTTATCCAAACTTCTTCAGGGGTCTTTTGATCTATCCCACATGGTATACGATTGATAAGGTATGCTGCCGTATTAACAGCTTCAGCCCAAAAACATTTCTCAAGTCCAGCATCCAAAAGAAGACACCGAGCCTTTTCGACTATGGTTCTATTCATCCGTTCCGATTTACCATTCTGTTGTGGACTATAAGGTGCTGTAGTCTGATGTACTATACCGCTATCTTGAAAACATCTTTTCATTTTTGTATTGCAAAATTCTGTACCACAATCCGTTCTAAACACCTTAATCTTCTTGTCAGTTTGATTTTCAACCATTTTTTTAAATATTAAAAATTTCTCGAAGACATCGCTTTTTGCTTTGATTGGATACACAAATATTTTTCTTGAAAAATCATCCAAAAATGATACATAGTACCTTGCACCTCCCAATGATTGTTTTTCCATAGGGGTCCACACACATCAACATGAATCAACTGCAAAATATCAGTTGTGACGCTCGTTGATGCCTTAAAATGCTTTCTTGACTGTTTACCTTACAAACACGAAATGCACGAATCACTTGTTTTATTGTCAAATTCCAATGTGGACTGAGATTTGAGATTCTCTAAATTTTTGGAATTTGTATGACCTAGTCTAAGATGCCACAAATTTATACTCACGGTTAAACAACAACTATTACTTGAAGAAGGAACACACAAACTGTACATTTTTTTCAATTTTAAATGCTACCGCAAACAACTGATTGTTTCTATTATAAATAAAACATTTGTCTTTTCCAAAATTCACTTGATTCTTATTTTCTATCATTTGTCCAACTGATAACAAATTTGCACATAAATTTGGTACATGCAAAACATCGCGCACACAAACTTCAAAAACTTCATTATTCACACTAACTTTAAGAACAACATCGCCTTTACCAAGTATGTTTAATTTACTATTATCTGCCACAGTTACAGAATCTTCCTCTTTAAACTCGACATAATTAATAAACAAATCAAAGTCTTTCGTCATATGCGACGTTGCACCTGAGTCGACATACCAATGGTTCTTCTTAAGATTTTCTTGAATGGCATAAGTTGCATGTAAAACAAATTTACTTTTTTCGTCACCTTTTGCTGCGAATGTGTTACCTTTTTTCGATATATTTTTTTGACAAAATTTCTTTATATGGCCAAATTCCCCACATTCATAACATTTTGGTCCTTTGGACTTGTATATCCTTTTTGTTTTAAACGCAGGCATTGCTTGGTTTGAGGTATCTACTGTACAATTAGAATTACTGTACGAATCGATATCCTGCAATAATTTCATTTTAATCACATCAGCTGATATTTTTATTCCGCTACTTTCAATTGCCATAATCATGGGTTGAAGGAATCATCAAACGTTGATATCAACTTTTGCCAAATATCTTTTGCAGTTTTGGCCTCTTTGATGTGTACATACAAATTGGGATCAATCAACAAAACTAGTTTTGCTTTCGCTTGAGCAACTTTATCCACCTCCGTTTCAGTACCCTCTACACTCTTCCATAAACCATCCAACACTAACAAATTCTCGACAGCAAACTTTCACTCATCGAAATTTTCCCGACCTTTAAGACGATCGACCAATGCCAAGTTCTTCAAAGACATTTTCCTTTTCTTATCAACAATTAAATAAAATATTTCCCTCGACCTCTCAATGTATAAATTTTCCAAAATAATTACGTCTTTTCTGGGCCCATAACCTGTTGGGTTGCGCAGAAAATAAAAGATTTTATATACACCAAGAATGAAACACGTTTAGTTTTATTAATGATCAAACCGGAGCTCGGTTAAACAAAAAAACTACTTTCATTATACAATTGACAATACAAAACAAATAGTGTTGCCAGAATATAAATTTAAGTTTTCATTCCAACAGAAACTTTGAAAGAGAAAGAAAGAATTCCCAAATCTCATTTATCGACCAAAATCCGCCTACGCGTATTTACGAGAATTATAACAAATATGTCCCGGATGGTTATTTCAGCAGATTGGAGTGATGCCCAATGTTTTGTGTGGCTACTTGGTACATTTGCTTTGCTTATCCCTTCAGAGCTTTTTGTAGATATTGGTCTGCAGTCAAGTATTGTTTAATCGCAGCAATTTTTACCTCTTATATTATTGGTATTGTAATTCATATATTGTTTCACGTTGATTCAAAGCCGTCTGCCTTCAAAATTGAAGATTTCCTTATATGACAGATTGGTAGGATTCAACATATATGTTCATTCCAGTTGGCAGGATTTGTCAAAGTGCCTCAAGAAAATACTTTCGTTTAGTTTCGATACTGAATTGTATCGCAGTTTTATATACTAACAAACTTTAAAGATAACAAACAAAGAAATTCGCGAACATTCAGAAATTTACAAATTTTACAAGGCAAAAGTTAAGATAAAACAAATTTTAAATTCTAGAGTTTTAAAATGCCAGAATTTCCTAAATTTTAGTGCTGAAAACTAGCGACTTTGGTAAATTTAGAAAACTATCAGCATTGTTTCAACTAAATATGATTCACCAAAATTGAAACTTGAAACAACCAAACACTTTGTATCATAATTTATTATCTTCAACATTTCAATCACTTATCTCTATATGGTGTGTTACTTTCAAAATTACAAGTAATAATAGGATGCAGAGAAAGATACATACTTTTTTTTAAACCAGTTATAAATGTATGAAAAACTTTAAAAATTGCGATCGATCATATGCAGAAAGTCAGGCTAGCGCCGAATGTGTCCATCACACATTTAGAAATAAAAATGTTTAACTATGAAATCAAGTAAATTGTATAAAAATTACAATTCACCTCGATTTATAAATTAAAATCAGATCACACAATTACATTAACATGGTCCATTGTTATAAATATGTATTTAAGACAATTATTACTACATTGTATTATATACTATAGATTCGAAATCTAATGTTCTATTATTAAAAGTGAATAATATGATATTTCATCCAAAGAACACAATATATTTAATAATATGATCAAGATCATCATCGGCAATCATAATTTAAACTTTCTACCTATAGAAATTTGAAAGCAATAAATTAATAAACAAAACTAAACCGACGAAGACACAAACGGGAGAAAAGAAGAGCGAAACAGATAGACACTAAAAACAAAATCTTGAAACACCAATTTTCCCAAGATATCTAGATAACTCTGCAAAAACATAATTTTTTTACTAAAGTATACATTGTTTCGTTGGATTAAAGTGAATAATCGGAAGTAAAAATTAATTACGTTTTTGTTTTGGAAGAAACACTCACATTTTGTGGGGTTTCTTAATTTTTTTCTCAAAAGTTGTTTCTTTAATTAATTCATAAATGACCCAAATTTCTCGGACATTCATAACACAGAAAGCAACATCTTAAAGTGGAATACTACTACAAAAATGATGATGGAAAAAAAACGACTTTTGTTTTGGTTGCTCTGTTTTTGCGCTGAATATACGATCTAAAAGTTGATCTTGAAGAATTTTTCTTTTCAATTTTTCTTATAACCATAATCGTGTTTGGTTTGTATTTTTTGTTTGTTTCTTGTTTGCTTTTTACGTTGTCGTCGTCGTCGTTTGATATTGAAATTTAAGTTATCAAGAATATTTAATAGTAAAAATAAAAGTTGTATACATGTAAGTCTGATCGGTTTTTGCATTTTTTTTTTTTTGAGGTTATCTCTCGAAATAGAACTAATAATTTTACATTTGAATGATCGAAAGTTATACAACGTTAGAAACAGGTCGGCAATCGCGGAGTACTTTCATTTGAGCAAAAAAATCAAAAATACCGTATAGTAAGTAACAAGGTGATCTCAAACAAAGGGATCAGCCGAAGCGTGTAACTATTTACGAGATACTTTTTTAAAGTTTGGATTTTTCGAAATTTTTAAATAGATCGTGCAATGCACTTCGAAAAACTCATAATGACTCATAATCAAAATACGGTGCCTTCTATTTCTCCAACTAGTTTATATGATCTAATCCCCTCTCCCCCCCCCCCCCAAGATTATATTCCAATGTTGATCAATTGATCAAATTTAGAACTTCGAATCTGTTACATTATTTAAAGGAAATTGATGTACCTCCGATATTTACAAGAGACACTTTTGCTGTCAAAGTTGAACTTATCAACTTGATAATTTAAATAAACATACGCATTGCCGTTCAATTACATCATGATTAGCAAAGCTTCATGCAAAACCTTCAAAAAGTTAATCATTCATTGCTTCCGTCTCTGCTCAGTCGTCCTTTGTCGGAACATATATTTGCTAGCATGTGGGCAGCTAAGTCTGAGGTATCAGGTCTCAACTTCTAATAATTCGTATTGAGCAGCTAATATGACGTCAAAATGTCTCAGCTACCATATTCTGCATAAATGAAGTTAGACTTTATTTCGAAGAAATTCTATTCACCCGGGCTTCAAAGGTAAGATGATTTTTTCAACAAATGAAAAGTTTTACAGAATTTAGATATGTTTACTCAATTTCAGTCAATATAATGGTTTTTTCTATGTATATAGTCACGGTCAGCCAAGCCCTGTTCTTTTTTAATGAATTAATCTCATTCGATTAGGACTTTGAATCAACTTACCGAGTATTCGGCCAACAAATTTTTTCCTCGTTTCTATCATCTTTAGCTATGAACTTAATTTAGTTTATAGGTAAAGACGTATATAGAATGAGGAAGAAAGCTGATCCAAGAATACTCGTATAAATCAACCGATTTTGCCATTGTACATAACACATAATTTTAATTTACAAATTGAAGATTTGATATTTGCTACCCGTGTGTAATGGAGTAAATTGTGTCCAAGAACGGGACGGTCCTAATTTCGTTCAGTCGCCGCCTTAAGCTTTGCTTTACCTTTCAAACATTTCAAATTTAACCTTTTACACTACAAATCCAACCTTTTACACTTCAAATTTAATCTTTTCTAGTTTAAATTCTACTTTTTCTAATCCCACTACCAAACTGCACGCTGAATTTCATCAAAATTTCATCGATTAAGAAACCGCCAAGATCTTTCCTAATTGGCCATTTCTAGAATTTCATCTAAAACTAATTTTAAAATCCTATTTCCATCGTGCATCCTGAATTTCAAAATAATCCGTTAAGAAGCAGCCAAGTTCCTTCCTAATCGGCCTAAACTTGACTTGAAAATGATATCGATGCATAAACTTCTAAAAGAGATATTCAAGTTTTCTACATTCGGCTCTAAAGGACAATTGAAAATAAGAGAGACGCCAAACTCCAATTATGTTCTTAAACCAAGGTTTTACTGTAATATATTATTTCTACACTGTTGTAGGTAGGGATTTCCCGGTCACACTTTTGAAACAAAAACGGGATCCTGGGATTCCGTTGGGATATATAGGTTTTACACTTTAAATGCAAGCTTCTACAGTTCGAATTCAACATTTTACAGGTAAAATTCAACCTTTTGCAAATCATATTTTTAAAAACAAAAAATCACTCTTCTGTGGGGATCCAGTTCGTTATGGCACATTTCATTACGAAATATGACAAAACAGCATGTTTCAGTACGGCATATTTTAGTGTACCAAACGATACACTAATCTCGTATAGGCACAAAACGACAAATTTCAAAACGGAAATCCGGAAGACCAACACAAAAGAGAGTAATTTGTTTTTAAAAATATGATTTGTAAAAGGTTGAATTTAAAGTGTAAAACCTATATGTCCGGTTCAGGGTTTCTCAAAACGAAATCCCGGGATTTCGTTTTTATTGCAAAAGTGTGACCGGGAAATCCCTACCTATAACAGCACAGTAATAATATATTACAGTAAAACCTTGGTTTAAGATACTAATTGGCGTTTGGCCTGTCTCTTACTTCCGATTGTTCCTTCGATCGGAATGTACAAAATTTGAATATCTCTTATTCATCGAAACCATTTTCTAGTCAAATTTAGGCCGATTAGGCACGAACTTGATTACTTCTTAACAGATTATTTTGAAATTCAGCATGCACGATGGAAATACAATTTTAAAATTAATTTTAGATGACGTTCTGGAATATGCTTACTCAAGAATGAGCTTGGTTATTTATTAACCGAATATTATGAAATTCGATTTGTACGATGGAAATGGGATTCTAAAATGAGATTTAGAAGAAGTTCTATAATATGGTGAATTAGGAAGGATCTTGGCCGTTTCTTAAACGATTTTGATGAAATTCAGTGTAGGGGTTCGAAATGGTATTGAACAATGATATTAAGACGAAAGTCTGGTATATGGCCAATTAGGAAAGAACTTCGTTGTTTCTCAATCAATTTTGATGAAATTTAGCATAAGATTCTAAAATGATTTTTTCATGAAGTTCTGGAAAATGGCCAATTAATTTGTGGGGACTTGGCCGCTTCTTAACCGATTATGATGAAATTCAGCATGCACGACGAAAATGGATAGACTTCGGGATAAACCTCTGTACGAGAAATACAAATTTTCTTCATTCGCATCTAAGACCACCGATTAGACTCTTAAACCGAAGTTTTTGTATAGTAAATTATTCCTATTTACAGAAAATAAAATAAATAAATCGAAATCCAGGGAATTCCGAAATTTTCCGGGGTTTTCCGGTCATACTTTTGAGACCGGGATCCCATAACCCTGTTTGAGAAACTCTAATCCAGCCACACGTTCTACACAAATTCAACTTCTGACTACAATTTTAAAGAACAAAAGTTTTTTGCTTGCTAGACTTTTGAGCATCAACCCTTGTTATTTGTCAACGGTTTTGCATGGATAAATGCAGGTAAATTTAGAATTTTAAATTCCAAATTAAACATTACTTATTACACTGAGCGATATACCATCTGATAAAATTTGACCCTGCCTGGTCCATTTAAACCACGCGCGTAAACCGAATCTGTAATTATTTTTTTTCTAAGTTGGTACAACTTTCTTTGACATTCGTGTGACGTTTGAGCAGAATACGTCCACTAGTTCACTAGTGTGAGTTTTGCAGCCATTTATTTACGATGCATAAAGTTTGTCTGGTGATTTTGACTATGGAAAAAAAAATGAACAACGAGTTTGAACGAAACAGGAAAAAGTCACCGGGAGCCAAATCTGGCGAGTACGGTGGCTGAGCGATGTCTTTTCTTTCGTGTTTGGCCAAAAATTCAGTCACAATCAGGCTGCAATGTGACAGCGCATTATCGTGGTGAAAAATCCATGAATTGTTTGCCCTCAAATCCAGCCGTTTACGACGAATTGCTTCACGTAGACACATCAATAGTTTGACGCTCTGGAACGAATTCATGGTGAACCACACCACGGTAATTTTGTTTTTTCGGTTTTGGCTCATTTTTGACTAGATTGTTGGGCAGTTTCGACGTCATATTCATAAATACATGTCTCATTGTTCTCGTTGTTCATTTTTTTCCATAGTAAAAATTGACAGACAAACTTTTCGCGTTGTAAACAAATGGCTGCCAAACTCACACTAATGGACGTATTCTGCTCAAACATCACACGAATGTCAAAGAAGGTTGTAACAACTTAGACAAAAAAAATTAAATTTACCGATTCGGTTTACGCGCGCGGTTTAAATGGACCAGTCCGGGTCAAATTTGATCAGATTGTATAAAAGCTGTGTTAAATGTAAGGTGAAGCAAATTCCTTAGCGAATTTCGAGATTATTCAAATATTTTTGAGAGATTATCAAATGTATTCGACTGTTCGATATTACCCGAGAATCTTAGATCCTATTAGAATTATACGATTGTTCGATATTATCGAAACTATTCCAGACTATTTGACTACTTTTTTTAACATCATTCGATGAGATCATTCGAATTTCATATTCGAAACTTCCTAAGTTTTCCGACATTTTCGAGATTATTCGAATTCAATTGAATTTTGTATGGCAATGTTTTGGATCTAGGTTTGCGTTGCGGGACTTCGCTGACTTACGCCGCAGCCAGATGAAAGGCAAATATCGATCAATGTTGGTGATTTGTCCAAATCACAAGTCATGCATATTTCGATATTTTTGAGTTTTCTAGGATTTTTAAAATACTTTGAACCTTGGAAATTTTTCAGATTATTACGAAATTATTGAGACTTTTCAAATCACTATACAATTTGAAGTTTGTGATATTTTCCCTAAATGTTTAGAAATTTTCATATAGTTCAGTTGTTTGCGTCTTGTTACATTTTATTCGAGGTTTTCGAGGCCTTTGCTTGGTGGGATTGCACAAAATTTCAGCAAAGTAGAGTATAGATTCAAAATCATACATTTGAGATAAATGTGATTGAGCAAACTAGTAAAAATTAAACATTTTCATTTATGTTAAATATTAGCTTTAGAAAACTCAAAAAGCAAACGGTAAAGAGCACTTAGCAAAAATGTGCCTTCTGTAGAAGGTATACGTCAACTTTAGTATACACCGGTAAAAATGTAATCGTTTTACCGGAAAATCGTATCGGTAAAAAATTTTACCGGTAAGAAATGTGGACATTTTTTAGGTTTCATATTTAATGTTGTCCTTCTTTACGTGCACTGCAGAGCATTCAATTTGCACCAACTAGACCAATCTCACTGTTTTCACTCAATTGTTTTGACGTTTGTCTTCTTAGTACAGGCTCACAGTTGGATACTGCACGTCCATATAGGTTTCAGAATGGGACGATAAAGGAGCAATTTATTGTGCTTTCCATTTATCTTACCATCAAAAGGTATACCTAAATATTTGGTTGTTTATACGTAGCCTCGGAATCTAGTTAACTTTTCGATTGGTATGAAGTTGATGTGAACGGATTTAGTTTCGTTGAGCTGTATACGCACTCGTTTCGCCACAAACTTCATTAGTGATTGGAATTGATTATAACTTACGGTTGGAATTGATTATAACTTACGTTGTGCTTTTTCAGGCAAGTCTTTAGGATTCAGGTTAGATTTTATTTCTTTTTTTAATTCATGTAGCTTCACCAGCTCTATATTTAGCTCATCAATCTTAGAAACTGGTGTGATAGTTTCGTCAGCAGTTTGTCTGGGAAGTGGTTCAAAGGTTCCTTAATTTCAGGTGTTTGAATTTTAGCTTTTTTCAGCCTCTTTCTAACTTTCCATAGGGATTTTCTAAATGATTTTAGTTTATTACATAAGTTGTTAAGCTTTGTCTTACTTTCTGAAGATCTATTAATCTGCCTGATTTTACATGCCCTACGTTTTCCTTTTATAATTTTCTTACCTCCCCTGGATAAGTTTTTCGAATTTCTTATTAGTTTAACTGATTGGCGATCTCTCATGGGCTGATTGTATTATTTCAATAAGTCGCTCAAGTACATATTCAATTATTGGGGATTTTATTGGTACATTCCCAACAAATACATACAAATCCCAACTAGTTTCCTCATTCTTGGTTAGTGGTCTGACGAGAGCCCATCGAAATCTTCAATGTGAATGTAGTTACCGATACTGCTTTTATTATGTAGAAATCTACAAGATCCGGGACCTTATTCGCGTCAGTGGGCCAGAATGTTGGTGCGTGAAAATCATATTTTGATGCTCACCTGTTTCAAGCAACTCTTTCCCTTTCGTGAAAATCACCTCCAATGATAAAGCTACGACCTACTGGTTTAAGGAACTTAGCATAATCCCCGACTTCAAGTTGTGTCGGGAAAGGCAATATATTGCTGATACAATAAATTATCTATTTTTAGTTTGCATTCGTCTATTCTTAGCTTCATAATGTTTGATTTTTCCTTTAGCTGAACCACCTCTTGCCTTTTCGGTAGGATGACTTACACGAAATGATATCCCCATATTTTGACACAAGAGGATTTGGTAAAATGAGAGCAGATTGCTATTCCCTTTAACTGTTTGTGCGAAGGTTCTCTCTGCTGTGCTTATTGACATTGAGCTTCGCGTTTCTGCATTCTATGTTTGGAAATCTTTAAGCTTTGCCTTGCGATTGCTTTACATATTTTTTAGGTAGGTTCAAATTTAGCTCTCATATTTAGTATTCCTTTTTGAATCTTCTGTTTATTATCAAATATGTATGTTAACAAAAAAACTAGAAGCTGTCTTTTCCTAACGGTTGAACTCCCATTCTTGTTTTGTGTGCTCTCCGTTTTGATAACATTCACAGCATCTTTATTTTGTAAGCCCTCTATTATATCGTTGGTCGTGCAGGTTAAATGTAGGCCTCTAGCCATAACTTGAATTGGATTATTATTTTGATCTTCTTAGGTGAACCACTTAACTTCCAAGATCCGATGTATTTATTTTCCACACGTACAATATTAATTGGTGGAGGCTGTTCCTCTTTGGTTTTTGTTGCTCTCCGTTTTTAACAGATTTAGTTATCTGCTCAAACTGCTCGAGTTCTGGTAAAGATTTAGCTTTCCTCTTTTTAACTCTCTTCCATGGTTTTTTTTCTTCAAGATCCAATCAGTTTCTCTTTCTAATTACCTTCGTCGGTGTAGTTAAATGATAATCTACAGATATTTTACTCTGTTGTTTTCTTAACTGATATTTTTTCATCTGGAGTGGGATGTTGTAGCATCACTTTCGATTCAAATTCGATAGCGTTTGTGTCTCTTGTTTCAAGAATAAAATTGTATTCTATTTCGTTTTTCAATTCTGATTTTTATTCTTGCTATCTCAGCTTGCTCGAATAAAATAACATTCTATTGCTGCTTAAATTCATGATAATTTATCACTCAAATTTTTGTTTAGTGATACTTTATCTATATGAGGGAAAGGAAAAGTACGCAACAAAAAGAGATCGCAATAGAAAAATCGTAATCAAAATACGAAATAGAGTACACTTTTATTCTTCAAACAAGAGACATAAACTCTATCGAATTCGAATCGAAAGTGATGTTACAACATCCCACTCGTGATCTTTTCTCATCTGTTGGTCTCACCTGAATGTATAGATTCTATTTTAGATTTTCTTTCTCTAACTTAAGAGTTTTAATTTCATTGCTTAGTCTGGCAAAAAATTTTTCTAGGTTGTTTAATGACTTCCCTAAATCGTTATTCCTGCTAGTTGGGGAAATATGTCTAAATTGCTCTTCAGTTTGAATTTACTTTCTAGTATTAATATCCTCCACAGAACTGCTCCGTACGTATTAGGAATGGATTTTCTCGATTTGTGTTTGGCAACAGCTGGCCTTCTCCCTCAGAATCTATGTGGGCATAATCCAAATAGTGTCGATTTTCCTGAAAGGTAGGTCGGCCACGTAGAGTATCCCTGTTGTTTTATAAATTGCCGTTGCCTTATCTTGACAATAATTGTTGTACATTTTATACCTTCTACCAGGTGATACAGCTGTCGCCCCTCTAAGGACAAAGCTTCTGGATTTTTGTACTCAATAATAACAGAGTTGACCCAACGATGTTGGAGGTTTGTCTATTATTACATGTTGGGCTTGTGACATGCTATGGCGGAGTTGTCTAGAAAATTATTAAATTGTATTGAGTAACCACCGCAGAAAAGTTGATGACCTTTTTCGACCCTCGAAATGTTTTTTCATGTTCCAACTTTTATAATTTTGCACAGCACAATTCGTTGTGTTTATAAAATTTTTGGTTGTCTTAATATTAATATTCAAAATTAAAAAAAATTTATCATTTTAATAATTTTTCGTGATAGCGCAATTTTTTTACTTTAATTTATTACATAAACCAAAATTTTCAACACCACACCAAAATATCATCGGCCACTATATACAAAACTACACCGAATGACGTTGAATAAAATAAAAAAAGCGATATTCAAGGTTTCTCCATCTCACCTTCTATGATCTAACATCACAAAAAAAATAATTTTGTTGTAAAGGTGAATGAGCGCTCAAAAGAAATTCAAACTTTAGCACGATACAAATTTGAGTTAAATTTGTTCTGCTATAATTTTGTACGCATGTTTAGTGGAAACCAAATATAAGTGAATTCTCAGCGTACATTACACATTTCAATTTCACATCCTAGGTTTACCTCTATAGATGTATCGGTTATATATCTCGCGTATTTCGAGTTATGAGTGTCGAGAACTCGTAATTAACAAAGTCCCAATGAGAACTCGAAAAACCTTCCAAAAAAAAAATGTAGAAACTCATTTAATACTTACAAAATCGGCCACCAGGCGTTCCGATTTTAGGATTTGGTAGTTTTGCATAATTTTTTAAAAACAATGTTTACTTTTTTACTTTGGAAATGTCTTAATAGGAATTATTTCAAATTATTCTAGTGCGGTTAATTTTTTGTTGTAAATGAGCTTTTTTTAGAGATAAATGTGATTAAGCAAACTGGTAAAAATTAAACTTTTCATGTATATTAAATATTGGCTTTAGAAAATTCAAAAAGCAAGCGGTAAAGAGGATTTTTGGCACTTAGCAAAAATGTGCCTTCTATAGAAGGTAAACTTCAGTTTGCAAGTATACACCGGTAAAAATGTAATTGTTTTACCGGTAAATGGAAAATCGTATCGGTAAAGATTTTTACCGGTAAGAAATGTGGCCATTTTTAGTGTTGTGCTTCTTAACGTGCTCTGCAGATATTATAACATGGCAGCATTTTCTTGTTGGTATATTCAATTTGCATCAGCTAGATCAATCTCACTGTTTTCACCGTTAAACAATACTTCGTGGAACGCTAAATTGTCTGAATTGTTTTGACGTTTGTCTCTTAGTGCGAACCCACAGCTGGATTCCGTAGGTTCATATAGGTTTCAGGGACGTAAAGAAGCAATTTATTGTGAATTTCGCCCAATAAGCCAATACATCTTACTCAATCTAATGTTAAATTCTTCCTTTTTCTTTTTCACTTGTGCTTTCCATTTATCTTACCGTTATGAGTCATACCTAAATATTTGGCTGTATTGACAAACGTAGCCTTGAAATTCAGTTAACCTTTCGATTAGTGAAATTGATGTGAACGGATTTCGTTTCGTTGAGCTGTATACGCTGTCTCATTAGTGATTCTCTTTAGTTTGCTGGTTTCCTGATCAACATTATCTCCAATTCGCATGATTACACCATCAACAGCAAATGTGGTAATAGTTCCTTATCTCGGTATTGGTTGGTTTCTTGTATACAAGTAGATACAAAATAGATCCTAAAACTCTGCCTTGTGGTATTCCTGCTGCGATTTTTTTCAAGGCGAAGTATTTCTGGCATGATTTTCTCGAAAGTGTCAATCAGTTATATTCCCCTCTGCAATTTTTAATTTTCTTTTCTCGGAGTCCACCACATGGAATGTGATTTCTGTTCTCTATTAACTGTTTAATTCTTTTAAGTAGCAAATTTTTCAAACAGCTTAGACATCGTTGGTAGCAGAGGAATTGGCCTATAAGATCTTTTGTCATTAGGTGGTTTGGCTGGTTTAGCTATCATTATAAGTTCTGCAACTTTGCATTGACGTGTAACATATTTTAACCGAAAGGCTTTGATGATTTGCCCTACGATCAATTCATACCCTGCGGTGCTTTTCCAGGATTTAGGTTAGGCTTTTACTCTAATAAAATAAAGTATAGTAATCATGAAAATGTTGGACCTTGAAATTTTTAGTGATTCTTCTGTTTTGAGGTCCCCTGAGTCCGAAAAAGTGAGTTTCGAAATGGTGTCTGTCTGTCAGTCTGGGTCCTACTACACCCCAGATGGTTTAACCAATCGAACTGAAACTTCAGATTTAAGCTTTTTTGATAAATTTGGAGGTCCCAGTGAATTTTACCCCAAATCTGCTAACCGGAAGTGGCCACTCCTTTGGTCCAGAAAATTTATTTTGCAAATATCTTAAAAAGTGTAAGGTTTACAAAAAACTACTTAATACAAAATGTTTCCAAAAATTAAAAAAAAAAATAAAATTTTTCAAAATTCTCTGTTCGTAAAAGAAAGTCGTGTGTTGGGCGTTGGCCACATCTCAACATAGAAATCTAAAAGATCTGGGATCTTGTTCGCGTCAGTGGGATAGAATCATCGTGTTCCGCCGGAATGAAAATCATACTTTAAGGTTCATCCTGCTTGAAGCAACTGTTTTTCTTTCGGTGTCGAATTTCTGGAACCGCAGTATGTATTTTGGGCATGAAAATCACCTCAGTGGTTTAAGGAGATTAGCATAATCCTCCGCCTACAAGTTGTGTTGAGAAAGACAATACAATAAAGTATCTATTCTTAGCTTGCAAATATTAATTAGTTCATGTTGTTTTGTTCCTCGATGCTTTTAAGGATACTTTCAGTGATTTTATTACCATCGCTAGTTACAATAATTGACTTCTCTTTATTGGCATTGAACTTTGCTTCTCAGCATTCGATGTTTGGAAATTTTATAGTTTTGTCTTGCCGTTGCTTTCAAGTGGAGCCTCGAATTTTTTTCAACTTGTTTTGCCACCTTACACTCTCGATAATTGGCGGGTTGATGTCTTTACAGTTTATACATTTGGCTGGAATATTTTTATTTCTTTTACACACTTCTATCATTTTCTTGCCAGCACATTTTACATATCGTGAGTCCCGCCCGTAGTATTTCTCTGTGAGGTTATAACCTTGACACTTCTTGCACAGAGGTATTTTTGTCTTGTTTTCCTCATAGGCTCAATTTTAACTCTCATATTTAGATTCCTTTTATATTTGTGTTTTGAATCTTTTATTTGTTATCAAATATGTTAACATAAGAAGTAGAAGCAGTCGTTTTCTAATGGTAGGACTCCCATTTTCGTTTTGTCTAATATTTTCAGACCTTTACTTTACAAGTCCTATATTATATCGTTGCTGGTGCAGGTTAAATGTAGGCCTTTAGCCATAACTTTCCACACGTCATTAATTTTATTTAAGGTCGAGACTTTATATTCAATCTCTGTTACCGAAGTCATCAACGCTTGGATTCCAGAATGGCTTGATATTCTCACAATATTAATTGATGGAGGCTGCTCCTCTATGGTTTTATCTTCTTGTTGCTCTAGGCTTTTAGCAGATTTAGCTACCTACTCAGACAGTCCGAATTCCGGCGAAGATTTAGCTTGCCTCTTTTCAACTCTATTCCATGGTATTTTTACTTCAAGATCCTATTGGCTTCTTTTTCTGGTTCATCTTCGTCTGTAAAGTTAAATGATATATCTACAGATTTCTAGACTCTGTTGTTTTCTCATCTGACATTTTTTCATCGGATGTTTCCTCATCATTTTGATTTTGTGTGTGCTTTTCATATTTATTTTACCTTCTTGTCTTAATCTCCTCCGCAGATCTGCTCCGTAAGCATTAGGAATGGCGAACATGTATTCCCGTTTATTTTTTGGCAAAAGCTGACCTACTCCCCCCAGAATTTTTGGAGCCCTAATCCGAAGAGTGTGGATGATAATCCCTGTTGTTTTAGCCATTGCCGTTGCCACATCTTGGCAACAATTGTGCATATTATACTATCTGCAACATAGCTACAGCTCTTCTGGGGTCAGACTCAGGCCAGGAAGCCGCCCAATTTTGGCACAAATAATTTTGGGCTTCTGGATTTTTGTGCTCAATAATCTTTTCGAAATGGTACTCTTAACGTTTTGAAAAAGTGTCAAGTCAATCGAACTATTTTTTTAACAATTTTGTACACAACATGATTTGGAGGTAACAAAATTCTTCAACAAGCGAATGTTCAGCCTACTGCATTTGCAAATTATACAGATATCGCAATCCATCCATATTTCAATTTCACATACTAGGTTTACCTCTATAGATGTGTCGGTTACGTATCTCGCGTATTTCTAGTTATGAGTGTCGAGAACTCGCAATTAACAAAGTCCCAATTGTGAGAAAGCCCGATTATGTAAGCATTACAAGAACTCGAAAAATCTGCTAAAAAATTTAGAAACTCATTTAATACTTACAAAATCGGCCACCAGGCGTTCCGATTTTAGAATTTGGTTGGTTTTATAAATTTTTATAAAAATAAACTTTACTTTTTTAATTGTAAATGTCATAATAGGGATTATTCCAAATTATTCTATCTAGTTTCGCGAATTTTGACCTTTGAGTTGCGCTACATGTTACCGAATTAGATTATTATACGATTCTAAGTTTAGACGAGATTTTTTTAGGGATTATTCGAAATTTTTTGAGAATATCGAGATTATTTTAGAACACTGATCCTACAGTAAATTTGTAAAGTGATGTAGATGAAGATGCGATTTGTTAACGAATTATAGTGATACATCGCTTTTCTCGATATTTTAAGGGAATTTCGAGGTTTTTACGCTTATTTCAGATTGGCTTGATGTTGAGTATTATGAAATAGAAATTATTTGAGATTTTATTATTTATTGAGATTATTGGAGTTTTTCGATTTCACTCAAGCACTGAGTTAGATGATCTTACGGGATAAGATTCTTGAAAGTCGAGATTTTGCTGTTTTTGGTTTAACCTAGATTTCCGCAATTGAACGTTGGTATCGAAGTTTGGGTAGGAAGTGATTCGAAATTTCTAGCGGCCTCTTTAATTTTTAAGATTATTGTAGGTATATTCAAAATTTGTTGTGAATAATCGTGTTTTTAAATATTATTCGAAATTTGCAAAGGGTTGAGATATGTGAGTAGGTTAGGTTAGGTTAGGTTAGAGGGACTGCTATCGCACACTTAGGCCAATAGTGGCCCATTGTGATACCACACGATCTTATCTCCCCTTTACCCCTGAAACCATCCAGTGCTACTTATGTAGCGTAAAATATCTCGCACTCCACAGATCGCGAGTTTCGAAAGGCTGTCCATACCGTACATACCCAAGTATTTATGTCTTCTGTATGATAGTGCCGGACACGAGGATAGGAAGTGATCTAAAGTCTCTTCCTCCTCCTCGTCCATGCAACTTCTACAAAAGTCATTTGTCTGTAGACCCAGCCGTCTTGCGTGCTTCCCAAAAAGGCAGTGTCCTGTCAGTAACCCTAAGACCAATCCTAACTCTCGTCTTCCCAGGGATATCAGTGCCTTGGAGCGCCGAAAGTCCAGTTTTGGCCAAACCTGTTTTGCTACCCTGCACGTGAGAGTGTTAGTCCATCTCTCATTTGTCAAGGCGATTGCCTTTCTACTGAGTGCCAATTTGAGCGCTGCTATAGGCCTACCCAGACCTGCCCTTTCCGTCTGCATCTGGAGAGTCGTACCGTACCTAGCTAGTTCGCCGGCCTGCAGTTCCCCGTGATGTCCGAGTGACCAGTGTCCCCTCATTAAGAGATGATCGGCAATCCAGCGCCACCCGTGACCTCAGACAAACCTGACCGCCGCCTGACTGTCCACATAAATTGCGATATTCCTTACTGATACCACATTATGCTTCAACTATGTCACGACTTCCCCGATCGCCACCACTTCAGCTTGGTACACGCTGCAGTAGCCAGGAAGACGAACAAAAATATTAACATTAAGCTTCTCACAGAAGACTCCGGCGCCTACCTTACCATCTAGCTTAGAGCCGTCCGTGAAAAATTGCACTGCCTCGTTTTCCAGTATTGATCCGTCCCTCCACGATTCCCTTGAAGGGCAGACGGTCCGGAACCCTTTATCGAAGCACAAGGTTGGTATAACATAATCTAGATTCACCAGTTCATCCCTTAGTGATCCAACTATCGTCGAGTACCCCACCTGCAGACACATCCACTGAGAGACAGCCGTAAGTCGCATAGCCACCTCGGCTGCCTTCTGCTTACCAAAAAGTCCTACTGGAATAAGATGGAACGTAACCTCCAAAGCGCGAGTAAGTGTCGTCCTAAGAGCCCCACTTATAAGCATGCAGGCCTTTCTTTGCACCCTTTCCATTCTATTCCTGTATGTTACCTTGTCCAGAGCTGGTCACCACACGCCCACTCCGTACATAAGTACAGGTCTCACTACGGCAGTGAACAGCCAGTGTACCAGCTCCGGTTTCAAACCCCATCTCTTACCTATGGCGTTCCTGCACGAGTAAATGGCTATAGTGGCCTTATTTACCCTCTCTAACGTGTTAGGCATCCAGCTGAGTTTATTGTCCAAGATTATGCCCAAGAATCTCGCTCTATCAGAAAAAGTCAGTCTAGTGCCGTTTATCGTAGGCGGGCAAACTACCGGAATTTTATACTTCCTGGTAAAAAGTACCAGCTCTGTCTTGGACGGGTTGATCCCCAATCCACATTTGCTGGCCCATTTGGTAACGATCAATAGTGCATTTTGCATAACATCTCTAATCGTGTCCAAATATTTACCTGGTACCGCTATCGCTACATCATCTGCGTACCCTACAACCAATACCCCCTCTCTCTCCAGTTCCAACAGCAATTCGTTATTCACTATACTCCAGAGAGAAGAGGACATTACACCTCCCTGCGGGGTTCCTCTAACCACCCGCCTTCTAATTGTGGACTCCCCCAGTTCTGAGGTAATAACCCTGCTTAACAGCATATGATTAATGAACCTACTTATAGAGTAATCCACCTTCAAAACTGACAATCCCTCCATGATCGCCTCCGTCTTTACGTTATTAAAGGCACCTTCAATATAGAGGAATGAGACCATACAGAACTCCTGCGAGTAAATCGACTTCTCAATTGTGCGTACCAAAGCGTGCAATGCTGTGTCCACCGACCTCCCTTTACAGTACGCATGCTGTGACATTGCCCAATTACTGGGTTCAATTTTTGATCGTATAAATACATCCACCATCCTTTCCAATGTTTTCAGCAGAAAGGATGATAGAGTTATAGGCCTCAGATCCTTCGGATAAGCATGCGAGCTTTTTCCCGCTTTCGGAATGAAGACCACCTTGACCTCCGTCCGTTTCCTAGGAATATAGACAAATTTCAGACATCCTCTGAAGATCATCTCCAGCCAGGGAAGGATAACTGCCAAGTTCCTCTGGATCTCCGCCGGTATAATCCTATCTGGGCCAGCCGATTTATAAGGCGTAACCCCGTTCATTGCCCACACGATCCGTTCCCTATCCACGATGCCCTCCATTTCTTTTGAAGGTATTTCTCGATGAGCCCTCGGCTCCGTCGAGTCATCGAGGCTTCCCGGAAAGTGCGTATTTATTAGAAGCTCCAGAGATTCCATACTAGAAGCTGTCCATGACCCATCCGGCCTAATTAAATAACTAGGACTGTTCCTTGAAGTCTCAGATACCTCTTCCATTTTACCACATAAGAGTCTCCAGGACCCCCTTTGTGCCTTCCTCAACTCTCTTTTATAATTCCTCAGGTCCTCCTTATATGAGTCCCAATGCCGAGCTTCCCTGGTATTCTTGGCCCTAACAAAGGCTATCCTACAAGCCTTCCGATAGGTCTCCAACCCAGTGGACCACCATGTCGGCTTCTGTTTGCCCCTAGGTTTTATCAGGGGGCACGCAGCATTAAATGAAAGATTGCATGCCTTTGTGACAATATCAACCATGCAATCCAGTTCTTCTACTGTTGCCGGAAGTTCTGAAACCTCCAGCGGCAATACCTCCTCTAACACCTCCCCGTATTTGTTCCAGTTTGTCCTTCTAGGATTCCTGAAAGCTTTCTCTCCATTCTCCAACCCCTGATCATATGAAAAATAGTATCTGACGCAAATGTCACATCCAAGACCTCCTGTCGATTCCTGACAATAAATGTTGGTTCTCGCCCAATATTGCAAACTAAAAGGTTAGTATTTAATAAGTATTCAAAAAATAACTCACCCCTTTCATTAATGTCTGTGCTTCCCCAGATTGTGTGATGCGCGTTTGCATCACATCCAAGTATGACACCTACCCTTCTTTGACCGGCTTCCCGGATCAGTTCCCCCAGGTTATCCGGTGGAACCTCCTTCTCCCGATTCATATAGGCTGAGGCTAGCCATAATTTTACACAGCCAACCTCAACGCTCGCCGCGTTGAGGAAGAAGAGGTAAGGCTGGGGGTAGGTTAATATGTGAGTAAGGCCATATAGATATTTTTTCAGACTCTTTTGGAAAACGCGTTCCATTTTATTTACAACCAATTTTATGCATCAAACCTATAATTTTAATTTGTTTTCTTGAACTAAACTAAAAAAGTAAAGTTGTTGTTGTTAAATATTAAACCAAAGCCGCAATCAAAAAAGAGAGCTTTTATACTCTAAATATTGCTAAAACAAGGTTTTGGTTGCATACATCATTTTCTCTCATATAATATTCTCATTTGCATGCACAATTCCAATTGCTTTCTTCTCCATTTAAACAATGAATAAAAATAAAAATTTAAAAATTTTTTAATTGAAAATAAAATGCGGAGAAAGAGATGATGACCGATTAGTTATGGTTCGGTCAATGAATAGATGGGGAAATAAACAGAACACAATTTTGATTTGTGTGCTTATGTTAAATTGAAAAACCCGAACTTCTTTTCGCATGCGATGTATGCATTGCATTCATGGAGCAGTTGCCTCTGTTACTGAAACATTTTATTTCTAAAGAACTAAAGACATATTATCTCCTCTCCTCCATTGCCTACATAAATTTTCAAAATTATAAATTTTGCAGAATTATTAACACCATATGAAGAAAAAACATCATTAAATTTTAATCCAGAGCACATAAATCACCATTAACGGTAATAAAAACATATTTTACAATTTTAACTTCTATTTTTTTTCACTTAATTTAAATAATTTTTGTATTATTCATAACAACATAAAAATAATAATCATGTATAACACTTTTTTTACGTTTTTTTTGGAAATTGAAAAAAAAATTCATTCGACCGATCACAATAAATAAGAAAACAAAAAATCCCGTTACGATATAAAATATAAATACTCATTGTGGTTTTCTTGTGCGTATAACAGAAGATTGGCACTTTAGGTAATTTAATAAAATGAATCTTATAAAAATTTCAGACAAAAATAGCAATAAGCGATCAAAATAAAAAACATAAAAACAATAACATGCCAAGTCTGGTAAAATGTTAATGATTTAACGTTTTTTTTTTTTGTTATTTTATGATTGATAATAATTCGCGCAGATGATTTGCGCGTTATATTATACATATTATAGAAAGTGATGAAGATATACAATAAAATTGGTTAGAGAAAAGTTTTCATTGATAATTTGTTACAATTTTTAAATTATTTGGAAATTATTTTAATTAAGTTTGCAAAATTTGGTGAAATCATTCAAAACCGCAATGATGAGTATGTGTGGGTCTATACTTATTACAGAAAATTTCGATTGTAATGTTAAACTACCGGATGTTTAAATATGTATAAATCTCTAAAATTGAAGATGATCTTGAGTTTTAGAAAATTGGATACTTACTTTCTTCCAATGTATACCAATTAAATGCCTTTTCTTTCCATCAATCATGTTGAATTACAGGTAAAACATCTTTTAATAAGATCACTCAGCTAATAAACTGTTGAACAGATGCGGTTCGATGCACACTGCCAACCATAATATATTTGGTCTACTTATCGATAATTGTAACCGAGATTAGGATGAATAGCCAAATTGGGGGTTTATATTAAGATATAACTGTGAATCTCAAAAATAATAATAAAAACTTTCGATTTTTTAACGATATTTCTATAATCAGTAGTGTTTCATAATATAATAACATCCATATCCATAATCGTATTTGTTTTGTTGTTATTTTTTTTTTATGTACTTACATAATAATGTTAATGTTTATTACACGGAATGAATAAAGATTTTTATTTTTAACATCACACTATTTAGTTACATTCTATTTACTATTTGTATATATTATATAGTATTTTACCGTTTTAATTCGTTTGAATTGTTTATGATGTGATCTTAAGAGAATTTCTTTTGTTAAATTTTGAATTGTTTTTAGAACCATAAAATAAACCGAAGAAGTCATAATTCGTCGGCATGTACATAAGAATAATTATAAATTCGCATACAAACTATAATCGGTTTTGTTTAAAACTTTATTCGACAGGCAACAAATTTTTTTTAGTAGGTCAATATGTACGTATGCGTCAAAAGAAAGAATTCATAATAATTATAACGCTGAAATATGATAACAATCGAGTCCAATGAAATATGACCGTCATAAATTTAATCCTCTATTATTCAATAAAAAAACAAAGAAAAATTGATTAGAAATTTAATAGTCAACAGACAATTATAAAAGTTCGTATAAAAGTATAAAAGACAAGTTCATGACTCCAGCGGATTTTATATAGTGTACAATTAATTACAAATTTGGGTGTGAAATTAATTTTTCTGATATTTTAAATTCAATTCAACCCGTCCCTATTAAATTAACCCGAGAGTAATGAATGCCATCGTGAGTAATATTTTGTTTTTAGGTAAGTAAAGTTTACTATCATATTCAATTAGAATTTGAGTTATCTATCAATCATCGATTCGATTGCCTCCAAAGGGAAATTCCCCTGCGTGTTTAGCTCAGTATTTAAATCTTCTAAGCTGTATTTCTTTGTTGATTTTATTAGAGCAGTGGTTTACTCTTTTAATCTTTTTTTTATTATACCTTTTTCATTTACCGTTGGTCTGGGCCAGTGGCGTAACTACAATGCCCCCCCTCCCCCACAAAATTTTTCTTGGGCCCCTAAAAATACTTCTTTTACCTTTGAACAAGTAAAGCTTTTATTTCACATAAAAAATTTGCTTTACGTCGTTTTTTAATTAAACAATTATTTCTTCCTACTATCTAGCGTCCAGCCTCGCATTGTTTAAAATTAAATCCAGATATTTGACCCTGCAGACTGTTAGTGCCCGAAAAAAATCGCAACTAATTCAGTGGAAGAAACCTTCTTTACCGGTAAAACCTTTTACCATTTATCGGTAAACTTTGCGATTTTCCATTTACCTGAAGTTTTTACAAGAAAACACAAGAAAAGTGGTGCTCAAACCTGACACGAAACAAATAATACCAATAATTTCAAAAATGTCGAATTTTCAAGGTATCTTGTATATTCTGGAAAGCTTAATTTTTAAAAGTCAAATTTTTCGTAAATATGTAAAACCGAAGGAAATCCTATACGCAATAATCACTGCCATGTGAAATGTAAATAACCTGAACATTCTTGAATAATTTCGAATATCTTAGGAATTATCGAAATTTTGGCGTTCTCTCTTTGACACTCAGAACATTATCATACAAAATTCGAATTAATTTGAAAATCTCGAATAATAAAATTATCGAAAAACTTAAGAATTCTAGAATAATCCACGGAATAATCTCGATTACCCCAGAAAAATTCGAATAATCTCTGTTTTAAATGAATCTCGAAAATTAGCGAATTATTTGTGAAGTAACTTAATGTTACAAAGCAAAATGTTACTAAGCAAGATAAGGCTAAGTTCAGCCAAACGTAGTAGATAACCATGTTATTCGAATAGGCTCTAAGATTCTCGAGTAACATCGAACTATTAGAGTATACAAATAAAATAATTTACTGATTAAACAAAATAACTTTTATTGAATTAAAACAATGCTTTGTACTTGTAATATGGACAAGGAGGAAGTGAAGTCAAAATAAAAAGTAAACTGAAAAATCAAACTACATACTGATTAATCAAACTACTTATCGCTTTAACTTAATTCACTTTTGTCGCCATCTATTGGCAATAATACTAATTAGAAATTAAATTGAATTTAAACTATGTTATCCAACATTCCTCCTCAAATTTAATTACGTTAATATTTTGATTTATTTTAGTCCACACAAATTGCGAAGCCAGTTTGGTTCCAGATAATGGCTTTGTACACATGTCTGCAATCATTTCTTCCGTTGGACAATATTGACATTCAACGACCCTCTTTTTTATGCAATCTTTAGTGAAATTATATTGTACGTCACGTCAATATGTTTCGACCGGTTGGTGTAACCTTCCGGAAAAATTAGTGCTAGGCAGCTTTGGTTGTCTTCATACATCACAGTTGGATCGACGACATCTATTTTAAAATTACGCATAAGAGCACGTAACCAAACTATCTCACGGCAAGCCTCTGTTAAAGCTATAAACTCTGCTTCGGTTGAAGATAGAGCTACACAAGTTTGCTTTTTGCAACTCCAACTGATAATTGACCCATAATCCATAAAAATGTAACCGCTGTTAGATTTTCTATCTGATCGATCTTCGGCCCAATTGGCGTCTGCGTATCCAATCAGTTTTACATTGTCACTCCCATTTAAAATCAGCTTCAATTTTATGGTGCTTTTCAAATATTTTACCACTCGCTTTAATTCATCCCAATCTTCTTGAGTTGGATTCTTTGTTTTTTGAGTTAATATTGCTACACTTGCTGCTATATCAGACATCCCATAAGTCTTTGATATTCAACATTATTTATCAATAATTGAGATGATGGACCCTTTTGATATTCGACCTTCAATGGCATTTTTGAACACTTCGTATTTTCCAAACCAAATCGTTTGATAATTTGATTTATGTAAGATGTTTGACTTATTTGATAGATATTATCCATAATTTCCACTTCAATTCCAATGTAACATTTGATTTGTCCTAAACTGTCGACTTGGAAACTTTTATTGAGATTGTTTTGGACTTCTTTGATTTCATTGATTTCCTTACTGGCTACTATTATGTCATCAACGTAGATAATCATATAACAACTGCCATTTTTATTATGTCTGGTGAATAGACATGGATCTTCGTCACTTTGCACGAAATCAGCTTCGAATAACTTTGTTGAATTCCAAATTCCATACTCTTACTGATTGTTTTAATCCGTATAGGTTCCTCCTTAAACGACATACTAAATTTTTGTTTTCGACTTCAAAACCCGGCGGCTGATTCATATAAATTTCTTCTTTGAGCTCACCATTTAAGAATGCGGTTTTTGCATCTAGGTGATGAACCAATAACTTCTCTCTGCTGGCGATCGTCAATAACAAACGGAATGTGGTTTGTCGTGCCACTAGTGCAAATACTTCGTCGTAGACAATACCGAATAGCTGCGAAAATCCTTGAGCAACTAATCGAGCTTTGTATCGCACAACGCTGCCATCCGCATTCGATTTCAGTTTAAAAACCCATCTACATCCGACTGTTTTTCGATCAGCTGGTAATTTGACAATTTCCCAGGTGATATTTGCTTTTTCCAGAAACAATTAAATTAACTTTATTTATTTTTTCGATTAACCGCTTCGGTGGAACACCCTTGTTGACTCTTGATGATCTACGAATATTTAAATCATTTTCTTTATTGCTTTCATCCGCTTCTGATTCATTATTTTGCTGGTCATCTGGTTCATTTTCTTTATTGTCCGAATTATGGTTAACGACGTTTTCTTTATTTGCATAATTTGATTTTATTTCATTGGGATTCGGTCCGATTGGATCGTCGGCAAAATGCACATCATGACTTATTAATAATTTTCGTGCAGAACGATCATAACATCTATATGCTTTAGATTCCAAATCGTAACCCATAAAAATTGCTTCCACTGCTTTTGAATCCAATTTGCTCCTTTTCTCTTTTGGTACATGTACATATAGATTTCTATCCGAATATATTTAAATTTTGCAAATTCGGCATATTGCCGCACCACAACTCATA
This sequence comes from Tipula vernalis, assembly GCA_958295665.1. Lineage (NCBI taxonomy): Eukaryota > Metazoa > Arthropoda > Insecta > Diptera > Tipulidae > Tipula > Tipula vernalis. The sequence goes on from OY282559.1 coordinate 108,957,698, forward strand.
TGGTGTTTTTGGAATCGACTTAGATGGCAATCGATTTTGGAGAAATGTTGCCGTCATAACTGCTTCGGCCCAAAAAATATGATCTAAATTTGCATTGGCTAACATGCAACGTGCCATTTCAATCAAGCTTCTATTTTTGCTGTCCGCAACGCCATTGTGCTGTGGCGAATATGTAGCTGTATATTGAATGCTGGTTCCGACACCTTTAAAATAGCCAACTAAATCTTCTGTAAGGATGTAACGATTACCATTGTGTGATGCAGTCTGCATCGGACCACATATGTCTGTGTGTACCAGATCCATCGGTGCCTTGGTTGACGTCATTGAAACTTTCGGAAATGGCATTCTCGACATTTTTCCTTTTAGACAGAATTCACAAATATCGCTGCAATTGCATTTTCTGACCTTCATTTTCTGGCTCACTAAATTCTGATTGTCCAAATGCTTTATGATATTTATATCTCTATGTCCGAGAATTCGATGCCACTAATGTGCACAAAGAGTACGTTCATTGTTTACCTTATCGACATTATGCGTTTGCCTCAGACGGTATTGATTACCAAAAGCCTCGCCAATATTATTGATTTTATTATTCCTCTTGATGAATACTTCATTTTTGGTGAATTCAACATTTATACCTTTTCTTGCCAATTGTTTCACTGACTAGATGTTAGACGAAATTTCCGGAACGTATAAAACATCTTTTATTATGGCTGACATTGGTTTATTTCTATGATCGCAGAATTGGACATTTACTGTACCTTTACCTATTGACCAATATTCTTTATTATCTGCAACACGAATGCTTTGAAATCTCCTTTATTATTGCTAATATGACACATAGCTCCTGAATCAATAATCCAGTTATTTGATGAACCATTTTCCTTATGTGTCACGATAAACAATTAATTATTATCTGAATTGTCAATTGTATTCGCTTTATGCATCTCTGTTGATTTCTTCTTATGTGATTTCTTTTTAGACCACTTTTCAAATTTTCTGCATTCGCTTTTAATATGGCCTTTCTTTTTGCAAAAGAAACATTCCAAAATGCCTGAATGGACTTTCAGAACATTACCACATGCGCCATCAGATTGGTTGTCACTATCCAATTTGCGTTTATACTCTTCAATCAATTTCGCTTGCACTATTTTTAAATTTAACTCGTTTGCTTTTTGTGTTTGTAGCGCTGTAACCACAGTATCATAGCTGCATGGTAGTTGTCCAAACAATAGACCGATCTGCCATTTTTCAGACAATTTCTCTTCACCGAGTGCATCTATCCTTTGAAACATATCTGTCAGCCTGTCGTTAATAAACTTAAGTTTTAATTTAAATTGTCCAAAGAAACAATTTAACAAAATCAAAGTTCATTAAAAATTTGATATATAATAATTACTCAGTGTGGCCCAATGATCGTAACTAAGTGGAACCATGTCAGTTGTAGGTCTCCTCTATTCATATAAAATGATAACGACTAAAAATTACAACTGACCAAGATCTAGAAGATAAGTGACTTAGGCCAGGTGTGTTGCGTCCCTATATGTAAGGTAATATCTAGCATTATACGGAGTTACATATAGGGACGCAACACGCCATTTTAGGATCGCCGACTTCTCCTAAAAAATATAAATTCACTTGGGTACGATCTTTGGAGGCAGACTGAGAAATTATTGATTATCCAATTTTATGCGAACAGGGATGCAACACGTCTGTCCTAGTCACTTATCTTCTAGATTTTTGAATGTTGCAATATTTTTTAGATAGATGTGATCGCCCAGTGTAGTATGTCCACTTGGGTACGATCTTTGGGCCAGAATGAGATTTTTTTTTATATCCAACTTTATACGAACTTACATACAGGGACATAGTACGCCTGTCCTAAGTGACTTATCGTCTAGATTTTTGAATGTTGTATGATTTTTTCGAAAGAAGAGATCGCCCACTACCCTTAGTGAAGTATGTCGACTTGGGTACGATCTTTGGGGCAAACTGAGATTTTTTATTATATGCAACTTTATACGACCTGACATATAGGGACGCAACACGTCTATCTAAGTCACTTATCTTCTAGATTTTTGAAAGTTGTAAGAATTTTTAGACAGAGGAGATCGCCCACTGCCCTTAGTGAAGTATGTCGACTTGGGTATGATCTTTGGGCCAGATTGAGATGTTTTTTTACAACGATCTTTATACGAACTTACATATAGGGACGCAACACGTCTGTCCTAAGCTATTTATCTTCTAAATTTATGAAAGTTGTAATATTTCTTAGATAGAGTGGATCGCTCACTACCCTTAGTGTAATTTGTCCACTTGGGTACGATCTTTAGGCCAGATTGAGATTTTTTTTATATTCAACTTTATACGAACTTACATATTTATATGACGCATCACGTTTGTCCTAAGTGACTTATTTTCTAGGTTTTTGAAAGTTGTAATTTTTTTAGATAGGAGGATCGCCCACTACCCTTAATGAAGTTGTTATCATTGTTTTTGGATAGATGGGACCTCTGACTGTCTGTAAAACATGTGTCCACTTAGTTACGCTCTTTGGGCCAGATTGAGTCATTTTTATACATCAAATTTCGAATGAACTTTGAGTTACTTCGGTCTAAAAAGACCAAAGTATTGAAATCCTGTAAAAAATGATCAAAAATTTGGTTGGTCCAAAACCACTTTTCTCGATGTTTTGAAAGTCCCTGAGTCTAAAAAAGCAAAAAAAAAAAAAATATCCGTCTGTCTGTCTGGATGTCTGATGCTGTACCCATGGTATTTCGAGAACGTCTTATTCGATTTAAAATTTTTTTTTGCCAATCTGTTTCTATAGTAAGGCCGAGGTTTGAAAAGCTTTAGTTCTTGGAACTTGGCTATTTCTTAACCGATTATGACGAAATTTGACATGTGCGAAGAAAATTTGGTTCTAAACTGAGTTTTAGATCTAAACATCAATTTAGAATTGCAAAAGCTGCAACCATCCCTTATCATCGCTACAGAAAGTAAAGAAAGATAATCCATTGTAGTAAGATATAATAATCCAATGTTGGTGGAATATAGCTGAGCTATTCCAATGTTTTCAAATTATATTCCCATTAAAGAATTTAAAGTTGTAATATCAAAACTTATATCTCTTTAACTGTTGCTGAACATACCGCGGGCACATTTATGTTTGGTAACAAAGTCCAATTTACTTTTTTTCTTTTCAGGTTGAAGAATGCTTCTTATTTTCTCTGCAGCTATTTTTACCACATCGTCTACTTGTCTTCGCAACCATATCCTTGGTCGTTTTTCCCTTCTTGGTCGGGTGCCTCTATTGTCTTACGTTTCCTACGGTAGTGGTCTCGGTAGTTAATTCTGTGCCTCCTTCTTTTTTGCTAATTTTGTCACTTACCATTTTATAAGGGCCCTTCCAAGGCCGTGGAGTCACACAACAATACAATCCGTCCAGTAATTCATCTGGATGGTGTAACGTTGTTGTATCAATTAAAACCAGTTGTCCAATTTTAAAATATTCTTGCTACCATTTTTTCCCAAAGACTCTTTCGTTTTTTGGACCGATTTCCATCTGGTTAATGAGTTTATATATTGTCGTCTGAAACTGTGAGTTCCCAAATAACCAAACTGTAAGTTCCCAAACAAGGTAAGCCTTTGTTTGGCAAGTTAATGTTGTTATTTCTTCGAATGTTAAGGTTGCCTCTCCTATCAGTCTTTTGAAATGATAATTTACTGATTTTAGTGCGGCCTCCGATAATTCCACAAAATGCAGTGCTCTCGCAGTAGAAGTTACAATGTTTGAAACTAGTTGTTCCACCCAATTCTTAAATCCCGTTGTCTTACTAGCACCAAATATTGCAAAAAATATCGGTACATATTCCTCATTGACCACCTCAATGTGGGCAGCTTTCGTTGCCATACAAACAAGAATTGCAAGGTTAGCCCCTTGTATGATTTATTGCCTCTATCTTTTAATACTGCAATCAACTCTGGACTTCAACAATGGCCGAGAAGGAGCTAATCTGGCTTCTGGTAAATTACCCATTACATAATTGTTACTTAATGGTTTACTGAATCGAAGACATCTCGGACATTTAGATATTTCTTGTCTGACATTTCTTCCAATTTTATTCAGATATGTGCTAAAGTTAACTGGGTACTGGCCTTCTTAGATTTTCAGGTTAACAATTGGATGTGAATGTGGAAGGATCAAAGGATGTTTTTCATCGAAGTACCATGCCGTTGAGTTATGTATTCGAACGCCAAATTCACTAACTTTTTCTCTAGAACGTTTACATGTCTTAACTCTGAATTATGAATTAGCCAAGTTGTCGGAGTGTTTGTTAACCAACTTGAACTGTCTTTTGATACCCTTGGCCATCTTTATGTTTTTGTATTTGACGATACATTTTCTCAATGTCTGCTTTATAGACCACCCTATGTTTTCTCCATCTTAACAGGATCGAAATCAATTTCTCCTGTAGTGTTGGCCCAACCAATTGTTGATCGTTGAGGCTCTTGCTGTTACTACAACACGTAGCTTTGTGGTCGTGCTGCTTTCTTTTACTACTGTATGATACGGTATGAAATATTCTTCTGATAGACTCATTTCACCTTCACAGAGTTGCATGGGACCATTTGTTACATTTCTTGTAGTCACTGGCATATGTTTGTGATACTACTGGTGATTTCTCCTCCAACTGTAGGAATTTATTACTCTCGTTTTTGAAGCTCTAAGCATTGGTGATTGTACCTCTCCTAGTAGCTAGTTTACTGACCTACATATTATCCATCCTAGTTCCGTTTTGTGTGCTACTGGTTCTCCTGCTGCACCTTTTATCACATCTTATTAGGTATATTGTACTCTTCCTAACTGGCTTTTTAAGTAGTTCACCCTGTGAGTGTTCATAAAATTTCAAGACGTCAGCATGTAAATGTGGAATTTTTATATTCGGTAATCGGATGTCTATTGAGTTGAAGTTTGCTTGTTGATGAGTTTTATTACAATGCCATCATGTGCCTGCTTAATGTTGTCGTAATTATCCACGAAATATTTTGACTTCATCTTCTTCTGGAACCTCTATATTTATTTTGTCGTCGAGGTCCATGATATGTTCCATCATCCTCTCCATATGTTTCAAAACAAGATTTAGCGCTTGTTTTGATTTTTTTTTATGCTTACGCATCCTTAACTGTACGTATTTCCCTGTAAAGGGAATAGGAATCTCATCTTTACGTTTTGTAACTTCCTCATCTGGTTGAATTCTTTCTTGTTGGTTGATACGGAATTTATACTATTACCAGATGAGCATTGTTCCCCTTTCGGCGTTGGTTTACCGCTATCCTCTATACTTAGCATTATGAAGGATGATCTTTGAGGATTGCCCGCTTATGTAGTTAGTGTCGGTGTTAGTGGTAGCCCACTGAATAATCGTGTAGGCATATCATCAATAAGAATGATTTAGCTCCAACGGTGGGATTCTTAGTATAACACCTTTAAAGCGTCTATTTTCATATCTAAATATGTCTATGTTTTTCGACTATTTCCACCTACTACTTCTTGTTTTTCTCTTTTCGACATTGTTCCGTTATTTTGTCGGTAAATGTTTCGAACGGCGGTGGACAAACTTTTCTGATTTACTAAACTGCGCAAACTATTCTACATGTTAAAGAACTGTTTAATGATACACACTTAAACGCTCGAATGGGTTTGATAAGAGCCTTAATAGGTATAATCGTGGTTTCTAAAGGCAAACTCGATATACCGTTCTAATTGCTTCCCCTGTACCTTAAATGAACTTGATCTCTTGTGATTACACTTAACTCGGCATGTGCCATCAACATCCTCGTTTGGGCACACGTTTAACCCATCTCATCCCATAATGGAACTGACACAAAGACGATGGGCCTAAATAATTAAAAAAAAACGATTTTTTCCAGTTTAGAAAGATAACATAACAACTCAGGGTTAATTTAATTAATTATTGAAGTCAATGATAACTTACAAAAGTATTTAGCGAACTAGTTTAAGTCTTGGTGAATTCCCTCTGATATATGATGTTAGAACTATAATGAGAATTAATAAAAATATTGTATTACTTATAATTTATTGAACTGATAATGATTTTAAAATTGATAAAGAATACTGAACAAATTTTATGCAAAGGCAATTGATTACTGCAAAAAGTACTTACTAAATAATGTAATTTTACCAAATCTATTAATTTTTTGCATTTTTTAAGTCTGACTCATTCGATTAACTCTTTATAGATATCGACTTGCGTAATATCCGGTCTCACTTATATTACAAATCTATAGGTTATAAAAACATAGTAAAAGCTATAATACTAAATGATAAGAATATTACCCTGTATAGAGTAGTATCAGTGGCATCTATACATTTACACACGAAAGAGCCTTAATTCTCGCTTCATCTTCTCAAGTAGCTGTCTACAGGAGGCATAGATTTTGTGATGGCCCATGTAACAGTTCCCGATTCGAAAGAGTGATCCTCATTTATGTAGGGTTTGCATTCCAAAATCAATCTTTTGCACTTCAAATTTAAAATTTTGCAAATCAAATTTACCCTCAACCTTTTGCAAATCAAATTCAATCATTTGCTAATCAAATTCAACAATTTCTAATCAAAATTTGATTAGTCAAAAAATGTTGGGCAAATACTTACTTTAGGCTTGGGCGAACAGTATATGCGATTTTGTGAATGGCCTTTATGCTAAGCTGTTATAATGCCTTAGATATTCGAAAAATATTTCACTTTTGAAAAAGTGGGGTATTTAGATGTTTAGGACGACCATGTTCGATATAAACGATATAAATTTGTGATTTGTAAATGAAGAATTACTTTTTCCCGAATGGAAGCCATTAGCTTCCGAATGGTATCTTCAGTGACTCTGGCAGATGCTCGTTTCTATCTGTACTGAAATTCTTCATCATTTTTCGCAGCTTTAGGCTCTTTTTTTAATTACTTCATCACTGAAGCCCAATATTATGGATGAAATATCCCGCCTTTAATATTAGATATGGTAGTACGAATGTTAACAACATTGGTTCCGCTCTTAGTGTATTCGACATAAACACAGATTTTAAGTTTAAAAATTCCAACTTCAGTTATTTCAGCCTTATTTTCTTATTTCTTGCTGACGTCATTACACGCAACTACACTCGATAAATTCATGGGTTTATCAAGTGTAATTAAAAAGTAAGCTATAACTGTAATTATTTATTGCAGTAACAGCTTAAAATGTGTATTTATGTTAGACGTTCTACACATTAAGCACTTTATGATTTAATTTTTTTTTTCGGTTTACGTAGAATAAAAGGAATTTAAAATTTATCGAGTTCTAGTGCAGTTCTCATGGAAAACACTACTAAAGCCTGTGAACCAACTTTTGTTAATTCTGCCTGGCGCGAAGTGGTTGATATCAGTTTTTGTTCTATGTCTATTGTTGATTTAGTTTTAAACTGAGGTGAGTGATGAATGACATTCTCACCTTTGATCATAGGTTCATCTCTTTTAACATGCACTTTAACATACCACCATTTAAACCATATCGTAATCGGAAATTAACCGATTGCCAACTATTCTCTTCTAAGCTTGTTTCAATTCTTGATCCTTCAACTAGTATTCGGTCGGCAAAAGACTTGAAACAAATCCTTCTGGTGCTCTGACCTTAAAAGGTTAAGGAAACAAACTAGAAAGTTGAAGAATAGAGCTAAAAGAAGTAATCTTCAATCTGATTGGGATAGTTTCCTAAAATACCAAAATAATTATAAGAATAGCTTAAGATCTAAACTTATTTGAGGAAATTTACAGAGTTTCTGCTGTAACTAGACTTAATAAAGCGCTGGCTAAAAATGATATTTGTAGGTTTGATGGGACATAATGGCAAGTTTACCTCCTCGAAATGAGAGGCGGCTGAGCTGCTTCTATCTGTGCACTTTCCTCGTTGTGACATAATCAATATTGTTTGTGGCGCCTCTGCGGCCACTAACAGTTATATCGCTACTCCTGATTGGGACATAGCACATCAAATTATCACCCCTGAAGTTTTGCGTTGGAGTATTTTCAGTAACATGCAACATCTTCACGCTCTTTGCCAAATTTTTCAACTTCTTTCATTTTGATGTAATTTTGAGGACCATCTATTTTGACATAGGTCTCGTCGTCCATTATGATACAAGAATCTTTTCATTCGTTCAACCCCTTGTTTAACACTTCTCTTGGGGGTTTTTCACTTCTCATTTGTCCGTAGATTAGTTCTGGTTTCAGCTCGTTGCACCATCGGTTTGGTTGTTTTGGTTTTTCTGGCCAAATCCTACATTTTATTTCGAACAATTTTTTTTTTGCTCCGGATCCGGGCCTATGTGATACGGAAAAATTGATTTGAAATTTATTTTTTTACATTTGTTACCGTATTAGAACAGAATTAGAATATAGGCCATTTTGGTGGCCGGTTCCTAGGATTTTCTCAAGAAAATTCCGAAAATCACTTATCGAAAGTATAACAAAATTTTCTTATTTTAGCCAGGTATCATCAGAATATATCCTGCCATAGAGAAAAAATCTAAATTTGTTCTTGTTTAAGGGTATCTCTGGACCATAAGCTCTTTGTTTTTCGATTCGGTGGCTGGTATGTTAATATGACTTCCAGCTTGAAATTAAACAGATTAACTTGCACCACAGCAAGTCAGCTTCATTTGAATTATGGAAGTTGCTTGCTGAATCGCATACAGATTACGGATGCTAGACTTACTAGCGCATTGGCTAAAAATGATACATGTAGACTTGATGCTCTTCATCTATCAAATGCCATTATTAACTCTGATTTTGGTTACTCTCTAACCCCTAAAAGTTACAATGAAGCTCTCGATTGGGAACTAGCGGATCAGATAATTAAGTTCCATGTTCTGCGTTGGAATATTTTCTGTCTTAAATCGTACAAACTAGGTGCAAAGCGTTTCGGCCTATTACTCTGTCCTCAACATTTCTTAAAACGTTTAATTCCTCGCTCAGTAAGATGCAACATGCTTGTAGAGCAAGTAAGTCCTGTGAAACCGCTCTAAATGAACTGGTCACTAGGATCGAAAGATCCATCAATAAGAAAGAGTTTCTTGTAGATACTTTTCTGGACATTGCTCTTTCCTGGTAGCCTTTGATAGTACATCGTTTACTAACGCCTGCCTGTATCAATTTCGCTATTGATCCCACCGCTGTAAAATGGATTGATTATATGCTCAAATCTCGCTTTGTTGAGGTTGACTTGAATAATCCTTCAATCTTGGTCAAAGTTGACAAAGGTTGTCAGTTATGGCTCTTGGTGATTGACGATCTACTGGAAAGCAACTAAATGTGTTAACCGATTTAACGTAGAACCCTAATAGTGGAGGCCTGGTGTGGTGGACAGGATTTACACATTAACCCTTTTAAAACTGATTTGATTGTATTTACTAGGCACAGAGATATTGGTGGTCTAACTGTCTCTCTCTCTCTTTTCGGGAGGTCGATTAACAGACCTGCCTACGTTATGGATTTAGGTATCTTCTTGAACAGCAAACTTCTCCTGGAAATTTCACCTGGATTATATAGCTCAAAAATCTACTGCCATCAGTAGTGTAAACGACCCTTTGGGAAAACCAGTGGTTTAACTCCAAAATACTGTCTTTCATCTATAAATCGTTGGTTCTACCGATGTTATCGTGTACTTCCTTGGTATGGTGGCCAGTGGTTTAATTAAAGGCTTTAATTATCAAACTCAATGGTCTACAAATTATTGCTTGTAGAACCATTTCTGAACATCCCTTCTTCCATGGACTCTAAATAATTTATTCATCTTCTCTGTTCAAGCAATAGAGTGACGATCATGTGAGCTCGTACATATTTTGGCATTCGGGTTTGTCGGTCCCGAACCAGTTGCTTCCTTACCATTTAACAATGTTAAGAAGGCGATCATAAAATGTGTCCTGAGGTAATTAAAACAGCAGTTGCTTGCTGCTTATAGCTGCCACTTTGCGAAACTGTTTATTAGTGGACCTAACTTGAGGACCACTGGGTTTGCTTTATCTCTGGGCAAGAACCAGTTGAGAGTTTTGATCGTGACTCTTACTGATTACAGTCGTTTTAATGTTTACCTTCGACGCATGGGGCTGACCGAGGATGCTGGATGCGATGATTGTCTTGTAAAGACTATAATGACTGCATTCATTTTAGGCTGCCAATATTTGACTTTAGGTCTATTGTTGAAGATCCGCTATCTTCGTTGCCTTAGCCCAAACTATTGCAGTTTATTAAGGCTGCAGCACGCATTCGCGATTTAGGATAGAATCACTGGATTGCACCATGGGCCCTTTGTGGTATTGAGTGTGAGCAGTGGCGTAACTACAAATTTCGACCTCCCGGAATTTTTCTTGGGCCCCTAAAATACTTCTTGTAAAGCTTTTAGTTAAAAACGTAATTCTTCCTATTGTCCAGCCGGTCCAGCCCATATTAAGTAAAATTATCTGGTTTCGAGAGTGTAGACGATACAGTTCAATAGCTTCAAATAAAACGAAATTTCTTGCAATCTATGACAATGCTATGACGATTTCTAAATTTATCAATAAAGCATCATGAAAAATATCAAGAATTTCGAAATAATCTAGAAAGTTCTCAAATATCGAATTACCCGTAAGTATGTATGTGCTGGTCATGTTTGATTAATTTCGAAAAACCTAGGAAACTGAGAAATATCGAAATATCGCGATTCAGATTTATATGTGTAACTCTGCAAGTTTCCAGAACTTAAAGCTGTAAGCGCAAAACATTGCCATACAAAATTCGAATAAATTTGAAAATCATTAAAAATCTCCAAAAAATGTCGAAAAACTAGGGAAACCTCATTCAGAAAAATTCGAATAATCTCGATTGATCTCGAACAATTTCAATATTACCGAAAAATCTAAATATTAATGAATAATTGCAGAAAGCCTTTAAAAATCTAGAAAACCCACGAAAATTTGGAAAATTCATATGAATAAAGAACTATTTGTCAAGTAGCTTACTGTTACTAATACTACTAAGCAAAATACAACGAAGCAAGTTTAGGACCAAGCTCAACAAAACGATATGCAATACGAATAAAACCCTCAAATAGTACCCGATAATTTCGTAAATATCGAACAAACAAATTCTTCGATTAGGCTCTAAGATTCTCGAGTAACATCGAACTATCAAATATACCCGACAATCTCAAAAATACTCGAAAAATCTCGAATAACCTGACTGCTTCGAAACACCGAATAACCAATTAAGTCTCGAACATCAAGCATCCCATTTCCATGCTACACTCCAATAGCTACCTTTCAAATTATCTCTTATCAAATTTAACCTTTTGTGAAAGAAATTTAATCTGTTGCCAATCACATTTATTTTTTTGCAAATCAAATTCAACCTTTTCTAATCAAAACTTTATTTGTAAAAAGTTGAAAAAAGGCTTAAGTTGCGAAAGGTTAAATTTGAACAAAAGAAGTGAATTTGGAATTTTGGTAATTCGAAAGCTTCAATTTCAAACAAGTTTAACAAATTTTCTTCGAAATCTAAATATTTGTCAGAACGCGACAGATGATTTGACAGATTACGTGTAGTTACTCTGACATTCACTTCACCTTCAGCAACCGAAAAGAAATTGTTGGGCTTGTCAAAAAATATTTAATAGCAACAGGAACGATTTCTACTTTCTAGAAATGTCCCGTGCTACAATTTTGAAAGTGTGGTCTACTTTAAGCTTAATCTGAGCTACCATCTATGTAATCTTAACTTTGAAGTCGTGGGCCCCAATAACCGCGGGACCCCTCGCGGTGGGGGTCTAAAGTTAATCGTTAGGTTCCAACCAATTTGAATAATAATAATAATGAGTAAATAAATTAGGATTTATTAGAGAATTGAACATAGACCCACAAAATCAAAAATTTTAAAACTCACAGTACACTATACACATGTCTCACACAGTGAATATTGTGATGTCGTGAGGAATTTGCTTATCACATTTTACGTAACATTGAGCGCGAAACCTACAAACTCAAGCATTGTTTCACTGTCTGATCTTTCTGTAATGTCATTGTCCGATGACAGTTTGACGATATCAACAATAATTGTTAATATGTATATATCTGTTTCCATTTTTAAGGTCATTCGAGACAAAAGATTTACTTACGATACAATTTTGACCATACTTTTAGTTTTGTCGTAAAATAACTGTTTAAAAAGCCTTAAAAGTTATAGCAGGGTTAAACTTAAGCTCGTAAATATTTCTTAAAAATTATTTAGTCGTAATCTCGTAAGACAAATTACCACAATACAGATTAATTGATAAAACGAGAAGATTAACCTGCTCACACTTAATATTGACACTATATATAACTACTTACATGTACAATAAGAAGGTTGTTGTGTTTATTCGACTAAAATACAATAACCTATATTTTATCTTAAACTGATGTTAATCGGACTTAGTTGAATATGTTATTTTATAAATCTAAACCAACCTTATTTCATACTAACATCATTTCCTATATTTTTACATGCACAAACATATGTACACATTGCACACAATAACATATACGTAATTATAATCTACTTATACAAGCAAGTAACCTAAAAAATATCAATACCTTATAATCCTAATTCCGATAATGCTTAAATCAATTCTATTGTTTGGTATTGTTGTTTGATTTCGACCAACACACCACAATCCCTTTCGTTTCGTCATAGGAAACCGAACAAATTCCCCCCCAAAAAAAAAAAAAAATCGAAACTTTTTTATTTCATATTTGTAACTAATGCATTTACGTATACATTTTTATCACCATCTTCAGCTATCACATATGTAGATAAATTAATAAAATTCAATATATTTAAATAATGATATCATACGTTTTTTTTTGTTATCAGTACCGCGCGTCCCAATATTTGAATGTTTTATTATACACCCAACGTATACTAAATTTATTTATTCCGATGTATGTAGAGTTTAATGTCTGCGTTTTGTTGTTGATTTTAAATAATATAACAAAAGACTACCTACTTCATACGCTATCTAAATATTGATTTATTGATACAAATGGAATTGAATTGGGTAATTTAGAGAACAACAAGTGCGGACAGACCCGGTAAGCGCCAGTTATTATATAGGCATGTATCTCACCTTGCAACAATTTTTTTTTTTTTTTTTGTTTCAATGTCTTGTTAAGGGAGTTTTGAAACTTGAACTTTGTTTGCATTTTATTTTCGATTGTAAAACCAATCACATTGTTTGAGATATCAAAAAAGTTGAATTTTATTGCAAAAAAACTTGGACAGAAAACAGCGTACCTGTACAATGTACATAAATAAGTTTATACATTAATATGCAACTTTTTTATTACTTTTAACATAAATATTGTAAAGTATTTTTAATTGACCTTTAAAAATATATTTTTACTATCTTTAAGGTGTTTTACAATTTCTAGGTCATTTTACGTAAAGTTTTTTTTAGTATTTGCCATGTCATTTAAAAACAATAATAATAAAGTATGAAAATATGAAAATATATAGTTTCTTTCACACTCTGATATATTTTACTTTGTATGTCTGCACATATGAATTATCTAACTCAGTGGTTTTTAATCAGTACACCACAAAAAAGAGGCGAAGTTTGCCAAATTGATGTAATTTCCCGTAAAAATCTGCGGGAACTGTAATTTTGTATGTACAATGACAGATAAAAGTTAGGTAAAATTAGGTTAGTTTTGATGAAATTATTTGGAAATATTCAATTGCCAGAATGTTTTTTAACATCATTTCCAAATTTAATTTGTAATTCAATTTAAGATGTACTTGCTACCTTTCATTTTTTGCTCGTTTATATCTATGCGAAGTTTCAGTTCGATTGGTTAAACCATCTGGGCTGTAGAGAGGACACAGACTGACAAACTGCCAGACTGACAGACAGATAGACACTATTCCAAAACTCATTTTTTCGGACTAAGGGAACCTCAAAACAGAAAAATCTCACGGTTGAAAATTTTCGTGATTACTATACTTTACTTACGTAAAGGAAGGTAAAAACCATCTACAGCTTCGAGGCCAAAAACAAAGCCGGTGGAATATTGTAGGTGGTCCCAGCCCAACGAATGTTTTTAAACACAATCGTTTATCAGTTTTTAATGTCTGTCAGCGGCGCGAATCGTATTAAGGACCTTGGCGTACTAAGAAACTGCCTTAAACACTGCTCTTCAGTCTTCATTCAATGACCGCAATTCAAAAGTAATTTAATTTTTCAAAGCATATTTTGTCAAAAATTTGAATAAATTGTTAGATAAAAGACCGGCATATATGTTATATGAAGTTAGCCCAGAAAAATTCCCCGAAAAGTTTTTTTTTAATTTTGGTGTTTCCTTGCTAAAATCCATACTCCATATCCATAAACTGCCTTAAACACTGCTCTTCATTCGATGACCGCAATTCAAAAGTGATTTAATTTTTCAAAGCATAGTTTGTCAAAATTTGAATAAATTGTTAGATAAGTTTTGAGACATACATATATCTGGGTAAAATGCCGATAGATAGAAAACCGACAATTATAACCGGCCGGCATATATGTATATGAAGTTCGTCCAAAAAACTTTCCCGAAAAGGCTTTTTTAATTTTAAACTGCCTTAAACACTGCTCTTCATTCGATGACCGGAATTCAAAAGTGATTTAATTTTTCAAAGCATATTTCGTCAAAATTTCAATAAATTGTTAGATAAGTTTTGAGACATATATCTGGATAAAATGCCGATAAATAAAAGCCCGACAATTATTAAAGACCGGAATATATGTAAGTGAAGTTAGCCCAGAAAATTTCCCCGAAAAGGCTTTTTTAATTTTGGTGTTTCCTTGCTAAAATCCATACTACATATGCATAAACTGCCTTAAACACTGCTCTTCATTCGATGACCGCAATTCAAAAGTGATTTAATTTTTCAAAGCATAGTTTGTCAAAATTTGAATAAATTGTTAGATAAGTTTTAAGACATGTATCTGGGTAAAATGCCGATAGATAGAAAACCGACAATTATAACCGACCGGCATATATGTTTAGTCCAAAAAACTTTCCCGAAAAGGCTTTTTTAATTTTGGTGTATTTCCTTGCTAAAATCCATGGTCCTTTTCCATAAACTGCCTTAAACACCGCTCTTCATTCGATGACCGGAATTCAAAAGTGATTTAATTTTGCAAAGCATATTTCGTCAAAATTTGAATAAATTGTTAGATAAGTTTTGAGACATATATCTGGATAAAATGCCGATAAATAAAAGCCCGACAATTATTAAAGACCGGAATATATGTATGTGAAGTTATCCCAGAAAATTTCCCCGAAAAGGCTTTTTTAATTTTGGTGTTTCCTTGCTAAAATCCATACTCCATATCCATAAACTGCCTTAAACACTGCTCTTCATTCGATGACCGCAATTCAAAAGTGATTTAATTTTTCAAAGCATAGTTTGTCAAAATTTGAATAAATTGTTAGATAAGAGTTTTAAGACATGTATCTGGGTAAAATGCCGATAGATAGAAAACCGACAATTATAACCGACCGGCATATATGTTTAGTCCAAAAAACTTTTTCGAAAAGGCTTTTTTAATGTTGGTGTGTTTCCTTGCTAAAATCCATGGTCCTTTTCCATAAACTGCCTTAAACACTGCTCTTCATTCGATGACCGGAATTCAAAAGTGATTTAATTTTTCAAAGCATATTTCGTCAAAATTTCAATAAATTGTTAGATAAGTTTTGAGACATATATCTGGATAAAATGCCGATAAATAAAAGCCCGACAATTATTAAAGACCGGAATATATGTATGTGAAGTTAGCCCAGAAAATTCCCCTGAAAAGGCTTTTTTCATTTTGGTGTTTCCTTGCTAAAATCCATACTCCATATCCATAAACTGCCTTAAACACTGCTCTTCATTCGATGACCGCAATTCAAAAGTGATTTAATTCCTCAAAGCATATTTCGTCAAAATTTGAATAAATTGTTAGATAAGTTTTGAAACATATATATGGGTAAAATGCCAATAGATAAAAGCCCGACAATTATTTAAGACCGGCATATAAGTATGTGAAGCTAGCCCATAAAATTATCCCGAAAAGGCTTTTTTAATTTTGGTATGTTTCCTTGCTAAAATCCATACTCCACTGCTCGCTCTTCAATCGACGACCGCAATTCAAAAGTGATTTACTAGTGTGAAGTTCATGACAAATAAGTTTGACAAAATATAAAAACGCGTTATTGTTAGTAAATGTAAAACCTAACAACATCCGAATAAAAAAAAAAAAGAAATTATATAAACTAAAACATTTTAGTCAATGGTAATTAGGTTTGTTTTGGATAAAACGAAATGTTTGCGTACCGTTTCAAACGGTTTTACAAATGTTTGTACGGTTTTACAAATTAACACTTTACAACTCTCGACACTTACAGTAAGTATCTGGCCAGAATGTACTGACATAGCGAATTATATTCACTACATAAAATATCAAAACCCCATGGATAAACCTCATTTGTGTGTGTATTATGCGTGTGGGCATAATACACACACAAATGAGGTTTCTACATGGGTTTTTGATATTTGATGTAGTGAATATAATTCACTATGCTAATACGTTCTGGTACGTTCCGATGAGTAGACCAACTTTTCAGTACGAAATCAAACTACCAACATAAAGAACTCATGGAGAGTTCTCATTTTTGCATTGGTATAACTCTTGGCCCTTGGGGTAAAATCACGGGGAGGGGGAATGATATTTCTACGTTTTTCAGTAGATTGACCTCTTTATTTTTCTGATTTACCAAATCAAAAATATTGGAATTGTCATGAACAATTGATATATTTGTATATAAAAAAGCCGAAAAAATCAATTGGTTCAAACTGTCGTAAGGTTTTTTTGTACAGCATTACACTTTTACTAATACTTATTTTGTCATTTGTCATAAACTTCACATCAATAAGTGATTTAATTTTTCAAAGCATATTTTGTCAAAATTTGAGTAAATTGTTAGATAAGCTTTGAGATATATCTGGATAAAATGCCGATAGATAAAAGCCCGACAATTATAAAAGACCGGCATATACATACTTATGTGTGTATGTGAAGTTACCTCAGAAAAGGCTTTTTTAATTTTGATGTGTTTCCTGATTTTAATCCATACTACCATGCCCGAAAAAATAATTGCATTGTATGAAAAATGTTTTAGCGAAATGTTCGTATTAGTTATCATGTAAAACATCTTTTTAAATCTTCCACCCTTCAAAATGCAAAATGGCAAAACTAAAATAATAAAAATGGAAAATATGTATACGCGAAATACGTAACTAAAAAATATATTTTTTCTTACCTACTCAATTACTAAAAGAGGTGCCAAAATATGCTCACAAATAACATCCTTGACCATTAAAAAATAAACAGGTCGCCTGTCCACAACAGTTATTATAATAAAACAAACAAGAAAGGGAGGTGTGGCCAACACACGGTTTTCTTTTACGAACAGCGAATTTTGAGAATTTTTTTTTTTTTATAAATTTTAATTTTTTGGAAACATTTTTTATTAAGTAGTTTTTTGTAAACCTTATACTTCTTATGATATTTGCAAAATAAATATTCTAGACCAAGGGAATGGCCACTTCCGGTTAGCCGATTTGGAATAAAATTCACTGGAACCTCCCAATTTATCAAAAAAGCTTAAATCTGAAGTTTCAGTTCGATTGGCTAAACCATCTGGGCTATAGAGAGGACACAGACTGACAAAATTTCGAAACCCACTTTTTCGGACTCAGGAGACTTCAAAACAGATAAATCTCTAAAAATTTCAAGGTTCAAAATTTTCATGATTACTACACTTTATTTTGCATACGTTAAAGAAAGTAAAATGTAACCGATACATCAAACAGCAATAAACAAAAAAAATTAGAAATTTTTCCGAAAAAATTTGAACACAATTTATTAGCAAAACCATAAATTCAATGATTTTAAATGTTGATTTCAATCAATTAAGTGAAGGAAAACTTCAAGAGCATTTGGCCTTTCAACCCAATCTGCCTTTCGACACGTTCGGACATTCGACCAATTCGGCTTTTAGGTCTTTCCACATATTCGGCCTTTTGACCCATTCGGCCATTGGACATTCGGCCTTTCCACATATGCGGCCATCGATAGTCGGCCTTTCGACATTCGACCTTCAGACCAATTCAGCCTTCCGGCATTCGGCCTTTCGATATTCAGCCTTTCGGCATCGGCCTTTCAATATCAAACGGATAAAATTACCCGATATTTAACTCTGACAACATTTGTGGAAAATCTTTAAGTAGAAGCGAAACAAGCGTTACAATTCCTTTGATCCGTGTCTGCAAGATTGATGAAGCTTTAACAAAGCATTAAATCCGCCAATCGCTGCAATACATTCGTCGATACTAGACTAACCCAACGAATTAAGCCAATCACAACACAATTTGAAACAATTGTGGTATAATTATTACTATATGAAAGCGAGCATATGAGCGATAGAATTCCTTTGATCTGTGTCTGAAATTTTCATTATCTCAAATATTGTAAATACCTCTTTTAAAAAAACCCAAATTTTATAGACATTTTATAAATTTTAGTTTTAACATGGCCCGTACTTTGATAGTTACGTTTCTGGATTTTTTTTTTTTTTAGATAACCGAAGTCGTTATAAGCAAAATCCACCGTAAAAATATCGATTTTATCCGTTCAAAATACTTACGTAAACCAGCAATTTCCATTATGCATAAACTATCAAGCTAGCATGTGTTTATTGCGTTTCCAAATCGATATTATGTAAATTTCATATTTTCATTATTAAACCATGACTTTGAACTTAATATTTAACTTATTTTATAACACGTTATTGTATTTTCCTTATCTTGTCGTTGGTTCAATTTAATTTTTTTATTTTTATTACAAATTTGTTGTACATAAATAAAACACAACATAGGTAAGTAAAATTCTTTCGGAAAAAGTGTTACAAATGTTTTTTAAACGGTATTTGGTAAAACTATGTAAATAATATTATTATTTATACTAAATTTTGACTGCGCAGATCTTTATTTGTGCAACGAAAAAATTGTTAAGTTTTTTCGTTTTTTATTGGTTACAAATTAAATTTTTCTATTTTATAATACATAAAACTGGCTTATGGAACGAAAGTTCATTTAGCGCGTGGCAGCAATCTTACAAACGAAAGAAATCGAAACGATAACTAAATATTACTTCCTACTTTCTGTTTGGCCTTAATCGATTTTCACTTGTAATTACACGATATATTGAAGAAATTGGATATTATTAAACGGTAATATTTGTATGTACACATTTTGACGACTATATACTACATACTAGGTACTCAAGGTGTTTATTAATATTATATGGTATGAAGATATTTATGGTGTGAAAATTCGTAATAGACAGCACGATTTATAAACGAACTTAATAAAAAAAACCAAAGAAAACAAGTAATTGCTACAAAATGTTATAAACGTCACGTTTTGTCGTTACATATTTTTATAAATCATGACATTATCGTTTATGTAAATCTTGACGCTAGGTACTATAAATACTCTGCTAGTTCATTACCCATCCTGTTTGAAATAGCGAACCAAAATGAGTTCCGATGCAAGAAAATGCCCTATTTAATCTATACTGTAATGAATTCGATGTATTTTTATACATAATACGTAATTGATAAAATATATATGTATATATATCAACAGCTGATTATTTTTATAGGTGATTTATAATAGTTGTAATATTAATTATAAGATAAGATAAAACCTGCGGAAAATGTCTAAATTGAATGGTTTCCATCAAACAAATACAACTCACAAATTTATTCCATTGGAGCCCAACAAAATCAATCATCACCACAGATGGTGTTAATCATTTAAAACAAAAATTAAATTTACATAATATTTTGATCTTCGTCTTGTAAACAATAACAGAATCTTAAATAGAATAAAATACAGGTTGAGATAAAAGTTAGACAAAAAAAAAATGAAATGCAAAATGTGATGTTGAAAGTTTGTATTCAACTTGAAATGAAATTTGTAAAAATAAAAGACTTCTTCTCTATTGTCTTACACATCGAAGATAAATGCGCAAAAAAAAACGTTTTTCTTGTACCCACACATGTGTTGTATTTATTGGTCAATAATAATTTATCGCCGATTTTGCTTTTGAGAAGTAGTTTGGATGTTAATTAGGAGAAACGAGACGATTTTTTTGCACACTTACTCGTATAACTGTTTAATTGAATCATTAAATTTAATGCAAATACACGGGTTTGTTTTTTAATTTAATATGTTACAGTGAAATTGACAATCGTATACAAATACAATTTCAAAGACATTTACTTTCATTAAGATTTGTGATATGCTTTTGATATAAATTTCACTTAATCATTTTTTATTAGATTTAAATACATACTAATACTTATACGATGTATTGAATACACCCACATTTTTTGTTTCAATCCATTTTTAGTTCCGCTCAGCCATATCGTCTAAGACAGCTGGTGCGGAGTAACCTACATAATTATATTGATAATGCACGAACGACGGTTGCGTTAAACTAAATGTTATAAAAATTTAAAGCTGAATCTTTTAATGAAATCTAAGTAAAGAACTTAAGTTATTCGCTGGATGGTTCGACATTTACTATTTCAGTTTTTCAGTTCTGTCATTTAATCTGTTACGGACCATCGAAACCCCACCAAATATTTTGTCTCGTACTACACGCTAAACTTTTTCTATATGCGGTTTAATGAGTTTTTAATATGGAGAACTCTTTCGTTGGAGGTCATGCTTACCATTTTGTCATAAATACATAATGTTCATATTACAAATAATAGCTAAGAGTAAGGTTATCCTTGTTTAATAGTTGGCAAAGTTGTTTTCCTTTTTCTGGTCTAAATGGCCGTCGATTATTTTTGTAAGATCCTAGATTCGCGAACTCTACTCTACGATTTCTTGTCATTAGTCCTTTACAAAATCACATTTTAGTCATAAATATGGAAAACCAATATCACATTTAAGCCCAAAAAAATCATGAATTATCACGAAAAGCATAAAACTCTTAAAACCTTTCACCGAAAAACCTCAAACAAAACTCGGTAAACCCTTAAAAATTCTCCGCAGTAAGCGCCAGTTACACGTCAAGGGAACGCCATTATAATTTTGAATATTTTCAGTCGTGGATACTCTATAAAGTCTCGAAAATATTCTCATTTACTACTGAAATACTAATTTCGAAAATCATGAATGAACTCTGAAAAATTTCGATATCTCAGATTATCTTGAAATCGGAACAATTCTTCTGAACGTGATACCTTAACTAAATTAAATTCATTTCTGTATTGATCAGGATCAGATCAAATATCAATAAATCTATACAACTCTAGACCGGCTTTGGTTTAGTAAATCCGATTTAGTTAAACCGGATCAGGTACTGTATGAAAAAAAACGCGATTAACAAAAACTAGCCCGATTTATTAAATCGCAGTGTGTCAATGGTAAATACCGGTCAATACTTAGTTAACTGTCCAGTCGATATTCAGGCTCCTTATGAACCTAACAATATCTCCGGACAGTAGCTGTATGACTTCGCTGAGCTCAATGTTCTCCCACCTAAGTGCTGTAGTCGTTGGCGGAAGATGGCTGTACATTGGCACAGAACATGTTCCGCTGATTCCATTTCCATGTCACAGAGGCGCCATCCATTTGTCGCACTTAAGCCCATTTTCTTAAGGTGATATCTTAAGGGAACATGACCTGTGAGGAAGCCGGTCACTACCCTCAACTCAGACTTCTTAAAAACAAGGAGCACCTCGAATCGGTCTGTATCGTGTTATTTGGTTATATTACAGTGGAATCCTATTATGAATAAGCTGAAAAAGTAAATATGCTCGAAAAGGAGTTCCTCCAAACTCTAAAAGATGTGCTGAAGTTGTGCTTCAAGATTTGATCAACAAAACAGCGTGTCCAATACAAGAAGATTGGACCGAAATAAAGCGAATGTATGTACCACTGGCTGCAGTTTGAGTGGATGGGTGAGGTTGAAGCTGCAGTGAAACTGAAGCTGAAGTTGCATGAATGGTGAAGCTGCAGATTTATTAATTTTTAACATGTTAAACCACTTCATCTTACACAATCCGTTATGAATGAGCTCCCGCTCAAAATAGGTTGAGTAAGTATGGAGTGGTCTCTAAGCAAAATTTATGTAGACAGACAAATAAATAAATAAATAAACTACATAAAGTGAAATAAAACTCTTCGCTTGTTTTATGCCTGGAGTTCTGAGCCAGTAGGTGAACTGTTGCCTATCCTCCCAGCGCCTTACCACTGCCCTAAGGTAACCCTTAGTGTCTCCGCAGAAGGGTTTTGACCCAATAAATGAAAGGATAGAACAGCCTCATATCCAGCGATTCAAGTGTGCCCTGCCACCTACATAGGTGTTACCTTATTTGTGGCTGCCAGTTGTTGAACTGCAATTAGACAATCCCGTATCAGTCTTGACTTAACGGTATATGATTTGAGTGCCTTTAAGGCCGCTTGACTGTCTCAAACAATGTAGATCTTTTCTTAGTTTAGCTAACTAAGACTGCCTTGGCCCAAAGTTCTATAGCGTGCATTTCTGATTAGTAGAAAGTTAAGGCTAGTTGGCATACAGTCAGAAGGCATCTCTATGATATGGTCTGACAGAAATTCCTTAAAGTTTCTCAAATGACCCACCATATTACCTTGCTTAATATTGCCCTCCATCTGCAGCTTCAAGGCTTTATGTAAAGCATCCTTTTTAATATGCAGGTGCAACGCGATCAGTCCTAAAGGTCCCTTCGTCGCAGCAATCGGGCATATTCTCATTGAGCCTATAATACCGCCACAGGCTATGCGTTGAACCTTATTCAGTAAAGTTTCCGCTGCTTTCTCCTCAGTTTTAGGCCACCATACTACCGATGTGTATGTGACCATAGGTCTGATGATTGCTAAAAAGACCAGTAGATCATCTTTAGTTGTAGCCCCAAGTTCGTCCATAAATTCTTACACAGTTTTTGATCCAGGATAACCGTTAGATACTTAACTTCTTTGGATTAGTGAACCATAGTACGGTTTAACGAGGCAGCTCTAAGGACGTTAAGTCCTTCCTGCACACACCAATTCCTTATTACATTGAGTGCATTCTGCATAAGGTCAGAGATGATTTCATCAAATTTCCCTCTGATTTCGTTTGCCAGATCTTCAGCATAGTCCTGGACATCATATCGATGGCTACTCAAAAGAGTCAGTACACTATCAATAATCAACGACCATAATAACGGGAACAAAACGTCTCCCTGGGGGTAGTCTTTTACTACCCCCAATTCTTACTGACTCACCACCTAATCTAGCTGTAATCTGCCTATATTTCGCATGGCACGGATCCATCTAATTGTGGGAGATAGAATCGCCTTTTCCCCTGCTGCCCTCTCAACAGGGCGATCTTTTTTTTTTGAGCAGTCACTCTTTCAATCTTAGTGGCTATGGCGCTGTGGAGTTATCAGATTGATATGGAATTGATTCCGATGAAGTAGATTTCCTATAAGGTTCTTACTTATGATTTGATGATCTAAAACTTTTCCATCGTTTTCAGCAGAAACGATGTGATGCTAATTGGGCGAAGACCACACTTACTCTCCTCCAAAGTTTTGAGTTGAAGTTAAACGCATAACTAGTTCAAAAAATCCGAACCAGGTTGGGGAGAATTTCCTCAATACCATTTTGCAGTAAGGCTGGGAAAATGCAATCTCCTCCAACAGTCTTGAACGGTTTAAAAGAGCCAATCCTCCCAGAAAGACTCCAGACCTTGTTGTGTGGCGAGATTCCATTACTAAATAGCCAGAAAAATGGGAAAAGCACCTCAATTGTTTCTTTCCGGTTCTCAGTGAAATTCCCGTCTGCTCTCTGGAGCAGTCCTATACTATTGGAATGATTTCTAGAGAAGACCTTTGGAACCGCGCTGCAGAAGCCATATCATTAATTCCTTCACAGAAGCTTCTCTAAGTTGCCCATTTGGATCTTCTTAGTTCGAGATTATATTCAGTCAAAGTCAACTTATACTCGTCTCAGTCATTGGTGCGTATAACCATTTAAATAACTTCCTCGATTTTTCCCTTAGTTTTGCGAGCACCCCGTTCTACCGAGGAACCATTTTTGTGAACACTCTTCGCTTCACAGGACAGTCATTTTCAAACGCTGAGTGTATGATTTAGGGGACTCTGTGTTTCCCATAATTGAGTACATTTCTGAACCGAAAAGTACCTTATATAAGCCCAGTTTCGGAACTCTAATTTTCTGCCTCTTCATGGTACCGGCCGCTACATCAAATCTAATATGTATGTGATCGGATTAAGCGGCCCCTTCAGATATTATTATTATTATTGGAGGGCCATGCGGGCGATCAGCCACCCCGCACTGCGACCTAAAAGATCTATTGTGCTGAACCCTACTAAATTATCCGTCCAGTCAATATTCAGGTTATTAATGAACCTGACAATACTGCCGGCCGGTACGTGATACATACTATCTGGGCTTATTGCTCCCCTCCTAGATGTTTACTACAGCATGTAGTTCCGCTAGAAAGACGGTAGCATTGGAGTCCAAGGACTTCGAG
This sequence comes from Tipula vernalis, assembly GCA_958295665.1. Classification (NCBI taxonomy): domain Eukaryota; kingdom Metazoa; phylum Arthropoda; class Insecta; order Diptera; family Tipulidae; genus Tipula; species Tipula vernalis. Next base: position 108,982,432 of record OY282559.1, read on the forward strand.
ATGGTTGACCCACTCCCGTATATTCCTACTCCTGCCCCGTATTCCGTTTGATTTTACTCTTACGAGTTGCTGGGAATTGAAAATCGCCTGTAGGTCACCCAGCTTTATTACAGGAAGGCTAAATAAAACTGGAGGGTGCCTGGTATCCAGAGTCCGCATATTTTGGGCTGATTAACCTATCAGCCGTTCATCTTTCGGCATATGCTGTTCCACCTTAGATTAGGGTTTTTTGTCAAGGTTTTCTCCTTTAGCGCCGTACTTTAGCCTGTGCCAAATGGCCAAAAATGTGCCAAATGGCCAAAAATGTGCCAAATGGCCTTAGTTACCAGTGGTTGCCACGAGGAGGCAGTACGTACACTTGCGAATTGTGAACAGGTTACCCCTTACACAATTGTATCCATCACGCAGCTGCCTAATGACAAGACACCAGAACAGCTGACGTGATGCGCATCCTACTGGAAGGTTACGGAGCTGGTAGATTAATCTACTCAACTTTGGTCCCCTCCTCCAATAGACGCCAAACCACCCCCTTCAGGTATAAGCCAATTATTTATTAAATAACTCAAATGCGAGCTGTCAAACGTCAAGTCACCTCTTCCCTAATCGCATTTATGAAAGTAGTGTTTTCCCCTCTTTGTAACGTCTACATTATTAGCCATCGAAAAAGTCGAACAGGTACTCACCTCTATTGTTGATGTCACTGCTACCCCACACCCTGTGGTGCGCATTCTCGTCACATCCTATAAGGTAGTCCAACCGCCTAACCTCTTCGTTCCTACCAAGAGCCGCCAGACCTCTTCGTTCGAGGAGTTGCTTCTGTGTCACCAGGAAAGTAGGTGGAGACCATTACAGCCTCTTATTTCTCCCTTACCCCCAACACTTCTACCATTTCCGCTACAAGGGCCCTGCGAGCTTGCTAAGATTGCCGCTCTTGGACTCTGAGTTCCGTTATCAAAAATCTTCTTACCAACTTGTTTAGGCAATCCCTTAACTTAAGAATCTATAGTCCACGGCTCCTAAAACAGGGCCATGTTTATGTGTTGGCAGGTAAATTGTCTAAGGACATCTAATGCGGCCTTAGCATGGTTCTGCAATATTTTAATTTTTTTATTTATTGTTTATTTTACTTCACCACCCCTTCCCCCATCCTGACTGGCCGATGGCTGACCTTTGCCCACGTTCATGCTCTTCGGACCCTGGTTTTTAGCAGACCTTTTTAATGCTTTCACCGGGAAGAAATTTCTTCCCCGGTGCAAGCAGTCATGCACCCACCGATGCCCTCCTATCCCAACAATCTGGGCTTGGGACAAGTTGTTTGCCTAGACAGCCTCAACCCTGCTCCTTCCCACTGCTTTATATTTCCGATGAATTCTTTCAGCCGCACCGCAGTGGCCAGGAACTTCGGTTTCAGCTCCTCGTTTTCCTGCTCCAACACCTTCTCCGAGATGCCCTCCCCCAACGGGCAAGATTCCAATAAACTCCGACTCTGCTGCTTGTCTGAACGAAACTCCAGACTTAACAGCATAGACTGAGTGTGTCTGGACACTATCCTCTTATTTCACAAGATATTCTCCAAAATCGCATTCCGTGCCATTCTTTAAATTTGTGGTTTCCTTTATAAGTCAGACGTATTACTGTAACTTTTATTAGTTTCAAGTAAGCGTTTTAAATTCTACGATTTCTAGCACAACGACCAACTAGGGGAAAGTCACCACTTTAGGTATATAGTATGTTAATCATTTTGTTATTTTATAACCGAGCAGTGAATGATCTTCGTCATTGGTACACCCGGTAGATTGATGTTTGTTAAACGTACCATTAAAAATATAAAATTTTTATTACCATTGGTACTCGATGCGGTAAATTACCAGTATCAGCGATTGACATTTTATGAAGTGTTTGGTTTATGAATGCTTGCTGTTAGATGCCAGGTTATTATCCGTGAATAGAATAGGCGTATACTTATTCCTTACAGACAAACTCTTTAAGTCTTTTCTTTGGAAAACATCTCGTTCTTCACTTAGTTTATGCTACTCTATGCACAAATATATTGTTCTGTTCGATTGGTTTCTGAATTATACAATTATTTATTACAGATAATAAGTAGAACCCAAAACCTTTACCGCTATAAGCCATTACAGTTCAGTCTAAACTGACTAACTAACTAAAACCGAAAGTTTACTATATCTCTAGAAAGTGACCAATGTCCACTTTTCTCCATTTTTAAGGCACCATTTTTATGGGACCAAATTCTGGTGGACCTTTGTGCACCATGAAGTAACGAGTATATTTCGAATCAAACGCAACTAACATCGTGGTGGATTTTACTTCAAGTCAAGTGGTTTTACTTTAACAGTTTCTCTACAATGATTATGTTGTTATTTTGAAAGTTCACCCAAGAAGCATAATTAAGAAATTAACAGCTGTTTCACTATTCATATTGGACTAGTCTAGGTTAAAACAATGTGACAAACTTTTTTTTTGTTCAATATTAATCATTATTTTGTACTTACATCATATAGGGGCTGCTAGAAATAAATTATATACTACACTTTTAATTAGCGGGTATAACCATTATTCGTGGTGTAACGCAATGGTGGAATTTAGAGATACTACCAACGAGTCATTAAATTGAAGGATATGAAAAAGAAGTTTTGCATATTACTTGAAATTAAAAGTAAACTATGCATAATGATGTCATTAGATTGTAATATTTTAACATACATATTCGTTTCTTCTAGAGCAACTAATAAAATTATAATTGGTCAACTATGTAGTCGTTGTTAATGAATTAATTAGAGATGTTCAGAAATGATAAACATTTTATTGTGAGAATTGTATTTTGAAACTGTCTCATTAGAAATTATACAGTAACAGATTCTTTTAAAGAATCATTTAAATGTAAATTCAGACCAAATTAATTCTCTGCAAAATGTTTAATCTCTGATACCATTTTTTCTACACAATTAATTTAATTTTTGACATTAATTTTTAGTCTGATCCATGCGTAAAAAGCGTAGAAAATAACTGTGCTTAGAAAATAACTGTGTGTGTGCGATCTCAAATCTGCAAATGGAACATTTCAAATTTTCTACACGTATTCATTCTAAACTCTAAACAATATGATTCATCGATTAATATCTAAAAAAATAAAAACATTCCATGTTTTAGTGTTTCTATTTGGTTAAATTAATACACATTATTGATAAGTTCTAATATCAATATTTAAATAGAAAAAAAAAGTATAATAATTAAGTGATAAGAATTCTTCTTATCGAATAATTAGTAAGTATATTATTTTGTATTCTGCTAATATTGGTATTACCGATCCAGCGCAAAAAAATTTTCAAAACGATGCCACAAATAAAAAAAAAACGCAAAACTTCACATAATCTGCGTTCATTTTGTGATAACGGGGCGAATAAAAAAATTTCATAGCAAAAATAAGTTTAATTGCGATAAGATTATAGTTAACCGTTTTTTAAGTTTTTTTTTTGCAGCTCTTTGAAATGCAACAAATTCAATTCTTTTATACAAATTTAACAAAATTTTTTTTTTTTTTTTCGTTAAAAGTGTTTTCAAACTAAAATGCATTTCATTTGAAGGTGTTTCGATATTTTTGTTATCATTTTTATCAGTAAATAAAATTATTATTTTGATTTAGTTTTTTTAAAATAACTAATTGATGGTGTCATGAGGCGAATCGGCATAAGATTAATAAAATCAATATTTACTTAGAACTTTGTACAAATTACTTTGGTTTCCAACAAATTGGTTTTGTAATTCATTTCGAACTCAATTTATATATTCCTCAGAAATTCAGAAATTTGCGAATTGCACTGATTAGTCCTATTCTTGAAAACCATGCTTGTCGTGCAAAGTTAAAATTAGATATAAATTTGGCATGGATCTACTTTGTCGCTCAATTTATCGAATTTCATAAAAATATGACTGTTTTATGAGGCATAAACAAATTGAAAGCAAGTTAGTAAAAGTAACAAAAAATACGTCTAGCTCGAAGTCACACGAAACTTAGAGTGGTAAAATTTTTGGTGAGAAAGCCTAAAACTATTAAGCTCCGATGGAACTTAAAAATGCTTTTGCGTATTTCCATTTTCACAAATCACCTTTGTTTTAGAAATCGTATTTGCGTCTTGGAGTAAGTGCGAACTAACATCTAATTAGTTAATTTTGGGGGCCTGGGAATTTCGTGCTCCCTACGAGGGTAATTAAAAAAAAATCACATTTACACATGTGCGCTATAATAATCATTTTAATACAATTTGTTAATCCCTAATAGCCGATTTATAATCTATTCGGTGTCTGTAAACAAAATGAAAAATTTCTTTACGGAAAGTGGCTGACATCTGGCGCGCAATTTAAAATAGGTGGTCTGCTCAGCATCTAAAATATGCACAATTTAACGTTTTTCATATTGATTTTGGTTCAAAATAATCATTTATTACACATAATAAACTTATTTAATTAAGAAGAATGGGACATGTTTATACTGCAATTTCCCAAACAAATGGAGGATCGAGTGCTGAGGCTCGATTAGTACTCAGAGAAAAGGAAGGACGAACCTGAGCTAAAACCGCCCAGAAAAAAACATCGAGAACCCTGACCAATTTAATTCTTTGGGCTATGGATTTATTCAATTCAAGAAACAAAGATGCAGAAAAGGTTCTTCGACAGATTCCCCATGTAAACACTAACGGGAATAAAGTGGAATTGAATCAAATTCTAAATACGCACAGTGGTAGCACATCGACGAGAAGAAACGTGGGGAATACCGAATAAACGGCTTTTCAATTTAACCATAGATTTGCCACCGCCCACATCTTCATCATCGAGTTTCTCTTCTTCGCATTCTTTCTCGGTCTGCCGTTTTGCCTCTTCTTTCTCGCGTTTCTGCTTGCCTTCTCGCCGAGCTTTTAATAGTGTGATAGCATTACTTATACCACGTTTACATTATACGCACCTAATAAGTATGTACTTTTTTGCTATTTAATTATTTTTCCGCTGCAGTTCACATTAGCTTTGCGATTTGTAGTGTGAACGCATATTATAAAAGTTTGTTGTTTTGACAGATAGGCTTCTGTATTCAATTCTGTTTATGTGTTGTGAATTTCTTCTCAAACTCTATTAGATTTGTCGGCAAATTATTTGATTAACACTCGAAATTGTAGTTTAACAAAAAAACGTAATAAATTTTTGTTTTGACAACAAATATACGAATGACATTAACATATAGTTATTAGTTAGGGTTCACATTACAACGTAATATACTAATACTTTTTTGATGCATACTTTACCGAAATATCAAAAAAGTATGTGATAAAATATTTAAATATTTAAATTTGAGTTCACATGACGACACTTTTTTGCTACATACTTTTATTCTACTAATGTAAACGTGGTATTAGTTTATCATCAGTTTTATTCGGTTCAACATTTTTCTTTCTTTCTTTCGAACGTTCTTTAGTATCAAAATATTCAACAGAAGCAGATTCAGCTGGTGAATCTAAAGGTTGTGGTTAATAAATAATGGGAATACCTTTAAAATTTAATAAAACACAAATAACTTCTTCAATTTTTTCTGTGGGAGATAAAGGAGACTGCACAGGAGAAAGTATATGTGGTACTTCTTTTGGTGGCGGCTTTGGCGTAACACCATTTCAATGTCACCAAAATTACACTTAAGTATTATTAATACCGGTTGCGTTGAGTTTGAACTTTAAAAATGAAAATTCGTTTTGTAACTTTTAAGTTTTGTTTGATTAACAGTGTCACGTTTTAAAGAAATATTCAAAATATTTCTTTAAAACGTGACACTGTTAATCAAACAAAACTGAATACAAAACATAAAAATTAGAAAACAAATTTTCATTCATAACAATATGACTCTTTGACATTTAATTGAAAACAACAACAACAAAATGTTTCGTTAAAACTACTGGCGCGACGCCTGACGAGAGAACCCCAAATATTTTTTTAACGAAAAGATGTGGGCAGGCAACTTTACTATGGAAACATAACCTCATTTCCCTTATAGTTATTATAATTTATTTGGAGGTCGCCCGCCACTGCTTAGAGTCACAGTTAAATATACAAATTTACACTGTCAAATACTAAAAAAAACATTTTTTAGTCACACCTATACTTAAAATATAAACCTTGAAGGAATTTTGAGTTTTAATATTTTCTTAGAGGAACTTCACAATGTCTACCAATTTTAGATTTTCATTTTAATAAATATCTATTGTTTTTGAAACCGTTTTGAATGTCGAGAGTAGAAAAGAGTCTAGAATTTCCACACCCTAAAGTTAGTATTTATGCCTTGGAATCACGAAAGTAGAATTTAAAACCTGAATTTAATTCGAATAAAGCCTGGTTTCCATTATGAAACTTTTACTGACAGTACTTTTTACTGAATAAAAATATAAACATCGAAAATTTCATTGAATTGACACAGATCATTCTTTGTTTTTAATTTTTTTTTGAAAAATTGCATTGAAAAATTGAAATATTTTTCCAGTACGGAAAAATATACTTCGCTTCATATATTTTGTGAGTATACTATAAAAATGTCAGTATACTATAATAATTTTCTCAGTACTGTAAAACTGAAAGTTTTTTTTTCTCTCACACAACACGCGAATATATATTTTTATCCCGTTTTGTTTATACTGTCAGTAAATATTTCACAATGGAAATCAGGCTTAAGAAATTGTGTTATTGAATGTACATCGAATAAAAATATATATACACGGTCAAATAATAGAAAAATATTTTTTTTAATCATGATACCTAAGCGAAAAATGTAAACTTGAAAGAATTTTGACGTTTAGTGTTTTTTTGTTTATTTTTGAATTTTATTTTTCATATTTTAAGAATATATCAGAAATATCAGAAATTAAACTGTTTGTGTTTGTAAAATTTGATTTATTAATAACGAACGCACAGAAATTCGTTCATGAATGTAAAATTATTGCCCAGAATCGGATTACTGCGTAATGTATGTATACTATATTCATTTCGCAGCAATTCGCAATTATTCGTTTTCAAATAAACAAATGCCGATTGAAGGGGCCCTAAGCTGATAATTTAGACTGAAAGTGAGAACGTAGAGATTATAGAATTCGGAGTTTATGGGTGGTGGTGGTAGCAAATTAAATCTATATGTTACTAAACAATGTTAATTTTAACAACAGAGATTATTTAATTAGTACACTTTTGTTTGTATTTATAATTATTTATCTAATTATTAATTAATATAAGCGTATCGGTTAGGTATTTAAATTATAAAAATTGCAAAATTTTTTTGTATTTGAAATGTCTTGTATATAACGGTTTCTATTTTACTGGCTAACTTGATAAATTACAACAAGAAAATAGGGAACTGGCCAATGTAACAATTATTCGAAAATGGGGAACTGATTTTAGATGGCAACTATAATGACTATTGACTAAATTTTTGTTTCGTCACTTTGTTATGGGGGAATCAGCGAGTCAGTAACAACTTTAAGTAAGAACGCGATATACACAAAGTACATATGTACTAGAAAAGGACTTTTCGTTCAGTTCAGCCATCACTTAAGAGAGCGAAAATTAACGCGAAAACTGAAGGATATGTCAGAATACATCAAAGTTTTCAAAGCACACTTTTCTTAAAAACTAATAAATTTTGATATTCACATTAACAATTTTAATACTGTATTTGTCAATTGTTACAGATTCGGTGGCCGATTTGTCAAATATTCAGTAAGGAAATAATTTTTATCAAATTCTGTAAGGATTCTTACTGATTGGCTGGCTAGCCCTTTAGAGACATTTTCTACTTGTATTACGCAATAATTTTGTCATTTTAGACTTTTCTAAACGTCAATAAAAAAATAATAAAAACAATAAAGTACAAATTCACATAGGAAAATCTGTTAATTCGGATTGTACCGTTGTATTTTTTGTTAATTAGATTTGTTCGCCGAAAAACTAGTTCCGCTGATGTTAACTTAAATTCTTTTTTGTCTGAACGTGTCTGAACAACTTTCAGTGTCATCTCTCAATGAATCCGCTACACTTCGGATTTTAGCTTGCAGTTCTGCTATCTTCAAAGCCCAAAGTTTAAATTATGAATGATAAATGTCGGAGCACCGAACCACGTGAAATAACCACCAAATACTGTGGCAGCTACCGTTTCGGCTTTGATTTCTGGTACGAGTAACGCTTTGGTCCACCTCATATACCTAGGCGAATTTCGGCAACATGTTTCGTCACTGGTTGATAATTTAAAAGTGGACTTTTTGTATGTTTGCATACTGTTGCTCTTTGGCATGGAATAGAGCACTGTTCCATTCGTCTGACATCTTTTTTATGCTGGTCTAAACGAATTGCTGTGTCATAGCATTTATTGATGATTGTGTTTCGGGATGCGATAAGTTATGCACAGCTTCCAATACTAACTTTCGGAAGTCTAGCAGAATTTATGGTCGTATTTTCCTGTTAGATTTATCACAAACGAGCTGTAGTTCTACGAGTTGTAGTTCGTTGTTTGTGTCCCGTAGTGTTTTCAGTGGCCAAAAATTGTTGACATTCTGCTTTATTACGGCTCCGATATCCATATCCGAGGCGTCCCACCATCAGTAATGTAGCTTCGCTCAACTGATTTTTGGTTATTTCAAATACATCCTCGGCTTTGGTACTCTACTCGATCAATCGTTTATCGTTCTTTCTGCTCCTTTTCAAATGCTCGCTAAATGCGGCTTTGTTTTGACTCCCGTTAGGTATGTATCTTCTGTAGAAGTTAAGCGTCGTTATTCGTTTTGGATTGCATAAAAATGGAGACGACCTCAACTCGTCTCGGTAAGGATTTGATGGTTTTTCTCTAAATTTGTTATAAACAAATCAAAAATCTAAATTTCGTATAATTCAACGGTATAGTCCGAAAGGAGTTGGAATAGGTGTCCTTAAGATGTTCTTTTTTTTATGGGAATTTGTAGGTATTATAGGCTCATACTAAGTCGATTGGCGAAAATACCGTTTGTCGTCAAGTTGATGCGTAAACTCTCGAGAGAAATTTTCAGACGACAATTTTTAATTCGACCGTCGCCTTCCGGTGGTTTGCTTAGTTTTTTGATTTAAACAAATTTGTTTTATTGCTGGACTGCGGTGTGAATATGTGTTGTGTCGATTTACTACGAGCACGATCTATGTTGTCGACTCTTTGTATAATATCTTTAGTTTGTATGAGTATGGACAATGTGTTGTCGTTTGATGAAATTTGGGCTAAGGACATTGAGAGGACATTGATCTGAACTTGAGACATTGTCTCTAGTACTCAGTTTGCTAATTCGGTTGTTGCTTGACGGGAAGTGACGTCGGCTATAGTTGCCAATACTTCTTATACCCGACCAGGTAATCGTTTCATCCAAATAGTTTATATAAATTTGTCAGTTACTTCTATGTCGCAAGTTGCTTTTAGTTGTTGCAGTAGATAAGCAGTCGATGTATTTGTGTCTGACTGATAATTAGACTAATTAAGTTCGTCGTTAATGATTTTGTCATGAGATGATGGAATTTTGTGGTTTCTTACGTAATGTGATCAAGAACGAACTAAGATTCAATAATGTGGAACCAAAGTTCGTTCTACAAGTTCGACGATTTATAGTTTGAAATCTGCAGATTTGAATTTGCTCTCTTCTAGAAGTTATTGGCCGAAACGTTTGAGTTTTGCCTATGGCTCTTTGTCGTTCCACGAGAACTCAACCTAACCTCAAATGTTTATTAATATTAATTTTGGGTTTAATTTTAATTTGTGTCTCTATTTAGCCATTTATAGTTTAAATAAATTTAGATATTTATAAAAAGATTAACTGACTGGATAGAATGGAATCGATAATGATGCATCGGAGGATTCTTGTAAAATTCCAGAGTCACGAAAGAAATATAATAATTTTCCAAATGGTTGCCTGCTCTAAGATGGCAACAAATATTCCTGCCTATTTTTTTTTAAACTATGGGTCTAGGCGTTAAAATGTGCCATTAATTAATTGTTGCCAAATTTAGGAGATTATCAATTCTCAAATTAAAAAGGTGTTCGCAATGCTGCTCAAACTCAAAGTAAAAATTTACTTTGTTAGTCTAAATTTAAAGCTCAACTCTAAACTAAATTGTCATTAAATTAAGATTCGAAGTTAGTGGATTGTTGATCTTGGGCGCAGACAAGCTAACTTTCTTCTATGAAATTGGCATTGCACATATTTTTTCTACTGTTTTGACTTCTTTTATGGATTTTGCAGTAGTACATACCAAAGAATTTTAATTTTCAAATATTGGGAAACGGAAGACACATGATCTCATTCTCAAGGTAAAAATGTCAAAAAATATTTTTTTAATAAAATTAAATTTGGTTTTCTTCTCTCAAAGCATGGATTTTGGTCATAAATGGGATTTCAGAGTTTCGGTGTTCATTTATTAGTATAGATATTCAATACTAAATGTTAATATTGTTGCCCAGGTTTTCATTCATTCATTTTCCTATTTTTAATTGACGTAACACATCGCTGATTATTATAAGTCGGAAAGACCTTTTAAAAAAAACATAAGAGCTAGATTCCATCATTTGGTGAGTTTTGTACTTTAAAATTTAATTCCTTTCCTCCTTTTTGTTTCACTTATTTTTGTAAATTAGTAAACTGGCTTTTACTAAATTTTACCATGATTTTACCAACCGGTAATTACCACTGCGTAAATTACTTACCTTGGGCCCATGTACTTCCGAACGCAAAATAAGAGAGGTTACTAATGGATTCTTTGAAAAACGGCTCTAAGGAATTTTTTCGACTGTTTATCGATGTTCTACTGTTAAAATACCATGCAAGTTCTAACAATTGTTCACATAGATCACTTTTCCAAAATGAATATAGGTTACCGCTCAATTTGAAAATCAAAGTTGTACATGCATTTGTTATAGTAAATTACTACTAGTTTCCCTTGTCAGTGACACTTATAACTTTTTTTTCCCACCATACCTATCACTTTTTAAATCATACGGTTTAATCTTCACTTGATCACTTTCCAAATAAGAATCATCCAATTCGATCTCATTCGCCTTTTTATATACTCAAACCAAAGTTCTAGAACTATCATGAGTTTTCCAAAAGCCTATAAATACAAATTGGCCATATAAAGGAAGTTAGAAGGAAATAGTGTCTGTTTAATTTTTAATTTTTATTTGTTAAAATTCTAATGACTTTAAAATCTAATTAATCCAATACGTAGTTTAAAGTGTGATTTTTGTATATTTTATGGATTTTTCAACTGTGCTTAAAAACTGCCAAATTTTACTATTTATTGAATACTTTATAAATATGTCTTTGGGTCAATAAACTGTTTTGAAACTATATTACAACACATTTATGACGTTTTAACTGATAAATACAAGCTAAAATTTAATAGTTTTGAAACATTTGTGTTTTTAGTAAGACTAGATTAATGTCAAATTTTTGCAATTTTTCAACAATAATTTTAATCATATATAGAAAAATCACCCTTTAAACTACATATTGAATTAATTAGATTTGCCAATCATTACAATTTTAACAAATAAAAATTGAAATTAAACAGACACTATTTCATGTAACTTCATATGGAAAACTTTTGTTAATAGGATTGTCGTAGTTCGCTATTGCCCGCTTAAGGCGCTTGTTAAATTGACATGTGATTAAAATTTCAATGACATGTTGATCGATAAATTATTCGTGATTTGCTTTGGAATCATCTCGAAAGGTATTATTTTCGAATAATAAATTCTTTTGGTATTAAACCCCGAATCATTATGTTCTTATACTGGAGGAAGGGGACCAATTTTTAAAGCTATATGAATTTTTGTTAAACTCAAAAATAAAATCTCGTTTACAAATCTAATATTTCTAAAATTTTTAAAGAAATAAAGATATTCTCCTGAGGGGTCTATTACACTTAAATTATGTAGGCAGCAAAATAAAGGGTGGTGTATAAAATGTCATTTAGGCCTAGTTGTTATATTACGTCAAAGTATTCCACATTTTTTAACTCTATACAGTGGTATAGAGACTGTTGCCAGATTAAAATTATAGAACCTAGTCTTTTCCTTGACCAATACTTAAAACATTAGCTAGATTTTAGTCCAAAGATCTGAGTTACTTTCTACTTTCAGGGTGATACTGTTTGTACAACCATTTATTAGCATTCTGTCAAGATTGAAAATCATAACACTAATCAAAGTTAGAACACTTTAAACCGAAGAGTCGGTACTGCTAGTTCTCGTTGGAGACTCTAAACCACAAAAGGCAGACACCATTTGTTTAAAATCTGCAAGAATTTCCCATCACATCATTCTTATACATCACACTATTATTATATGTAAAGAACCGTTACGACATTAGTAAAAAAACAAAAACAAAATCCTCAGTAATGACTTCGCTAAATAGAGTTCCATTTTAAATTGCTCAATTTGTACACTAACTTCCACTTTCTATTATTCACCAATACACTTATAATCTAATCGTTGTGTATTATTTCGGCCAATAATCTCTTAAGTAATCAAATATACATTAACGGATTACTAATTATAGTATTATAAACACAATAAAAGCATTTCCCAAATTAGCATCATATTCACTTTCGTTTGTAATGTAGACACGGCATTTAATGAATTATAAATTTTTTGATCAATCATAATTCGTTATGCATACAAACAACTTCCACAATCCGTTCGATCCGTTCACAATTAAAATTAGAATTCAAGCGCAATATACAAGTATGTATGTTTGAATGATGAAAGTGATTTAATTGAATGGCAACTATGTACATTGACCGATTATAAAATAAAAGTTTAAATCAATTACGTGCATTACATGCAGTTTTGTATTTAGTTGTTATTTGCGGTTTATTAAGTTTTTGTGTAGGATAGTCGCATGTATGTATATGAGTACGTACAACGGTCGCATCTAATAAAATTATACGGAAATATGACATTTGATCGGTTTAAATTGTTAAATGATTTTTGTTCGGTTTTTATATGTTTTTGTAAGGATTCCATATGGAATTAAAAAAACTTATGTTCTTTGATGGCATGATTCATGCGTGTCGTATATTATTGACTCATGGTAAACTCCTCAACATAATTTTAGTAATACGTATCGTATATTCGTAACATATGTATATGTAATCGAAAATTAGAAAAGTATGCACTGAGATGTGTGAATTTTAACATTTCGTTCAGTTCGCGCCTTAGTGTCCATTCTATTGAGTAACAGATAAACAATTAAATGAAACTGAAGGAAAAGTTCTTCATGTTTCGCTGGTCAGTAACTTACGAACTTCGTAAATCATACATTCTAACCTATGGGATAACCAGCGAATCAGTAAGAATCCTTAAAGAATTTGACAAAATTATTTCCTTACAAAATATTTGACATATCGGCCACCGAATCCATAACAACTGACAAATACAGTTTTCAAATTGTAATGTGAATAGGAAAATTTATTATTTTTAAGAAAAGTGTGCTGTGAAAATTTTGATTTATTCTGACATATCTGGGATTTGTATAACTATTCACCGCCAGGCGGTCAACGAAAAGTCTCCTAGCGAGATTACTTTTCAATATAATTGTCATAGTGCTTGGATTAATATGCGTTGTGAAAAATTTAAATTTGCGCAAAATTTTGCGGAGTACTATTGACAGTGAATATTTCATTAGGAGCGCCTTAACTTCAATGTTGAAAAAAACAAAAAATATTTAAGGTATTGTGGATGTTAGTATTGTGTGATAATATTGTTACTAAAAAAAACAATTAAACGGTTTTTTTATTTATTTTCACGCGATATATCAGAAGAAGATGAAAATATTTAATTTGCAAAAGCATTCGTTTAGCCTTAAATGAACACTATCGAGATGCACTCTCGCCTCACCAATCTGCCACTAGAGAAAATATGCGGGTATGATCACATTTTCTTCACATTCACGTTATCTTCGGGTAGTGTATCATACTCGCAGATGGGGAAGAATTCAGCTTTTGAATCTGCTCGACACGATCCACTCTGACGATTACGTGTGTACAACCATTCAAGTCTTTTGAATAAATACCGGTCTGGTACCATGGTAAGCTTTAGCTGTTGGCCAAATTCGACTTCACTTAATGAACTCGATTTCGGTTATTTTAGATTTTCTAGGAGTAAACAATTCTCCAGTTATTCGAAGAGTTGTTCCGAATACGAGCTCGGCAATAGTTACTCTGTTGGCGTTACTCTAGCTAGCAGTTCATTAGATTGGGGGTGAAATGTTGCCGTTTTTAAATTTGTCACACTTAATGTTTATTCAATTGAGATCACGTGAAATTTTCTCTGATACTCAGAAATTTTGTATCCACCCTGTTATCAAATTGGTAGGAACCGTTTCTGCTGTCATGTCAACAATAGGAATCGCGGTAGGCCATCGAGTTAATCTATCTTTTATAGTTCAATAATAGCGATTATTTTTAGACGGAGGCAGGTATAACGGTATCGGTTAATTTTGTTCCAAACGAATCATTCCGTAACCAACTTCGTGATTCCACAAACACCAGGGTGCGTCAAATTATGCAGATTCTCATTTACCTGACGTCTATGCTTGGAAGGGATGGATGGTTGGAAGCAATTATTCAAAGTATCACAGTAGATTTGTGAGGATGAACATAGTATTGCAACAAAACTTAATGACGGTGTGATCGCCTTTGCCGTGCCATCGATTAAAGATTCGATTTCAGCATCGGCACTTTGCGACTTGACAATCCCTTCGAGATCGATTTCATTTGTTTACTCCAACAATATAACGTATGTCCGTAGTGAATTGGCTGATATAGTCTTAATACCGCTCTTAGCTTGAAGTTCCCGATCGTAAGTGCTGTAACATTGTTTTGCTGTAAGAGAACTTAAGACAACAACCCAAGCGGCTCTGACTCACCATTTTTAGTTCTTTGATGAATTATAGCTCCTAAGGTTGCGTCTGATCCATCTATGACTAGTTGAAATTCATCATTTCTTGCTGGATGTGCTAAGTAGGCAACGTAATTCCCAGCAACTCGTAAGAGTAAAATCAAACAGAATACGGGGCAGGAGTAGGAATATACGGGAGTGGGACAACCCTCTCGAAGTCCTTGAGCTCCAATGCTACCGTCTTTCTAGCGGAACTACATGCTGCAGTAAACATCTAGGAGGGAGAGCAATAAGCCCAGATAGTATGTATCATGTACCGGGAGGCAGTATTGTCAGGTTCATTAAGAACCTGAATATTGACTGTACGGATGATTAAGCATGGTCCACCACAATAGATCTTTTAGGTCGCAGTGCGAGGTGGCTGATCGCCCGCATGGCCCTCCAATATTAATAATAATAATAAGTAGGCAACGTTAATTAAATCATCTTTACAACGCTGGAATGCGAAACTGTTGTCGAGTTATCTTCTGCTTAAAGTTGATGATCTGCAGAATTGTATTTGGAATAGAAAAATTTGTTTTTGGTCTCTTAACATTGCTTGTTTCTTCCTTTTCTTAGTGTGTTCTATGAAAGTAATACAAAAAATTTAATTTGCCTTACATTTTGTTGTGGTGTCCGTTCAAGTCTATTTTATTGAGAAGGGCAATCTAGTAGATGCCCCTCCAATATTTCCATTCTCTTAAGTCGTCTTTCTTTAGGAATGTGTTATGATTGGATTGGTGACATATTCCCGAGGGACAAAATCCCCAAGATACAAAATCCTGAGGATACAAAATCCCGAGAGGAAAAAATGCCGCGGGCACAAAATCCCATAATCTGGTGAAGGAAAATTTTAATTTAAAGTAAAATAAAAATCAAAACCGGGATTTTTATTTTTGCGGAACCGAGGTTTTTAAAGAAGGATTATGAAAAAATGGAATTTAAAAAGCGGGATTTTTTTTGGGCACGATTTTAATTAAGCGGGATTTTAAAATGCAGGATATCGTCGTTACGATCCTGTTGTAACTTTATGTTAATCAAGTATCCTCAGGATTTTGTATCCTCGGGATTTTGTACCCTCCGGATTTTGTATCCTCGGGATTTTGTATTCTCGGGATTTTGTACTATCGGGATTTTGTATCCTCAGGATTTTGTACTCTCGGGATTTTGTACTCTCGGGATTTTGTGCCCTTGGGATTTTGACTCTCGGGATTTTGTCTCTCTCCCGTTATGATTATAGACCCTCTATCCATTTCTGCATAATTCTCCCAGTATTCCTTTATTTCGCCTAATGGTGGTGCTGGAATTTGTGCTGCTACAGATGCGTGTCGTTCTTCAATAGTTCAACTGATTTTAATTATGTGCCGGTGACCTTAATGTTCTTCAGCTTCTGCGGATATATCGAATTCTAACTTTCCGCCCTGTTGGGGACGAATGGGTATTGTTAGTTTCGTTATAGTTGCCTTCTGGCAGTTCGTAATTTCGTTCGCCATGGGAACGCCTGTGGAAGTTTGTGTATTTTCCCAGTGACACTTTTCGTAGCACATTAATGTTAACGTGCGCATATTTTATTGGCAGCTATCATTTGTTACCTTCCTCTCTGCATTTCCGCGAATGTCTTCCGTAAATATTCTTAGGTCATTACTTGCCATCTCATCCATCTCCTTTACTTGTTGAGGAGCTTGTGTTACATTGTGTCTTTTGTTGGTAACATAGTTGTGGAACTTAAGTTTTCTTAAGTTTTCTGGTGTTGTGGTAGCTGAGGATGATAGCGCGAGACATGATGATGTAAGCTTTTTCTGAAAATGACCAAAAATTAGGTTTGGGCCAAAAACATTTTTCTCAACGTTTTGAAAGTCCATGAGAAAGCAAAAAATCGTCCGTCTGTATGTCTGGAAGTTTGGTTATCTGTCTGTACCCATGCTATCTTGAGAAAGGCTTTTCCGATTTGGAATTTCCTTTCGCCAATCTGTTTCTATAGTTAAGGCGGAGAATTGAAAAGCTCTTGGAACATGTACGTCAAGAGAGTACCTGCCATACGAATTGGCCCAAAACTGTATGGTGGCATTACCACGTTGACCAATTTTGTATATATGCTGGTTTGATCATTGAGTTGGGCGTTGAGTTTGCGATTGAGTTGGGTTACATTTGCGGGTTGAGTTGGGGTTGGGTTAGGGTTTAGTGAGCTGTTCAGCTGAAAATTTATTTGTATGTTGAATTGACGTAGTTTTTGAAGCCACTTTGATTTGGGAGTTGTTTGAGTGTTAGGCTTTAGTTTGGGGTTAATTTAAGGATGAGTTGGAGTTGGACTGCATTTAAGTCAGAGTTTCAGTTGAAAAATTATTTGAGGTTGTGTTGAGAATTAAGTTGGAAGTTACCTTGAGTTGTCTTGAGTAAAGTTCATGTACGAATGCAATTTCTCGATTCGCGTTGATTTGGGGATTGAGTTCGTCGTTGAGTTTGGGCTTAAGTTGAGCGTCGCGCCGGGATCGAGTTAGTGTAGTTCATAGACACATTCAATCTTCGGACCGTGTTGTTTTACGGATTCAGTTTGGGGTTGAGTTGAGGATTGAGTTGGGAGTTGCGTTTGGGTTGAGTTGTGGTTTTGTGAAGGGTTCAGTTGCGGATTTATTTGGGGAAAATTGTGGGGTGGGTTAGAATTTAGCTTGAGTTGATTTCATGTATGCATATATTTTTCGGAACATGTTGATTTGGGGATTGATTCGGGCGATGCGTTTGGTGTTGAATTGAGGGCTAAATTTGTGGTCGAGTTGGGGTTCATTAGGGTTCAGTTGGGGATTTATTTAGAGGTTGAATCGGAGGTTTAGGTGGAAATTAGATTATGTTAAGTTTCATGTATGCACGTAGTTTTCGAACCGTGTTGATTTAGGGTTTGAGTACAAAGTTTAGTTTGGGTTTGAGTTGATGGTTTAGTTGGGGATTAACTTGAAGGTTGAATTGGGGTTGAGTTATGATTGAGTTTAGGGTTGAGTTGGATTTGAGAGTGAGGTGTTTGAGGCCGAGTTGAGAGTTTATTGGAAGGTTAGATTGAGTTGATTTGAGTTGAGCTCATACACGCATGTAGCTTTCAAATCAAGTTGATGTCGGGATTTAGTTGGCCATTGAGTGTGGAGTTGAATAGAAGGTTTGTTTACATTTGGTTCGACGTAAGTGAAATTGAAGTTGAGAGTAGTGGTTTAGATAGCTTACGTTAGGAATAAGTGTTTGGGGGGGGGGGGGGGGGATTATTTGCGGGTTCATTCGTGGATTGAGGTAGCGTTGAGTTTGGGGTTAGGTTAAGGGTTGATTTAAATGTTAGTTGAGGGTTGAATTTTTGATTGATTGGGTTGGTAGTTGATTTAGTGATTGCATTGCGATTGAATTAAAGGTTGAGTTGTAAATTGAGTTGGGGGTTGAGCTGGGAAGATTGAGTTGAGAGGTTCAATTAGAAGTTGAGTTAATTTTCAGAAGCGAAGTTCTGATCACCTCTTGAGATTTCAGCCCTTTATATTTTTTGCATTGAAATCTCCTTGGTTTTGGCCCATAGTAGAGATATAATGTAGCTTTTGCAAGCTGTTTCGTGGGCATAGAAAGGTTGAGTTTCTTTTTTCGGTTGCACGTATTTTATTTTTGTAACTAACTTTTTACTGTGAATGTTTTGGAGACACACAGTTGAATTGTCTCCCCCATCGTACCTGCGAATAATGGCCTTTTTTAGCTGTTTGTTAGTTGCCAGCGCCCTGCTGATGTATGTGCTTGCTTCCATTTTTACTTCACTGAGGCCTATCTCAATGCTAGTCTTTGATGCTTCAGTGGAAGTTCTGATGTACCAATTTTTCAATTAATGTCACCATTATTACTTCTGTTCACCCAAATTTGTGTTAACCAAATGGCAAATGTTGCTTGACGTTGTTGGTTTAGCCGTTGCGTCCCTTACCTTTTCTCATCAACTCGACCCTCCGATTCTAAGTATCAGATCAATATAGGAATCGTCATGTTTCCTGTATTTCTATTTTGGGTCAACTTCATCTATAAATGCATTTCTGCTCATTTATCTTATGCTCCAAATAAACTCACAAAATATATCCGAACTAAAACATTAAGACTCAAGTAAGGTTCTTATACAAAACTCGTAACTAATTGGGGCCTAACTATAATTCCTCTACCGGTAAAAATCTTTACGCCTCAGACTAATACTCTTTTGGAAGGCTCTAAAAAACATCGGGAAAATCTGAAAATTATTTTTGATCTTGATTTTCTATGCTGTTGTAACTGAACACCAAGAAAAACTGAAATGAAAAACAGTGGATGTTCTCGAAAGCCAATGACCGTTTCAATAGCTACCTCGACTGTTATTTAGTTGGCAGATTTTCTACTATTGGTGGTATATTTCGTGTTTTTGGGGTTTTTGTACCAAGTTTAAGTAATGTAAAAAATTGAAATCGATCGAATCAATAATTTCGAAATAATCTGAAAAAAGCCGAATTATCGGAAAGTTTGAAAAGTCAAGAGAATTCAATGCATTCAATATCGGAAAATCTTCAAAATGTACTAAATTCAAGATTCAGAATCTCTATAATTAATGTAATTTCAATAATCTCGAACAATTTTGATGTTAATGCGTAATTTAGAAAAGTCTGTCTAAACCTGTTCGAAAAGTCGAAATAGTCTCGAATTATTTGTGGAAGTCAGTAAGATTAAGCAAATTAACTCTAAGATTCCCGAATAGCTGTTTCGAGACACTCCGAATCATCAGTATGCCTATACTAAATATCATGAAATTTAGCTCCTTTCGAAAAAAAAATATCAAGACATCTTATCTGGGACAGGGAGGCTTGAAATTGGGGCACGGTTTTACCGGGAAGTTACCTTTTTAATTCTTACACGAAACCCCCGGATAAATTCTAAATTTGGTTCAACTCCAACATTATATGTAATGGCAAATAAAATGGAGGCTTTGTACTGTATTTGTACTGTATTGCTCAATTGGAAAAAATATATTCAGGGCATGCCAAAGTAATAGTTGCGGAACACAAAGTTAACAAATTCCAGACATTGGTAATTAAATAGATTACCTACTTATAAAAATGTTTACCTAAGAAAACAAATTTCTTGTAACCCCACCAATGTCATGCACAGCTACCATAATGTATTGAAATTAAACCAATATGGATATAGTATAGCAATCATTAGATTGTATCACAATTTTGTTGCCAAAAAGTCATTTGGTCGATTTCAACACCGTATAAACAGTTGATATTGAATAATTGCAAGTTCGTACAAATTAATCGATAATAATAAACCAATTAAAATAGCAAAATGATAAAATTGGTGTAATTTGATTATTTTGATAAGAATAACATTCCAGGCACATTGTAATTTAAAACCAGTTTTTTCGTCCTACTGCCAATAAGTGGAGGTACTAATTTTATTTATATAGACGAAAACTTCTAACCTTCAAAATGACACTTTAGACAAACAATTACCTCACTCGAGTTGTCCTTGTCCGCGAATGGTACAAAATAAGTCGTACGATTTTGCATATCTGCCACTTAAGATTGTGCAACGTTTGTGCACCTTAATTTTATTATATATCATATCTAATCATCTTCTTTTTATAGATGGTAATTAAACAACAATTTCAAGTTTCACATAATCTGTAATTTTATCATCACTTTCGAGCAAAATATTTATTTCTATTTCTTTTTGCATATTTTCAGAGCGAAGACCCACTAAAACGTATCCAGGAAGAAATAAACGAAGTAACACAACGGGAACGTGAACTTCGAAAACAATTATTGATTCGTTCATCAATGTCTATGCCCAATGGTAATGATCAGATTGGTCATAATGGGCACAGTATAAAATCCGATTTTGATGATAGTCAATATACACCACAATCCATTGATATGCTGAACAATAATAGTGCAAGTGATCATTCAAATGAAAATTTGGCTGATCAATCGCACGAAAACGAAAATCAAAATGGAATTTCAGAAAATCATTACAAAAAATCAAAACCGATTCAACCAAAAATGACATTCCGTCACGCGTCATTACCAATGTTAATGCGAACCCGTTCAACACCACAAATTTATACGCCATCGTTTAATAAAAAGATCAACGGAACAACAATTCAAAAGGGACTTATGCAAAAATTTATTGAATCCCGAGGCAAAATCTTGGGAACTAAACAATCGCAAAATAATAATAATAATAATTCAATCATTGCCCATCATCATAATCACAACAATACCAATCACATGCCAATTTTAAATGATTTCCATGTTAAAACGACATTATCATTGGAACCAACATTAATTACATCTAGTCCGGCACAAATTGAACGTGATTCTGAGGGGCGGCCAATTCGACGCGGTTATGTTCCGGTTGAGGAGAAAATTCAAAATGAATTGCGTGACATAAGAAATCGTGAAGTTGAATTAAAAAAATTGCGACGACAAATTGTACAGAATCAAACTACACCAACTAACTCGTTGACCGATGATGAATATGATTCGGATGATGATGATGATGATGATGATGATGACGATGATAATAATAATGAGCGATATAATTATGAATATCCACCACCAGGAAAATTACGAACATCTAGATCTATTGGTGAACTATGCAATGCTGTCAATAATTCTAGTATTACGTCGTTAAGGTGAGTTAGACATTGTGTATGATTTCGAACAAAAACATTCTACATCTCGTAAAACTGTCAAAATTGTCAAATAGATTGTTGAAACCAATACCGTCTACAATCATACATTTGACGGTAATCAGTTAAAAAGTCTATAGCGACATTATCACTCAGAAGCCTTCAATGTACAAGACGTTCTGAAGCAATAAAAAGGTGGTAGCCGTTGTAAAAAGGCGTGATGAGCTGGGCCCAATACGAAAATTCCAAATATGAAACAGCCATTAAAGTCAATATGAATTCATGTCCAACAAGGACGTAATGAAAATATTTTTCTGCTTCTTTTCCTTTTTATCTGGCCAACGAAGGCCAGAAGATTGACGATTGTTGCTTGTTGAGAGTAAATACAAGATATATCAAATTCCATGAAGAATGGTACACTTAATTATAGGTGAAGTAATTTGAAATGAAATCAATTTTTGGAAATATAATTTAAGGACCCATTTCATACCAAGAAGATTCGATGCTTGCTTGATGTCAAGGTCACCAGTTATTTTTAAAGAATTTATCCGTTATGCCATTTTAAAAGGCGCCGGTAATCCCATTCAAAAACAGAAAGAAGTTTCGGTGAAAAATTAGAAGGAATTTCAATTCAAAAACTAAAAAGGCATTCAAGTCAAAATTTTTGACTGGCATTCTTTTATGATTTATGGCTGAAATTTCTTTTGAATAGGAAATTCAGTCGAACAACTAAAACGGAATTCCAGCCAAAATTGATCACCATGAATACAGTCAAAACATTTCAGTCAAAAAACGAAACGAGTTTTAGTCATAAAATTTCCCATTTAAATTTTGTAACTAAAACTCTTTTGAAAAAGAAACTTCAGTCAAAAAAAGGGAGGGTTCGGCCAGAAAACTGTTTGACTGAAAAGCGTTTTATGTATTTGGGAACTAAACAACCTTGTTTAAAGGTATTTAAGTCACAAAGTTTTAGACTCGATGGAATCAAAAGGTATTCTTGCTTTTGCTCGGTAAGCTTGCTTTTTTGACTGAAACGCCTTAGCTCCAAGAACATTTTCTCCAAATTAATTGCCTATCGATTATGTCTCTTTTAAACGGACTTTAAGCCCACAAGAAAATGGTTAATAATTTCTACCGCTTCGATTTCGATTGTCGATTCCTCTAAAATGGTTTTCAAACCTGCAATTATTGAGCTATATAGCTTTAATTTAGATTACCCTATTATTTCTACACAATTCATGGAGAAACGGAGCGAATGGAAATTTGAGGCAAAAATTTAAAATCCGCAATTGAACTCCGATTTCGAAGGTTGACACGTAAGTTTCGGACCAGTAATCTGTAAGCTAACTGCTCCATTATTTTTACATAATTAAAGCTGAATTGGGTTTTTATCAAAAACCATAGCGCTACGATTTTTGAGGCAAAAATCTAAAATCATTAAATGTTGAGTGAAAATCTGTAGAGGAAATTCTGGAAAAGGAAAATTTTATTTTAGTATAAAATATTCTACAAAATGAAATTTAATAATAAAATAAGAATTCCAGGATGTTTTAATATTAAATCTTATTTTTATTATTGTTGAAGGTTCATAAGGTGGTTCAGCCACCCCACCACGCACTGCGACCTAAAAGATCTTTTATACTTGGGCTTTATTATCCGTCCAGTCAATATTCAGACTCTTAATGAACCTGATAATACTGCCGGCCGGTACGCGATACATCTATCTGGGCTCATTGCTCTCCTTCCTAGATGTTTACTATATCATGTACTTCTGCTAGAAAGATGGTAGCATTGGTACCCAAGGACTTCGACAGGGCAGTCTTACTCCCGTATATTCCTACCGCTGCTCCGTCGTCCATTTTGATTTTACTCTTACGAGTTGCTGGGAATGGAAAGTCGCCTGTAGGTCACCCAGCTTTACTACAGGAAGGCTAAATAAAACTGTAGCGTGCCTGGTATCCTGAGTCTGCGTACTTTGAACTGATTAATCTATCAACCATTCATCCATCGGCATATGCTGTTCCTTTAGCGCCGTACTACAGCCTGTGCCAAATGCCCAAAATGTGTCAAACGGCCTTAGTTACCAGTGGTTGCCACGAGGAGGAAGCACGTACAGTTGCGAATTGTGACCATGTTACCCCTTACACAATTGTACCCATCATGCAGATGCCTAATACATGACCAGAACAGCTCACGTGATGCGTGATTCCCTACTGGAAGGTTATGGAACTGGTAGATTAATATACTCAACTTCGCCCCCTCCCCCCTCCAATGGAGGACAAACCACCTAATATTAAATCTTAATATGGAATATTCATTTTCCAGAATATGTTAAACCCTTTTCGAACGCACCCATATCCAGAACAAAACGTAATATTCAATTCACTTTTCATAACCATTTTGCCTAGAATTCCTTTTTAGTTGTTTGTCTGAATCTTATTTTCAAAATGAATTTCAGTCAAAAATCCAAAAAGAACCCCAGTCAAAAAAGTTTTACCGCATGTTTCCGACACATCCCTGCTACTTTCAAGGCAAGTTCCAGGGCAGCAACATCTTGATATGATGATGGCAAACTCAGGTGTTTCTTTAACCTATCGAGCAAAGACTTAGAGTAGACTTTGTGTCCTGCATTACAAAGCATAATTCGCTTATAGTCATTGATGTTTCTGGTCGTTTCAATTTTATTAGGTCTTGAAATCTGAATAGTTTCGAGCCACTCAGATGGCGGTTCATTATTTAGGCAGACTTTTTCTATGACTTGTTGGAGAGCCTGAATTATGCTGTCAGTTCATGCTTCAGTAGTTCATTGAAGATACCATCACTTCCCAGAGCTGTTCCTGAGGATGGGCATATTTATAATTTCTGATTTTCGTAAAATAAGCCAATACGCGCCTCCGCTTTGGCGTAAGAGGTGTTCTAACGGCTACAGTCTGCTGTGAGGCAATTTTGATTGAATCCACAATGGCCTTCTACTGATTTAGTGTAGTTCCTCTTACCTCAATAGGAACTGTTATACATAAAAAATTACGACAGTAATCTATTACAACTTATTGTTCTGTTTAACTTTTTTGGAACTAATGCAAAGATGGCACCACCAATGCTCTATTTATTTGTAACTTCCGCCGAACGACATTCTGCCGCCCCTGAATTGGTTGATTTACTATTGTGTTGGTATGTGCCATCTTAATATCCATGACTCGCACTCAATTGTCGGAACCGCAATAAACTTTTATGACTCGCCACATCGTCCACGACGAACGCTCATCAGCGACTAGTACAACGTCATCTACATTAACGATTTCCTTTGCTTCTTGCTATTTAATTTTTTTTGCAGAGTTTGAATGTAATCGGTATGCCACTTACGCCAAAAATCTTGATAGATTTGTGACTAGATACCATCTTGAAGCAATAGTAGAGTTAATGAGAACATGATCACTCTTCGGTAGATCGACCAACGCTCTGCCGATCATGAAATTGGTAGGCGTCAACGGATTTATTTCCTCGAGCGGACGTGAATTCTTTTAATTACAGGCAATTGCTTCCAACCACTTTTTTAAAATGGTCTTTAGTAATTTTACAGATACCTCCCAAAGTTCACCCATACGTGTGGCAACAGCAGGGTTGAAAGAATATTTTGAATTATTGTCGTTTGTTAAGAATTCATATAGTTCAGCAAGGTAATTGGATTCCGTTGATAAGTTTCCCACAACTTCCGTATGTACCGCTTGGGATAAAGTTTTCCGTTGATGTGTTTCCCACAACTTCTGTATGTACCGCTTTAGTTGCTAAACAAACAAATAAGCACACATAGGTTTTCAGAGAATGTGATCCACGACGCTTTGTTGCTGCTACTTGAATCGGGCCACAATAGTCGACTCCTACTTCCGCAAATGTGTTTGAAGTTGTGTTTATTGTTTCGGCAGTGTCCCCGTTAGTTGATTTTTAATTCCCTGTTTATTCTTCAGATATTTGAAGCATTTATGAATCACGAGACGTATTAAGTCCTTGCAGCGAAATATCCAATATCTTAAATGGCAGTAATGTTTCCAGCTGGACTTGGTTTGGATAATTTATCGTTCTTACTTATGTATATACACAAAATTGATCACGTTGTTTTCTAATTTCATGTTGTCATAGGGATAAAATGAAGTGACATCTAGCTTGAATTTCCTTTAGATTTAGATTTCCAAGATGAACCGCATTTTTTCACCAACAATCAAATTAAACAAGTACGATGAAAACTACGATATCTTAGTAAGGTCCTGCCCACATAACTTAAGATCAATGAGTTCTTCCAAAAAGGTACCCCGAGACGCGCAATTTGCAGGGTTACTGTCAGACGGATCATAATATCAATGAGACAATGAGTGCTGGAACGAGTGACATTAGATTTCTTAACAATACTGCAGCTTGTAGCTCTTAACTTAGCAATGAGATTCGATTTAATGGAGCAACCTTTATTTTGTCTACATAGCTTTGAAAATCAATGTTACTGCATAAATCACGGTACCGTAAGCTTCTTCGTTTGCATTAGCGAAGCCATGCAAATCTACTAAGTCCATTATATTAATCCACCTGCTGATTTTTATTTTGTTAATATTTTCGAAACTGCTTCGAATTTTGAGCCAATTTATTTTGATATCAAGGGTCAATTCGTCAACCCAGTTTAATGATTTGAGCCATAATTTTTAAAAAATGCTTTAAGCAGATCATAAATCTTGCTTGCTACCGACAATAGTGTCCGTTTTGTATGTAAAAGCATAAATTATAAATCCTGATACTGTGACGTCTTAAACTCGATAATCCTTCAAATTATCAACAATAACATCACGAATTTTAATCAGATCAACAACTGAACTATAGTTCTCCACATCAGGTCATCGACTTGGCCAACGATTGGATTCTTATTTTCTATTTTATTCGACACGTCCAAAATTGCTCGGGTGGCTAAAAATGTTTCTGGTAGAGTTTCGTACGTAACCGTTTGCTATGGCTAAATTCGGTATTAGCCCATACGTAAAACTTCAGTTATACTAGCAATATTGCCTTTGCGCACAAGTTCTTATATTCGATTTTTCCATCATTTTTCAAAAATGTCAAAAATTTCGTTTACTCCAAGCAAAATATCTACTGACCTTGATATGTTGTAAATTGGATCTGCTAGCGGTAGTTGATTCAACTGTTGTAATACATGTTGCTGCAATGTGGCTCTTGTCTTAATAAATATGATCTTCGGTACGACTTATGCCACCATTTGTTTATGAGGTATGACCCAATTTTTATTGATATACTCAAATTGACAACCCCTTTCGTTGTTCATACGTTGGTTTGTAAAAGTCCCACCTCTGAAATCCTAGCGACCATAACACTCGTGATTCATTATCCAACTTATTAACTGGTATGTGCATCAGCCAGGGATACTGGTAGCGTTGGGTTGTGAAAATTCTCATCCTTGGTAATTTGATATTACTGTTAAATAGATTCGTTGAATGTTCAGCTTCGTTTTTACCATGGATTTGGGTAATATTATCTGATAGACTAGACGTCGATAAACCGGGTATATTAAATGGAATCGATAATCTTCGTTTCTGCATTGTACTGTTCATAACCTTTACAGCTTCATAATAAAGAGTTTCTTCTTCATGGATTTTGGACGGCTCATCTGTCTTTAACGCAGACATTTTATCTTCCAGCTCCCTGTACTTATGTTAATGTCACTTCGAGAATGTTAATGGCACCTTCGAAAAATTCTTTAATTCGAATGATGGTTTGCCATTATTTTATGCCTTGTTAATGTACTTTGCTTGTAATGCATTCCTATGTGATACCGTCTTATGTTCAACCGGTTTCTCCCTTTTAGGGCATTGCTTTGCAAACTGCTCAAGTTCTTTGCACATTAAACATGTCAACCTGTTTGACATTTTTTGTCACAGTATGATTGTTTACAATCTTCGCATTTTCTTTAATTTCGTCCACATTACCATATGCCTCGCCATTCCAACTTGCTTTTGTTTACATTGTTTGTACAGGATCCTGATTTTTGTGCGACATAACCTTATGCGCTGCGTTCACGCAATCTGCTTCTCTTAAATTTAATAATAACTGCGCTGGAGTTTCATTCATCTCAGAAAAATGTCCTTACAATGTCCTGGTTTAATTTTATAAGCGGGAATGCAAAATTCCGGAGGAACGTATCGACCAAAATACCATTAATACGAGTAATATTCCAAAATATTTTTTGCCGTTCGGCCATGTTTTATTATACAAATTCTGATCCCCCCCGCCTATTAAGAAATTTGCTTGTTCCTTCATATACTAAGTCGAAATTTGGCGAATATAACTTTTCACAGTGTTCTGCAATATTATTGAGTTTGAGCGATGTTGTAATTCAGGAATCCAACCCAAGACGATATTGGATATTAGGAACTGAATGCTGGTGATGTAGTACTTGGATGTGTACCATCCAATCTAAGTAGTGTACTACATCGCTAGAAGTTCGCGATCGTACGTAGAATATCTCTGCTGACACTCTGTTAACTTTTTTGAGTAGAAACCCAACGGTTGGATAACTCCTGCTTCATCTTGTTGATGAAGGACCGCGCCTGCTGCCACATGTGATGCGTCGACGTAAAGTGATAATTTGGAATTCGATTTCGGATGTGCAAGCAATGTTGCGTTTCGTAGATCACTTTTGCAATTCTGAAATGCGGTTGTTGATTCGTCTGTCCATGGAATCTCGGTCTTATCATTCTTTTTGTTGCCAACTATTAGTTTCTGCAGTGTCATCTGATTCTCAACGGCGTGTGGTATAAATCTCCTATAAAAATTTATTATGGCCAAGAATCTTTTCAGTTGTTGCGCTGTCTTCGGTTTCGGGAAGTTGTCAATGACTTGTACTTTTTCTGGTAATGGCTTAATGCCGTTAGATGTCACCAGATGTCCTAGGAACTGCACCTCTGTTTTACCCCATTGACATTTCGCTGTATTGATGCATAAGCCGTATTCTGATAATCGCTGAAGTACCATCTTGACGTGACATCTATGCTCCGCCGGTGTCTTCATTGCCCATAAAAACGGTAGAGGAACCAGCTGCGTCCATGATTCGATCTGCTAATGTAGCCATTGTTTTAAGTGTAACCTCACTCGTTGACAAAATCGCTCGTACTTGTGGTGGAAGTCGTTCCAGCCAGATGCTTCGAAGAAACTCTTCACCGATTTTTGCGCCAGCCAGCTTCGTTAACTCGTTCAAAAGATGTGAAGGTTTCCGATCACCCAGTTCGGCACCTGATAAGAGTTTTCGCATTTTTCGTTGCTCGGAGACACTATATACCTCCAAAACACATTTTTTAAAATTGTCGTATTTTCCTTGAGCAGGTGGATTTAATATGGCCTCCGATACCTGCGCTAATACGTGGCTTTCGACACCGCCCACGATTATGTTAAATTTCGTAGCATCACTCGTCACTTTGCATGTCTCGAATTGCGCCTCTACTTGGCAAACCAAATTTCGGGGCACTCCACCCAAAATGGTGGCACTTTAATAGACACTCGTGCTATTTCATCGCTGTTTGTTTTGTGAACTTTTTTTCGTCGTCGTCAGACATATTTTGTTATGAATTGAATCGGTATAAATTGACAAAAAATTAATCGTTATTTCGTGTTTGTCGACCGACAGCAAAAGTATATATCGTTTGATAATTAATACTATTTTATCAACTAACCGATTTCGCTTGCCTATGCTACCGCGTGTTTTTACCGTTACTTGCTTCGTTACCGCCTGTTCATACTGTATACACTTAATATGCGAAGAAAATGCACTTAAAAATCGCGCACTGTCGAAATCACTCACTATAAAATGTTATTTGATAATTTCACTTGAAAAAATCACGTCGTTTGTCACCAATTAAGGATAGATTCCAATTTATGAGCTATGGTGTGCGCGTAGTATGGCGAGATCAACTATGGCGCAGTTGATAAGTAAGGCGATAATTGTGCGGTAGTATGTTCGAATATTTATATTCCACTTAAAATAAAACGCGTAATTATTCACAGTATAATATGTTTTATTTATTCGTAGTTTAACATGTATTAAGAATTTAAATTGTATTTGTTCGTCGATCTATTAGACGTGTTAATCGTGCGGACGCACACAAGAGACTTTTTTGTATTCTGTCAAAACGTTTTTGTGTTGTCTGTCGTACCTTTTTTAATTAGTGTTACCCGTTGCTCGTTTCGATGTTGGTATGTTGGGTACTTCCACGATGGTGCTGCCACAGAACTATTGATAGAATTGACTTAATAACAGACAAAAAGTTTCACTAAAATCCATTGGCAAACGGGCATGTTCTGGAAACGTAATGTAAAGATCTGGATTGGTAATTTATGAAAAAAAAACAAATTTCTCTTTCGTAAATCAAATTTGTTGATTTATCCTATAAGAAACTCCATCCCTGCCTCAAATGGAATTTCTGCAGTTATGCACCAAACTTAACCAACTGGTCCAACATATTTATTGTTCAATGAATTAGTTGTAATTGTAACACATTCAACTGATGAATCAAGATAGCGAGTTTGAAGCTTAGAAGAGATTTCACCATATGTGTATATCTGTTTTGTGGATGACTGTTGGGATTAAAAAAGATTGTAGAACAAATAATAAAACTGCTTATTAAATTAGAACGTGCTTTACTGTCGGAAGTACAAAAAACAAGAAAAGAAAAAGAAAAGTAAGACATAAATGTCACAGTCATAGTGACTGCGTTTATACACGACAAAAAACTTCAAATTGACTACGTTGATGTGAATTAGCCAAACTTTGTTGAACGTTCGGTTTACACCTCAATCTCAATACTCCTCCTCGTTCAAGCAATATTTCATCTGTCTCTCAATTGTTCATGATTTGTTCCTGAGAGCGGTTTTATAAGAAGATCAGCAATCATTTCGTTTGTTGAGCAATATAGGTATACACTTGATGATGCCGTTCTTAATTAATTCCTTTATAAATTTATATTTGATGTCAATATGCTTTGTTTTAAATGAAAATTTATCATTCTTTGATAATTCCAAACAACTCGTATTGTCTTCATAGATAAGCGTTGACGCCTCCACACTTTGATGCATGTTCTTTAGCAACTCTCTCAGCCATTTTGCTTCTTTTGCTGCTTCACACAATGAAATATACTCGGCCTCAGTGGATAAAAGGTTCACACAATCTTGTTTTCAATCTTTATAAGTCCAGCATATAGTACCGACATTATAGAAGAATACTCTTTCGCTGTTTAGTTTACAATCAAAGTCTCTTCTCTCTTCTGGAAGTTGCTTAGTTTAAGCTTCATTGTCAATGTTCCCTTCAGATATTTAACTACCCGCTTCAGCTGTTTCCAGTCTTCTTGTGTTGGGATTGAAACCTTTTGTGCTAAAATGCTCACGCTCGCTGAGATGTCAGGTCTTGTATTTACGAACAAATATAATAATCGTTCAATCAACTTCTGATAATTCGTATTATTCAACAGCTTATCAGTACCATATCATCAACATATATGAGCAGATAACACCAGCTGCCATCTATATATTTTGAATAAAGGCATGGTTCGACTTCACTTTGATTAAATCTTGCTTTAATAAGCACGCTATGAATCGCATCATTCCATACTTTAGCTGCCTTTTTCAAACCGTAAATGATCTTCTTTAGTAAACAAACTTTTGTTGAAGCGCCCTTTATAAAGCCCGCAGGATGTTTCATGTAAATGGTTTTCGCTAGCTTCCGGTTCAAAAATGCTGTTTCTGCGTCTAAATGGTGTACTACCATATTTTGTTTCGCAGCTGCAGATAACAGCAAACGAAATGTTACTGTCGAACTAGCGCCACCATAGAAGCGCTTTGTATCGATGAATGCTGTTGTCTGTATTAGATTTCACTTTGTATACCCATCTCCATTTGCTGCCAACTGTTTTTCTGTCTTCTGGTAAATCGCACAATTGCCATGTTGATTCTTTTAGTTGGTTCAACTATCTCCTTTGCTACCTGTATTTGTTCGATCAAGCGTTTTGGTGTAATTCCCTTCGTCGAACGATGTGAAACGCGAGTTTTCTGACGTTCTGAATGTTCTTCATTTGAAATTTCCTGGTGATTCTCATTAATAGGCATTTTCTCCTCTTCATTTTGGCACAACTCCTCCTGAATTGATGTCGACTACAAACTTGCGTTTGAATCATTAACTTTTTCATTCGAATCAATTGCTGTCTTAGTCAATACTGAACGTCACATCACGACTTATGATAACCTTTTTCGTAATAGGATTGTAGCATCGATATGCTTTTGAATTGTTTTCGTATCCAAAGAAAATCACTTCGATTCCTGTATCGTCCAACTGTTTTCTTCTTTCTGTGGGTACATGAGCAAAGCAATTAGAACCAAAAATATAAAATTCCTTAATACCTGGTTTGACGCTGTTCCATCCTATTTTGGATAAAGTTTGCTGTTGCTACTGCCTCACCCCAAAAACTATATGGCAAATTTGCATGAATTAGTATGCATCATGCCATTTCGATCAGTGGCCTATTTTTTCTTTCGGCCACTCCATTTTGCTCTGGATTATAAGCCGCCGTCAACTGCATTTCAATGCCTTGTTTTTAGAAAATCTGTAACACTCTTACTAATGTACTCTCCGCCTCGATCAGATCGAATTTTCTTTGGTTTTCGCCTGAATTTGTTCTTTACAAATTCAATATATTGTTTGAGTTACTGTTTCTACTTCGGGTTTGCTTCGCAACAACCGAATTACAGTAAACCGAGATTAATTAACAACGAATGTGACTATATATTACTTGCCACTCGGTGTCACTGCGTTTGCATTTTTCCGCATACATCCGGATGAATCAAATCCAATGGTGCCAAAGATTTGCTGTTTGATTGTTTGGGAACAGGAAACCGAGTAAGTTTTCTAATCATGCATGTATCACATGTCACTGTGATGCCGCAATCAACTATCTTTAAACCATCCACTAAACCTTGAGCTGTAATTTCCCGAATAGCTTTAATATCCATATGCCCAAGTTTCCGATGCCACTGATCAATACAATTCTCATTGTGTTGAGTTTTGTCACATCGCGTAATCAGTATACTAGTATATTGCCGATTTTATCCGCTACACAAATTTGTTCATCTTTATACATGATTTCACCAATGTACCTTTTGAACACAATTTTAAAACCAATAGACGCGAAACTGAGAGCATATTGTCGATCAAATCTGGAGCGAACGCGAAGACATCGCATGCTTTTGCTGTATAAATATTTCCTTTGTCATCTACAAATTTTAGATTTCCGCTGCCAATGCCTTGTACTGATGTTGTTGTTCCGTTTGCCAATTCAACCCAACTTTTGTAAGATTCATTTAATTCATGAAAAAATCGCCTGTCATTAACAAACATGCCGAGTTGCTCCGGATGCCAAAATCCAAAATCCACCCATTTTGTTGTTTTCAAACCACAAACAAGAAACTATTCGCCTCAGACCCTTGTTTTTCTTGTGCAATTTTATTTACTGTTTTTTCTTCGACTGAATTAACCTTGTTGATGACTTTACTGATTCTTTCTCTTTGTTTATTGCCACCGCATTTTGAAAGCCACTCTTGATATTTACTGCAATTTTTCTTTTGATGACCTGCTTTCTTACAAAAGAAACAAAAACTTTTGCTTGCAACAGTCCTTAAAACCGATTCACTCGAATTACTATTCATATGCACGTGCCTCTCGAATTCAGAAATAACCTTTTCTTGAGCCATTGAAATGTTCTGGTTTTTCAAACTTTTTCAGACTTTGTCCAGGTTTAGACGTTTTATCATGTTTTTATCACGGAAACTAACCTCATTTTCGTCTTCCGATTCGTTCAACACAAAATTAATATTAAATTACCTAATAGTTTCTTTCCATTTGTTTAAACTTATCACTGATTTACTAAATGCCCCACTTTTTCCGAGCAGCATTTTGATTATTTGTTAAAAACAAATTTTTATTTTTTTACTATTTCCAAGTTAGAACCTCGATGCTGAACAATTCTCCAAAATTATTCACAAGCAATAATTATTCCGGTTCTAACCCCGTAATCACATCTGTTCACTTCTGATATTTGTTACAGTTTTTTTTTCTGCCCGCTGGGAAACTATTCCGCAATTGAAGAACACGTCTACGTTATAATTCTTTATTTTAGAAACTAAAGCAAATTCTTTTCGATCAAAAATATTATCGCCTTCTTTGATCGTCGCTTCTGCTCTTCTTTTTTTTATAAGTTACTCTAGTGATACCTAACCTAACTAACCATTTACAAATTACACAGTAGTCAAGATCTACACAATTATAAGGAGGGAAACTCTCATCTTTTGATCGAAATGTGAAAGACATAATCATCATGGATTTAAATAGGGTTACTGATATTACGTACCTCTATAAAAATGTCTCAAATTCGAAACAACCAATAGCCCTTTTCTGGGACTGCATATATTAAAATATTATTAGAATTAATTTTATCTTTATTTATTAACATAATTCAAT
Organism: Tipula vernalis; assembly: GCA_958295665.1. NCBI lineage: Eukaryota > Metazoa > Arthropoda > Insecta > Diptera > Tipulidae > Tipula > Tipula vernalis. Next base: position 109,016,644 of record OY282559.1, read on the forward strand.
TTATTTAATTCCAGAGATTCACCCAGCCCTGTATTAGGAAAATCAAAAGGTGATTTACGGCCTGCATTATCACTGGCCCAACTATGTGATATTGAACCAGAAAAAGTTCCATCATCGAATCGTTTAATTGCACAGTGGGAAAATTTAATCCATGAAAAAAGTCAAAAAGTGTTATAAGCCGGTGGCTGATCAGAAAATAGGAGGGGAGGGGAGACGCATGTTATTAAATCAATTGTTAATTTTTTTTTTTTTTTTCCTTCAAATTTTCTTTAAAAATTATTTTATTTTGTTATTCATGTAAATTAAGCTTATTAAACATTTCAATTAATTGCGATGAATACCTTATCAAGTTAAAAACCTTAAAATACACAACCCGACACAGATATGTACAACATAACTTGTTGTATGTCAGAACACTGTATCATCATCCATCCATTTAAATCGTCATTTTAATCGGTTGATAACACGGTTATGATAGCGTATAATATTATTTATTATATGACCGGGATGGATGATTAACTTGAAGTCGATTAATTTTAGTTGATTATTATATCTAAGATTAGACTATAATGACTACTTGGAATGAAATTAAAAACTAATTTATTTTTTTATTATTATTTAATTATTTGTAAACAAGCTGAGATAAAAGTGGAAGATTTTTTTTTTATATCAAATATTATTACATATACATACATAGTTGGATATATTAGTTTTATTTGGGCCTATAAAATACATTTGGTTACTATTCGAAAAATTAATTACCTATACATATTTACAGTAAATTTGGTTGTTGTCCAAATAACATAAACTTGTTGTATTTTTAATTTAATTTTAACTATTATACATTCTACTACCCGTATTTGTAAATAATCTGGGAATTATTAGTAACAAATAATTTAAGCGGTTGTTTCACTCCACGTCTCTATAATTATAGCGTATTATAATATTTCATAACTTATGTATTTTTTGAAGTAAATATTTTTAAATAAAACTTATTATAACAAAAAATGTTTAATTGCTATTTGGTAAATAAAACAACCTTTTTGTGATGTTTACTAGTAGCTTCGATCCTGCCAAGAATATGGACCCACTAGAACGCCAATTGATGACATTAATCCTTCAAACCTATGAAGTATAATTGGATGAAAGTTAAGAATACAATTAAAAATTGCATAAGCCCGAAAAAGGCACCAGGGCCTGAATTCCGGTTCGGTGACAAATGATAATGAGGAATGACTTGATTTTTTATTTCAACTAGTCGGTTGCATTTTTATTTAGAGTAGGCGAAATAAAACATAAAGTCATTTCTCATTCTCATTTGTCATTGATCCGGAATTCGGGCCCAGGACTATTTCATTACTGATCAAATATAACAGCGCAACTACTTACCTAAATGTTGCTAACGCAGTGCGATCCCGTAAGGGGTTGTTCTAGGACCAGTGTTATACTTGTTGTACACAGCCGATTTTCCTGTAACCTACCAAAGTAATAATATCAACCATTGCCGATGATACAGAATCATTTGAACAAAATCGCGGACTAAAATAAATCAACTCACGTCACATTCATGCTGAACAAACGCACCTGTCCACCATTAGAATTTAACGATATAAATATTCCTCAACAAACAAAGGTCAAATACTTAGATTTGCACATTAATGCTCACTTGGAAAAATCATATTGAAGCAAATAAAAATCAAATTTTATAAAATGTATTGTCTGATGGGAAGAAAATCTCAATTAATGCTAATAAAATTTTACTGTTCAAAGCGATAATCAAACCTATAAATTCAATTGCGGAAATTCACCAATGCGTTAGAGAACTCTTACAACAAACGCAAGCGCAGTATTACAATGTAGTATAAAATAATGCTACACAATTGTACGTGAAAATGACATTCACGTACACAAGAGTGTAAATTGTATTTCTTAACACATTGAGTGCCACGTAACCCACTCGTGCCTCACGCGTTAATGGCTTTTATTGAAAACTTCTAAGCATAAAGTTGGATTACCCTCACATTGCCTGCAATATGTTAAGGTTTAGATTCTAATGTGAAAAGACTTCCATTTTTGCATAGTAGATTCCTTTAAAACAAAAGTTCGGTTTTGACTCCAAAACAATCGAAAAAGCGATCCGGAATTTGTTAGTAAAAGTACACATTCATCTTATGTTAAAGGTTAAGTAAGTCAGTTATCGAACCATTTTCGTACATTTTCGTAGGAAGTGAAGTACTCCTCAGCAAGCCCGTGCCCCATCGAAGCATATAAGTGATAATCGGATGGAGATAATTCTGGCCAGTAAGCCGCATGTGAAAGTATTCCCCAATTAAGTGCTTCCAACGTTTCCTTGACCGGTTTTGCTTTGTGTGATGGTGCATTATTATGAAACAAAATCACTTTATCTTTAATTTTATCACATTCTGCACCCTTATTCTGTAAAAAATAAGATAATGTGTAAACGTGAAAACGGGTAAACTTTGTGATTTTTTACTAAAACTACATTAAATTGTTTTTCGATTCTCTTTTCGTTCACTGTTTATCACGTGTAAACATTATCTTATTTTTTATAGAATAAGACTACGTCGTTTTTCATGCAAAGCTTGATTCAAATTGATCATTTGTTGTTGGTATAGCAGCTCAAAATGAATCACACCAAATACAGAGCATTACGTCCGAAGCGATTTGGCCTTGCAGTCGATGTCGATGGTTGTCCTGGATCAACCCAAGACTTTTGCGCTTTGGATTCTCAAAATATGGAAAAATGACTTTCCTTTTGTATCTGGCGAGCAACATTTCGCAAGTGGTTTTTCGATTTGCCTGTTGTCTTTCATTCAGATTGTGCGGAACACATTTTCCCAGCTTTTGGATCTTTCCCATGGCTTTTAAAACGTATGGAGACGGCTTCTCGTAACACATTCAATTGATCCGCGAGTTGGTTTTGCGTTTGAGCGTCATCCTCATTCAACAATGCTTGCAATTCACTGTCTTCAAACTTTTTTGGTGGCCTTCCACTTTCTTAGTTTCTCACGTCAAAATCACCATTTTTGAATTTATTAAACCACTCATAGCATTATGATTTTACCAAGAGCATACTCACAGTAAGCTTCGACAAGTATTCGATAAGAAAACAATGGCGCCGCGGTTTGTCGAAAGGTACATTGACAGGTGGCGCGATTTATTGGTAAATTCCGGTTTCATATATACACACCTCGTATACATGGTATACAAGACTAGTGTTCTTTTTTATTAATGTTTGTTGGGGGACATAACGGTATTCAATTTTATTATGATTTAGTGAGAATGATTGGCTTCTGGTGTAGGAACACACACGCCACACACTCCCTCAAATAAAATCGTACGATTTGACGATACTGTCGCAGAAACACGCTGCTCACACTGCATTGCTCTATCCGATTTGGTACTATTTACCTTGTTTGGTTGGACATACTGCGGAGTGTCTAGTTTGAATGTAACTTTCTTTGTGTTTATGTGGCTTGGTGAGGAGATTTTACCGTTATTAGTACGTGCTACTGTGCTTTTCGATTAATACACCCTCTGGTAATGGAACCTCTGTATTTTCCTGGGAACATGGTTTAAGTATGTCAATTGAAAACTTTTTCTTTTTGTCGTTGATGTGGATATCGAAATTTTTTTTGATGGGGTTGTACTACTGGGTATGACCCAGTGTACGGTGTTTAATTATTCACTTACGAAGACTTTATCCTGGCTGTGTCTTAATGCTGGCTTGGGTGCGAATTCCTTGAAGTGATCTTTAAGTGTTTTTATGAATTCCGTTTGCGAAATGCTGTTCTTAATACAAGTAATATTGGTGGTAATATCGTTGTCCAATCCGGTCTATCGTAGCTCATTATGGCAGCTTTTAATGTTCGGTGCCATCTTTCAATCATCCCGTTGCACTTTCGTAGCTCATTGTGGCAGCTTTTAATGTTCGGTGCCATCTTTCAATCATCCCGTTGCACTTTGGGTTATAAATATTTACTCGCTTCCTTTCGAATTCCAGTAATGCGGACAATTCGGCGTCACTATGAATTCGGACACGCCGAATCTTGCAATCCAGACTGAATACACTGCCCATGCTACTGTTTATGTCACTGTATGTCTGGAACCGAAATAACTTCAACGTAACACAATATCGCTGATTATCTGATATTGTTAACGGGCCAACGATGTCTAGGTGCACTTCCGAGAACCGACTGAATAATTTTGCTTTTTGGCAATCGATACACTTTTTTGCCACGTCCCTTAAATCCTTGCTGATCGCTAGCCAAATTACATTGTCTGTCAATAACTTCACCGTAGCTTTGATCCTGGGGTAGTGATGTGGAAACACTTTTGAAACGTCGCAATATAATATTTTGTCCTTGTTGAATGTGATTAGAATTTGCTGTAATATTAATGACGTATTGTTGTTGATTAATAATTCTGCTAATTCCTCGTCTTCGATCTGCGCATCCGCTATGGCCTCATAATTTATATTTTCTGGTATTGCTATTTCGTTGATTCTGGAAGTTCTTTCGTTGAGCGCGTCTGCTACTACGTTGTCTGCTCCTGCCATATGTTGAATGTCCGTTGTGCACCGGTTTAATCTATATGTCGAAATTGCCGTGGTGAAGCCTTTTCGAGGCTTTGTTTAAACGCGAATGTGACTGCGGTTTATGGTACATATGCAACGTAAAATTTCGACTCTCCAGGATATTATCTAAAATGTTTGACACTTAGGTACGCCGCCAGTAACTCTCTGTCGTACGTGCTGTACCTATATTGTGTGTCAGTTAGGCGAAGTGAAAAAGAACTTAACGGTTGCCAAGCTTGCTCGATTCACTGTTGGACCACTGCTCCGATGGCCAAATCTGACTTTGCGGCGACCGCCTTGCATTGGTCAAATGCCTTGACATTTTCTTCTGACGATTGAATTGCTATCTTGCTATTTTGCAGCCTTCGGTATGAATCTCCTGTAGAAATTGATTACTCCAGGAATATTTTCAATTGTTGCACGTTGATCGGCCTTTCGATGTTTGCGATAGCTTGCACTCGTTTTGCTGCTGGTAATATGCCACAGAAGAAAGATTAACCAGAATAGACATTGCGTGGACCAAATTTTTTTTTCATTTAACCTTATTTTTTGGTCATTGAAGTATAATTATTTTTGAATATTATAGTTGTTAATACAAATTATGCTTTCAAAACAAAACTTGCCCAATAATTTCACTAACTACACTGTTAAGGATTCTCAATTTTTATTATTTCAAATCAAAACCGGTAAGCCAAAGAATACATAACCCAACTTTCTCTTACCTTCGGTAAATCAAGGTCAAAAAAATGAGTCCAAATTTTTCCATACCAAAATAGTGTTATGTCTCTTCTGGTTGTATTCTGTGAATATGCCTTGTGCGTTGACAGCATGTCCTAGAAAGTTGATGTCTGGTTTGGCGAATAGACATTTGGCGATGTTTATCACTAGACCATGTTCTGACAATCTTTGGAAAACTGTTTCGATGTGCTTAAGATGTTCGGTGTATGTTTTGGATGCAATTAATATGTCGTCCAGATATACGTATCAAAAATCTAGCCCGGCTAAAACTGAATGCATCAGGCGCTGGAAAGTCTGTGCTGCATGAGACCAAATATCATCCGAGTAAATTTAAATAATCCGAAAGGTGTGGTTATGGCTGTTTTGGGAATGTCGCAGGGCTCAATGGGTACCTGGTGGTATGCACGTATCAGATTTAGCGTGGAAAAGACCGTACAACGTTCCAGTTGGAATGCGAAATCCTGGAGGTGTGGTACTGGGTGTCGGTCGGGAATGGTTACATTTTTCAATGACCCGTAATCGCCATATGGACGCCAATCGACATTCTTTTTCAATACCAAATGTAGTGGGCTGGCCCATGCGCTTTTGCTGGGCCAACATATCCCTTGTGATATCCTTTCTTAATCTTCGTGTTTTGCAGGCTATCGGAGGTCGGCGAGTTTCCAAATTGTACGTCACACTGTGTTTCACGGTGACCAAATTCGAACTTACTGTACTGATTATTTGTATTATGTCCGGTTGCAGAAAAGTTTTGTCGATGTGAGACAATGCTGGTTCCGCATTCGTGGTTATGGATCCTATTGTGAATAACGTGGCCATCGGGTCTATAATACGTTGTCGCTGTATATCGACCACGATGCTGATACTTTTTAGGAAATCGGCTCCCATTGTTGGTATGGAGATATCGGCGATAATAAATTTCCAAGTATAATTTCTCCGTAATCCGAAATTTAGCGTGAGCTTTTTTGATCCATATGTTTAAACGCGCGTACCATTGGCGAGGCAGGCTATTTGACCGATATCTTTTAAGTTACAATCGTGTCACTTGAATCGACTTCAAGAATATCAATTTTCATGCGACATGACGTGACTTAAGTCACGTCGCCTGAAATGACACGACTATGGGAATTGGGGTGATGAAGTGACATCTGTCGTATAATGGGACTTTAGTCGTAACAAACGACAAAGACAATCGCAAAATTGATGTGATGTGACTATAGTCATGAAAATGACGTGATACGACTATGAGAATTGGGGTGTTTTTGAAAAATGTTTTTACACCCCAATTCTCACAGTCATATCACGTCATTTTTCATGACTGTAGTCACATCACATCAATTTTGCGATTCTCCTAGTCGTTTGTTACGCCTAAAGTCACTTTATGCGACAGATGTCACTTGAATTTTGTAAGTGAGAGGCGACTACTAGGGTTGCCAGTTGTACTTCTTTAGGGAGTACAGTGCTTCCGCTCTGGCTCTGACCCTGCAATGTATCTACTTTCTGTAAGTTGTAAAAAAGTTGTATACTTCTATACAAATTACAGAAAACAATAATACAGCAAAATTGGAACCAGAAAAGAAGCACCGTACTCCCCAAAGAAGTCCAACTGGCAACCCTAACTACAACAAAATGGAAGGGCGAAATTTTCGTCCGAATATTCTTTTTAAATGTTTTTAATTGTGTAATTTTGTGTTGTTTGTAATTTGGCCCACATCTTTATAGTTACAGTCGTATCACTTGAACCGACTTCAAGAATAACAATTTTCATGCGACGTGACGTGACTGAAGTCACGTCGCCTGAAACGACACGACTATGGGAATTGGGGTGGTAACCTCATTTTTGCAAGTGACAGGCGAATACCACAAAATGGAAAAACGCAATTATTTTATTTTATATTCACGACACAACGTGACTATAGTCGTCTCACGTCACTTGAAAATTGATATTCTTGAAGGCGAACCAAGTGACACGACTGCAACTTAAATATATTAGGCAAATACAAAATAAAAATAAAATCGTTTTAAAACAACAATATTATTACTTTAAACAACAACATATTTAAAAGATTGCAAAAAATTATTCAAAAAACAACATTTTAAAATATATAAAATAAAATAATTGTGTCTTTCCATTTTGTGGTATTTGTCTGTCACTTGCAAAAATCAAGTGACATTTGTCGTATAAAGTGACTTTAGTCGTAATAAACGACTAAGAGAATGGCCAAATTGATGTGACGTGATTATAGTCATATAAAATGACGTGACGCAACTATGGTAATTGGGGTGTATATTTCAAGTTGCAGTCGTGTCACTTTGTTCGCCTTCAAGAATAGCAATTTTCAAGTCATGTGATACGACTATAGTCACACCACATGAAATGACACGACTATGGGAATTTAGGTGTTTATGTTAAAAGCACAAATTACACTAAATTTATTATTTTTGTATAAATCTTGGTTTATATACAATTTGAAATTTTGAAGTGAAATGAGTTTTTTTTTTAATTATGCGAATAAATAAAAGAAATGAATATGCATTATACATTATTTGATTTTTTTTTTTTTGAGGAGGTACTGAATTTGTGACGTAGTTTCTTAGGGGCATAGAAAGCTGTGATATGGGGGAAGGGGATTAAAAATGATCAAATATAGCGTGACGTAGATTATGGAAACCCCTTATAAGAAATGCGATAATCTCTTTTCATAATACAGAGTACAAACACACGAAGCGAATCGCATCCACAAAATGCGATCTTTCTCATAATGGTGCTCCAAAACAATTTAATGGGTAAAGCAAGTCCTCTGGTCTCCATCTTAGTGACTATAAATTTAAAATGTTTGTATGTAACTGACATTTGATGCTTTTCATCGTTTCTTGGAAAAGAGGAAGATCTTGCATATTAAAAAGAAACCTTCGATTATGCCAAAGTTAATTTGGATATCATATTTATCGAAAATCGACGTATTACAAATGCCGCAGATATTGTTGGAGAAAAGATTCTATTGAAAACCTACGATACGAGTGTTAAGGTTTTACAAAAAAAATATCATAAAGCATATATTTTGTATATATTTTTCTTTATTCTCAAATATTAATAATAATAAATTTGAACAATACAATATTTTATTTTCTTGTATGTATATAAATTAATAATTTTTTTCTTTTTAAATAAAATTGATTAAACTTGAAAAAAACTGGCAGTTAAAAAAAAAATAATATATTATATTGAACTCTCTGTCTCACATTAGAAGCTTTAGATTTTTCATCTTTTTCCATAGCAATTTTTGTGTTGTATATTTAAATTTTTTAATCTTTTCTTTTTTTATAAAAATATATTATTTATTAATTAATTTTTAATAAAAATTTTATTTATAAATATAATCGAAATAATAATACATAATTGTAAAGAAAAAAATGAAATCGTTTTTCGAGTTATTATCTGTTTTGTAACTGAATAAAATATAGAAATTATATTAAAACTATTTTGTTTTATAAATTTATTAATTTTTTGTTTTGTACCTCTTATAATTAAAAGCTTAAGTTTTTTTTTTTTTTTTTTTGTTATTATATAATCTATATTTATGTTTTTTTTCTTTCTAGAAACATTGAATTATTTTTTAATAAAATTTTATTTTATTTTTGTAAATATTTTCTCCTGTGGAATTTTTATTCGAACGATCAAGAAAATGCGCGCAAACACTTGGAGCGGCCATGTGGAAAGTAGCGTATAGTATTTTATGTGGTTTTTTTTTTCTTTTATTGGATATACGAATTACATAATATAATAATTATTGGTCGACAATAAAAGGATATTTATTGTTGATAAAAAAAGCTTTAAGCGGAATACTGTTTTAACTTTCCCTGTTCACAAAAAAAAAAAAAAACACGGTTGTGTATTTTTTTTTTTTTTAGTTAGCTAGCTGAAAAAAACCCTTGATCTAAAATTAAAATAAAAAAAAAAAACAAAATGTATATATTTGTTGCTTGTTTTCAAAATGCATTATCAAACCACTTCACTTATGATTAAATCAATAAGTTGATTTAATAAAAGTAAAATGCTTGAAATTTTATTCATTGTTTTAATAACATATAAAGCTTAAGTTCTAAAAAAAAAAAAATTAGTTTAATTTTTAAAGATTTTTTTTTTTTATTTTTTTCAAATTTCTGTAGTATTAATTTTTATCATTTTTTTTGTAAATAATTAAAAAATATAAATATTTCTAAATCTTATTAATTAATAATTATAATATTTTTTTGTTTATAGTTCAATTTTATTTTCTCTTAATAAAACTATTTAAATGGGGGGTAGGTAGATTTGGAAAATTAATTTAATTGTAACAAATAAAAAACGATTTCTTATTAAATTTTTATTTAGGTAATTTTTATTTATAATTTTTATAAAGTTCTTTTTTGTAAAGGATAATTAATAATTTAAAACAAAAAAAAAATTATTAATATAATAATTAGACTCATAATATTTTTATAAGTATTTTAAAGAAAATAGGGAAAAATTAAAAGCTGCAGAAGCTAATTCGACAATATTGTATCATATTTGCGAGCAACCTCTCATTTTTTTTTAACTAGTTTGTTTGTTTAGTGTAATTATACTGAATAAGTTTTGTTTATTTGAAACAATTTTTATATAAGGTAGCTGCCGCCATTTGGAGTCCTGGAATCTTTCACCAAATAGTACGGCCCGAATATGAACACTTTGTTGTTGATGTTTACGTTATTTTAAATTTAAAACTTTTAATATCAATATAAGAATATTATCCATTATTAATTTTGAAAGGCAAATTCTTCAATTTAAAGATCTTAAAATTATATTTGTGTATTTGTTTTATTATTTTCTTGTGTAATAACTATAATTATAATATAATAATATATAAATAAATTAAAAAATAAAATAATGTATATATTTAAAATTTAGATATAGGTCTAAAGATGCACCCTCGGCGCAGTCCACTGGTGTGTATGAATGTTTGAAAAGCTCCGCTGTGGGGTCACATATTGATTCGACCACCTTGAAATCGATGCTGAAGATTGTTTGTGTTTTTATTTATAAAATTTCAAAGCAGCCTCATCATAATATATTTCGCTCTAAATAAACCTTGTGTTACCCTAAATTCCCATACACCGAGGGTACTTCCACCCAAAATTTATCTCTTCATAAAATTTTAAAATTAAAAAATTTGTGAAATAATAAAACAAAACTAAATAAAATAATTAAAATGTTGTTGAGTAGATTTTTTTTTTTGTTTTTCTGGGTTTTACATATATTACTTTTCTAATTATTAATGTTTGCAATTTTTTTCTCTAATTAATTTATTTACTTTTTTTTACTTTCTTAACTGAAAAGAAAAAGAAAAAATAAATGATAAAATTATATTCTTTGATTATATCTAAATAAAAAAAATAACTATTTGAAAATGAAAATAAACAAAAATTAGCTAAGCGCATTGCTAAATTACATGTACTTATCTAACAATCATAATGTATTTTAATCATGTTTGGTAATATCTATAAATTGAGTCTCAAACTGCCAATTAGATGAATGAAGAAATTTGTACAGATAATCTGTTAAATAAAGTTCGAATCGATTTTGACAAAATAATTAATTGTAATTAAGAAACATTGAAATTGATATTAAAATTTCCCCTCAATCAAATTTTTAGTAATAAAATGACCTTCAAAATGAGTTCCTACTAAAAATGCAGTTTTATTGCCTTAAAATGACTCTTCCGGTAGATTTCACGTAATTTATTTATTCAATTATTATACATACTCAAATATGTTGATCCCCCCCACATTTGAAACTACGTTTATATTTGAAATGGGCGAAGTAACTTACGGTAATTTTTACTCCTGTTATTATTTAAAATTTTGATAAATTATAATGAATATGAATGAGCATAATTTGTCAAAAACTTTATGAAAATGATCTGAATTCAATTAAATGAGAAATGCAAAATGAAGTTTGGGAGTCGTGTTTATCGTTAGAAGAACATTTTTAGTTGGTACATATTGTATAAAGTGTTTATCATCAACTTTATAGTAATATCTATTTTGTTTTTGCCTTGTAATGTGAGAAGAGTAAACTATTTACTAAATCAAATTCTAAACTAAAATAATTTGGTTATATACATTTTTCAATAAACTCGTAGAAAACATTATTAATTAAGGTGATATTTATACGAACGGATACTACAATCACACTACTCTGTATATATTTCGAACTAAAATTAGAAATGTGTTTATAGAAATAAAGTATACATTTTAAAATTATTAAATTAAAAATTTCCAAAAAATAGTGTGACTCATTTCTGTCTACCGTGTCTAAATGTATAATTTACGAATACTTGGCTAAACTCCAATACAAAAAATAAAAATAAAGTTATACTTTCCTACGATGATTAAGAATTAACGGAAATGGTTAAATACAAATATTGTGTGAATAATTCACTTTAAATTAAAATAAACATGTTTAATACAAAATCTAGGTACGTAAACTATATGGTACTAAATTAGACAGCGGAGTCCTATTTAAAAATCTACTATGTACTTTCAAATAACTTAAAAAAATATGTGTATTCCAAAATAGAACACAAAAAATAATTTTGTATAGTATCAAAAAACTAAACCGTAGTGTTTTTTGATTTTGCATTGAGTTTAGTTTTTTTGGTCAATCGAAAACGATATTACATATTTAAGTGTGGATAATTTTTCTGTGGAAAGGTGACACGCAACTATTCGAAGATAAACTACACATTTATTACTGAGTTTATAAAATATTATTTTTTTTTTAATCTATAATGAGTATGGAAATGGTGATCTTAATATAAAAATGGGCATATTATATAGGGAAGCAACAAAACAAAATCACACCTTTAAACCATTGCCCACACACATATACACGTACTCAAAATTCAATATAAAACAATTTCAACACCTTAAATCTATAAGAATCAAATTTTAAAATTTAAATTGCTTACATTCATTTCTTATCAGTTTATGTTTATAAGAAATTTCAAAAGTAGGATATTGTTGAAGCATATAAATTAGTACATTAACTTTGTCTGATATATATTTTTCCTAATATTATTGTATTGTTCCTATAAATATATTGGTTTTTCACGAAAAAATAAAATATACCGTACCATTATGGTAAGATAATTTAAATCAAACGAGTTATAAAAGCTAAATTATCTCATTTTAAATTTGTAAAATAAAAATAATTTACAAAAGTTCTTTAGAAATCACAATACATACTTATATATGTGACTGAAAGCAGAGGTTCATAAAAGCATCCCTCAATGTAAAATACGTACCTACATAAGAATATGAATTGTGTACGTAATAAAAGCGCAAAATGAAATTTGAGGAAAAAACTATGTTAAGGAAATGCCAATTCATTAAACAAAATCGATAAAATATATCACTCTCCTACTACTTTTATGCACCGTCTTTTTTCGTCTTTCATAATTCGTTAACATACATCTTACATATATTTTATATTTATCTGTTTGATTTTAAACTTAACACAAAATATAATTAAACATCACAAATTTAGTTTATATCATGGTAAAGCGGCTTTAGTTTTTGTTTAACAAAACCAATAAAAAAAACAAAACATTGGAAACAAAACAAAAACTTGAAACATAAAACAAAAACACCAATAATAATCGTAAAAGTGAATCACAATTTTTCTAAAGAAAAAATAAATTTCGCTAGATTTCTATTTTAGTTTTTTTTTTTTTTTTTAATATAGAGTTTTACTTTAAGTTAAATTTAATTATTAAAGATTTATCTAAGAATTTTCATTTTTGTATAATTTAGTTGAAAAAAGTACCAAATTGTCACCTATCAAGAATTTTTAATATAATTTTTTTTTTTGTAGTTTAGAAAAAAAAACTATTTACTTTTTCTTTAGAGTAAAAAACGATCGCCTTTTAGGTTCATCTTTCTGTGATGATGCAGGTAATGTCATTGATCGTCCTTCACTACCTGCCAAATTATCACATTGCTGCTTTAGTGTTTGTACCCATTGTTGCATTTCACTGTCGTCATGTGCTTGTAACAAGAATTCACCACCGTTTGATAGCCTGAAACAAAATATGCACATTGGTTTGTGTTTACAAAATCATTTTAGTTCACACATTTATTATGTGATATACTTACTTGACTCTAAATACATGCTTCTTCTTTGTGTAATCTGTGGCAATTTCAATTACGGCTCCTGAAAGGTCTAATGTTGGTTCACCTCTGAAGGTTTGTTCTGGTACGGCTTTTGATGTTTTTTGATCTTTAAAGAATACTAAGCGACCTCCTCGTGCGACTACATATACCTGAAAAATAAAATAACGTAAACTCTAAATTCTACAAAATATACGATTTTTTGACAATTACCTTATCCCATGATCTATTCGATGCCTTCTTCGTTGTGCTTTCCCATTCATGTTTACGTGTAAGTGTACCTTCGAATGCACCATCTTCCGCTTGTCCAGGGCTTGGTCGATCTATTAAAATGTGTTTATTTGAAATTAGTAAAATTATTAGGAATTTTTTTAATTAATTAGTTTAGATATTTCTAGTTTTGAGCGGGCGCATTTTACGTAACACGGGCAATTTTGTCTACATTTTCATATTGACTAAACAAAAAAAACGTTTTTATAATAAACAATTTTTAAAACATAAGGACAACAAAAGGAATTCACAAAATTTACAAATACAAAATGCATGCACTTAAATAATATAAATTAAAAAAAACATAAAACACAAAAATGTATACCACCTTGTTCGTCATCAGAATCAGCTGCCCTCGATGAGCCACGTTTCCATCTAAAACTACGGAAAGGACTCTTTGAACGTGACCGTCTTTTTGTACCTTGTTCACGTAGGCTTCCACCTGATTTAAGTGTAACTTCCCGAGGTGATGTCACAGCCACAGGCAAGGTTTCTCTTTTACTCGCTAATTTAATATGATTTTTCGATATAAATTTTTTATGACAAAAACAAAAAGCATTTTTATAAATAGGTAATATGATAAAAATAGCAGCAACCCCTTCACAAAGCTTTATTTTTTTGGCTTGCAGTAATAAACAACATTTATATCCTTTACCTCAACATTTAATGTCCAAATAAAATATATATGCAAAAACTTACGTGTAGCCTTTGTACTACTTGTTGGAGATGATACAACTGAAGAGGTAGGAGTGCTTAGGGATATATTACCCTTATTATTATCCGGTTCTCTAGTACTTGATCTATCAGCAACAATATTTTCATGCACTACATATTTTTAAATATTTATAATACAATAATCATGCAAAAAAAAAAAAAAAAACAAAAAAAAAATAAAAAATAAAATAAAAAAAATCGAAAAATTCCACTAAATAGTGTAATAAACTATGATTATTTATACAAAGTACCATAGAATGTAGACAAAACACCATAAATATTTACTAGTTATAAGAATATACCTATTTGAGATGCAGGTCGCTCAGTGGCAACTGGAGAGGCTGCCCTCACGGTTACTATTATTTTATAGTTAGTACAGTTTTGATGAATGTTAAATATGGTTTAAGTGTGTGTTACAAGACCGATAGATAAATGATTACATAATTATGCGGCATGAAAATTGAAAAGTATTTTAATTAATATATAAAATAAAGTTTCAAATTTAAGAAAATATTTTAATTAATTAGTTGATGCATAAATTTTAAAGAATTTTAAAATTATCACCCAAAAAAAAACAAAAATCAAAATGAGGAGTGTTTCAACATCACATTTTAGATCAAAAGTTATGCATCCATAGAATCGAACCCAATAAACTGAAATGCCATTAAAAAAAAAAAAAAAAAAGAAAAGCTAGACAAAAATTTACCGGCTTCGTGTTCTCGTCCAGACGTTTGTGGTGATCCGGGCGTATCGACTGCATCACGTGCTGCAGCTTCGGCTCGTGCTCGTTCGGCTTCCGCTGCCTCTTTTGCTCTTACCGCTTCTGCTTCGGCATGTAAACGTTGTCTTTCTGCTTCTTCGGCTGCCTCTTGTCTTCGTTTCATTTCTTTAAGCTCAAACTAAACCATACACGACAACAAACAACAAAAAATGTCCATTAAATTCAGAAAATCGCAAAAACAACATTGTTATATTACCGTAGTAAGACGCTCCAATGCACTGAAGCGTTCCTCTTGTGCAGCGGCTGATTTTTCGAATGCTTCATGTTTTTTAATCAAATTCTCAACTTCGTCTATTGTATGACCCAATTCAGCCGACATTAGGTAAGGTTCTTGTGCAATCAACCATGCTTCTGCTACTGCAGCATCACGGGCAAATTGATATACTTCCAAAACTATAAATAAAAAATAAGAAATATTAGATTAGAAAATTGTGATTAGGCAAATATTTATATTTATAAAAACTTACTTAATTGCAGATTTTCCCATCTTTCTTCCCATCGGTTTAGTAATGCGTTTCTACTACTTGTAAGCTGTACCAAACGATCTTTAATATCATTTGAAGCATAATGATTTCTTGATAATAGTTCCTTGCCAAGTGCAAAGCAGGTTGCGAAATTATCCTCTCGTGTATCAATTTCGGCCTTAAGACTTTGATGGTTATTCATAAGAAGTTCAACACCCGAGACGTCTCGAGGTTTTTCCGATGTGTTCATTTGTCTCACGACATCTTCCATCCACAACATAAGAATACGAACCATATTGAAGAATTTGAAAAGGTCACCAGTATCAGCAAGTTTCATTTTGCGTTCATCACATTTAGATTGTAAATTAGCCCAAGCATTGAGTACCTCCTGTTCCCGATTTGTAATTTCTTTCGCTTTATCACCAGCGTATGAAGCCTGAAGTTTAGCGGATTCCTCTTGAATTTGTTGAACTTGTGAATGAAGAGTCATAAGATCTTGAATAAAGTTTTGATGTTTGCGTTGTAGGGCGGATACACTTCCAGCATCACGTCCCAATTCATCTGATACACCACGTTGTTTTTCCAAAATTCGTCCCAATACATCTTTGCAATCGTGGAAAAATTTATGTAATTCACGAGATGCGGCAAGCATTTGGGTTCTTGTGTCAATCATTTCTAAGAGATCCTGCCATGATTCATTCAAACCATCTTTCCATTCGGCAATTGTTGCACTATCTGAATGACGAACATGAATTAATTCATCAGCAATATTATTAGCCTTAGCAACACGTTCGCCTCCGACCGCATTAGTATCACGAGCAAACTCTTTGAAACGTTCCCATAATAAAGTGACATGATCGTAATCCTGTCCCAATTCATGAGAACCGGCTACAACCTCGCGTTCAGCTATCCATTGCTCTAAATCATCAACTTCTCGGTTCAACATAAATAGTTGAAGTGCTTCATCTAATCGGGCTCGTCGTTCTCCTGCTAAATCTTTAAGACCGGCATACAATTTATCCAATTGGGACTGTTTAAGTGCTACGGCATCTAAATATGGATGATCTTCTGATGTCAATTGTCGTGCTGTTTCGCCTAACTGCCGGATAGTATCGGCATAATCTTCAACAGATTGTTCAAGTGTCTCGTGTTTCTTCATTAAGTTTTGTGCAGATATTTCATCTTTTCCACGATCCTCAACCATCATATACAATTCTTGTTCGCTCATCCATGATTCCGCTTCTTGGGCATCGAAGAAATATTGTTGAACACGTTCGGATTGATCAAGTTGTTTTTTGCGGTTATCAATGGCATCCTTTAATTCTTGCCATTTTGCCATAAGTTGTTTGATTAAATTGGCGAATTCCTCGCTATTCTCATGTCCTTCATCAATTAATTTTTGTCCATTATGGCAAATTGACATTATTCTAGCCTCGTGATTATCTATCTCTGTTGCGAGAGATTGATGTTTCTTCTTTAATGAATTTACATTGAATAAAGAATTACCGTAATCGTTAGAAAGAGCGAGAGGCATTTTCTCGTCAATCCATAATTTTTCATCATCAACGTCGCGGCCGAATTGGAATGCTTCTTTTTTCTTTTGTAGTTGGAGTTGTCGTTCAAGAAGTGGATTTTTAATTTTCTCAAACCGTTCAGCAACAGTAACCTTTTTCTGAACAATTGGTTCAACTTTTTCGGTTGATATAGTTTTTTGAAGGTGTTCGGTTTGTCTTTCGAGTTCATCAACTTGTTTCGCTTTGATGGCCATTTGAGTTTCAATGACTTTTTGCTTTTGAATAAGAATATTTACGGATGTTAAATCATTACCTGTATCGGTATCAATGATTTGTTTCTCGATATCTGTAAGATATGAATCGATATCATCACAAGTTTGATGAACAAGAACTTCACGATTTGCATCGAAAAGCATAGCACCCTTGTCTTTGGTACATTGTTCCAATTCCTCAAAAGATTTTGATAGATCATGAAGTTTGGGTTCAATAAGTTCCTTGAATTCAGGTTTCTCATCAACTATTTCTCTGGCTCGTTTTTCTGCCTCGAATAGACGTTCTTTATTTGCAACAATTTCTGCCTCGAAGGCTTGATGTCTTGTCCATTTCGAATGAATGGTCTTGGCGCTACGGTAGCTTTCGTCTTGAGCGGTGGCATATTTCTCTTGGACCCATTCGGTAAGTTCTTCAAGATCTTGTAGGAATTCATGAAGTTTTACTTGATTAATTAATTTCTCATGTTGTTCTACAGCACGTTCGCGATTCGCTTCACGACGTTGATCAATATTATCGGATCGTTTTTTAATTTTATCAGCATCGAAATGATCTTTCTCGACAAGCGTATCAGCAACATGTACAATTGTGTTGATCTTGTCATCATTGGCTTCCATTGTTGTAAGGAAAGCTTCATGACGTTTAAGTTGATTTTCTGCTTGCTCTAAGCTAACAGGTGTATCATCCTTGCTGAGGAAATGTTCTTGTTGCGACAATAAAACTTCTGCCTGGCGAGCATCACGATTGAAAAGTTCTTGATCAAGACTTTGGGACAGAAGCACTTGACGGTTCTCCCACATTTTGTGGAGTTCTTGCCATCCATCTTTCAATGCACGAAGACGTTCTCTCAAGAACATGTATTGAGGATCTTCAAGAGTCGAAGGATCTGATGTAAGACCTTCGCCATATTCCATCATCTTGCTGTAATCTTCAGTATAATTATCAATTTCTTCTCGAATACTTTGATGTTGACCCAAAAGTTTCTCAGCTTCGGGAAGAGATGTTGGGGTGTCTTCACTAGCAACATCGGTTTGAGTTTTTGTCAACCAAGTTTGGAAATGATCAAGATCACGTAAGAAGCGGTGGAGATCACCAGCTTCTTCCAATTTAGAGTCACGTTCTTTCAACATTTGCGTTAATTGCTCCCAAATAATTTGAATTGAGGCGATACGTTCACGTATAGCTGCTGCCTCTTCTGGGTGGTCACCTTCGATTTCATCCGCTTCTTTTTCTAGTGCCTTTAGTTTAGCTTGAATGGCAGCCAAATCACGCTCCATGCCACTCAATCTACGTTGTAATGTCATAACACCAGTCAAATCCATTTGAAGACTATCTGTTTCTGTAAGAATACGTTTCTTGTCTTCGATCCATGAAACAGTTTCACGGCATTCAATGTAGAATGTTTGGACGCCATGAGCCGATTTGAGTTCCTCACGTTTAGCTTCGGCTTTATCGCGAAGTTTCGACCATTCTTCATTTAATTTATTTTGACGTGATAAGATTTCTTCCGAATTTGGATGTTCAACGTGAAGAAGCTGTCTTGCCAATTGATTGACAACAGCGACTCGGGACGCATTGGCATTCATTTCCTTATCGAATCCATCATAACGATGTTTCATTATTTCAACATCTTCGATATCACCACCGGGTGACATTGTTTGTAACATTTTATCCTTTTCGATTATCCATTGTTCTACACCATCGGCTTCGGACATTAGCTTGTAAAGACTAAGCGCATCCAAAAGGCGTTGTTTCCGTAGTTTAGAAACTTCCATTAATTTTTTGTAACGATCGTCAATGGATGTAAGTCTTTCTGAGACTTTCTTTTGTTCTTCTTCACTGAGTGTTATTTTTTCTGCTTGTGCATGAAGTTGATCAATTGTTTCGCTGTAGTTCTTCAACTCGTCTGCGATATCCTTATGTTTGCGCAATAAACTTTGTACATTTGCCTCATCTCGACCGACATCTTCTGAAGAAACCAATCTCAATGAATCAATCATCCAGTTATCAACATCATCTGCGTCAGCAAACAACTGGAAGTAATCAACTGCATCTTCTAAACGCTTACGACGGTATGCAGCTAAATCGAGCAAATGATTCCACATTGCTAAGATTTCCTTCAATCGTTCTTTAATTCTATCAGAACCGAAATGTTCTTGTCGAACTAATTCATCGCCTATTGCGACAACCGACATTAATTGTGGATCGTGCGAATGGATTTCATTCTCCAATGCTTTGTGTTTTGACAATAATAGATTAATTGTAGTAATATCATGACCGATATCACCCGTCGATACGATTTGTTCTTTCTCCTTGATCCAATTTTCTTCATCAGCCATATCCCAATAGAATTGCCATAATTTACGGCTCTCCTCGAGACGTGACCGACGTTCTACTGCAAGTCGAACTAACTCGGCATACGCATCTTCTAATTGTTGTACACGATCAACAATTATGGATGGATCACAAGGACGATAGCTGTCCGTCTCATCGCTCAAGAATCGTTGTGAATTCTGAACAACAACTTTAACTCGTTCACCCAGAACATTAATATCAGCTTCGACAAGGGAATGTTTTTGAAGCAAATCTTCAACTCCCATTAGATGTTTGCCGTAATCATCGGTCATAAGACGTTGTTTAATTTCATCCATAGAGTCTAAAATGTACAACATTTCTTGGAAGTTCTGTTGTAGCTGCATTGACATTTCTAGTCTCATGCGACGTGCCTTTAGTAATTCAAGCAAATATTCCCATAATCTGAGTACATTATCTTTACGAGCAGCGATTCGATCAATATCATGATATCGTTCAGCTTCAAGTTCACCACATACAGCGACAACAGCTTGTACACGTTCTTCATAAGCAAAAATATCGGTTTCAATAGCCTCATGTTTTTTAGCAGCAGCTTCTACAGCAGCCAAATCGAATCCAAAGTTATCTTGACTAACAAGCCTTTGATTTTCTGACAACCATGTTTCCCTCATAGATGCTTTACGATTAAATCTAGCTGCCAATTGTTCCAATTTCTCTTGTCGTATCAGTTCTTCTCGTAACGCCAATTCACGCTCATGTTCCGATTTTTCTAAACGTTCCCACGCCTTGTTAATATCATAAATCATTTTACCTTCTTTGGGTGTATACGGTTTTTGATTATTTGCTCGCATTTTCGATTGAAGTGTAAACAAATGAATTTCCAAATTACCCTTTTCAACAAACTTTGGTGGTTTCTCAACAGTACGATATGTTTTAAATTCTTGCAACTGTTGTTGGACGCCCACTAATGAATTTGCAAATGTACGATCACCAAGACTAATTATTGTCGTTTCAATCCATTTCAAAAGATCACTTGTAAACGTTTCATATTCATTAATCATTTTATCATTTTCCATAGCAATACCAACCGCTTTACCTATCCGTTTACCTTGTACAGTTTCTTGTTTTAATTTACTAAAGTAATGATAGTATGTGACAACATAGGTTATTATTGATTTTTCGTCTGGGTGCTCAACATATACATCTTCAGCATCGAGTAATTTTGTTAGACCCAATTTATCTTCAGCCACATTAAACGCATTATTTAAATTGTAAATTGAATTGTTTTTGGTCAATTTATCAATTTGTATTAAATCTGGTCGATGTTTATGTATGATGGCATTAAACGCTAAGCCATCACGCCAAGATGTTGTAAAATTGCGTATATTTACATTTTGATAACCAGCTGTTTTCATTTGACACCACAATAATAGGGCGTCCTTTGCTGATTTTGTTTCTTTATTTGTTTCAACAACAATTGTAATATCTTGAATCTAATCAAATAAATTTTTAAACATAATATATGTCAATATATTAAAGAAACAAAAAAAAAGTTCTAAATAAATTACCTGAAATCTTAATATAATTGTCCATATTAAACCCAAATTTAAACTTGGATTTCCATCCACAATATCATGTGAGCCGATATTTTCTAAATGCACTCTTTGTTCACGCAAAAATTGTAGCGCTTTATCAACATTTTCCAGGCAATGTATTCTCATTTTACCTTTTGTTGGTTTGGGTAGACGTTCCCCAGATAACACTTCTAGTAGTCGAATTAAATTTTTACCATCGCGCATATCAACGTATAAATCTTGTATACGGCAATTTACACGAACTAAATGAGAATTGACCCATTTCGTAAATGTTTTTTTCTGAACACTTTCTCGTTCGCCTGAAAATTATTTTAAATAAAAAATTGAAGTAAAATACGTATCCATACATACAAATAAATTAAGAAAGCAAATTTTCACAACTTATTATCGTACAACGCCCGAAGGCTTCTTGAAACAAGTAAAAAACTTAATAAAACAAACAATATTAAAAACGTAAACTTGTATTAAAAATGGGATCGGTTAAAAATATGCACGATGTTTGTTGTATACAAAAAAAAACAAGTGTCTCAAGATAGAAAAAAAAAACTTATCGTTAAGCAAACAAAACCAAAATAACTAAATGACATAATAAAATACATACCAGCTAAAGCTTTAATACGTGATCGTTCAAAAAGACGGGAGCTAGAATTTCCACCATCATATTCGTATTCATCAATATATTCACCGCCAGATCCTTGGCTAGGATCCCAGCGGACAACTGATATATCAGTTGTCATTTTTTATCTATATTTTAAACCCCTTTATAATTTTCCACTTGAACCACTCGTTTTGTTTTAAATGCAATCACGATTTTCTTATCTAAAAATAAATAAAAATATAAGTAAAAATTAGTTATTACACTTATTCCAACCCAATATTAAATTAAAATTAATAATAGTTTTACTTATTACTAATCGTTTTTTTAAAAATTTTATTCAAGAGCAAGTGTGAAATAATAATCATAAACATTAAATCTTTCAACGTCACCACTATCACAATAAAAATAATCATTATTGCAATCTCACATCATTTGAAAATTAACTTATTTTTAGTTATAAAATCATTCTTCTTTATTTAGTTAGCTTATGAAAAGAAGTTATTTGTCTTTCGACTTTTTCTCAGAGAATGTTGAGAACTAAGATGAATTTAATTAAAAATTCACCCCAAATGTTGGCATTACACTGAAGATAAATTCACAAAATTCTGCATAAATCTAATTTAATAATAATTACCGTTGCCAGGAAGCATTTTATGGTTCTTCCCATACCGATCAAAAGGTTTCACAAAAATCAACAAAAAGTAATGATGAGAAAATAACGTTTGTTAAACCTGGAGGACAACGCCAAATTTAAGGTCAAGATTTATATTTTAAAATACAACCTACACAACCTGTGTGCGGTTGACATCACCTGATAATAAAGCTAAACTATCAAGTGTGTACCGGATACAGATCAATTTTTTCCCATTCTAAACTAAGCAACGCATATCCGGCTGCATCATAATCATAACATTACATTTTCAATATGTAATTATGTAAAATACACAGATATAAGAGTTGAAATTAAGCACATGTTGTTTTTTTTAAAGGATAATATCCTTATGATATTTATTATGATTTTTAAGCCTTCTGTGAAGAGGACCAATTTTTAAATTTCGTTGTAACTTAAGACACTTTTTAATTGCGATTCAAATCGTTAGGTAAATAACTATATTTCGACCATGAATGAAATCAATAACAAATAAAAGACTCTAACGTGGGCTGATCTAACATTTAACGGTATTATTAAACAAAAAATTCACTACATTATTATAATAATAAAAATCATATTATTTATGTGTATTCCTAGCTTGTTTTGTATGTAGCCGATTTTGCCGGTTGAACGAATCACAAATAAAAATGACGTAATCGCGAAACAATTGAAACACTCAACAAAATGTTTATTATTAAAACAACATTTTGTTTAGTATGAAAATAATTAATTTAAAAATTTAAAAACACTATATACAATATTTATAAAGAACATACATTAATTATAAAATAAAATTAAAAATATTTGTCCATACGCTTAACATCGTTACATACGATTTAACCAACAGTATGCTCCTCACTAAATTATTTAAGAAATAAAATTAAATCACACATCAACAAGCGTACACGACGTACTACTTACTCTATATACATTTCGTGAAAATTTAACACAACCAAATAATTACGTATATAGATAGATATGTTGATTTGTCGCATACAAGTCTAGAAATAATTTGCAATTTATACAATACATTGATAAATTATAATACGAAACATTGCGAATTAAAAACGAAAACTGGTGCAATCAAACGGTTGTAGCCATGTATATGTTTGTTTTCTATTTAATTTTCTTATATATTCATTCAAGAGTAGGGGCGTTGGCGATGAGATAACAGGAATATTATTTAATTGATAATAATATCATATCAATTGAATGTAGTATGTAGGAAGGCATACTGTACAAACTATAAAATACAACTTCTACAAATGCAAACATAACTGATAGCGTATGTGTGACAGTCTTTGACCTACCCTGCATAATAAGTAATAACAATTACTTTTGTAATTCTAATGCAAATAATAATTAAGACATAATATTTTAATCTTTCTTATACATCTGAAACGAAACATACGTAACGAAAACACATCTACATAATGAACTGTGTTATGCAATAACTACAGTAAATCCATATAAAGTTTTGTATTCTCGGTTACCGGTACATAAATAAAACGTCATCAGCAGGGGTTTGAAACTATAAAATATTGAACATTACCCAAGGTATTTTGACGATTTGTTTGTATTTAATGAAAATAAATATATAGGTCATAGACACTATTTCTTAATAATATTTGTTACTGCTTTATAAAAACTAGTAATATGTCAGCAAGAAAATAATAAACTAAACAATCTCAATAAACCTAAATATATTAGAATAAAAAATTTCGATAGTTGCTCGGTATAGAAGATTTTCTGTTATTTTTAATTCACAAGAAA
Source organism: Tipula vernalis (assembly GCA_958295665.1). Lineage (NCBI taxonomy): Eukaryota > Metazoa > Arthropoda > Insecta > Diptera > Tipulidae > Tipula > Tipula vernalis. The sequence continues at coordinate 109,041,116 of OY282559.1, forward strand.
ATTTAATTCTTTTGTATTTATGATTCATTTCTTACATTATTTCAACCTACTAATTTATATTCTGCATACATTTTCAATGTCAATTGATTATTTTTTCATGACTTTGTATATTGTATGCATCATTATATTATATCAGCTGATCTTAGTGATTTTTTTGAATAAAATAAAAACAATAGTAAAATGATATAACTTAATTAATTCAAGTTTATCGCCTTCTTCATCGATATAAAAAAAAATCTTGAGTTGTATTTAGTGGCAGAGATCAAATAGAATGTCAACAAATTTAATAAACTTTAATGGAATTTTTCTGAATTCCAATTAATTATGTAAAATTAATTTGACATATTATTTGTGAATAATCAAAATATCAAAAGTGAAGGATATTGACAGGTTCGAAATTTGATCAGCATTTGACCGTAAGGCCCTTAATCTAATCAATAAACGAGCTTGTTACAATTTAGTTAGATTATATAAGAGAGTTGAAAATAATATACACACTAAGTAAAAACAGAAAAAACCGTGACCACTAAATTAAAAGACGCTAATAAGTTAGTTTCTTCTGTATCAATATTTTTCTGCGCTATATAGTAGTTCTGGTTAGTGTGTGATATTGTAGTTTCAACTATTGTGTATTTTTTTTTTTTTAAGAATTACATCATAATTTTAAATTAATTAACTATTAGTTTTTTTTGTTTTTAGTTTTTTTAAGTGGAAGATTATGAAATCAATGTGAATATAAAAAATGTTCTATGCTGCGAAATAAGAATATTTCAAATTTTTATGTAGGTTTCGATTAACTTGTTTGTCGAGATTATTACCATGTTGTATTTTGAAATGCATTTTCAAATTTAAATATTGTGTGTTAATCAACAGAAATTACAAGATCACGAGAGATACAGGAAAAACGCAACATATATTTAGAGACCGCACCCATAATTTGATAGCTAAAAACGAAGCTAAATAGATTTAGTTACAAATAAATGTCTGCTTACTTTATTTACTTCACATACTTTCTTTAATAATATTTAAAAAGGGTAGCTTATAAAACAAATCGAAAAATTCACCACGTAGACATGCCGACAACATTTAATAATCGATAATTTATTTTAGTATGTTTCATATATAGTTTTTTGTTATTTTTATAAAATATTTTTTGTTTTCAAAACTAACGAAACTTGTAATTAGGAAATGGAACGCAGCAATACTAATACAAAGATAATATGAAAATTGTCTGCATTTAGCTCAAAGTTCCCACAAACACAAACTTAATACCTTTAAGAACTCCCCGTTCCGCGATAGTTATGAAACAATTAGTTTGACCCACAAAAATATATTCAATTTCAAGATGAACACTGTATATGTACATATTATGAATTCACACTATTAATATACTGAAATAGTTGTTGTGTTTTATGTATAATATTATAATTTACAGGAAATTGAAAAAAAAAAACGCGACCACAAACAAAAAAAAACTTTAATTCTAAACTAAAAAGAACAATCGATTTTTAAAACGGTGTTTTTTATAATCTAAAGGGCCATTCACATCACAATTAGACATGTACGCGCGGCGCGTAATAATAAATCATCGTTTTTACTAGCTACATTCATTATTCGTTACGCTTTATCGCGATATTACAATATTGATTGGGTATTGTGTTCAAAGAAGAAAATCTGAAATCCTCGGAATTTACCACAAGTATTATACGCTTTCGTAAACTAAATCTCGCTAATTGTCGGCAAAACATAATTTTTGATTATAAATTGATTATTTTGAATATAAAATGAAAAATTTGAAACTTTTTCAAGGTTATATAGTGGTAGTTTTAAAAGTTTTTCAATGCGGTATAAAAATCTTACAATTAAATCGATTTTCTAAATCATGAATGTAACCTAAGTATAATATGGGTCCAGTAAGTTCCCAATTTTCGTTGTAATCTGTCTCGTTGCAAAACAGTAAAATCGATGTAGACCGACAATAACTGCAGTTTGATTTTTTTTTTTTTTTTTTTTTGATATTTTTTAAAACATGACCAGACATGATTAGTTTATTCCATTTCCAATACTGGAAGTATGTATGTTAACTAAATTTTGTGATTATTTTTTTAATCTGAGTGCAAAAGTAAATTATTATTTTATTTAATTATTAATGTAAAACTGAAAAATTTCAACAGAATACGAGCAAATTAAAACAGCATGTACCTAAAGCTCAAGGAACAGCAGACCTCGGAAAACAACTAAAAGAGGATGATCCATATTATTTACGTATCTTAATTTTAAGAAAATATCCATTCCCAATGTGACGCCATAGTTTTGATTTAATTAAAATATCGTACATACAATGCAACGAAACTACGTATTTTATTAAAGAAACAAAAACACAATGAACGGTAAAAATTCAAATTAACTGCATTTTTAATTTTATCTGGTGCTTAATTGTGTAGACAAGCTGATACAATTGAAAATATGTAGACACACATAATTTATTAATATCAATAAATGAATCAGAAAAAATTTTAACGTAAATAAATACTACGAAGAATCTAACAAATGTGCGCTTAGTTAAATGTCAATTTATAATTTTTTGAAAAAATTAAAGTTCATCGATATTCTATTTTAAATTTCCGAAAATTCGGCAAGAATGGAAACAAGAAAACGTGAAATTAGTGGTGTGAGGTCGGGTGTAATTCCATCACGGACACAGCAAGAAATTCGATTTGCCATTCTTCTCTGGAGTAAATGGCCATCACTTGTGGCTGTTTCCGAATGTCTTCAAAGGTTCGTGACTGGACATTTTTCTGTGGAGGACGAACCTCCCAAACCCCGCAAGATCCAAAAAAAAACGACCCGGGAAATGATAGGTAATGAATTGGGCTTGTGCCACGAATATTAAGCCACCAGGTGAACTGCACGAAGAAATCTGCTCGATGGGTTCTACGAAAAGGCACGAGTACCTACGTTGTGCTCAATATTTCCTAAAAAAATTTGAAAATGATAATTCTAGCTGCTTCAATAAAATTGACAGGCGATGCATCTTGGTTCTAAAGTACAGCAACAAAAGTGATGATGTCGATTTACTTCACCAGGGCGATAATAAGTGTATTGCTTACAACCAAAATGAGTACGGCTGGTAAAAGCAACAGTAAAAATTAACCAAATTTTGGTCTAATTTTTTTTCGTGTATTTTCTTGTCAATCCGACTCTTGTGGCAGGTATTGAAACTAAAAATTTGGTTAACCACTAATTTGTTTTGGGTTAGCTAAACTATTTCTTGGTCTATCTAGTACGATTGTTGTTGTAATTTTTTATTTTTGGTGAAAGCAATACAACTATTAGTGGCTTATATTCCATTGGTAACTTGGTTAACAAGTTTTCAAAAATTTATTGCTAACACCTGCTCACATTGCAGAAAAAACAAGCAACTTTCTAGCGCTTGTAACGATTCAATGAAATTCGATAATCATTTTATTCTCCGAATAGCAGCAGCATCGTGTTATTTCTGGTTGTTCCCAGAAAGAAATTAAAAATTTAAGGGCAGAGCCTTCAATTTAAACGAGGAGGTTTAAAAGCAGTCAATGTTGTAATTGAAACTCTCCAAAAACACGATTTTGAGGATTATTTTGAAAGGTGGCTGGCTACAAGGCTGCGGTCTCACTTAAAAAATTAGCCCAAAAGAATAACTGCAACAAAATTCGGTAATGTAGCAAATTCGGAAGAGGGCGAGAAAAAACGACAAGGAAGACAGAAGGGTGACTTGGCTTGGGCAAAGAAACCCTCTGAATACAGTAAAATCTGTTCTGTGTGACATGTACAGCGTAAGAGAAAATAAAATTAGCGTAAAAAGAGATGTAAAAGCTTATGTTGTACAAAAGAAGTCATTTATAAACCAAAGGAACAGAAAAAATCGCACAAACTTTGCTTGTCCCTATTTAGCGAAACGTGTTGAATTCTGTCGCAAGATATTATGGACCGAAGAATCCTGCCTCTCTGAAGATGGAAGCTAGGGTAAGAGATATTTTAATTCGACACCTCAACCACAAAGTAATGGTTTGGGGTTGCTTTAGCTATAATGGCGTAGGAAATCTCAGAATGCTGTTATTTTGGAGGTCCTTAATGAATATACAGTGGTGTCGGGTGTAAATAGGTAGGAACAAACTTCTTATTGTAGCAAGATCATCCAATCCACAAAAGCAAATGCTTATCTAAATTTCTTAAAAATTTGGTCCAGGAAATTATAGACCGGCCACCACAAAGCCCAAATCTTAATTCCTTAGTGAATCTACGGCATCACATTAAACAAAAAATAACAACTATTGGAAGAACGCCCAATGAAACGTGACAGTACTTCCTACTGAATTTACGGAGAAAAGTGAATAAATAAAGGGTTAATTTTGTTATTTTTAGTCAACTTTGTGATGATGTACAAATAAGTTTTTCCCAAAAATATGGAACACAAATAATTTTGTCATATTTATAAGAATCAGAAAGATTTTCAATTTTAGCAAAATCTAAGTGAAAAGTTAAAAAATAGAAAAAAGAATTCCTTATAATACTCCGGCCGTAATGGTTATTTGCAGTTGCCGGGATATTACAGAAAACTGGGGCCCTATTCTCGAATACCACATCCATTTTCCACATGTGGACATCTGTCAAAATTCATAAAAATTGAATTTTTTCAGTACTGAGGGAATATTTCCGAATGGGTATAAGCAGGTGGAAAAAAATCCCCATATAGGAAAATGTCCATGCAGCATGTGTTTTGTATACGAATTACAATTTTCGAAAGTTTTTGTGTGAACTTTGATAGATGTTCACATGTGGAAAATGGATGTGGAATTCGGGAATAGACCCCCTGATATGATATGAAATCGATTACGGAAATTTCCTATTTGAAAATGTAAAAGGGCATAGCCCGACTTATGTCATTATGACTTTTAGCCACAGATATTTTTCACAAAAAAATATTTTTCTCATCTTCTTGATCCAGTCGTATTTATCATTTTCTGCCATTTTTATGAGCATAGATGTTGCAATAGTTAGCTTCATGAGACTAACTATAGAAAGTTTATAGGCTAAATACAGAAATATTGCAATATATCCATATTAGACTATCGTAATTTGTCATTGATTTTAATTTCGGTAACTTTTGTTCTGTACGTACATTATTTAAATAAAATATGTAAGTAAAAATTAACTTGGAAATAATTTCGTGCAATACAAATTCTTAACTGGTTTAAACTACATTTTCAGTCACGATACTTTGTTCTAATACTGAATACTATTTAGTCGAAAAATTGAAAAGCACGTAATGGTGATATTTTTAATTCCAAAGTACAAAATCCACGACTGACAATGGAATATAATATCTGCCAAGTGGACCCGTCGAACCCTCTTGGCTACTGTCTTTAGAAAATTTTTCCATCACGTTTTCATATAAATGAGGCCCAATTTTCCAATAAAAGATCGGATATTGTCTTTCAGTACTTGAATCGTTCGTGGAGCATTGGCGTGGAGTTTATCCTTAACATACTCGGAAAGGCAAACGTTCTATGCTTCCAATTTATTTCTCTGCAACGATAAACTCGAACAAATTTTGCTAATACCTGTGTCGAATCTGGTGCTAAATTTGTTACATCTGCTTTACACCTGCAGTCTTACAATCGGACCAGCAAAATCATTCTTCCTTTACCAGAACCTTTGCTGAGGTGACATCATTCTCAACGGGTTCTAGTGTTGCTGTGTCTGCAGTTGAAAACACATCCCCAACATCTGGGTACAAAATCGATTTGTGGTACCAGACAGTTTTCCGAAAATGTTGGAGTAAATGTCATTGTACCGATAGTATGGTTACACCTTCCTTAATTTGATCCTTATACTACTGAAAATGATATTTCAGTTATGGGATGGCTAAATCTTGCTTGGAGATTGAGGATTGCAAATTATTGAAACTTATTCCCAAACAACGCAATATTGAATCGTTGGAGTTTGTTTGCTACAAATTGTGCTTAAAATCTGATTTACGGCTAAAGACTTTTGATCCAAATACTTGGCCGACTGGGGTACTAAAATTTAGCCATTTAAATGTTCGTAGTTTGGCTAAACATTTTAATACAATTCTGTTAGAGTTATACAAATTTATTTTCTCGCTTTAAATGAAACTCTTCTTAACAGTAAAATGACAAACAAGTCGGAGCATATCAATAATTATAAACTAATGCGTTTTGATCGTATTAATAATACGCGATGGGGTAGGGTTGTATTTATTTTCGATCTACTTTTGGGGTCAGCAAATTGTTCTCGGGTGCTTTTGGTAAGGTTGAAGTTTTGGCATCTGAACTTGTCGAGCGATTTGGTAAAATTCTTATTTTGGCTATTTATAATCCGCCTCCTGCCTGCACAGATGATATTAATAATTTACAAATAATTTTTTCTGAATATTTCTCACAGTATGAAAAAATTATTTGGTTGGTGATTTTAACTTTACATAATATGTTGACTACCAAAAATTTAAGTGATTGCTTGAGTTTACATAATTTATTTTTTTACCGTATAAACCGACTACTTAGATTCGATAGCAGCCTATTGGATTCGATAATTTTGTATGAGCCTGATAAGCATAATATTATTTCTTTTGGGCAGCTTGCTGTTCCTGCTATTTCTGACCATGACTTGATTTGTGCCTGCTGAAGTTCAGTCGTATCAGAGATACAATTTATTATACTGTTGTTCCTGATTAAAAATCATGTCTAATAATCAATCATGAGTATTTTATAAATTGTTTCTTTTCGTTAGACTGGTTAAATCTATATTTTTATCCTGAAGTGAATGATACACTTGAAGAATTCAATTCAAATATATTAAAATTAGATACTATTTGTGCGCCTCGTAAAAGGCGTATAAATAAATGTCCCGCTGCTCCGTGGTTAAATGCACATACATATTTTGAATTTAATGTAACGAAAGATTTGTCTCGATTTTGATTTATTTTAGAAATGAAACGAACAAATGCGTCAAACAAGCTAAAAATATATTTTATTTTGGGAATTTGCACAAACCTAAAACAATGTGGAGCAATTTAAAAAAACCTTGGTATTTCATGTGCCAATTCATTGCCACTTTTCTGCTGGTTTTGGCTGGGATCAGTAAATTTAACAAATCTTTAGGTACATATTTTGATTTTATTAGTTTTGATAGTTCAAATTTGATAGACCAAACTTCAAAGTACTAAAATTATTTATTGATTTGTTTCTCTCCCAAATCACATTTAGTATTAATCAGTGTTTCAACGAAATCAGTATTTCCTTATCCACGGCCCTGCAAAAGATTATACAACTTCAAATTCTTGAGCACCTCAATAACTTAAATTATCTAAGCAAATTCTAATCTGGATACAAATCTAGCATATTATTGATGAACTATTTGTTATTTTAGACAAAGGTAATACATTTGAAATTTTAATCCTATTACTGTTAATCATATCCTTTTGCTTCAAAAGTTACAATTTGTTGCTTCATTCTTATTTGAGTAATCGTAAACAATTCATAAAGCTTGGTGATAATCTTTCTGGCATAAGTAAGGATCAATTCTAGGCCCTTTACTTTTTTCTATTTATATATGTAAATGGAAAAGGCCTACATTTACCATATTAGTGGCGATAAATTAAAATTGGAGGAAATCATTACGCTGCTTAATTCAGATATTAGGGATATTTCTTCATGGGCCAAAAATAATTCACTTTCCATTAATCCAACTAAAAGATGGTTGAGATGTTGATTGAGACCGTTGTTCCAACGGTTAACGGTTGAATTCAAAATTTACTTGGAATGATCGTGTAAGTTCTATGTGCCATCGCCAGCTTATTAATTACAGTTTATATTCGCTCAGACTAATAAAAAAGTGTTGTACAATTGACTTACGCATATATCATGTTAAATGTTTAATTATACCTTTTTTCAGCTATTGTGATGTGGTATTTTCTAATTGTGATAGTTTATTCAAAATGTTTACTTGAGGTTACGTTTAATAATTGTGTGAGACATGCTCTTGTCATTGAGAACTAGGAACGTTAATTTGGCTGTTAGTAGAACTAATGTTTACAATAACTCGCGATTAATAAATGGGATTATTACTTGGAACATTTTGCCTACAAGATTAAAAAATTTTAGTTCACGTTAAAATTAGTAAGATAAAATCAAAGTTCTTGTACATATTGTAATTAATTATGTACATAGTTAAATATATGTTAATTATTGTTATATTGAAATTGAAATGTTATTATTGTTAATTTTGAGTTATTCTCTACTGTTGTAAATATGTGTGATGTACAAAGCCACGGCTTATACATTAAATAATTTATTATATTATAACTTCTTATAATAATAATCAATATTATTATTTCAATTTCTGACGCGTAATGCGTCGATTATACCATTTTTTGCATAAACACTAAGAGCTTTACGAACTGTGTTTGTGAAATTTTCACCATTTCTGTAGTAATTTTTCATTATTTCAATGCGTTGAGCTGACGTATAGCTCAAATGCACCATTGGAAATCGAAATGGTTGCTTTTACTCCCAATTCAATGTGTTCCCAATTTTCAATAACACTATCGAGTTTGTAAAATATGCTTCCGAGTATACAGAAAGCCCACAAGATCGAGACGGTGGATGTTGGAATTAGGGAAAATATGAGTAGAGAGATTGAGTATTTTGGATTCACTTTAGAAGAAGCCATTCATTGAGTTATGTTGCAGTAATATTTTTGAAGAAATAATTAGTTAAGACCATCAAATAAATCAATTAGCCAGACCAACACTTTAGCTAACACAAACATACTCTAGATTAAACAAAATCACTTGCAGAAAAATAAAATTAACCCTTCTCGAAAGATCAACTAGAAACTTACAATTAATTTTGAGATGGCCAACCTATTTTTATAACACACAAGGCACAAACAAAAAAATAATAATTGTGAAATACATATAGTATGTAAATGTTTATGTGATATAATAAACGAATAAAACTAATAATTGACAAGCATTCTTTTTCCTGACATAATATTAAAATATCGGAAAAAATCAACCTTTCATCATCATGATAAATGAAAGAATTTCCATTTTATTTTTTGGTTAGGAACAAAAGATTATTTTTCATTCTTTCTCACTATGTGAGAAAATCAATGAAACGTTATTGATTATGTTTTGTTGGGTTGTATAGCCAACCAATCGAATAGATTTTCCTTTTTGGGAAAAATGAATTTTATCTGTTCACTTCAAAATTGTTTGTGACTATATTTATGAGATGGCCGTTGAATGAAATAATATGGATTAATAATCAATTTATGCCAAAACCAATTTATCTCCAATCTTTTTTAAACTCACAAATCATAAATACACAACCACCATAAATTTTTTCGCAATTCACATTAGTTTTTTTTTTATATAAAACACAAACTAATAAAAATAAAGTGTTACATAAGCTATCTAAAATTCAATGATGAGTATTCCTATGTATAAATTAACTTAATTTATTTATTTACTGAAATAGTACGTAGTATTAGTTTTATTTGGACCTCCAACACTAAAAAAAAAATTGCGTTTAACAAGAGATGATTCATACCTTTGAAAAAAAAAAGAGTGAAAATATTAATTGAAATTTTAAAATAAAATCTTGGTTTAGTCGTCGGATAGAGTTCTGAACCAATTATGTATACAAATCTAGGTCACATTTAATGCACATACATTTCAATTATTTCAACCACACATATAAGATGTTATTAATAAAACAGATTTTCCTATTTGTATAAAATATAACACCAAACTAAGTAGTAATTGTATCCAATAAATGTTCGGCGCCCCAATGAAGTCATTTTCAATGTGACCTTTTTTATTTGATAACACCAATTCAAGCATGAAATGGAAACTTGGGCTCCTAAAAATTAAATTCTACATCTCTTAAAAGATTACAAATAAATCAATTCCAACTGGTACAATAAATATAACACAAATTTGGTATTAAAGCAAAATATTTCTTGGCACTATAAAGGAAACTTTTTTCGGGCGACTTTATCTCATTACAACTTAAAGAATCTTGGCTTCTAAATTAATCCATGTATTTAGCCAATTTTTAAAACTACATAATATGTATTTACTTATATAAAAAAAAAACTTTCAACTTTTGGTCAATATAAAATCAAATATTTTGAATAATTTTTACATACCTACATTTTTAACTTTGTCTTATCATTTGTGTGTTCTTAGCACATATTATTATCTTTAAATTATATATTTATTTTTGTATTTATTTAAACAAAAAAAAAAAAAAAAACTAATTGATTAGAAAAATATATTCATTGTGTATATGTAAATGAAATGATATCATTTTCAACAGTAAAGATTAAAACACGACATTTCTTTTAGACCAATTTTAATAAATACGTGGGGAAAAAGGAAAATTTATTTTCACTATACAAAAGAAAATTTGAAAATACAAAAAGTTATGTCATGCTTAATAGACATTTTTTGTTATGCGCATAGTCAGTGCCAATTTCCTTATTTCTGATAATTTCCTTTATTTTTTGGTTCCATCGCTATAAAAATAGATCGAAGCCAGTTAAAGGTGCGTAGCTTAAAGAAAGAAATTGAAAATTTACTATTTTACATAAATTGAAAAAATACATAAAATGTAAAAATCATGAAAAATAAGTTCAAAATCTAATCTGAAAATGACCTAAATAAATCGTTGTTATTCAATAGAGTTTACCTAAATATAAATAGTTATACAGCTGATTTAAACTTATTGGAATATTTGTGGTACATAAATCGTGTATAATGCAGATAAATAAGCAACAAGTGAAAACATATTAATTGTTGTGACATAATTTTTAACTTTTAGAATGAATCCGATAAAAAAAAAATATTACATAACATATTTTTTTATACATATATTACATATTTGTTTCATTTTTCACAAATACTGGTTTAGTTCTTACGATAAGAAAATAAAATAAATGAATTCTTAACTATCAGTACATAATTATAATTATCATTTATATTTTGCGGTATACTATATTTCAGGCATTTTAAAAAATATTACTGTTTCTATCTATTTCTCGAAAGAAACTGATTGACTGAAACACGATAATTGTTGCTGACTTTTGGTAGATCAAGAAATCATAAATGGAGTGTGGTTCATAAACTTTACATTGTACAAAAATACAAAGTAATTTATGAACGTTGTTTTGGTATAATATTATTACAATGTCGAGTTTATAACACCTGAAGGCATTATAAACCGTCAAATCCAATGTTTGATAAAACTTTTTCACTTGAATTATTACAATTATTAAAAAATACACTGCTCGTCAAAAAACCGAATAATCTAAAAAAAGCTTTTTTTAATATGAGTATCGGGGTGCAGTGAATAAATAACGATTGTGGAATTAATGCCCGCGCGCGTTATTTCTTTTCGGAACTGGCACTACGGTCCAAGGTCTTTATTTAATGTCTTTTTCATGACATACGTAGATACTATGTCCAATTAATAAAATACAGAAAAAAAAATCGTATACACCAAGTTTTTAACTTGTTGATTTAATTTGTTTTAAACCTTAGGCAGTGCTTCTCAAACTGTGGGCCATAGTGTTGTTGCCAGGAAGCCGCGAATAATTCGATTTTTCTAAATTGTTTTTATTGCAAAACAATAGTATATTGTATAATTAGGAGGAAAAGTACTGCATTCCCGGACGATAGTGGAAATTGGCGGACGAGGCGATAGCCGAGTCCGGCAACCACGGGAGTCCGGGAATGTACTTTTCCTCCGAATTGTACATACTATTTTTTCTCCGATCGGACTTTAAAACGAATATAAACCCAAAATAATTTTTAGTATTATTCATTAATTATCATATTAAGAAATCAAAACAAAGTAAAAAATCAAAAATAACATAAAATTATTGCTTAGTTAGCCACAACATCATAAGACATAAATACATTTTGTTTTGTTTTTTCAAAAGTTGTCAATATGTGTTGTCGGGAATATATTCCCGGCCTAGGCCAGAAAAAATATTCTCGTACTATTATTACTTGTTGCTTAGCAACAAGTACAACATACTGGAATCATGAGCTTTTCGTTTCGAAAAAACAACGGAAAGATATATTTTTTCCTACGATCGGAGAAAAAAACTATTTTCTACCAAACAATAATATTCCGTTTAGAATCATAATATGAAATTTCTAGTTTCTAATAAGGGTATATTGTATTGATATTGAAAAGGGACCTAATTCGTATGCAACGTGCGTACAACCACGAAGTTTTCTATATTAGGAGGAACAATAGTTAGTAGTGATACAGAAAAAGTTAAATCTTGAAAAGGCACCAGAATATCATCTTATCACAGGTTTTCCAAAAGCTAAGGATTATGTCTAAATTATTTGAATAATTATTACTTAAGCGTCTAATATGGAGAAGAAGCTGACTCCGGACATCAGTTTGGGCACCCCCTTTTTTTTAATCAAACCCCATAATCCCGGAATATTTTAAAAGTATAAACACTTTATTTTATACACTAAAATCTCGATTTTTGGAACTAATTGGGGATTGGGCAGTCCCTTATTTCCGATTATACCTTAAATCCGAACATAAAAAATTTGAATATACCATAAAGAAAGAACTAAGTTGTTTCTTAACAGATCCTGATGAAATTAGGCATTACGATGAAAATGGGATTCTAAAATGATTTTTAGATGAAGTTCTTGAATTTGCCCTACGAACTAGGAACTTGGCCGCTTCTAAACCGATTATGATGAAATTCAACAAGTATCGGAAGCAAATCGGCAATATGAAGTTATTTTTTGCGTGGGCAAGGACCAAATGTAAATTATCCACCAAAGGACTACATACGCACTTAAACGCTATACACCAAACTATGTGCCAAAAAAGGACTTCGCAACCAGAACAAAGAAGTACTAAAAACCCGTGGAACCTAAATTTAGCAATACTTTACCTGCTCTTCTTGCGCGAATGACCGCTTTTGATCAAGCTTTTGATGGAATTCCCTTCAAAGTGTTCTGCACTTCGCACGATTTAAGGGAATCCCTGAAAGCAAGAAGATTTCAAAACGTTCCCAAATCACCAAACACTCTGCTTAGTTTGGTTCTAGATTACTATGGGAAAATAAAAGACAAATTAAACTCCGAACTAAAATCAGTCCAATCAGTATGTGTTACTTTCGAAGAATGGACATCGAAGCATAACCGATGCTGTATGAATATTATTGTTCATTATTCTGAAAGTGAAACTGATTGGGAAATGGTAAGGATTTGCGTAAGCATGCCGGCAGAAAAATGCACCATAAAGCAATTCTCAAAACAAAATTGCAGAAGCTTGGTCTTTCTTTGGAAACGATATCGTGTGCATAATCACAGATGATGTCCGCATAATGGTTAAGGCTGGTTCATTGGTTTCTACCTACCACCAGCTTTCAAGTGTAAAGATAATTACCATCTTTACTTAGTTTGTACCTTGGTAGCATATTTTTTGCCTTAGTTCTTCTACTAGCCAAATCGTATTTTTCAACGAAGTTTGATTTTTGATAGTTTTGTTCCGCTTAAAAAGCTTACTCTTAAAGCGAAATTTCCGCCTTGGTTGTCTCATGAAATTTCGATTGCCATTTGTGTTAGAGTTAGTAAATATCGTTTATGGAAAAGGTATCCTAATAGTCTGTCTCATTTAGATTATAAGCAGCCTCGTAATAGAGTTGTAAGATTAATTCGGTTAGCCAAACATAATGTTTCAAGGATAAGCTAGTCCCGTCTCTTCCTCCCAAGGTTTTCTGCTAATTTAGGCATCAGCAGATGCAAGAACAGTAATATGTAGTGGATTTTTCAAACCAAATGACATTAATAGGTCTTTTTGCTCTAGTTTCAACTGAGGTAGCAGTACCGGCGATTTATTTTCCAACGCGTCCTCTAATTCGTTTTCTATTATTTTTCTAGAAGATTTACATTCTGCTATTTGGAAAGTTAAATCGGAATCTTCAAGTATGACTCGTCAGTTTAAAATTTGTTAAACCGGTTTTCCTTTTCATCTCAAAATACTTGTCACAGATTTCCAATTTTATTCTCACGTCCTCTTTTATCCAGACTAATGGAAGCTAAGTAAAATTACCCCTAGGGAATTGGCTCCTTTAACTTTGTTAGATTTTTCTAAGGCCTTTGATTCTAAAAATCACATAATTCTATTTAATAAACACTTATCACAGTTTATATTTTCGCTGCCAAATTGATTTTCAGCTATCTTTGTAATTGTTCTCACCCAGTCTTTTTTTGTAAATCTTTGACAGTTTCCCTTCCTGTACTGGTTCCTCTATTATTTTCTATGTTGATTAAAGACATACAATCCTCTATTCACCATTTCGTTGATGATTTCAACATTTATAGAAACATCAGTTCGAAACTGAACTAAATCTCTTATAATTTCCGTAAAATTTTAAGTTCAAATAAATTAAAAAATTGTTAAAAGCCGTTCTATTGCTAGGAATATTTCTCTGATTTATAATGACTTAGGTAGTTTCGTTAGATGGTCAGATCTAATTAAAAAATAAAATACAAAACACCCTGCTGTTTACCTTTCCTGGTATTTCTCTACACGGTTCTAATTAGGTTTTAATAAAACCCTTATTTGAGGTAACCGTTTAGATCAAACAGGGTTTGAGATGCTTAATTATTTTTAATTTTGTATAAAGTAGAAGGATTTTCTGATAGTCAGTTTAAAAAACCAATGTTTTTGTGTTACCTGCTTCCTCGTTTTATTTATGATGACGTAATTTTGTCCATGTTTGAAGTTTTCAATGCCTGTACTAGATTTATTTTTGGTCACTTAACCACCTCTTGCAGAACTGAAGACACACCAACTTTTTAAGAAAATCTCTGTCTCCAAGAAAGATTGAGATGAAACCAAAGGTACAGCGTAAAAGAGCATGGCAAAACAATCAAAAACGAATATTCAGTTCGACGTCCTCTCAACTAAGTTTACTCGAATATATTCACCAGTTAATCCCAAGCTTCAATTAAGCCAATTTGTGTCTAAGTGCGTTTATAGTTGTGCAGTAAAACAATTTGAAGACGAAGAACTTAAAGTTTTACTGGGATGAAAACCCGTGTCAAACTTAAAAAGAGCTTGCAGAATAGTTAAGAGTTACTCACCAAGCAATATCACTTCGGGGGAAAGATACATAAGGAAGGAAAATGGATTCCTCATAACTCACTACGCAATATCACTTCGATTGCATGCAATGGGAAAGATATAGAAGGAAGGAAAATGTGTTCCTCATAAACTGACCGAAGAAAACAAAAACCGAAGAGTTGACATCTGCATGAATTTGCTTTCTCGGTATAAAAGAAAGAATTTTTTGCCCAAAATCGTTACGGGTGATGAAAAATGGATTTTGTACGACAATTGCAAAAATGAATATTCATGCCAAGAAAGTGTTACTGTGTGTTTGGTGGGATTGGAAAGGAGTTAATTACGAGCTTCTGGAACCTGGTCAAACTGTTACAGCTGAACTGTACAAGG
Organism: Tipula vernalis; assembly: GCA_958295665.1. Taxonomy (NCBI): domain Eukaryota; kingdom Metazoa; phylum Arthropoda; class Insecta; order Diptera; family Tipulidae; genus Tipula; species Tipula vernalis. The sequence goes on from OY282559.1 coordinate 109,056,688, forward strand.
CCCAATTGATCAAATTAAGTGATGCTCTGGAGGAAAAAAGACTATTTAAGGGCCAAGGAAGGCTGAAGGTGATATTGCTACATGAGAACGGTCGTTCAAATACAGCAAAATCAACCCAAGAACTAATCTTCCCCTTAGGCTGGGAAGTTGTACAGCATGCGGAGTATTCTCCAGACTTGGCTCACTCTGATTACTACTTATTCAGATCGGTGTCATCATATTTGAAAGACAAGCGGTTCACGAAAGTTGAAGATGTGCGAAAATGCCTAGATGACTATTTTCCTTCGAAACCACCAAATTTCTATCTCGAAGGCATTAATCATCTACCCGATAAATGGCAAAAAGACCCTAGATATTAACGGCGAATATTTCGATTATAATTCTTTGTAACAAGTAACTTTTCAATAAAGTTGAATTTGACCAAAAAAAAACCGAGAATCTACTTGCACACTTAATAAAATATCGGGATTCCTATTCCAGTTAATGAATTTTTGTTTTTATAACATTGGACTGAACTATACAGTATCATTGCAATAATTGGTTGCTGGATATTTTCCCAGGAATACGCAAGGCTTTTAAGCCAACGGAGATTTAAGTTGCAGATATGAGGAGAAAAACTCTCAAGGCAAGAATTATCTATACAAATCTTAAGCTTAAACTGTCTTTTCTACAATCGAACAAAACTTCGGCATCAATAATTGACCAAGGTGTAATAAGGGCTTAAAAATAATTGATCGAAAATTAGTTAAATGTGCAGCAATTTGAAGTAAATAAATAATATTTTAATCCAATTTACAATTTGATGAAATGATTTTAATGAAAACTTCAATTTCAAAGGAAATAAATTTATTTTCAGCCTATTTCATAAAAACTAGCCATTAAAATTTTGCAATTGAGTGTGGTCGGTCCCTTAGATGTGGTTATAAATGAAAACCTGTTGAAGGAAATTGGTTCGAAGTTTGCAATTAATAGATATTTTCCATACAAACCTTAAACTCAATAATGATCTTAGTAATCTAAAAATCAAATATGAGATTTCCTTTCAATCTGATACTGATTACGGATGTGGATGGATTGTGGACGTTCAACCGACAGAATACATAAGACCACAACCATCTGATATCTTTCTCGAAAATTAATTAAGCTAATTAATCTAACCACATTTAAAAAACAAACAAAAATATTTACATTCTTTATCAAACTGTCTCAAAAAACAAAATACATTTGTAATTACTGAACTGTATTTTTAAAAAATTACCAAAAAAAAAATTTCAGAACATTAATTTGTTTGTTATTAAAACCTATACTATCATAATCTTTAATAACACATTAACTAAGCTAAGCTAATCATGGTTTTTATACAATCTTACTGTAAAGTTACTAAGCACTCGATGCAATTTCAATGTCCACGAATGGCATATATATAGTTACATACATATACATCATCTTGTTTGATCATTTGCAATATTTTTATTATGCCGATTCACACTACAAATCCTACACTTATTAGAAAAAATTAGTATTTCATTATTATTATCTTAATTGAAACATCCTTCACTTTTATTTCTTAAATTCATTCAAAAATAATAATACTCGTATTCTATGTAAGTGTTCAAAACATAAAATTGCAGTGATGTCTAGATAGTTTATTCAAAATTAATAAGACTAAGCTTAAACCAAAAATCGGAAACTGTCCACGATTCAACTGTAAGTTACTAACTATACAGATAAAAAACAAATTATATAAAATCTAAAAATACATCACATTTCGCTTTTCTTTTTGTTTTATAATTTTTTCTTAAGACTTGCTTTTATTTTTGCTTGTACAAAATTTGTATACATAAGTACCAACACATTCAGTTGTTGGTTATAAAAATATATCGACAAACAAAAAAAAAAGGTATTCGCTATTAAATTAAATTTTTACCGGTGGTAAAATCTTTATGCAGTAAATTAAACTATGTAGCATGTTTGTACATAACTATGTACAACCCCAATAATATGAAAGTTCATTCTGATTCTTTTTAAAGTTTAACTTTTGTTATTTGAATGTACGCTATTTTAATAAAATATTATTTTGTATATTTCATCATCAAGCGTCAACAACAACCACAACAAAACATAATTCAAAGTCAGTTTGATTAATTTTATCGTTAGTGTTAGACACAATTGACAAAAAGGTGTGGTTCATTAATAATAATTTTTGTAATCTTCTACTTTTGCAGATACACAACAAATATTGCTTAAGATTAATCTTATTAAAAACAAACAAAAAACAAAAACTCAACTTAAAATAATTATGCATTAGCATTACACTGGCCTTTCGCTGTGACCTAGTTTTTACACAAAAAAAAACGAATTCTGAAATGTTAAGATCTAACATTGTGGTGCTAGCAAACCGTAAAACTTACTAAAGCAATTTTTGTAAATCAATCGTGTAACAGGGTACTCTTAAAGCGGAGTTGGTAGGTAACTAACCTCAAGCTTACGAAAAAAAAACACCCCAATTTTATTGTTGTACACAATAATAAAATTGATTATTATACAACAAATTGTCCTTATGTATAAGTCTCATTTCTCAATTCCCATTTTTCGACCAAAATTTGTAAATGGGTACACAAATTGTGCTATATCCTATGGAGATTGATTCCGATCTTGATTTTGGTTTGTAAGTATGAATAAACTATAAATTCGACAAAGATCGATTGAAAGTCGCTACTAAATCCTTATCCACTATTCCCTTAGTCGTATGGTGTGTCACGCTAAGTAGCAGTCAAGTTTTAATATTCCTTCTATAAAACGTATACGATTGCGATGAAAAACATTACATCGCATTGATTTTTTAGGATCTTAGTCATTTCAAGCGACTGCTACCACAACTTCTCATCACTTGAAAATATATCGTGACAGGGAATCATTTGAAATGACTGGAGTGCGTTCACAAACTCTATATTGTAACAATATTCTAACCAAAAAGCATTCATAAACTAACATTGTAATTTTCTACCCTGCTAAATACTGCAATTCTGGCTGTCAATACAAAATCGTAACAATCTAGAGTTCTTGAACGCACTCCAGTTGTCGTAAAAAAACAGTGCAATACGATGTTTTTTGTAACAGCCGTATAGGATTTATAAAGGAATATTAAAACTTGACTGTTACTTGGTGTGACAAACGATACGACTAAAGCGATTTGCCCTTAGGAAAATGAAAATGGATTTTACTTTTTTTTTACTATAACTCCAAAATATTTAGTATATTATAGCTTAAACCAACTAAAACTTGTTCGTAAACACAATACAAAACATTCCCAGAAAATTACATTTTAATTATTTCTATCAGAAAATTTAAAATACTTTTCGTGTCGTTTTTCTGTTATAATTTTTTATTGTTATAATAGTGTATTATCGGCTTAAAAAATGAATGAAATATAAGCTTCCTACACTAAGCACAAAAGTATTTTTTTTTTATTGTTATCCTGAGAATTCCGTTTTCTTTTTAAGTAAATTTAAAAAAAAATTAACTCTTGTGTACTGTTGTTTAGTAGGGTGGTGTAAAACCGGCAATTTTTTTTTCTTTTTTTAAATCTCCTGTATCGTTAATCGATGGCCCTATGATAAAGCTTCATTCGTACAAAAAAATCAAACGTCTACGACATTATTTTGAGGTGGCGCACTGTGAAGGTAGTTTACTAAAAACTTATATTTTTACTTCTAAGTTGTACCCACAAATTGAAGTTATTTCGTTACTTTCTGGCCATAAACGTTTTATTTCAACATTCATCCGAAGTCTTATCTCGCATGTGAACGAATTGTTTATATTCATTTTTCGTTCCCTTCTTTAATCTCTCTCTGCGGAAGGAAACAAAAATTACTCAGGCGGTAGAAAGGTGCATCAAATTTGTGAGGGGAAATCTATATGCGGGCCAGAAGCTAGAGATGGTTTCATTCGTACCAGGATAAAAGCCAGACAAGACGTACCACATTTCGACACCAAATCACAGGATTTCCGTTAACAAGAAAATAAGGCAATTTTTAATTGAAAACCACCACTGAATAGAGAATCGATATTTTTTAAAAATTTAATTGTAACGTTTGAAAAGTGGATACTTCACGAAAAAAATCACGCGAATAAAAAATTCTAATTCTCATATATCGAACACTATCCGTAATTTTTAGAAAGACAACTGAAATCTGACTTCTTTAAGGGAATTCATATTGTGGTGAAAGATGAGCCCAGTATATGTCTCTTTTATCAAGAATAAATTCGTATACATACTCTAGATATATAGATTAGAAAACGTTACGTAATAAATGTAGCATGCAAACTCCTGAAAAAGAGACCTTCGTTTCGGCACGTTAACAGCAAAATCACAAAACTGGTGAACAAGATTTAACCCTTTGCTCTCCACGTCTTTTCAACCTAACCTACCAGCAACTCCAAGCAATTTGTAGAGTACTCTTTTAGAAAAAGAAAAAACTATTAAGTAGTTAAAATATGATTTGGCATACAAACCGAACTGCATAAGAGAAATCCATAGATTTAGGCTAACAAACAATGCGTAAACATGTTGCAACTTGTCATCATAAACAAATAAATATTGTTTGTTGCCGCTGCGGCGAAAGTGGAGTTGTGGCTATTGTAGGCACACGGTGCTCTACCGACGCCAAAGGGTTGCAAAGAGATAATCAAACAAGGAAATGGACAATAAATCGATACTCCTTTTACAGTTAAAGCAAATCGCCAAAGAGTTGATGCTAGCCTAGCAAATTTGTACATATAACAAAACCATTCTGGCACTAATTAAATTCACGATAACGATTGCAAATTTAGTTTACATGAACAAAATAATAATTATGAAGCATATTTGATCGATATGATATAACTAAGTATTCGGTTCGCTCCTCTTTAATTCAAATAAACTATTGAGCTACTGAATTTTATAATTAAGCTATTTACTATATGAAGTGTGAATAATACTAATCGAACACACGATAACTCAATTACTTGCATAGCTACCTAGTAACTCAAATGTTATTTAGCTTGTTCACCCCAAACCGAATACGCCTATGTTTATAAATTTTTGCGCAACATAATTTACACAAAATTTGATAAAAGTTAATATCTATTATCTATAACTAGAAATGATTTGTCGGTAAATAAGTACACGTACGTTTATCAAAGGTATAGTAAAATCCATTATTTTCTGAGTAAAATTCTCTAAAACGATCCAAACTATTTTACTACTTCTGGTTGGTACATTCGGCGAGTGACATCATACACTGGAAATCAAAATCTAAATACATTTACAACAAATATATAAATATGTACTGTAAAATAGGTTCAATCGAGGGTGTGTTTGTTATCTTAGGTAATAACGAACATTATCGTGTTTTATTAAAGGGGCTTTCATAAATCAGGAGACATTTTTAGTCGGAAAACTCGGAATACGAAAAGAATTTAATAAACCTCCCTGCTATGTAATGTCCTCATTAATCCTTAGAAACAAACAATATCATAGACATAGATTTTAATAAATATAACAATCATAATAAGATATTTATAACCCGTCTAGACGGATGGAAATATTAAAAACAGGTTGCATATTTACAAAAAACATTTTAAAGTATGTACCACAAATTTTGACACTTCGAAACCAAAATGGACCATCTCCATTTCCAAAAAAGGTTTCTGACACCTTATAAATATAAAAATGTTAAATTAGCCTATTTTTTTAAGGGCAATTAATAAACATTTTAAGGGTAATTAATGATATAGGGCGTGTACATAGTTTTCAGTCATCTAATATATTCCTTCACGTATTTTTTCAAAAGAAACAAATTATATTTATTAATTTGAAACATAACGAAAAATTAATAACAAAAAATTACTCACAATAAACAAGCTTTTCTTATAAGAATTTTTAAGAAATTGTAAGATCATATTTTTAAAAATAAATTTTCTATATTTACATTTTTTTATATGGTTTTTCTTGTTTTAATTGATGATGATGGTGATGACGCCATTTTTTAAAAAATATAAAATCAAACCAGAATTTTTATATTAAAATTTTACTTACAATTTAAATGAGGTGTTTTTATAAAATCCAATTTTATTATTTTTATATATATATATTTAATTTCACTATTTTTAATATATTATTTCACTTTTTTTTTATAATGTAATATAATTTATAATTTTAATTCTGTCCATTGAATTTTCTACGCCCGTCTTAAATTATATCGAAATTTGCTCTACTATCTGTGTTGAAGAAGTTGAAGTAAAAAAAAAAAACGAAATGTTTATTACATATTGAGCGCGCACGCGCATTTCATAGTTTTCTTTTTTTAATTTTTACAATTTTTTATTTTATGAATGCAAATAAAATAAGCACATAAATTTAACAAAAATGATTATTTAATATATAATGTTAAAACTTTAAACAATAATAAATAAATTAAAAATTATTAACATTGTTATTATTTTTAATAAAAATCGATGATGTCATTAAAAACAAAAACAAAACTACGAAATGAAAACGAAACGAAGAGAAAAAAATCATAAAATTATAATCACCCGAGCCAGTGGGCGTTGTCCAAACTTAAATTAAATAACTTTTTATATTAAAAACTAATAATCTGTATAAGTAAAATCTTATTTTATTATATTAAATATACACTTGAATTATTATATTTTATTTAGGTTTTAATTTAATGCAACTTTTAATTCATTAAACTCTATTTTCATTTTGAGAATGTAGTTCAAAATACCAAAGAACTGTACGTCGTTCAAGAATTAGTAGGATTCTAATGTTGTTTGGATTTTATAGCACGTAAAATATTGTGTTTATATGATAGTTTGAAAGGATAAAATAGTGTCAGTTGACTGTAGTTTGAAAACAATTATGGTGTACAAAATGTCAAAAAAATATGAATACATATACTCATAAATATTTCGGTTAACTATACAGTCCATGAGTAAGTTAAAAATTTAAATATTTACATAAAAATTTTAAAAAAAATGTATTTACCACGAAAAAAAAATAAAAAATTGATCAGTACCAAATATAAATTTTCACAAGTAGTTAAAAAAACAAAAGGTTCCGTCATTAGTATTTTCGTATTTGTGTATGTATTTGAATTTTGAATATTTGTTCGTAATTTCTTAAGAGGAGGTTCTCATCAAGCGACCAAAAAATAAGGTGATTTTCTTGAATTTTTTTTTTTCATAGAAAGAAGTAAATAAACAACTTATGGTTTTTGACACTTTAATTTTAATGTACAAAAAAAATTTTTGTTTAAGAATAATAACGTCTTACGTGTTGTAACGTGACTTTCTCAAAAAACGGTGACTTATGCCCCAAACCCACTGTGAAAAATTGATTTGAATGAAAAGCTGACTTGAAGTTGGAAGAAGACAAAAAAAAAATAACCATCAGAGTGACAAAGACAATGTATTTTGTTATTGTTTTTTTTTTAGCAAATTTTATGGATACATTTTGACAGCAAACAAAAACATAACCAAGAATTATTTAAAAAAATTAAGAATTATTGTTAATTCGATTCAAAATAATCTAAAACATTAATTATTATTAATACTCATATCAAAATTATTTTTCGAATATTTTCGATCACGCATAAGACTTTGCCATAAAAATTTCAAACTTTAAAATTGGCTGTGTTTTAACAGCAAACAAAAACATAAGCAAGAATAACCAAGAATTATTAGAAAAAAAACAAGTAATAATGTTAATTTGAATATTTCCACGTTTCAAAATAATCTAAAAAATGTATTATGATTAATATGTACTAATATCAGAATTATTTCCAAAGTATTAAAATTATCAGTGTGTGCGAGAAATATTTTTCATTGGTACAAAATATTTATGTACATGTGTTAGTTGGACTGCCGTAAAAAGTTCTCGATTTGATACTTTTTTTTAATTTCGATTTCGAGTGCACTAACACAGGTACACATTTTTTGTAAGTAAAATCTTGTCTGACTCCGTTGTGTGTCTCGTTCACACAACCACCGATTTTATATTTTTATCTCAAGTTATTTTTACTGACATACTTTGATTCACAGTGGAATTGAGGCATTATCGGTCTCCACTGTAGCACTTATAAAAATTATCTGAAATCAAAAAACCAAAAATTTTTATGTTGACCAACAATATCAATAAAAAGTCGAAACATAAAAAATGGCGAACATGCAATTTTCGGTACCCGTTTTTCACGTTTTTTTCGCTCTTTAAAGTGCCATAAAAAGAGAAAAACTGCAAATATTATCTGCATTTACGGTTCATCCTCCAATAAATTTACTTCATAATAAAAATAAAAAAATAGTGATCCATTGAGTAGTTTTTGAGTTATCAGATATAAAAAACATCGTTTTTCAGGAAACGCATTTAACGATTTTTTTGAGTAGATGCGTAAAAAAGTGGGTCGAATTATTATGCCATAACTTTTTAAGAAATTGATTTCAGTCTAACGGGTTGAGGAATATATTCTACACATAATAGGCTATCAAAAAATGAAATAAAAACAAATCGAATTTTCGGGTCGAGTTTCATGAGAACCGCCCGTTAAATTTAACGTCTATTCTGATTGGTTTAAATTATTTCGCAACAACAACTAAAAAATAATGTGGTTTTCCAGTTGACACAAAAAAAACTCCGTGCAAAAAACAAGTGACAGCAACTGCCATGTGCGGAGAAATGTTTCCGGAGCGATGATTTCATTTATATGTCATCGATATGTCCGTTAAACGTCAAAACAAATATGAGGAAAAATATATTTAAAAAACAATAAAATTAGGCTGTGTTTCAATCGAGTAAAAAGTTAAATTAATTAATTGTGGTAAAAAATATTAAATTTTCCTCATTTTTTAACCGTTTTGGTGTTTCAATTGCAACTGGTTAAAGCTGTGACAATGTGTGTGATTTACACGTTCCAACAATGTTTCCCAACTAAAGCATTGACCAGCGAGTCTTTAAGAAATTTAAGTAAGAATGCGACCATAGGAACATGCATGCTAGTGACCAGCGAAACTTTAACAACTTTTCGTTCAGTTTCGTTAAATTTGAATTGTCATTTAACATTCTTTAACAAGAGCGAAAATTACCGCCCAAACTGAAGGAAGAAATGTCAAACAATGAAATATGGCCTATTTATGTTTTATTAATTAAAATAATGTTTTATATATATTTTAAATATGTACATAAAATATTATGTAGTATAATGTGACAAAACAATTATTGCAAAATACAATTACGAATATTCCTTGTTTATTGTTGTCAAATCGTGTTACGGATTCGCTGGGCGATCTGTCAAAATTTCCTTAACAATATATTTTCGTTAAATTCTGTAAGGTTTTATTACGGATGCTTAAAGACTCGCTGGTCAATGCTTAAAAATGAAGAGATTAGATTTTTACATACATATATCGATAGTTGATTATCCTCAAAACGGAAAAACTCAAATGAAATTGTCAAAATGTATCTTCACATTTATCGTTCAGTGGTCTTAAGGTCGAGTTACAATGGATCCGTCCCATTCCGTCCCGCTTCTCCGTCCAAATTAGTTTTAAACACTTTCTGTTCATTTTGTATGAAGAAACGGAACGGTTAGTTATAATGAAATGGAAAGAGACGGACGAGCTCATCCGTTTTTTCAAAAAGTTTAGAATTTACGGAAAGGCGGAACATCTTAACCAAACAAATCAAATATTTTTTTTTTTTTTTGACATAACGTGAGAAGTAGGCTGTAACTACATAGGAATTTTCGATTATTTGAAAACATTAAAAAAAAATAAATCACATCAAGAAATCAAAGAGAATTTCTAAAAATTTTGGAGTCTCGTAGTGTTCCATTTTATTTTTTTATTTGTTTTTCAAATGTCATTTTAAACAGACGGAACGGATGCAATGTAACCAACAAACGGGAAAGACGAGACGGAGAACGACGGAACGAAACGAGACGGATTCATTGTAACTCGACCTTTATTCTGGCCATTCCCTGGAAATTGGGTATTAAACTATTTTGACCGTATTCTAGCAGTTGGCTATTATTTTTTTCTAAAAGTGTATTTTGGCGATTGGGAATTTTTGAATGTAGGGAAAAATAATTCCATTTTATGTAATTTTTGACGTTTATTTTACATTTTTTTCACCAATACAACTACAAATAAATCAACTTTTTATTTTTCATATTTTTGGCAAATAAAAAAATCGATTTTTCTTTTTAAAATCGCAAGAATTTAACATTTGTTATTTTGTTAATTTTTTGGGGGGAATTAGAAGAAATTGGTTGTTTTGCGTTTTTTCATTATTATTTTATGTAATATCGTTAAAGTTTTTATTTTATATGTCTAAAATAAAATGTTTAAATAATGGCGGCTGCAAAATTTGAAATTGTTTTTCCCCATTGGAAAATATTCCCATTTACGCCAGAATACACTTTTGTTTTGGGAATTGGGGAATAAAAATTGGAAATTATTGAAGTTTGGAAATATAGCAATATTTTTTCCAATTCCCAGGGAATATAGCCAGAATAGGACCACAGTGGCCCTATTCTGGTAATTCCCGGGGAATAATTTTTTTACAGCAATTATTCCCAGATAAATATTTCCAACTTTTTGTTCCCCATTTTCCAAAAGTGGATTCTGTCAATTGGGGAATAAATATACAGGGGAAAAAAATTTAGTTATATCAAAATCATTATAATAACTCTTATTTATTACAATACTATCTTTAAAATTATTAGGTAATTTAACCCTTACAAACAATATTAATATTATTAATTATTAATATCAACTACATACATTTAAACAAACATTTTCGTTAAAAATCTATTCCCCATCAATTCTTTCATAAAATCGGTGTGGAAAAACATACGTCAAAACTGCAGTAATTGGGAATAATTTTTTCCCAATAAAAAATCTTTCCCGAACACCAGAATACACTTTGGGGAAAAGGGAATAATACTGCAACAAAATTTAAAATTTCCATTCCCGGGAATTACCAGAATAGGGCCACAGGTAGATAAAAATGAAGTGAAAAATTTGTGGAGATAAAATAGAGACATCTGTTATTCTAAAGGCACCACAGCTATTTTTCGTGCGATGCGATTTGTTTTTTCTTTTCAAATTCTACTGCAATTAGAATAGATTTGATACTAAATATATGAAAAAAACTATCAAATACCACCATTATAATCTTTAAATCCTTTAGAAATATAATCATTTTTATTCATATATAATTCATTTTATATTTTATCGTGCGAAGTTTGAAATTTAGCAATTGGCGAAAAAACTTTTTTCGCGTTCGGAAACTTTCCACATACATACGAATTTTTTTAACGCATGTTTTAACCTCACTTTTTTGACATTTAAGAGAACAAAAACAATACTTTTTTGACATTTAAGAGAACAAGTAGAACACAAATTTATCGGAAAATTTGCAATAATTGCAATAATTTTGATGTGTGTGCAAATACACAATTATTAAATAAAATTATTAAATAATAATTTCAACTCACAATTATTAAATAATAATTTGAACCAATGAATATGACAGTTGTTACGAAAAAAAATCGCTTCGCTGTTAAGTGTGGCATCCAGTGCGAAATTTGACGCGAAACGCATCGCGCGAAAATGGCTGTGGCAAAGCCTTTATACGAAAACTCTGATTTCGCTAACTAAACTGCGTACCAAAAAGTAAAATTCAGCGGTGAAATTTTCTTTTTTTTTCACTTGTGTCATTTTATATGAGAAATTCCACTTCACTTCAGCAGCATGCTGGGCTTTAAACAAAGTTTATTTGCATTCAGTTTCGTAAATTTTTATACATGGTACATTCGAAGTAAAATTATTTTTAGTTTTGAGTATAATTCATAAAAATTATTCACTCACTAAATTGTTTTTCCCTGAAGAATAATTCTTCAGCTAAATCAGTGGAGGTTGGAGGAAGATAGTTGTTAAAATTACAATAAATGGGAATTATTAATTCCCAAAAAATATTTTTCCCAGTTTGCCAGAATACACTTTTTACGGGAAAAATCAAAACTGCTAGAAAACTGTGGAAAATAAGCAATTCCCTGTTTCCAGGGAAAATATTCCAGGGAAAAACCAGAACAGGGCCACTAATATGAAAAGTACTTTAATTTCATGAGACTACCCTTTAGCACATTCGGAAAAAGACCAAAGTAAATTTGTAGTAAAATTCGAAGATACAATTTTTTATAATTAATATTATTTTGTACAATCACAAAACACCAACAGTTTTCACTTACTTAAAAATAAAAAAACCAAAATTTTTATTTTTGAATTTATTTACTTTTATTTATTTAAAATTACAACTAGTTTCGATCTTGTAAAGATCATCTACAAGTAATTTTTTGCAATTCACATTGCAAAAAATTACCTGTAGATGTTCTTTACAAGATCGAAACTAGTTGTAATTTTAAATAAATAAAAGTAAATAAATTCAAAAATAAAAAGTTTGGTTTTTTTATTTTTAAGTAAGTGAAAACTGTTGGTGTTTTGTGATTGTACAAAATAATATTAATTATAAAAAGATCACTTACGTCACTCCGCTTTAAAAAAAAAAATTTTTTTAAAAAATGTTTAATACAATTTTTTAATCTTTTTATTTTATTGTTTTTATTATTTTAACATTTTTAATTTTTATGACCGGATTTAGGTGACCAAAAATTAGCTTTATATCGAATTAAATAAAAATATGTAAACTATCGTTGAAATGACTCAACATAATAATTTAAGTAATTTTTTTACCAACAGAGCAAAAACAAATTTTACTACATCCACATAAATTTACAATTGACGATTGGACTGTCATGATTTTGCGTGCAGAGCGTAGGGTTCAAATTAATTCCGATAGTTTCACTCTCCATATGTTTTATATGGAGAGAAATGTCATTTCATGCAGAGCGTAGGGTTTACATTCTTTCCGATAGGTATCGCATTTTGCAGTTTTCCAATCGCCAATGGTCTTTTTCCGAATGTGCTAATTTTATTCACCATAATTTAATATAGTGCTGCCATCTATTATCGAACATAAAAATTAATCATAATCCACTGTACTAAAAATAATGCTCAAATTCTTTTATTTCTTTTTTTTATTTTCATTTCTCAAGTTGTGATTGTCAAGAGTGGAGGATAAGGATATTCGGCAAGAAAATAAAAATCGCATAAAGTTAAAGTCAATCCGATATAAAAGAAAATTGTGAGAATTGTGTTTTTGTATTTATAATAAATTAATAAGTGTTGTGTATTAACTGACCCCGGTGCTTTGGACTTTGAATGAGAAAATGAATTTAAAAATCTTTTATCTGTTACTACTCATTTATTTCATAAAGCCATCGCTTGAAATTAATAATTACCGTCATGGATTAAGACCGGAGACATTATTTGTTGATAGTTTGGATGATGAAAATTTAGCAAGAAAACCAAAATTAATTGTGATACCTAATAATAATAACGATAATTTTAATTTTTTAAGTAATATTAAGACTAACAGTAATAACATAAAAAATATTGTAAAACGTAGTGCGACGGATGATATTCAGAATAATAAACATTTAAACAACAAAGACGATGGCGATGCTCTTAATGCATCAGCATCTGGGAATGCAGCAACATTAGCCCCAATGTTGAATCAAAATATCTATGAATTTGCTACAAATAATAAAAATATTTCAGTAAAGGTAAGAATCAAGTCGTGTGCGACTTGTTTTTTTTATTTTGCAAAGAGTATCAAGTAAAAGAAGAATTTTTTTTCTTAATTTTAATGTAAACACAAAGTTAGCTTAAAAAAAAAAGTGTGAATCTTCTATAAAGGTATTACTTTGTTTCAATTTTCAAAATACAATTTTGTATTATATTTAGCATGATTTACAAAAATACAAGAATAAAGAAATTTTTTAGGATGAATGTATCGATTGCCCTGATATCGCGACGAAGCACTACTTATTAAATTGGATTTCAGATAAATACTTTAACAGCTATTCCAATATTGCTTTTGTATGTTGCAATAAATTTACAATGTTATGAAATCAATGTTTCCTTTTGAATAAGTAAATAATCTAATCTTTCCATAAGGAAAATGTTTTTTTTTTCTGTATAACCCAAATTGTATTCCTCAGCCAACCGTTTCTTGAACTGGTTAGTTCAAATTCTAAACGAATCTAAATGCAATCCTAAAATCTTATTTTTAATTTTAATTTCTAGAATCAAAAAAATATTCGGAATCGTTTTTGAAGTAAATTGCTCTTAATTAAGTTTCCATAAAAGTAGAAAAATTAAAATATCTATGAATTTGCTAGAGACGCCAATTAAATTTTCGACAAGAGTTGTGATTCTAGAGAATTGCACATAATGTTGGTTAGGTTTACATAGCAGCTGCATACTAAAAATGTAAACCCGTTTTGTTGTTTCTTTATCAAACACCGGATTGGCGCATAAGCAGATAAGTATTTCTGCGAGAAAATACTTTTCAGAGTTGTCTGATCACACAATAAAATACATTTTTATTATTAAATTTGGATACTAAAATGTGAATTTAAGTGTAAACATTTCGTTGGTCTGAGCTATTTTATCAAGTTAGATAGTAAATAAGCTCGATCAGGGTATTCTATGAAATATCGCGATTAGCAAAAAAATGCGGTTGGCAAACAGCGATTAAACTCAGAAAATCCGTTTTATTTGGTGCATCCAGCGCATATATTTCTGTATTCTGTACTAATTAAGATTCTTCAATTCCTGGACAACGTCATATAGAATAATGTGATGTTTATTTATTCATTCCGGTGCATCAGCTATCCAATAAAACAATCATAATCTATGTCGGTATCCAAATAAACAATCATCCCTACTATGATTGACGAGTCGATGAACAATCGACACGACTCTGTATTGCCTTTTCGTTTTTTCAAAGGGCAACACAGTCGTATCGATTGTCGATCGACGCGTCAATCATAATCAGCCTGTTCATAACTTGTATACACCGCATAGCAACACTGCAACAGTCGCGCATTCACACTATGTTGCGTCAACTGTTGTTATTTATCCATGTATACTTAAGTAACATTTTATTATAAGCATACTAGATGAACAAAATTTTAACTATTTTGATTGTTTTTTTTTGTTTGGGTTAGTGAGTTGCAATTCGTTCACCACAAAAAATTGTTTGTTGAAACGATGCAACACAAATATTACCCCTCCGCCAAAGTTTGTAAGCAAAGAGATATGAGACGAGGAAGTGCTGCGATGCGCTGTATACATGGTGTGAACAGGCTCAATAGGGATGATTGATAATCTATGCCTACTCTTTTAAGCCTGAAGTATCCACACGATCTTCCACAGATAAAATATTTACTTTATGACTGATTTCCAAATCATCAAAGCGACAGTGGCTCATAACGTCCGGTCTTCGGCTTCGATTTGTTCATCCAGACCAGCAAGGTGTTCCTAAAGCCTGATTATCGATCGGTCTTGTAACGGCGTTAACTCGAACATGTCCATCAACAAGGTCTAATCAACTGACTTGCCATAACGGCACTTTAACTGATTTCCGTGAGCTCGAACGAAGCGATTGTTTTGCCGTTTGACTATTATAACGTAAATAACAGCTCCTTCATTGCTCTCGATTTTCCCCGGCAGCCATTCAAACCTATTGTTGTGAAATTAATGGTAATTTGAAATAAATGGTGTCTCCAACATTGAACTCCTTCTACTTAGGCCTGTGAACTGTTGAACTGTCTCGTTGATCGAATTTTTCCTAATATCATGTCCTGTCATCAGTTAGTACGGCGACTTCATTCCTAGTACATACGAAGGTGTGAATCGGTAGCACATCAGGAATTACCGTAAAATATCAACATTCCTTTCCCCCCTCAATCGAGGCTTTTCCTTAACAGCTCGTGGTGTGGTAATATGCGCAGTACCATTTTCATTACACATCTTCTTGAAACAGTCGGAAATGAACTGTGGACCATTGTCACTAATGCTGTCACAAAGTCCATGGCTAGCGAATGTTTCATGCAGGTTTCAATGGTTTTTTTCCGATGTTATACTAATCTTGAAAAATTCTGGCCAATTGCTAAATGCATCCACGATTACTAAGTAGCAGACCACATTGACGGGGCCTTCATAATCGATGTGAATGCGATCCAAGGGCCCTTATGTAATAGAAGACTTCTAAAACCTTTTTGGTGATTTTTTGTTTCCGTAAAGCATCACACATTATTTCTTTTAAACCTCTCTCTATCAATTTGTTAGATCATCAGTTTTTGTTTATTGGATTGGATATTTAATTGTGATCAGCTGCTTTTGTGTATTTGGCCCTTAACTTTCTGATCTAAGCCAGGAACGTGAGACTCTCTTTCTATCAACTCCTTAGTTGCTGTGTGCTCTTGGCATATTTTAATTATCTCCATCTGGATTGATTTCGTCATAACGAGACATTCAGCCCCATTCATAACCTTGGAAAATATTCCGGTTTTTAATAAAGTAGTGTTCCAAGCCAAATGTCTGTTTAAGACAAATTTTCAAAATAAATGGAACAATAAAAGTGAGCCGCTGGGCCGAATGCAGCAGGACGTGCTTATTTTTTCTTTTTCGAAGTTTTAGTGCTCTACTTATTTGAAAAGTTTTTGTAAATACTCATTTGGCTTAGATACCATTGATTTAAAATATAACGATCCGACTTACTTATACATACATACGTCTCCGGATGGCACTGTTGCTCGAAACAACTCATCAATGTAACTCATTTTAGTAGATAACCGATGTTCGAGCTGATAATTGAATTTTTGTAAGCTGTATATCTGACCCTCAATCAATTAGTTTGGGATAACGACCCTTCACTAAAATTGTATTTAATCGGCGGAAGTCGATACTCACTCAGTCTCTTCTTTCCATCTTTCTTGTTCGCCAACCCAATAGCATCCATGTGTTCGGAATACTGAGGCGTATGATTTCTTGCGCCAGCCAGTCATCAATCTGTTTACGGACTATTAAACTCTTCAATGCCGCCGGCCTTTTAGGAATTCGTCAGCACTTCATTAATTTGAACTTCCCTTCTCCCCGCTGTTTTCTCTTAGATGTAGTTTGCGATTAATTTTACAACTACAAGATTTGTGGGCGCATCCTGATTACATGATTACATGATTCATCTGATTACAATCAATGTTGGTTCGAATTTCTTTATCGCAATTTTAACTGGGGCTAGAATTGTGATGTTTCTCCTCAGGAACTATTCCCCAACTATCATGTGAAGGTACTCCATCAACTCAATTTCTTTTTTTGAAGCCTCTCTTCGCTGGTTTATTTAGACAATGAGTCGTAATATGTTCATATTCACTAGAAATGAAATATTTCGCGGCGTTTGGCTTATCCGCTCTAGCAACACAATTCGATGGAATTATTCATGGTTACCATAAATAAATATTTTAAATTAAAAAATGTATCTTTAATTTTTTTAAAATTCAAATTTCTTTAAAAATAAAATAAAAATTCTAAAAATATAAATTTCTTGTGGTACATCTTAAATTTTTTGCTTGTTCATTTTGGGTGTCGTTAACTAACATCGAACCAAAATTCGTTCATGAACATTCAAAAACAAGGGAAACCTTTGTAAAGAAGCATGCTGAGAAGAATTCTTACAAGAATTAAGCGTATTCTTATTCAAAAATACCAACGACACGAATTCGTACATCCGTTGACCCTTTTGATCGATAGTAAGCGAACATAGCGTCAAGCCTTTTCATATGCAAATCTTGCTTTAAGCTTTTTCATATCCAAATATCCATGCAAGGTATTTTCTATACGTTCTTTTGAAATGTTTACAATGTGACCAATTTCACTCAACTTCACTTTACGATCATTCAATACAATACTACGGATTTTTCCTGATGTTGCCATCTCTTTTGGGTTCATCTTCAAAAACACATTTAAATCCATTACCTTTTTGATATCGGTTACTGATAAAGTAAAGTTTTTCAAATAAAGATATTGAATTGTATTCTTCACAAAATGCAGAGTACGTCAATTTTGTTGCTTATGAAATGCAAACTAAATGACAGATCGACCTGAAAATGGAAATGACACTGCAATCTATATGTTAATCCACAAAACTTTCCAGCCATGTAGGATATTCAGTTTCTCCGCTAAACTATCAAATCTGAGATAATTTCTAGAATTTTAAATCTTGGATTTAGCTTCGTTGGTAGTTTAATTTGATAATATGCTCCCAACTTATCTGCATCAATTTACTTTAACTTCTCTTTTGCTTCATTTGGATCATATTGTAGTATAATTCCTCATTAGAGACATTTCGGCACCCCATTACCATTACAGTTGCGCTTTTAGGATCAAAAAGGCTGACCAAAGTCTTTTGATTTTTAGTCTGTTGTAATTCTTTGGCTACCTCGTTTTTGCATATCTGTTACATGGTTTTTGATTTCTCCTAATTGTATATTTAACTTTGTGTTTAGTACAAATGTTTCTTTATTCTTCTACAAAAATTTTCATTTTATTGAACTCTTCATAAATGGTAACTTCATGACGGTTTAAACTTAACATTTCAAAAAAACATATCTTTCGAAGTTCCAGTCGATGTAAGCATAGCGAACTATCTTTTTACATTTACCAAAACACGGGTTTAATTAGTTCCTTTCTCGAGAGACTATAAGTTTTTTACACTTTTCATTATTTTAAACATCAAAATGTTTTCTTCTTCTTCTTCCGCTGGCGCTACATCGCATGAAGGGATTTGGGCGCTTCAACGATGCTCCTCCAAATAATTCGATCTGCCGCAAGAGAACGCCGAACACGGTGACCGAGTGTGTTTAGGTCCCTTTCAACGTCGTGTATCCATTGCGTAGGTAGTCTCCCACGAGGTCCTACTTTCGTTGGTGCTGACTCCAGGACCTGTTTAGTGGTCCGATTTTGTGAACGCCCAAGCCATCTTAGCCTTGACGATTTTATAAATCCGATAATGTCAACTTTATCGAGATGTTTCTGGTCTTGTGATTCATTTGCATTCTGGACTTGGCTCCCTCTTTGATGGGGCCGAGAATTTTTCTTATAACCTTACACTCAGTTACAGCAAGTTTCTGGATGTTTTATGATGTCAATGTCCGAGGCTCGCAACCAAAGGTGATAACTTGTCTTATCAGCGCTTTGTAGATGTCTAGTTTTATTTTGCGTGATATATGAGTAGACTTGAATATTTTTATATTGGCGTAACGAATGGCATTTTCCAATGATAGATTGAAGAAAGTTGGAGCTATTGGGTCTATTAGCACCTTACCCCTAATTTTGACAGTATGCCCAGGTAGGACAGTAAGTTCCATAACTTATTCCTCTAAATGCCGTCGTACTCCTGTTGGAAGTCTATGATTAGACTGTCCAGAGGGATGTCTTTTTCATAGTATTTCTCCAGCACAATCCTCAGCGTAAAAGTTTGATCGGTCGTTGATCTATTTGGACGAAAAGCACTTTGATAATCACCCATGATCCTCTCGCTATAAGCTGATAACTTTGGCGCGACTACGTTGCCCAAAACTTTTTAGCCTATGTTCAGCAAAGCTATGCCGCGATAGTTGTTGCAGTTTAATCGATCTCCCTTTTTATGAAGTGGACAATTAAGAGCCGTCTTCCACTCTACTGTGATTTCTTCTCTAGGTCAAATTATTGATATTAACTCAAACTTGCAGTAGAACAGATGGTTTTGACATTCCAAACAAACATACCTTGTCTAAGGGCCATCTTTAAATAATTTGAAAAATCTTTCGAAGTTCCGGTCGATGCAAACATAGCGAACTATCTGTTTGCATTTAGCGAAACACGGTTTTAATGAGTTCCTTACTCGAGAGTCTGTAAGTTTTTTACACTTTTCATTATTTTAAACATCAAAATGTTTTACTTCATTGATTAATTAAATTTTACTTTAAAAATGTGTAGTACATAGTTGCAAAAATAAAACTACGATAAAACGTTATTATGTTCACGTAATTATCTACCACTAATTGAATTGTTTTTTTATGGCACTATTAAATAAATTTTACTATAAATTTTCATAAATTTTAGTAACCACTTAAAATGTTTAATTATTACTTAATACACAGCTCAAAACTCACGTGTTAATCTTATTCAGATTTAAAAAAAAATGTTTTTAATAGTTTTGCGCAGCCTTCAGTGATTAAAACTATAAAAACTTTGATGGGTCGCATTTATTTGACAACAAATAATGATTAGGTTAGGTTAGGTTAGGTTGGAGTGGCTGCTTACGCACACTTAGACCGGTGACGGTCCATTGTGATACCACAGGATGTATCCCCTTTTACCCCTATTGGAACCATTTCGAGCTACTTATGTAGCGTAAGACGTCTCGCACTTTAATGTTTTCGAGATCCGAGAGGCAGTCCATCCTGAACTTACCTAAGTGTTTGTGCCTTCTGAGAGCCAATGCTGGACACGAGCAAAGGAAGTGGACCAACGTCTCTTCCTCCTCTTCGTCCAAGCAGCTTCTGCAGAAGTCATTAGCCTCCAGACCCAGCCTTCTTGCATGTTCTCCAAAAAGGCAGTGTCCCGTGAGAATTCCTACGACCGTTCTTAATTCACGTCTGCGTAAGGATATTAATGCCCTAGTGCGCCCCAAGTCCAGCTTTGGCCAAACTTGTCTTGCAACTCTACAGGTGAGGGTGTTAGACCACCTTTCCCCTGCTGAGGATAGCGCCTGCTTCCCAAGTGCTTGTCTCAGCGCTGTGATAGGCCTCCCCAGACTTGCCCTTTCCGGTTGCAGCTGGAGAGTCGTACCATGCCTAGCAAGTTCATTTGCCCTGCAGTTCCCCATGAGGCCGGAGTGACCTGGGACCCAGACTACCTGGATGTTGAAATGCTCACCCATCTCATTTAGAGATGAGTGACAACTCAACGCCACCCGTGACCCCAAAGACACCGATTCTATAACGACCGGATCGCCGCTTGACTGTCCACATAGATTGTGATATCGTCTGAGGATAACACATTATGCTTCAACCACGTCATGACCTCCTCAATCGCTACGACTTCAGCTTGGTACACGCTGCAGTAATCAGGGAGACGAATAGAAATATTTACATTTAATTTGTCACAGAATACTCCAGCTCCTACTTTGCCGTCTAGCTTGGAGCCATCTGTGAAGAATTGCAACGCTTCGGTTTCCGATAACGGTCTATCCCTCCAGGATTCCCTTGAAGGGAAGGAGGTTCGAAATCGCTTCTCGAAGCGTAGAGTAGGTTTAATGTAGTCAAGATTCGCCAGCTCATCCTTCAACGATCTGACGATAGTAGAGTGTCCTATACTAAGACACCTCCACTGAGAGACGGCTGCAAGTCGTACAGCCGTATTTGCCGCCATCTGTTTGCCAAAAATGTCAACCGGAATAAGGTGCAACATAACCTCTAAGGCACTTGTCGGTGTCGACCTCAATGCCCCGCTAACAAGCATACAGGCCGTTCTTTGCACTCTCTCAATCTTACTTTTGTAAGTTACCTTGTCCAGAGCTGGCCACCAAACACCCACCCCGTACATGAGGACAGGTCTCACTACGGCGGTGTAGAGCCAGTGTACCAGCTCCGGCTTCAGACCCCATCTATGACCAATGGCGTTCCTACAGGAGTACAAAGCAATAGTAGCTTTGTTTATTCTCTCCAAGATGTTGGGCTTCCAACTAAGCTTACTGTCCAAGATAATGCCCAGATATCTAGCTCTATCAGTAAAAGCAAGTCTCGTGCCATTTAAGGTAGGAGGGACAACTACCGGGATTTTGTATTTCTTAGCAAAGAGTACCAGCTCTGTCTTGGACGGGTTAATACCAAGTCCACATTTGCCAGCCTATAATGATTAAAATGTATTATATAAGACATTTTTTCGCATCTCTTTGAATAACCGCTTGGCAAAGGCAACCATTTGTATCTCTAACATTTCTCTCCGCCGCTAAATTTTTGTACGTCGACATCCAGTCCTTCCTACCTCTCTCTTTCTGTAGAAGGTTGATCTCCCTTCCCTGCAATGCCAGTTCCCTTCTAAAATGTGTCGCATACCGACACTATTGATATGGAAAAACACGTGCGCAAACATTCGACACAATCAACAAACACCGGCTAATTTGTATTTGTTTCAGTAACAAACGAGTCTTGTACGCTTTAATCTTAGATTAATAAATAGAACAACCAATTTTTATTGTGAAGCTTTTTTTTGTTAATAAGGTGTTTATTGTCATTTTAAAAATAAAAACTAAGTATTATGAATAAAAGTAAGATATCCAGACTTCTGAAAGTCGAATGCATTACACCTCGACGCCAGTTTTTTTTTTAATGTGACGGAAGATTTTTTCTGAACAATTAAAATTAATGTAAATGAACCATCTTTAGATGGCAAACTTAAGAGATTTTTGTGTATATAAACTCGATGTAGCGATAATAATTGAGAAACAACGGGCGAGTTCACGCTCAACTCGCAAAAGTATTATGTGAAAACCTTTATGTATAAGTAGAAGTTGAAGTGAAGTTTCGATAGTATGGATGCTGATCCATACAATATGTACAAAAACACATTATCAACAAATTGTGAGTAATGTCGTAACAAAAGCAATTCGTGAGAATTCCGCTTTATCGAGACATGGTCATTAGAAGTAGAGAAGTAGAGTTTTAGCAGATTCGCGGGCACTTGTTGCATAGTGTTGAATTCGTTGAAGTTTTCTCTACGCATCGTGAGATTTTCGAAAATTGTCTATGACGCTATCCCGTGCCTTTGGGGTCTTTAGAAGTAATCCTTTTGGTAGATTCGCGGCCACTTGTTCGATAGTGTTGGATTCGTTGAAGTTTTCTCTAAGGTTCGTAAAATTTTCGAAAATTTTCCATGACTATCTCGAGTTATGGTGTTTAGAAGTAATCCTTATGGGAGATTCGCGAATGCTTATCGCATAGCGTTGGATTCGTTAAAGTTTTCTCAAAATTTTATCGTTAGAAGTAACCCTTATGGAAGATTAGCGAGGACTTATCGCGTAGCGCTGGATTCGTTAAAGTTTACTGTACGATTCGTGAGAGTTTCGAGAATTTTCCATGACGATATCTCGCAGATTCGTGAGCACTTTTCGCAAACCGTTGGATTTGTTGAGGTTTTCTCTAAATTTTGTGAAAATTTGATAAATTTTGTGAATCAACGCTATGTGATAAGTGCTCACGAATCTCCCATAAGGATTACTTCTAAAGTTCGTAACTGAGATATATAGCGTCATGGAAAATTTTCGAAAATTTCATAAAATTTAGAGAAAACTTTAACGAATTCAACGCTATGCGATAAGTGCTCGCGAATCTTCCATAAAGATTACTTCTAAAGAACATAACTCGAGATAGCGTCATGGAAGATTATCGAAACTCTCACGAACTTTAGAGAAAACTTTAACGAATCCAACGGTGTGCGGATTACTTCTAAAGACCATAACTCGAGATACCATCATGGAAAATTTTCGAAAATTTCCTAAAATTTACATAAAGCTTCAACGGATCCAACGCTATGCTATAAGTGTTCACAAATCTGCCATAAGATTAGTTCTAAAGATCATAACTGGTGATACCGTCAGGGAAAATGTTCGAAAATTTCATAAAATTTAGAGAAAACTTTAACGAATCCAACGCTATGCGATAAGTGCTCGCGAATCTGCCGTAATGATTACTTCTAAAGATCATAACTTGAGCTAGTGTCATGGAAAATGTTCGAAACTCTCCCAAACCGTAGAGAAAACTTAGACAAATCCAACGCTATGCAACAAGTGCTCACGAATCTTCCATAACTCGAGACAGCGTCATGGAATTTTTTCGAAACTCTCACTATCGGTATTATCTCGATAAAGAGAAACTCCTTGATGCAACATTTGTAACAATATTGAGATGGTGAGTTTTTTAAAGAAAGTACTGTATACACTGTGTTTTCGATTACTAATTAAAATATTTGTTAGCATTTAGTTAGGTTAGGTTAGGTTGGAGTGGCTGCTTACGCACACTTAGACCAGTGACGGTCCATTGTGATACCACAGGATGTATCCCCTTTTACCCCTATTGGAACCATTTCGAGCTACTTACACTGTCATGCAAAACTAAGGGAACCAATTTGAAAGAAAATTGTTTCACGAAAATCCTTAAAAACATATTTGTTTAAATATTTTTTTTTATAAATTGAGTATACTCCAACACCATAAAAACTTTTAGTGCCAACAGGTGTTTCTTGTTACAATAACTAAAACTGTTAGCACAATAATTGTGAATCCCCAATTTTTTACGAAAAGCAAAACAAAGGGAACAAAATTTCTATGTGTGTAAATCAATATAAAATTTCAGTAGAAAAAAAAATTTCGTCGAGAAACGTCTTATTTTGTTAAATTAATAAACAGGTAAGTCAAAAAAATTTAACATTGGGCATTTTCCAATAAATTAATTAAAATTAATTTACTTAATAAATTAGGGCTTGCGTAATGGCACGAAACAAGAATTGTGAGGATTTTCGAGAGAAAATTGTACGAAACTACATTAATGGTATGAAACAGAAAGCTATATGCATTAAATATACCCTCTCAAAATCAGTGGTCTCACGAATAATTAGTAAATACAGAAAAACTGGAACAGTGAAAGTAATCCATTCAGGAGGTCGTCCAAAAAAAACAAGTATACAAACTGATAGAAGAATTACCAGAGCTGCCAAAAAGGATCCATTTTTAAGTGCTAATGAGATCATAAGAAACTTAAATTTGGAAGTTTTGGAATATACAGTCAGACGAAGGCTAGACTCTGCTAAGTTATTTTCAAGAAGACCTGCAAAAAATCCATTTATTACCAAAAAAAAAAAATAGAGCCGCCAGAATGGATTTTGCCAATCGCCATTTGCTTTGGGATGTCAAAATATGGAAAACAGTTTTATGGTCTGATGAATCAAATTTAATTTAAGAGGATCGGATGGACAGAAGAGAGTACGTAGACCTGTAAATACGAGGATGGATACAAAGTACACGATAGGAACCATAAAGCATGGTGGTGGAAAAGGGGTCATGGTTTGGGGGTGTTTTTCGGGTCTTGGAGTTAGACCTTTATTCAAAATAAATGGCATTATGGATCGATTTGTGTTTAGAAACATCTTGACAAATAAAATGTTACCATTTGCGGAAGATAATATGCCTCTTCGGTGGAGTTTCCAACAAGATAATGACCCGAAACACACCTCCAAACTCGTTCAGCAATGGTTTAAAGAATAAAATTGAAGTTCTCGAATGGCCCGCTCAAAGTCAAGATTTGAAATCCATCGAGAACTTATGGAAGATTCTAGACAACAAAGTTAGAACTCTTGGTGAGTTCAAAAATGCAGAACAGTTGTGGAGCAATCTTCAGAAGGCTTGGAATGAAATCCCTCAAGAAACGATTGACAAACTGGTTTGTTCTATGCCCAACAGATGTGCAAAAATTATTAAGAGCAAAGGATACGCAATTAACTATTGATATTGCATAATGAAATGAATGTTCCTTTAGTTTTGCAAGTACTGAAATATGACATTTTGCAATATTTTTTTTACGGTTTTAAATTTTAGAAATATTTTTGAATTACTGCAACATTTGCATATAAAGAAATGTATATTAATTATGAATTATGTTTTTTAAATTAATAAAAATTGAAGAAATCTGAAATATTGTCGATATTATTTAAGTTTTTAGTTAGTTCCCTTTGTTTTGCATGACAGTGTATGTAGCGTAAGACGTCCCGCACTTTAATGTTTTCGAGATCCGAGAGGCAGTCCATCCTGAACTTACCTAAGTGTTTGTGCCTTCTGAGAGCCAATGCTGGACACGAGCAAAGGAAGTGGACCAACGTCTCTTCCTCCTCTTCGTCCAAGCAGCTTCTGCAGAAGTCATTAGCCTCCAGACCCAGCCTTCTTGCATGTTCTCCAAAAAGGCAGTGTCTCGTGAGAATTCCTACAACCGTTCTTAATTCACGTCTTCGTAAGGATATTAATGCCCTAGTGCGCCCCAAGTCCAGCTTTGGCCACACTTGTCTTGCAACTCTACAGGTGAAGGCGTTAGACCACCTTTCCCCCGCTGAGGATAGCGCCTGCTTCCCAAGTGCTTGTCTCAGCGCTGTGATAGGCCTCCCCAGACTTGCCCTTTCCGGTTGCAGCTGGAGAGTCGTACCATGCCTAGCAAGTTCATCTGCCCTGCAGTTCCCCATGACGCCCGAGTGACCTGGGACCCAGACTACCTGGATGTTGAAATGCTCACCCATCTCATTTAGAGATGAGTGACAACTCAACGCCACCCGTGACGCCAAAGACACCGATTCTAACGACCGGATCGCCGCTTGACTGTCCACATAGATTGTGATATCGTCTGAGGATAACACATTATGCTTCAACCACGTCATGACCTCCTCAATCGCTACGACTTCAGCTTGGTACACGCTGCAGTAATCAGGGAGACGAACAGAAATATTTACATTTAATTTGTCACAGAATACTCCAGCTCCTACTTTGCCGTCTAGCTTGGAGCCATCTGTGAAGAATTGCAACGCTTCGGTTTCCAATAACGGTCTATCCCTCCAGGATTCCCTTGAAGGGAAGGAGGTCCGAAATCGCTTCTCGAAGCGTAGAGTAGGTTTAATGTAGTCAAGATTCGCCAGCTCATCCTTCAACGATCTGACTATAGTAGAGTGTCCTATACTAAGACACCTCCACTGAGAGACGGCTGCAAGTCGTACAGCCGTATTTGCCGCCATCTGTTTGCCAAAAATGTCGACCGGAAGTAGGTGCAACATAACCTCTAAGGCACTTGTCGGTGTCGACCTCAATGCCCCGCTAACAAGCATACAGGCCGTTCTTTGCACTCTCTCAATCTTACTTTTGTAAGTTACCATATCCAGAGCTGGCCACCAAACACCCATCCCGTACATGAGTACAGGTCTCACTACGGCGGTGTAGAGCCAGTGTACCAGCTCCGGCTTCAGACCCCATCTATGACCAATGGCGTTCCTACAGGAGTACAAAGCAATAGTAGCTTTGTTTATTCTCTCCAAGATGTTGGGCTTCCAACTAAGCTTACTGTCCAAGATAATGCCCAGATATCTAGCTCTATCAGTAAAAGCAAGTCTCGTGCCATTTAAGGTAGGAGGGACAACTACCGGGATTTTGTATTTCTTAGTAAAGAGTACCAGCTCTGTCTTGGACGGGTTAATACCAAGTCCACATTTGCCAGCCCATTTCGTAACGATGGTAAGCGCATTCTGCATTACGTCTACAATCGTGCCCAGAAATTTCCCGGTAACAGCTAAAGCTACGTCATCTGCGTACGCGATAACTCCAATACCCTCTCTCTCCAATTCAAGTAATAACCCGTTTACCACTATGTTCCAGAGAAGAGGGTACAGAACCCCCCCCCCCCCTGCGGAGTTCCCCTAGTTACTCGCCTCTTGAAGGTGGAGTCCCCCAACTTCGAGCTAACAATCCTGCTTCCCAGCATATAATTGATTAACCCTATCAGAGGAACGTCCACCTCCAAAAATGAAAATCCCTCCTTGATTGCCTCCGCTTTCACATTATTAAAGGCGCCTTCTATATCCAGGAAGGCCACCAAACAGAATTCCTTCGAATTAATCGATTTCTCAATCGTAGACACCAAGGCGTGCAGAGCCGTGTCCACAGATCTACCCTTTGTGTACGCATGCTGAGACGATGCCCACTTCCTGGCACCTATTTTATCTCTGATGTATACATCCAGCAGCCTTTCCATGGTTTTCAAAAGAAAGGATGATAGAGTTATTGGTCTTAGGTCCTTAGGATAGACATGTGAGCTTTTCTCCGCTTTCGGTATGAACACCACATTGACCTCCGTCCAGTACCTAGGAATATAGACCAGCTTCAAACACCCTTTGAATATAGCTTCCAGGTAAGGAAGAATAATTACTGAGTTGTTTTGAAGTTCCGCTGGTATAATTTGATCCGGACCAGCCGATTTAAATGGTTTAAAACCCCTCAGTGCCCATAGGATCCGTTTTCTGGTTACGATATCCTCTGTGGTTACTGACAGTGATTCCTGATGATTACTACGCACCAACAGGTCTTCAAAGCTCCCTGGGAAGTGTGTCTCGAAGAGAAGCTCCAGAGATTCTCCACTAGAAGCTGTCCAAGATCCGTCCGGTTTTATCAAAAAACTAGGACTAGATGTACTTTTGGAAAGAATCTTCCTAAGGCGGGAGGTTTCGGATACCTCTTCCATATTATCACAGAAGATTCTCCAAGACCTCCTTTGTGCCTTTCTTAATTCTTTCTTTTTCTTAATTAAGTTCCGAGTTTCTCCTTATAGGAGTCCCAATCCTGAGCCTCCCTTGTATTTAGTTAGTAGTCACGAAATATTAAAAAGCTTTACATTTTGCAAAAAAATCATAATAACGAGGTATTTTATTTATTTAACCAATACATTCTCAGACGTAAAAAAGTTGTACAATTTTTGGACAAACTTTACGCTCGTCGATAAATACGTGAAGTTTGTTCTAAGTTTGTCCCAAATTTTGTTTTTGTAATTTTAGGACAAAGCTGGGACAAATTTCACGCGGATGTTAGCACAGTATTTAAATTGCGTTACATTTTTGGTTTTAAAAGTCAATAAGTTATTCTATATTGGGTTTGGAGGATGAACCTTACAGGCATTAATTATTTAATTAAAAATTGAAATTTATAATTTATTTGTTGACAAAGAAACATACATGAGCTTCAGCACCACCAACTCATAAAGTAAGTACAGCAGTAAACTATTACTCTTACATGGCAATCTTGTTGAAGATTCCATATTTAGACTTTTGTGAATAGTCACGGCAAACCCGGTGAACAAAGGAAATTGGCATCGCTGATTTGATCAGTTTGAACTAAATGAAATAGATCGGTTCTATTAGACATAGGCGCTATTTCGACTATGAAATCATAGCAGCTGCGTGCATCTTTAGAGAATGTCATTCGAATCTGTTTACCACTTTTATAACTTTTATTTTTTAGCTTTTGTTTTCTATACTCCCCGCATATATTGTAATATATAACGTATAAGTGTCATTTTCACAGCTCGCTAAGATGTGTAATATTTAATACTTAAAGTATGCGTGTAATTCTGTTTGTTTCTAATGTGTTTCCATTTCACTTTTTTGAATCACTTACACTACACAATGCATAACTTTTTTGCCTTTCTATTATATAGGGTGCGTCCGAAATGCGAATTTAAATGCACATTTTTTAAAATGCGCATTTTTGGATTAAATAAAATATCAATAAAATCATTAAATTAATTAAAATTGAACAAAACCGAATTAATAAATCGATAAATATGGTTAATTAAAATATATATTGACATCAAACAGATGTATTAAAAATGCACATGAAAACTGCACATTTTCCATTTCGGACACATTGTATGCAATTGCAGTGCATTTTGTGTTCGTTTTTCTCGTATACACTGCAGTTCACTTGAATAGGAACGATAGTTTTTTTGGAAGATTTCGAAATCGATCCAACTTTTTCAAGATTGTCTTTTACAGGATTAGCACTTGCTCAAAATGACAAAATTTTTAAATAAAAAGAAATTAGTAGGCCAGAAGAATTTAATTTAATTTGTTTTTTCTTAAAAAGTGTGATTTTTGTTTGTTTCACTTGAATAAAAACGACCATAATTATTAATAAATTTGAAGTGTTAGCAACTTAAACTTAACTTAAATTTTTTTTTTTTTTAAAAACGTTACCAATTTAACATAAAAAAATAAAAATATGGGTCGAGGGAAAAAACTTAGTAAGGAAGAAATAGCCCAAACTCAAGTAATACACAGCGAAAATTATTCTGTGCAAGCAATTGCAGATAAAATAGGAAGAAGTAAGATTGTAATTTTCAATTTTACAAAAAATCCAAGTAAATATGGCTCAAACAACAAAAGCCGAATTGTTGAGGCCACATCTGCAGCCGACAAGCGGGCTATACTAAGGACAGCATCCAATTGCGCACTATCTTGTGCAAAAATTAAAGCACAAGTTGGTGTGGAGGCGAGCCGAATAACGATATGGAGAGTGATTAAAAAATCAGATCACCTTATTCGAAGAAAGCTTCAAAAGAAACCACCTCTAAATCAGGAGAGGAAACAGAAAAGGTTGGATTTCTCGAGGCAACATATTACGTGGGCTGAAAAATAGAAACGTGTCGTTTTTTCTGATGAGAAGAAATTTAACCTCGATGGGGTGGGTTTAATTATTATTTTCACGACCTTCGAAAAGAAGAAAAGTTCTTAACAAAACACCATAGCCGGGAAGGAGGCGTTATGGTATGGGGGCGGTATCATTTTACGGTCCGGGAGATTTGTTATTTCCAACCGGAAAAATGACCGCAGCAACTTACAAGGGCATTCTTGAAGATGCATTTCCTAGATTCAATGATACTTTTGGGCCATTGCCATGGATATATCAGCAAGATAATGCCCCTATCCATACGGCTAATATAATTAAAACATGGATATCGCAGCAAAACGTAGAACTTTTGCCATGGCCACCGTATTCTCCCGATCTTAATATCATGGAAACGTGTGGCTGTCTCGGAAAGTTTACGAAGGTGGTCAACAATTCGATAACAAAGAAAGCCTTATTGAGGCGATAAATGAAGCCTGGAAGGAGATTTCTTTAGATTATTTAAAATCTTTGTATGACTCCATCTCCAGCAGGTTGTATGAAGTTATTTTTAATAAGGGATGTAGTACGCATTACTAAAACCATGTAAACTAAATTAATTTTTAATAATAAATCGAACTCAATTGTATTTATAGTCAACAAAATAACTTTTTATTAAGATTAGTTAATCGTTCTTATTCAAGTGAACATTCAAATTTACCATTTTCTTTGAAAAAACAAGAAAGCAAAATTAATCATGAAAAAATAAATATGTTTTTCCTTTAATATCTACTGCTTAATCAGAACTTATAATCCTGTAAAAGACAATCTTGAAAAAGTTGGATCGATTTCGAAATATTCCAAAAAAAACTGTCGTTCCTATTCAAGTGAACTGCAGTGTTTGTACATAATTTGCAATTTTAGTCGTACCGGGTTTTTCGTTCCTTTTGTTACATGGAATTTTTGACTTACAGATGTTTTCACATCAAAAACCTTTCGGCAACTGCATTAGTCTTCGTAAAGGCTCCGCGAAATAAAGTCGTAGGAATTAAACTCGTAAAATTTGTATGGATTTCCCTTCCGACTTTAATTCGCATAACAAGTAGAATTAAAGTCGGAAAATATTCATAAAAAAAATGGAAATAAACTCGTAAAAAAATTAGTTTCTGAGTTTAATTCCCCAACAACAAATTTCAAGATGGCGGAATTTTGTGACCCACTTTGAATTTTATATAAAATGAAGGATAAAGTAAAGCGCTTTACCGACAAAAGCGAAAAATGAAATCGGATTTAGTTTCGTCGATATACAGTTCCTCAAAATATTGATCGAATGTTCATAGTATTGTTCGGTGTATTATTCGTAGTATTGTTAGTATTTTTCGTTGTAGCTTCTAAAAATTTGATTTAATATGCAGACAAGTTTGTGCACCAGCAACATATGAATCAATATTTTGAGGAACTATAATTCCAAAATTATTGCATTGATTTCACTAAAATCTTCTGGTTCTTGACCGAATGCACCATACAATACCATTTTCACTTTAAATAATTCAAAACAATTTTTAGTTGGCTGAGAAAATGGAAATTTAATTTTTTTCGTTCGAAAATAATTATTTAGAATCGAAAAAATTTAATTTTCATTTCTTCAGCCAATTTAACATTTTTTGGAATTTTTTAAATTGAAAATTGTACTGTATAGTATATTCTGTCAAGAACCAGAAGATTTGAACGAAAACAAAACAATAATTTTGGAATTATATCGACGAAACTAAATCTGGGGCCTACCTATGCAATTCGATGACAATTTTCGACGGCTATCGTTTTGTATTAGAAAGTACAGGAAGAAAAAAGAAAACAATAACTATCGTTTTCTTTTTCCTTCTTGCACCTCCTTATGCCTCAATTCCGCTGTGAATCAAAGTTTGTCAGTAAAAATAACTTGAGATAAAAATATAAAATCGGTGGTTGTGTGAACGAGACACAAACCAGAGTCAGTCAAGTTTTTACTTATGAAAAATGTGTACTGTGTTAGTGCACTGAGGTCGAAATTAAAAAAAAGTATAAAATCGAGAACATTTTATGGCAGTCCAACTAATACATTTACATAAACATTGTGTACCGATGAAAAATATTTCTCGCACCCGCTGATAATTTTAATTGTTTGGTATTTTTATGGGAAAGATTTTTTTTAATTTTGTATTTTATGACGGGAATAATTTGAATAAAATAATTCTGATAAGAGTATTAATAATAATTAAATTTTTAGATTATTTTGAAACGTGAAAATAATCGAATTAACACTAATACTTCATTTTTCTAATAATTTTTGGTTATTCTAGGTTATGTTCTTGTTTGCTGTCAAAACACTAAGGAAATTTTAAAGTTTGCAATTTTTATGGTAAAGTCTAATGTGTGATCGAAAATATTTGAAAAAATAATTCTGATGTGAGCATTAATAATAATTAATTTTGTAGATCGTAAAAATATTCGAATTAACACTAATTCATAATTTTTTTTAATAATTCTTGGTTATGTTTTTGTTTGCTGTCAAGATGTATCCATAAAATTTGCTATAAAAAAAAAATAACAAAATATTATGTACTTTGTCTTTGTCTCTCTGATGGATTATTTTTTTTTTTGTCTTCTTCCAACTTCAAGTCAGCTCAGTCAATTTTTCACAGTGGAATTGGGGCATTATACAAAACGATAGCCGTCGAAAATAGTCGTCGAATTCCATAGCTAGGTTCCAGGGATTTTTACTGGATAAAAATTTGACGTAAATAAACAAAATTTTCAATTACAATAATATTTTTAGTAAAAAATTATTTTATTCAATTTTCTTTCCCTTTTCGTACTATTTTCCACTATGTAATTTAATGCTTTGATTCTGAACTACATACTTTCGGGAACGGAAAAATATTTCTTTAATCTTTTGTTCACAAGTATATATTCTTTAAGTTGCATTTATTAATTTTTTAGGTATTTTTGGCAATTTTCAATATTATCTCCATTAGTTTGCTTAAATATTAACTGCGGCTTTTTAATTGTACCCATTAATTTTTCCATCAGTTTATGTAGAAACCCTTGCGTTTTCATCAACAACTAGGGTTAGATCCATAATTTTATAGCAAATATATCCCGCCAAATGCTCTAAGGCAACATATTGCAATGATTCCAGTTCGTCGGCTTTTGCTTCATCGTTTAACTTTATTTGCGATGTCAATAGACTAAACATATTGCTGCTTAAATTGCTCACTATATCAAAATCAGGAGTGTCGTTTCCCTCATTTTTCTCGAGTACGTATGATCTCAATTTATACATAAACTCTAGGTCTGGATGATCGTCTACATTTTGTACATACTTTCGGTCATTTCCTCAACAATTCGAAACTGAATTGATTCTGAAATTACAATTCCTTGGACTCTTTGCCGGCTATCCTTAAAAGGAACTCTCACGTTTAAGCAATCGAACCAGTCATTAACCTGAAGTAAGGTAAATATACCATATTCCGGACTATTAAGGGTTTTGAAATTTTAAATTCAAAATATCCATGAGATGACAATGTTAATAAAAAATGTAAAGCTATAACTTTCATATTAACATATGATTTATTTACAATAAATTGATTTTTATATTATTTATTGATTAATTAGTCAGCACTGATCTGTAATTCCGTGCTAAAATTTTGTCATTTCAACTAATTCCGTGCTAGTATGTATACCTTACTCCGTGCGTTGTATATTAATTGTGAGCACGTGTACCTGTCTCAGTAAAAAGATAAAAATGGAATAAAAAATTAGTATTCAAATAAAGTCAGCCTTTATTCAGATTAATAAGTATTTAAATAATTCAAGTAAAACAAAAGTAAAATATATAATTAAATAAATCTTGAAATAAATCACACGTCAAAATCTTTAATGACATAGACTCCTCGATTATTTAACAATAAAGGAGGGTTTATTTTTTTTAATATATCTGTGGCATCATACATTAAGATATCATCGCCAATTAATCCCGCTCATAGTCATCGTTTTCACTTCATATTTAATTGGCTCCTCATTAACCACGTTCGTCATAATTCCGGAAAAATTTTATTCCGCATATGTAATGATTACATACTCTCCCACTAATATAGAAAGTGTGGATTCACTAGATGTTTTAGGGGATATCTTATTTCCTTTCTGGTTGATATTTCCTTTAGCCTCTTTGGTTTTCTTTTTCAATTCAATCTTTTCAATCAGTTTTGACCGTTTTTCTTATTCGACACGCCTTTGATTTTCGATGTATTAATCGGCTGTTGCCACTGTCGGAGTTAATTTTCTTTTAACTCGTTTCATTACATCATTTGATGTTGAAGTTTGTGGCCAAAAAAATGCATTTTTAAATGGAGTTGGAAATTCTGATGCTTTCGAACCACTCATGTTTTCCTCATCTATTTGACTGGATACGGATACAACTGTAGTTTTCGTATCTCCTGAAGAAGAAGGTGCAGCTCTTGGACTGTTTTTAACAATCATTGACTCTTTCCTGTTCGTATTGTCCTCATTGTTTTCTAGAAGATCTGGTGTGTTGTTTTCGCCTAATAATTCATCTACAATTATACAGTTTTCTATTGTGGAACCGTTATTCGATTCCAGTATGATTTTGTTAACTTTCGGAGTTGAAATTACTAGGCTTCCATTCTCTTGTACTTCTAGATCGAAAACTGTGACATTCTCGGTATTATTATCCAAATCAGTTTTAACGCTTTTCCAGAAGTAATACAAATTCTCATATTTTATATCTCCTACCCATTCATCACCACAATTCAAAAATGTATTTAATTTGACATTTCCTAACTTTTTATCTAATTAGTTTGCAAATTCATATAAGTTCCCTTGGTTTAAAGGTGGTCGCCCATAGTTATCTGCATTAGTGGAGGTGTTAGCACCCGAAGCTCCGTTTACCGTAGACTTTAAAATTTCTGCATAATCTAGCGCGTTTGCGTCGAACGGAAATAATCCACATGAACGAAATCCATTTTGAATTATTTCCGGTTTGAGTGTTGATTCAATACAATCTTCAAGTAGTGAGCCAAACTCTTCACGTTTTAAGTCCATCGTTTTTCATTCTCCAAGAATATACTATTTTTCTCGAAGAACTCTTGAGACCGTGGAAAACAGCTACATCCATGGGCTGCAATAGGTGGGTCGAATTTGGTAATAAAGCTGTTATAATGATTCCGTTATCTCTACAAAATTCACTCAAAGGTAAACATAAATGAGACGAATGGCCTTCCATAAATAAAACTATTGGTTTCTTAATATTTTCTTTTATCAGGAATGGGTGAAAAGCTAAAAATGTCCATTCTTAATCTTAACGGATTGGTAAAGTACAATATATCTGTGAGAAAATACTTTTCAGAGTCTGATGTAATAATTTCATCAGTATTTCAATTTTTTTATAATCGTTTTTTTATTGTTTATTTATTAAAATATTAATTTAAGCGTAAAGCGTAAACAATTTTGTTGTTAATTTTCCAAGTTGTTAGATAAATAATGAATTAAAATGCATGGTGTTCAATTACCGTATGCTTAAGATTCGAAGAAAAATTAGTTTAAACTCAAATTTCAAATCAACAATCTGTACACACATAGAATAGTCCTGCTGTAGGTTGTCTTTGCGAAAGCTTCGGTTATGTCGTTTTCGAATTTCGATTGATTTTGTTCCGTTCTTTGAAAAGCAACCTCAATTTCGTTGTCAGTCGAACTAAAAAACCAAATTGCACTTTTTAATGTCGTTTTCGATTCGCTTTTTACACCTCTTTTCAAAAATCAATCCGTGAATCGAACAAGTAATTCGAAATGCTCTTTTTTAAATAAGCGTGCAAAGTTATATAGCGAACACAAAAAAAAACACATCACGCACGCTTTCAATAATCTCAAATCGAATTAAAAATTTCATTCAAAATTACATTACCGGTTGTTGGTATTAGTAAAAGGAAGACTACCTAGCTAAAAAAAGGAAGACTAGCGCAAAAATTGGTATTTAGCTCACGCTTTACTCAAATACTAATAGGACATGGGAAAATAGCAACATACTTACGTAAGTTTTTGTGATTATGGCTTTGAACACGATAACATAGACCAGGCGATTTATGATTGCAAGTTAAATCAAAAGGCTAGACAAAAGATCCCTCAGCCATTAAGCTGGCATTTATGATGTCCCCAAACTTAAGCGCAATAAAAGAGTTCTGTGAAACAGTACTAAGAGACAGGTAGGTAGACTAAAACGGACAACTTCGGTGAAAGGTTTTAAGCTTTTTACATAACTAACTTAATGTCTTTACGACTTTTATTAATGACAAGAGCTAATTTTCGATAAGATTTTAATACTTTTATCACTGAGATACTTTGTGTCTCTAGACATTAAGTTAGGTTTAGGTTTGGGTGGCAGTCCACTATGACCAGGCATAGACATACAGTCGTGTGCGAAAAAATAGTAGTGTGTACCAGCATTTTGTATATTGTGTGTATCAAAGTATCCTCTTCATGATTTGACTTTCATTTATTATCAAATGTGTTTTTTAATGTCCACTGAACATAAACCAAATGTTATTTTTAACATGTTTATGAAACAACTTTGGGATTCCCCTTTTATTCGATTGACAGTCTAAATTTTGCTGTTCGAAATAATAGTAGTCTCTTATTGATTAATGTTATAGCTTGGTAAAAATACTAGTGTGGATAATAAAAATCGTATAAAAATTGAATAAAATTGTATAAAAAAATAATTCATAAAAATCAAATAATTATTTAAGTAATAATGGGTCGAGGAAGACATTGTTCTGAGGAGCGAAGAGAATTAATAAAAAAATTAATCAAAGATGGAAAAACATATAAATATATCCAGGAAATGTTGGGATGTTCACCTACGGTTATATCCAATGCTATTAAGTATAAGGAAAAACAAGAAAAACGAGGAAGAAAACGAAAAACCTCGAATCAAACTGATCGAGACATCGTGATTTGTGCAAAAAGAAATCCTTTTTACTCTTCAACGAAGATCAAACAAGACCTTAATTTGGATGTAGATACATCTACAATTAGAAAACGTCTTCTAGCAGCAAATTTAAAAGGTTTGAGAGCTAGAAAGGTGCCGTTGTTAAATAAGCGGCAAATAAAAGCGCGTTTAGCATACGCCAGAAATCATCAAAACTGGCCCCTTGAAAAATGGCGTAATATTTTATTTACGGACGAGTCAAAAATAGTTCTTTTTGGTAACGGTGGTGGCCCTCAGTATGTCCGGAGACCACCGAAGACTGAATTCCGTCCGCAGTACACAACAAAAACCATTAAGCATGGAGGGGGAAACATAATGGTTTGGGGTTGTTTTTCGTGGGTTGGAGTTGGCCCGATATATTGGATTAAGGAGATTATGAATGCGGATAAATACGTCGAAATACTCGATACCGTAATGCTACCTTATGCTGAATATAATATGCCGCTTAAATGGGTCTTGCAACAAGACAATGACCCGAAACATACCTCTAAAAAGGCGAAGGAATGGTTCTTGCGAAACAAAATTAAAGTTATGGAGTGGCCTGCCCAATCACCTGACCTCAATCCGATTGATAATTTGTGGGCGAATATAAAAAAAACTATTTCAAACTCAAACCCGCGAAACTCGAACCAATTATGGGAGATCACCAAATCAGCCTGGATGTCCATTCCCGTTGAAAGGTGTCAAAATTTAATAAATTCAATGCCTCGACGGATGAGTGCTGTGTTAAAAGCTAAAGGCAGTACCACCAAATATTAGTTTTAAGTTGTATAAAATAACAAATAAAATGAATTTTGTGAATTTTTTGCTGAAATTTTAAAAATACTACTATTATTTCGCACATCTCAAAAATCCCTTTGAAATATAAGGTGTTGCAAAATGTTTACATCTGACTTGTGTGAGCCGATACACTAACTGTTAGATTGTCTAAACTACAAATAATTTTTAATCATATATAGGATGCAAAATATCTCATACAGAAATTGGAAAATTCATAATATAGCGAAATTATTCATTCACTACTATTATTTCGCACACGACTGTATAAACCGAACAAACATCCTGATAGTAGACGAGTGCTCAAAATACAAATTTGTGGAACGAAATTATTCAGCGAGAAAAATAAAAATTCCGTTCCAATCCAGTTCATTTCATAAAACCGGAATCTACTCGTACATACAGGATCACGTGTTGAGAAAATCTAGTAAATACCCAATAAAACTATCATAGGGTATTTTATGCTGATTTTTTACCTAATGATATTGTTTAGGAGCTCCTTAACAATTCAAATCACTCATGGTTGATTCACGAGGTCGGCTTTTTACCCTAGGTATTTACATATTTCTGTGCTGCCAACCGGTAAAAAATACGTTAGGTAAAAATTCGAATCTGGTGGACGAGTAGCAAACCTGAGAGATATGACAAATTCTCTTTACGTTAGTTTGATGTGTACGAGGTACAATACTCAGAATCGATAATGAACGAAAAACAAACATTTGTTGTTTGGCGTTAGTTCGTCCGTTCGGAGTTCGTTCGCTCAACGTGTAAGCGGTTTTTGAGTTTTGACGTGTACTTCTTTTGGATCAAACGTGTAAGCAAATCGAATATTCGGTTTGCGTTTGCTTCATAGTATGTACCAAATATCATAGTACACGTCCAGAGAATTCACATTCTGTGTTCGATTCCAATTTGGAAGTTCGCTCATTCAATTTATACGCGGCTTTATGACAATAGTTGTTGCAAATGGCTACTTTGTAGCACAGCTGCAAAGCATCTAGATATACAAGCCATCAGCATCAGACCAATTTTAAAAGAAGCTTTATTTAAGGGGGATACATTTTACGATTTCCCATAAGAACCCATGTAAAATTGAACATTTTTGATTAAAATTTTATCAATGAAAAATACTCGTACCAGAAAATATTTTTAGGTTTATATTTAATTGAAACCTTTGAGTATAACATATTTTAAAACCAATAACGTAAATTTAGTAATTTGATTAATATAATTAAAATAAAATTATAAAAATTAAATAAATGACGTAAGATCTTTACTTACTATTTATCAAAGACTTAAAATAGAAGTAAACAAACTATGCACAACCAATTTTTAACAACATTAAAAACTAAATGGTTTGTTTACATAAAAGAAAGATCAACCATATATTATTTGTAACCAACAAAATATGTCTATCCCTCTCCAACTGTCCACGCCTGAAATAGAAGAGTTTATATTGTAAAAGTTTGTTCCTCCTCTATAGTTTAACCTCTTTACTATTTATCGACATTTTTTTATTATAAAGAAAGGGTTGGGTACGAAATCTTGTTTTCCAAAATCTTGGAAAATGGGGAATTTACTTCGTGGGACGTAGGAGCCGGGATCAGCAAACATGTCGCACTGCGTGCCGCACGTAGGGGCGGATTATATAGAATCTAATAATGACACGTATTAGTGATAGGTGGCCAACCCCTAATTTAACTTAGAATTGTATAGGCTCTTCGGTAACTAGCAAGGGCACGCGGGAGTTTGCTGCGCTCCCCCTCCCCCGCTTACCCCTCCGAGGGGATTTTTTTGGAATTTAATAAATAAGTATAAATAAAAAACAAGATTTCGAGCCGCTCCCTAAAAAAAACATGAACGAAAGGTGTGACGTCATAAGGTGTAAAGATTTGTTTGTAAATAAAGGGGTTTTTAGTAAAACATTAATTAAATATCTATAAACAAGATTTTATTAATTGATTTTCAATTCATTTATTTATCAATTATTATTGATAAAATCCATTTTTTTGTCTTTCTAACCCCCTTATATTAAGTTCGACTTTGATGCTGATGGCTTGTATATCTAGGTGCTTTGACAGCTGTTACTCACTTGAAAATACTTTGTGGTAAGAAAATAAATTTTAATGGACTGGTGGTAAAAGATATTACAAACATAAAACGGTGTATCATAGCAACCTGGGTGCTGATCCTTTAAAAAATAGGGTAATGTATAAACAAAAAAACTTGTAAAAGGCAAAGCTTACTTTTATAAGTTTGGAATTTTTCGATAAGACCACTAAAACCATATCGAAAAATCGCAAACTTATAAAAGTAAGCTTTGCTTTTTACAACTTTTCATGATTACACAATAGGCCTGATTCTGCCTTTCAAAATTTTATGTTCTGTTATGTTATTTTTGTTTGTTCAATACAAATTCATATAGGAAGCGGGGAAATAAAATAACAACATGAATTTTATCGTTCCAGAATCGGGCCCATTATCTTATTTTTTAGAGAATCAGAGTACACCTATGGTTTATTACAGAAATATTAAAACTTGTTTGTTATTTGCTAAACACTAACAGTGGCAATAACATGAGCTACGCTGATAGTTTAAAAACAAACCGAGATAATGGGCCCGATTTTGAGTTCAACAATTTTATGTTATGTTATTTCATTTTTGTTTTTTCAATACAACTTCTTATAGGAAGCGGGGAAATAATATAAAATAACAGGTATTTTATCGTTCCAGAATCGGGCCCAATAATTTATTTTCACTAACTGAAATTAATAATTTAATTAAGGACATTATTTTGAGTATCTCAATAATGACAGAACTTGCAATACTCAACCGAACTTCCAATACTTAACCGAACTTGCAATATTCAACCGAACTTCCGATACTTAACCGAACTTGCAATACTCAACCGAACTTCCAATACTTAACTGAACTTGCAATATTCAACCGAACTTCCGATACTTAACCGAACTTGCAATACTCAACCGAACTTCCGATACTTAACCGAACTTGCAATACTCAACCGAACTACCGATTAATAAATAATTCCATCAAAATTATGTACTGGAACTGAAACGGATTATCAACCAAATTCATCGAATTTATGAATTTTATGAATGATAAGGATATTTCTATTGGAATATTGGGCCCGATTCTGTGACATTAAAATACATGTTATGTTATTTTATTTGCCCACTTCCTATTTGAATTTGTACTGGAAAAACAAAAATAATGGAACACACGGAGGCGTTGCAATAATTATTAAAAGAAGTGCTTCCACATTTCAAAAACGTTAAAGTAGGCAATTGGCATTAGCATTGATGGTCCTTTAAATGAAACAAAAATTGTATCGGTCTATTTCCCTGGATTCACATCTCCTACTGTAAAATCAGATTTTTCAACGAATCTTTGGTTCTTCCGATAAACATACAATATAGAATGCTTACAAAAGTCATATCTATACTCTCATGAAAATGAGAGATGTTATCGTATGTGGAGATTTTAACTCATACGCCTGGGTTCGAGGTTTTATATCCGATAAGCATTACATACGTGCCACTTAAACCAAATTCGAATCCTTCCACAATAGATATCATTCTCACGAATATTCTAAACTTTGTAAAATCTATTAACACATTAAATTCATTTCGATCAGATCATTTACTAGTAAAATTTGAATTGATTCTAAGATAGTTTAGATTTACTAACAAAGAATTTCATCCTGATTATAAAACGGCAAATTGGCCTCTATTTAAATCCGATCTTGATATAGCCAGTTGAATATTTTAACTATCAAAAAAAGCTTAGAAAATGTAACTCAACAAACTGCTCAAAAAACGATTGACGAAAAAATCGAACAAGTCAATGACATAATGATAGCCAGAAACAGAGTCATTCCTTCAAAACTTCCAAACTCATAATTATCGTTTATTACTCTGACCAAAGACATACACCAATTTAAAAGTCATAAGAAATCGACACCGGCGACTGTAGAACAACTCACATGATCCTACTATCAAA
The DNA here is from genome assembly GCA_958295665.1 of Tipula vernalis. Lineage (NCBI taxonomy): Eukaryota > Metazoa > Arthropoda > Insecta > Diptera > Tipulidae > Tipula > Tipula vernalis. Next base: position 109,098,756 of record OY282559.1, read on the forward strand.
CATAACATACAAATTCTAAATAAACTTCTATCAAATGAAATAAAGAAACTTATATTGCAAACTGGAATAAAATAATTATAAATGTTATTCAACAGCCAAAAGACAGGAATAACAAACAGTTAAGGAAAATTAGTATAGCGCTACACAGAAAATCTAACCAAGTAATGGGCCCGATTCTGAGTTCAAAAATATTATTTTTATTTTTTCAATACAGATTCATATAGGAAGCGGGGAAACATCTTATTTAAAATCCGATAGCAAAATTTTCATTACAGATGAGAAAATCAACGAAATAGGAAGAACATTTTACGACGCTCATAACAATAGAACTTTAACGAATAATAGTACAACCCCAAACTTTATTCAAGATACCATTCTCAATTTCAATATGAACAATACTATCAACGAAGGTTTCGCATTCACTCGTCCGGATGAAATAAGGTCGATTATTAAAAAGCTGAAAACAAACAAATAACCAGGCCTGGACGGAATTAACAATATCATCATCAAAAATTTTTACAGTAAATAGTGTATTTGTATAATACATGTTTAAAATATATGTACATATTTTCCACTATGTTGCGGAAAAGGGCGAAAATTAAACCGATCTTAAAAACCAACAAGGACAGACGCAACAAACCTTTATAACTATAGACCAATCAGCCTCCTCAACGGCCTAGGTAAAATATTTGAATGTGTTATACGCAACCGAATTCAAGCCCATACCTCAAGTGAACATGAGACTTATGAAATTATTCCAGACCATCAGTTTGGATTTAGTCATCGAGAAAGCTTTCAACACGTGCATGATGGTCTGGTTTACAAATTAATCCCTATACCAAATTTCCTATAAGAATTAAGGGAATTTAGGTGTTAAGGGCTTGCCTCATGAAAACATCACAAGAAGTCACAAGTTTTCATTTTTATTTCAAAACAATAGCGTAGTACTTATTTCAAAATATTCTCAAATTCATTTAATACTTAACAACAAAAAACTTATGACGAAAAAATGGAAATCACGGTTAACATTAAAATATCAAGTGTTTAAGGGATTAACCTATTTTATTAAAAAAAACTTGAAAACTAAATATATTCACTCCATGACTTAGTATTTTGTTGCATTTCTCATATTTTTAACAACGGCATCACAACGACGGTGGATTGAGTCTATCAGATGGTGACATCGTTCTGGTGGTATTGTCAGCCAAGCGTTTTGGACAACTTTTTAAAGCTGATCATTATTGGTCGGTTTCGCATCATACACAGCTTTCTTTATGTCTCCCCATAGGTGTTCTATAGGGTTGAGGTCGGAAGACTGAGCTGGCAACTCCATGACGTCAACCTTAATGACGCGAAACCAGTCCTTGGTCTTTCGGTTCTTGTGCTTTGGGTCATTGTACTGCTGGAAGACCCTTTTTATTGGCATTTCTTCGCTGCTTTAAGGTAACAGCGTTTTCCAAGATGTCCACGTAAACACTTTGGTCCATGATGCTTTCAATTTTGTGTATGGGGCCTTTACTGTTATATGAAAACAGCCCTACACCATTATTTTTGAGCCGACGTGTTAAACTATTGCCTTAGTACACTTTGACTGACAGGCGCTACTGGGCGGACGTCGAACATACTATCGAGACCCAGTGCAACCATATAAAACGATTTTGGGCTCGTCAGTCCACAAAATATTTCGCCATTTTTCAGCAGGCCAGTCAACATATTTTTAGCAAATTTCAATCGTTTATCTTTCTGTTTTCTGATAAGCAGTGGCTTCTTCCTTGGACTGTGAGCAGCTAAATTACCCTCTAACAGCCTCCTCCTTACAGTCATGTCACAAATATCCAAATCCAGTTCTTGTTTGATTTGCCTAGTCGATTTGAACGGGTTTTTTTTCGCGATTCTTAAAATTTTGCAATGCCTGTTCTACACTTTTCCCACGTATTTAATGGCATTGGATATTATTTTCGCTGAGCACGACATCAGATTTTGAATATCTGTGTACGATTTTCCTTCCTCGATCCATTTTTAGATCAATTTTCGTTGATCAGTAGTGCAATGTTTCGCGCGACCCACTGGAACAGACAAAATGAAAACCAATTCGATAACTTTAGGTTCTATTTAAAAAATAACTCAAATAAATATTTAAGTCACTTATCTGCAATAGTTTCTACCGCACTGCTATTTTAATGTTCGGGTAGAAGTTTCACTGATAATTAAAAGCAAGCGGTATCTGAAAAATTCTCGTATTATATAATCTGATTTTAATTCTTATAAAAATCTCTCAACTCGTTGTTGTTAATAGGCATACAAAGTTTATTTGTTTGGCTTCTCGAATAAAAATAAAATGCTACGTAAATAATTTATAAACACTAATGCTATTTTCTTGGCAGCCTGCAATTTGGTTAGAACCGAAAACGAATTATGCCCCAGCTCCGAAGCCGTCGGTTCATTCAAATTCAAGGATTTCTTTTATAGCCGATCGTTCAGGTTTTAAATTTTCAATCAAAAATTTGATAATTTTGGCCTTTCAAAATTTCGAAAAGCTTACAATACGACATAAAAATTAAGCCCAATTCATGAAAAGTCAGCGGCAACAAATCCTATCTAATTTATTATACTGGTGACTCGGGTAAAATGTTTTATTAAAAATTCACCGAAATAAAGCTCACCAAACGTCCAACTGGTAATCATGCATGCCCCTGGTTCACCACCATTGCTCTATCTATAAAGAACTTTATTCCAAATCTAGCATTTATCAAACACGTTAATTGTTAACATTGGCCGAATGACAAGAGTTGTGAAAAGCATATTAATACTTTGAAATACCTAGCTATAGCTTGAAAAGTAGTTGTCCTAATTCGAATGTAAATAAATATTATTTTATCATTTATATTGGTTTTTATTATGTATTCTGTACAGAAACGAAATGCATTAAAAACCAATTTAAATGCATTCTGGCTGATGTAATACTCGTGTGCGTTTTACTTTAAAAGTGAAACTGAAAATGTAGTTTGTGACAACATGGTTATTGAAAACCATATATGAATTCGTGGTTAGATAGCTGTTATCTACCAAGCATCATCTCTCTAAAATTTCTGAATTATGAAATTTTTTTTCATGAAAATGTATGTAAGTACATTTTGTGTATCTTGAACTTAAAAAAAATATTAATTTTATAAAGGTACAGTCGAAACTCGATTAACCGGGATGCTCGGGACCGAATGTAATCAAAGATCCCGCTTGATCGAATTTTTCAGTTTAAAAAAAAAAATACACAATATACATATGTACATATATGCTTAACACAGAAACAACACTGTTGCCAAAATTTAACGAAAAACATAAAAATGAAAAATCCCGGTTAATCAATTGAAAATCGGGATAAACAAGTGACTCAAAAAAATCGACTGTGTAAAAAAAAATCACGGATAATAGAGTTTTACGGATAATAGAATCCCGGAAAATTGAGTTTCGACTGTATATACAGAATATACAGATTTGCCGGCTACGTCATTTTGTATTCCTTGAGGGAGTTAGCATTTAATAAATTCAGTACAAATTAAAAATTTCGGAAATTTTAAAAATTATTCTGCACATTAATTTGCATGTGTCATCTATTTCAATTTATACTTCACAAAAATTTCATAACTTTGCTCACGCCCTTAAAAATCTAGTAAGTATGAATAATGCGGTACAAAGGAATTTAAACAAATATTAGTAAATTTTTCTTAATATTTTTAGTTTGTAGTTTTTTTAGAATCATTAATCACAAAAGATAATACGTATAGTTGAACTTCAGACCGATTGAAACAAAACATTCTTTGTAAAATCTGTGTGTTTATAATTTTAATAACTGATTCGTTCGTAATGATTCATTTATAAATGTTCATTAAGAACGAAACGAAAATATTTTGAAAACGTACGACACATGCGTAAAAATAAACAAAACATTTTCTATAATTAAAACTGGGGGTCTATTACAAAATTTTTCGATTTCGGATTTTTACGATATCGAAAAAATTCGATACGCCGTGGATTTACCCTATTATGAAACTTGGAAAATCGAATTTGTAATATTATTTATTATTATAAATATTACAATATTATAAATAATATTTAATTTATTTAAAATTGAATAAATCATTTACAAAAACGTATTTTCCACAAAAACACAAAATACCATCAAATTGACAAAATCCGCCAACTAAATAGCAGTCGAATTTTGCCATGTACGTTCGAAAAAATCCGATACGAATTTCCTTTTTTGTTTCTTAATAGGACGAATTTTTTCGATATCGTAAAAATCCGAAATCGAAAAATTTTATAATAGGCCCCTAGAAAATTTAACTGACCGACCATTGCTACGTTTTAGTGAGCCCTGTTCCCGAATGTTTTTCTAATCCCGAGAATCGGGATTATAGTTTTACACAATTTCGGGTTTTCCCGATCTCTTTAGGTAAACTTTATAAATATAATTGTGTTGGCTTTTAAAGTATGCCTTTTAAGAAACACAAAATGCCGGCATCGAATGTTCAGATGGCAACACTATTTTTTCGTGACGATTGCCAAAAACAGGCAAAACCCTTTCGGATTCAGTTGAAGTTCACTGAATCGTTTGATAATGTTTCAGTGATTATAAATTTCTATCTCCTTTGAAGTTGATATTGATTGATCAACTTTTACTTTCTCTATATAAATCTTTGGTTAGTAGTGATTGCCTTTGCCGAGACAATTTATAGTGCGTGGTTAGTTGCGACTCGAAAAATATTCGATTTAATTTAATTCTATATTTATTAATAAAACATTTTTTATGGGTTCAGGGCTCCTCATCCCTAAATTGATCCAAACAAAGTGTCAGCTTTCAAAAGCTACTCGGGTTCATCTTAAAAGAAGCAAAGAATCCCTCAAAAATTGCTTTCTTCATACACAAATCAAAAAGTAAATCAATCACAAAAATTTACTATAACCGACTTTCCACACAACCTCACGTGAAAAAGTTTGTATATTTGGAAAAAAAATCGATATTTGAGACAGAAACAATTTGGATGAAAAAATCATATGAGTTGAAAGCCCAAGCGCAATCTTCGACAACACTGATAGAACCTGTACCCGATCCAGTCCGTAGCCAAAATTGATCCCTCTCCAAAATTATCTTGTTTATCGAGAATTTTCATGCTATCTAGATCAACTTTGTGGCCTGCATCGTTCAAACGTCGTGCAATACTCCAAATTTGATTGTTTCTTTAAAGAAGTCTAAACAACTATTGGTTTTCCAAAAAGTTTCACATAATATACCTTTAAAGAAATAGTCAATTGTTGTTTAATAAGCCCAAAGTGATGCAATTGCAATGCGACTTGTACAAGACATACAAAGCAATTTTTAGAAAAAATCCTTCAAACATTAGTGCACCTACACGACACCTAAAAGGCACAAACCACCAAACTAGTCCAGACTACTTCAAAACCCTCGATAAACAAAAAAAACGACTTTGGAAACGCTGCAAATCAAATCAAGTACAAATTCAATCAATGCTGAGGAAGACGACGGTTTTATCTGCAAGCCATTTGATTTATTCTTTCAAACCGCTTTCGTATTACACAATCCTTACCCTTATTCAAGTGTGAAACGTCCTATTACAGATTTCTTTTGAAAAACTACAAAGCTGTCATAGCTGTTTCGAGAGCTTGACGAAATATTCGTCAAGAATTGAATAATTCCCTCTGAAATAAGTAGTACACCGCGTGATTTTTCCAAGGGTTTTAAAATTTGGAGCAATTATTTATTAGAAGTCCATTTTGACAAGTATTACTAGGGAATTTTTATGGTATTCATTAACAAATATCCAGCGATGGTTTTCAATGCTTTAAAAGTCTTAATATTGTGCAAAAAAGGGTTTTCGCTATATCCCAGGATTTTAATCAAAATTCCCGGGAATCGCGATTATAAAAAATTACCAATTTCCCGAGATTTTGCTTCCGGGAATTCCCAGGAAGGACCCACCACTGCACTTCTACTGAGATTTTTCGAACAAATATTTTAGGTGGCCATCAGACCTTTCACATTTGCAGTCGTTTATTGTCTGTCGATGTAAATTAATTATTTAAATTCTTTATCAGAGATGAGAACAGAACTCGAGCGCCGTGCTTGGTGTGGTCCAGAAACTCCAACTCAAATCAAAAATCTTGGGTTGGAATTAGATAAAAAAAATAAAAAAAAATTTACATTAATATTTGCCAAGTGCAGAAAGAAAGGAATGATGAGCGCAAATGTGACACAATTTTGATGGCGTTTTCTAAATACAAATACGAGTTGTCCAACAAAAGTTCGCCAGTTGGTTGGAAAGAAAAATGTTTTCAACTCAAATATAATTAATCTTGTACATTTCAAAACACTTCTCAAAATTGTGTTTTTGGAGAGCTTCAATTGCAATATTGATTGCTTTTATAATTTCCTCATTTGAACGGAAGACTATGCTCTTCAATTTTTATTTTTACTTTCGGAAACAACTATAAATCACACGGCGCTAGATCCATTGAATAAGGTAATTGTCGTAACTCTTTGATCAGTGTAAGAAGTCACAATGAAGTTCCATTTGTTTCTAGTTTCCCAATAAATTTTTGAAAACTTATAATTATCACTTTTGTTGTTAACTTTGTGTGTTGCCGCGCTTTAACTGGTAGATTTGCAACTTCTGGGCTCCACACCATAGACTGCTGTTTAGTTCATGGGTCGTACTTATAGAACCGATTCATCGCCTGTTACTTATCGCCTGTGTATTTTTTTTGATCATCATTGAAAATTCGTGGAATCCATCGAGCATGTTGGCTTAATATTCGTGAAACAGCCGTGACATTCAAGCCCAGTTGGTCGACGATTTGGAAAAAATGTCCACAGAAAAATGTCCAGTTTGTAAAACTTGAAACCATCTGAAAACAGTCATAAGAGCTGATTCACTCCATGTGTACTTTGGCATTCGCTTAAATTTTGAACTAGTTTTAGATGACGTCGACACCTGAAGAGAATGGCAAATCGACAATCTTGCTTTGTTGGTGGTGGAATTTCATCCTATCTTACTTCACTAATTCGACTTTTACTTGTTTCCATTTTTGCCAATTTTTCTGAAATTTGAAATAGTATATCGTTAAAGTAAAATGAATCGATAAACAACTTTTATTTATTTATTTATTTTTTTTTTTTTTGAATTATAAGCGAATATTTGTTAGGAGGTCCCTCGTAATACGATTTTTAACGATTTTGTTGAATACTTTCATTTGAAATCCACAATTTAGAAACTATATATTGTTGAATTTATGGATATTAATAAAACCATACGACCTGTAAAAGGTTCTGCTATTATACTAATGTTTTATTTTCAAATAAAAGTCCCTTGCTTAACGACTGCGGAAACTCAGCTTTCTTCAACACCCCCACTAATTATTGTTTAAATTTCTCATTCCAAATGATAAAACATTTTCCTTCAACTTCTGGGCTGGTAATGGTTTAGTATTATTTAAAGATACGTACTTGTTCATTTAAAGATACGTAAAGTGATTTGATAATATCGTTCTTGACATTCTCTCTCTCTAAAACTCGGCATTTTTCGCAACGATAATCCCACTTTGTCATCTGACGCAGATATACTTATATTCTGCCTCTGCTGTTGAAAGTGCTACTGTTTTTTGTAAATAGCTTTACATGTGACGATTTCATCATGTATCAATATCACGGGCGTGCTATGAATCTGTATAACCTTTTAATTCAACTGATGATGCACCATATTCAATACCAAAGTCACTCGTTCCTGACAGATATCGAATGATACGTTTCACGGCGTTGACATGAGCTGCGTTTTGATTCTCTAAATATCTGCTCGTTGCTCCCACTGCATATGAAATATCTTGATAAAATCGCTCTAAACTGTCTGTATGGAAAAGGTACATTTTCGTCTTCTTCTTGGGATTACGTAATACCACATTATTGTCGGCTGACTTTTTTGCCATTTATCTTTCCTCGAAATACACATCCGTCTGATTGTGATTGAATCATACTGAAGTCCTTAAGAAAATTGATAAATTTCTCGTTCCGTACTGTTGATGCCTGCTTTAATCCATAAAGACTTTTCTTGAGGCTACATCCAGTTTCATCGTTCACACATTTGGTACTTCCACGTAAAGGTTGTGTCCGAATCACCAATGTTTGGAATACAATGAAATTTGACGTCAAAACTGCGTTCTTACGCCTTCCAAGCGCTTTTAATTTTTTTTTTTGTCGGCAAATACATTTCTTGCGTGTCGCATACCGACGCGATCGTTGGAGCACTAAGCTTTCGATTCTGTTTTATTTCGTTCTCTATTAGATGTATTTGACATAAATGTTCAGCTTTGGGTTGCGACCACGCCCAACAACCATCTCTAGCGATTTGGTTTTTGGCAGTTCTGGATGACATATTAAATCGAAGATCGCGGGCGATTAGTTATTTTAGAAATTTCCTGTAAACTTCAATTCATCAATTTTTTAATTTCTACACTATTTTTGGTATGAGAATCACACATTTTTAATTAACTGAAAAAAGTACAACTAATTAACATTTATGCAAAAATAAATTTCGTAATTTTCCGTTAGTTTAAAATAGGAGTGCAACAAATAATAAATTGTTAATGTGCTAGTGTTAATTTTCACAAAAGTGCAAGTGTACGGAAAATTATTTGAAATCGTTTTAGGATGTTTAAATAGTAAATCATATCAAACGTAAAAGTAAATTAATTTGCATCATGATAATTATTATTTTCAGGTTCTTAAATGTAATTTGAGTTTTAAAACTCAAACTCTGGAACTCTCGCCTCCCAGGCGTAACGTTACATAATTTTATAAACGTTTTTACAATTTTGGATCACTTTAAAGAAAAATTTCAATTAACACAATGGGCTATCAAAAAAATTATCTATTCTTACTAAAGCAACTCTAAGCGGTATGTATTGCCGAAAGCTACAAGGCCCTCGGAAACTTTCTAATGTTTCATAGCTCTCTTTACAATTTCTTTGTCGTCTTTCTGTACTTGTGTCTTTATTATCAAAACGTAAAGAACGCATTAAAAATTGGAACGTAACTAATGGTGGTGGGAAATATTTCCAATTCGGTTCCATCTACAGCCCATATGTCTCTTACATTAATACGCGTTAATTTATGTAATCCGCCAAAGTAAATTAAGACAAATAAACCATTTATTTCAACTTCATCTGATGTTCTGGCATGTTTTACATCTTTATAATTAACTTGCTGTTGTTTGATGTAAATATTGGTGTTTTAACGAGTTTGTCAACAAAAGTAAAAAAAAGCTTCCAACCTATCTAACGGTGTCTTGACATTTTTTGGACAGGCCGTTAGATTTGCAATATTTGTAAAAATATTCTCATCATCCCAGTCTCCTTCTTGTTCGGTTTCCGACTCATGATCACCTACTATTTCGATGTCTTCTTCATTTCCAGTAATTACACCACCCACCTCTTCTTCACTATCCAATTCTGCTAGAATAGACCGATGTCTTGTTCTCTTTCGTAACATCACATGTTATAAAACCGCTACCACTACGGAAAAATAAAATTATCAATAAAAATTACCTTCTTACTAATTTGGGTCTAAATGACCCATAAAATCACAAAAAAATTATTACATAAATACTAACCTCGATCTAAAGGAGACAATAATTTTTTTTAAACGCCTGTTTACTCTTTGACTGACAAAACAAAATTGAAAATTATCTAGGGCTACGGAGAAATATACAAGGTAGGTGACATATGAATATGAAGTTGGTTACAATTCATTAAACTTCTATTTTTATAAATGTATTTGAATTTGACTCCGTTGGACTTGCTTTGATTTTAACAAAAACAATATTTGCAAAATGACCACCTCTTGTACTTCCACAGATGCCTTCTCTTTTGTTAAAATTTTCAATGACATATTGGTATAATTATGGTGGATTGTTTTTATAGACTTGACTTTTCACGTAACCCCAAGAAAATAGTCAAACGGTGTCAAATCAAATGATCTTGATGGACAATTGACATCATCACCACTTCTTAGAATAATTCGACCATTCAATTTTTCTTTCAATAATTCAATTGTTTCATTTGCAAAATGAGGTGTAGCGCCATCCTGTTAAACCACATGCCCTCCAGATCAATATTATTCAATTCAGGCCACAAAAATTCAATTATCATGTCATGATATTGGTTACCGTTCACAGTTACAGCTTCACCAGCAGCATTTTCAAAGAAATACGGATCAATTCCACCACAATACCATAATGCGCAGTGACTCGTTTTTGATTTACAGGTTTTTCATGAATTATTCGTGGATTTTCCTCACCCCAAAAAAGGACAATTTTGTTTATTAACTGTGTTGCAATGGCAGGCAAAAAAAAAGTATTTCGTATGGAATTTATATCAAATCAAGATTTTACCGAAGGTGGGTTTGAGAAACGGAAAAAATGTGTAGTACCTCAAATATTACATTACCTACTTTAGACACGATTGAACAAAAAATTAAGGATATTAAACAAGGCAAGAAGAGGACATTGAACAAGAAGAGGACATTGAAAAGATGGTGGAAGAGAAAAATCGTTTCCGGAGTCGCCCGATAAATTATACTATGCGTAAAATTTGTCTAATGAAAGAACGTGATGCAGTTCAATTGCGCAGTGAGGATGATTTGGCACGTGATTTGAATATTTAAATTCAAAAATTAGAAGAACGTGCCAATGGATTGGATAAACGGCGCTTAAGTATTAGTTCAATATGTTTTTAATTTCCCTGTACAAATATAAACTAAGCTTGATAATATTTAGTAGTAATAATAATAAATAAATAAAAACGAAAATTTGCATAACGAGATACTCTGAGATCTACTTAGTGGCGCGCACTTAGGATGTATAGTAATTTTTCAGTTGTTTACATGGAAATTGGACATAGTTTTTTTTCTATTTCTAGAGACATTATTAGGTAATAAACAATTTAAAACGTATATAATGTAACGTATAAAATTATATACATTACATAGAAAACATTTATCTTGTACACTAACCGGCACAGAAAACAGGCCACCCTAAAAAAATTGTTTTTTTGATACGAATATCTTTTGAACCGCACTAGCTAGAAACATTAAATAAAAGCCTAATTCAAGGCCATTTAAAACAATCTTAGAAAATATTACCATACCAACTTTATGTATTCATGTAGCTGAGTGTTTTTTTACTTATCCCACAACATAGATTATAACTAAATTTTCAAATGTGAATTCCACTTAAACCGCACTAGCTGGAAACATGAAACACAAACCAAATTCAAGGTCTCTGAAAACAATCGTGGAAAATATGGGTAAGGCCTACTCTATCTAAACATGTGGTTGAGGTCTCTCGAATTTTCAAACAATGAAAACTGTTACCCTTCGTCCGATACATTTGATAATCTGTTGGATATCGCACTGTGAGATATTTTCCCGTTCCTGTAAAATCGCGTTTCAGAGTTGCTCCATCGTTTTCGGAGCTGAAATACGAGACCGAATTCTTCGACCAATAATGTCCTACACATGTTTTATAGGATCCAAATCGGGATTCCATGCCGGCCATCTCATCGTCGAAATATTTACCTCTGCCAAGTACTCATTCACTGCTCTGGCAGCACGAGGTCTTGCATTATCGTTCATTAGCATGAAATTATCGCCTATAAATGGTGAGTAGGTAATATCATATTCTTCAAACATTTCGCTAATATAGTAAACGCCTGTTATTGATCCGGCTGGAACCAGGTAAAATTCCGAACCAGGTGCAATTCCGCCTGTATGACGACTGATCCGCCTCGAACCCTTTCGCTAAAGGTGCATGGAACGTAACGCTCCACGGTCTCGCCCATCAGGAGACCGCAAACAAAACCCCGATTCATCGGTGAATAAGACTTGACTCCAACCAGGTTCAGTCCAATCTTCATGTTCCCTGGAAAATTAAATCCGACCAAACCTGTGTTGTGGCAGAAGTTCTGGACCCGTGGCTGCCCTTATTGCATGAAGATATTCTTCTCTCAACCTTCACCGTATTGTTCTTTCGCTTACATTTATAATACGTACATATGTAACAATTCATTGTACATAATTTATTGACTTATTAATTTACATATATGTATTTTGGTACACCCTATTTTAAGCAAATGGGTCATTCAGAATAAAGTGTACCAAAAGTGGTGGATAATATAATAGTTGAAAAATTGGCTTGTTGTCATTCAAGCGAAGAAGATTTTCTTACTCGGCTGAACTTGCCGGATTAATCTGATTTCTGGAAAATTTCTCTCCATTCCGTCATTTTGCGATGTGCACAATTAAATTAGCTTGTAAATAGAATCTAGAAATAATTTATTTTATATTGATTTTGCAAAAAAAAAATCTTAAACAGGTCTCATTGCAGCTTGGCTTCTCCCATCTTCCAGCAATGCAACGACATAATAAAAATTTAACACAGTGACACAGCAAAATGTAAACTCGACGATAAAGGTGCTATTCCACTTGACTGGATTGACTGATAGTAAAATTAAAGGAAGACAAAAATATACATTTGCTGAACGGGCGAATGAAACAAAAACCCTTCTCAGTCAAAAAATATTTGTGTCTGTAGTAGTGTGACTGCAATAAAAAGTATCAAATTGAGAACATTTTATAGCAGTCACACTAACACGTGGTTTGGAAATTTAGTTATAAGCCATGTTGGGAGAAAAGTAACAAAACTCAGCCACATGATTAGACAAAATTGGTATTGTAATATTTTCTAAGTTAGATTGGTATGAATTACTTAGAATTTGTTGTTTGTTTCATGTTTCCAGCTAGTGCTGTTCAAGAGGTATTCACGTTTGAAATTTAGTTACAAATCATGTTGTGGGATAAGTAAAAAAAAAAACACAGCCACATGATTAGACAAAGTATGCTAAGGAAATATTTTCTAAGATTGTTTTGAGTGTGTGTTTCCAGCTAGTGCTGTTCAAAAGATATTCGCATCAAATTTAATTATAAGCCATGTTGTGGAATAAGTAAAAAACAGCCACGTGATTAAACAAAGTTGGTTGGTTAACATTTTCTAAAATTGTTGTAAATAACCAAGAATTAGGTTTCTGTTTCATGTTTTCTGCTAGTGCGGTTCAAGCCGTGTTCACATTTGAAAATTGATTTATAAAAGATGTTGTGGGATAAGTAAAAAAAACTCGGCCACATAATTAAACAAAGTATGCTGTGGTAATATTTTCTAAGATTTTTTTGCAATCTCGGGCGAATTTGGTTTTTGCTTCAGGTTTCTAGCTAGTGCGGTTCAAAAGATAGATATTCGCATCAAAAAAAATTTTTTTTAGGGTACCTCGTTTTCTGTGCCGGTCAGGCGTAAAATGGTTACAATTTTTCAACATTTTTCTTCTTGGCTTCAAATAAACCTTTCCAACTTTTCTTATTGTCGCTTCCCACAATATGATCGGCTGCTCGTTTTCGTAGTTAATCAATATTATCTTCTGGATTAGCCCATTCTAGCACCAATCATCGTAGACCGTATAAATGCGTACTTTCGCTTAATGCTTCGAATGCCTTTTTGCATCCTATTTTGTTACAAATTCAACAAATGCAAAACCCCGATGACTTTCTTCGCTTGCTGTTAAATTTTGTGGCAGTCGAACAGCTTTTTGTTTACCAAATAGTGCTTTGAATAGATCACGAATTTCACTCTCTTTTGCCTGGAATGGTATATTTCGTACCAGTAATTTATTACTCGTTTGTTCTGCATCTTTAAGTTTCTTGAATTGAATAAATAAATCCATAGCCCAAAGAAATAATTTGGCCAGGATTCTCAATGTCTTTTTTTTTGGGCGATTTTGCGAAGCTTTAGAGATAGAAAACAAAAAAAATCCGAATTTTCGTTAAATAGCTGGACTATGCGAGAGCATGCTCCTCATTTCCCTTATAGTTATTATAATTTATTTGCTTTAGACTACAGCTGCTGATTTTAAGTCATTTTGCAAAGCTCGAGCTTTCGATCTTTTTAGAGTATAAGCTCGAGCGTTTTTGATTCCAAAATATTAATTTTATAACGTAAATTATCTCTCTTTATTAAGAAAATTCTCTTTATCTTTTGAATGGTAAGAGTTACAAACTTTTTAATAATATTTTCTAATAGTAACTTGGGTATGAAAAAAATGCTACACACGGACACACTTTTCGAAATCATAGATGTACTTTTTCAAAGTTCGTCGAAAATAAAAAGATCGAGTATTTCAAGCAAAAATATCGAGCTTCTAAGCAGCTCTACTTTAGACAACTTCATTGTAATTTTTTGTGTTAAGGAAAACAAATTGAACGTCAAAATATTGTTGATATATTACAGACATTTATCAAATATTTTATAATAAAAATTTAATTGAAATATTTTCATTTAATCTCGTTTCACGCTAAGCCGGTAATTTGTTTGTGATAATCGCGCCCAAAATAAAAACATAAAGAGAAGGAAAATTCGTAATCTTTGGGTTAAACCTTGTGCTGTTTGAATTTTTTCTGGTGTTCATTTTTACTAAAATTAAGTTATTTTGAAATATTTACGATAGTTTCATAAAACTGCTATTTGTTTTCCTTAACATTCAAAAAAATCTGAGATATTTTAGCTGTCAAATAATTGATCTATTAAAATTTAAAGCAATATACTACCGTGATCAAAAAGTAGTAAGACTTTTAAATGAAACACAAAGTGCTTGTTATTCTTCAAAATGTATCCCCTTCGGATAGAATACACTTATGCCAACGTTTTTTCACGGTCTTCGAAACAGTTGTTAAACAGTTCATACACCTTTGGCTCGTGTTTGGCACGATATTCATTTGATGGTGTGAGAAAGCAGAACTCAAAAAAACTCTTAATTTCAAAAAAGATTTGAGGCAGTTTTAACCGTTCATATCTACAGAATATATAGTACGAAAAATTTTAATCTCATTTGATCGACAAAAAAAAAAAATTAAACTAAACCGAACCGATTTTCTGAAAATTGAGAAACGGAAATTTCAATTTCTGTAAATCCTCGATTTTTTAATAAGTGCTTCTGCAGGTCACTACTCTGTGGTAATTTGTTCTACCAAAAAAATGTTTATATTGCACAAAAAATTTTAAATATTATACAGTGGTAAGCAAGCATGTTAGTTTGCTTAAAGTAATCTATAATCAACCTCTAATAAATGATAAACCCTACGGATTACAATTAACAAACGTTCGCTCAATTAACGATGCTGCCTGCCACCGCCAACCCAACATTTGAATTTTTATCAATTCTCATATTTTTTGCCAACATAACATTAAGTAGAAATTTTTTTGATTGGAAATGCAAAAATATCATAACAAACAGAAAATTTGTACAAAGGAAAATGAATATTCAACAAAATGTATATACACATAAAACAATAGCCAAAGCATGTTTTGTTGAATGTTCTTTCATGAGTAAATTAAAATCGATTCCTCAGTACTACACTCACATTTCGGTTGTTGCATATTGCCTTTGACCTTACAATTTTCCAACAAACTGTTGTCCAGTGCACTAGAATCTAGATTATGCGGTTAGCTGATAATAGATACAAATATAGACAAGAGTACAATTGGTAATCAGACATAAAAACCCCAATTTAAAAATAATAGCTCTAGTGAAATCACCGATAATGTAATTTCCAAAATACTAACGGATGTAAAGAGTTATTAACATGGTCGACGAGGTAATTTAATTATACGCGAGTGTCAAATTGCATTGTGGTCAATCGAAATTGTTTTTTGTATACGTACCTAAATTATTTCGTAAACGTTAAATATGTATGTATGTAAAGTAAACATTCGACAAAAATTGACATAAATAATAATAAACATTTTTATCAAATGTTAATATTATTATTAATTTTTAGTAGTAAATAAGATAACAATACGTACTTACTGATAAATAATTTATTTGTTGAATAAGAACTAAAATAATAAAGAGCAGAATTAGCGACATAGCAGAAATAACGTCAATTCTCTTTGTAAATAAACAAATAATAAAACGAGACAATTTCTCGATTAATGTCTACAAACTGCTTACATACTTGACAAACAACATTAAACTTCTTGAGTGTCGTGGCAAGATTTATGATTGTAACTCTTATTGAAATTGATGAATTTTCATACCAAATCTGGTAATTTCCGTAATATGGCTTTTGAAGGTTATAAAACTTGCAATTCTTATTTTAAAAAATTTTGCAATTTTTTTTTTAAAAAACATAACACAATCAGATTCTTTTATAAAGGGTATTTGTTATCTTTACTCGTAAAACGATAATAAAAGATAATTTAAAATTTTATAGCGGGATTTTTATTTGACAGACACAACAATCAAAAAAAAAAAAATGTCTATCCTCACATACTATTTCAAGATAATTTGGTTATCACAACAGATCAGTATACAAAAAATTAAAATAAATTAAATATGATTGTTTTATTAAAAGTCCAGCCAAAATGGACAAAGGGGTCGAAAGTTCGGTTGCCGTTTCCAGACTAGTTATTTTTATTTTATGTTTTTTGGGGCGAAGAGTACGAAAAAAATAGGTGTCGCATCGTATTTATCGCTATTTCTGGGTTTCTGCAAGAATTTTTATTTTAAATTGACCACATGAACTTTCCTCGCTCGTTTTAAATTCTCGAAGGAATTGAATTTGTGCAACATTTTTCGCAGGTCGTGCCTTGATCTTCAATAAAATCGGCTAACATGTTATATTTATAATCTTAAACATTAAAACTCTGCTTAAACTTTCTAAAGTAACTCAGGGAGGGTCTGAAACGGTGATAATGTAATTTGGTGGGGGCTCAACACATATGTACCAGTTGATTACTCGGTATTCGGGTGAAACTATCGAGAAATTTCGCTGAGCAATTTAATTAAACATCATAGTTTGCGTATTAAAGCCTGTTTGCAGGCGAATACAATAGTACAGTTCAGTTCTATCCATTATTTGGTCATGTTGTATTATGATGATATCAGTCATTTCGCAATTAATCGTTCAATATTTAATTAATGACTAATTTAATTAAACTTAGCACCGCATAAAGAAATTTGTGCCAGTATATAAAACTTAATAACGTATCAGGTATAAAATATGGACAAACAATATACAGTAAAAAAAAAATTATTTGCTAATAAAATAATTTTGTTTCGTAATTTATTTAAAACTTTAATTCTTAGATAAAATTTACAGACAAATTTGCGCCTCATTATCGACTGGCTTTCCTGATCCTTTCTGGCACTTTTTTCATTGCCGCCTGCGCTTTAATTCTCTGCGCTGTATGCCATTTTCACCAAAATTGCCGAAAAAGTTTTAATTGGCCTTATAGTTGTAGAATATTTGGTGGATTACAGTGTTTGGGGATAAATTCTATTCTGCGTTGACGTAAATCAAACAACGTTTCATTGGCGTAATGTGAGGATGCAAAATCAGGCAAAAAATCGCTTTATCATTTTTATAATATTTGTCTATAAATTTCTGAACCACAGGTAAACATTTGTTTGTGCTTGTTTGCCCATTAACCGCCAAACCACTTGAAAAAACTAGGTCGCTGATACTCCGTTCGCTAATAGCCAACTACAACATAACTTTACCTGGAAACTTGGTGTTATGAATAAATTTCTCCTTTTCTGAAACTTCGTGATCGGGAGACTCGTAGTTGTATTTTGGTTGCCATTCATTACCTTCAACAGCGAAATAAGTTTCATTACCCTTCACACTTTTATAAGTTGAAGAAGCGACGAAATATGGTATGTTTGGGAAAGCACTCTTAATCTAAACTTGATTGTAGCTAATTGTTTCATCAAGGGAGTTTTGCAGAGATCGAAGCAAACGGTAGTCAAAGGATGCAAGTTCCACTCCCAGTCAAACTGTCTCAATTTTAGATGATATGAATCATTAAAGATTTGTGCGGTCTGGCGTTGTCATAATGGAAAACAACACTTTTTATTGATCAGCTCTGGCCGGTTTTTTTAATTGCTTGCTGCTTTCTGGTTAATTTCTGACAAAAGAGATTAGAAATAACCGTTTGACCAGATTCTAGAACCTCATAATACACGATTCCCTTTCAATCCCACCAGACGCACCAACGGCGGTTGCTGATTTAAATTTCCACGCATTCGAAAAATCGAATTAATTGTTTAACAATTTTGTATACAACCGCTTCGGTTTGGAAAAACAAATTCTTCAAGCAAATTCTCAGCCTACTGCGCTTCAATTTGACAGCAAGTTATACGAGGTTATCATAATTTCAATTACGATTTCAACCAACCATTTTAATTTCATTTGCTGCGGTTACTTCTATTTGTGTGTCGGTTATGTATCTCTCGAATTTCAAATTATAAGTGTCGAGAACACGTAATTAACAAAGTTTAATTGCGAGAAACCGCGCTTATGTAAGCATTAAGTAAAAGAACTCGAAATGCCTTTCATAATTGCATTTTGTCACATTTTCAAAAAAAAATTAAAACACATATAATACTTGCAAAACCCTTGCCACCAGGCGTCTCGACTTTAGGATTTAGTGTTTATATTTTTTTCAAAATCAAATTTAATTTTGTACATTGGAAATATCTTAATTGGGATTATTTTAATTTCTCGAATTTTGACACTGACTTGCGGCAAATGTTACCGAACTGCTTTCGGTTTTTTTAGCGCATTCAATATTTTCGATATTATTCGAGTTTGTTTGGATTGAATTAAATGTAGCATACGTTAAACGTAGCAAACCTAGTTAACCTTCAGTTATTTTGTGAATCGTTTAAGATTTTGATTTTTGAAATTTTTTGAGAATATCGAGATTATTTCTAGAATCCTAAAATGATTTGAGATTATTCGAGCTTGTCGAATTCATTCGAGAAGATGCAATATGTTTCAGAATTATAGTAGTAGATCAGTATTATTCGAGTTTAGCTTGTAGGTGAATTAAGCATAGCACTGAGTTACATGATCTTTCCATGAAATTTTTTCGATCTCTGGAACAACAATCTCTTGAGACATGTTGATTTGTTCATCAACTATTAACTTGATCGAGCCGAAATTTCCGAAAAAACAAATTCTTCCAAAAAATTGAAGTTGTTGTTGTTGGAGCACAATTTTAAACAAATTTAAAAGATTTTGTTATTTGATCACTTGATTATTTAAAACTTTGGTGATTACTTAGCTAAATATTAATATTGAACATTAAACCAAAGACACAATCACAAAAACAAGGTTTTTGGTCGAAGAAATATCTTTGTAAACTAATATCATTGAATCGGTAAGCGTGTATGTAAATCCCAACACAATATTAGTATCGATTAGTTATCGTATGCGGGAAATCCCACCACAAGAAATATCACGAAAATTGCGACCACACAATTTCTATCCGTATGTGGCCGTATTTTATTGTTCATTACGCGCTACAAATAGAATTCATTAATTTCCACCACCACATTCACTTCAGTCACTGTGAAGAACAAATTCTAATTTATTTATTTATTTAATTTAAAGCGTCTAAATGCCCACAAAATATTATTTAGTACAAAGTAGTGATTTGTAGGTACTAATACATACGTGGAATATATTTATTTTAGGTACGGATTCAAACCCATAGAGTAAGTGCAAATATACTCGCTAGTTGTCACTACTAAGCTGAAAAAGGCTATTCAAACCGAGCAATCGGCGCAGTGGTTGAAGCTGCGGCGGTATGATCGGGAGGTACCGGGTTTGAATCCCTATAGGGGCGCGATGCAAAAGGGATTTTCCATCATCTGATTACGATCGGTGATGAAGATGAACACATCTATGACCCCCTGTTGAGAGTGCAGAATCCATGGGCCGACCCACCTTTCATGTCAGCACTATAGGTTGGCATGAAGCAATACAATGTGCAGGTGGTTTTTACAGAAACGGGTCTATAGCCGTTCGTCCTCGATTTGGCTTAACTGCGTAAGGTAGGGCGGTAAAAGGGAACTGCGGAAGAGTTGGGAGTGCCTAGAGCCCCAGAACAGATTGCAGAGTTTCAAAGAGGAGGAGGAGGAAAAGGCTATTCAAATACAATTATATTTTATATTATATTCTCGATAAATCTCTATAAATTACCTCCAGACGTTCTCTATTTTTGTGGTTGAATTGCAATTAATTCAGTTTAATTTCATCCAGTAGGACTTTTTACGCTACATTTTATCATTTTTAATTCATTTCCTTGAATTACACAACTTATTAAATGTACATGGAAATCTTTCTTTTTATACAGATATTCTATCAAGATTACAGATTTTCCCCCTTTCATGAGTACAGACACATTTTAAAATTGTGTATTTCAGGATGGAAACATACCAAAGTTAATTTTTAGTACATCTGCCATTTTTATTTAGTACAATATTTACATTTAAACATTTGTTCTATTTCAAAAGATAGAAGATTTACGATAAAAGGATGCATTTCTTATGATTTTCTTGTATTATGAAGAAGCCTATTGAAAATGTGTTATTTAATATTACAGTAAAAACTGCGAAAGCCGGAATCTAAAGGGACCGATCCAATTTTCCGCCATTGACAAGTTTTCTGCGCCTCATGGTTAATTAGAGATTTTCGAATCGATTTGTTTAGGTGAAATATATAGCAAACGAAAGCCAAAAATTATTTATCATTTAATAAACATTTTATTTAAATTCGAAAAACGGTATACATATGATTTCAGGTTCCGATTGAATCACAATATTCTTTATTATATTTTGTCTGGCACTGCCGACATAAAATATGATTGAAGTATCGATTGAACTAAATTCGGTTCTACCTTCATTAATTCAAGGAAATAAACTTTCAATTCACAAATTTTAACGAACATCAACGAATCACCTTTATGTTTTGCGTATGCCTCCCAATTTTTTAAACTCCATCATTTCTGCTTTATTTGGTTCATTTTCAATATCATCGTCATCTTCACCACCATCGTCATCATCACCACCATCGCTATTCAAATTATTATCAAGATCTCCGAAGGTATGTTGTTGTACTAGTTCAACTATGTCGATATTACTGGATTCAGTAACGGGTTGAAAATGAACGTTGTAAATAGCACCTATAAGATTTTAAATCTCAACAACCCAATGTTCAGATTCCTCGTTGGCTTCTTCATTTACATCTGCATGAAAGCCACAATGTTTAAAACATTTTTGAATAGTGATTGGTTTAACTTAATTGCGGAATCCAAAAAAACTATCGGATCTTCAATTGTATTAAGCGGATCTTTTAACAAAAGTTTTCTGTAGTTAACCTTCACTCCTTGAATTATGCCATTATCTGAAGCACAGACATCTTATTCGGTGGTAGGTAAACCAATTTTATATTAGAAAACGTAAAGTCTGGATGACAGGCATCATTGTCCACAAATAATAAAATGTGTTCCTTCGTTGGCTTCTCATTACAGACCCAGTTGAATGGTCGAAATTGTTTGAAAAATTGGTTTGTTAAAGTAAAAACAGGGAGAGATGATTTTTGTAAATTTTTGAAGCACATTGGCTTAAGACTTTTACCTATTAACACAGACTTTTCGACTGTTCCATCTGCGAATAAGATTAAAAGTAATGTTAAGGGGGACAACCATTTAGAACCTTCAAAAAATCGTTTTTTTTGTGCTTAAAAAGTTACTTTAATTTGTGTAGAATACGAAAAACTTCTTGACTTAAGCCAAAAATCAAAGCTCTTATACATAGAGCCAATTTCCGAGACTCCCTTTCATTCTACTCCGAGAGCCGAGCGCAAGTATACAAACTAAAGAGTAGCGGGGTCTTTTTTCGGTGCCAAAGATTGTTTGGAGACTATTGAACCGAAACATGTTTTAAATTAACAACGCAAAATAAACTAGTTTTTTTGATCAGCTAAAAATAATAAAATTATCGAAAATATCGAGTTTTTTGATTTTATGTTTGCCATTTCCTTAAATTATTACTAAAAGATTAGGTTTATCAAGTGACCACAGCCATATACTGACCACCTTGCTCCTTTTGCCCTTCTGTTTCAGATCATTTATAACAGCGCTACAATTGGAACCGTAAAAAATGCCTAAAAATGGAAAATACTCGTTTAAGTATTTATAAAAAACTGAGAATATTGATTTTAGGTGGTATTTATGAGGCCTAGTCTCCTTCTATTAGGCAAGGAGATTTGACCGAGTTGACCGAAAACTAAATAGTCTCCCATTCGATGCCCTAAACTCGTCAACTTTTGATTCTCACCCGATTTTTAAAGCATCTTCTTGTAAAGTTGGTCCAGAAATGAGAATATTTTTTGCCCGTGCTTTGCAAAAACACTCGAATGTTAACATATTTAATGTTTTGTGTGTACATGATCTTGATTTTGTACCGTCTTTTTCACTTTCCGTCGAACAAAAAAATTTTGGTTTTATTTCATCTTTATTTTTCATGATGTTATCATGAAAAATTTGCATGCCGTGAAAGTTTTTTTTTTCGGTATCTATAAGTCGAATCACATCGAATTTTTATTTTAATGATAGGCAGTGCGGTTGTTTACTCATTTTTCTACAAAAAACATAAAATGTTAATTCGCAAACTCAATAAATTTAAAAGTTACATACTTATCTATTCAATGCAAATTTTAATTTACAAATCTACTAAACTCATAACCTCAAACTTTGACAATTAAAATCCAACAAACAAATTTTGAAAAATCTAACCCTGTCCCTATACATCGTAAGATTAATTTTTTGTGACATTTTCCGTATTTAAAAATAATACAAAATGAAACCACATAATTAAATCTTACAATGATGCCTTTGATAAAAAAACTTCATTAAATTTACATCAAAAATTACAAAACAACAATTTTCTTCCACGTCCCACAGTTTTCCACATGATGAAAACATATTACAAATGGAACGTAATTTTTTTTTTCGTATATGATAAGATTCCGGCTTTCGTAATTTCCGCTATTTGCAGTTTTTACTGTATTTACCGGCATCCACAAGTTTTTTTGGCGAAAAAGAATGGAAAATCGAAAAAATGAACCTGTTTATCATTTTTCATAAAAGTTGCTCAAAATTTATTAACATTTTGAAAGAAAAGAAAAAAGTTTTAGTATGTCCGTCTCATTTTTATATATGGATAAAATGTATTCGCACTTTTTCTCACGTGCTAGTATTTTTGAGTGCTACTTAGTATTTTTAAATATCTGAATTGATCTATCGAGATTTATAAAAAAACCGCTTTTGTTTCTTTGCAAAACAAGGAAAAATTATAACAACCCAATATATTAAAAATATATTAAATAGCGATATTAAAAATAAACTCAGTTGCTTCAAGCTTTTGTGATTCTGAAAGATTATTTCCTCGACTAGCTGGCTCAAGCAAATTTGCCGCATAATGAAGCGGTCGCAAGAATTGTTTGGTCCGTGAAGCGAGAATGCTTATAAGTTCTTCATAATTGGCGCATTTATTTTGTTCAAAAGATTGTTTTATATTAACAAAACAGTACAAGACTTTGGACAAAACTGGTTTCTTGTCGTTTTCAAAAAAAGATGTCCATTTAGCAATCGGAGAAAGCAAACAATGAACAGTTTCGTCTTTTTTCCAATACGTTTCGCTTAGGATGGAGGATATCGTAGAAGCCTTCATAATTGACTGCACTTCGTCTTTGATAGCCAGCGCCTTCAAGGCATATCTTGTTTCAATCAAACTTGGGAGAGACCTTAAAAAAGAGTTTCATCGCGTTTGTACAGGCAGCTCAAGTGCAATATAGTATACTGTGATTTTCGGTCGCGTTGTATGCGCTCGAAGGTAGCATGCAAAATATGTGAGTTTTTTATTTCCGAAACCATCCGTATGACTGAAGATTTCAATCTGTTGATAGACTGAATCTTGAAGATATCGACAATGAGCAGGTTGAGTCCATGGCAGATGCACCCATACTCAGTAATATGAGAATAGTTTTTATTAACCATTTTTCGGGCCGCTTTTATATTCGCTCCATCATCAGTAATAATCCCAATAAATTTATAAACGTCTTTCAACACCGTTTCAATTTCCTCGAAAAGAAACTTAGCCGTATGACAATTCTCCTTAGTGTGGGTAGATTTGTAGAAAACGGGCTTGGGTATATTGATGTCTTTGTTATGGAGTCCCTTCGTATGTTTGACCAAGCATCCGTCTGCAACGTCAGTATAGAGGCGCCGGCAATTTGCGCTAAAACTCGCTCTACGACGCGATGGTACTCAAGGCTTAACAATGGATTAGAAAGTTGGTATCGTGAAGGAACTTCATATGACGGTCGCAATTTCTTGAATAAATCGATCCAAGCCGAATTTTTAGTTAAGCTTAGTGGAGCACCAGAAACGAATATTGCTCGAGCTTATAGTTCATCGATGATATTTTGCTCATTTGGTCTCATAATGTCAACGAAGTTCAGCATACTCGAGCTTTTCATCGATGAAAACGTTGGAGTCACATTTGAAAGTGTGATTGGTGGTTTTTCTACACAGAGCGATGTATCATTTACAGGGTCAGAGTCCAGCTCAAGTAATAATGTGTCCACCAGATTGGATGACGTGCTTAATGTATTATTCAATGTGCCTTCTAAATTGAATGACGTGTCCTCTTATGCAGCAAAAGATGGTGTAGTAGATTAATATTGTACATAAAGAAGTATAATCCAGTGGTATCACAACTCTTATTGCAATTAGATTAGTTGAGTTGCTTCGAAAGGATGTTTTTAATTTATGTTACCGATATTACCACGGTAACAACACTTTGGGTAATATTACCCAAAATTACCTATTTTACCGGTAATATTACCCATGAGAATATTACCATTTACATCACTAGTTGTCTATGTAGAAAAAAAAAGAAAAATTGGTGAAACAATGTTTAATAAATGGCATCAATTAAAATATCAATAGTGGTGTTCCACAATATTTCTTGGATTAGGTTCTTATTTTATTTAATGAATCCGACCCAAATGAGCTGACCTAAGAAATTTTCAGAGCGTGAATAATTCGGTTTTATTTTAGGAACTACTCACAGAATCGTCTTATTAACTCAAAAATAAATTTCACAAAATCCGTTGACAAACGTGCTCCATTAAGGTGCTGGAACCTGGAAATGTAGCAAAGGCCTATAGTGGTTATGAACGTAAAAAACAAATTTTTCTTTGTGTTATTATGGTGTCTTGTTGAAGATACTGATATTTGTTGAATTCTGGCCATGTTTTATTTAAGAAACTCCGTCCCTGCCCCAAATGAAACTGCTGTTACAAATTCTACTTAAAATTATTATATGACTTAAACCAATATGAATCAAGTTAGCGGGTTTAAAACTTTTCTAGAAGAGATTTAACCACGTGCATGTTTTGTCACCAGTCATCCCCCACCAAACCAATTTTATATAGCAATTTTTTTTAAACCAAATACATAAATATTTTGAGACCTGTTTTTTAAGGCGATTGGCTACTGTGGTATCGTCTGGCAATGACATTTCTTTAAATTGCCCAAAAATTAGCTTTATGAAAATGACGAACACTTTCGCATATTTGACATGTCTGAATTGACAAATCTGCCAAAATTACGCTGTTGAGAATAAAAAGGGTGCGAAGCTAAAGTTGCTTTAAGATACATTTTCCATTTACCACGTAATATTTAGGTAAAAATAGCTAAACAATAAAAATTTCGCTTATGGTTTCCCTGATTGGTGTTCTTCTCTACGAGAAAAACTTAAAAATCTCAAAACGATAATCTAAAAATTTCTTTGATTTGGTGTTAAAAAAACTGTTTAGCTCGAGAAAACAGTAAAGAGCTCTTAACCAATAAATAATAATTTTCTTTTAATATTCAAATTTAGGTTAACAACTAAAAACAATTTTAGTGTAATTTGCTTGATTATTATTTTTTTAACACAAAATACGAACAATTATTTATGCCTAGGTGTAATGTAAATATTGTATTTCGTATTTACTTCCTTCTGCTTAGAAATACTCCTTTGAAAATTTGAAAAGTACTCCGTTTAAAGTTTTCAAAACGACAGCACTGGTTACAGCATGCATTTAGTGGAAAAACATATCAAGTTTTTATATACTACCAGTGGCCCTATTCTGGTAATTTCCGGGGAACGGAGAATAATTTTTTTTACAGCAGTTATTCCCAGATACATATTTCCAACTTTTTATTCCCCACTTTCCAAAAGTGGATTCTGTCAATTGGGAAATAAATATACAGGGGAAATAAATTTAGTTATAAGTGAACGAAAATGGCTCGATAACTGGTTTGCCTCAAAAGAAGAACAGCTTTTTTGGCGTGGCATCCACGCATTGCCAGAAAAATGGAAAAAATGTATAAATAATAATGGACAATACTTTGAATAAAATACTCTTAACCATTATCATATGACAAACGTGTACTTTTTACTTAAAAATCCCGGATTCGTATTTACGCACCTGGTAAATATGGCGATAATTTATTGAACATTTCAAATGTTCAAAGATTTGTCCATTGGTTTCGTGTCGTAAAGCCTTTGTAAACCTACCTTCTTGAAATTGCATCATTACCGTGTTTTTCTACGGTACTGCGCAGAAAACATTTTTAACAATCAGTGGCATAACAACAAGAGAACACGAAACAGTACGTGATTCAGTTCAATGGCCTCAATCAAAACAAAATTTCTTGCAATACTATGACGATAGTAAATATAACGATTAAGCGTCACATATTTTGAGTATAATTTGAAAAACATCAAGAACTTCGAAGTAATCTCAAAAATATCGAATTTTCAAAGTATCTTGAATATTTTAGAAAGTTCACAGAGCATTATCCTTAAGTATGTAGAACCAAAGGAAATCCTATACGCGCTAATCACCGTCATGTAAAGTATAAATAACCTAGACATTCTTGAATAATTTCGAATAACTTAGGAAATTGGAGAAATATCGAAATCACGAAAAATGTAATAAATATCACGATTGAGATTTATAACTGTAATTCTGCAAGTTCCCACAACTCAAAGCTAAGCGCAGAACATTGCCGTACATAAAGCGAATAAATTTGAAAATCTTTAAAAATCTCGAATAAACCGCGGAACAATCTCGTTACCACAAGAAAATTCGAAAAATATCTATATCATGTGAATCTCGATTGATCTCGAACAATTTCAGTAATATCGAAAATTCTGGATATTAATGAATAATTTCGGAAATCCTCGAAAAATCTAGAAAACCCACGAAAATTTCGAAAAATTCTGAAAATTCGAATAAATATCGAATTATTTGTCAAGTAATTTAATGTTATGTATTAATAATAAAGAGTGTTCCATTTCGAGGTATAGAACTTATAGGTGGCAACACTTTTTCAGTGACACCCAATTTGACAGCCGACAATTGATTTTTGTTTAGTTTGCTTTGCCATTTCATAATGATTAGATTCACGCCAAAGCAACGTTTGCAAATTGTTCAAATTTACTTTGAAAATAATGGTTCGGTTGGTGAAATTCATTGCGCGCTACGCCCATTTTATGGTCGACATAATCGTCCATCAGAGCAGGTAATTCAGTTAACTATAGCTAGATTGCACACCACGTTTACTCTAAATGATAATACGTTTCACGTAAGACCCCATATGGCGCGCACCGAGCAGGCGGTATCAGCTGTAGTGCGTAGTATTGAAGAGGACCCAAATGAATCGATTCGTCATCGTGCACAACAATTGGTACTTCATCGAACATCTTTATGGAGAAATTTGCGTAAGGATCTTGGTTTACATGCTTGCAAGATTCAACTTGTGCAGGAATTAAAACCATACGACCATCGTTCGCATCGCCAATTCGGTGAATGGGCCGAAGTTAATATTGACATCGATGCAAACTTTTCATACAAAATTTTCTTCAATGACGAAGCTGATTTTTGGTTGAATGGCTATGTTAACAAGCAGAATTATCACATTTGAAGCGAAGATAATCCACGAGCCATTGTTCAAAAACCGTTACATCCACAAAAAGTGACCATATGTGTTCAAAAATAATGCTGATGAAAACGTTGCAGTTAGCGGAGACCGGTATAGAAACATAATTACTAATTTTTTTTGTGCCTTAATTGGATGGTAATGACATCACAGACATGTGGTTCCAACAAGACGGGGCACATGCCATATGGCGCGCGATACAATTAATTTACTGAAACCAACATTTGATGAACGATTAATATCGAGAAATGGACCTGTCAACTGGCCAACGCGTTCGTGTGATTTAACACCGCTGGACTATTTTCTTTGGCGGTATGTTAAGTCAATTATCTACGCTGATAAGCCAGAGTCTATTGAACACTTGGAAGCCAACATTCGACGCGTTATTGCCGAAATACGGCCAGAAATGCTGCGAAGAGTGATCGAAAAATGGACATTAATGGTATTAAATTATCTTTGAAATAAATTCACATTCATGGGCATTAAAATTATTACGTAAATATCGAACAATCGAATTGTTCAAATAGGCTCTAATATTCTCGAGTAACATTGAACTATCAAATACACCCGACAGTCTAAAACATACTCGAATAATCTCGAAAATCTCGAATAACCTGGTTGTTTCGAAACACCGAATCACCAATTAAGTCTCGAATATCACTCATCCCATTTCCATGCTATACTCCAATAATCTCGAGAAATTTTTAAAAGTGGGATATGAAACAGAGGAACCACGTTCGCCGAAAACTAATTAAAAATAGACACCATCACTAATTGTAAAATTAATTTGGAATTTGCAATTTCCTTATATTTAAAATAGCTTTTCAAAATAACAAGTTTTACCGGGTTTACCGGTAAATTAAGTTTGTATTTACCGTTTACCGGTAATAAAAAAGATTCAGTAAATGACAAACTAAACAATCACATTCAATCTTTTGCAAATCAAATTCAACCTTTTCTAATCAAAACTTGATTTCTAAAAGGTTGAATTTGTTTTGCAAAAGGCTTAATTTGATTTGTTAAATGTTAAAATTGAAGTGCAATAGAGGTAAATTTGGAGTGCAAAACGTATATTACAAATAAATCAATTCAACAAGCACTAAAATCGTTATCGTTATCGATGTCGAAAGTTTTGATTTCACACGAGTTTAGCAAATTTTTGTCTAAATCTAAATATCTGTCAGACCCCAAAGCCATTTTTATTTATATGGAGCCAGATTACGTGTAATTACTCTGACATTCATCTTCTGCAACCGAGAAGAAATTGTTAGGCCTTTCTTAAAAAAATATTTAATAGCAAGAGGAACGATTTCTTCTTTCTCTAAGAACTATTCCAGCGCTTTTTCTTCAAAAATTTCCTATATGCCGTTTGCCATTTTGTAAATTTGAAAGGGTGATCTACTTTTAGCTTAATCTGAGCTATTATCTATCGATTTTGTCTTTCATCTAATATTCGAACTCTTGATAAATCTCGTGGGCCCCCATTAACCGTGGGCCCCCCGCGGCTGCAGGTGCTGAGGGTACTTAGTTACGCCACCGTCAACAATACTAAAAAGGAGGGTACCTAGTTAAGCGCGTACTTACTAATAATATTTTAGAGTTTGGCTTACTTTATATGATGTGTTATTTCTGGTTTGTCTAAATTGTTGCTTTACCTAGTTCCTGTTATTTTATCTACAATAACTTTATGTGAAATGATCGCAACAATTTGTAGAAATGACATTTTAAGTCAATTTTAAATTTTCATTTATTATTTAAGTATGTAATAGAAAACAAAATACATTTCGTTTTGGTTTGTTTTTGATCCATAAACTACACAAAGTCATTTTATTCTGTATAGTTAAGTACAGCAACCAGCAACTTCACCCTCATTTGCTTTTTTTTAATTCTATATTTTAGGAAAATATGTTGAGTAGTTTTGAGTTTTTTTATTCTTTCTATGTTAGGCTAAATTAAAAAATGAATGAATTTGAAATAAAAATAAATTAATAGATTTCTATTTTTATAAGGTATCTATTTTATGGTACAAGAATATACGGGTAAATCCAACCAATCATACAATATTTAGGAGTTTTCAAATTGATGATTAATTTAGACATATGTAATTAGAAAATGGTTGTTAAATGTCTTCATTTGTTATTTAGACGAATATTAATTGAAATCTAAGGGCATAAATGGATGCATGAAATTTGGTTTCATCTTTAAATTTGGAGCCTTCTGAAACGACATTTTTTGTATTAATTTTACACATTGTGGACTAATTCAAACCTACCAAATTTTCAAATTTTCGCGGGTTGTTAAATCCCCTTATGCTGCCTTAACGAGATGGATTTTTTTACAGATTTATGTTTTCATTATTATCATCATCATCTTCAAGGGGTTATGAATATAAGAACAAAATGTAAACTATAAACCATTTAAATAAAATACAAATTCTTATATATTTGTGTTTCTTCGTTTAATAAGGAAATCGTTTATTTAATAATAACTGGCACATTAGTATTTATATTTAGTAATTCTATGAATCAAAAAATGACAAACACTAGAAAGACCCCTTATTTTGCACCAGAAAACTATAAATGAATAATATTACATACAATGTTATTATATACTAAAACGTGCACTTCACATATGTACGAGTATGTAAGTATGTATATTTGTTCGTCGATTAAGTATATGCGGTTGCTGTGTACTTTACTTTACTAATATGTAAGTAACTATATAAAAAATATAATCAGAGTTTATTAAACTTTGGGGTTTCTTTTAAAAACTTTAAGTAAAATATTTAGTAATATTAAAAAAAAATGTGTATGTACTTCTTGAGTTATCGGTAGATTTAAATTTTCAAAATAAATCGTGTATTCACCTACAGGTTTAATACATAAATTTAAAGCGAGTTGGTTATCGGCAAATGGCCATTAAGTGAAATTTGAAGAAATTAACTTGGGGATCATTTGAAGATAATAGAGTATCTATTATTATTATCAGGATGAACTTGAAATGTTAATTTATCATTTTTTACTAAATGCACATTTTTTAAATATATTTGGTAATGAAAGATTAGACATTTAAGATGTTCTAAAAATGTACGAAATATATGAATCCCGCACTGGATGTAAGCAAATTTAGTAACATTTCTATTTTCTTAACGTGAATTTTATCAATGTATGTGGCTATGGTATTTAAAAGATATCATTCAGTAAAACATCTTATTAATATTTTGAAGGGCATATTTGATTAGGATCAGATCAAAATTATTGTAAACAATTCGAAAAATTAATGTAAATTTATTGCTTTAGATATAAAATGAATCGCATACTCAATGCTTTAGTAAAATAGATAAGCAAGCAATTTTTGTAAAATTGCAAAAAATAGCCGATTTATCGCTGAAATATAAAGATTACTATCTAAATGACTATCACAAAATTTTCAAATATTTACGTTTTGAGGTGAAATACCCGACCTGACAAAGAAAACATAAAAATTTGGTAAAAATGCTTTTTATTTCTCAACATTGTGTCCTTTTAGCTCCGATACACTTTTCCCAGCGATGTTCAATAGTCGAGCTCCTCAAAATAGCTATCAAGCGCAGACTCCCATCTCTTCATTGTTGGCAAATGTTTTACCACAAAGCCATTTTTTCAAGTTCGGAAATAGAAAATAATCCAAGGGGGCTAAATCTGTCGAATAGGCTCCATGAGGAACCAATTCGAACTTTTAACTCATTGATTTTACATGGATGTGTGAACCGATGCATTGTCTGCCTAATTAACTATCCAGCCGATATTCAGGCTCGTAATGAACCCGATAATACCATTGGCCGGTACGTGAAACATACTATCTGGACTCATTTTTCTCCCTGCTACATGTTGGAGTCTTTCGCCGATAATGGCTGACTTAGGCCCATTTTCTCAAGGTGATACCTTAAAGGGATGTGGCCTTTGAGGAAGCCGGTTAGTAGCCTCAGCTCAGATATCCTAAGTTCAAGACACTCCTTTACCCTGACTGATGAAGGTGATATAAATCTTTTCGCCTATTGTACACCTGGAATTCTGCGCTAATTGGAGGGCTTTTGCACGTCCTCCCGGCGTTTTATAGCTACCCTAAAATGCCGCTTAGTGACGCCGCATAAGGGCTTTGGTCCAATGAACGGAGAAGCAGAAACCTCGCGGACAAGGCCATCAGCAGCCTCATTTCCTTCGATTCCAGTATGAAATAGAGTGTCTGTTCATCAATACCGTTTTCCATTTTTACAAATGAACGAAATCTATTTAAAAAATGAATCACCATCAACATTCGTGATTAATGAGATTAACCACAAAGCCTTAGAAATAATTTTTTGAAAGCAAGGGAAACCATGTCACCAAAACACCAAGCCGTATTACATTTTTATATAAACCTCATGTTTATCTTGAGCAGATTAGCTGGGAGAATGAACTTATCAGCAGTAATACAGATGTTAACTTGGAGAAATTCTACAAAATTATATTTAAGGGCATTGAACTATTTGGTCCTACTGCTGTGGCCAAATCGAACAAATATCCACCATGGTACGACAATTAACTTATCAATCTTAAAAACAAGAAAGACAAAGCTTACAAAGAAAATCTCAAAATCTATTCAGTAGAAAGCATACAGATAGAAGATACTTTGAGATAAAGTATAAGAGTTACATTAGCTGTATTAAGGAAAAAATAAGAAACGATCCAAAACATTTTTGGAGATTTTTTAAAGAAAGACGTGAAACTAATGGTTACCCAGTCTGTATGACATTCAAGGAACGTAAATATTGTGATCCACAGGTTATATCAAACATGTTTGCGGAGTTTTTGCAATCAGTTTATAAGCCGCAAGTCATTGATAAGTATGAAAATCCAAACAATGGTGAAAACAACGTAACCATACTAACACCAAGGATTGAAACCGAGGATATTCATCGAGCTCTAGCAGTATTCGTAGATAGATGTGGTCCTGATGGCATTCCCGCTTCAGATATTTGGTTCCTCGATTTATCTCACAGTGTCAGCATGGTTTTATACCCAAAAGATCAACACCAAAAAACCTTATTGAATTTACCAGCAAACCCATTAAAGAAATTGAAAAGCATAAGCAATTTGATGTGGTGTATACTGACTTTTCCAACGCCTTTGATTCCATCAGTCATTGTAAAATGTTGGAACAGTTATGCAGATTCGGTTTTTCTAAACAGTTTATTGCGTGGTTTAAATCATATTTGAGCAACCGCATTCAGTATATTGAGCTTAGTAATAGAAGATCAGAATTAATTCAAGCTACTTCAGGGGTACCATAAGGCTATCATATTGGTCCTTGGAACTTTATCATTTTCATCAATGACGTTACTGAAGAAATACAACATTCTAAGATATTAATGTTTGCAGATGATCTCAAAATCTTTAAAACGGTAGAAAACATGGGCGATGCCCATAAGCCTCAAGAAGACATCGACAATCTAGCGAAATGGTGTCAGTCTAACCTAAGTCTCAACATAAACAAATGTAAGAGTTTATTGTTCCATCGGAAAGTTAACCCTGTTACACAACATTATCAAATAAATGGCATACTTTACAAAAAGTATTGAGATGGTGTGCTTTACTAAGCACATAGAGAAAGGCGTCGCCAGAGCTAATTCCATGCTTGGTTTTATTAAACGTCGGACTGGGAATATTTATTACATCGAGACAATTAAGATCCTATATTATGCCTAATTAGGTCTCAACTTGAATACGCTGTCCACGTCTGGTGTCCTTTTTACGACGAACCTATCCGAAAAATTGAGTGTCCAAAAAAAGTTTATGCGGTATATAACGTGGAAAGATGGATGGGATTACGACCAAAACTTGCCGTACCACGTTAACCTGAAGCGATTACCATCATATGCTACTGGGTGTGACACCTATCACTTGACAACATTGGCAAATAGACGAGAGCTTTTCGGTTGTTGGAAATATTTTACTTCCATCAAATCAATGCACCATCCATACTGGAATCAATTAAAATAAAGGGACTGAGTAGGAATTTAAGAGATCATGAGTTCCTTCATCTGTATAAGCACAGATAGCCTTTAAAAGACATCGACAATCTAGCGAAATGGTGTGAGTCTAACCTAAGTCTCAACATAAACAAATGTAAGAGTTTATCGTTCCATCGAAAAGTTAACCCTGTTACACAACAATATCAAATAAATGGCATAATTTACAAAAAGTATTGAGATGCTGTGCTTTACTAAGCACATCGAGCAATGCGTCGCTAGAGCTAATTCCATGCTTGGTTTTATTAAACGTCGGATTGGGAATATTTATAACCTCGAGACAATTAAGATCCTATATTATGCCTATATCAGGTCTCAACTTGAATACGCTGTCAACGTCTGGTGTCCTTTTTACGACGAACCTATCCGAAAAATTGAGTGTCCAAAAAAAGTTTATGCGGTATATAACGTGGAAAGATGGATGGGATTACGACCAAAACTTGCCGTACCACGTTAACCTGAAGCGATTACCATCATATGCTACTGGGTGTGACACCTATCACTTGACAACATTGGCAAATAGACGAGAGCATTTCGTTTGTTGGAAATATTTTACTTCATCAAATCAATGCACCATCCATACTGGAATCAATTAAAATAAAGGGAAGCACAGATGTTTAATTACCTTTAGACAGCGCCATACCAACCCTGACTCAACGGTATAGGACCTTTAAGGCCGATTGACTGTCTGAAACAATATATATCTTAGCAAAAGTCCTACATTTTGCTACACACTAGCGCAAAGTTCTATAGCATGTCCTTCTGCTTGAAATACAATAGCATTGCACCATCTTCCGATTTTGATCCATACGTAAACCATACCATTGACTCTCGCTCAAAGAATGGTCCCCCTAAACACCACATCCAGGTCTGGTAAAATAACACAATAGTTTGTGAAAGTCTAGTTTAGTTGGCATACAGTCGGAAGGCATTCCTTTGGTACGGTCTGTCTGCCCTCTCTATCGACTCATTGTTGCTGTTAAACGCCCTCTCAATGTCCACAAAGGCGCAAATGGCTTATTTGATAATCCAAGATTTTTTTCCATCGTTTTCAGTAGAAACGATGTAAACCTCCCTTTGGTATAAAGAGCACATTTATTCTCCTCCCAGAGTTTCGAAATGTAGTTACAAGCATAACTTGCCCGAAACATTTGGAACACGCTAGCGAGAATTTCCTCAATACCTTTTTGAAGTAATGCCGGAAAGATGCCATCCCCTGAAGATTTAAAAGGTTTGAAAGAGCTAATAGCCCCCTCACCTAACTGGGTGTGAATATTTTTCGGAGGATCCAGATCTTGTTGTGTGGTGCGTAGGCTACCACACTTAAGCCTCCCGTTTACCTTCTAAAAAAGTTCTAAACGATTTGAATGGTCCCTGGAACTTTCTGGAGACGAGCTGTAGAGGGCAATTTATTGACTCTCTCACAGAAATGTCTCCAGGTTGCTCTTTTGGATCTTTTTAGTTTGAGATTATATTACGCCGCATTCATCGGTGCGTTAAGCATTGTTGAATAACCTTGTCGACTATTTCTCAGTTTTTCCAGCGCCAGGTTCCACCAAGGCACCATCTTAGTGGACTCTCTTCGCTTAACCGGGCAGCTGTTCTCGAAAGCCAAGTGTATAGAGTTATGCGGGTGATTTGAACAGAACTCAAATCCCTCTGAAGATTCTAAGTTCCTAATCGACGGCATTTCTGATCCGAGTAATACTCTATATGAGCCCCAGTCGGTCTCGGCCGCCAAATCGAATCTGATGTGCATGTGATTCGATAAAGAGGCCTCTTCAGACACTTGTTGGTTATTTGCTAAAGTGCTCAAATGCGGATTGACATGTGTCAAATCTAGGACTTCTTACCTAATCACATTTATAAGAGTAGGTTTCTTTCCACTATTAACAATGTCTACATTATTTGTAATCAAAAATTCAAAAAACCATATGTTATACGTTTGCATCGCATCCTATCAGGTAGTCAAGTCCATCCGTGCTTACAATGAGCTATTAGCCGCCTAAATTCAAGAGGAGGCATCGTCTCTGAGTCTCCAGGAAATTAGGGCTAGGCCATAACGATGACCAATTTTTTCCATGTTTATAAATTTACTGAGAGCATTTACTATTGATGGCTGTCAAACAAATACAAAACAACAATCGTCAAACTTCCAACAACTGCCATCTACACGTCAGCTCGGGTATTTCTGGGACTACTCTCGTATATTGTATTGCTAAAACGATTGAATATGACATTTTACGCAACCAAATCCGCCGTATTTTTACCGACTTGCGTTTTGTGAATTGCTCAATTATCGAGTATGTGCCCCAAATTTAGCATATTTACAGACATTCCATGAAAATGTGAAGCAGAACATTATTTGTACCGGTAGATTTCCGATGGCAACTTAATTCGAGATCTGAACGCGACCAGTCTATGTACGTATTGTCAATGAAATGAAAACTTCTCCCCTTTTCCTTTCATTGGTTTTCATTTTGTGTTGTACTACCGAGCTGTTTTTCGGTAAAAAAAATATTTATGATTATTAATAATAATAAAATTGTGTAAAATATTACACTGCAATGATAACACTGGAATGATAACATCAAAGGGCGAAAATTTTCATAAACTGTAAAAATATTTGGCATTGTACAATTTTTTTTAAATTTGATTTTTAAATTCCTTTGTTGTTCTAATGCTTACTTATGGTTGACTATTTACGGATACTATTTTATACACCGGTATAGTAATTAAGCCACTATTAGTAAAACACATATTTTTTCACCTTTAAAATTCCAAGTAAAATTTTTATTTCAGTTTTTTAATTTACTTTAAATAATACATAGGTATAAATAAATGTAGGTTATAATTCATACATTGAAAATCGTAGTCACACATTGAAATTCGTTTGAATTACCTTATAAAAATACATAATTTAGAGAAAAATTCAATATATGAATATTTAACCCTTTTGCTTTAATAATTATGCTTGTAAGTGAGCCACATTGGGCAGGCATTATATTCTTCCTCTTGACTTTGGGCCCATAAAAATTCCCTGATTGTCGATGTCGCTAGTGAGACATCTCGTTTAACAATTCACCAACGATTCTCAAAAGGGTTTAATTCGGACTTTGTACTGGTCACGGTAAACCCCCGATTTGTTTGGGATCGTTGTCATGTTGATAAATTTTGATCGAGTATTTCGATATATATTTAAGGGGAAGGGTTCTAAAGAATCACCTTAAAGCCGCCGCTTCGCATAGTTCTTCGGAGGTGCAACAAAAATCACAAGAAATTATGTAGCAGCCTTTTGTTTTGATATTGTACTTAATAGATTCACTGTGGTTCCCTTTTGTAATGGTGTATTTTACTTTGTACTTTTTTGGGATTTTTATTTTTGTCAATATGCATGGTTCCCCATAATTCCATCGATTTTGTCATAGGTTCAACTCTCTGAGAAGTAAAGCATCTTCAAACCATGATTCACTTTCATTTTTGTGGCATACCGATGGTTACTCGTAAGCTTCTTATTTGAGGATGCCCATCACTTTCAAACATTTACTCCCATCACTTCAATTAAAATCCCAAAATGGAGCAACGCGAAAGCGAAGTGGTTTGTTTTTTTTTTGGCTTTTTTGCTATGAGGCCTAATTAAAATTACCCCCGTTAATGAGATTTAAATTTCTTCAAACCGCTGATATCATAATGAAAAGAACGAATTTTTTTTCTGACTAGTCCCTTATAAGCTAGAAGCCCAGTGGTGTAGCTAGGTAGTTTAAATCGGAGAGATTGGACATACATCGTTGCTCAAGGCTATTCAAAATTTAAAAAGCGTTGTCTTTATTCCATTGTGAAAAAATGTTTGAGTCAAAATTTTACTTACACATCCTTGCATCCAACTAACACAGGCTTGCGTCTCGAGATTTCCCGAGATGGAATTCCCGTGAATTTAAGAAATTAAAAGTATGCCTGGGAATGTTGCGAAAATTTCCCGGTAATGCAAAATCCAATTTCAAGACTTTTCTATGTCGTTTGTCAACTTCATGGAATTAATCAGAGAGTCGTTGGAGAAGGTTGCAGCGCTCTACAAAATAAGAACACGTTATAGAGTTAGATTATAATGAACTGAATATTATGTTAGATAGCGGCATCCGCTGGACTACTTTAGAGAGTATCCAGAGAGCTAAACACTAAATGTGCAAATGCGTTAGGACATCAAGACACTGACATATATAAAGCTGAATCGGTTTCAGCATTATTATAGTTTACAAATTTAAAAGAACACACAACTTTTATTGACCACAGACGTTAGAACTTATGAAAGAAAAGTTAACCATTAGAAGAAATAAAGAGTTGCCTTATTAATAAAATTCCTCCAAGATCCAGGGGAGGGTTTCTAACGAAAACTAAATCGTCATTGGGAGAATTCAGCTCCACCTGTTGGGAATATGTTGAGTAAAATTAACGGTGATAGTTTGAATTTAATTTTTTCCATCAGGGGTTGTGCTTTTTTGATTTTCGCGATTCGGGATACGAGGATGACAATATACCTCATTATAAATGGTAGTTTATTTTCCACCATTTACGACTACCCTGATTTAGTCTATTTATTGAACTCTTGCATACAAGAATATTTAATAATTACGATAACTAATAACCGCTAACTATATTTTATTCTGATTGGTGCTAGTGTTTTCACAGGATACTTTCAAATACCAACTCGGCCAGGCTGCTAATTATTCGTCTCGAATGATCTAAGATCCTCGACAGCCTACATTAGGAATCTGGTTTGATTCGTCTTTACTATTACCTTCAGAAATACCATCGTAATGCGCCTTCATGTGTTCTGCACATGTGGATGTTTGTTTTATTCGGCTCTTTTGAACGCCCAACTTTTTATCCCTCTCCTTCACTTGAACAATTTGATATGGATTGTAAGAACTTTTTTAAGGGCTTATTGCACCAAATTGCATGCTTTTGATTAGCACCAGATCGCCTATCCTAAACAGTCGTGCTAGTTTTCTTCTCTTGCTGTAGTTTCCCTTATTTCCTTTCTGGACTTCTATTATCTTCCATATTGCCTCTTCTCTTAAATTCTGCTGATCTTCATTATGAATTAGCGTTGTTTCCTGCTCACTTATTTCTTTTAGCCTATTATCATTCAACCAATAGCGCAAATGGTGACATTGCGATGCCACGTTTTGTTTAGAAATATCTTCAACTTTTCTGTAAATTTGTACCATTCTTCTGGTTTGTCTATTGAGATTTTACTTAGAGCAGGAATGATAATACGGTTTATGCAGTCCACTTGACCGTTTCCCGTTGACATTCCCGTAGTAACTGTGGAATGCCCTATGCCCTCGGATTGGCAATAGTCTTGAAATTCTGAAGAATTGAATGCAATCCATTTATCACCTGTTATACGCAGCAGGTTGCCGAACCACGCCTTTTGGGTATCAAGCTTCCTTTTTACCTCTTTTGATGTTGCAGCCACACCTGTTACACAAATAATGTACTTATACAACTTTTTCGGTGCCGTTAAATTACCCAAATGGTGGATATGGCATGTAACCAGTGGTGTATCGCGCCCTTCGGAATTGGGTTCAAAAGGCCATCCTTTTTCCCTTTCTTTCATTCAGCTAGTAGGCAGAAATACTTCATAAATACTTCTTTTTTCTCCATCGTCGCTTTAAATGCGGCGCAATCGGTTACAATTTTAAAATTTAACCTTATAGATACACCCTGAATTTCTTTAAAGCTGATACAATCGCTAACACCTCCAATACGTATGTAGCTATTGTATTTCTTTTTACCGGGAGATGTTTTTTGCTATAGTAGAAAAGTGGTACCAATTTTGCATGCATCAGTGTGCAGTTCCGCTTCTGCCATGGGAGAATAAATCCTGAGAACTGGTTCACCGGTTAGACTGTATTTTAGTTATTCGAATGCCTCTTTTTGTATAGCCCCAAAAATAAATCTGGAATCTTATCGTAGAAGGTCAGATGAAGGTTTTACTATTGGTGCATTATCCTTCACAATTTTCTTGAAAGTGACTATCAGGCCTAGAAAACCCTGCACTTTGTTTGTATTCATAGGTTCTGGGAATTTAGTAATTGCAGTCTTCTTTCTATTTGAGGGCTTCATATGCCCATCCTTTATCTCATAACCTAAATATTGGCTAGACTTTGATAAAAACTGGCATTTTCCGCATTTTATTTGCAAACCGTTCTCCTCGTCCACTTTTAATATGGCTGTGGTTTCGACAATGCTTCTTCCTCATCCTGCGCCGGAATTACTAAATCTTCCTTATAAACACATATAATTTTCTCCGAAACCAGTTGCTTAAAAGTAATGTTTATAAATCGCTGAAACACGCTCGGGGAATTACATAGGCTAAATGGCGCCCTTAAAAATTCATAATGGCCAAAAGGTGTTACAAATACGTATATTTAGCATTTTATATGTTTCGATCTATCCTTTTTATTAGCTAGTACTATGGGAATAGAATATTCCGATTTACTTAGCCATATAATGCCTTCTTCGATCCATTCATATATTTGTTAACCCACAATCCCGACTTTCAGTTGTGATAACCTCCTTGGCCGAGAGGCCAATATATTGGTCGTTCAAGCTTCAGAATAATGTTTGAATCTTGGCGTCTGGTTTTAAGCTTGAAATTAATAATCACGCTCTTGCTAAAGTATATGAAATTGGTCACCATTTAGCTCTGTATAAAATCTTCCCCTTGTGAACAATCCAACTGAACCAGCTCCCTTAAACAAGGTAGTTTGAAAAATAAAATCCTGTGCACCAATCGCCGGATATTTATTGACAGCCATCAGATTAATTTCGCTTCCACTATTTAGGGGCCTTTTCTGGTTCCGCTGCTGAGCTGGACTTAGGTTTCGTTTTACCTTTTATTTGCTCCTAAAGGTCTAGTTTGGTTTTAAAGCCTTCCATACCGGTGGTTCCATACAATATTACTTTACTCGGAAATACCATCTAAACAATATTGTATTATGGCTAGATCCTCTATATCAGCGAGTTTGCCCAATCCGCACATTGCAATTAAGTAACCTTTAAATGATTCATCCGATTTCTTGTGGCGCTCGGCCATTTTTCGATGAATAATTGTACTGTTAGTACACTTTTTAAATTCTTTGTGTAAAAATTCAGGTAATCCATCCGAAGTATTTGGGTTTTATGTGGCCTTAAAACTTTCCTTGGCTGTGCCAGTGACAAATTTTTTCGAGTACACCGTTTTCTCAACTGGATAAGCATCATCTCCGCTGAATTTCATCATTGAATCCTCTACGTCTTTGAAAAGGAATTGCTGGTGTGGAGATGTTTCTTCATTCGGGATATTCCAATTACTTCTGCTCAACTCATTCTCTTTTATCAAAAGCTTAATCTCCCTGTTCTTAAGATCAATTTCTTTTTGTAGTAGCTTTGCTGTTGATTCGCTATCGTTTTATTTGTTTTCACCAATGTTCCGCAACACCTTTACCTCTTAACCGAATGTTTCACCTTATTCCGACGTGCAATCTTAAGACGCAAACCACAAAATTTTTAATTTATCACCATCTTAAAAACTTAATTTATGTTTATTAAGCTTATTCACTACTAATTCGGAATCCCCGTTGAGATCCCAAGTAGGAAAATATAATTGGTAATTTATTTACCACAATTCGCGAAGTAAAAGAAAACTCGAATTCTCTAGCTAATTTATTTTATATTTAAGACTACCCTGATTTAGTCTATTTATTGACTCATCTGTCTAAACAAGAATATTTAATATTTACGAATTCCACTCTACCATCGTTGATAATCTACCGGCAGAAAAAAAATAATGTAAGCTATCAGCTTTAATTTTACTCAATATATTGCCAAAAGTGGGTGGAGCTAAATCGGTCCAATGACGGTTGAATTTTAGTTAGAAACCAACTAGCTAATGGAAAATTCCTCTTATGTTCGGTCG
Organism: Tipula vernalis; assembly: GCA_958295665.1. Lineage (NCBI taxonomy): Eukaryota > Metazoa > Arthropoda > Insecta > Diptera > Tipulidae > Tipula > Tipula vernalis. Next base: position 109,140,784 of record OY282559.1, read on the forward strand.
ATGTCGGCTTGATAGTGGTTTGTTATATAAATTGTTTCTCTTTCCATTTTTGGCTTAAATTTAGCACCTTGATTAAGGAACTAAAAATATTTTTCCTTGTGCGAAGGTAGTATATAGTTTGGTTTAATTTTGTAGATAGGATATGCACGCCCAGCTCCTCTATTTCTATGCCTGCTTCTACAAGTAACCTTACCTGAGCAACATTGTTTTCCAAAATAATACTTTTCGCATTCCAAATGCACCACTATATTTTCCTTTGTCCCATCTCTGGATCTTGGAGGATTTTTATTAACGAAGCAACATCTTTATTTCTTCTAACGGCTAATTTTTATTTTATAGTTTTTAACGTCTATGGTCAATAATAGTTGGTCTGTTCCTTTAAATGTCTAGCCAATAATGCTAAAGTCGCTTCAGCTTTAGGTATGTCAATGTCTTGATTTCCTGGCGCATCTGAGTGTACCTTCAGCGGTTTAAGAACATTTTGTACAATAGCTGGACGACATTGCTTAATATTCGTTCATCCAACATTTCGAATATTTTAATTTCCCGAAGTGCTATTTTTACTAAGGAACCGTTCCAGCGTACCCTAGCTATCTAACATAATATTCAGTTCTTTATACTCTCACTCTATAATGGTCTTCATTTTTATAGTGTTGCATCCTTCAACGGTGACATTCTAACTTCACATCATTCTCGGGAAACGGGAATACTTATAATTTCTTGAATTCCCGGGAACTCCGTTCCGGGACGCGCAATACTAACCTAAAGGTCAGTGTACACATTTGAAACGAGCAACTAGAACAGTTTTACCTTTTTCACCAAGTTATATAAGAAAATTGTCTTCGTTGTTTTGTTCTGTCATTATTCACCAACTTTTTAAAATAAGGAATATGGAAAGGAAGAGACTAGGAAACAAATGAAATGGAAGTAATGCCTTTAAGAATGTTGGTCGGAACAACATAGGAGAGAAATATTTAACTTTACCGAGCAAACGGTGCAGTGGTTAAAGCTGCGGCGGTTAGATCGGGAGGTACCAGGTTCAAATCCCTATAGGGGCGGGATGCAAAAGGGATTTTTTATCATCTAATTACGATCGGTGATGAAGATGAACACATCTATGACCCCCTGTTGAGAGTGCAGAATCCATGGGCCGACCCACCTTTCATGTTATCACTACAGGTTGGCATGAAGCAATGCAATGTGCAGGTGGTTTTCAAAGACGGATCTGTAGCCGCCCGTCCTCGATTTGGCTACTCCAGGCATAAAGTAGGACGGTAAAAAATAAATCAAGAAATCAAACAAATATTTAACTCATTTTAATTATGGTAAAACATGATGTCAAGCCAATTTGTATGCTGCACCATCTTTCAGGCATGTCCATCGGAACCTTGGTATAAAGTCGCGCAATCGAGAGAGAACCTTCATGATTGGAATTAATACATTAAACGCAGGATCTATGGATTCTCAAACTAAATATTTCAGTCTGATTCAATTATAGCTTACATGACGGCTTCAGCTGTTTTGACGATTATACAAACATTTCATAAGAATTGGATGTGTTGTACAATGCATGAATGACTTAATAGGATGAAAATTTGTTATCTGGTATTTTTTACATACTGTTTTATCTCATACATAATAATTAAATGTTTGCGGAAATAATATCACGCTTGACTTACATATCTAAATTATTCTTAAATATTATAATGTCGAACAAAATTTGAAGCGTAAGGTAAACATTTGTTTATTGGGAATAAATTCCATTCTTTAAAACGTACCTCGCAAAATCACCCTACCCAAGCACACTCAAACGCCATTACTGAAATTGCCCGAAAATTTAAAAATCGGGCGTCTCTTATCACATTGATTCTGTTCTTTAAAATTGTAAATTTTATTTGAAGGGAAAAATTTATCACTTATTGGTGGCATTTGGATTAAGTAGACAATAAGATAAGAAATTGAGGTGCATGTATTTGCTACTATAAATCATTAACTACACTTATTCAAGAACCTTGCACCTAACTGGATGAATGACTCACAGAAGAAATTGGATAAAGAAATTGTTAGAATTTAATTATATTATTGTTTTTCATTTTTGTTATCAAGATTTGTTTATTTGCGTGGATTTAAAAAAAAACTCTCTGATAACAGAAATTCAATATTATTGTTTTGAATGCGAACACTTTTTGTAATAAAACGAAAGTTTGAATTAGAGTTGTGATTAAAACAAAATTTAAAGAGTTACGATAAGCGGTAACCATGGAAAATTAACTTTTATAAATTATTCGTTAGAATGAACCAAGGCTATCATTGTTGTGATTGATATCAACAATTACCGTATGAAATTGTTGAATGACTAATTTTGATCTAGGTTGCCAGCATGTTTTTTTTTATTTAGTAAACCTCGTACTGGTCGTTCAGCTAATTCTGTGGTTTCAGATATGAGGACATGTAAGTTGGAACCTGATATCTCACTATCTTTTGGGTGGACTATCAATATGCATAAACAAAATTTCGAATAAACAAAATCTGCTTGGTTTTAATATTGAGTGTATAAATGTATTTCTGACCTTTTTACTTTTGTAAAGGCGAACTAAAAAAAATTTAAGATGCGGAATTGGAAGCATTACCGAACGATGATTCATGTCGGATCGCAAAACTGAGGCAGAACAGTTGAATGTTAACCAAAAAAAAGTGTTTCACGACGTATACATGGAATGGGATTACAACGGGACATCGAACGTCGGAAGACCTTGTGCGAATTGTTGTTCAACGACACAAAGGAAGCGGTTTTTGTGACATTCCAAAGCGCAAAACAGCGCCGGTCAAGCTAGGTGAACCAGAGCCGTCGACGTCAAAACCAAATATCGATGGGATCAAAAAGGTGCCGTCTATTATAAGCATCTGAAACAGAGCGCAACCGTTACTGGACAAGTTTATTGATGGCTTTAAAGGAAGCTCCGGCTAGGCTAAAGGCCACACGTTGTGATTCCTGTCCAGAACAACGCACACCAAAAGTGTACAAGATGGACACATGGTTTTTAAGTTGTCATTCCCTTGCATTTGGTTCGATTTTGGTTTTGTTTTTTGTTTCTAGCAGATACATCGATTGCACATACAATGGCCAAGGAATTTTTAGGAATAACGGTAAAAACGATGAGTTTATTATTATAATGGTAGAGAAAGACCAATTTAAGAATTTTGAACAATTCAGCATTTTTTTTATTTCATTTGATTCCATTAAATTAGTTCAGTTATTTTTGTTTCCTAATAAATGGTGTTCCCTCCTCTTGCATTTAGGACAGATTGTCATCTTCTTGGGATGGAGCTAATCAACGTATCGAGACTGTCCTGTGGAATTTGTCTGCAGTGATCTTGAAGGAGACTGCATAGTTGCATCCGCGTTGTTATTGATGCTAAATGTGGCAGTATGCTTGCATATTCAATCGGATTTAGGTCCGGGGATTGTGCTGGCCATGGTAACATATGGATTTCCTGCGCTTCCAACCAGTCTAGTGTGATTCTTGCTGTATTTGTATGGCATTGTCGTGCATTAAGACGAATTCTGATCCGATTTGTGATGATAATAGAAGCACGAGAGGTTCCAGTATCTCATCCATGTAACTGGCTGCCGATAAGTTACCAGTCATAATTCCAGCCCATACCATAAAAGTGCCTCCACTGTATCTGTGCGCTTCTTGTACAACTTTTAGCCTCTCGGCGTTACCAGACTGTCTCCATATTGTGGGTGAAATCCGAATCTTGACTCATCAGTGAACAAAACTTTGGACCATTCCCCTTCTGTCTAATTTCTATCATTTTGACACCAAACATTTCTAAGCTATTGATTTACATGTCGAATCGGTGGACATCTCAACGGGCGGCGAGCGTGAAAGTTGTTTTCGTGTAGTCTATTCCTGATGGTTTGGTCACTAACATAAATATTTTCATTAGTCCACAAGCGTGACTGTAATTGTCGGACTTGCAGTTGAATATAACGGTCCTGTGCTGAAGTTGTAACTCTTTCCCCACCTGGAAGCTGCACGTACGGACTCCCAGTTATACATTGCCGTTGCCATAACCTGCGTATAACGCTCCGGGACACATTAAAATTACGGGCAACATCTGCTTGGCTTCTTTCACTTCGAAGCATTCCTACTGTTTCGTCCATTTCACTATGAGTTAGATTATGACGTGTATTGCTGTGCTCCATATTTCTACACAAAATTTTAAATTTCAAAATTTTAAAATCTCTCTTTTAGGAGAGAATGAAGTCTGAGATAACAGTTCAACTCAAATAGACTAAAAACATTTTTTTCGATAAAACAATAACCGATTTTACCGTTATCCCCGACATTTTTTGATATTGTTTTGTCGATGTGTCTTCTAGAAACAAAAATCAAAATCGAACCAAATTCAAGGGGACAACCTAAAAACCATGTGTTCCTTATGCACTTTTGATGTGGTGTGAACTTGGACGGGGAGAAGTGGGAAATGCTACCCCACCCGGCGTATTATTGCTGATTCAGATTACTTCTTGTCCATTCAATCAGCCTTAGCTGAGCAGCACTTCTTTTCTTATGAAGATATCAAAAAATGGGTCGATGACTGAATTGCCTCCAAACCTTCCTTCGGTGAATCCGCTTATTGCCTAAACGATGGGCAAATGTTATAGCTTCCGATGGAGCATACTTTGAATAAATCATAGAAACAAATGTATTTTGTTTCACTAAAATTGCTCGAAAATACATTTGTACCAATATCTTAATTGTCTGATGCTTTTGCCAGCATTACGCCGGACGGAACCTTCTCTTCTGGGGGGTCACCGCGTAATCCGATTTTACTAAAAGCGATTTGCATTCGGAAGTTTAGTATCGCAATATTCTACTTTCGAATTTGTTTGTCATTCGATGAATCCGAATTTAAAAAATGAAATCGCATCTAAATTCATTATTGGCAGTAACGTCTAAAGGCCGGTATTCACGTACAATTAAATTGCGCAATATTGTGTGACGTTAATATTGCACAATAAAATTCAAAAATTTCAGTATATTATACAATATTCTGACGTCACACAAGTATATTGCACAATATAATTGTAAGTGAATACCGGTCTTAATGCGAATTTGACTGGCATTATTGACTCATCTGCGGTGCCAAACAATTTTCAAATCGGATTTAATTTTCGCATACATATTTTTGGATTGGAATCGGATTACGCAGCAACCCCCGGGTGTGCTGCGATTAGAAATAGTTTGATTAGCTAATATTGGGTCCTCCTTCTCGACATTATTTTTTATTTTATTTAAAATAATTTTATTTATTTTATGTAATTACAATCTAGTCTCCTGGACCAATGAACAATTTGATTTTGAGTTAATTTACTAACTTATATTAATTTATGGCTTCTTCCCATTGACGTTCCATAGTGTCTGGTAAGTTGAAGTAAACCACATTGTAGTGGATTTTAGATCAGCACAATACTGTTTATCCTAACGATTATACCATCTCTAAAGATTTGGTTCTTTTAAGTCTGCGTACTAAATTCGTGTTGCTTAGTTGCCTCAATATCCACATGTTGCTGGAGCCTTTCTTCATGTCTGTCTCCGCGCTTTTTCCTGAATTTCATTTAAAATGAGGTAAGGTCCCTTTAGAGGTCATTGTTCCTGACATAGCAAGGTATATCAACGATGTTCCATATTCTGAAATCTTTGAATGATATTTACGTTGCGCTGTGTGGTACAACCCTATGCTGAATACCACAAGTCCAAATCGGTTTCAATACTTGCTTATAAAGTAGAAGCTTGTTGTATAATATGTTGATAAAAAAGAGTTCCTTCCTATTAGACAATACAACTTTCTTTATTTAAGTCTTAGTTCCAGGGCTGTGCAGTCGGAGTCGTGGAGTTTATGTTTATTTTCGTATTTTTAAAGGAGCCGGAGCCTTGTGGAATACACAGACTCCGGCTCCGGATTTTTTTTGCTTACGTATCCCAATTATTTATATATGCATTAGCGCAATTCAAATTGAAATTCAAAATCGGACTAGCCGAAGTTAGGGTTTCTTCTCGAAAAATCTTCGTTTTTTTTAAAGCCTAGTACACTGTTCAAGTGAAATGCAATTTTCACTGGTCTCCAAAAATATAGGAAGATAAATCTGATGTGAAAATTTAATTTGACGAATTTCGTAAATATTTTAGTGCGTACAACTTCATGTTGTCTCTGACAACGTATTTTATACAATAAAATTTACTTCGATCCTCAAAACGCATAAACTCAAATGAAATTGTCAAATTTGTCATTCTCGAATTCCACAACCATTTGCCACATGTGGACATCTGTCAAAATCTATGTAATTATAGACGTTTTCGTATATGGGGAAGTTTTTTCACCTGCTTATACCCATTCGGAAATATTCCCTTAGTACCGAAAAAATTCCTTAGCGAATTCAAGAATATAGGAATTTAAATTTCCGAACGTTTTTATGAATTTTGACAGATGTCCGCATGTGGAAAATGGATGTGGAATTTGAGAACAGGGCCCCAGTAAGATAAAAATGAAGTGAAAAATGTATAGAGATAAAATAGAGACATCTGTATTCTGATATGAAAACTTCCATTTCGCTAGCTAAACTGCGCACCACAAAATGAAGTTCAGCGATGAAATTTTCATTTTCGTTTTCGCTTGTGTCATTTTTATATGAGAAATTTCATTTCACTTCAGCAGCATACCGGGCTTAACTCTCGAAATCTCGCGAAATTTAAGTCGAGATACGCGTAGAAAGTCGAGAAATTTGAGTTAAGCGCGCAAATCTAATTAAGTATTTTGTCATCACATTTCACGGAAAATTACTGATGTTAAACCAAACAAAAAATTGAAAAGAAAAACATCAAGAAGAATTAACAGGGACTTACTGAATCTGACAAATTTCGAACATGTGACCTTGCAATCGGTAATAAATCAATAGAAACCCTCCCAGTTAAAGCGCCGCAAAAGAAGAAATATCGGCTCTTGGGATTGAGCCGACGGCCTTTGTAAATTAACGCCGAGACGCTATCGTTCAGCTACTGCCTGCTTGCCAAATATCCACAGTTTTTCAGCACATAAATAACAAAGTTTCACGGAAATGAAAACCCTATTTGCTTTACACATAGAAAGATATATTTTTGATGTCGGGGGAGGAGCTGGAGTTGGAGCCGGAACCGGAGCTGGAGCCGGAGTCGGAGTCGTTAATAAGTTTATAAATTTCCGGAGCAGGAGCCTCTTCACTTTTTTTCTTGACGTGTGCTTTCCATCGTAGTTTAACATCCAGGGTCATGCCAACATTCTTAGCTGCGTTCGCATACGGTACTATTTCTCGATTTATAATAATCGGAATATGTTCGAATGGCCTGATTGTAAAGTTGATGTCCATTTATATGTTGACTCTTCGTTGCTTTCGTCATCTGTAAAAGTCGCCACTGTGTTGTTTTCTATTGCAGGAAGGTTATAAGTGTACAGTAGTTAAAGAACCGGCCCTAATACATTGCCCTGTGGAACTCCTGCGTTGATTTCTTTCAATTCAGAAAACGTATCATCTAACTTAATCCTAAAGAATGTATCTTTCAAGCAAGAATCCAGTATTTTAGCAAATTGCATGCATTGGTAGAAGATTTCTTAACTTGTGATTAAGTCCTTCATGCCACACTCTATCAAACGCTTGTGCAATGTCTAGAAATATCTATGAACATATTTTTTTCTCCTCTAGTTCTTTTTCGATTATACTGGTTATTCTGTGGTGTGAACTTGATCAATATTGTTTAGTTTTGGTTATGAAAACCGAACTGATGATTTGGGATCAAGTTTTTACTCTCGATTATCGGATTTAATTTTTTTACCAGAAGCTTCTCAAAGAGGTTGGACATGACTGGCAAAGGCGAAATTGGCCTATAAGACGCAGTGTGGTGATTTCCCAGGTTTTGGGATCTTCATTACTTCGCAATTTTCCACAAGCTGTGGGTACACATTTGATTCTAAATGTTGTTTTTATAAGATTGGTAAGCTTCACCAGAGCTTGCCTTGGCAGTTCTTTTAAGATTTCTGCTGTAAAAAGATCTTAACCAGGAGCTTTTTTCGTTGGGTTAGAATAGAACCGACGAAAGTATTGGAGAGGTTTACGAGTTTGATTCTGAAAAAGGAAGTAAGTTTTAAAATATTCTGAAAAATGAAAATTAGACTTCCTTTCTAAATTTGAAGTTAAATTTCCATTTTGCAGAAAATTTTTAAATTATTGTAAATCTTCCTTTTCCAAATTACAAAATTGGGACTTATTTTGTTTCGTTTTTTGGGAATTTATTATTTCATAATGATAAATTCCAACAAAGTTGGAAATCTCGTATTTAATTTCTTCTTGGGAGTTGTTTCATTTCCTTTGGAAGTTATTAATTTTAAAAGTGACAATTAATTTTATAATGAAATAACTCCGCATTTACTAATTCGATCAGGGAAGCTATTTGTGAATTCGATTCGAACGCATTCGAGTTTTCGAATCATTGGAATCTTCACAAGATCACAAGCATGTCGATTATCAAACTCTCGAACTATTTAAGCTAACTGAGATTAATTTCTTCTCCCAACTTGAAACGATTTTATGGAATGTCTGATTTAATAGTTTCTGAAAAGGGATCTTATGTAAAACATGGCAATAACCAATCATTCTCCAAATTGTTTGGTTAGTTTGAAAACTTCTTACATTTAATTAACTTGAAAGTATAAAGACATGCCGTAAAATTAAAAAATTAGAGTACAAGCATTGATGCCGCAACTCGAAAACTGTCGACAGTAACTTTTTTGGTGATTTCGCAGTAGAAGAGCTTAACGGAATTAATTTTTCTCTTTTTCAAAAAATTTCTCGCCGTCAAGTTTCTGTTGCGAAATTACTAAAAAGGTACTGTTGACAGTTTTCGAGTATGCAACATGAATAATAGATTCAACTTGTGGAAAAGTATCCAAGCATACCGAACATAACTCTTTCACAATAAATAAACGAGTGAAGGTTCTAAAAGAATTCCCAAATTGTTTATAGCGTCGCCAAAGCAAACATATTTTCCGAGCCGTGGAGTAAGAAAATGTATCGCAGAAGTACACGGCTAAATTATAGATTCTCAAAATCAATAATTCAATCTGATTCAAAATATTGAAATTCAAAAATTCTTACAGGTCCATTTCTCATAAATCCGCAAAGATTAGACGAACATTTTAAACTTAAAAGTACACGCCTGCATTTTGTTTTATAAGTTAGATTCAAGGTAAACAAGCTTGTTACAAAAAATGTCATTGACGAATCTGGTCGACTATCTCCTCAAAATGAATAAAAAAATTAAATTTCCGCTCTTTTCGAATATGTTTAAAGGCCCACGTACAATTAAATTGCGCAATATAATTGAGTGACGACAATATTGCACAATAAAATTCAAAAATCTTGAATAAAATTTCAATATATTGTGCACTGTTCTGACAACAAGTGTATTGCGCAATTTAATTGTACGTGAATATCGGTCTTTATACAAATTTACTGCTTTCAAGAACCTTAATGTTGGATTGGCTAAAATGAATATACTATTTAAATCCAAACCCGAGCATGAATCTTTAAGAAGGATTACAGGATGAAGTCGACCTGTAACAATTTTTTTAATTTCGATATTCTGAATCAGACTAAAATGTTGATTTTGGCCGTTTTGTAAAGGTAAATGGTTTTACCGATATTCCCGGTGGAACAGATTTTTTGTAGGATAAATATGTCGTTCTTTCTAATATGCCTCCAAACTAATGCAAACATCATGAGAGACTTAGAAATTAAAACTTAGTTTAATTGTTAATTGGATAATTTTGGAACATCCCACAGAGCAGCGCTGTCCAACTTCACAATATTCGCGGGCCAAATAAATATCTTAAAGGTTTATAAATGGGGCAACATATAACTTAGTGCCAGAAAAAACTGTGTATGTGTCCGTAGAGCTGCCAGTCTGCAAATGGCGGCCCGCCGTTTGCACACCGCTACCATAGAGTAAACTGCTTGTTATATCTTCGTTAATTGATAGTTTTCCCTCAAATTCTAAAAGCAATATTAACCCTGATTTTTTTTTAATTAGCTGATAAAAATATCGATCTGTAATTTAGTTGCAGTTTCACTTCCAGTATCTTCATAGATATTGCATTTTTTAAAATGAATTTTATTGCCATTGTTCCGCCTAAGCGTAAATTTTTAAACTGAAGCTAACCTTCCTTATATCCAATCTTTTCAAAATTGAATACCTATTATTGATAAATTTTTGATTGTTTCCATTTTATTTGATTTGCACATATGGTTCCTTTAAAGGCCTTCAAATTAATCATTTATCTTGTTTACAGATATGTATTATGCAGATGAGTTGTAGACAATTTAGTTTCACAGCATCTAAATTAACTGTAACGTCTGAACATCGTCATATGTAAGTCTCTGTGAATGTCTGTATATGCAATTTGAGGTGTTAATTTTAATTGCTAATTGAACATGGCAATATTTTTTTAGTTTTTTGAATGTTTCCTCAAAGGTAAATACCACTGAACTATTTGGTTCATCCACTTTATTGATTTTTTTGTTTATAAACATTAAAAAATTAAATTTTTTAAGCTTACTCTACAATTTTTAAAGCTTTTTGTACTATTTTTGTGAAAACTGCATAATAAGGTTTTAATAATGTTATTTCTAAGGAATCGCTGTCTTCCATTTGTCCCTAAACCCTAACCTCGTTATCATTTCCAAAATGTAGTGAAAAATGTTTAAGAACTCCGCCATCCATTGCTAAAATAGTCAAACAGCAGTGGTATTAAAAACACTTTATTTCATGCAATATAAAATCGGTTAACAAACAACTCTTATCAATCTTATCTAATTGCTGTATAATTGAAACTAGAGGCACAGTTTTTTATTTGTATTCTGATGAGATATGAAAGTGGATCGTATGTTTGATTTAAACCAGACATGATATTCGTCTATCTGTATCCCGCTATCATTCTAATATAAAAAATAAAATGTTGGTACACCCATTCCCAATAGGGAACGTGATAAAATCCGTAATTAAGAAGCTGGTTTTATTTTTCATAAAATGTGTTCTGCATATATAAAATTACACAACGTGAAGTAATCAATAATTAATATTCAATTTTATCAATAATTATCACTTACCAATTCAGTGGTGACATGTTCTAACCATCACTTTTTTGCTTCGATTCATTTTCGATAGAATAACGGTATCTGAGAACAAAATTGTGTTATATGTTTAACAAAGGAATACGCTTATTCTTGGTTTGGTGAGAACATCTGACCCCTGATTCGGAAGTCTCACCAATTACTTATTCTGAATATCGTACCCTTGAGGTAGAAGAGTATTGTGGCTTATTTAATAATAAGCCAAATTTATTTTGAATGCATTTAATTTCAAAATATGTTTTTTTTGTTTTATATTGCATTTGTTTTGTACATACCTGTAATATTCAATCAAATTTAGGTTATAGTAAATAATTTATTTTGTTATTTACTTTCAGACGAATCGTCTAAATGATTCACATGCTCAACTAATGGTACACTGGTTGGGTGAAGGTACAAATGTAATGATTTGTTTAGCCCGTGAACCGCCACCCGCTGTGGGCGACACCCATAAAGCGACTCCAACTCCGTCTTCTGTGTTTATATCGTACGATTATGGGGACACCTTCGAAGATAAATCATCCAATTTTGTCCTAACTATAAACGGAACCAATGTTTCGGCTACATTGGATCAATTTACTACACATCCGAAATATAATACGGTAAGTCGTTAAAATATTTAACTTTTTATTAATCCTTAATAATAAAACGTTTTTCTTTTTTTTTTTTTTTTTTTGTTTTGGAATAGATTGTATTTACCGACGTTCGAAATAAAGCAATATTTACATCAAATGATTACGGTAGAACAATAATTGCAAGTCAGTTGGATTTCCGACCGAGTGACGTATCATTTTATGAATCAGACGGAAAAACATTTTTAGTATTAGACAAGGAAGACCCTGAACGCAAGTTATATTATACAAATGATTTTGGTGCAACGTTTACACTACTACAAAGTTTTGTAAAATCATTTGTTTGGTCCTCCGGTGAAGGATTTACAACACATTTATATGTTGAACGAAGTGAACCAACCAGTATGTGTAAAAAAAAATATTTTAACATTTCCTATCTAAAACATGTTTATTATTTTCTAGATTCATCTTCTGTTATATTCATGAATGCATCGGAATTATTAAAGGCATCCAAACCAAAATTTAATACCGTAATTGAAAATGTTCAAGATTTTAATATAAAAAAAGAGTTTATGTTTGCTACACGAAAAATTTTGAATAATACCCAACTTTTGATATCTTATAAAAGGGGTACATTCATAAAAGCAGAATTTCAAACCGAATTGGATATAAAAGGTATGCATATTGTTGACGTTGAGGGAAAGCGGATTATGGTATCGGCAGTACATGCAGAAACGGTTTCAAATTTATATGTATCCGAGTCTGATCAAGATATGACTGAAATCAAATTTGTTCTAAGCCTGGAGAATATTTTCACTTATATTCCAGAATTAACCTGGCAATCAAGTTGGCTTGTGTAAGTTTTACTTAATTTAAAATATCTTCCAATCATCATACTTATTTTTACCGTCTTTTTACAGGCACTCATCTGACGAGACCTTTACTGATTTATATAAAGTTGAAGGTATTCGAGGAATTTATATAGCATCAAAACATACTCGTCCACTGGGAGCCAAATTAATTTCTATTACACCAGAACATTTAGTATCTGTGATCACTTTTGACCATGGCGCAACATGGAATCCAATAACCGCACCGACTGTAGATGATGAAGGGCAAATGATAAACTGTACCCGAGATTGTTCTCTTCATTTATCGCAAAAGTTTAACCAATTATATCCAGTTACACGATCCGTCACAATAATGAGTTCAAAAGCTGCACCTGGTGTTATCATGGCTACTGGGGTTATTGGTAAATCATTAAAAGGTCATCCTGGTGTATTTATATCACGTGATGCTGGTCTAACATGGAAACAAATTTTAAAAAGTTATCATTTCTTCAATTTCGGTGATCATGGTGGTATTCTAGTTGCTGTAAAATATTTTAAATCGAAAGGTGAAACTCAAGAGATTTTATATTCCACGGATGAAGGCGAAAAATGGAGTACTTATTCATTCCATTCGAAAAAGTTAAAAGTTTATGGATTTATGACTGAACCAAATACGAATTCTACAATATTTACCCTATTCGGATCAGAGCCGGAAGAGCATAGATGGCTAATTGTTAAATTAGATTTAAAGAATGCCTTTTCTCATAATTGTACAGACGACGATTATAAATTTTGGGCACCCGGTTCAGCCAATGGTGGAACGATTCCGTGTTTATTGGGCCTTCAAACAACATATCAACGAAGAATACCTCATGCAAACTGTTATAATGGAGTCGATTATGTTCGATCAATTAAAACTAAAACATGTCAATGTTCGGTATGGGATTTCGAATGTGATTTTGGATTTAGCCGTCTAAACCACAAATCAGAATGTATTAGAAATAAATCTTCTGCTTATAATCCATATGAAATTCCTTCTTCTTGTCAACCAGGAAACATGTATAAACGAACAAAAGGTTATCGAAAAATTGAAGGAGACGTTTGCGAGAATGGGCTATCAACACAATACATGCCACAACCGGTTCCGTGTCCGATTCGAGAAGTTGGTGAATTTATAATTGTCGCCCAAAGAGAATCAATTTCACGTATTAATTTATTAAATAACAAACGCGAAACGTTACCTGTTCAAGGTTTACGAAATGTGATCGCTATTGATTTTGATTTAAAAAATAATTGTGTATTTTGGGCGGATATAATGGCAGACGTGATCGGACGACAATGTTTGAATGGTACAGCACCACCAGAAATAATTGTTGATACAGATTTGGCTTCTGTTGAAGGAATGTCTTATGATTGGGTATCGGAAATGTTATTCTTTGTAGACGGAATTCGTATTAAAATTGAAGCTGTCAAAACAAATTCCGAAAATTTAGGTATGAGAACGGTTATTGTCCAAACGAAGCATCTTTCGAAACCACGAGGAATTGTTGTTCATCCACTTCAGGGTTATATATTTTGGACGGACTGGAGCTCGTCGAAGCCATCATTATCACGTGCCAATATGGATGGAACAGATATCCAAGTACTATTTACAAAACCAATCGTTGTGTGGCCTAATGGTGTTACCATTGATTACATTGCCGAGCGTGTTTATTGGGTTGATGCTAGTAAGGATTATATTGCAAGTTGCGATTTAAACGGAAAATTGTTTAAAAAAGTTATTGAACAAGATGGTCGAGTTTCACATCCCTTTGCCGTGGCCGTATTCAAAGATTTGATGTACTGGGATGATTGGCGAGCTAATTCCATCTTTTCTGCTGACAAAGATCAAGGCATTATGACTAAAATTGTAGCATCAGATATGACAACCCTGATGGATTTAAAAATATATGCACACTCTATTCAAGAAGGAAAAAATGCTTGTTCAGGAGACAGAAAATGTTCACATATTTGTGTAGGAGCACCATTAAAAGGATACAGCTGCTTGTGTCCTGACGGCATGGAAAAATCGAATGTTACGGGAGAATGTTTATGTCCAGGCGGCTTAAAACCTTACAACAATAAAACATGTCCACAACAAGCAAACACTTGTGCAACAGGTTTTTTTACATGTAACAACAAATTATGCGTCCCGATGCTTTATCGATGCGATAGTGAAGATGATTGTGGTGATAATTCTGATGAAGAAAATTGTTCATCAATGAAACCACCCTGCCCACCAAGAATGTTCACATGCAAATCGGACCACAAGTGTATTCCAGAATATTTCCATTGTGATCACGATAAAGATTGTGCCGATGGTAGTGATGAGACTGGATGCTCATTCAACCAATGCAATCATACTGAATTTTCTTGTGCAAATGGAAGATGCATTTCAAGAATATGGGTATGTGATGGTGAAGATGATTGTCGAGATGGAAGTGATGAAAAGAATTGTACCAAAGAGTTATTTAGTACCACCTGTCGAACTGGAGAGTTTAAATGTGTCTCTAGTGGTACTTGCATTTCAGACGATTGGAGGTGCGATGGTGATTTTGATTGCCCCGATCAATCTGATGAACATGATTGTAAACTAAATCATTCATGTGAACCCTGGCAATTTTCTTGTGGTGATGGAGCTTGCATTTATAATACATGGGTTTGTGATGGTGATTCAGATTGCTCCAACGGTTTAGATGAAAAAAATTGTACTCGACCCACTACTACAACAACACTCGATGTATCATTCAAAAACAAAGGAACTTGTTATGACTGGATGTTTAAATGTAGTAACACGAAATGTATTCCTTACTGGTGGAAATGTGATGGTGTTAATGATTGTGGCGATTCCTCTGATGAAATTGGGTGCGCTGTATCCTCCAAAACAACAACAGAACGCCCAACTAAACCACAAACACCAAATATAACAAAATGTGATGTTAATCAATTTAGATGTGACTCCGGTATTTGTATTGCCAAGCGTTATGTTTGTGATGGTCTGCTGGATTGTTCAAAAGGAGAAGATGAAGACAACTGTTTGAACGATCGTCGCAATTGTGGTTACGGAAAATTCAGATGTAGAAGTGACAGCCTTTGTTTGCCACGTGAAAAATATTGCGATAAAGTTGTAAATTGTGTTGACGGAAGTGATGAAGAAGACTGCGAAGCTCATCCTAATAACAAGTAAGTTTATTTTAATCAGAGTTTCGAGCCGTACACTTAACTTAATTAATTTGATTCTAGACCTAAACCAGCTTTAACTTGCCGAACTGGCTATTTCGGTTGTGATAATATTTGTATTGCGCTAATGAAGGTTTGTGATGGTAAAAACGATTGTTATGATGGTAATGATGAACGAAATTGTAACGAAACTCAACGAATATATCAGGTCACACACATCGGAGTCGACGAAAGAACGACAAACGAAACTAGTTTCTTAATATTCTGGTGGATTCCGGTTCCACAAAATATTATATTCGAGTACCTACCATCAAAATCAATTTTGGATTCAAACATATGGGAGAATCACACATCTTGGATAGAGGGGACAGAACATCGCTTTTATAATTTAAAACCGTTTACAAATTATAATGTTACAGTTTATGTTCGCATTCAAGGAAATGATACAGTTTTTCCACCATACTTATACTCTAATATAACAACATCCGAGGGCATACCATCAGCACCTGAAAATATTCAAGTTTTGCAGGTTAACGGTTCAAGAGTTCGTGTATCCTGGACAAAACCAAAAGAAATTTGTGGAAATCTTGTATCATACAATATATATTACACCAAAGAAACAAAAGATTCAAATACGGTCGAACAAGCGACTGTTATAAAAGTAAGTTCGTCGGAAACTAGTTACATAATCGATTCATTTGGTGATACTTATTCAACATACAAATTTTGGATAAAAGCGAAAAATGGAAAATACGAATCACCATCATCTAAAGTTGAACATTTAGTGTTTGATGATGTGAAAAATATAGATTCACTAAATGGTTTAAAAGTCGAATCAAATACTCCAGAAAGTGTAGTCCTTTCATGGAACGCGATTGTAGGTGCTGATGGATATTTAGTACAGCCAGTTCTACCACAGTCTTATCCCAAAATCGAACCTATTTCTACGAAAAATTCAACGGTTACACTAAAAAATTTGGTACCCGGTGAACAATACACTGTGAAAGTATTGGCTTTCGCTAAAAATTATTATGGACGACCATCTACAACAGTATTCAGTCGAGATGGCGATCCATTACCAATCGTTGAAGGTGCATCAGTCTATCAAGATGAAGCCAAGGTTAAATTCCGATGGTCCGCTGTTTCAGCCAAATTAGGAGAGCCAATAACCTATGGTGTCTATTATGGAACTACTTTAGATGAATTATTCGAAAGTAAGTTTTAGGTTTACTCACGCATTTAAACGAAATTGATAATTAACTTTAATTTTTTTTTTATTTATTAGAACCTCGATTAGAAACCAAAGAATTACATGCTGAATTCAAAGATTTATTGTCGTGTGAATCATACATATTTGCTGTGGGTATTATTAAACCAATTGGTCCAGGGCCAATCGGAAGTAAGCCAAAGATGGTGGACACTGTACAAAATGTAAATAAACCGCCACGCAATGTAAATGTTGAGGTAGATGAGGAGAAACATGAGTTGATTTTGACTTGGGAACATAATTGCCCGTTAGCTACTGTATATCCGGGTTATTTGGTAAGTTACAATAATAAATTTGAAACTATCTTTTTATCTGTGCAAAAGCTTAAACAGAAAAGAGATAGAGTTAGATTTAAATTTTAATGCGGTTTAATTCGATAATGAAGTGAAATTCCTTTTTTGACATTGTTGCAAAACGCTAATGTATTTATGACTGTCTTATAATAGAAGGTTTCATTTTGCCTATTAAAATTAGATACTTGCAAGCAAGTACTTAAATGTATCTTGACTAAGGTTACAAATGGGAAAGCAAACAATCTTTGTTTGTTTGTGTTTATCTTTGCAATCTTTTCTCGGGCTCAAGACACTCCCAACTCTTTCGCAGTTCGCTTTTAACCTCATATCTTACGCAGTAAGTAGCCAAATCGAGAACCCATTTTTGGCGTAGACCACCTGCACATTTCATTACTTCAGGCCAGCCTATAGAACTGACGTGAAAGGTGGGTCGGCCCATGAATTCTGTACTCTCATTGTGCCTTAAAATAAAAATAAAAAAACCTCTTGATTACTTGTAAATCGAAATTTATTTGATTTTCGACAGTAGCCTATAGATTTCTTGTAGTTAGTGTGATGAATCTCAAGGTATATGTAATTTCAAATATGTAAACATAACAGAGAAGCATTTGAGCAGTTGTCAGTAGATGATTTAGCAAAGATACTGACCACAAGTCTTTGCAAGTACTTGAAATACGCAAATAGAAAGTAACTACGAGTAACTTGAATAATCATTCTACCTATTTTCAGAAGTACACGGGCCTGTACTACTTAGGGTTCGTCTGGTACCAATTTCTTGAACTACTTGCAGTCATGTGCAAACGCTTATTCTGTTTTGATTGCAATGCAAAAATCTTGATTCTCTACATTCAGAAGTTTTATGTCGCCCGTTTAAACAAGTTAGACAAAAACAAACAACAAATTAAATCTAAAAAATATCGGTAATTTGCGATAAAATGATTTGGCTTACAAATTTCACACACATCCGGTTTAATTGTTTGATATTTCTCATTGATACGAGCGCTTTAAAATGGGATTCTTGTTTAGACCAAAAATATGACAACGATCCTGTAAGAAATAATGCGACCAAAATATGACAACGATCCTGTAAGAATTCTATCATTGGTTTCCAGGTTGGATTTGTATTTAATTTGTTTGGTTGGGTTTGTATTTTAATTTGTATTTAATTTAAACTCGTTACGTTCTTTAACAGTATAAACTATTACCACATCACTCAACCCCTCTGTCATCTAAGAGATGTTGCAATTCTGACTTGGATTTCCTTTAAGCTGGCTTTATAATAAAAATTGTCCCGTGCGAGTTTAAAACCATCATAACAAAATTCTATCTCATCAATCATACCTTTGGCTTCACCATCTAAATTTCCGATAGTAAAATTTTTTTTCTGTGATTGTGAATCTAAATAATTTTTCGAATTAACAAACGGTTTATGTACATTTGGTTCTCCATTGGACTTCTGTAAATGTCTGTTGTACCGTTTCGACTTCGTCTACTTCCGCTAAAACAATTATAAACATTTTGAACTCTCTACATAATTCTCCTTACCGTTTATAGTCCTTAGAAGCTTTAGATTTACGATTTGCACTATCCTTCGAAAGATGATTGAAGTAACTCAAAACCAAGAAAAACTTGATCTTAGCTTATCCAATTCATGCAAACCTTTGAGTTTGCTACTTTTAACGAAATAATCTGTATTTTTCTGGGACTGGCTTGACTTCAAATTTTATTAAATTTCTGAAAAATTTCTTACATTTGTCTATCTAACTGATACATGAGTTCTAGATTTTCGATGCAATGCATAAATCGTAAATATTCAAATCAAAATCAGTATTCTTACTGCCAAGTCTAAATGGCATAGTTATTGCTGTCTTTACAAGATATTGTAACCGAGTAAGTAGATGTTTGGAACGATAATACTGCCTAATGCCCGAAAACCGATTAAAATACAAGTACATATATAATGTGATTTTGGGTGATTTACCTTTAATCGGTTGGTGGATGGATCTAGTTTCTGATTGTTCAGTCAATGGTTTTCATTGTAAAGATTTTTTGAATTAAATAAAAATGGCGGTTTCTGCGAATATTCGCCTCATCATTTATTTATTCCTGCCTTGTTAAATTAAGTTATACAAATAAATGTAAATATTATTAATAAACAGACCTTGGAAATACAGAATAAAAAATTCCGAAAATTGCTTTTAAACAAAATCAACTTACAGCCATGGCTCGAAATTGTCTCTTGTAAGCGGTTATTACAATTCAATAAATATACAGGCTAAAAAATTTGGTTTTATATTTTTCTTACAGATCTCAATAAAAGAATTAACACACAATCAAACTTCCATTTACCAATTAAACTCATCACGAAGTAAAGTTCTCTCGCATACGTTTGTCAATATACCAGAAGGTGCTAGATACGAAGTAAATATTTCAGCAAATCATCCAAAAGCACAACCAGCAACAGTTTTTTGTGATGGTATCCCATTACCACCGCCAACTAATGTAAATATATGGGCAAAACTGAATGGCAGCTTTGTAATTAATTGGAAAGTTATGGAACATCTTGACGATGGGTGAGTTGTTAAAATTGTTATATACACATCGTATAATTTATTTAATCGATTCTATTTATTTAGTTTTTCCTACGAAGCTGTTGCTTTCAATGGAACGATACGAAATTTTACAAATATTTCACCAGTAGCCGTGTTAATATCAAAGATTCCTCCAATTTTATTGCATCCAGATGACTTGGGTGGATCAGACGCAGCAGGAAAATTCTTTACAATAGGTGTACGACTGAAATCCTCTGAAGGTTATGTTTCGGAAATAAAAGAGTTGGAATACATTGAAATACAACCAGATGCGGCATGGTTAACAAGTGTTTTACCATCATCAACATCATCATGGCTTTTTGTATTGCCGGTCATATTGATAGGAGCTTTAGCCAGTGTTATTGTATATTTAATTCAACGACAACGTAGAATACAGAACTCTTTTAGCCGTTTTGCCAATTCACACTACGATACTAAAACAGGGGCAACTAGAATTGGTGATACTTTGGAGGAAGACGAACATCAGGAGACCACATCGACTCGATTTGCTGATGACGAGCCTCTAGTTATAGCGTAATTTTTTTTTTATAAATAATATAGATTATATAATGTGAAGTATATTTTAAACTTGTAATGATTTAAATGACCAAATTTGACATTAGAATAATTGAAGATATGTAATTTTCATTCCTTTAAATTGTTTTTTTTTATAATATTGTGTTCCAACATTCAAGAAGTTAAAAAGGAAAATTGGCCTCAAATTTTTTTTTTATTTATTTATTTTTATCAAAATACCTCAACAAAATATAATTTTATGTAACATCGTTATTTCAATCAATGATACTCTTAATCATATATTGTGAGAACATAGATGGATTTAGTGATTACCTCGTTTTATATTTCTTTAGAAATAATATTTTTGCTGTGATTAATTTTTAATTTAGAAGAAAGACAACAGAAATGATTAATTTGTTAATATTTTTTTTTATCTATATTTATATAAACATAACTTTTTAATTTTTTGTTTTGTTTGAAGCCGAAAAACGGGGTAACATTTTTTTTGCTTGTTTTATTTAATTTTATTATGTGTACATAATGATTGAATATGAGGCTTTTTATTTTTAAATATTATTCTATTATTTTATATTTCACTTGTTCAAAATTTATACTGTCTTTTCCTTTAAAAAAAGAAAACTGACGAATTCTTGATTATCATATATCATTCGCATTACCTACTATTGCCTTAGAAAAGCATCCATTTTATCATCGACGGTAACTATCAAGTAAATTAATATCACGGATCAATGAACGTTCAGAGTTTCATTGTTATTTATAATATACAATAATCTTGTTTAATTGAAAATAATTATGATTTAATTGACTAAGATTTCCTTCACCTAATTGCATTTTATAAAATTTGTAGCTCAAGGTATTCAAAGAAGAGATTTTAGAATTCATTGGTTGCCACTAAAATATACAAAAAAATAATGGAACTGATTTGATTTTAATAACAAAATGTTGATTTAATTTTTTTTTTTTATAAATTATTATTTATGATTATTTATGTAATTATTTTATTCTAATCCTTTTTTATTAAGGTTTTGAAATTTCATGAAAACTGTCTAATTATATGTACGATGGAAAAATATATTTGTTTGAATATGATGCAGTATACATTTATAGGTTTTTGTATTGTGGGTTGGAAATGAAGAATATTAATCGTTTTTAACACTATTTTGATTTTTTATTAGACCATAATAATGATGTAAAAATGAATTAAATAATAACCTTATATATAATACATACCAATTTAATAAAAATAAAAAATTGACTGTGTGAACATTTTTTTATATGTAAATAAAATTAAATATGAAATAAATACATGAAAAATATAAAAAAAAAACATCTCTAAATCTTTTTATATTAAACTAAAACTGCGTTTCTTTATTCGCTCCCGATAGCTGCTCTCGAGAGTCGTCATTTTTGATACCTAAATTTAAATTTTAAGCGCTATTAGTAAACTAAATTTATTTAACATCAACCAATCATTTTTAATTCAATTGTTTAGAAAAATCTTGATATAAAAAATATTTGGCTCTACCTATTTATACGTAGGTCTATCGGGAGTCACTTTTTATATGACGGCTCTCGATAGCAGCTATCGGAGGCGAATAAAAAAACGCAGCTTATATTAAGATATACAGGTACATTCATTTTTAAATTCAATTTTAACTAAGTCGCATTATCAGCTGAATCGGCAACACCCGCCATAAGTAGTTCTGAAAATGTTATTAAACTGTTACATAATATACAGGAACTTATCCAGGAAAAGCGAAAAATTCGCCGTCAACGGCAACAAACAAAATCACCGTTTTTGAAATGGAAATTAAATGGAGCTATTAAAGAACTAAGATTTGCATTGCGGAAAGGAGAAAATCAGAGCGTCCCAGGCAACCGAGGACAGATTATTCTGAGTGGAAGGCGACAAAAAATTAGACCAATAAACTGAAAGCCACCGATTAAACTTCCCGTTGGAAATTGGGTGAGAGGTAATGAAGAAAAAGCCAATGCTGTAGAACAGTATTCGCACCAAACAACCAGCTAATTATTTCGTGCTACCCGAGCAAATGGATGACGATTTATCGTTTAAACCTATAAAGTATAATTAAATTAAAAATAGCATAAGCCCGAAAAAGACACCAGGACATTATCGTATTACTGGAAAAATGGTAAGGGAATGGCCAAACAAACGCATAAAATTAATAACATTCAAATTCAACCCGACCAATGCCGACCAGTTGTATTTCTCAAAAGTCACTTTCAACAAACAAAGCTTTCATCATATCCTCCAATAAGCAGGCTGCCTGCAATAGTGCAATCTCAAAGATATTTGAAAATATCTTACTAAGAAAATTGAAACCAGTATTATTAGAAGAGCGGTACATCATTCCAGACTAGAATTTGAGTTCGGAAACCAACATGGTACCACAGGACAAGTACACAGAATTGTAAATGCAATCAAAAGCACCTTCGAGGAATATTGCTCTTCTTGGATATCGCACAGATCTTTTATAAAGTTTGGCACGATATACTAATACACTGCGCCAATTAAAAAACGGAACAGAAATTTTCTTCGAAAAAATACCCAGAAAAGGCGTCTAAAAAAAAAATTTGCTGCTGTTTAAAACTGTAAACGAACTTGCTCGATAATTCATTCAAAAATCCAAATCGGCCATTTTATAGAGAATTTAGAAACCTTGCAAAATGATACTAGGCAAATTTCTGTGCGGCCACTCCTTGTCGAGTTATTGAGGCCAAGGAGGAGCTGATGCAACAATGGCAGGCAAGATGGGAGAATGCAGACCCCGGAGCCTGGACGAGGCAGCTCATTCCTAGCATCAAGGAGTGGGTGGAAAAAAAGCATGGTAATACCGACTTTCATCTGACACAGTTCTTATCGGGTCACGGCTGTTTCAACAGCTACTTCTGTAGGATGCACATTACGGAGACATCTAACTGTTGTTATTGCAGAGAAGAGGACACAGCGGAGCACACCATAATATACTATCAAAAATGGCAAAGGGAGCGGCAAGCGTGCGCTGATCGGGTGGGACAACTAACGGCAAGGAACATAATTCCAAAGATGTTAGCTGAAGAAAGAAGAAGCCTGGAATGATATTTGTCAGATGATTAGGGTGATACTAACTCAGAAGATGAGAGACCGCATATCGAGTAATTCGAACTAGGTAGAACAAATTGACAACGGACATCCAGCGGCTGAAGTAATGCAAAAATTGCGATCCCAGTTGTTGCGAGGAGAAAGGGGAGGGGTTTTTAGTCGGTAAGAGTCCGGCACAGCGCCCATGAGGGTTTTCCCCTCCTCTACACAAAAAAAAATATATTCAATTTGAAATATGAGTTTTGGTACCAGACGAACAGAATTTAGCAGCAATAACAAAATACCATATTGAAGCATGAGGGGAAACACAATTCAACAACCAAGAGGGGAAATTTTTTTAGATTTTTTCACGTTTTGTTGATCAACATTTTGGTTGGTTTTGCGCACTTTTTAGTTATGTGCGCCTATTATAACAAGAATATTTAAATAACATTTTCTCATCATCCGGGTTTCTTTAAATTTCTGCTCGCCTGGTAAATTAGATTTACATTTTAATTTTTAACAGGCAAACAGAACTAGTTCAATTTGAAATATGAGTTTTGTTTGGGTGCACAGAAGAAAGATTAACGAAAGATGTATTCTGTGGTATCAGGCAAACAGAATTTCGCAACAATAAAAAGTACCATATTGTAGCATGAGGGGAAACAGAAGTCTACAAGGGGAAACAGAAGTCTACAAGGGGAATTTTTTTAGATTTTTTCACGTGTTATGTATTTTGTTGATCCTCATCGTAGATCAACATTTTGATTTTGCGCACTTTTTGGATATGTGCGCCACATTATAACAAAAATATTTAAATCAAATTTTCTCATCAAACATTTTGTTTTCTTTTAATTTCTGCTCACCTGGTAAAACCGATTTAAATTTTAGACAAGCAAAACAGAATACAAAAAATACTCGAATTCAATTTTTCAATTTTAAAAGTACCAGGCGAACAAAATTTAGCAGCAATGAAAAATACCATATGCATGAGGGGAAACAGAATTCAACAAATAGGAGGGGCAATTTTTTTAGATTTTTTAACCTGGGGTGAGATGTTGTAACCATCACGTTTTTCGCTTCGATGCATTTTCGATAGAATAACGGTATTTTAGAACTAAATTGTTTTAAAATTTTATATTTTTAACAAAGCAGTACAGTTATTCTATCGAAAATGCATCGAAGCGAAACACGTGATGACGACATCTCACCCCTGTTTTTAAAACAGAACTAAAAAAACATATAATTTTTGTTACTCGAATTCAATTTGAAATAAGAGTTTTGTAGCAGGCGAGCAGAATTTAGCAGCGTGTAATCGATGAAATAATACGGGATTTGGTTGGCACAGAGAGTTTGGAAATAAATCGTACGGTATCTTTCACGTTGTTCAAAAATAACGTTTTCTGTTAGAATTTAATAGGCGGAGAACAAATAAGATTCAACATGAATTTTCTAGGTTCGATCTTGATGCGAAAATTTTATTTGAAATATTTTTTTTATAATTGGCAAATATAACTTGTATAAACATTTTTGTATATTTTGCAACAGCCCTAACCATGTCATTAACATGCTCTAACCATGTTTTTATTTTGAATTTATTTGAGATTTTTGAGAAATGGCGATATGGCCATATATGGGTAAGTACAAAAATTGTTATTGTCATCATTGTCATTGTTTGTATATTTTGATTGCGTAAAACGTAGAAATTTAGTGTAAGTATCATACATGAAATGACAGAAGTGGTAGCATGAACGGCTATAAGATGCAAGGTACCGAGTTCGATCTTATCTAGCTACAAGTAAAAATGTAATTTTTGATATTTACAAGATATAAATTATTTCAATTCGTACAACGGACAAATTCGATAAAATTCTCACAAATATCCAAATTATAATGCAACAATAATGTTAATTATTTAAAAAAAAAATCGCGCTAGTGTTTAAATCAAACCCCAGACATTTTGCACAAAAGTACAATACACGTCCTCTTTTAAGCGAAAGCACATGTTTTAGCACTTTTAGCAGAAACGTTCTCTACTAAATGTAGTACGTATGCCCTAACAGAAATTTGCTATGCACGACTGCATAAAACAAACAAATTAATATGAATTCCTACATGATGTGATAGCTGAGGTAGTAAAGTAATGGACTGGAGTGATGAAGGTAGTTCGATGTCGATGCCCAAGCAAAGTAACTATAATACTAGTAAAACACTTGACTTTTTAAAGCTAATAAATATTCTTATATTATTAAAGCTAATAAATATTCTTATATTATTATGAATATATTGTCAACTTTTAAGAAATTTTACAACTCAATCAACGTTAAACAGAATGCAGATAAATGTTTCGTTGTTTAGATTCTCCTACCTGTCGACAATTGTTGTTTTTAATGGGAAGAACTATTTGAATTACTTGTTATATTTGCTGTTATTTTTATATCAATTATTTTATAATATCAACTCAGCACGGAAACGATCGACGCCATTTTTTAATTTACCGAAAACCGAAATTTTATTCAATTTAATTGGCTATAAAAACAGAAAAGTTAATTTGATTAACCAGGCGAGCAGATTAAGCAGAAATTAAAAAAAAAAACCTTTTTTTTTCATCAAAAATGTGCATAAAAATTTTTGTTACTTTACCAGGCGAACATAATTTAAAAGATAACAGAATTGTCAGCAACGTGACATTATTTTGTATCAAAGCGTGCCACTTTAAGTTATGTGACATTTGAACATACAAAATAAAGTCATATTGCTGACAATTCTAGCTTCTTGTAATTAATTTCTGCTCGCCTGTTAAAATGACAAAAAATTTTTGCGATTTTTGATGAAAAACAAAAAGTTTCTTTTAAATTTCTAAATAAAAATTAACTTTTTTAATTAAAAAGGCAATACTCGATAGCAACCACCCAAATAGAAAATTTGGAGCTTTTTATTACAAAAAAAAAAATTCCTTCAGCTGCGAGGATCGAACTCGAGACCTCAATCGTTTTAATCTGCTCCATAAATTAAATTCGAGAAAAAGAATAATTTTTGGAAATTTTAATTCAATATGTTACGTAATTAAAATTTAATGAGCTCATTATTGAGCATAAACGTAAATACATGTCTATGACTTTTATGTGCTACACTCCTTTCTGCTTTTTTGTTTTGGTTTTGTATTTTCCTATGTTCTTTGGCTTCAGTGTCCGCTTTTCTAACTTCCAAAGCATTTTTGACTGGGATACCCGTAATGTGCAAAGCCGGCAACTTTTTCCTCTGCCTTCGTTGTTTAGGAGCTGCACAGGGTAATGAAGGCAGACCAAAAGGTGATTTATAAGATGGGCCAGCTATACCACGATTTACGTCAGCTGAATTACCGTAGGCTAGCTCATGAGATGACCCAGCTATATGTTGACTTCAGCTGCTGAACTAATTTGGACTAACTCGATATTGTTTGTGAGTAACGATGGTTCTGCCTCGTTGGGGTGGTTGGCATAAATTTCGGCGGCATTGTGCGGATTTTCTGTAGTCATTGACGGCCCAAAATCAAAGTCGCTGAAAATTTGAGAGTTAATTGAAACTAAACCGGTAGCTCTGAAACCTTGTGCTGCATTTGTTATTGTGGCAACCGTACTATAGGGTATACTAAATAACCCAGCTATATCCCTTATGTTTATGATCCTTGATGATTGGTCCCGGATTTTGAGTTAGATAATCGTTGCATGCCCGGCTGTAAGCTGTCTTAAACGGACCATAAAACGCGACGTCCAGCGGTTGCATTCGATGACTCGTATGTGGAGGAAAACCTATTACATTAATATGATTTTCTCTACATACATAAATTGACGGCATTTAATGTCACGTGAGATGAATGGTTATAAAAGTATTGGATTCTCCTGGCTAGACCGTACATTTTTAATGAAATGTTCTAACCATTTTACGAAAGCGTCTGCATTCATCCAACCTGACTCATTACACACACCTGAAGAACCCGGGCGTGCATTGTTTAAAAAATGCAGCTGCATCCGCACTCTAGGAAAAATGAAGAAAGGCGGAACGTAATTGCCAACAGCACTGAAACAACACGCTACGCTGACATTCGTACCTCTCTCGGCAGACGATACTTTAATAACTCGGCGCTGTCTCGTTGGACTTAACACAGTAGGTGTCTTCGTGGGAACAGTGGAGCAGCCTATTTCATCCACATTGTATATCTGATGGGGGCTCGTAATTTGTAGTGGCTAAAATACCTTGATACAAATCAAAGAAAGCTTCAACATTTGGCTTATTAAAAGCCGATAGTCTCGGCCGCAGAGGTAGCTTCAGGCTTACTAAAGGAAAATTTAAATTTAGCCATAAAGCTATGAATGAAGTCTTTACCGACTTTCCTTTTTCTTTATTAAAATGGTGAGGTATATTTAGAGACTCAGCGTAATCAAATGCTATTCTCGAAAATTGTTCAGTTGTTACACCGAAAGCTCTTTTATCTAAATCGTGAACATACTGTTTGAGCTTCATAAGCTGTTGTCAGTGAACGTTGGTTTGAACCGTCCAGCTCTGGTCGGTAAAGCCTGAAAATCAAACCATATTTTTAAATCAGTTATTTTTATGGTGAGACTGGGAAGGGAAGAAAACCCCACCATAGCACACTTACATTCTCCGAGTATTTCATGGCGTAACGCCTTAATGTAGCTTCAGGTAAATTGTATTTTTTAGCCATTGCATTTACAGCAGCACCTTCTTTCACTTGTTTCATAGCATAGCGGTCATCGATTCATGAGACCACCCATGCCTATTTGTTTTCCTTTCATATATTTTACCCATGTCACACTACAAATACAATTTACAAAACCATCAAAATAATTTATGAACAGGTCGGGTAAGATGACGAGTTCGTCATTTTGTCCGCTTAGTGAATTCGTTAACTTAGCCGACCCGCCGTTTTTTAAAGTTTAAGCTTGAAAATATATTTAACAAAAATATCTTCCAAGTTTAGTTATTAATTTACACATTAGAATAACACACAATTTAAGAAAAAAATTAAATTAAAACAATAGCACTTACCCGATTTAAATGTTTTTAGATTTTCTTATCCTTTTGTTTCACAACCAATTTGCACGTAAACACATAGAATGATTTATCACAACTAAAAAATGTCTGTTCTCGGGGATTTTTATTTTATAACGTATGGAACGCATGCGCAATACTATGTAAAACAAGGAAATAGTGCTACCTATGGGAAATTTCATGAAATTAACGATTCGTCATCTTATCCGATTCGACATTTTACCCCTCCTTCCCCTAAGTGTAATTTGTTAACTTAAGTTTGTTGTAGAAATTGTTAACTTAAGTTTGTTGTAGAAGTTCCAATGACCAAGTATTCAGTGGTACAACTACCACAAACAAGTGCAATAGTAGGCCGAAAAACAGAGGGAAACAGTAAGTAATAAGAAGGAAGACGGTCAAAACATAATTCTTGAAAAAGTTCTAAAAAATATAGAAGCCTTAAATTTAAGGTTACTAAAACAAGAACAAAGCCTGGATGTTAGAAATAAACGGTTAAATAAGCAATACACAGTGAATGAAATCATTTCCATGATGTACTAATTCTATGAAGATGAATAATAATACATTCAGAATCGCCAATTGGAATGCAAATGGGCTGTTGCAACCAATTCCAGAGTTAGAAATTTTTCTAAGTTTAGAAAAGATTTTTATTATTATTGATTGAAGGGCCATGTGGGCGATAAGTCACCTCGCACTGCGACCTAAAAGATCTATTGTGCTGGACTCTACTTAATTATTCGTCCAGTCAATATTCAGAATCTTAATGTATCTGATAATACTACTGGCCGGTACAAGATACATACTATCCGGGCTCATTGTTCTCCCTCCTAGATATTGCAGTCTTTGCTGGAAAATGGCTGGGCATTGGCTAGAGCATGTTCCGCTGTTTCCGCTTCCAGATCGCAGAAGCGGCATCCATCTGTCGTACTTAGGCACATCTTCTTAAGGTGATACCTTAAGGGGACATGACCTGTGAGGAAGCCAGTAAGCAGCCTCAACTCTGGTTTCCTAAGTTCAAGACACTCCTTAACCCTGACAGACGAAGGTGATATAAATTTCTTCGCCTGTCGCAAACCTGGAATTCTGCGCCAGTAGGAGGACTTTTGAACATCCTCCCAGCGTTTTACTGCTGCTCTAAGGTGTCCCTTAGTGACGCCGCAGAAGGGTTCTGGTCCAATAAATGGAGAGGCAGAACCCTCATGGGCGAGGCTATCAGCTGCCTCGTTTCCTTCGATTCCAGTATGACCTGGCACCCACATAAGTGTTACCTTATTTGAGCCTGCCAGATGTTTAATAACCTTCATACAATCCCATACCAGCCTTGACTCAACGGTACAAAACCTAAAAGCCTTTAAGGCCGATTGGCTGTCTGATACAATATAAATCTTTGCATCGTTTAGGCCTTTTGCTATGCCTATCCTAGCGCAAAGTTCTATAGCATGTACTTCAGCTTGAAAAACGGTAGCATTGGTACCCAAGGACTTCGAGAGGGTAGTGCCACTCACGTGTATTCCTATACCCCCGCCCCATCTTCCGTTTTCGATCCATCTGTAAACCATACCATGAACCCTCGCTGATGGTCCACCTGCACTCCACACATCCCGGTCAGGATGTGTGGAGTGCAAGTGGACACAGGTAACCTAGGTTGGAGTGGCTGCTTACGCACACTTAGACCGGTGACGGTCCATTGTGATACAGGTAACCTAACACAGAATGGTTTGTGGAAGTCCGGTTTAGCTGGCATACAGTCGGAAGGCATTCCTATGGTAGGGTCTGTCTGAAATTCCTTAAGGATTTCCAGATGACCCACCATATTGCCTGGTTTGATATTTCCTTCCGCCTGCATTTTCAGGGCCATAATTGCAGCATCCTTTTTAACATACAGGTGTAACGGTGTCACTCCTAGAAGTGACTCCATCGCCGCGGTTGGACATGATTTCATTGAGCCCGTAACACCGATGCAGGCTATACGCTGAACCTTATTCAATAAGGAATTTCTTTGAATCGAATTTTCGCACGCCTCCCACTGGCCGACGAGGTAATACCCAAATTAGCCAACTCGTGATGAATAATTTTATTTTGCCATTCTTTACGAACCCGTTGCAATTCATTACTTACACCGACGAAATTCGTACCGTTATCACTCCATAATTGACTACATTGCCTATGGCGGCTGGTGAATCTTGCAAAAACTTAAACAAAACACCAGAACCGGTCATTTGATGGTTACCGGAACTAGCTGTTGTACGAGCCTTACGTCCCGCAAAATCAACCTCAGACACAACAAAAGAGAATGCCTGGCTGGTTCTGGCTGGTGGTGATGACGAACCCATTCAATTGTTTGGTAGCTACTCTCTTAAATCGTATTCAAATATGACACTAATTGATGACTTTGTCCATAATGGCACGCAAATTTGGTACACAAAACTTGCAATGAATGGCGGCCATTGTCAATTATGTTGCACCGTGGAAAGTACGTGCATGACCAGCGGCCAAAGCTTTGATTTGGAGTGAATAATTATTTGGTGCTTCATTTCCAATGGCAGATTTATGATTTTGCTAGTCATCCGACGATTAACACATAATCAATAGATGACACAATTTTGAAATAAATGGAACAACTTTCTTGGGCGCAGGGACGCCACAGTGGAAGGCTAGTGTAACAGTGGCACCAAATTTCGAAATGCTAAAAACGAGTTTATTAAGAGACGCTGCAAGGACATTTCGTGAAGATTCGATTGCGATTCAACCCCCCTTGGTGAGTCCCTTGAGGGAGAGGCCTTTGAATGACTGATCCATGATGTGAAGGTTAATATGATGAGTGTTGTCCACGCACACGCCTGGTGACGAGTTGGGTGCCTCATTAAAGTATTGACTTAGGTTGGAGAGCCAGAGGTTGGAGCTCCGAACCAGAATGGGGAGTGGGAGGGTTTGGAAAGGTAAAAAATCTGGAAGCGGGAGACGTCATCGTAGTAGAAGATGAGAAAACTCCATTGGGAAGTTGGCCATAAGGATCAGTAGGTGAAACAATTTGGGGTGCGAAAGGTCAAGTAAGACAAGGGATTGTTCGTACCATTGCTGTGGTTTATAGAAAGCCAGCAACGAAGCTTGCAGTGATCAACGTATAAAATATTTTTGTAAAGAACAATGACATTTTCAGTAAAACGAAGTTTCATACAACGAAATTTTGTTATATGGAAATGCGCTATGGCTAGCTAGCCATATGAGTTATTACGAAGTAAAATAAAAAACTATAAATTTTCCGGTCCCATTGGCATCTTTATAAGAATGTTTCACTGTAGACACAGTGCTAATGCAGTGCTCGATGGTGCCTCAAACGGAGGAACTTATCGAATGAGATGAACGAACCGTGCCAAGGATGGTTAACCAATTTAAGTTGCATTGGAGAGGGTTCAAAATCAATATCAAGAGCAAAGTTCTAATTATGTTTCTAATTAAAGCTAGTATATTTCAAAATTAACACACGCACACACTATTTCTGAAATGGATAATAATTAAAACCCGATTTATATTCAAACTTCTTACGCTCCTTCTTTTCTTGATCTTTTCTGGCTTTCTCCACCATTTCCTGTACTTCTGGGCGATATGCAGGCGGTTTCATTTCATCATCTAACGTGCATTTAAATGTTTCTGGTTCTTTTACTTTGAAGACGTGACGACGAAGAATATCAATATCACGACCATACTCCTCTTTCAAGTCATCGACCATAACAGGCGATGAATCGAATTTTAACAAAAATTGGCTGCCCAGTTTATGTACTCCACCATGAGAACTAATTTTAAATGGAAGTTCACGGGTTCCTAAATTTTCAATTTTACGAATTACTCCACCTTTGTCGAGGATAGAAGTGGCAGTGCGTTTAAGTGTTGAAATAAGTTCAGGCTAGAATAAAATAGAATTTCGTCGGTATTGTACATTCAAATTGCAAATTATATAAAACTTAGCTAGTTTCACTTACTCTGGTCATTTGTCTTAATAATAATGATAATTCATAGCTCGGCATTTTGAATGTTTTAATTCAGAACTCGGATTATTAAAAATATTAAAACTTTCCCTAACCTCACAACTGAATGTCAAAATGACATTACGAAATGGTATAAAACTACGATCTAACCTAATATAATTATCCCTAGATCCAAGACGTGTGTTTTTGTTTATCTACAGTTTTACTAAAATTAGAAATCATAATTTTAAATTAAAAAATGAATAATATTTGGAACAAACGCAACTTAAAACCCCCAATGATGGCGAGTTATACAACTAAAATAACAAAATTTCCATGTAACAATGATTTAATTTATTTTGTTAAATATCTAACCTCACATTTCATTACATTTAGATGCTAAAGATATTGCCGAAACTCTGGATTTGGTTCAAAAGTATTACAAATATCAAACCAAATTTCATGAAGCCATGTTAATAAACCAACAAATATTATATATACGGCATATACAATTTCGAACTGATATAGGATTTCAAAAACTGCAAAAAATTAAATCGGCTTATAATCGAATGGCCACTATGAATGTTTCAGCGCTGCTAACAAAAATTTTAAATTCCATTTCAATGGAAAAATATAATGATTCGATACAGCTTCCAACGCAAGAGACATTTGAGTATTTGCTGATTAAATTAATGGGTTTACTAAAACTGCTTATTAGAATTGTAGAATTATCGAAAGAAGCGGCTGAGTGTTTTGTTAAGCTAACAAATCTATCTTTTTTTGTTGAACTAACAACTATGCTGCTTGCTAATTTATCGGATATCTATTGCACTGGAAGTGATATGGCACGAAAAACTATCAATCATTACAATATACTTATAAAATACTATTCAGCTTTAAAACCAAGTAAACGGAAATGGGGATTACCCGAAAATTTTCAATTTCCAGAAAATCTTGATGAATTCATTTCTCAAGATGAATCAAACGTGATAAAGTTTAAAAATTTTCAAAATTGGAATGCAGATGATTTGGTTGGTTTAAAAGTTGGCAATCACCCGAAGATTCATGTTAATAAATTAATTCAACAAATTGATATTGGTTGTGAAATATCCCGAAATGAGGTGGATGTTCAGGTCGGAATTATAAAAAAGAAAAAAAAAATTTAAATGTTTTTGCACGAAATATCTAAGCAATTTTCTCAAAAGATTTGTACGACTCTGAAATGTAAAATAATGAAATAAAACAGGACACGTATATTAATGAAAATTCCAATTTATTTTATTTGGACCATTGTATTGTTTACAATTATAAACTATTTTAATGGGATAAATCTGGAACTGTGTGTAGCACCAATACCTGGCCTACCGTGCTTAACTGGTTTGTAAGTTAAAGAAAATTCACCCAAGTAATGTCCAATCATCTCTGGTTTTACTTCAACTTGATTGAATGTTTTTCCATTGTACACCCCAATAATTGATCCAACCATCTCAGGTACCACAATCATATTTCTCAAATGAGTTTTAACAATTGCTGGTTTTTCTAGTGGTGGCGCCTCCTTCTTAGCTTTACGAAGTTTCTTAATCAGCGCCATTGGTTTGCGTTTTAGTCCTCGGGAAAAACGTCTTCTGGCACGGCTATGCATTAATTCCACTAGTTGGTCATTTGGCATATCAAGAAGTTGATCCAAATCAACTCCACGAAATGTGAATTTCTTGAATGTACGTTTTTTCTTCTGGCTTTCATCTACTTCCGCCATGATGGTTGTTTCTTCGGCAATGTCCAAAAGCAAAAGGAAAGATTTAAAAATGGAATAGAACAAATGTCAAAACAAAAAAATTGTACATGTGATTTTGGTACAATTTTTATTCAAAATTTCATTTAGACTGAAGTTAGCGACGCTGGAGAAAAGATAGTTTAATTAAACACCCCAAACAGATAAGCGGCGCTCTACGCCTGACTTTGCTTCTCTTCGTCCCTTTCTTACAACAAATATTATCATAAAAAAATATTTGTTTAAGACTTATTACGACCAAATTTAAGTTCAAAGGACGTGTCCGAACCTTGTGATAATTTTTCCAGCTGTAATAATTATGACTGACATTATTTTGTATGCAACCAAATTATCACAGCCACTACGTGTTGTAAATTTGACACTTCTGTAATAATATTCATAAACAAAAGCGCGCAATAACAATAACTAAGCCGTATTACGTTAATTTATTTCTAAACAAATAGTACAAATAAAACTTATTGCAAAATATAGAAAAGAAAATTATTTACTCCTGTCAAAATTATTACAAAAAAAAAAAATATCACAAACTTCGGACACGTTCAAAATTAGGTATTTATAACAATTGTCTTTCTCATATACCCGTTTGGGTGTAAATTTTAGCTAAAATTATAAGTTTACAGTGCGAGCAATAATTTTTCGGCATATTCCTCGTTTAGTTTGCTTACTTTATGTTTGCGCTACATTACCAAATATTATGGCTGTATGATACTCACTTTTTTTCCCACTTTTTCAGTGACTAGGTAAGACAAACGGAGTGAGATAAAAAATAAATATACAAAATATTTGTGAGAGTGAGTGTATACACCATAGATTTGGAAAAAATGTAGAAACGTCAAAAAAAAGTGGTAGCTCAACTTTTCTAGCAGTTAATCGAGCAATTATAGCAAAAAAAGAATTGGATTTGATTCCTTTTTTTTGACATTACATACTTTTTTCTGACATTTCCGAAATATTAGAGAAAATATTTGTATTTTGTATACCAAAGAGAATTTATTTGTTTATTTTTAAAATAAATTTAGTAAACAATTTTTCCATTTTTGTTCGCCATTATTGTTATGATTTTTTCCCCCTTTTTTAGATTTTTCTTTTGATACTGAAATACAATTTTGGGTTTGCATTGTTAATTGTTCGCCAAAATATTTGAAACGTGCATTTTTTTGTAAATATAAAAATTAACTTAACATATAAATTATTTCGTTTCAATTAATTGCGGCAGCTAATGCAAATTAATTCAATAATATGGTCCAACACAAAAAAAATGTTGATTCTATTTACAAATTTTGTTTATCCGAAACTTCAAAATATTTGCCTATAGTATTGTCTACACTACCCTTCTCTGTTTCGCTTTACTAGTTTTGCAGCACTTTATTGTACTTGAAAAAAAGTATCATACAGCCATTATATAAAGTAATATGGTGATACTACTCTTAACAGTCTCAACGTCAAAATCGAACAGATAATTTTTGGATAAAGTTCTGCCATATTGGCAAATAGGATGGAACTTGACTTTCCAAATCCATTAATACCATTACGATTGAAATGGAGTAGATAAAGTTCTGGTATACGGCCGGTTAGGACAGAACTAGGCTATTCCTTAACCGATTTTGATGAAATTGGACATCTACAACAGAAATCGGAGAAATGAGATTTTAAAATTACTTCTAATTCCGGGACGCTAACACTACCATTGTTTCACTCATGCTACGCGTGCTGTAACCCACCTTTTTTATTTTCCTTTGATTGTGATTAAATTTCCCGGCAGATGTTTAATAAATATGACAATATGAGAAACCTCACAAGCTACCAGATTCACAAAAACATCAACAGGCAATATTATAAAAGCTATTGTCTGTTAAAGTTTCTGTAAATCAGGCAGCTGTTGTTTATCTGCTGTGAGGCAGATCGAAAGTCGTTAAAGAAATAGCCAATTTCCATCCTAATTGGCCATTTTCCAGAACTTTATCTAAAAATTATTTTAGAATCCTATTTCGAACGCACATTCGAATTTCATCATAAACGGTTAAGAAATAGTTAAGTTCCATCCAACTTCGCCATATTCCAGAACTTTATCCAAAAAACATTTTAGAATCCCATTTCGATCGCACAAGTCAAAGTTCACAAAAATCGATAACATCTTGTTAGAGCTCTAATAGTGGCCTTTAAAGGTGAAGCAGCTGAGCTTTATAAACCACCCCGGAAAAAGATCGGAATAGCTATCTCGAAATTATGAAGGTGTTGGATCGAAAGTATGGCAGGGACCATAAGCGAGGGAGGAGAATCGCTACGGTAATTTGCATGAGAAATCGAGTGACTAGGTGCTTCTAGCATATACAAGTACGTCGGCCGATTACATGGAAAGGCCAAAAATTGAGATCCAGAGATACGCAAAGCGGTGATGTTGTCACCTGTGCGTTGACGAGCGAGACTGCACAAGCCATCACCAGCAAATCGTCAATGAAAATACACCGAGCGGAAATTGACACCAGCATAAACACAGAGTGGTCGGCACATCTCGCGAGACTACTGGGAAACAAGAAGGAAACGGGGAATATCACCATCTCCAGCGACGACCAAGCGGGCATCCGCATTTCGTGAGTAGCAAGAGGCGGTAACAACTTAACAAGCAAAGGCGACATTAATGGCACGAACTTCTTCCTCATCCGGATACGGGAGCAAATCGCACGATTGTTCGTAAAGATCTGATCTGT
Source organism: Tipula vernalis (assembly GCA_958295665.1). NCBI lineage: Eukaryota > Metazoa > Arthropoda > Insecta > Diptera > Tipulidae > Tipula > Tipula vernalis. Next base: position 109,177,919 of record OY282559.1, read on the forward strand.
GGAGGTGTACAACCACCTAACGGTGTGAAGTTACAAACGGCAACAGGAAGACAGTGCACAGATAAAAGGGAAAAAGAGTTGAATATAAGGTTCGAGACGTGAATATAAGGATCGAGAGAACTGTTTTCACCAACAATGCTGATTGTTGATATCGTGGATGAAGTCATTTTGGGAATGGACTTGATGAGTGTGAATGGCTTCGTGGTGGATGTTGGACGAGGAATATATAACTTACGATAACATCGAGTTACCACTTAAAACTAGCAGTGCAGGAGTAACTACCAGACGAATTATTGTTGATCATCGAGAGAAGCTGCCACCGAACTCGGAGACGATTGGGTGGGAAAAATTGGAGGGTGGTATTGGGTCAGCCAGGTTATGGGTTGTAGAAGCTAATTAAGATGAGTGCGGAGCCAAGTAAATTATAATCAGGAAGGGGCCAGTTAAACCAGGCAACAACTATAGACTCCCTTTTAGGGCACTAAATCTCTCGGACAAGATGAGAACCATCAAGAAAGGGACATTCATCGGCAAATGTTACAAGGTATCAACGATTGTAAAATGTGAACAGAAAAGTCCGATTGGAAAAGCCGACAAGCAAGTGGAATGCCTTAAGCATTTCCATAAGTACCTACATGGCAAAAAAATTGCATTTACGAACAGAACACGGAGCTTTACGGTGATCGAATGTCTTCCAAGCTACGATTTCCAGATCGAACATAGGAAGAGAAGTGCAGACGGAAATGCTGACGCATTATCAAGACGACCATGTCCAGTAGAATATTAACATTGCGGTCACGTTGAAGAAAAGAAGGCATCATCGACGTTAGGCTACGCAAGTGCTACCTGACGAGGAGTTAGACGACACGGATTTGTTAGTTATCATGGAATGGAAAGAAAAGGAACACCGGCCCACTTAGAGCGAGATCGCGGGCAAAACTTCCATTGTAAAGGCTTATTGGGCTCAATAGAATAGCCTCCGAATAGAGATGGGTGTATAAAACAAATGTGGGAAAGAACAGATGGCAAAATGAAGCAAATGTAATCTTGAAAGAGTATCACGGAGGAGCAAGTGGAGGCCACCTAAGAATTAATTATACACTAGCCAAGATACGTCAACGATTCTACTGGGCAGGATGTAGACAGAATGATGCCAAAAATTTGACCGATGTGCGGCGGTGAAGGGATCCGGACATAAAAGTCGTGGAACCATGAGACAAAATAACGTCGGAGCACCATTCGAGAGAATTGGATGTAGCGGGACCATTTGCCCATGTTTTTCTTTGTTGTATCATCCTAGCGTTTAACCTTTGCGTCTTGCGAGGTCGTCTTGCACATAGCCCAGATTGAAAAACTCTACGTTTCACTGTTCTCTCCGATATTTCCGCACCAACGTTACGCATTGTTCCCCTTAGAGACTATCCTGGCTGGCTGTTGTTGTACGATTGCGACCACATTTTCCTCTTATTCTGGGGTGAGATGTTTATTTTTTCGAAAATTTGCTAAACGAATGATCGGCGCACTCCTACTTTCTGGGCTATTTGCGCATGCGTATACTGGCCTACTTCCAAATACGTCAAAATTTTGGCTCTGGTTACCCATAGTGAATTTCACTAATTTCACAAAAACCACTTTCACTTTTCAGTCACAAACGAGACCGAAACTTTCAGTAAGATACTAATGGTACGTAGTATGTAAAGTTGTCACAAAATCAGAACAATTCGCAGGTCAAACTAATTAACAGGACAATAAATACTCGAAATTCATATTTTGTCGAAATGTGCTCTCTGGTATTAATTACTCATAAAAGGAGTATTTCCAGTGTATAATAAATTTTTATTGCACGAATACCTTAAGATATCTACCTAATAATATACCTTAATATATCTATAAAATTTCTTAAATCGATGGATTGGTGTACATATCACCAATCCCTCGATTTACGAATTTTCCCAATAGAACGAAAAGAAATTTCGATTTACCTTTAGATATCTACCTTAATGATGTGTCAAGTACACAAAAAGTTGCAGTTCTGGCATTGAAAACCACATTACCAAGAATTTCCTACGAGGTGATAATAATTTGTCAACATCTCTATAAACCAGAATAAAACTTACCGATGAAAAGGAATTCCAGGTAATTTTTTGCCTTTAATGTTATGACATTTTCCGATTAAACACATCATTTTTCATAGTTTTTATTTAGTTGAAAATTTTTAATTTTCAAGAAACTGAAGCAACACCTTTTTAACAAGAATAAAAACTAAATGATTTGTTTACATAAAAGAAAGACGTCGACGAGAATCCAAAAACAAATTTTTTCAGGAGACAAAGCGTGTTCCATTGGCGGTAGCAAACTACTCACAACACAAGTACTTGTATCTACTCGCAACTACTCATGCTCAACCTCAAGTGATGGTTGTTAGAAGTAGTTACGCATATAATTAACGAAAGAGGGATTTTAGTTTAAAAAATTCTAATAGATGGCTCTATACCAATTTTGGTTGTATGAAACGTCATTTGTTAACCCTAATCCAACCAAGGTGTGCCTTTTTGGCTCGTTTCAAAATAATGTTAATACTTGGAAACTTGGAAAATATGGACTTACACATTCTGCGTTTCTCGCCGACGAAGACCAATCACTTATGCACTCCTATTATGATTCAAGAGTCTATCGACAATCGACACGACTTATATTGCGTTTTCGTTTTTCCAGTTGATAGAAACATTACGAAAAGAAAAAAGCAACAGAGTCGTGTCGATCGATTCGACAATCCTAATAAGGGTGATTATTTGTAAGGATCAATATAAATCCGTCCCTCTCCAACTGTGTACGCTTGAGTACACGTAGATTTCGACGATTAATTGGACCCAACGGATCCCATTCGTTAAACAATTATTTACCTACGACTGTTTCTAAAGCGCCTAGCCTACAAATGAATGAATTTTCAAACTTTCATACAGTATTCCAATTTTTAGTACTCAGTACATTTTTCTCTCACTACAAAGTTACAGCTAGAGGATTTTCACATTTTGTGAATGGGCGGTAGTCTATGGTTTTTTCGATAGACTCTACGCGTGGACTGTAGTTTCTTTTCCATTTTTAGCCTTATTGGAAATTTAGAAAAAGAACATTTTGTAGTTTTATTTTTTATTTGAAATAATAAAATAATTAAATCTTTTCATTTCAATATAATAATAATAATTTATATAATTAAAATTAAAAAAAAAAACATAAAGTACACATATTTTAGCGTTGAAAAAAGAAATTAGAAAAAATAAAGTTTATAACTTTTTGAATTAAAATAAACAAAATAATAATAAACGCTTGGAATGCAAATTGGAATTGGTTACATTTGCTTTTGATTTTATTGTAAAATTAAATTACATAATGTAAAAAAAAAAAAAAAAATGTTGGAATGATTTTTTTTATTTTGTGTGTGCGCGCGCGTTTTACAAAACACTTTACATGTGTCTTGTATTACCAAAATTAATACCACTTTGTGTAGCCCCTTTATTTGAACCATACTGTAATGAGATAACATTTTGTCCAGCACGCATTTGTTCATCGGAAAATTGGCGAACATTTTTGTCCGCTTCCTTTGGTCCTATCGATGGTTTACCAAAGTTACCAGCCTTTCTACCTAACGATTGTAAGCATATGACGACCGAATTTAAATTTTGTCTCTCCCACAAATCAACACTTTGGAATGTTTCTTGAGTTGGTACACCTAAACCCTTTGCCACTTCCAAAAATGCGGTAATATTTTCCATACATTTAAATGCCATTGTGCTTGCATTCACCTTTTTGATTGAGGCTGGTTTTATTGCGTTTACAAGTTGACATAGAAGTACACCATTTTTCAACACTTCATAGAAATTATCCATATCACCGCTGGTGTTAATATCTTCGCCGGTAACTTCTTTGATCCATTCCAATGATTCGGCGGCAAGTTCCTCGCTGTATTTTGAATTAATCTGAAAATAGTAGAAAAAAAAACAAAATTATTATTTGGTCTAGTCTAGCAAAAAGAAAAAGTTGTTTCAAGGATAAACTAATCAAAAATGAGACACTACGGCGCTTCTTTATTTAAATTTAATAAAATATAACCTAAGGTCTCAAAAATCGACATATTGAATTAAAAAAATTGACTTTGTGATTTTAATTCATAATTTTTAAGACGCTCATTCAAGTTTACAATGGATACACATTTCAACATTGAAAAAAAGTTCAGAGTTGTCTGTCACACAGACACAGCCATACATAAAAAAAAAACTTGAATTAAACGTCACGTAAGATACTTAATTTCATAATCATTCCCCAATCATAAATTGATTAGATCTAAAAGAATATCGAAATTGGTTATTCAATAATAATTTTAACGAAAGAATAACCAATAAAATATTATTATCAAACAAAAAATTTAATTAAGTTTTAGTGTTAATAAAATTGTAAACAAATATGTATACTTTAATTGCTGTTATCTTCAATTAATAAAAATTAACAATATCTTTTGAATCATTTCGATTCGGTGTTAAGTGTGATGATGTAAGTGGAAGAATGATGTAAGAAAAATTCAGTGTTTTAGAGAGACACACATTCTTATTAAAGCTAAAAATTTCGGCGATTTGCCACTGTTTCATGCCCAATTTCAGAGAGCTGAGAAACGAATTTGAACAGTCAATACTTTGAGGTGTTAGCGACGATATACAGTATAGCCAATAAAAACAAGTTTGGTTCTATGTATTTAGCATCTGCCAATAATTTATTTCACCTGTATACAGTTGAAATATCCACTCTCTATACATGCAACTATAACTATATAATTTAGTGTTAATAATGATAAAAAAAAAACTAAACATGTTTCGATACAATATCATCAAATATAAATATTCAACACAATTTGATAAATCATTTAATGGAAACTACGAAATGAGAAAACTAATCTGGATACCAAAATAGCACACAAAAAAAACGAGATAAGAAATCATGTAGTAACATAACCAGAGGCAGTACATCCACTTGAGATTATTTCAAATTAAAAAAACACAGAATTTTTATTGGCCAACCCTTTAGCTCACAAACACATACACACACACACACAATAATTCATGAATGTCCATTTACCTTTTCTTGTGCCATTTTTAATATTTTTATTAACAAAAAATAATTATTTCAATTTTATATCTTATCACAGGTGCAACGTGCAACAACCAAAATAACTTAAGACTAGCAGACCACTAAAGTAAATTCGCAAATAATTTGAAAGAATGGTTGGTTTCCAACGGAATTATTCTAAACTCTGTTATCTTTAAGAAATTTATTATTTTTTATCGGTACTTATAAAAACGCAATGACTGCGGCCTTTGAATTTCTTATTTTCCGTTTGAAACTAAGTATTTTGGCAACTATTGTGTTAATACAATTTGGTCATAAATTATTTAATGCAATCGAATGCAATCTATAGGGTGTGCGATCCGATAAAATTCTTGTTCATAATATGTACGATGATCTAATACGAATTTATATTGGCCTAATGTAGAGTAAAACTTATTCTCAGGAAGTGTTAATCACTAGGTGCTAATCAAAATATTTGGTCACTTTCGCTCATTTACTTAAAATGTCTCATAATAAATAACGGGGTGTCATTGTGGTTTTTTGGATGTGACCCAATTTTTAAACACATAGATAAACATTAATTAGTAATGTTATGTTTTAGTTTTCTAAAGTACATAACCGCTGCGAATGAGTTTACCAATCTGCAAATTCATTGTCTTCTTCACAAATTAAAACTATCGTTTGAAAAAAAATGTTTTGAGGTCATTTTAATTAAATTTCATTAAATTGTATTTCGTCTTTTTTTAATTTTTGGATTAAAACTATAACAGCAAACTTTTGGATTGATGGAGATGGTGCGGTGCGATGATTCAAGCAAAATAATAATTATTATAATTTTTTTGGTCTATTTTCGTATATTTTATGTTTTTTATTTTTTATAACAAAAAAAAAAAAAAATTGGTTCGTTAAATTCTTTATAAGTTTATTGTGCAATGTTTCAAGTTCAATGCAACGATGGAAAACATACGTCTAAGACGTAAGCGCACGAGGGAATAACCCCATTAATTAAAATTTTTGAGAAATTACGTTTTTTTTTGTAAAGCAATTCGTTTGCTGGTCAATTAACCAAAATAGCTAACAGTTAACAGTTACTACAAAGATGATGCAATCAGACATGTGCTCTAAGCTCTGACAATTTGACTTTGAAAATTTTGTTTAGTTCTTTCAAGGCAGGAAGAGCTAAATTGGACTGTGAAAACAGTTAAGCCTTGAACAGTAAGCTGAGTGGAAGGAAACTAATTTAAATTTAGTAAGTTTTCCATCGGTGTATATTTCAGTCAATATCTTCTCGTTGATTAAAGTCAAAATTTTAGTTGACTCGATGCGAACGATTCGTTCAATAAGCATTGCTGCGAATTTGCGAGCTACATTTTGCTCAAATCGATCTCTCAACAACGTTTCTTTATAGTCATCAAGAGAATTTTGTTTGAGCTAAAGTAGGCACCAAGATATTTTGGAAACTTCCAAATAAAGAAATGAAATCGGAGCACCTTGTATCAAACAACAGAGAATATTTTTCGACTCGATATTAAGCCGGATAACGACAACTTGGAAATAAAATAAAAAAATAAGTCAATTTCAATATAATTGCCACGATTTAATAAATTGTGACAGTTCCTATTTTAATTTCATGTCGAAAATCTAAATCAAATATTTTAAGCAAAAAATTCTCTAAGGGAAGCGAAATAAAACTAAAATTAAGGTAATTTGAATTTAGACTTCAGTCGGATAGTTAGACAGGTTATCATTCTTGGTAGTTGAAAATCGTGTCGAATAGGAAAATTCCCCCACCACAGAACCACACTGGGTTCAAAATACATTATTAAAATTCTCATTTATCTGAGGGAACTATTTTAGAAGTACATTCCATGTGATTTAAGTCTATTGATACATCACATGAAGCCTTCTCTAAATAGTTCGATCCACTGTAAGAGAACACAAGGCGTATGTAGGTGGTCTCCCGCGAGGTCCTACTTTCGTTGGTACCGACTCCAAGGCCTTTCTGGTGGTCGGAAATTCCTATTCTGATCTCGTGGTTCAATTTAGGAAATACTCTGTCTGGTATTTAAAATTCCGAGTAAAAAATATCGTAAGATTCTAAACAGCCAAGGTTTTTTGCGAAGAATAAATTAAAATGAAAATCGATATTTCTACAATTTTAGATCTTTGAGAATTTGGATTGTAAAATCTTAGCAATATTTTAATTTTTGTCATCCTCCGGCTTGATGACTTTGGATCAATTTCTTAAGTACATTTGCATGAAGTAGTAAGGCATACTTCACTAAATTCGCAAAATTCAAATTTTTCGTCAGTTTTGAAATTTTATCAAATAGTCAACATTTTTTATGCTATACAATTATAAATCTTTTTAAGGTTAATCGACCAAGTTTTAAAAAATTTAATACCTTAAGTTTCCGATTTTTTAAGGCCATACTTATAAAGATGGTTCTTACACTTTACGAGTTAAAAGAATAATTTTTATTTACCGACAGTTAAAAAGTTCCAACTCTATGTTAAAAATCTCACTTGAAATTATACAGTGAAACTTCTATAAGTCGAATCACTAGTTGCCACAATAATTTGTTCGAGTTAAAGAAAATTCGAGATATAGAAATTCCTCCCCAATTCAAACTGAGGCTCCTGCCACAAAAAAATTCGATTTATGGAATAATTCGACTAATAGAAGTTCGACTTATGAAAGTTTTACTGTATTTCTTGCTTTGCTTCTATTATTATGAACATTTTCGTTCAAACACTTCTTATCAAATTTAATCTCATAAGAAGCTGCTTCATCAATGATTAAATCAATATTGGCCAATTTCAACAATTTCAATGTTAATCTGGAAAAAATTGAAGAATCCTGTTATCAAGGAACTAAACGCCGTCCAAATCCGCAAATCTAAAAAATTAAAAATATTCGCGAAAATCTCATTTTTCTAACATATAATAAATCAAGTCAACCCAAACACAAATTTCATATCAAACATTACTAATAATCTCGTTATTCTGAAGCGACAATCAATAAATCCGTAGAATTTCAAATAATATTAAGATCACGAAGCTTAATGGTTTGTAACTTATCGTAAGTAACTCTACCCCAATAAACCTCGAATGAGCTCGAAACCAATAGACGAAGAGTCCGATAAAATCTCGATTTTTCTTTTACTAATTCCATTAAGCCATTCATTATACAATACGCCTTGAAAAATTCGATTAGTATCGAGAAAAACTTGAATTACCGCAAATAAATTTAGGATTTTACAATAATCTCGAAAAATCAAAAAATCGTAATTTATCTCAAATGTCGATAATTTCGAATAATTTTGACGTCAGGCAATTCAACGCTATTAAAATCCAGAAATCAATCTATAGTGTAAGTAAATAAAGTCTTGAATAATCTCAAAACAAATGATGTTTAAGTCATAGGTACTTGTAAACCTACTCTATGTCGGTCAAATCAAGCAATACAATGCCAAAATTCGATTCTAGGCCTATTCCACTAGACACAATTCCACTGCAAACGATTCCACTGGCACAATTCCACTTGACACAATTCCACTTGGGACAATTCCACTGCACACAGTTCCACTTGGCACAATTCAACTGGCACAATTCAACTTGCACAATTCAACTTGCACAATTTAACTTGCACAATTTAATTTTTTGATAATCAAACGCATTCAGGATGGTAAATCGATCAAAAAGTTAAATTGTGCAAGTTAAATTCGTTTAATTATAAAAACAGTTGAACTTAAAAGTTACCTGAAGAAAGAACTATGAATGTTAAACACGAATAGAACGAAAACACGAATTGTATGCAGTGAAATCGTGTCTAGTGGAATTGTGCTAGTGGAATAAGACTAGAATCGTAATAACTGCAGCAACAGAAATATTTTTTACCATTGCTATCTTTACAATTTTTTTGAAAGGTATCCCCTTCTTTTATTATCAATTAGCTTCTTTATACATTGCAGTTTTCATTTATTTAAAATCCATAGTTATAATTATCTTCGTAATTATGTTTCAATCACACCAATAAAATATTAAAGTGCGTGTTTACGTTTCATTAGTGTAACTATACAAGTTATAACACAAGTTAAATTATTCCCCAGTCGAATTGTGCCAAGTAGAATTGTCCCAGTGGAATTGTGCTAGTGGAATCGCCCGGTTACCCAAAATTCGAATAATTCCAGAATTATTTAATTATTCGAGATTTTTGATAATATTTTGGCATTGGATTGCTTTGATGGTAACGACTTAGAGAAATGGAGCTTCAATTTTTTGGAAATTTTATGGATTTATCGGGATTATTTATTAGTTAGTTTCAATATTTGAGTTACTGGCATTTCTTTCCTTGAAACTAATACACTTATTAATTATATCAAAAATTATAACTTAATTCATGTCAAAAAGTAACAAAATCAAATCAATACGTAAAGTATAAATAATTACCTTAAATAAAGCCTCGTGTGTTCGTGATCTTATACCGTTGCCAGACTGCGGTTTAATAAATCCGATTTATTCCGATTAACAAGAATTAGGGGTTGACGCACTACGGCTAAACTCCAAAAATTCACTAAAGCCAATCCGATTTTTTAAATCGCAGATTCTCAATGGTAGTCTTCTCAATTCTAATACATAGGTTTATTTTAGGTTTAATTAAGACAAAATTCGTTGATCATTTTCTCACTTCTTCTATTGTATAAAGAGGTTTCTTGTATTTTGTTTTGCACCAATCAATTCTGTGTAATATACATACATATCGAGTGAATTTATTTCGTAAAAAATAATCGTTCTCCTCCTTAAGACCATTTTAACTGCGTTTTAAATCTGGAACTACGTTTATACGTTGTTGCAATGACGAGCGATATATGCCATTGTGCGATTGTGTATAAAAAAAGAATCACGTGTGGGACAGGATACGTCATTATGCGATTGGGCATTCAAATCGTTCGTCATTGTAGCTCAAGAGGTTAAAACAAACACTGTATACTGAGGCGATTTCACTGTGCTGCGTCCTTTACCCTAAAGGGTTTTAATTTTCCTGTTGGCAAACCCACACATTATATACCAATATTACGTTCAAATATTGCTAACATCAAGTAGATCTGAATTCCTATGGTTAATAACATTAATTCGATTAAGGCTCTTTGATAAATTTGTTTACTTTTCGATACTCACTATTCTTTTAAGCTCATTATAGTATTTCTCCATTTCAAAAGTTTGATCTCTCACCACCATAGCAGTAGTTTGATAATTAATAATAAGTGTGCAAAACACACCACATCATTCAAGAGAACAAATTACGACACGGTTTTTAGTTCCAAATAAATTTTTAATTAATAAATTGTTTTGGTAAAGGTGGGTGGTTTGGAAGTAGCAACACAATACTATAACGTCAAATAACGGAAATAAAATGCTCGATATGAGGTTTCTTTGATTTACTATTGAAAACAATGAAATGCATTTTAATTAAATTGTCTTTGTGAAATGAATTTAACGTTATTTTAAAAAAACCGTTAAAACAAATGGAAACAAATTTGAAATATAAATCAACGACCACACTAACAATGACCGAAATATACGAGAGAAATCATTTTACATATTGATACTTTTATACGAAAAATAACATGCGACCACACAGCCAAGTCTTCTTGGCACCGTTTCTATTAATCAACATTGAAAATACGATATCTAGCTAAAATTTTGTTTATTAATGATGTAGGTGTTTACATTTATCGATTGATTCCATTCCAACGGTTGCTTTTAGCGGTGAAATATTGAAGATGATCAAATTATGCCCAACACCTGTGGTACTAACCAGTTGATATAAATTTTAATTTGTGCAAAACTAATTTAGTTCTTGAAATTTTCACCCTGTTTTGAATTTTATAAACTTCCGGTTCTAATAGGCTTACACTAATGTCAGTTTATTTTTCGGCATTTTTTTACTATGGCAAGTTTAGTTTTTTTTGCACTGAGTTTAGTTTTTTTTTTGATCAATCGAAAACGACATTAATTAATAAACATATAGCATTTTGACAACCTTATCTTTGAAACCGGCATTATCTACGAGATATAACTTAGAAGATGGGGGTTGCCACCTAGTTAATAAACATTTAATGGAACTTCTTTTTTAATGGGCTTTTACTTTGTATTTTTTTTGGGGATTTTTATTTTCGGGAATATGATAGTACAAACAATTGGGTGGTGTTAGAAAAATATTTTAAAGTAGTAAAATGATAATTGATTCGTGTTAGAAAATTGTCTACCAATGGTATACACGTCACGTGCCAGTAGATCCCATAGTTTTTCTTTGGGGTTTGGACCCCCCCCCAAAAAGCTTTTCTATAGGGGTGAAAATGCTGGCCATCCTAATAAGTTAATGTCACATTATTCAAACCATTGTTTTATTAGTCGTGAAACGTGGATCAAAGCTTCACTAGATTCTTCATGATCAATTAATGTCTTCAAAAGTTGTATGTTCATTTCGGAAACCATTCTGGTATTTATGAAAGCTATCGGAAGTGAACCACTAAAACTAAACGAGCCCCAAATCATTCCTGTGGCACCAGCAAAATTACGTGAAATGTACTTTTCTGGTTCCTTTCTGAGATCGCGCCAATAATATTGGCAGCCATCTGGGCCATCAAAATCAAATTTTTTCTCATCAGAAAAAACAAAATTTTTCCATTTATTACCAAAGTCCATTTATTTTTGCAAAAGCTAATCTTGCTTTTTTATGTCGCTCAGTTAACTTAGGTTTCTGAGCTCTTTTCGTCCATTTTACGTTTGCGTTACTTGATAAAACTCTTCGTTACGTGTCTTGCGGTAATGGAGAAATATAAAACGTTTTTTATTTTTATCGATGTCATTTTGCAAATCGTTGCTTTCTTTGAAATTTCTCGTTTCATTCGGAAGCTTATGGAAGATTTCCTTCCAGATCAGCTCTGCGCGTTATAATTTTCACCCAAAATGATGTAATTCCGTATATCGTAAATGGCCTATTGGTTTTCGTCGAGATATTGTTCATAGAATATCCAGAATCGAAGTAAGCAGCAATTTTTCCCTTTTCTTCAGCTGACAAAGATTTTCCACGTGGCATGATTCTAGCCAATAAAATTGTTAATTGATTTTATTTGATTTGTATTTTTTAGGATATTAAAAGGCGTATCTGATCAAATTGTAGGCACTTAAATTCACTTTTTTTTTGGAGTATAAAACAAATATGGCACCAGTATTTTTACAGTTAAACAATGAACCACGTTATGGCTTAATTTTTATAAAGTATGTGAAACAAAATTAAACTTTTATAAAAAATTTCTAGACTTGCTTACTGCAAATGTTGTGAAAATGTTGGGAAATAATTATAGCTATTTTATAAATATGTCCAGCACTGTATTCCACTGCAACATCTCAACGCGTCAAAATCTCGAAAAATAAAATATCAATAGCAAAAATGGAGATTTTCAAAATGCGAATTTTATTTTTTGAGTACTTTTCTGGATCATTAAATTTCATGCGACATTTTGCTGATGTGCTGAGATTTTTTTTCTCATTGATCTGTTCCCACTTCTTGTGAATAAATACTTATAAAACATTTTGTTAACATATAGGCCTAACAACTTAAGACATTTTTTTGTTACTCCATTTCATTCAAAATGATTAACAAGAAGTTATAACATTTCGTCGAAATTTTTTTCGAGAATATGTCTCGATTTTTTATTTTCGATTTTTTTCCCGTAATTTTAAAAAACGATTTTCGAGATTTTGTCGAATCCAGATTTTTTGTAAACTTCTAAGATTAAATGAGTTTACCTATATAACACATGATGAACATCAAAAACTAAAGATATGGGACTAATTTAGTTTGTATTTGCATGAAAATAATAGAGTTGTATGTCAAAAAATTTGGTTATTTTACTTATGTAATTTTTTTAGACTCTTTACAGCATAGAGAGATGTTCCCGGGAATTTCCGGGGCAAATTTTCCGGAAAAATAGGTACATTTGTACAAACCTGACTCAACTTTTCTATCAAAGACGCAATTAGGAAGTATTTTTATGCAAAATTTGAAGGCTGACGAAGGACAAGAATTGTTTTTAATGGAACTCATACAATTTCCAAATACATCCTCAGAAAATACAGACTACGTTAATAATTTTTCTAAACTCGTCAAGATGGAAAAGGTTGAAAGCTGTAGTCGCTATATTGTAAAAAATCATGTAAGATTTGAAACGAATTTGATGCAGTCGAACGGAGGCTGACGCGTTTGTGGGATTGGCATATTGGCTATATCCTCTAAGTGATTGATCCATTAGTACAAAGCTGCTTCGAATGGAAGAGCCAAGAAATTGGAACCATATTTGTTGTTGGGAGTTTTTCTGAGAAGAAGAGTCCAACAATTTCTTTTCGAGCTGATCGATTGCAAGGAGAAAACTGAGTGGCCGCGAATTAAATTGGTAAGTTTTGCAATCGACATAGTGACTTAATAACTAAGGCTCAACGAAAAATATAAGGCACAACACTAAAATCGTTAAATATTTATTTCATAAAGTGGCTACGGTCATTTAATGTCTTCAACCGAGAAGATGTTGTTGATTGATCCTTTCTTGTTATAAAGCTTCCTGAGAGTCCGATTGGAAACAGTTGCTTGTTTTTATTATTGGTGGAGTCACTGTGTCTATAGAAACGTGACCTCACCAGAAAACGACGCTGTTTTTTTCGATAAGCAGGAGGCAATTCTATAACAATTCTGCGCCTTTTTTGTTTTGCTTTCGAGTTTACAGCGTTTTGAAACATTTTTGTTTTGTCTTCATATTTCGCAACATTTCGACAGCACAGTATGCAGTGTGGTTAAAAACCAAAACAAATTTTCTTTATTTTTGTGTCAGAAACTTTCGAAATTTTTTTTAGTTTCAATTAATAGTTTAAACCAGGGTTTCAAAAATTTTGGGTTCGGGTTCAGGTTCAAAGCAAGAAAATAATTGGGTTCGGGTTCAGGTTAGTAAAAAAATAAAACTTCACTGGTATATGAGGAGTGTCTGATCAAAAGTGGCTATTTACATCTTACTTTTTGCTACTTACTTTTGATCACTTTTTTGTAGTAAATAGCTTGTTTTGGCCAAAATCCAGAATTTTAGGGATATTTTCATAGAGAAATTGGGAATTTTTGGTCCATGCTGGAAATAGCCACTTTTGGTCTATTTCAATTAAAAAATTCTGCCCTGATAGAAAAAAAAAAATTCATTTTGGAAAATGTAAATAGCCACTTTTGATCAGACACTCCTCATATAAAAAAAAAAATCTAAATATCGTCACCTCAGTATTTATGTGTTACAAACACATTCTGATCATTTTGAAGTTAGGTCTGCCATTATGTAATGTGACGGTCCCAACTGCAAATTGAATAAAATTCATTTGTGTTAGTTAAATACTGGACTGACGAAATGGTATAATAACTACGTTGGAAACTGATTTGACGATCCAGTCTACATTTTTACGTAAAATGGCAGTTCTAACTCCAAAATTACAAAAATGCGTTTGTATTACTTAAATACTGAGATGACGATATTTATTTATTTCATTAAAAATATTTCGTTTAGTTTGACGAATAGGATATCTCTTAATGATTTTTCTTGAAGGTGGTGCTGAAATAATCTTTAAAGCCGAAAATGCCCGTTCTACATTGACTTCCGTTGCAGGAATCGCTAACACAACTTTTGCAGCTTCGTGCAAATTTTTGTCCTTGTGGACCCGTGAAAAGGATTCATAAACAGTAAACTCCTGTTATACGTTTAGTTCAAAGTTAGCCCAGCTGTCTAAATTGTTGGATTATGGTAAATAATAAATATGACATGCCATTTTTTTTTGTCAACCAGGAACCCGGTTGAATCGAACCCTCGAAATGTTGGGTTCGGGTTCGAAAAAATTACTAAAAATCTTTGAACCGGGGCGAGTTCGAGGTTCGGGTTCGGTTCGAAACCCTGGTTTAAACTAAGTTGTATAACAATTTAAAATTCAAAAAATACTCTCAATTTAAAAATCGTTAATTCTGTAGATAATACTAATACGAATTTTTAAAAGTTTGTCATTTCAAATTCTGAATTTCGATTTTCCACTTAAACATTTATTTGAATTTCATTCAAATTGAGTTGAAATCAAGGTTAAATATGACACATTAGAAGAAAAATTTACTAAAAATTTTAGTTTAATGTTGTAAATTTCGCAGATTCAATATTTTGAAACAAAATATCTACTATGCAGTTTATATTTTCTTTAAATTGTGGTCGTTCACCAATTCCAATGTATACACATGATAACAAAACAAATAAATGTACACAAATTACAAAATTGTATTTATTTTTTATCGCTAAAACACTTATAATTTGTTGCTTAAGTATACATACGAGTATACCCTATTACATGTACATATATATTCATAAGAAACGTTTTAAAAGTGTACACTGTGATAACTAAATACGATAAGGTTAAGTTAAGTGTAATAAATTATTTTCTTTAATCAACCACCTTACATACATATTTCTTACATTTCGGCATATTTCTATGAATAATTAACTAAACATTTTAGTTCCATTACTTTAATTAATTACATATGTTATAAGCGACCGATTTTACATTGAACCAATCTATATTATATAATAACTGTTGATAAATGATAATACATAATTAGGTAAGTAAGTGCATGTGTGTAAATCATTATGAAGAAACGATTAAATATTTTTTTTTTATTATAGATATTAAGTCGATTGATTGTATGATTTGCGAGCCAATAAACGAAATAATCAGCAAAACGAACATGTGTCTGTTTATACCATTGATTACTTAAGTATTTAACATCTGCATATTTTAAACCACACAAACGCAGCTATTACGCCAAAATGTTGTCTTCGAATTAGTTATAACATAATACTTTGTGTCACAATTTGTTGATTAGCAACCTTTTGACAGCGATGGTGTTTCACGAGTATATTGATAATTTATGGCATACAATTAAAATAAACCTGGACAAATTGTAAAAATTATTAACGCGATTATCAAGCTCTGCCAAAGACCTAAAATTAACTGTAATCTGTGGTCATGGTTTCTTTGCTTTAAAATTTAAACTTAAGCATGTGCACGTCATATCTATATGTCTAATTTTTAAATAGGCAACAAATATGCAAATTTATGCAAAGTTAGATTTTTTTTCGATCTTAACGGTAATCAACGCCAATAGAAAAAATAAAGGTCAACAAACTTATAAGAAAGATCAAATTTATCTATTAAATGCACGGACTAAACTTTTCAAATAGCATATTACATATTGTGTATGTGTTGCATACCTCAGAGGTATGACATAACAATATGTTGTATTTAATTTTGTATACACATTATAATTAATAAATAAATCAAACATCATCTTCAACTGTATTTTGAACGGTCAATAAAATAATGTTGATCGGTGGTCGCGTAACGTTTGAAAATCTTTAGATATTGTGAAGTCACTAAAAAAATTTGGTAACGGGCTGCAATTTAAATTGAGGCAAAACAAAAAAACAGATAACTGTTAGCATACACAAAATATACTGGTTTCTTAGCGTAATATTATAAACATTACCATCACCAATACTGAATTATTTCGTCAAACATCGTGCACTCAAAGTGTTAACAAGTTTCTTTGACCTTCCACCACCAAAAAAAACTATAAAACCAAAAAAGGTCTGACGAAGAAATAAAAAAACTTTTCAATTTTACAATTCCAACCAAAAAGCTAAAACACTCTTTCTTTTCAAATGCGACTATAAACTCTTTAAATTCATTCAGTAAATTGTTCACACAATTATAAAAAAAAAAAAAAAAATCGCAAACACCTTTATATGGACTTTTAATTACCTAGATTATTAGAACACTAAATGGCTACCGTTTATGGTCAATACGGAACGCTTTAGATAATCATCAATAAATGTCTTTTTTTATAGATTATTATTAGCATTAGTATTTGGAAAGAACATACGGCGCTAATGTTAGTAAAATATGTGAGAAATTTAAAGTTTCTTTCGTTACAATTAATGTACACAAAATATGCAAAACTCGAAAATATACTGTGCTAGCAATAGAAAACTGTGGAAAGAAGATTTGGATTACTAGATTAATCACAAAATCTCGCTTCACCAAATGTTCGTCTCTAAACTCGAAAAGATCAAGATCAAGCAAGCACGACGACTTCGTTATGATTTCTTCGCTATTATAAAACTCGAGTAAATTTTATCGAATATAACGAATCATAGTGTCCACGCACTTATAATAATTATAGATGCTTAAACTTGAAGCATTTGCCGTGGATTTATGGATAGCAGCGGTGTTGAAGATGTATCGAAAGATAGGTAGGACGTTGGTTCGAAAAAGTACTAGAGACACTTCAAACCATATTAACTTATTTTATGAAATGTTCGTGGATTTTTTCTAGATTTTTGATACAGGCTTTCCGAAATTATTCATTAAAATTCAGATTTTTCGGTATTATTGAAATTGTTCAAGATCAATCAAGATTCATATTTCCTTCGGTTTTACATAATTACGGATAAATCGATGCTTGACATTATTTCGAAATTATTGATATTTTTCAAAATTATATTCGAAGTTTGCGATGTTTTATCGATATATTTGGAAATCGTCATATTAGTTGATTGCAAGATGTTTCTTTATATTCGAGGTTATGGAAATGAATTACGTTTTGTTTCGTTTCATGTTTGTGTATTTCTCTATTCAATAACGAATTTAAGCAAAATTTTGATTTATTTTAAGTTACCGGTAAAAACCTGCGGTAAATGAAAAAGGTTTCTACAGGCAAAGAAACTATAAGTTGAGATTTTCTCAACGCTATATTGATTTCGAATGGGTATCCAAAGCACGTTATTGCCGGAAACATTAGAAAGGTTAACGATAAAAATACCATTTCGGGAAATAATTCACAAAATGCGCGCGACAATCAAAATTTATCCGTTGAAAATAATCGTCAACTTTTTATTGTGTCGAATTATAACATAAAAGTTGTTAGCAGACCGTTTAATAATTTAGATACAATTTTATTTACAAAATTAAAAGACAAAATGTCCTTAGAGTTGCAATCTAATTTAGTATATAAGTTAAAGTGTTCTTGTGGAAGAGAATTTGTTGGTCAAACCAAACAATATTTAAAAAAGAGGTTGTACCAACATATTTAAAACCTCTAATTAATCACATAGCGCAATCACAAACCATTTACGGCAGACTGGCCACTCTTTATCTATAGAGGATGGACAACTTTGGATAAGGAGGAGAATCTTAATAAATCGCTTATTTTGGAAAGTATACAAATAAAAAAAAATAAAAATTCTCAAAATTTATTGAATATACAAGAAATTTCCAAATTTATGTTAAATTATTACGATAATATTATTTTAAATGTAATTTTTCTGTAATGATCTTATTTCTAAATTTGAACTTTGTATTTATATAAAATTGATTTTTGGCCATAAACTTAGTTAATTTAGACATTACTGTAAAATTTGAAAAAACGTAATGAAAAAATTTTGTTTATAATTAATTTCCCGTTTTAATAAAATAGGTAAACTTGATCGAAATTTTAATTTACAAATTATTCCAAATATTCGAATTCACTTGTTTCTACAAATTTCATTCTTTAATATTTGTAAAGTTGAGTTTCCAAATTTTTAAGATTTAAAAACTCACCGAAATTTCAACGTATTTAAACTCCTTGTCATTTCCAAAGACGTAATTTAAGTTATAGTAAAATTGTGTGTGACGTTATTTCCCGAAATAGCTTCAGGTTTGTTCGTCTTTAGTCTGCTCTTCATTGCCTCGTCTCGTCATTCTCAAATTTTTATCAGGGAAGGGTTATTTGTAAATTCGATTCAAACGTATTCAAGTCTTCGTATCAGATTCGTTCGTTACTTATTTAGACCAAATACGAATCTTATTCTTCGAAGAGTTGAATCCGTTCAAATCGAATTCACAAATAGCGCCCCCTGCTCTTTTTTCCTCTTGTTCACTCAAATCAAGCGGTTACCATTAAAGTAGCAAAGAAATGGGAAAAATTACGTCATTTTAAAAGTGAAATTAAGATTAAACATGACACATTGGGTTGATCCAAAGTTAACCCTTTCGACCCGGATGGTACATAATGTAGCAGTAAAAGTTTAAACATCCTTAAAAATCACAAATGTTATGTGATTTGGCAATACATTGTACAATTACCTTCGTACAGCAATTCTGATTACATTGTAACGGTGCATGTATCTACGTGTTTATTTTTGTCCTATTAGTTTTTGTTTTTAGTTCGACAAGTCAGTCATAAAAACGCAATTTGGATAGTGTGTCATACATACAGTAACTCGAATATTAAAATTAATCTTACTTCTTTGATATCAGCACATAACGTAAGAATATTTCTTTATTTATTGAGTTGTTTTTTTTTTTAATAATTATAGTACGTGGTAGATAATGTACCACCAGTCTTCTTTGTTGGTACATATGTGTACCATAGAGGTATTATTTATTTGATAGATTATGCCTACATAACACCGATATTTTTTTGCTTGTTTTCGTAGATATGTATGTCTAAATCTCTATGCCATAAGGATGATGATAGAAGCCGATGATAGCAATGGAGAGAATTTGACATCAAAAAACGATCGTTTTGGAAGTGAATTCAAACGCACTTCAGCTGCTCTCGACGTAATCCATATGTTGCTACCGAAATCAGGTTTTATGTATATTGCACAGTGCTCTAATGAACGCATACAGATTTTCGAAAAAGGACAATCACCCAGAAAAAAAAATTAAAATAACTGAGCCAAACGGTGCAAAAATCAAAGTATATGTTGGACGCATCTTTATTATGTATGTGCTACAACAGAGTACCTTTCCTAAAAAATTATTGGTCTGGCCATAAGTCATTAGGAAACCGTTCAATTCAGGAAGCAATTGCACGCGATCGTTTTACGTTTGTAACATCTAAGATTTACTTTACAAACCGATGATTTGGTGGAATGTTTGAAAGTGAATTTTTAAAAATGTAGACAATACAGTTGCTACCAAAGTATTGACGAATCAATGACAAAGTTCAAAGGGCGCAGTTCATTGAAACAATAAATGCCCCGTCAACACATCATCTTGAAGAAACTGCAGGTTCGATTGTGAAGCGAGTTGCTATTAAATTGGCTAGTTTAATCAAAGAAAAGGATATGTAACATTAGGTTTTGACCGGTTCTTTACATCGGTACATTTATTCAACACAATCTCGTATCCAGCTGTGGGAACTGTAATGGCGAACATAAAAAATTTACCAAATTATGATAAGGAAAAAATGCAAAGTGGTGAAGCAAAATTCAAGAGTACTATCTGGTTTGTTGTAAGCAAAATGGCAAGAAAATTAGGTGAAAAATTTCAGTTGGAATGTCCGGAGCAAATAAAGATTTATCGTGAAATCATGGCTATTCGTAGCAATTCGTAGGTTTCTAAAACCTGACAGAAAATCTCAGAAAATAGTAGCAAATAATCATCTATCAATTAAAGGCAATACTAGGTGTCGCGGTACCAAATGCTCACAACATTGAAAACAAACATGGACAAAAACAATATGATGGGAGTGTGGTTTACCATTGTGCAAAACATGTTTTGCATCTTATCATTCATAAATTGAACTATTTTCTAATAGTATTTTACATATATACTACAACATTTATTCTTTTTGATAGTTATAAAATAAATACTGAATTATTGTTTTTTTTATGAAATCATTATCTGGTATATTAATTTCTACAGGACGGATGGTACACTCTTTTACCAGTTAACAGGACGGCTGATTGTACCTCAGATATGTTTAATATGATTCATGTAACAAATTCCACTTATTCAGTTTATCTTAGCTTTACCATTAGAAAGCTGGGTCAAAAGGGTTAACTCAAAACTTAAATCAAATTGCATTAGGCAAAAATATAAAACTGTTATAAATTGAAATCGCTTTTAAAATTTTAAGAGCTTAAAATTCTGTAGTAGAAGATACTCGTAGCTATACAGACATTTCAAGTAGTTCGACGAAATCGAAATTTTAAATATTTTTCGATATTCGAAATTGTGTAATCCAAATTGTTAAATATTTCCAGCCAATTGCTAAAATTTCGGAATTGTGTTCCTATTTCCAGCCAATTGCTAAAATTTCGGAATTGTAATAAATGTTAGTTAAGACATAACAAAATTCTGAGTTTTTTTAAATTATTTTGTGAGCTTTCCTTCTATAAACCCAAACATTTGATTTTTGGGTCAATATGTAAATATTTTTATTAATTTATTAATACATTATTCTCAATTTTTATTGCTCAATTGATTTCATTTAAATCATTGTAGAAATTGTAACCTTGAGAATGGCGAAATATACTTTGGAAATTATTAAAATATGTTAAATATTGAGCTAAAACAACAAAATTTAAAAATCTAAAATTCTGAAAATCTGTGCTCTACCAACCGAATATAGAGCAACCTAATCTTTCGTCAATCATTTTTATTAATGAATTACCTCCCTTTACCTTGCTTCAATCATTTACTTTTTTAGATCAGCATTCAATTTTGAAACTCAAAATACTGAAATATACAAATCCAAATTCCTGTAAATGAATGTACTAAAATTAAGTTTCAAAATTTTTAAGATTTGTAAATTTCTAAATCCTTAAAAATTTCTAATTAGCTAATTATTCATTTTTATCTTTAATCTTCGTATTAGAAACATCCTGTTAGGTTTCTTTCCTCTTCTGTACCCACAAATAAATTTCAGTTTAGTTCTCGTGTAAATGGTAAATAATTATTTGAATTAAACAATTTTAGCAAGTTCATTTATAAATCGATATATCGTAACTAAGCGCGTATAGGCCAATTTAAAAAAAAATATAAAATTTATTTTTTGTCTAGACAAAAATTATTGAACAACCCAACCACCGCACCGCACCAAACAAATTACATTAGGCGCAAACAAATAATTTAACTTCATCATCATTTGTTGGTGACGCGTGGCTTTCCCCATATTTTAAATTACTCTTTACATTTGATTAATTTCTTATCAAATTACTTAACGAAATTCTTGAAAGGTGATGACTATAAATTTCAATGTAATTTAATTCGTTCACTAATTATATGGCGAGGATGACACATTAGATTTCTATATACTTGTATTAGCATTTTGTGAATTTTTGACAACAATATGTACAACACTGTAAGTCTAATCGAAAATATTAAAATTAAGTCATTTCTATTCTTGGCTTAGCGCACATAAATAAATAAACACAATACAACATAATGCGAACTTGATGACATAATTCAATAAATTTGAATATTTTGTGGTTGAAGCGGATATTGTTTAGGTCGACGGTTAAGAGTATTATTATGTGTTTATTAAAAACTAGTAAAAACTATCAAAATCAATTATTATTATTAAATTTATGATTCAATTTAAAGATTTTAATTCTTCAAAAATCATGCTTGTGAGACCACTGTTGTGTATTGATATTTTATTTATGTAACATTAATTGAATGAATTTGCTGTACATGTTCGAGAGACCGGGGGGAGACTTTCATTTTCTAGTCCACATATGGGAATGAATTGAATTAAAACGTGCATGATATAGTATGTAACTTTAATATAATTGTTTTTCATTTTAAATAAATTTAATTGCATACTTTTATGTACATTTTGTAGGTCATTTCGATTTTATAAATTTATTTCAGACTTTATTGGTTTTAAGAAAATAATTTCATAATTTTCTAGGAAAAATAATTGTTTGAGCGTGATTAAACCTAAAGTTAGAATCTATCTAACTTCTGGAGGCTAAAATTTCAAATAAAGTTTTTATTGGTGATAGTTTTTTTAATGCCACATTTGGCCAGTAATACGATTAATTTTAGTATAATAAAGGGGTGATTCAAAACTGTAGTTGTTATTTTAATAGATCAATCACCTGAAAAATAAAGAGTTTTGTGTGATTGTGCCGGGTGTTTGTGAAAAATCCGATAAGTATCAAGATTAATCGAAAATTGACACGTTGACACAAGAAAATATCACATCCAGGCATGTCGCTATCAGACGGGACAGAGTTCTTGCTTCTTTGACAATAAGAAGAAAAAGCGGCTTCAATTTGACGGGCATTAATTGTTCTAAACTGTCTGTACGACATATTGGATTCGCGTTATCTCACAAAATGAGAGAAATACTTAGGAATATCGTATTTATTTCACTGAATTTTTTAAATTCAATTTTTCGAAATGTAGATTCCCCCTTTTTTAACCAAATCCATCCTTTTCCAAATCCAGTTGAACCGTTTCGACAGCAAGTTCAATTGTTTTCGAAACCATTCAACCGTTTAATTTTAAAGTTTTTTTAAATCTTAAGTATTAAAGGTTTCAAGAATTTATTTTATTTAAAGTAAAACATTTTGAATATTTTTAGGGTTCTAAAAAGTTTTTATTTTCACAACTCTAAAATCATTAAAATCTTTTTATTTTTGAAAATTATAAAAAATATTGACACACTTTTGAATTCTTGAAGAAATTCATAACACTTGAATTAATGTTAAAATTTAAAAAATTTTATAAATGTTTATATCTCGTAAGGAAATTCAAAACCTCTTGAAATATTTAATTTTTTGGTTTATTCCCTGATCTGTCCATGTTAGGTGGAATGAACGCCATTCATGTCAGTCATTTTTTACAAGGAAATTGAGTATTAACCCCAACAGAAACGTAAATTCTCGATCGAAACCATGGAATGAAAAATTAATCCACCATTAATTATCTTAACCTTGAATATTTTTAATTTTATTTTCTATGAATTCTTAAATTCTCATATTTCACAAAATTGTAAAATATGTAAAACTTCTTAATTTCTTCAATTATTCATCAAATTCTTTAAAATCTTACAAAAATTCAAATTTATCGTGATTCAATGATTCTCAAGGTTCACAAAAATTCAGAATCAAGGATCATCAAGGAGCTTTGATAAATCAAACATAAAAATTCAATATTAAACGCGTCAATTTGGCTTGAATCGATAATCTGAACGTTTCAACGGTATTACAAGAAACAGTACGATTCAAACGCATCGGATGGCTGCTTCTGGATGCTTTCAATTCTATCAGAATGCGTTTGATAGAAGGGATTCTAAATTATTGAGGTATATTCTAACAGTGACCTGATGTAGTTAATGTAAAGACATTTTAAAGCCAAAGGATCACAAAACTCACCATCATGACGCTTAATAAAACCCAGCATAGAGCAAATGCCTTATTTGTTATTTAGCTTGTTAAACCTTAAATTACTAGAAAAGATAACTCCAAGATCACGAATGTCACAAACTCTACCGATCTGTACGTCAAATAAAGCAAACGGGACCTTTGCGCACGACAGTCGAGTTTTAGAAAATGTCATAACATGCAATAAACACTTAGAAAACTTAAAATATTGCACATCATACAAGAACGAAATGGAATGTGCAATAATAAAGCATTGCATACGGTTTGAAAGATTTTTACTCAGAAAGCCTCCGAAAAATCTGTCTAGATCACATCCAATTGCCCACGGTTTCCAACAGTCTCAAATACGTCACTAGAAAAAACCATCCAAATTGGTACTTGTCGATTTACCTTGATGAAAACAGTGTTGGCGAGAACTTCTTCTATTTATTATATGAAATTCTAAAATATCGAGAAATACACCACTCAAAAGGCTAACGTTAAACAAATGAAGTAAAGGTTCGCATAAAGAATGTGCGCATTTATTTAAAATAAATGCTGAGATACCATCCGGACCTAAACCACCAGCGGTATTTAAACATTCTAACACATTCAAAACCTCTAAGGTAGCGAGTTCGATCTATAATTATGTGAATCTCGTTTGATCTCGAACAATTTCAATAATACCGAAAAATCTGGATATTAATGAATAATTTCGAAAAGCCTGAAAAAAATCTAGAAAACCCACGAAAATTCGTTAAAATATCGAATTATTTGTCAAGCAATTAAATGTTACTAATACTTCTAAGCAAAATGCTATTAAGCAAATTAAGGATAAGCTCGAACTAGCAAATAAACTCGAAAATCTCCATTAACCTGATTGTTTCGAAATACCGAATCAACAATTGGCTATAGTTAAGAAGTGATCCAAGTAAGATTTTGTTATTAGAGAGAATGTGCAAAACGTGTTTTCATGATTATTAAAATTGAGGCTAATATATTTTTTTTTACAATATGTTAAATTGTGATACGTACTAGAACTTTGTTACAACAGTGCTCAACAGTACTTGAATTACTTTTGCACTAACTAATATGATGACAAAGAAGTTCAAAAAGTGACATACATACTTAACTCAGTTTTTGTAAAAATATTTCTTATATATCACTTCTGTTCTTAACTAGCCAATTATGTCTCGAACATGACGCTATGAAATCCGAGACAAGGGAATATGAAATCGGGAAGCGTCTAGAATTTCTAAAATCAGGAGAATCCCGCTAAAAACAATAGAAAAAAAAACCTAATCGCAAAATTAATTTGGCATTTGGATTTTCCTTATATTGAGAATAGTTTTTCAAAATAAACCGGGTTTGACGGTAAATTTCATTTGAATTTACCGTTTACCGGTAATCAAAAGATCCGGTAAATGAAGTCTCGAACTTAGAATGAACGCTAATTGATTAAAGAGACTGACTGGTTTGGCTCAGTACCCGCTGATTTCCTTTGTTTCTAAAGACAAAGGCGCTGCTAATGAAGGAAACAAGAAATTGCTTTTAACAATTTCTTCTTGATTTTTATGAACATCACAACGATACTTCGCAACCTGCTTAGCAGCAAAGCAGATTAGAAGGAGCTTCCTTCTACAAATCAGACTCTCCTCTTTCAAATCTAATTTAACCTTTTGGAAAAGAAATTTAATCTGTTGTCAATAACAATCAATTTCTAATCAAAACTTCATCTGTAAAAGGTTGAATTTGAATTAAGGTGTAAATGTATATTACAAATAAATGAAGCCAGCGAACACTGAAACCGTTATCGTTAGTTTGATGTCGAAAGCTTTGATTTCAAACAAGTTTATAGCAAATTTTCAGAACCTAAACGAATTTTTATTTCTATAGAGTCAGTTTACGTGTAAATTACTCGAACATTCATTTTGAGCAACCGAGAAGAAATTAATGGGCCTTTCTTAAGGAAATATTTAATAGTAACAGGAACAATTTCTTCTTTCTCTAGAAATTAGGTCCGCTTTATGGTTAATCTCAGCTATCTAACCTTGACTTTGAACTAATATTCAAACGCTTCATACATCTCGTGGGCTCGGCTGCGGGTGCTGCGGGTACCTAGTTACGCCACTGACCATTATCGAAAACTTTATAAAACTCCGAGACAGAGTCCGAAATATTCAGTCCACCAAAAATAGCAAACTAGCCAGAAAATTGTTTAAGACGGAAGATTAGCTTTCAAAAAATCATATTTAAAATCACTTTTCACAAAATTAACGAAATCACAATCAACAAAATAAAATTTAATTAAGAGTTGTATGTGGTAAATACTAGAATGTCCTGATAAATCACGACCAGACTCAATGCCAATAAATTCTAATGATGAAAAAATCAAGTCCAAAATTCGTTCATAATTATTGAATACAGCATTGAATTGACGTTTCCCAAAATTAGCGTTGCTGTCCAACACAAAGTTAGAAAGATCATCATTTGTAGATCGTACGAAATCATCGTTTATCCAATACCAAGAAATCTTTGGTAGATTAAAATCACCTTCAGTAGAACTCGGTAGAATTTCATCAATCCGGGAAAAATTCAATAAATCCACTGTAAACATCAAAACAAAAAGCCAAAAAGCACCACATTTGATCTTGATAAAAATTGACTAACCACTGTCACAATTTGCGTTAACTTGACAAAATTCAAAATTATTTTTCAGCGCGAAAATAAACACCGCCTTGATGAATAAATAGCATGAGCCATGGTCCGCATTCCACTGTTGTTATGATAATAGCTGCATTTTTTGACGCATAATGATGTGATTACATGTGAAGCAACAATAACATTTGATCCAACATTCATTTTGGATCACAGATATTTTGTAAAGCGACAAAGAATTTTGGTGTTTGTTCGTTTTACGCATTTTTGTGTCGTTTCATGAGACGTGATCTGATCTGGGTTAGATCAAATGTCAAGGAATGCGGGTAATATATGTATCTGTGGTACCAGTTTATGTTCAGCAGGAAGATTAAATAGTTTTTTGGTTAAGGAAGCAATACGCCTGATGTAGCAACGGCTCGAGGACGACATTCAAATTCCTGAATAAGAACATCTACTGGCCAAACTCTGGGATTAGTAACCATCTGAAACACATACAAATTTAGTTCAATTTTATATGAAACGAATGACAAATTCGTAATTTGTCGAATTTTTTGGAATTAAAGTGTTGCAGGAAATGTTAGATGAATTCTCAATGCCAACTATTGAATCAATGACTATTGACTTGAGGAAATCTGGATACATGTGTTAAAACATACATCATAATCATAATGCACCACGCATTTTATCAATCCCATCTCACTAACCTAAATACGGGTAAATACATTGCGTTATAAACATAATATTCAGTTTGTTTATACCAATAAAGGTATAAAAACCGAAGGACAACAACTTTATATAAATTTACTAACCCCAATTTTCTTACATAAAAATATTCATTACTTATATTACAAATAATAACCGAGAAAGAATACACGTCGCTGTAATAATTGTGATTGGTTTTGGTATGTGTAATTTATATGTCTTGACTTCAATCGCGTTTCGTTTCTTCGTTAAAATAGTTTTTTGTTACCTTATTTATAAGAAATCATATACATACGTGTTTTTATTTGAATACACATAAGTAATGTATAGTATAATGTACTTCAATTGACGTCATTACAACGATGTATTTCAATAAAGGTACAACCACATGTTTAATTTGCATGCTTAGTATTTGCAAACCGCAGTTTCAGGTTTCATTTTCAAGAAGAATGCTAACCATTGTTAGTCATATTCGTACATACCAAATAATAAAAAGAATCACACTTGTTTATTTTTCGTAAGTATTACAATTGCGTATATACCAACTACATTTACAAAAGGCTATAACATAAGCATGTATACTTGAAAAGTATGAATAATCAAAAATCTATCAAAATCGTTAAAATTAAATAAATAAGAAAAATATTTTTGCTTCTCCATTTAAAGCAAAACAAAAAAAACTCAAAAATTAATTTCTTCCATAAATGGTCTGGGGCGAGCAGCAAATATGTACATATGTAGAAATAAAGTTCATTAAAAAGTTGAATGCATTTTTAAAATCGCGTACACTGTCAAAAACACGGTACCGTTAAGAAACCGAAAAAATTGAACATTGGTTAAAGTTGTGTGACTTATACACTACACATACACATACATACATACTAACAAACACCTCAAAAGCTCTTGTAATTCTATATATGGGCATAAGATTATAATAAAAAAATTGTTTGTATATGGTCTTGTGTGTGATGTAACTGCGTCTGTCGTTATTTTTAGTTGATTTTGAAATATGTATATAAGCAAATTTTGCTTGATTGGGTTTCTCTCGTTCTCTTTTAGGCTTGTCTTTTTTGGAATACAAAGTACACACAAATTTTAGAGCTTTGTGAATTTTTTAATGAATTCATATTTTCACTATTTTATAGTACAATAATCATCCGTGCTGGAAATGTATTAAGCATTTTTTTCAATTAAAAGTATGGTCTCACCTAATCATCACACGCATTGCATGATCATGTCATTCATGTTTGATAAGCGAATATATTAATCTTTACTATATGGGGCGGTATGTAAGATAATTTAACCGTCGCGTGACAGTTGTGTGACTTGGAATTTACTAATTGTATTAATTCTCTCATTTTATTATGTAACAACAATTGATCGATTATATATGTTAGAAGTCAGAACTGTTGATTATACTAACAAATAATAAATAGATAATTTAATTAAAAACATTTTATTTTCACTTTATTAATAACGTTATTGTTTTAATTAACGAGATAATAAGTCTGATTATCCAATTATAATTAAAATGGAATTGGAAATTTGTGTAATATTAAATGTCAGTTTAATCCCTAAAAATAACTTTTAGGTTTAATGATTCAAATTTTTTTTATCACAACCATAAATATAGAATATGTTGAGAGATATCAAGCAGCCGATAACGGCAAAAATTTTTAAATACAAACATATGTACTTATCTCGCCTGCAAAAGTTGGTTATACACAGAGAAAAAAACAAAGTGTTTTTTTGAACAAGCAGCCCACTAAAATTATCAATTATTTCTACAAAATTCTAAATAATTCTACTAGTTGTTTACAAAAATTCAGGTTACCTCCTAGCTCTTCCCATTTTTGAGAAACACATTCTAAGACAACTTCCCTCGATCGTGGGTAAAGAGGCTTGCAATCCTTAACCATATAACACCAAATATTTTCTATTGGATTTAAGTCGGCGCTACACGATGGCCAAGTTACAGGAAGCATTTGCAACTCATAGTTTCATCCGTAAAAATAATTTTCTTCTAGTCCGTGCTTAAATTATTTTCTGCAAAAGCAGACCCGTGGCGCTCGATATGCGTTGGTTAAAATTGGTTTTTGAGCTGAAAATGTTTGGCTCGAATTCAAAAACGTACAATTTATTTAAAACTATGAAATAGCTTGCGAAGACCTTAACGTGCATATGGCGTTACCAACTCGAATCTTTTACTCTGGAGTTTTTGGGTTTGGAGGTAAATCTCCGGAAATCCTGCCAACTCTGGGGGGCTATTATGAAATTTTCGACGCGCGCTTGAAAATTAGCTATTATGAAATTATTCGACACGCTTTTTTTGCGATCATATCGAAAATTTTCCTATTATGAAACTTTGTTTTCGACAAAGTCGAACAATATGCGACTGCTCTTGAGGTGACGAATGCATACGCGTGTTCAATAATAAATCGTGAGATAAAAAAATTTCAGTTATTCAGTTCGTAACATATATTTTAATTTTTATTTTCCGCCTAATTAATAAATTAATATTAATTTTTTTTTTTTCGATATTGTCGAATAATTCATAATAGCTATTTTCGACCTTGTCGAGTTGGTCGACAACGTCGAAAATTTCATAATAGACCCCCTGGATATTTCTCCGAGTTTCGTTACAATTTTTGAAAACGAGTTCAAATTACAATTAAATATACAATATATAGAAGGGAGAGGGAAGTTTGGCGTCATTGGATGGGGGGACCAAAGTTGAGTAGATTCATCTATCGGCTCCGTAACCTTCCAGTAGGGTGCGCATAACGTGAGCAGTTCTGGTCATGTATTAGGCAGCTGCGTGATGGGTATAATTGTGTAAGAGGTAACCTGTTCACAATTTGAAAGTGTACGTACTGCCTTCTTGTGGCAACCACTGGTAACTAACGCCATTTGGCACATTTTTGGCCATTTGGCACAGGCTAAAGTACGGCGCTAAAGGAGAAAACCTTGACAAAAAACCCTAATCTAAGGTGGAACTGCATATGCCGATGGATAAATGGCTGATAGGTTAATCAGTCTAAAGTATGCGGACTCTGGATACCAGGCGCCCTCCAGTTTTATTTAGCCTTCCTGTAGTAAAGCTGGGTAACATACAGGCGATTTGTAATTCCCAGCTACTCGTAAGAGTAAAATCAAACGGAAGACGGGGCAGAGGTAGGAATATACGGGAGTGGGACAGCCCTCTCGAAGTTCTTGGGATACAAAACTACCGTCTTTCTAGCGGAACTACATGCTGTAGTTAACATCTAGGAGGGAGAGTAATAAGCCCAGATAGTATGTATCACGTACCGGCTGGCAGCCTGAATATTGACTGGACGGATAATTAAGCAGGGTCCAGCACAGTAGATCTTTTAGGTCGCATTGCGAGATGGCTGATCACCCACATGGCCCTTCAATAATAATAATAATAATAATACATACACATAGGGAGCATTTGTATTTTTTATTTCAAAAACCACCAAAGGTACTGGGGGTTCCGCTATTATAAAATAGTTATACAAACAAGTTATTTGAAAATTTTAAATAGCCCGCTTAGAATCCATAGAATGGAAAAAATTATTAACCGATGATTTTTACCAAGTATATTTTGTACTAAAGCTTGCTGTACTTCCAATTCACAGGAAGTTACATATACAGTTGTTGTAATTCATCCACATTGAAATCTCACTTGCATCGGATTATTTCTGGATGTCGATTACGTACCTTTTGCATTTCGAGTTATGAGTTTCAAGAACTCGTAATTCATTAGGTCGCTATTATGAGAAAATGCGATTATGTAAGATTACGAGAACTTGAAATATCTTACATAATCGTGTTTTGCTAAATTTCCATAAGATTCTGAAATTCATATATTGCTTAAAAAAATGACCACCAGGCGTTCCGATTTTCGAATTTCATGGTTTTATATAATTTTCTAAAATAAAGTTTAATTTTATAGATTGGAAATGTCTTAATAGGAATTATTCTCGTTGAGTTGCGTCGTATGTAACCGAATTACAGGAATCTTGGGATTTTTGATATTTAAGCACCTGCGAGATTTGTCTGGGTTGAGTGTTATTAATACGAGATTTTATAGATTTTGCGAAATTATTTAAGATTTTCGATATTACTCGAGTTTTGTTTCGATTTGATTAAGTATAGTTACGACCTAACTCTTAGGAGATTCTCAAAATCCGAGTTTTTTGCATTTATGTAGATTTTATTCAAAATTTATTTATATTTTTAGGAGAAATATATTTTTTAATAATATTATTGGGATTTATGAAAATTTTTATTCTAAATGTTCGAGAGTATTTGAAATTTTTTGAGAATATCGAGATTGTAAATTTTAAGATGATTCAACATTATTCGACCTTGCCGAGATCATTCTTCTAAATTATTAAAGTTTTGGAGTTGCGTGATGTTACAGAATTAAGCTTACATTGGGATTTTCGAAGCTTATATTTGTGGATTTGTTTTGGTATTGTGTTTTATGTAATAGTTACATAATATTCCAGTTTAGCTTCGAGTTGAATTTAGCACTGAGTTAATCTAAATTAATAGGCATCAAGTTTTATTCTTAGGATTTATTAAATTTTTCAGATTATTGTAGGAGGATTAAGTGTATTCCAATTATTTTTGAGAATAATCGTGTTTCTCGATATTACTCGAAATTTGCAAAGGTTGGATAAGTTGCATGATACATCTTAGAACTAGTGATGTCGGTACTTAGAGTAAAATGCATTTTGGATCCAATAGTATATTTTAGTTGCTCAATATAATTGGTAAGGCCATTTAGAATTTGTTCAATCCCTTTTGGAAAATGTATTCAATTTTATTTACAACCTTTCTAAAGTTTCTTATGTAAAATTTTTATTTGTTCAAGTACCAACTTTTAAGATTTAAGATCCAAAACTCCTAAAAAGCAAACTCAACCAAAAAATTTAAAGATTTAGTTGAAACAATAATTTTAAACATTGATTTGTTTATTATACGAGTATAATAAACTACAAAACAAAGCTTCTGTAGTAATCTCAATACCATTCTTGTTTGCATGCCCAATTTACATTGCCTTTTCTCCATTTAAACAGCGAATATAAGTGTTTGCTTATGGTAGTTGCTGTATGAAAATACGAACGAGAGATTCCAAATAATTCAAAATAACTTATGTTTCATTTTTTTAACGAATCATCTCAAACAAAATTTCTCGATTGCACACGCATAGTACAACTAGGAAGTGGTGTTCTTAATAGTGCTAATCTCGATCCCGTTATTAAATTATTATTTTTCATTGGTGCTTAAACTACAAAGTAACAATTGATGAACTCACTAAGGCCTTTCATATATTCATAAAATTACCCAGTCTTCTGTAAGTTTTGCTACATAAGTAAAATTTAATGAATCCTCCGGTTTCTGATGTTCGATTGCTGGTATGTTGGTAATCCTGCGCGCATAGCTGCTGATAAAATTAGCCCGCATATTTCTTGAAGTTTGATCTAATCATATTCAGATCATGTTTCGTGATACTATATGCAATAAAAACAACTACTCTGATCAAAATTTTGATCCAAATACAAAAATTAGTTAACTTTTTGTTGTTGCTTTCAATAAGTGTATTTTCTTGAGAAAGACTAACTTGAATTATCCATTAAATTTTGTGAAAAATTCCCATTTAAATTTTACCTTTGGGTGTCGACTGAATATCTCTCGTATTTCGAGTTAGGAGTTTTCAGACTCGCGATTCATAAGTCGCAATTGCGAGAGATTGCGATTAAGGGATAGCGATTAACATAACAGTAAGCGCGTTTTTTTATTCGCTCCGGATAGCTGCTATCGAGAGCCGTCATTTTTCTATCCCTAAATTTTAATTTGACGCGCTATTTATTGGTAAACTAAACTTATTTAATATCAAACTATCATTTTTAATTCAATTGTTTACCAAAAACTTCATATAAAAAATATTTGGCTTTACCTATTTATACGGAGCGCTATCGGGAGCCAAATTTTATATGACGGCTCTCGATTGCAGCTATCCGGAGCGAATAAGAAAACGCTACAAGTGTCTGCAACAAAATACATAATGTATTAGCCCTTAGATGTCGCGATGTACGAATTTGATGGTTTAATATTTTAGTTTAAAGTAAAGTTTAATTTTATGCATTGGAATATTGTATTAATCGAAATGATTCGATTTTAGACGTTGCGTTGGATCATCTTACAGGTACTTCGAGGCTCTCGATATTTTTTGGGATTTTTCGAGGCTTCAAAGCTTATTGAAGATATATTTGACATTGTTGTTATGTAACAGATATTATTTGAGGTTTTACGGATTTTTCGAGATTATTATTTATTCGAGTTTAGTTTGAACTTGAGTCGCTTGGCATCTAATTTATTCGAAATTATAAACATTGTTCAATATTTTAGAGATTACTCGACTTTTTCCTGTTATATTTTTCTTCGAGAAACTAGTTTTTTAGGTTTATTAGAGATTTGTTTGATATACTGATAGTTGTGGATTGATATTATTAGAAATTTTATAGATTTTTCGATACTGTCGAGATTTTCAATATTAATCGATTTTTCTTATAGTCGAATTATTAGTGCATTTATCTAGATTTTTGAAAGCGTTGAATTAGTTGCTTGGCATCGAAGGTATTTTTTTAAAATTATCGACAATATCACAATGATTTTTGTTAAAAACCAAGCCCAGCTAACCTTCTGATGGTATCCTCTTCTATGTTACTGTTCAGTTACGCCTTGTAAATAAACATGCAATTGTGTTTTTTATGAGTATTTCGCACATGTAAAAACTTATATTCGTTGCTTAAATGGAGAAAACAATTTTAGATGGACATGCATGCGAGAACATCACACTAGAGAACCCCTTTTTCGACCAAAAGCTTGTTTCAACATTTAGACTTTTATACAACTTTTAAACAAACAATCAATATTTAAGCCAATCATCGAGGTTTAAAAACAATGAAGTGATCAAAAACTTACGATTTTTTAAATTGGTTTTAAACTTTGGTTCCAACACAATTTTACTTTTTTGATTTATTTTGTTTTTTGTGAAACCTAGGATGGATCAAGTTGATATTTGATGAACAAAAATGATTGAGCAAAACAAAATAGAATATGGCATTCAACATTCATGGTTAGATCAAAAATGTCGAAAAATATATTATGTATGTATGTATGTACATACATATGTGTAGGAACTACTAATAAAATTAGAAGGCTCCTACAATAATATTGAAAAAATCACGAAATCAAATTTTGAATACGGAAAATCGAGATTAATCCAAAATTCTTAAAATTTCGAATTTCGATAACCTAATCTAAACTGAAGTAATATCGAAAATTTTAAATACATAATATCGAAAAAAATAATAAAATTTCGAATAATATCTGGCTATTACATAATATTCAGCACCAAATAAATCTCATATAACCTTAAAAATTCCTTAAAAAAACAATTTTGTAGCAACTCGTAACAAAGCGTCGAATTGAAATTTAGAGAAATATCGAATCATCCTGGAAATCTCGAAAGAACTTAGAATCCTAGAATAATCTTGAAAAATGTCAATGCTAATCGTAAAGCAAATCAAAGGCAAATTAAACATTTTCTCGAAAAAAAAAACTGGAAGACCCCACCCAATTCAATGCTCCAATTCAACCCAAACTAACCTCGAATAATATCGAAAATCTTGAATAATATCCCATGCAAATAAAATAAGAAAATCAATACTAGCGATAAAAATTGGTTTCCAAATATTTTTCTTACGAAAATTGCTTGCTAAACTATTTGCCCTACTCCAAAGAAACCAATCTCAAATACGTTTAAAAACCTCGAAAAATCAAAAATTCCGATTTACCTGTAATTCGGTTCAAAATTCGAGAAATTCGAATAATTTCCAATAAGACAACACCAATTGCATATTAAACTTTTTTTAAAAAAACAAAATTTAAAACAACTACCAAATAGTGAATAATTCACTGATTATTCACTCATCACTCATTATTCATCTTCTATCATTTGGTGAATAATGACTGACTAATGAATGAAATAATCATTCATATGTGAATAAAGAGTGAATAATGAATAAGTAATGGGTGAGTAATGAATGAAAAATGTGTGAATAATGATTGGATAATCAGTGAATAATGAGAGAATATCGAGTGAGAAAATGTGTCAATATTGAGGGAATGATAACCGAATTATGAATGAATAAACCAGTGAAAACGGCTATTATCAACATACTTGCAAGAATTTTTAATTAATATAAAATGAAATTGCAACATCTCAATTTCCGCCCTTTTATTTCAACATTGTATTTACGACTAAAAGGCTAGACTGTAGGCGTGACATATTCTTCATAAAATCTACCTTAGTTACTTTTTTAAATCATAACATCAGCAGAATAGAAAAAAGACAAAAGTCTATGTTGGACATTTCGCTTAAAAATCTTAAGCTATCGGTAGGCACTGAAGTACTCGATCAATTTGTTTAATTCTGGTATTTGCAGGTAATTTGCAAAAATATGAAACTAACTCCTCAACCAATTAAGTTTCCTACAATGCATTCTTTAGGTTGAAACTTTGAAGCAATTCAAAATAAATTTGCAAACATTTGAAACTGATACAATTTTACAAGAACATTTCCTAAAATTACCAACAATTTATCCCTAGACGCCTACATGCTCTCTTGCCTCTCCTAACAAAGTCTCTCTTTTAATGATTTCTTGATTTTAGTAAATTATAGAAAATACATATTTTAAAATGGTGTTGGTATATGGTCAAACTGAAAAAGGTTCTCCATCGGTGAACTTTAGCCGACTAGCGGCCCTGATTGAGACCTCTTATATCTTTTTGTTTAATCATCATATGGATTTTGGATTAATATTGAAGAAGCTTTCATAAAAATAAGTTCAATAAAACAAATAGATAAAGTATATCAGTTCAGTTATAAATTAACCCCGCATACAGGTTTTTATCATATACTCGTGTAATTACGTATCTTATTTATTTGTTTGTTTTGTTGTTTTTCTGTGTTTTATTTATGTAGAAACCAAAATTTACTTCATTTCCATTATTTATTACATTAGCAGTTTAGTACCCTCTTCGATGTAATATAGGTCAAGAACTTAAATAGATGTCAATGTTAATGGTGCGCATCTCTAGATAATAAAATTTACATTTTTTTTGTGCATTTTACTAGATAAAATATACAAACAATGGGTAGGTAATAATTTAAAGTTTTTGACAACATAAATATAATTGAGCGCCTCTGTACCTCTAAACATTCCCATAAATATTTTGTAGAGCGGAACATTAATTATTTACGATGACCCTCATGTGTTTTTTGTTATAGACATTATTAGACATAATTTGTATGATGATATACATATGTACATACGTATAGTTAAAAAATTGTGATTGAAAATTCTCAAAATTGTTCACGTACCTCACACTCTAAAGACGAAACAATAGACATTCTTTCGTAATATTTGGCCGCGACATAATAAATATTCGTTTTTTTTTGTTTTTTTTTACCGGAAATCATGAAAATGTGTATGGAAGAAATAATTTTTGTGTCTTGCATGTTTAATTTCCAAATAAAACAAAACAAAAAACAACTAAAATTATCACTAGTGTGTACCTCTAACGCACATAACCTATATTTAGCATGAGATATATTTTGTTGTTAATTTTTTATTAGCACGACCTGACAACACTTCCGTGTTGTTACAATTTACTTTGTTTTTTTTATTTGTTTTACATAATTAAAAATGTAAATGGAAATTTCGGAATGATTGCGTCTTTCTGTAGTGTAGGCACATATATGGGTACAGAGAAAAATCGATATCAGCTGAGATAAAATTGTACGCGAGAGAAAGGAAAAATAATTGGTACTTGTCCTTGAAATGTGAAAAATCTATATATAGTTGAATGTTTTAGACTGCACTGCGCAGTTTGCAACGTAGACATTAAGGCGGAACGATGAATACGTACGTCTACTTGAAATTGTTTATAAAGCATGATTAAATGAGTTTTTAACTGTCAGAACTGACACGATAAGTATTAACGCTTGATAATTCAACTGTAAATGAATTGGAAAGAATTTGTCGCCAAAAGAATTATCACACACGAATATCTACAGATTATATATTATATATGCACACATTCCAGTGTGTACTACATATTAAAATTTATCTCAATTCTTGTTTCATTCCATTAACATTGTGTCACACAATGTGCTGATTTTAATTTTTTTGCCATACGATGATCTAATTTCACATTTTAAAGCAATCCATTGCAATTTTAAATTTGCAAATAATTAAAATAAATAAGCAAACTGCATTCCATAGTAGTCGTAAATATTAAAAAAAAAAAAAATCCACGTACAAATATTTATTCAAGTAAAGGCTACAAAAAATAGTGATGATGCAAATATTATCCGGCTGTTACATTTTCACGGTTATTGTAAAAGTTGTCATTTCATCAAATGTGGAAAATTTTCCTACTAGCGACTCTGCTTAACAGGCAGCAAATATATTATTTTTTAATTGACATTCATATCAAATAGCAACAACCATATACGTATAAATAAATTTTTTTTCATTGACTACAATTTAAATAATTTTGTATACATTTTTCTGATTTCCTACTTTTAGCGGTTTTTTACGTACATTTGCTATGTAAGCATGTAAATGGTTTGTTTACTTTGGCACGCCAATCTACTAGCAACAAAAAAAATATTAAATTATGCTTTATTTACTGTTTATCGTGTTTTAGTTAGCTTTAGCTAATTATTGTTTGTTCAACGACATCCAATTAGAAAACACATTTTGAAATGCTCGAGTGGAAAAACTCTAATTTTCGGAATACTTAACGAATAACTTAATCACATAACCTGGGCAGCTAAAATGCAATTAATTCTCATTATTGTTAAATTTTATGGTTTTTAGTGCTTTTTAGTCATATAAGTATTGTACATTTACACTTATATTTATAAGGCTAATTAACTAATAAATTATTACAAGGTAACAGCGAAACTGCGAGGTAGATATTGTCTCAATTAATGATTTTGAGGTATTTAAAAAAGACGATTTAACTATGAGTCAGTGGTGTAGGGACTCAAACTATACTAGTTTATCATTTGGGGATTTGTGGAATAAGAAGCCTGCCTTTACTAAAGTCAGTTGAACTATTAAAAGTTTTCAAAACGATTAAATTGTTAAACTTATTTAATAATTTAGTTTTTATTATGCTTAAAATGTAAACCCTACAACTACGAAAATTTAGGGTTCCTTCGTCTTGTATTACAAATGTATAGGAAGAAAAATGAAAGCAATAGTTGCTTCAAAACGAAAGCTGTCGAATTGTTCGACTTTCCAATTTCGATCGTTTCGAATCAATGATGAAACGTAAAATTTTGAAATTTCAGTCATCTTGCAATTCTTAAACTTTTCCTTCGATAACTTACTACCAATCTGCACTAGTTTCTAGTTTCCTAAAATGTTACGAGTGTGCAAAATTTGTTAGTAAGCGTTTAGTAAACGCCGTCTGTTAACTGAGTATTTTGAAATTATTCGTAAATGTTCAGAATCCATATAATAGCCACTGCATTCAAATTTTGGTATTATCGATCTCGCCGTGAATGCAAAGTGAGAGTCAGTAAGGAAAACCCGGGCCCTACGCAAGGTTCCCGAAGTAAAATTTCCTTTTTCTACAAAAACAGTAAAAAGTAGGCATTTCTCTGTTTTCCATGCCCAAAACGTTTGTTTTCCTCCAAGCCCTTCAAACCTCTACTTTTCCGCATTGGTGACTTCTTAGTCGCACGCCTCTCAGCTTTGTGAGACTAACTGATTTTAAATCGCGCTTGAAAGGATTCCTACAAAGCGCCACTTTGCACTCTAGATACACAAATAAGTATTTCTTTAGACACAAAAACAAATTTTAAACAAAAATCTCATAAAACATTATTCATTTTTGTACGTGACGGCAACAAAATTAGAAACAGTTAAATGTCAAAATTGTTTGATAGTATAGAAATATTACAAACGAAATGCAATAAAAGGGGCAATTGTAGCTGAATTGTGGTGTTCAAAAAAGACAGTTTATCGTGCCATTAACACGTTTTCCAAACATAACTTAAGTTTATCGGCAAACCCTAAACATAACGTGTATTTTGCGCTTTCATTTTTGATATTCTGGATTCGACGGCAGTTTAACGCAGTTTAAAATTACCAAAAATTTTTAAGTCGCTGTTGTGTGTCGTTATTGTGTAATGTGTTATAGGTGTGAGGCTATTATGACGTGTTTGTCGTCTTGTGGATGAGCAACAAGAGCCCGAAAATGGCACAGATGGTAAAAAACGATTTAGAATTTAGATTTAGTAATTTAAATTCTACTTACAATTTTGAAATTTTACATCTCAAATTTTACAATTGCAATAAAAAAAACATTTTAATAAAATATTGTTTTACTATAAAATGTAAAAACAAAGCCGCAACAAGTGACCCCATCAGCCAATCATAACACGAATAGACTTTTTTTTTGTGTGAGAGAATATTAAAATACTACAACAACAAATTCACTTCATTTTTCATATATTTCCATGATATTTTTTTGGAAAAAAATTTGACGAATTAGCCGCGAACTTAAACCAATTTATATTATACTTTACCAATTTGACTAAAATTAAGGGGAGGGCTATTTGTGGATTCGATTCCAACGCATTCGAGTCTACAAAGTATTGGATTGTTATTTGCATTGAATGAGATTCGTTTGTTTCTTATTTAAATCAAATAAGATTTTTATACTTCGAAGAATCGAATATGTTCGAATCGCTAAATTAATTTAAACAGACGTATATTTTAAACTACAAACCGATAGTTTAGGTCAAACTTCAAGTAAAAGCAATTTTGACGAATTTGAACCAAATTATCCAGCACTAAGTCCATAATAAATATAATAGCAATCGGATGCAAGTACATAACATCTTTACGAAATATTTGACGATGAAAAAGCTACTTTTCCATCAAGAAAATGCACGTGTGCATACGTGTGTAGTCGCCATGGCTAAATTCCATAAGTTATTTTACAAAATGCTTCCGCATCCACCATATTCGCCAGATTTGGCCCCCCAACGATTATTTCCTATTTATGAATATGAAAAAATGGCTTGGCAAAGGAAGACTGCTGAAAAAAACGGATATTTTGAAGAATTGCCGAAGTCCTATTTTTGGAAGGGGTCGGGAAATTGGAAAAACGTTGGGCTAAAATGAATTAGTAGCGAAACGTAAAATTTTCGAAATTTTGTACAAGTAGAACTTAAAAATCTTTTAAAATTAAGAATTTAGCGCATTGTTTATTTAATAAATAAAGTGATACTTTTCGAATATGTATGTTGTTCGAATATGAATTGTTGATATGCACGCCGATTTTTTTTTTAAATAAATCATTTTCTCTATATCAACATACATTCTGGTTAGTTACGAAAATCGTTATAATATTCTTAAAATTATCGCGATTTTCAAAATTGCAAATTTTAAACATTATGTTTAATTTTGAATTTCGGTTTTGTCTAATTTATCAAATTTAATGCAATAGCAAACCTAAAGTTCCCAAATTTTTATAATGTTAAATCTCAACATTGCCAGTGATATTCGGCTTTTCGAAAAATTCCTCATAATTCGAAAATTGCTCAAAACTAGAAATTATCCTATTTTTGACTCGAATCTTTCGCATTGAAAGATTTGCCGATTTAAGTTTTCAAATTGAGAAACGTGAAATAGGGTAAATTTATAATTAGAGAAGTTAGCGAATTTAAACAAGGTTCAAAATTTGCACAACGTCGATGTCGTTCGACAAATAAATTTTGAAAGCTAAGACTAATTCTGAACTAAGCAGGGCAATTATTTTACTGAGGCAGAGTAGACTAGTCATTTATACTATGATGACCTTGTATTCACAAATATTAATTTAAACTGTGATACGCGTTTATATATTTAGAATGAAATCACACAGTTTCTCTTCAAATATCATATCACTTAATGTTTACAAGTTTAAAACAATCTATCAAATTGCATCCAATTAGGTATATTAGCCATGACAGATTTCATTTTGTATTTTGTATAGTTGCAGTAAATAAAGTGAACCAGACAAAATGCCCAATATATATAGTATAAATAAATAAACAGATACATATGTATAAACAAAATATGTATGTAATAAATAATAACCTAATTTTTTATCATATGAAAACAATTATTTTTTATTTTCTTATCAAAAAATGATGGATTAAAAAGGTTTTTAGTACACAAATTTTTAATCAATCGTATTTAGAAAAAAAAAATAATTTTTGTCAAAAATTAAAATATTTAGAAAGTTTATTAAGTGTCATATAAAAATCAGTGGCGGCGTCACCCCTTACTATTATCCTATAATAAAGTGATAAAACTGTAAAATTATAACTAATAATATTCAATTAATTTTACAATTTATTACGAAATTACAAATAACAAGTGTTTGCTGATTTATCGCCCTAAATGCTAAATATAAAGAGTGTCTTCTTTAAATGTTTTGTAATCATTCCGTTTTCAAGATTATCTCATATTGTTTCGAGAATAATCAATTACGTCAGTTAGGCGCACAGAGCTATATTACATTACATGTTGAGAATATCAATCATATGGTTTACTAATTTGAAATTATTTATTGCTATTTATAATAGATGAGTTAATTATTACCGACCAATTAACAACCATAAGCGTATACTTTTCGGTCGGTCGATCGGTTTTAATAATATTCTCATGCGATACGGAGTCACCACCAATCGGAATTCTGTTTTATTTGCTTCAATTAATAACTGTCCAAAATTAGAGAACTAATAAATCAGAAAATATTATTATTGCTATGCTCTTTGTTGTATTCATATATGTATGTTTAAGCATGTGCGGTTAACTTTAGAAACTTTTAAACACCAACACAACGTTAAAAACTACAAAAACAAAACAAATTTTTAATCGTTAACTTATGTTTGGTGTCATTAAGTCATACTTGAAGCATAGCTTAAGATGAATCAGAATTTTATTTTTATTTGGTTATTCATTGTCTGTGTATTTTGTAACGAGATTTTGTGTAAACTGATTTTGTTACAGTGCAGGAAATACAATACAAGTCCGCCTACACATTCGGAAATTCGAATAAAATTGAGCAATGCTTGTCGTGGCCATATGAAAACAAATTATGTTTACTTTTGATCGAGGAAACCGGTTTATTTCCAAAGCTAACTGTTAACTAAATTTAATCACTTCATGTACTATATAATTTCAAGTGATATTCGATACTTAATAAATTACAGAGACGAACAGAAGAAAAACAGAACGAAGGAGTTAAAAAAAATCTAAATTTCTGGCCTTTTAATACTTATGCAAAGCCATACAACAACACAAGTAAACCCAAATAAAACCGACTTCAAAAATAACCACTTCTTAACACTTTGTTGACCGGAAATTTTATGCAAAAGTACCGTTATAGTACTGCACATCGTTAGTAACTACACAAATTTTTTGTATTTTTGAAAAAGGAATACAGTTATAGTTATTCTATCAAGCGCAACATGTAGGACGTAAATTTTTAAAAATTGAAATAATTAATTCAGTGCAAGTGGCAAATACGAGTTAACTCGTGACCTGGTCAACAATGTGTTAAATCGTAAGCTCAACTCTTCAAATGTTTACCACACTCAAACAAAACACAACAGAGAAAACGATCCACGTTGAAGAAAGAACACAAAAAATAAAAAAAATAAACGGAAGAATTTTTTGATTTCGTCAAGATGACATCATTCTTTTATGCTCTCTTCAAAATTATTCGGATTTAATACCTCGCGGTATATAGCCAAGCTATACATAAAAAATACCATCATCGACTTGTAAAAACCAGCATGTTAAAAATTGTGAATTAACCACGAAACCTCAAACAATACATTAATTTAATAAGAGACAACTTGAAAAACTTACTTTTCTTTGAGCTTCAGCGGCAAATCCGGATTTAGCAGCACGATTTGTTGACATTTTTGTATTTTTTGGGGGGATTTATAAATTATTTATATAAAAACAAAACAAATAAAATTACGTAAAAAAAATGAAATGTGAATGCAAAATATAGTTGTTTATTTTAAAACAGTTTTAAATATTTTTTTTTATTCTTAAAATTAACAAAAATTAAAGTAACAACACAAATAAAATAAATATATTTATTAAAAAAGCGAACTGTTACTCCTACAAAGATAAAATGCAAACTGAATGAAAAACGTAAAAAAATGAATAGAAGAAAAACAACATAAAATAAAAATGTAACGGCGTCAAAATTTTACTAACATAAAAACGTACTAGATTGTAATATGGTTCAAACTTTTATTAAATGTTAAAACAATCCATAAAAACTAGTAAGAGAAATGGAAAAGCATAAAAATGTGATGATGACTGATGTTGAATTATTTATTTGAAATTTTACGTTTTGTTGATTTATGTACATACATATATAGGGAAGTATGAGACTAATTTTAGTACAAAATATTTTAGTTTGTCTGTAAAATTCAATACGTATTTCTGGAATTTTTAAAATATAATTTTATGCAATCTAATTGGATTTGGTTTCTCTACTCAAAAAATATTTGTGGTAGAGGAAATTCCAAAAAATGTGTTTGTCTGTTATTTACGATAAAAATAATTATGTCGATT
Organism: Tipula vernalis; assembly: GCA_958295665.1. Classification (NCBI taxonomy): domain Eukaryota; kingdom Metazoa; phylum Arthropoda; class Insecta; order Diptera; family Tipulidae; genus Tipula; species Tipula vernalis. The sequence continues at coordinate 109,222,431 of OY282559.1, forward strand.
GATTGATTATTTAATCAATTTCTGATAACAATACATAGCATACAATCTCGTATTTACTTATTTTTGATTTCGTGGAATTTTTTCGTGTCATAGAATATTTTACCGCCGAAATGTTGATAATTTAAATGAATTAACATAAAGTCTTAATCGTAATATTGAAATCCAATTAGATTTTTTAATTAGAAATATGATGAGAGGTAAGGTAGATCCGCTAAATCAAATGTTTTGAAAAAAGACAAATAGACATAAATTCTCTTTATCACGTTATTTTCGTTTTCTGCTAGCGAAAAGAAAAATTTAAAATCTTAGCTTACACCAAGTTGGTTTATTCACAATTGTCTTATAAAAAAATTGCCAAACCTGAAAAAAAGCAGTGTCTTATTTTCTGAAAGAGATTGAAAAAGCGTTCGTTTTTGTTTTAGCTTGAGTGGTTCAGAAGTTATTACAATTCTACTATTTTTTGACCAAAACCAAAATATACCCTACGCATAATAAACTAGAGTAGGACAAGGTTATATGAACCGTTTTTTTAAAAATGGCCAACATCATTTTCCAAAAAAGTGAGACAAGTTATAATATTTACAATTCTACGTTTCTGAATTTTTAAAAAATTGAAAAAGAGAATGGGATGAATAATCGAAAACCCGCTAAGTGTATTCATTCATCTCATCTCCGTTGCTCTCAAAACTTCGCAGCGAACGAGATGGAACTATTGTTCGACTAATATCACTTAAAACTACTTAGGCCCAAGGCTGGGCAAACTACATTATACTGAGTAATTAAAATACTTTTACGAATTACAGCAAACTCAGTAATTACAATAAAATACAAAAATGGATTTATTATTAGGTGTGCAAGTAGAAACTCGGCTGTTTATGGTCAAATTCAACTTTATATTGAAAAGATACTTGTTACGAATATTAATAATCGAAATATTCGCCATTACTATCCATGGTCTTTTGCAATAGAGACTCGATGGTTTCGCAGCAAAATAGTCGTCGATCCATTTTCGCACATCTTCAACTTTCGTGAACCACAAGTCGTCAGAGTTTGCCAAGTCTGGAGAATACGCCGCATGCTGTACAACTTCCCAGCCTAAGGAGATGATGAGTTCCGGGGTTGTAATATCCTGTTATCCCGCCTTCCTTGGCCCGTAAATGGTCCTTTTTCCTGAAGAGCATCACTTAATTTGATCAACTAGGCCTGGTAACGGTCAGCTGTAACAGTTTGACCAGGTTCCAGAAGCTCGTAGTAAATGATTCCTTTCCAAAGCCACCAGACACACAGGCTGGCCTGGATCAACCCATGCTTTTCTGCGTTTAGGATTGTCGTACAAAATCAACTTTTCACCATCCGAAATGTTTTTTTGTAAAAAAACTCTTTCTTTTGTACCGAGAAAGCAAATTCATGCAGGTGTGAAATCTTCGGTTTTTGTTTTCTATGGACAGTTTATGAGGAACCCATTTTCCTTCCTTTTGTATCTTTTCCATTGCATGCAATCGAAGTGATATTGCTTGGTGAGTAACTCCTAACTGTTCTGCAAGCTCTTTTTGAGTTTGACACGGATTTTCATCCAGTAAAACTTTAAGTTCTTCGTCTTCTGCACCTGGACATGGATGATTCTCAAGATTAAAATTGCCATCACGAAATCTTGCAAACCACTTTTTTACTCTTGAATGACTCAAAGAATGTTCACCCAAAGCCAAATTAATCAATTGCATAGTTTGAACTGCATTTTTATTTCGTTTGAAAATAGAATAGAATGCAATGGCGTAAATGTTGCTTTTCGACATCCATCTGTACTCGACAGCTTGTATATGTATGACTGAAACTTATGTCATAAAAACAGCAATGACTAAGCTACATATATCCAAAATGGCGGGCGATTTGGATGCGTTCAAGTATGTTTTTAATGCAACCAATTTCAGGGCCGAGTTTCTAGGGTTATAAAAGTTACAATTATTTTGAATTGTAAATTGATAAATTTGATTTAAAAACCATGATCATTAATGTTATATCCATGTAAACATAGCACCCCTGGCAACCCTGATGATAAACATTTTATGTACATACATCATGAAAACATATTAGACATTATGAATAAATAACAGTATGAAAAAAGACGCGTTTATATTAGTGGCGACGAGGATAAAAATTAAAAATTAAAATTGTAGAAATAAATACAAAATTGCAACAGCTCAAAGACAAATAAGAGATATCAGTATTCGGAGATTCCATGGGTAAAATTAAAAACCTACAAGCGCGTATCCGTTTAAAAGAGAGCTCACAACCTATTTTCATAAAGGCAAGGAAAATACCATTTGCTTTACGAGACGCGGTGGAACAAGAACTCGAGAATTTGGAACAAAACGGCATCTTACAAAAAGTCGATTCATCCAGATGGGCTACACCCATTGTTCCTGTCAAAAAGAAGGGTGATAAAGTCCGCCTATGTGGGGACTATAAAATTATGGTGAATCCTCGTATACTAGTCTAGGAACATCCACTTCCTACGATTGAAGATCTCTTTGCGTCGATGGCGGGAGGTGACAAATTTTTAAAAATTGACCTACATAAAGCATACTTGCAAATGGAAGTACATCCAGATGATCGGGAAATATTGACGTTAAGTAGGCATCGCGGCTTGTTTCAGCCAACGAGACTTATGTATGGCATTGCATCTGGATCAGCAAAATGGAAGCGAGAAATTTAGCAAATTCTGAAGGACATCGATAGAGTATCAGTGTTCTTGGATGACATCAAAATTACAGCGCCTAATGACGAATCTCATATGCAACGACTTGAGCAAGTATTAGCGCGGTTGAACAAGTACAACATGGGAGTAAATTTCAATAAATGTGAGTTCATGGCACCTGAAATCGAATATTATGGTTACAAAATCGATCGGCATGTATTCACAAAATTCAAAGCAAGATCGAGGCAATTACACAGATGGCGGAACCAAAAAATAAGGATGAGGTTCGTGCATTCCTTGGACTGATAAATTACTACGGACGATTTTTCAAAAATCTCAGCACGGTTATTTACCCTCTGAATAATCTGCTGAAAGATAAAGTCAAATTTGTTTGGGACGAGGAATGCAAAATAACATTTCACAACCTGAAAATGCTAATCCAACAGGAGATACACTTAGTACACTACGATCCAAAAATGCCGTTAGTATTGGCTACTGACGCCAGTCCAGTTGGTGTGGGGGCGGTACTGAGTCACGTTTATCCGGATGGGAGTGAAAGGCCTATACAATTTGCATCGCAAACCCTATCTGATGTACAGCAACGATACCCACAGATTGACCGTGAGGCAAACGCCATCATGTATGGCGTTCGGAAATTCTATCAGTACGTTTACGCTCGTAAATTTATTTTGATTACTGATAATAAGCCTCTAATGCAAATTCTTTCACCGGACAAGGGACTTCCGACATTATCAGCTACACGAATGCAGCACTGCGCAATATTTCTGCAGGCATTCGAATACGAAATACAATATCGCAAATCATCGGATCATTCAAACGCGGATGCCCTGTCACGATTGCCGCGTGCCGAAACAAATACAAGTATCGAACTTATCGACCTGATCGAAATCAACGCAATCGAAACGTTACCGGTGACTGTCAATCGACTACGAGAGGCTACGACCAATGATGATACGGTGAAATATTTGATCGAGGGACTACAGACAGGAAAGATAGTCAAGCCTGATCAAAGGTTCAATATCGAACAAACGGAGTTTACACTTCAGAGTGGATGCCTTCTACGTGGACTCCGAGTTTACATTCCAGAAAATTTACGACAGCAAGTGTTGCAAGAACTGCATACAGCACATTTTGGGATTACGCGGATGAAGACATTGGCCAGGAGTTTCTGCTGGTGGCCAAAACTGGATAGCGACATTGAAAATTTGTCGAAAAACTGCTTACAATGTCAAAAACAAGATCGAGTCCAAAGAAAGTTCCGACACACGTTTGGGAAGCACCAAAATATCCATTTGAAAGGGTACATTGACTTTGCCGGGCCATTCATGGGTAAATATTTTTTTATTCTGGTCGACGCCTACAGCAAATGGCCAGAAATACATATTATTCCAAACATTACAACGGAGATTACAATTAATATATGCCGGGAGATATTTGCGAAATTCGGGATTCCGGAAATGTTGGTGAGTGATAACGGAACTCAGTTTACGTCCGATAATTTCCAACATTTCATGAAAGTGAATGGAATCCAACACAGGTTGAGTGCTCCGTATCAACCAGCAACGAATGGCCAGGCAGAAAGGCACATACAAACATTCAAAAATAAATTGAAAGCCATAAATTGTGACCGGGAGGACATAAGTAAGGAATTGTGCAAGATCTTACTAAATTACCGTCGTACACCCCATGCTACAACTGGCGTTTCACCGTCATTACGAATGTTCAACCGACAAATCCGTTCACGTCTTGACATAATGTTGCCAAAAGACGGGGAAAAACAAAATAGATGCAAAGAAGTCCAAGCTAACATCAGAAAATTAAACGCTAATGATCGTGTCTCTGTTCGTAACTACTTTGGCGACGGAAATTACAAATTCGGAACAATCGTACAAGTGCTGGGTTCACTTCACTATCTGGTAAAATTGGACGATGGACGTACTTGGAAGCGACACATTGACCAAATACATCGAATTGGATCAGAAATTCAACAACCTACAGCTGATACGATTCCATACCACTATGATGGAAGGGAAGATCGAGACCTCGTTCCAATGGTGAGCACTGAAATTACAAGTCAACAAACTCCAACACGGGAAGTCACAATTCAGCCTACATCGGAGCCAAAACAGACAACAATGGTTGCGGAAGCTAGGTTCACTCCACAACAATCAAGACCGAGACGACCGATCAAACCAAAAGTTCGTTTGACATATGATGAGAATTTTCAAGTCAATTTAAAAAAAAAAAAAAAAAAAAAAAAAGTATTGAATTTAAATAAAAAGGGGAAACCTGTTATATCCATGTGAACATAGCACCCCTGGCAACCCTGATGATAAACATTTTATGTACATACATCATGAAAACGTATTAGACATTATGAATAAATAACAGTATGAAAAAAGACGCGTTTATATTAATTAACATTAGGTTTTATACTGATAGCACTGGAACCAAATCTTAATAAATCCTCTAAAAATATAAACAAGACATTTCAATTACTTAGAATTTAAGTAATTAAAATACAAGATACTGTGACTTGGAAAACGACTAATTAAAATACAACTTACAAATTGTAATTTGTATTTTAATTACAATTTGTAACTTGTATTTTATTTGTTGCATTTTTTTGTTTTTTGATTGAAAAGTATTGAAAGTGACACCTATTAACCAGTAGAGGAATCAAAATTTATACGCCATTTTAATTACGGCGTTTTTTATTCGCTCCGGATAGCTACTATCGAGAGCCGTCACATAAAAAGTGGCTCCCGATAGCGCTCTGTATAAATAGGTAGAGCCAAATATTTTTTATATGAAGTTTTTGCTAAACAATTGAATTAAAAATGATAGTTTGATGTTAAATAAGTTTAGTTTACCTTTAAATAGCGCGTCAAATTTAAATTTAGACGTATAAAAATGTCGGCTCTCGATAGCAGCTATCCGGAGCGAATAAAAAAACACGACTAATATTTCATCTTTCATTTGAACACATAAACATTTTTATTTTGATTTGGCAATTCATTCTTTATTTACATGTCATTAGAAGTTGACGTGTGTCAGTGTCAATGGAAAAAACCGAATATCGTGCAGTGATAAAATTCTTTCTTTTGAAAGGTTTATCAGCAATAGAAATTCATACAAAAATGGTAAAAGTGTTTAAGGAATCTGCTCCTTCATTTCCAACTGTCCATCGATGGTTTTAGAGTTTAAACATGGTCGTTCAAGCGTTGAAGATGAACCACGTAGTGGACGTCCAAAAAGTGCAACACTACCAGAAATCATTGAGCAAGTGTATAATATTGTTTGCGAAGATCCATGTTTGTCTAAGCGTGAAATTGCTGATATCATAGACACCTCGGACGAATGAGTACTCCATATTTTACATGAAGAATTACGTATAAAAAACTGTTTGGAAAACTGGTGCCGCATTCCTTAACAATTCAATAAAAACTGAATCGAAAACAAATTTCTCAGCGTAATTTGAAGCGTTTTAAGCAGAATAATACCGATTTTGTGCGGAGATTTATAACTATGGATGAGACTTGGATCTACCACCATGATCCTACAATGAAATAAGAACGTTTACACTGGACTGAAGCTGGTTGTTTAGCTCCAAAACAGGTGAAGTCAGAACGATCTTTTTTGAGATGCAAAAGTTATTGATTGATTATCTTAAAAAAGGTAAAACAATTAATTCTGAATATTATTGCAACCTTTTGAACCACCAGTTGGATAAAAAAATTCGTGAAAAAGACCCGCTTTACAGAAGAAAAAATGATTTTTTATGAATTGCTTGTACATCCACCGTATTCACCAGATTTGGCTCCCAGCGATTACTATCTCTTCAGAAACCTGAAACAATTACTTCGTGGAAGGAAAAAGAGGTCAAATTTGGTTTTGCAGTAATAAATATAACATTCGTTTTTGAAAATTTCACAGCAAGCTGAGATTCTAAAATTTATGTTGTACATTTTGTTTGCTTAATTAAAACACCAAGGAGCTCCTACGGCTCAGTATGCTGGGTCTAAACTTGGTCGAGGGCAGCCACGTGGGTGTCAGCCCAAACATTTAAATTAGAATCCAGCCCTGTATGATACGCACATACTTTATAAACCTGTAAAAGTTCCGATGAATGAAAATAAAATTTGCATTGTCGTAAAAAACCAAGATACCTAGCACCGACCGCTAATTTATTTGATTGGCCCAACAACATATCCACAATGGAGCGACCAATTCCAAAACACGAAGACGTTGAAAATGCACGACTGAAGCTTGTTTGGGTTGTATTTAACCTTGTTTGAGAATTGGAACGAGATCGTGCTCAAGCCGAGCTTTTAAACAAATCTCTCTGCGAAAAATTTGTTCACGTTTAAATAGAACGTAGGTAAATTTAAAGGCTAGGAGAGAGTGGGGATAGGATGAATGCCTGAGAGGCACCGGCATTTAATGGGTGAGGAAAGGAAGTCGCGCCATCTACCCTTGCTTGCATTTTGCGACAAAAAATAAGCTCTCAATCCAAGAAATTATCACAAGCTATTTGCCCTCAAATTGGAGCTTGGAACTTTTACAAATTGAAGTAAGAATACCAATATCCCTATAGATCGGTGAAACAGAGTACATAAAGGATTGGTCAAAGATTTGTAACAGTTTTTAAAAGCAATTCGGGGAATATTGTCAGGTTGATTTGTTGCCATCAACGTCTGCAAGAACTTTAGCAACTGCTGTAGACCTGAATCTTAAGCGATACATCGATCGCCGCAGCTAGCCTGCGAAATATTTTAGTTGATGCTAGAGAAGAGTTAGGGAGGTTAGAATTCGCGGACAATTTATTACAGAAATTATAATTTTTTTTTAATTTAACCGTAGAATTAACGGACAAATAAAATGGTAGAAATGTCAACGAAAATGTCGTTTGGATGTTTATTAACTGAAATGTTCGCACTGCCCACGAGAATCAGCTTCTTTCTATCTCTGCAAAGTGCTAATCATACATATATATATATATATATATATATATATATATATATATATATATATATATATATATATATATATATATATATATATATATATATATATATATATATATATATATATATATATATATATATATATATATATATATATATATATATATATATATATATATATATATATATATATATATATATATATATATATATATATATATATATATATATATATATATATATATATATATATATATATATATATATATATATATATATATATATATATATATATATATATATATATATATATATATATATATATATATATATATATATATATATATATATATATATATATATATATATATATATATATATATATATATATATATATATATATATATATATATATATATATATATATATATATATATATATATATATATATATATATATATATATATATATATATATATATATACCTATATATATATATATATATATATATATATATATATATATATATATATATATATATATATATATATATATATATATATATATATATATATATATATATATATATATATATATATATATATATATATATATATATATATATATATATATATATATATATATATATATATATATATATATATATATATATATATATATATATATATATATATATATATATATATATATATATATATATATATATATATATATATATATATATATATAGTCATATATAGTATATATATATATATATATATATATATATATATATATATATATATATATATATATATATATATATAGTCATATATAGTCATATATAGTCATACAAGTACACTCTCATGATACTCACATATATTTGGCCTGGTACGATAATTGACTACCTTCGATATCTTACATTTCTGGCTATTTTTTAGGTAAGCTTCAATTTCCTTCACCATTTCTTCCCACAACCGTTTGAACCTTTGCTGTCTTATTAATTCCCAGATGTCTCATCTCCTCTCCCCTCAATAGGTTTATGTACGCCTTTTCAACCGAAGGAATAGCACTACTCAGCACGACTAGTTTCCAATGTGAAAGTTCAGCATCTTCGCAATATCTCGATCCGTTTCCTAGGCAGGTGAGAATTTTGCCGTTTTCCACTTAAAAGTTAATCTAAACATTCGGAGCGGTCTCGATCCTCTTTATTCTCTCAAAATATTCGTCACCCGTGAAGTACTCGAAGTTTAGATCAATCCAAGGGGCAACCAGCCCCCAAATACTGGAGGTACTGCACTGAAGGCTTCACAGAATGATCGTGACAGAGCATCTGTGGTATTTTCCAGGATACATATTTCAGGTCGAGACTGGAGATGTACTCTGTATTTTCTAAACGATTCAGAATCACTTCAATCAATGGGAGCGGATAGGCATCCTCAAGAGTTACATGTTAAGCTTTCAGGGAACAAGACACAACCATTTTTTTACCGTTGGACTTGGGTACCTTAGTCGCTGGAGAGGACCATGAACTATTCGAGTCCTCAATAACACCGAGCTGTAACATGCGATCCAGTTCGGTGTATAGTTGTTTTTGGACGGCTGGGGAAATTGCGTAGTGTCGCTGTTTGATTGGTTTTGCATCTTAAATATTGATGTTATAACTTAAAAGACAGGTGCGACCCAACCCCAATTTCGCCGAGGATAGGAATTGTCTAATTACTGTGTTCAAAATCCGACGTTAAGGAGTGGTTAGACTAAATTTTGTCGAACTGTGTATCAGCGAAGATAGTTCAACAATTTGAATCTTAGCATTGAACAATTTACAGAATTCGACCCCAAAATATAAGGTTTGCGACAAATTTGGAGCAAGATACACCCGCATTCTCTGAGTTCTATTGTTGAATGAAACATTAAGTATGAAATACCGAACTAACCTTTCTTTTGAGCCGTTCTTATGTTGATAACAAACTGGAAATATTCCTTGCCAAGTACACTGATGTTAGTTCCAGAGCCGAGAAGACCTCTAAACGAGTCATCATTTAACAACACATCCAAATAAGAGCCAACATCTTTTGAGTTATTGTTGGAAATTATTGACTCGCAAATTGAGCGGCGCGAATTTTTGACGGGTTTTTAAAAAAAATGCACGAACGATGGAATTTTGGTTTCCCAGAGGGAATGACTTCGCACGGAGAAATTGATAAAATTCCGGATTTGTGTTTGACGCGGATTCGGTCATCGTCTTCGGCAATGTGTAATGGACTTTGTTCATCTAACAATAATAAATTAAAATCGGAGATCCAAGTCGGTTAACAGATCATGAGGCTGTGGTCCGACGCAGTCGTAGTAGCCGGCTAGGCTGCAGTGGGGGTTCGTGGGGGACAAATAGGATCAGACTTAGCCAATGCTTGAATATACGTAAGATCCTTATTTTAATTGATATCATTGTTGTACGATTTAGGAATTGGTGACGCTCCAAATATGTCCAGTATCACTCCTCAGTATACTACCAGGGTGAGCGATTAAGTTATTAACAGTCACTCCAATCAGATTACAGGGGTCTATAATTTGAGAAACTGACGTATCACGAGCTCTACAGAAATTGTATATTTCTGGTGGTGCAGTATGCGATAGCGCATATTTTGAGGAAACATCATATTTTGTTCGACTTCGTAGTTTCTTGGTCTCAATGAGTTAACATACATACTCGTTACCAACTTGGTTTCCTCTAACAACTTGGTTTCGATTGAACATAACTGAATTGAATACTCCTTCTCGGGGGGATCTGAGCGTCTGTCCTTAGGTAACGTGGCAGTATTACATTAGAAAATAAATTATTATATCTTCTGGATAATGGTTTATATGTGACAGAACCCGGGTTTCTTGTCAAATCGGTAGCTCGTTTGACTGAAAGCATCTCGATGTCAAATGGATTGTTTATTATATCGACGCTTGGTGATTATGGCCTGGTCTTTATAATGGTTTCCATTAACTCTGTTTGTTCTTTTTACGTATGCATTGGCGTATGCCTGCTTTTCTCTAGTCAACGATTGTGATCTCAAAAATATCCCTCGGTTCTGAAATTGAATTGATTGCAGCTCACTTGCCTGGTATCTTGTTCATCAAACGGTAATAATTGCTTAACTCGTTCCACTGGCTTAATTAATGGGTGCCGCTGATCTAGAGGTATCTGCTTCTTGAGCATTGGATGAAGTGTCATCGTCCTCCAAATTTTTTGTCTGCATTTTACTGAAAGAAGATGTTAACTCTTCCACTCTTGTTGCATCCCTCCATAATTCATTTATAGTTCAACATTTCGGTAAAACATCAGAAATGGTTTGTGCCAAACGAGTAGTCGATTGTTCTCGCGGTATTGGATGATTCTAGATTCAACTATATTTCTCTGGTTTACCGTAATGCTGGGTGAGGAATTAAAAGGACTATAAATTCTCTATACTTTTAGTGAACATACTATATTTTATGTTCATGTTCAGTATTATTAATAGCGTTTAAATCCGGTCGAGAAGGTGTGAGAACAGGAAACAATTGCTCCCATTTTAATTTGGCTTATAGAAGCTGAATTGAAGTACTCGTCGCTGGAATGTGTCGAATCACACATTCAATATTAAATTTAGTTATTTCGAGCAATTGTTTACCAATGATAATATCTGAACAATTAGGGTTTAGGAACTTTTTTATTTCGTTAGAGATGAAAGACGGATGTAACTTAAAATGGAAGTCACACGACTAAATTAGTGCTATTATTTTTTTTGTAAAATAAAAACTTTATTTCATTTTTATTCCTTTTATAAATTAAATATTTTTTTTTTATTTAGTTGTAAGTTTATATTGCATTTATACTGTGTAAATAAAAACATTATTGAAAATTTATTAGTAGTTTTTCAGTTAATTATGAATTTGCGCAAAATTACCAAGTATGGCATTTTATTGAACACTACTGTATTTTAAATATAAATTCCGGTTTCCTGTTTTTTAAGCAAAAATTAATTTTCCATAATTTACTCATTTATTATTTTATACATAATTAATAACATATAGTTAAGTAAATACATAGTTTTTAAATTTTATATTGTTTAAAAAAAAAAAAATCTAACTAAAATATAACAAACATTAAATAAAAAATCAATAAATACAATATTTTTAACTAAATTAATTAAAATGTATGTTTAAATAAATGCAGGAAATGTGAATTTCAATTTACGTATGTTCTTCAAATATAATTTACTAATAGCATAATTGATAAATGAATTATGGAGTTTTAGGTAAATGTAAGTTATAATCTCTAATGAATAGTTTGGGGCATCATAAATGTGGAATAGCATTGTTTTTAATTAGGTAATTAATTAATTTAATATTAAGTACAATAAATATAGTGCAAAAAAGTTTCATAATTTCGTGAATCTTCCCAATTTTATACGATTTGAAACTTGAAACCCAAAATATGAATTAATAACATAATGGGAATGTTTTTGTTAGTTGTGCATTGGTTGATAAAATTCCCCATGACCATACCCATACCATACATCTAATCTCCTTAATAATTAACAACAAGTTTAATTTTGTCAACGAAATATTTTCCAGAATATTTCTTTCAAAGATATGTTTTCCCAAATCAGCACATCTACGTATTCAAGTAAATTAGGAACAGTACTTACCAAATTCAATTTTTAATATTATATGCATGACTCCAACACGTTCACCAGACCTAGAAGCGTACGGTAGCATCCGTAAGCAAAACCACTTCCAAGTTGCTATTTCCATAACCGTTTACAAATTACGGGAACTAACTTCGAAGAGTTTGAGCTGGTAATCAATCTCCCAAAATAGTGTAGGTTCGATTCAATTACCAGATCCATACCAGAAACTGTACATTTTATGGTGATCAATCAGAAGTTAATTCAATTAAAATTGGGTTTAAGAAAGTTCCGAGCCTCATTTCGACGGAATGAGCGTTTTCTCAATGGAAAAAGAATTGCACAGACAAATAGATAATAAAATTGTTGCAGCCAATAAAATCACTGATCATTATAGTCTAAAGAAATTGAAAAAGAAATGGTAAAAACAGATTGCACCTTTACAGATGACAGGTATTGCGAAGTTATATTTCTCTCTTCAGTTTCCTGGGTATAGAAAAAATGTCAAAATACCGCTTATTCTTAAATTTGGATATCAACAACATTTTGAGAAAGCCATGTCCTTACTTTTTATGTAAATATTGAAAAAATTAACATTTTTTTAGCCAACTATTAATAATATTATGACATTGTTCGTCAAACTGATTCGTAAATTGCTCGGGAAGGTCTGCGTCAAATTAAATTGCTGACTTTTGACAAAATCAAAAGTTTTTCGCTAAATGGAATGGAAAATCGACAAATTGAAATTATTTTTAATTTTAATGAATTAAAATTAATAAAATTTACTTTTTTTTTTATGTACCTACGTAAACGGTGTCACAAATAAGAACAGGTCTTGTCTATTTGAAAATCAATATTTATTCGCTATTCGTTAGTTCGCAAGTGATTCCAAAGCTTTAATAGCTCTAAATTACGATCAAACAGAAAAATTTAATTCAAACAAAAACAACAAAAAATACTTGACCACGAAGCCCGATCATTTTGAAATTTTAACAGAAAGTGTTGCCGCCGAAACTAGAAAAATCTTTACATTTTTAAATTCCTACCTTTAGTCTACAACAGGCGTTATTAAAATTTCGATTAGAATTTGCTATATTCAACGTAATTGCATCGCCTTTAAACTTCACGACTTTTCCAATAATATACGTACAATAAATTTTTCAATATTCACTTTTTTTTTTATTAATTGGTTTCTACGAAAAGTGTGTTTACTATCTTACCTACGACAACCGATCATTTAACCTGTCACGCTAGGAATAGGTATATATGAAGTATCGGTAGGCTTAGGGCTTAGGGTTGAAAAATTTATGACTTCCTTGTCCGATTGCAACCAAAAATAGGAGGTGCACTTTTTAATCCAAAATTTCATAAAAATCCTCCATACATTAATGTCCCATTTTCGTTAAAATCTCGAGATTTATAATTTTCATGACACCTAATACTTTCTATGTACTATACCAAAGAAAGCAAAAAGAATAAAATTTCAATCACAAAACTATATGTAGAAGAGAATAAAAAATAAAAAATTATTTACATAATATTAAATTAATTAATTATTTTATATTTTTTTGTAATATAATAATAATATACTCTTAAAATATTAATTCAAATATTAACAAATAAAAATGTTTTTTTTTTAAGATTTTTTATTGTATTTAATTTATTTTAATTTCTTGTGTGCACCTAAAAAATATATGTTTTTTTAGTTTTATTAATTTTTTTTTTGTTTGCTTTGTTTATTATAAAATTATCAATTTTTTATGCCGTCTCATCTAATACAAAAAATAATAATAATAATATTAAATAAATATAAAAAAAATTATATAAAGCAATTCTCGGCATTTCTTAAGCAAGATTTTATTTAACATGTTTGTTTTACCTTTTAATTTAGTTTTATTTTTTTAAATCATAATAATAATTTAATAACATTAATGATGCCTGTCTACCCTCTACATGTATATTTCCTGTTCTATAATATCCATACAATATTCATAAATATTATAGCACAATAGAATATTATATGTTGAATCGGCATCATCCTCGAGACAAAATACATAAGTCGGTTTGATGAAAGGTTATTTATATGTTGTATATAAGATTGGTACATTTTATAGTTTGGTACAAAAAGAAAAAAAAGGAATGGAAAAATAAAATAATATATCGGCATATTATTGAAATTTCACCAATAAATAGATAATTATGCGAGATATTTTCAATAATAGCATAAATAGTATTATTGTGTGTATATTTAGTTATTATGTTCCAGATATAATTTAATTTTATTTTATGTTTTTTGTGGTTAACAATAATGTAAATTTAAAGCTTAAATTTAATAAATATGCAAATAGAAAAATATTTCTTATTTTTATATTTTTGATTTAACTTTAAGAAATATTTAATAAAGCATTAAACTTTTTGTATTTTTTTTTTTTTTTAAATTTATTTTGTAATATGATCTTTAATCTGACATACTCGTACAACCCAAATTTATTTACAATTAATAATCTTTAATTTATTTTGTGCAAACAAAAAATAGTAATACATAATAATAAAATAACCAAAATTATAAGATATCCATTTTCAACAATTTCCAATTATACACAATTGATATTTCCACTCAATATTATAAATTTGTTTTGATTTTCTTAAATAAGCTCAGTTCATATCAACAAATTAAAACACTTTTTCTAGTTAATTTCACTTAGATAAAGGATTTAAAATAAATCATGTAATGAATTCTGGTATTTATTATATTTTATAGTTCTTTGGTTTTCTAGTTAGAACTATGATGTTTCCAGAACCCAAACATAATTTTTTCCTTTTTTACATAAACATCTCAATTCGTTTCCTTGCGTATGTCTCTCTATTAAGCTTTCCTGCTTTTTTAATAAGGTGTAAAAATAAACAATAATTTAATTTTTCTTTTAAACTAAAATAACTTAAAATAATATTTTTATTTAATTTGTTTTTTTTTAAAATTGGTTATATACTTGCAGCAACGTAATAACAAATTCTGCAGTAAAAGTTATAATCTCTTTCTATTTGTTTCATAAATATATAAAAATAATAATATTATAATAATAATTATGATTTTAATAGTAATAATAATAATAATTAGGGCAATAACAGTTTTTGAATAAATGGGTTTATCATCATATATAAAGTGTTTACGGGTTGAGTTTTTAGCGTTTTGCTATACAAATCATAATAGTAATGCCTCCAAGAAAAAATGTTTCTAATTTCTTTAATAATAATATCGACTATTCACACGAAAGTTAAATCTGAAAATAAACAAGCAGATAATTAAAATTTAAATATATGCATTTACAATAAGCATATGGAAAATGTAACATGAGCTAATGGAGTCCTCCAAAGCGTTGTTTCCTTACAATTATTCTTTCTGTGACCACTACTAAAATCTATTGATTCTAAATTACATTCAAAAAATTGTTGAGTTATGGGTGTATTGAAAAAAGTTGAGATACAACACCCAAAAATCATTAAAGAGAAACAGAGAAAAAATTTCATCTTGTAAAGATTGTAAATTAGGTTTAAAGATTTAGACTCACCTTTTTTAAACCCGCCCGAAATTTTGGAAAACATAATCAGAGCCAGGAAAAAACGGAATTCTCGGCGTTAGGCATATTTTCCCAACTGAATAAGAAATTAGGCCAAATTTAGGAAATTACGCCTATAAACGAACGAATTTTAAGAATTCTGAGAGTTCTTGTACATTCTTTGTTGTATTGGAGTGTTTGCACATTCCACAGATGTTTCCACAGGTCACATTTTTATGTTTTTTTTTTTTTTTTTTTTGTAAATGATTTACTATTCCAGTGTTGGATTTAATGTCCTTTGTTGAAGGAAACACTAGAGAAAGCTTTGGAAAATGTTAAGGAATTAACTTCCGAAAAAAGAATTCATAAAGACAACAGAATTCAAGAAAAAGCGTTTATCTGGCACTAACTTTGGTTTCGATTTCAGGAGCCAAATATTCATTAATAAAATTCTGCGTCATCTACGTGGACAACTGCCTCAATAAGCGAGGAGAAATAAATAAGAAATTCAACGGTAAAATCCTTATCATGAAGGAAGATGAGAGTAAATTGTTTTTTTTTATTTATTTTTGTCATTAAACCTTTACTATTAATACAAACACTTTAAAGATAGTCACTCATTTACGATCTCTTCAGTTGAACCTTCTAATCTTCTTCTAATTATTTCTATTTTGTGTATGTATTGACCTTTTTTCTCAAACGTCAAATGAGTAAATTGACTGTCGAGGGCATAGGGCAAGGGTCATGTTGATATCTTATTTTCTGTGTTTTAGGCAAACAAATTATATCATTACTGTAGATTTAACTTTAGAAACGTTTATAATTCTTATGTATTTCACCTACAGTGATAATTCATATTTGCTTGTGCCATCCATAGCTTCGATGAATTTAGTGTCAACATTTTTGGAGTAAAAAGGCATACAGCAAAAACACCGCTACAAGCGTTTTTTTTTGGCTTTTGTATTCGTCACGGAAAATACACTTATAAATTAGTAGTGTTGCGAATAAGGAGCGAATCCGTCTAATAAAAAAAAAAAAAATTTTGGATTTTTCACCAAAATCTTTGTAGTCTACGGAGAAATAACGATTCTGTGTTTACTCATTTTGGTTCTTATAGAATACTGCTTGATTTAATATTCTTTGGACTGTTGGCTTTGACTTTATTCAGGAGAAAAATCTCACGATAATACAAAAATCGGATGATTAAAGTATATACACAGCTTTTAGAATAAAGTAGTCTTCCAAACGAAATTCCAGTTAAGGATGGACATACTTGGAGGCTGTACTAGAAGCAGATCGTGGAGTAGATGAGGAGTTTTTATAATTTTTTTTTTTGGTTTGTACACTTTATTATGAATGAGCACCAATGCTCAAAATAGAATGTACCAAAATTCAAGTCAATATAAATAAATAAATAAAAAAAAATCTTTTCAGAGGTTTGGCTGACAAATGGTGAAATTAGTTCGTATGACTTGAATAACTACACTATTTTGCTTATAACAAAAAAAAAAAAAAAAAAATTTTCTAGAGGTATAATCGGTTACATTAAAAGCGAATATTCGTTTACAACCAACAAAAATTAAAAAAATGAAGTTTTAATGCTTTCTTACTAAATAAATCCTTATCTTTCGATTACTCTAAATAAATCTTTCTCTGTCGAGATTTATAATCTAACTCATAAAATGGAGTTCCGTCTACAAAAAAAATATCAGAACATAGTTACGGAATATTTCAGAAAAATATTGCACTTAGAACTTTATTCATACAAAAAACAAAGGACTTGCAACCATTTGATCCTACACTTTTTACAGTTTAGTGAACTTCAAATGTGTTAGCGATACGTATAACAAGATTCTGGTTACGATTTATGATTCCTAAATCTGATTTTATGTTTCTGTTCTTAATTAATTAAATTTGTTACATTATTCGAAGTTAGTTTGTGTAATATTTATTTGGGGTTTGTCGCTGATACTTATGCAAAATTAAGTGATTGCAGATTTCTAAAGAAGCAAATCTCGGTTCCAGTATATTTTAAAAGATTGAACACACAAGTATGCTTTTAAAATCCGTTTAGAAAAATAACAGGTTTTTGCTAGTTACGAGGGCGGATTGAAAATGAAGCTACCTAGCGCTAGATGGCAGCACAAACACAAAATTTGTTTTTTAGAAATTGCGATCTGTCAAACGTCAGCTGTTAAAATTTCACCCAAATTCATCGATTAGTTTATTTATTGTAGTCGTTTGAAGTAAGCAACTTTTGTGTTTCTTGAAAAATGGAAAAAACGAATTTCGTGCAGTGATTAAACACTATTATTTGAAAGGGAAAACGGCGAAAGAGACAAAAGAAAAGCTCGATAAACATTACGGTGAGTCTGCTCCGTCAGATTACATGGTAAAATATTGGATTGCTGAATTTAAACGCGGCCGAAGAAGCACTGCAACAATACCATCAACAGGAAGGCCAAAAGAGGTGGTTACTGAAGAAAATATCAAGAAAATCCTCGATATCGTTATGAATGATCGCCGAGTCAAGTTGTGTGAGATTGTTGAAATGGTAAACATATCATATGAACGTGTGTTCAACATTTTGCATGAACATTTGCATATGAAAAAGCTATCGGCAAGATGGGTGCCGCGTTTGCTCAGTGTCGAACAAAAACGAGTTCGACAGACCAATTCACAGCGGTGTTTGGACATGATAAAGCGTAATCCTGTTGATTTTTGGCGTCGATTAATTACTGTTGATGAAACGTGGGTCCACCACTACACACCTGAAACCAAAAATCAATCGAAACAATGGGTGGAAGCTGGTGGAAGTGCTCCGAAGAAGGCAAAGGCAGTGAAATCGGCTGGCAAGGTTATGGCCACTATATTTTGGGATGCACACGGAATATTGCTCATCGATTATCTTGAAAAAGGATCCACAATCACAGGAAAGTATTATCGTGCATTATTGGATCAATTGGTTGATGCAATCAAGGAAAAACGACCACATTTAAAGAAGAAAAAATG
This sequence comes from Tipula vernalis, assembly GCA_958295665.1. Lineage (NCBI taxonomy): Eukaryota > Metazoa > Arthropoda > Insecta > Diptera > Tipulidae > Tipula > Tipula vernalis. The sequence goes on from OY282559.1 coordinate 109,241,341, forward strand.
CTCTTTCTTCAAGACAACGCACCGGTTCACACAGCATTAGATACGATGCTAAAATTACGTGAAATACACTTCGAATTAGTTGATCATCCACCTTATAGTCCAGATTTAGCTCCTAGTGACTTTTCCCTGTTTCCAAACTTGAAAAAATGGCTCGCAGGACAAAGATTCATCTCAAACGAAGAAGTGATTATCGAAACTAACGCGTATTTTGAGGGGTTCCCGAAATCGTATTATTCAGATGGTATAAAAAAGATGGAATATCGTCTTACTAAGTGTGTCGAATTAAATGGAGACTATGTTGAGAAATAAATGGTTTTTGGCAAAAAAAAAATTTTGTTTTCCTACTTAGGTAGCTTCATTTTCAATCCGCCCTCGTATGTCCAAGTTACAATTTCTTTATCTTTCTCTACTTGAGAGAAACAGGTATCTGAGTCGTTAATCTTTTCGGGTGGTTCACACTCGGAGTTTGGTATTGGGTTTATAACCTAAATTAATCACCTGCAATCTACTACTAATAATATATACCCCCCAGCGAGGGTCTTTCAGAACCAATATTTCCACCTGAAACACGCAATGCACAGTGAGACTGATGCTGTTCTTGCCATAATAAAAAAAATTATTGCTGGAAGGAGCCTGTGAACAATAAAGACCAACTAAGACATAAATTGCTACAAAGTTGAACAGCCACAATATTTTTTCATTGACTCATCGACGAAAAAGGCTTTAAAAAATAAAACAACGACAAATCTCTACTCGATGCAGACAAACTTGGTGTACTTACAACCTTCCTTTTTTTGTAATTTATTAAAAGTAATAAAACCTTGTTCTATCTGGCTAGTTAGAACCTTATTCAATTATTTTTAATCATTTCACAACTTACAAAAAGGTTCCATCGGAAAGAACATAGATACGTCATTAATTTTAAAAATCTTACTTTCATTTTATTAATAACGCTTCAAGTGACCACATGCTTCATTTTAACATTATAATAAACAAATGAAATACAAAAAAGTTGACAACCTAAAACTTTTCAAGAATGATCACTAAGTTAGTTACAACCATTTTAATCTAAGATCGCGCACAGCCGATATTTTGTAGATAAATATTAACCTAAATCATACAGTCTTACATTGTTTGCGTCTATAGGTTTTATTTCTGTTCACTTAGATATCTTGAAGTGAATTTCAGAATTTGAAGCAGTCAATAATTATTTAATTACAATGTCGGAGTTTGAACAACCAGTGTTATTGAATTCTAAAATTTCTGCTCAAGCTAAGTAGTGTTGAGGATTATACTGCCGTAAATAACGTGATTTTATGGCATATTAAGAAGAATATTTGGCTTTAAAAAAAAAACAAAATTTGTTAAAAACAAAAATAAAGAAATATGCCCCTAACGCATTTTTCGTCTTTTGGCGTTTGTGACTTTTTCCTTAGAATGGCAGTATTGGATCATAAATTAATTTCTTTGAAACTGTGTGATCAGGTTTCTATTAAAATAATCAATTTTGAGTTGCTTAATTCAATATTGATTAGTGATCAGGGAAAAATGTTGACTGATCTTACTGGTAAAATTGAAGCGTTTTCATTTGAGGTACCAATTCTATCGTCAGCCAAGAGACTTGGATGTCCAATGAGTTACTTAAAAGTATTCGACTGAAAAACAAACTTTTAAAATGTTTAAGTAAGCATCCAAATACTAAGGATAATTAATTATTTTCAGTGTTGAAATTTACGCAGTCTAAAAATGATCTAAAAAGATAATGGGGCTTAGTTACTGAAATAATTGGTAAACAAATATTCCGCAAAGTTGCCGCCAAAATCATTAACACCGAAGGGGATCGGATAACTGAGCCACGTAAAATCACCAATAGTTTCAACATATATTTTGTAGAGGTATCCAATAATCTTAAACAGAAGATACGTGGCCCATCTCATGCTCTTGATACTGCTGAAATTATACGCCAAACCATAGCTTCGCAATTATGTTTCTTTTCACCTATTCCATTCCTTCAGAAGAAGTTATTAACTACGTTGTCAGCCGTCATAACTCTAACTAAAGTCTAGTCCGAATAGACAATATGAGTAAAAAGATTATTAAACAAATTGCGCCTAATATTGTTTTTATTTTGGCGCATATTTTTAACATAAGCCTTGTTTGTGCAGTTTTCCCGAAAGTCTAATAAAAACAGCAATAATCATTCGAGTATTTAACGCTAGTACGCCTAATAACATGTCAATCTATTATCCTATTTCGTTGCTGTCGATTTGTTTAAAAATTCTTATAATATTAATTAAATTGTGCGGGTATTCGTGGTATCGCTATTGATTGGCTTCGTTTCTACTTAAGTAATAACCACCTTGATGTTTACCGTCATATAATAGTTGTGGCAGATGACGTGGCGCTTGTCTATGAGAGCTCCACTATATGAATAAAAGTTGGTCAAATGAATTTTCATTTTATAATTTTTAAAAAAAAATAAACGCAATGTTTTTTAAACTACCTGTTATGCTAACTATCCGACTTCTAAACTGTCTGTTTTTTGTTGCAACTGAACAACCACATATGTGAGTGAGAGGTCACAAAAATAATTCACATTAATTCTGATTTTATATTGTTTTCATTTTATATGTTTGTATTATTCGAAGGGTCTAGAGCGATGCTTCAGACTGAAGCACTGAGTAAATAATTTTATTTATCAATTCTCACGTTGCTAACATAATGTTGTTCTCTGAACAAACGATACAAATCTTCAACAATCTTTTGTGGATACTCTCTGAACGAAGTAATTTCAATTCTTAAGGATTTTCGTCATTATACACCATAGATTGAAATTCTTAAAGATCGAATAAATTGTTGATTGTTGTCCAACCAAATGGCCTAAGTTCTAAATAATATATGTATTCAATATGAGTTTGTCATTAATTTGGCAACTTGTGGAATATTGGGAGTCGGGTGTTCAAAGTTAGGAAAACCCGTGACATTATCTATGGACTTCCTTCCCTGTTTAAAATAACGGAGAATTATTGTAAAATATAAATGGTTAGTTTGGCGAAGTATTAAGAAATATTTATAAGATGACGCTTCGTGGGAAATGTGTCGTCCGATTTCAGGCCAAATTACTTTCAGATCGGAATACAAAGTAGACGTACAGATCAGTTTGATGATAAAGATAATATTATGCTTAATTGACTCTATCGGTGTCAGCGGTAAACAATCTAAAATATCCAAAATTGGGCAGGCGGACTCTGATAATGACCCCCCTCCACCCCAAAAAGAAACCGAAACATATGTATATGTGAACTTGTAGAGTACGCAAAGTTATAATTGACCTCACCTCATCAACGTTTACATAGAATCCAGCGCAGTATTGTCAATTAACTCAAGGCTCGTGAAACTTGTCGAAAGTAAATTTTTTCTGAACAATAGGGAAACATGTTTTTGGGTTAGCGATACATGAGCAAGAATCTTGGGTGGAATCTTCAATGCACCCCTTGCCATTGAGAAGCAGTTTGACTTGATATGTAAAAGTTCGTTGAGCAGCATTTGTCGAAAGTGTTAGGTCTTATTCAAGGAACGTGATCACGCGTTCCTGTTTTATCAGAAGAAGCCGAGTTTATGGCGATTTGCCGAGCCGTAACTGGCAAAGATTACAATAAAGTTACAGTTTATTTAGCAACATTCGTTTAGTGGCTGATCTCTCGATTTAAAGAACCACCCAACGCAAAGGTATCTGCCACGTATAATCAAGCAGTTTTAATCATAAGTACAAAATTTAATGAGTGTAAACAAAAATCTCCGTCGAGCATCAAAATTGTAAGAGTTTCAATTCAATCATAATGCTACTTTTGTGCTTTTTAGTTAATTTTTAACTTACCTCTATTTTCTTGACTATCAGAAGTGACTAGTGTTGAAGTATTATTATTGTTATTATTATTACTTTTGTTATTTAACTCATCGATACTATGCGGTGCACTACTAAAATCAATTAATTGATCTGTAATAATTTCTGTTGTTTTACCATCAATGATAGATGCACCACTACAAGTAAACAATTTAAAATAAATTACCAATAAATTAAATAATAAAAATTAAATTTTTTTAATAACTTACTTTAAATTACTAATACTGTATCCTTCGTGTCCATTTTGATTTTCAATAAATATTTCTGCATTATTTACATCACTTATTAATTTACCATTGCCCTGGTGTGACACAACCATTTGCGTTAATTTATTTACATTATCCATATTCTTATTATTAAAGCTGCCTAGTAATGAATTTTCTTTTTCTGTCACTGAACTTTCATATGACGATAATCTATTTTGATTTGAATTTAATAAATTTTCTTGATTACTAATATCATTGTTTGTTGTTGATTCGGTTTGCTCCAATACAATTGTATTTGAATTATTTGCATCACCATTATTTGTGATTGTGACTGGAGATTTACTGGGTGTCACCATCGTTTGTTGTTGTTGTGTTAGTGATTCAGTATTTTCGTTATTCTGATTATCAACATTTTTATTGGTATTTTTAGCACGCGTACGAGCCATAATAGCTTCAACGCGTTTACGACGTTCTTCGCGCTCTTTTTCTTCTTTTTTTAGGCGCTCGGCTGTTTCGATACGTAATTTTTCAGCTTCTTCACGTGCCTTACGCTCAGACTCTTCGCGTTCTATTTTCAAACGATTTTCTTCTTCTCTTTTTAAGCGTTCCTCTTCTTCACGTTTTTGAACCTCCTCAATAGCCTGATTTAAACGTTCCTCTTCGGCTTTTCTTTGGAGTTGCCCCAACCGGTGGGCTTCTTCTTCCATACGTCTTTCTTCTTCCTCTTCCTCCAACTGTTTCTGAATAATTAATCTTTCCTCCTCCTCGATGCGGAGCCGTTCAATTTCAGCAAGTCGTTCTGCTTCTTCACGTGCTAAGCGTCTTCGTTCAGCTAATGCTGCTTTTGCCTCCTCTTCTGTATTTATTCGATTTTTAGCTATATATGATGCTGACATATCAACACCATCCAACTGTGCTAATTCGGAAATAAGAGGATTTTGTAAGAGTGTTGGTTTCACCGCTGATTCTTGTTGTGGCTTGATTTCTTCTGTGTCCATAATAATTGATGATTCAGGTCCGGAAAATTCTATACTGGGCTGATATGAATTATTAACATTATCTTCATGTTCAACTGAATTTTCTGTTAATTCTACAATATCAACAGATTCTTCCTTTATTTGCACTTCGCCATTATGATTTGTTTCGACTGTGATCGTCTTTTCAACCTGAGTAGTAACAATTTGATCATCTGTTTCATTGATGTCTACAATATTTAATTGCTCTGTTATTGTTTCAACAGCTGCTGCTGTTTCTGTTACTGCACTGGGTTCTTGTTTGTCGAGATTTGTTTTGCTAGTTCTGGTAGACGCCAAAGGAGATTGAGGAACTGACGAAGGTTTAGAAGCATGCCTTGGAGTCTGAAAATATAGTCACATAGTTAGACGTGCAAGATATAAAATATTTACAGTTTTACTTACTTTTATTGGTGTTCGCTTCTCTGCTGACTTATTAATGTCCTGTTGCATACTTCTTGCAGGACTTTTAGTCATACTTGAATGTTTTGTGAGTGATTTTGGAAGTGGTGGTTTATCTGTTTTCTGTTTGCTTTCCAGAGTTTCACCTAAAATAATACCTTTTTTTAACCTTAAGCACCTCATATCAATTTCAGAAAAACTAAAATACTACCATTTGTTGTGACCCCAGTACCGGCAATACTAACAGGTCTTGGTTTTCGTGGTGTTCGTCTTTGTATAACGCCAATGCAAACAGAATTAGACATCGAACTACCAGGTCGGGACGCAGTTGTTAGACTACCACCAGGTGTTACTTCACCCGATCGCAAACCTAGGAAAACGGGAACATTCTAATTAATAACCGATGAAAAAGTAGGGGATTAAACTGCTTAAAGGTAAGTCATACAATTTTTATGTTTTTTTTTAGAATTTCCGTCACCATCAGAGTTTAAAAATGTGAAATTTTAAAATAAATGTAGGATAGAAATTCGAAGCTTAATATTTACAAATAATTTAAAATATTAAACTTCTATCCACGGTGCATGTCATTAGTATCATCTTGATAAATTAACACTATAATAATATACATACTTACAGCGTACTATAAAAATAATTTAGTATTTAGCGGTATAAAACAGCAAAATTCGTGACTATAAACCATTTGTGATTAGTTAATTAATTACAGTACTTTTGTCTCCTAAACAATAAAATTCTTGTGAGAAGTAAAAATTATAGCTTTTTAGTTAAACGTGAGTATAGGATTGGTATTGTCTGCAATGACTAAACAAAAATTGGATTACAATACCTTTTTGGATATTATATAGCAAGGAATTCTAGTGTTTGTAAGTAAATACTTTCGAAATTAGCGATAAATGATTGCTGAAAGTTCTGCTACGTTTACAAAAATGAGTATATATGCGAGACGCAAGGCGGATTAACTCATCAAGATTGAAACTGTTCATGTTACCATTCCCTTATTCCTGCAATCACGATTCAGATTCATTTTTTTTTTCTCTATTGTAATCCAACTCCCAATGGAACTTTAATATTCAAAGAGATCGCAGTAATTTTTGCTCCTTCGGTAATTAAGAAAGCAGTTTGTTATTTAAAATTTGAGCAACATTCAAGAATTCTCTATTTAGGTGATTTTCCAAGACTTTGCCTTTCAGGGTTTTCCGATTGTACGGTATTGTTAAATTTTAAAGCAAAATAATTAATCAGGTAATAATTTAATAAAAATAAAAAGGTTTTATGTTTTTTTCTTGTTCTGAATATTTCTCTGCAGAACAAAACTAAAAAATTTGCATTTAAATAAATCAAGCAAATAATAATTTTTCATTTTATCTCGATAACTCTTGACAAGCTTTAAATTTTCCATAATTTCAGAATTAAACTTGTACTCTTGGAAATCTTTTATGCATACATGAATAGTTTTGTAAAAAAAATCTAGTAAAAATGATGCGTATAAAAGTCCCACCACCCTACCCAAAAAAGATAAAAGAAATAACAAAATGTGTATTTACAAGAGAAAATGGATGGAAATTTAATGAAATATGATTAATTAGATATCAAGATAAAAATTAGTATTTTAAATTTCCCCCCCAAATTTGAAATTTACATAATTATATTAATAGTTTTTTGCATTTTTAGCAGGATTTAGATTATTATTCACTACTTAAAATAGAAGATATGAAAAGAAATAGAACAGGTAGGTAAATAGGTTTAAGGTAATCAAGCTTTGCTTTTATTTTTCTTTAGTGGACCAACCTGAATCATTTTCATTTGGTTGCGCATCTTTTTGACGATTTATAAATTTCTCGTTCCTTGATTTGAAAATAGTGGTGGTGGTGGTAGTAGTAGTAGCGGTAGTAGTAAATTTTCTATCACCTTTTGTAGCAAGTTGTAACATGCTTTGTGAAGCACCAGATTTTTGTAGTTTTTTATTATTTAATACAATTTTATTTCTCATTTTACTACTAGTATTATTTAGACCATGCAAATTTATCATACTTTTTGACATTGATTGTTTGGTGGTGGGGGATTCTGTGCTATAATTTGTGCCATTTGCTTTTGCTTCTAATAAAGCTCGTTCACGTTTTTCACGTTCGATTATTGCACATATATGTTCACCATTTCGTTTACGCGGTTGCGCTAGTTGATCTAATCGATTCATTGACATAGTTCGACCTTTTTTTTTTGGTGGTGCAGTTAAGTTTTTTTTTTTTTTTTTGTCAAACAATAATTATTGGCCACAACAAAATAAACAAAAAAAAAAAATAAAATAAAATAATACAATTAAATTACAAATCAAACTGTTTGTTGCAACTATGGAAAAGTACTAGTTATATTAAATATGTATTTCTTAAACGAAAACCAATTGTTTCTAAATATACCGTAACCTATATTTATGCTTTTGTTTAAGAAATAAATAAGGCAGTGATAAAAGAAAAGCAGGTCGTCTTTTCAAATTATTAAAAAAATAAATAAAAACTTTTAATATTAATTCACTGAAAATCATTGCTTAAAATGTCTCTGTAAACAATAACTGTACCTGGTGTTCGTGGTGTTAAACTACCCAATGATGATCGTGAACCATAGAATGATCTGTCTCGTGGACTAGGTACGGTCGGCATCAAATCAGTCTTTCGTCGAGCAACACTTCGATACGAGATGGGTGACGAGTCTATCTCATCTAAAAATTAATTAAAATAAAATTGTCAGTTTATAAATTCAGTTCACGTCTAAATAATTTGTTAAATCCTTAATTATATTTACAATTATAAGTAATCGTGCGTGTAAAAACAAAAGCTGAAACTTAAGGCTAAAATAAAAATATAAGCAAAAGCAATACAGTACACATTTAAATAATACAATTTTAGCAAATTAATGAATCATCTCTGACAATATTGAAATGGACTAGATAAGTCTGAATAAGTGATGAATGCTAATATAATGTTAACCGACTCATAGCCATTTACTTAACTATAAACATCTATTTTTGGTTGTCTGGTTGTACACTAAAATACATTTTATTAAATTATTAATCAAATGGGTCTTCTATTTGCAAAAGAAATTAAATCAATATCAGACCAAAATAATAAATCCACTCATTCCACCGATTTTAAAACAAAAAAGTAAAGTAAATAAAATTCTGCGATACCCAACATAAAAAGCGATAGTATAAATAACTCAAGTTTTCAATAATTTATTGATTTTTTTTAGCACACCGTTTTTTGTTTTACTCTTATCAATAGTAAAAACGCGTTCAAGAAACATTTACTTAAATATTAACTATACACCAAGTAATTATTAAAATATCCGAAAATATATTAAATTCAAATTGCTTACTACAAACTGTAAAATCTTTCTACAAACTAACCATAACACCGACTTTATAGACTGTATTATTAACTACATATGTTCGTTTGGCATAATCGCAAAACATTCTTTTTTTTGCATTTTTTCATATAACAGTAATCACATTTAATAATTGTGGTAATTGTAATGTTAATGTGTCATAATGTATAGAACTTATTAATTTTAATACTTATATGAATATACTTTTATGTAGGATGATTCATAGATTAAACTATTCGATGTGTTAAATAAGATATATGCAAATGGAAATCATACTATTACATGTGTTTTTTTTTACCTATTGCTAAAATAATGAACGACAGGTTCTAGTTTTAGATAAAGCATACAAAAACGCTTACCGGAATATGTCTAGACAATAAATTCTAAACGATAACCGGTGTCAATATTTAATACAATCCAGTGCAATTAATATTAATTCAATTCCTAAACATGCGCAAGATAATAATATAATTTAATTAAAATCAACTAACTTTCTCGAAATAAATGTATGTAATTAAAAATGCATAAACAGCTATAATTTTCATAAATAATAATTGGCAATGTTATAGTTGTTTCTTAAACATGAATTCAACCAAGATGGATTGTGAAATCGAGGATTAACTTATAACAAACTTTTATCAATAAACATCTTCTGTTAAGTTTAATCCAATTATAAAATAATTAATTTAACGTTTAAAACTCCAAATATGTAAACCATGTTTCATATAATTAGTGGTTAAAAGCAAATTTACATATTTAAGCTAATAAAAAACGGTGTTTAATAGCTATTATAATTTTATGTCAGCATCATTTAACACAAAAGATTGAAATTATTGTTTGAGAGTTACAAGTAATAATTTTCAGAAGATTCTAAAGTACAGTGGTAGTTTCTTAAATGTTTAATGATGCAACATACATTTAAATATATAGTATTGTTATGATTTAGTATAAAAATATTTGTAAGACCATTCGAAAAATATGATAAGTGAAAATAAAAATTTGTTAAAATAATACCCAAAAAGAAAAAAAAATAGAAAATTAAAAAGATTTAGTGAAGATAAATGTGTGTTTAATTCTTACCCATACCCTTATAATATCCTCGTGCTTGTTCTACATTACTTTTCATACCACCACTAATTGGATTATCTATATCAATTTGAGGTCCAATAGTTAATGGATATCGTTTACCTGGGCGTTCATCTTTCGAAGAACTCCAATTAAAAACTTCATACATTGAAGCAGACATGTGCCGAAGATCTATTATTAATATGTATTTATATTTGTTTATTTAAATTAATTATATGAAATAAATGATGATTGAAATAAATTAAAAGGGTTAGTAAAAAATTTTGTTAGTTACTCAATTATTTCCCTCAAACAAATTATTAATTCCTTTGTATTCCCTATTGTGTAATTATTGTTTATAATATAAATAAATATACATTTTAGCTTAACAATTAAAATAAAAAATAAATTTAACAAGAAGTTCTAATTTAATAGATAGATCGAGATAGTATAGGGAAATTATATAAAAGAAAAATTTGATGAAATGAAGTAATAAACTTAGAGCTATCTATGGACCTACCTTCATTTTTTCGATCTAGCCCACTTGCCGATGTTGCACGTTTCTTTGGGCCATCACTTAAATCTCGTTCTGAACTACGACGAGTTAAAGTGTTGCCGCCTGAAAATGCCACATTTGTTATGGAGGTTGATCTGAAATTTCAAAAAAATGTAATTTAATTAATTAAAATTAATAATAACAAATGGTTTCATCAAAATCAAATTTATATTTAATCGACGTGTTCGGTCGGAGCCATATCGACGTGTTCGGTCGGGGTCAAACTCATTTCTTGCTAAGGGGTTTTGCTTGGGGTTATTATACAACCGTATAACTCTAGTTATGTTTTTGCAATTTTAGAAATAAATCAACGAACGAATAAGAAATTTAAGGGAGAGAAATTAGTTAAAAAATGTTATTACTGTAACTGTTCGAAAAAACAAAAAAAAAATGCATTTGTAGGTGCTATATCTGATTAAATTTTTTATTGAGCTTCGGTACTCTTGATATCCCATACTTTTTGCCTGAACGAACAGCCTAAAGTGGAAAATTGGTTTTAAACTTTTGTAAACAGCATCTGAATTATTTTGATCTAAATAAATTTATCCAAATTTTATATTTAGTTACGCATAGAATATTAGTCACTCGAAATATATTTAAATTTGATATAAACCCAAAAAAAAAATTAAAAAAAAAAAAAAATTGGATTTTTCTGTGATAAATAAGTATGATTAAAGCTAGTAATTTGATATAAAAATGATTTTTTTTATTTTGGCCCGACCGAACTCTAGGAAAAATTCACTAAACCAGATTTTGCTAAACCGCAGTGTGTCAAGGGTATTTCAAACAAAGAAAGTAATTAACTAACTACTCGATCGGATTTACCCGCGAAATTCATTCTAAAATTTTAATTAATAGCCATGATGTTTCAAACAAGCGGCAACTGACTTCAGCTCTTCAAGGACAACCATTACGAATTGGACCTGGATCCTTAACACATTTCCTACTTAAATTAAACATCAGAAAATGCTACTGGCGTTTGTACATTTGTTCCTATTTTGCCAGCATTAATGATGGCCCAACTAAAATGGTTTTATGTGAAATTTCACAAAAGAACTGAAAATGGTAATTCTGCATTTTAGAAAATTATGAATCTTAGAAAATTGGAATGTGGAAGTACATATCGTACGATAGTACATATCGATGGGGTTCTAGAAAATCGACACAACTCAAAAATAGAAATTTGAAAGCAGGAAGAAATTTCCACAATTTGATTTACCAATCATGAATCAAATTGTAGAAAATTCGTGTAGTTTTCTTAGACACTATCGATATTATTACGTAAATATGAAAATATTGGGCACGTTTTATTGGTAATTTAACAACACCAATGCTGTATTATATTTCATTTCATTATGAATAATTTTAATCCAACTTTTTCGTTGGTAAAAGGTAGGGGATTAATTATATTCCACTTTTCGTTACAGTGCTTATTACCACCAAAGAAGCTATTTTACATTTTAATTTCTAATAGTTGTCAACCATCGAATAGTATTGGAAATGACATTTGTCAAAAATTAAATTTTTCATTCAACTAATTAGAAGTTACTAACAAGCAACAAAGACGTAAAACATAATTTATGATGAAGAAATCAATTTTGATGAGACATTACAGATAAATATCAAAAAAATGTTTGTTATCCGAAAGATACTTTGAAATGTTGAACTTTGTTGAACTGAATTTTGCTAAATAAAGGGTTGGCCAATAATAGTTTCACCATGTCAATAGTAAATCAAAAATTATTGCGTTGGGATGATATTGAGTTCTTTATTGAATCATTTTTATTGATCGATAACAATTGCTTCTTTTTTTGGCTGAATATGTGATTTCAACAACACGGTACCACGTGCCACACAGCTAATGCAATAATGGCTTTATTACACCGAAAGTTTCCAGGACGTCAATTGACCATCGAGATCGTGCGATTTGAACCCCTTGGACTTCTTTCATTGGGGTTATCTCAATCTTAAGGTCTATGCCAATAAGCCAGCCACAATTCAAGAACTAAAGGATGATATAATAATGCAATATGCATATTGATGGAATAGATACACAATTATGCCAGGATATCATCCTCAATTTGGATAAGCAGATTGATATGTGCCGCCGAAGCCGTGATGAACATTTGGCCGACTTTATCTTTCACAGATAATTGTTATTGATCAGTAAGCATGATTCATCGTTTTTAGATTTTTGTGAAGTTTCGTTTTGTCTAATTTTTCACTAAATGTATTTGTAACTGAGTTTTAAATTCGCTAATATTACGAGCGACTGTCCTATTGTTTTTTGGGCACTATTCTGATGGCTGGTCTCCACTTACAGGTTTTTCTTTCGACAAAAAATAAATGGATTGAGCTCGTGAAATTTTTTGTACAACTACTAACATAAAGAACAAAAATGTTTTCTATCTGTGAGAATAAGAAAAAAAATTGGGTTTGGTTCGTTTTGCAATTAATAAGATTTTGGCATGTTCACAATTTATGGTATTCATTTAATTAATTAAAAAATGTACTAAAAATTGTAACGAGAAAAAATGGACTAGATTTGTTTTCCGTCAAGAGAAGAATTGGAGACCGGCCATGACCAACCTGTCCATTTCATCCAAGAAACATCAAATCTTTGTCAAAATAATTACAAACAGGTAAACATTTTAATGAGTAGGTGCAGGTATTTTTGCTGAAAATTTACAATTCGATTCCTGTAAAATTTTACAAATGGTCTATAGGGCAAAGAAGAATTCACATGACGAAATGTCAACTTTTTATGTATAACACTGTGTTCAAAAAGTAGAAAGACATTTTAAATAAAACACAAACGGCTTATTATTCTAACTGTTAGAAACGGTTGTTAAAGTCACTTTCAGGAATGAACCTTCTTCGATTCGGCTTGGTATCTCAAAATTCAGACGGAGCTAAATCAGTCTAAAGGGTGGTTGCGGAATGACATTGGTCAAATTTCTGGCCAAATAGTCACCTACAAGTTGTAGGCTACAACCAATGCAGTGTGAGACGGCGCATTATCGTGATGCAAAAACCAAGAAGTTCGTCATCTTCAGCGCGATCTCTGCCTTTATTGAAGAACTTATACCAATTAAATACCCTGGCTCTGGACAGTGTATTGCCACAAAAAGCCTTTTCCAACATTTCCAACGTTTTCGAAGCCGAAATTCTATTTCTTACGCCAAATTTGATTCAACTTCTTTGGTGAACTCATTTTAAAAATCGAAATTTCACTTTTTTAGATGAAAATAAACAAGCGTATCTCATTAACTACTGAAGATGTTGATAAGAAAATTGACAAAGATGTCTAATAGGATGCTACGAACCTAAGAAAGAAAAACTACTCGTTTGGATAAGTCCGCGCGATTTAAATGGAAAAGTCTTACTACTTTTTGATCACAGTAATATGTAATCGAAATTTTATCGCTTTTAATAATATTTGGAAGAATTGTTTAATTTTGACTGGGTCAAAACGAAAATGAAGATCAATTTAATGTTCCTCATTCGGCATATCAGCGTGAGGCGAAACAGCCGAGAGACAGTATTTATGATATTTTAAACTGACAATATTTTTTTAAAATAAAATAATTTGTTAGAAATATTTATTTAGTCTTTGTGTGGTGAGTGGGCTTAAATTTTATTAAACATAGTAACAAAATTTAAAATATTCTTTGCCTCTCACTGATTTTATTTAAGAACCGAATACTGCGTTTTCAAGCCCATCCAGCCATTGTTATAAGCACCTTGGCCTTCTAAGCTTTTATTATGAACTTCTTGAAAGTAACCAACGATTCACGTTGCTTTTTATTTACTGTTTTTTGTGATTTATTTGGAAAATTGGAGATTCATAAATAGCCCGATTTTCTACAAATAAATCATAAAATATTTGTTTGTAGGTTGTTCCCTTGTTAGTGATAACGAAAGTGATAATCACCATCAAGGTCTGAAGGAATAAAAAAGCCAAAACATATAAAATAAGTAATATGCCCCATAAAAAAGGAAGGCCACATTAAATTTTTGCTAACTACAATATGAAAACAAAAGGAAGCACTTAATTTCATGTCATCGTTGCGCAGAAAGGACCAATGCTTAGCGACTTTGAGGAGCTTTTTATTTGAGTAAGTGAAATACAAACGTAAATATTACTATAAATGTAAATATTTTTGAAATTTTTCTGACGTTTTCCTGTCATCCTTGCTAAGCGGTTTTGAGTTCTCTATTTTAGTATTTGAATAATTATTGAAAAACACAAGTTTTTTAAAAATGTTCGAATTTCTATGAAGCTGCGTACATGCTATACATTTCTGGTGAAAATATGTACACTACGAAGTTAGCTGTTTGAGTTGAATTATTTCCAACTAGAACAAAAAGTTCACCAGGGTAACCAATTTTAACTAAAAATTATACTATTTGGCTAACTTCGTGGTGTACATTTTTTCACCAGAATTGGAGCATGTACGCACCTTGAATGAATTCATGTGAATTTCTCTAAGGTAAACGAATTAAAATAATATTTCAAAAATTTGTTATGTTTAAAAAACTTGATTTTTTGTGTTTTTTATTTTTGGATAACGATCAGTAATCTGCAACAAATTCACTTTTTCAGTTTGTGCTGTCGTTCGTCCCAGAACTTAAAGCATACTTTTTAATCAAATTAATTTTCCAAAATTTCATTATTTTTCGAAAGGCTTAATTAGATGTCTTAGCATTTATTCAAATAAAGCTAAATTTTGGATTGTTTTTCTGTTTAAATTAATAAAGCTTATGCAAAATTGTTAATTAATTAATTGAATAAATGCTACAGTGGAATGAACCTCTTTAAAACGAACAACGGCATTTTCAATATAATACTCTAACGAAGCTTTATAGCGAATTTTCATTCGCTAAAATTAAAATTTTGTTATGGAAATGCACGATGGCTAACTAAAGGAAGGTAGGAAGTAAAATAAGAAAACTTTACATAAAAAATTAAAATAATCAAATACTTTTCGGTCCTTTTGGACTAGGTTACAACAAGGTTTCATTGGGCGCTTTCAAGTCTTGCAACATGTTGGCTTTGAAAATTTACTGATGGAAAAAATGGCATTCGATCTATCACATTGCCATGAAATTTTGCAAAAATCGGTCGCATTCAGAAAACAACATGTTTATTTTCGTGTTTGTACTCAACATGTTGCCAATAGTTGGCGGACCTCAAATATATTGTATTTAATAATTTAAATGTATATTAAGTAAAGAGAATGAAACGACCTACTGTTTGATATCGCAATTTAAATATATTCTGCTGATTAATTTGTAGTTTTTCCATTGAAATGTTTAGTCAGCCTATAAAATATTTAGCGGACCAATTTTAATGAAAAAATATACATACGTAATTAGCAAATAATAAATATTTCTAAGTAATCAGATAAAAAAGTTTTATTGTCGAAAAAAATTCGCCTAACATAACAAACTTAGAGCGTAGAATAAGTTACCAGTACTGCATCCGACATATCGGGCCGATGATAGCATTTCGAATTTGCATAAACGGTAGTCGTGGGAATACAAGCCTCACGGGTCTAAGGGTGGCAAATCTAGTTTCCGCGGATATTTAAACTCGTTCGATCTCGACATCGGTGGTATTTTGGCCTTAGATAAATTCGTCGGTCAGTAACTGTACAGACGAAACTTTGTTATGTGTTGGTGTGGAACCACAGAAGTGTCCTACATTGTGCTGAATTCCATCGGCCGATACACTTGCGACATCGGGCGCTCCTCTGCATCGTTTTTGAAGTCTTTCATGTTTTCAACGTCGTCCACTCCCAACAAACATCACCAAGGGCGAATGACTCGGTTTTGGGTCGATCATACTCGTTTGCAGAGCGCCGCACACATCCGTATTGTATTTTAGGCGTTATCGGTAGGCCTTCTAACGCTCGGCATTAGTCATTTTGTCCAAACACACAGTTTTCGTAACTATGATTTGCTGTATACTAAATAGCCCATAGATATACCAATTTTTAATTTTAATTGCGGCGCAAAACTCGCCTATTTGTCCCCCACTCCCTCCACGCTGGCTGAGTAGTACTTCATAAAAGCGTGTATTTTTTGTATTAAAGTTCCCTGACATCTGTTAATTTAAAATGGTTGGACTCAGAAAAGCTGATATGCTGTCAAATACAAGTGTGAAAAAATTAAGTTTTACTAAAAAAGGAATCCAAATGTATTTTGAAACATCCAAGAACTTCCGCAGAGTAGGTACATCTATATTTTCAAAAGTTCAGTAAGCACATTGTTTCATAGAACAATCAATGACGTATGATTAGATCATCGGTTTAAAAAGATAAAATTTACGAAAGAAAAAATAAATAAGTGCGTATTGTGCTCAGTAACAAAATTGTGTAATGAAAAAAGTCTTGAATTACTCTATTCAATGTAACCCCTTTGCAGGTAAAATTCTTATTGGCAAATTCTTAATGGTAAAATTACCAGTAGTCTTAATGGTAAATTATTGGGTGGAAAGTAAAACTGACAATGCAATTAATAAACTTTACCTGGCAACACTAGTCAGGAGATTGGGTTAATTTGGCGGCATATAGGAAGCCTTGCACAGTTTTCCAATGACAATCTTTTGTAAAATCGGTCCCAAAAAAGAACAATATAGAGTATGACAAAGATAATGTTTCCAACAAATAAATTATCCCGATGGAGTCTGAAGTTGAGGCACCAATCACTTCAGAAAAGATGTAGTCATACTGAAAATGTTAGTATTTGAAGTTTTATTCTATTCAAATTTCCTATCTTGAAGTGGCAATAGATCGAATTTAGTGCAAACTACCAACAATTTTTTTTTTCAGAGAGTTAGTTTAAAACATAACAGAAGAAAACTTGTGGATGATGAGATGGATGACTTCAGTGCAGCATCAGATAATGATCCTTTTTATCTGCCACCTTTAGAAACAGAAGATAAAATGTCTGATATTTCTGATTATGAGATAGAAGAGGGTAATGTTAGCAATTTAATAAGATGCAGGAAAAGAAATACAGCAAATTGGAAAGTCAATATAATAAAAAAACAGCGAGCAGAATATCTACCATATGAAAATATTGTAAGATAAAGGAATGTGAAGCTAAAAGCTCAAACCTAATTGACTGCACAAAATGTAGTTATCAGTGTACACTTTGTTTCACGAAAGAAGATAGAACATCATTATGTAAAAATTATTGGGGATTTGCAGATTATAAATAATAAAGTACGTGGTTGTACGGCACTAAAACATAGAAGAATAGAGAGACTGAGTGAAAATAGGCATATGGGGTGCGTGGTGGTTGTTGACGGCCCCACAACTTATAAAATATTTATTTTTAGAATTTACTTATTTATTTACTTATACAATATTTATTATATACAATATTTATTTTTTTAGTCTTTTTTAATGAGAGTATCGTCTGTTGCAATACTCTGAAGCGACTGAAAATTATTTCTAATATTTTTCTTGTTTACTTTCTTATTGTTTTATTTTCCGGCTATCGCGATTTTACATTGGTTGAATTGCCTTGCAATTCATCAAACCACGTGAACAAGTGTGTGCTGATTCGCGGTTTTTCATGTAGATGGCTTCGCTATTTTCCATACGTTATATTTGTGCAGCGCCTGCTTAATGTTGTGGCGGATTGCTATTGACAGCAAAACGTCACAATACCACAACAGCAACACAAAGCTAACGTATTTCATGGGACCGAAAAGTATACAAAAGAGTCGTGTTTTTTTATTCGCTCCGGATAGCTGCTATCGAGAGCCGTCATTTTTTTACGCCTAAATTTAAATTTGACGCGCTATTTATTGGTAAATTAAACTTATTTAACATCAAACTATCATTTTTAATTCAATCGTTTAGCAAAAACTTCATATAAAAAATATTTGGCTCTACCTATTTATACGGAGCGCTATCCGGAGCCACTTTTCATATGACGGCTCTCGATAGTAGCTATCCGGAGCGAATAAAAAAACACTACAAAGATGTGCGGTGAAATTTAGAGTGTTTTTATTTTTATTTGTAATTTCCTCACATCGCCACAGGCATACTCAGGTGGTAAGCATTTCAAATGGGCCTATAAATATGGCCATAAATGGCGCCGATTCAACAGGATGTTTCTCTGATGGAAAGCGCCTGGAAACAAGACCAGTGAAGCAGATGTTTCATTAGTAAAGATAGTAGCATATTGACAGCTTTATCGCAATGGAAAATCACTGTTAGGAAACAGTCAAAAACTGTACCTCGAAAGTGGTCTATCTATTCTTAAGATGTATGAGCTGTATCAATCATTTTGTTTAGGAAGGAATGCCAAATTTGTAAAGCAATGTACATACAGGCGCATATTCTTTAGATTCTTCAAGCCAAAGAAGGATTTGTGTGCTACTTTTTCCAAGTACAAAGAAGCCAGTTCTAAACTAAAGGATGAAATAGAAACCCCTAACATTTGCAACAGCCACATTTGATCTGCAAAGTGTTTTACAATTGCCATATTCTGACTTTTATCTATTTTACTATTCAAGGAAATCTGCGTCTATAATTTGACAATTTATTTGGCTAGTGGAGAAGCTCATTGTTATACTTGAAATGAGATGAATGGAAAGAGGGGGAGCAACAAAATAGGCTAATTGCTAGTGTTTTTGCGGTTGCTGCCTGCCACAGTAACAAGTATTTCCTTCTTTTTTTATACCTGTGACGAGCAAAATCGTAACCAACAAGTGGCCGACGTGTTGTTGTATGCAGTAAAAACAATTGAAGTTTTTGGGTTCTGGGCACTCACAGATAAAATGTGACTCAATGCATTGTGCAATCGAGTCTGGAAAAAGCGTAAAAGTGCATTTGCTATGACAGACTGGATAAACATTTTCCGCTCTGCAAAATTCGAAACAGGGAAAATTAAAACCAATGTTGAGTACATAATGCAGCTTTTAAAGGAAACAGATTTCTTTGATTTACAGTCTTTGCCGTCATCTTCTATAAAAACATCTTCTATAAAGACGAAGATGGAAACATCATCTCATGGTTGAAGATCAAATCGATAAAAGTCGAAAAGGGGTCACATGACACACTGTTTTGTCGGTATGATCATTCTTCAGAATATAAGAAGATAAACATAGTTGGTAGAGGTCACAAAAGAACAGCTACTACTTCAGTCTTGAGCCCTGCATATTCTAACCCACTGAAAATTTCAAAAGCAAAGAAAACAGACTTAGTCGAACTTGTGAATGCTGGGCACATACCAGAAGAGCTTCATCCATGGTATACGAGTTTAACTGCAATCGAACTTAATGGTCCGGAGCGCTTGCTCGAACCAGATGAAAATGAAAGTGAAGATGAAAATTAAACCTGGTCCCTGATTCATCTAAAAAATGCAATTTATTAACTTTTATTAAAGATAATTTTATTAGTATTAGAATCAAGTTTTTCATTTCATACACTATCTCACTCTAAAATAGAGAGGAAAAAATCATTAAGTACATTTTTCTTATTTACATTCGAACTAATAGATTTTAGAGAAAAATAACAAAACACTATTTTAAAATAAATACAATCACATGTTCGCAGAAAATTTTAGTCCATAATATATTTGTCAGATTAGAAAAACACAAAACCTTAATTATCTCCATTAGTCAATTACGTCTTTCACTAAGCGAGTTTTACCTTTGAACCGACGATATTTTAAAAGAAAAAACTCTAGCAGGTGGATAAATGTACCAGGATTAATTTGTTTAGTCAAGACATGGAGACGCGGCTCTCTAGTCGCCAGAAATATGATATATAAAAATTCAAAATATTTTTACCAAATATCTCCAGATTATCATAAATATAAAAGTTATTATCATGTAAGACAATTGGAAAACAATAGTTATTCGATTCAATGAACACGAGATATGAACACCCTATAAAAAAAAAAAAAAACACATTTCACATTATTTTGTTGAATTTTTCGTTCAATGAATATATGAAAAATTTAATCATGCGATTATTGTTGTGTGGTATTACTAATTAGCGCAAAAATAAAATAAAACAAACAAGTATCTCTATATTTTATAATACTACTAGTTCATAGATAGATATTCTAATTCACAAAATCACAACCTTATTTTAGAACTAATTTTGTTATTTAAAAACAAATAGTCTTAGTATATGGACTGGAAAAAACTAACAAATCAGATTCAGTATAAATAAGAAACCTTGAGTCAAATACACACTGAATCATCAATTTAGAAACAAGTATAAAAATCTATGTTGAACTTATTTACAATAATTCAAAGAAACCTACATTTTATTTGAAATATATATGTATACCTTATTTGGTCATCATGAAGTATGTACTTATACAAATTTCACGAGAAATATATGTTTATTTCTGCATGTCCTCTTTAAAAAAAATATCCTACTAATAATAACATTTCACATACCTCCGATGATTCCAGAATGGGTTTGGTGGTACCACTACAGCTTCAGCTGAGTTTAAAAGTCTTGGTGTTGATGATCCAAATGCGAATATAATGGAGCTTTTTTCATTCTTTTTCTTACATTCTATGCGAGCCTCTCGTTCCTATTGTATGAAAACCAAAAAAATCGCATAATCAGCTTTCTGTGTTTATTCGTTAATTATCAATATAATTAACCTTTACCTGATTTTTCTTTAAAATATATTCCCGTCTTTCTTTTTCGGCTTCCCATATAGCTTTTTTTCGTTCTTCCACTTGTTGTCGACGATCAGTTTCCTTTAATTTCATATCATCTATTCTACGCTTGCGTTCCTCTTCTTTTTGTTCGCGGAATTTTTGTGCAGCATGTGCTTGAGCTTTCAATTCTTCTAATTTTCGTTGACGTTCGTCATTTTGCTTTTCTCGTACTACACGTAACTTTTCTTCGCGATCTTTATTTAATGTGGTGTTATTCTCACGATCTGGAAATAGTTAAAACGAAGATGTTTAGTTTCAAAATGCATTAAAAATTTGTTTATTATGTCCATGCTATCATTTTCAACAACAAATAATTAGATGGTGGCTTTTATTAATTAAGCGTTCAAACGCATCTTAGTATTGGCATATATGGATTAATAAAATTACGTTTGTATTGTCATTGTCATATTGTGTGAGAAAATTAAAACAAAAATATCACTACAAGTTTAATATTTTTGTAAACGAATCAGCACCCACCTTTAAACAATTAATCCAAGTTAAACATTTCTAAATACTAAACTCTTTCTATCTATAACAAATTCGATATAAAAAAAAACAATAATTTTCACAACCTTGCTGGTCGTTAACGAAGCCATATTATATTTGTGTTTTGCGAAACAATATAAGGGTGTCTGCCTGTCCTTCTTGGCAACTACATACCATCATAATAACATTGCACGACAATCTATACGTCACACGTCAATTCAAATATTTAGTTTGTATTTTTAAATTATTTTTTTTATCTTTGACTGTTAACAAAAATTGTTAACATCCAAATATGTATATAAATACAATTTTTAGACTATTCGTCACAAATTAATTTTTTCACACCTTACATAATGCGAAATATTAAATTGTGACTGTTGCAATTTCCATTTTTCTATGACAAATCTATATTTAATATTTCACTTTGAATCTTATACACGTATATTTGAATAAGACATTTTAGATTTCTTTAGTTGCAAAATATAATGTGGCAAATTGACTCTCATATTTTGAATTATATTATATTATTTTGGAGAAAAATATTATCTGTTGTAATCGGTGAATACACACAATTATGTTATCTTACAGTATGTATATGATATATACTTTGAATCATAAACAAAAACGATAAAATATATTTTTCGTACCTAATAATCTAAAATCGAATAAACAATTTTAATTATTACCATACAAAACAGATTCCACTTTTTGAAGTTAATCACCATCACCAGTCAAGCTTATAAGCGTCACTTAAAATATTCAGATGCAAATACATTTTTTGACGAAAAACAAAATGTAAACTTTGTTTGAACTATTCATTAGCATATTCATTTTTGTTGATCTCATTTAAGATTGTGTGGCAAACGATGTCATAAGATAGTTTTTAATCTTAAATTCTACTTTATTGCAGTTTTAACATTTTGAAAATTACTACTAAAATTCTGTAGGTGTTGTTTCATCTTAATAGATCATCATTTTTATATGGCAGAAACCGACAAAGAGTTTTTAACTAACCATTACGTTTTTCTTTTGGTCTTGTCATAATTTCATTGCCTTTGTCGTGCACGATCAACGTTTAAGATTAGACAATTGAACGTAACTACGTAACTAACTGCAAGATTAAGATAATAGATTAGATTGTGAAAATAGAAAAAATAGGGTAATTTTTATTTCCCCAATGATCAGGTCGCTAACCATTTCATTATTCACATTTACTATTACATCAGGCATCAGGTATTATGGTTATAAGTTACAAATTTAGATGTAATAAAAAACAACATCTTAAAAGTTTCATCAATATTTCCATAAAATATTGATTCTCAAATTTCAAAAGCTATCAAAAAAATTTGGGCGATTATGAAAGCATCAAACACTGTTGAAAAAATATTTTGTAATTCCATACTTAAAAATATAAAAAAATTTATAAATGTCTTTGTCAAAATACTCAAGACCATTGGCGTTAGAATTATTTTACACGCGGTTCACGGGCCATTAACATCCATTAACCTTTAGTAATGAAATTTATGTTCCCATGACATTTATAAAGAAATTTATGTTTTCACATACATATTTGTAAAAATTAAAGTGAAATGGGTTAAAAATATTGAGAGATAAAATTCCTGACGTCTTAAAATGTTTGTATCTATTTTCAAACTATTTAAATGTTTTTTTTTTGTTTTGTGATTATATCGTTATTCTGGGGTCGAAGTTCTCAAAACTATAGCCGTCGTTTATTTTTATTGTGGTGTTGATGCTTTCTATTTGGTCTATTTAGTACTTTTGCCACCTTATGACCCTAGAGAGCTTCGCACGATGTAATTAGGTATATTTAATAAATAATTATATCTTAATAAACCGATAAAATTTCTAATTTCTGTTAGTTTTAGATAATGAAGTTGTTGTTTTTATTTTATGTTTTAATAATATTCACTTATCTTTAAACGTTATCAGATTTTTTCTTTCGTATAATGTGCTAACAATAAAATTACATTTTTACAGTAATGTGTTGATAGTGTAATAAGAAAGTAAAAATAAACCTCTAAGATTAAAATTTCGTTCCTCTGTCGTTATCCAAAACAACTTCTAAATTACGTAAGGAAAATACCTTTGACGCAGAGTTTCTTTCTCTTCTTTTGGATTAGTTTACCCACTGGTTCGCATATTTAAAATCATTTTTTTGAATGCCTCTTATCCAATAAAAATTGATCGTAATTAATGGCACCACAGATTGTAGAAGGAGTGATTCACCGTGGCCACAGTCATCATCTTACAAAGGTTGAGAAGAGCTGGCAGGAAGCGAATATCATTTAGAATCACTAATAGCTATAAATAGGTCAACTAAGGAGTGACCATAGATTGCCTGAAGGAAGAGATTGGAAAAGATCACAAACCTTAGGAAAGTACAGTATTACGAGTACCAAAAAGATTAAGCGGGTATCCATTTAATCAAGGAAGACATTTCCATCTGTATCCAATTTAAATCTCGTTAAAGGTGCTTACAAGAAGGCTAAAAGAAGGCTTTAAAAAAGTAACCGGTTACGATTGTGTCATAACATAACGCAATTAATTTGGTTAATTTTTGAGAAAAATATCGCAATTTTGCCGTTATTCGACATTAAGTAACGATATCCGTCCCTGGTAGGCAAACCATATTTCATTGTTAAAGAAATTATGCAAAACTCCCTGTATCTCACATGGAATTAGGATGAAAAGGGTTATTAATCATAAATTCAAATAAAATAAAATTAACCTAGGAGTTTAGATAGATAAGCAGCTGCTTATCTGGTATGGCAATCACATCTTACGAAAACTGTAATTAAGACAATTATGCTATATATATAAGAGACTGACATTTGATTATATCAGCAATAACCTACATGTAGTCTGTCTCGGAATTACAGGAATGATGAGAATCAAGATATAGTCGAGATGTACAGTTTTATTGACCAAATATTAGCAAAATATAAAAATTCGTATTCCTTTGGCATAAAAATTGTAGGTTATTTCCTACTAAAGATGGTTCGAAATGTAAGACACCTTCCACTGGCGAATGACGCCACCGTTTTGCAAGCCGAGATCTTTGGTACACTAAGAAATTGGCAGCTGAGATTATTGAAACTAACAGCTCCTTTTCGGTAGCACTTAGCCCTAAATGAGATGAAAAGAATAAAATTGTGTGGGTGTTACGAGTAATGATGGTAATGATAAAGCAGGCCTTTAAGGCCCGCTAGGTACGATCAAACCAATAATCAGCAAGGATTAAGGGCATCAGAGACCATTAAGTCACGCCTAGCGAATATCACAAATTCTCTAAACGCCTGGTGCTATAAAAACAAAGAAGAATCTACAAAACAATCAATCTAAGCAAAACGATCATAATATCTCGTTGAAAAAACCCCGCGAGTTAAATTTAAAAGAATTCCCTATACCTAAATCTGTGTTTAGAATTACGATCAAATTTGTCAAACAAAACTTTTTCATTAATCGCGGGCTAATTAACGCGTTTCTAAATAAACAAAATTACAAATGATTAATTTAAATTTATCTTCGAAAATTTTTAAGCCCGTAAATATAATTTGTTTCAGAAAGCGATTAGATCTAAATTAAATAACGGTTTAGAAAAAACAAATTCCGGAAACAATAAAGAATGAAAATTTAATTTTCCCAATGACTGTAACTATATATTATTTGATTACATGGCAACAAATTTCTTATTCCAAAAATAATTTTAAAACGGTCACATAATACTAAAGTGGTGCGGTATTTGAGATTATATTTTACATTCCTTGTATCTTATTTGAACAACATTATTTTTCAATAACTGTACATAAATAATAAATGAAAAAAAGGACATTCGGGGATAAATAAGAGATTAAAATTTTCCTCTAATCGAAAATCGTCGGTATGCATCCACTGAGGGGGGGAATGTAATAAAAACAATTTTATTATATATTCTAACTAATTAATTAATTTATATTTATGTATTCAACAAATAAATTTAAGTCTATTTTTAATTCCATGATATTTTTATTTACTTTTGTTTTCTTCGTTCAAAAGAATGAAGAAAATCCAAAATTCCATTTCCTTTTTATTTCTTAGACATCAGTAATCGTGACTACAAGGTATGTCTGTTTCTATTTTAGTGCATAACACTCACAAATTGTTTAAATCAGAAAAAGTTAAAGTAAAAAAAAGTAGTAGCTTAACAATTGCCAAACTATCCTGAGTAATAATGATAATAATGAGTAAATGTTTGTTATCACAACTCATGTTACATTTTAACAATTTTTTTGTTGGCTAAATTAAACAAACTCTATTCCCTTCTTACAAAATCTTGGAAAAAAATAACGAGAACCTTTAAGGCGACGTATGATTTTAAATTTTCTCGTGAAGTATAAACACA
Source organism: Tipula vernalis (assembly GCA_958295665.1). Lineage (NCBI taxonomy): Eukaryota > Metazoa > Arthropoda > Insecta > Diptera > Tipulidae > Tipula > Tipula vernalis. The sequence goes on from OY282559.1 coordinate 109,267,479, forward strand.
TTCAGTTTACACACAACACAAATACACATTTGAGCGTTATTTTTGTACCAAGGATATGAGAACGAAATAGGTGAATGTAATTCTCATTTTATTTGACCTTGGGATAGCCTCAAAATCTGACCTTGAGATGACCTTTCCAGGCAAAAATTTTGTAATTTCGACTACGAATTTTGTAATCGTGGGTGAACATAAACTTTACGAGGTGATGGTATAAGGTCACGTGAAGAAGTTAACTATCTACTGACACTTTTATTGACGATCACCACCCCTAAATTTTGCAACAAGCTTTTTATCGAATAGTTCAACGTAGCGAAATCGATGATTCAAATAAGAACGAATGATGATCTCAAAGGTCTAATGTTGCGCCTATAACAATACCACTTCGCAAATTAGTTGAACAACATGTTAAATTTAGCAGCTGTATTGCGTACCAAAATCTGTTCAGATTTAGAAAATATCAAAACCAGTGTCCTATGAAGGTAAGTGTTTGTATACTAAGAAGGTAAGTGTGAAATTATTAACGGAATTCTATTCGAAATGTTGTGGAGATGCATTTGAAAGAGTTTGGTTTTTGACAAGTTGGGATCTTCACCATTTTTTAATATAAATGTTCAGGGGCTCTATTATGAAAAAATGTGATTCTCGCCTAGTACAAATTTTACAGAATGTTGAACATCGAATGTAATTCTATTGACGGTTGTTACTTCTAGATTAAGCGCTTCTCTTGGCGGGAAGTAAAATTTAAATGAATGTGCTGCGAGTTGATGCTTAGGCTTCTAATGAACCTAATAATATCTCTGGATGGTATGTGTATCGCTCTATCTGAGATCATTGATACTCCAGTCACATTTCTTGACGTTTGATCTGATCAAAACGTTTTGAATATGCCTGTTCTTACGCTTATTGTATTCATCATATTCTTTGTCGCTTCTTTCCTCTACAAAGGATATGATGAATACAATACTCGTGTGATAGGTAAAAAGAGTTCGCTATTAAATTTTGTTGTTAATTTCACTACTACCAACCACTAAAAATACAAAAAAATTTCACCTACATTTTAATAGCTAAACTAATTTTTATATCACCATTTGTAATCCAAAATCAATATTGAATCAAATTTTGTGTTGTTTTACATATTGTTTAGGCCCTTAGCTATGCCTAATTTGGGACTTCGAGAGAGCAGTTCCATTCCCTTACGTTCCTATTACTGTTCCGTCTTCTGTTTTAGACCCGTCTGTAATAACAAACCGTTCAGCCTCGTTCATAGGACGGCTTACCAGTACATAACCTATTCCGATCTGGCAAAACGACAAAGAAGGGTTTATGGAAGTCCAGTTCAGTTGGCATATGGTCGGAAGGCAGTTCTATGGTAAGGTCTGTTTGAAACTTCTAAAGGATTCTCAGATACCCTAACATATTTTCCCTTTTCCTCAGTTTTGGACCACCTTACTACCGATCATTATGTGACCATGGGCTTAACGATTGTTAGGAATGACTGGTAGTACATTGTTTATTGCAAACTTCAAGTTCGTATATAGAGTCTCTGGTACGACCGGAAAGCCTTCGTGGCTCTACTTTGGAATTTTTCAATAAATTCCGTAGTACCGTTTAATGAGGGAGCTGTGAGCGCAACCTTTGTTCTCCTCGCAAAAGGCACAATAATCGTTTTGTTTGGATTAAGACTAATCCCTTAAGGATTAAGACTAAGCCCCCCCCTAAGGATATGATTTCATTTTTTAATAACAAAAAATCTGTTATGTCAACTAGCACTATTCTTTAAGTTCTACAAATATTCGCTAGGTGGAATTCGTGATGCTCCAATCGTCAGCAGGCTCCGGAAATACCAAAGAAAAACGATTCGGTCTCAAAAAACGGAGGAGGTTCGGTCAAAGATAGTAACTCAGTTAAAATATTTTTAGACTGAAATACCTTTTCAAAAGGTCTTCCATTTAAAAAACTAAAAAGGCTTTCAAGTCAGAATATTCTTGACTGAGTTCTTTTTGGATTTTTTAACTCCCACAAAGCAAAATGGGGTAGTGGCCTTGGGTTGCTTCATGGGAGTCATGACATCGCGCCCTATCAGGCTTGGACAAAAAATGTTAAGGTATACCAAGGTTTTCAGTCAAAAAAGGAAACCAACCAAAACGTATTCCAGTTCAGAAATTTGTGACTGAAATACCTTTGAAAATGGTTGTTCAGCCCAAATACACAAAAGATATTTCAGTCAAGTTTTCTGAACGAAAAGAGGGAGCCGTAACTATAGTTGTGTTTATCTAATTTGTAAAATTTTAACAATAAAACATAAATTTATTCACCATAACGTTGGTTGTGGTGACAATAAAACAGACAAATCGTATCAAAAAAGAAATTGAAAATTGGAATTGTTTCGACAGAAATTCAAGAGTAGGGTTTTCCCTGGCATGATGATTTCCAAAAATATCTGAAGTTTTACTCATTGGACGGGGGACAGCGAATATATAAGAATAAAAATTTTCCTGTTGAATCATCAAACGATGTGTCAGTTTGATCCAAAATGATTAATAAAATTTGCGTATGACAAATAGTTTACTTTTTGATGTAGAATCATAATATCTAATAAAAATGTAAGGTGGAGCTTTCTCTACCGACTTAACTCCATCTAATAATTGTACTTACTTTTAGTACACACATTACGAAATATATTTACAATGGTAGAAATTAAAAATTAAAAAAAAATAATTATTTCGAAAATCTATCAAATTAGTTAATTTAACCTATCTCACACATTAGTTGTAAATAAAATCAATTAGTAGCTTAATAACAAATGTTAAGAGGTTTAAATTGTACTTCCAAATATACAAATAAAATTAAATAAAATTGTTAATACTTAAAAATTAGGTAATATTAAAGCTTAAATTAGTCAATTAAATATGTAATATAATACGTACATACAGTAGCTCAAAGTAAAACTCGAGCAGCCGAAAAAAAACGAAATTTACAAAAAAAAAAAAAAAAAACTTGAAATATTTGAAGATCAAATAAGTGGGTAGGGCCAAAAAGATCCAATTGATTGTCTTGTGTTTTTTAAGACAAACAAATTGGATTGGGAATTTATTCCGTTTTAATGACAGTGCCTCTAGTAGTACGATAGAATATCACTCCTGTACAGCTTTCTTCCACATTTAACTTTTTCAAATATTTTAAGTTATAACCGTTAAAATTTTTATTTTATTTCGTTTTACTTATAAATTTTTGTGTTTCAAGTTTTGGGCTACTGTATATTAAGATTATTCAATGTTGTGTATGCTGCTGCAGTGGGCTTAATTATTACTTCAACCCAAGTCTTAATGGAGGCGATATTTAAATTTTTTAAGAATCTACTAAAATATATGTAAGCATAAACACAAAAATTTGTTTTGATTTTAAAGTTAAATTTTGGGAAGGGATTTCACACAAAAATACCTTCATCATCGTTAGTATATTTGTCAATATGTTCATCTGCATCACCAACGCAGGCAAACCAATGTAATGTTTTTTGATTATGTGTTACATAATCATTAGCTATAATAATTAGTATAAAAATAAAATAAAATTTCTAAATTTATTCTTATTTTTCTATCTTATCTTTTATATTAAATTGATGATTTCAAATGCATTTTAGTTCTAAGTTTCTATGGTCCAATTTATATTTTATGAAAAACCCAAAAATTAAATAAATATGTTTAAAACCGAAACAATTTAATTATTATTTAGAAATACTTTTAAATATTATTTTGTTATTTTCAAAATATGTAATCTCTATCTAATGGTGAGAGCAATCCTCATTTAATTTCATATGAAATGAAATAAAACATCATTGTTCTAAATCGTCAAGAACAAAGCGCACAGGTCAAATCCGTTTGGCAAACAAATCAATCATAAATGACCATTGCTAGTACTGGGTGATCTCGGCTTGAAACTAGTTATTCCTTAATTTTAAGAAATGTCAATAATGCAGGTCGATTTTAAAAATTGAATGGCGTAAATATTCGACACATTAAGCCACAACTAGATGAATGGGAAATGCCGACTAATGCTAGTGGTTTGTCCAAATCGTGTAATATTTGTCATTGTGAAATTAAAAGTTTAAATTATTTTAAACAATTAAATCATAGACTAAATTAAGATTATAAAAAAGTCTTCATACGAATAAAAAAATATTCTCAAAATTGATTTACAGACACATTATATGTAGCTATAACACAAAACGTATACATATTTTTCCTAATTTTTTTACTTTGCTAGTGCACAAAATACATGCAAGTCAATTTTCGTTTCTCATTTTCCTTTTTCTTGATTATTCCATTTCAAATTTCTACCTATATGCACCCGCTATGTTAAGGGTTGGCAGTAACAATTGTAGTGTTTTTTTATTCGCTCCGGATAGCTGCTATCGAGAGCCGTCATATAAAAAATGGCTCCGGATAGCGCTCCGTATAAATAGGTAGAGCCAAATATTTTTTATATCAAGTTTTCGCTAAACAATTGAATTAAAAATGATAGTTTGATGTTAAATAAGTTTAGTTTACCAATAAATAGCGCGTCAAAATTAAATTTAAGCATAGAAAAATGACGGCTCTCGATAGCAGCTATCCGGAGCGAATAAAAAAACGCGCTAAATGTTTGATGCCTTTACTTAAAAATTTAATACTTAGTAAACCATGGATTATACATTAAAGCCATTACGATTACCAAAAATCTATTTCAGCAGCCTGTACCCTGATTCTCTAAAAAATAAGATAATGTGTAAATGGGTAAACTTGTGAAAAGCAAAGCTTACATTTATGAGTTTGCAATTTCTCGGTTTGACTTATTACTAAAATAATATCGAAAAATTCCAAACTCATAAAAGTACACTATGCTTTACACAAGTTTACCCGTTTACACATTATCTTATTTTTTATAGAATCAGCACCCCAGATTCTCTAAAAAATAAGATAATTTGTAAACAGGAAAAAGTGTAAAGTTTTACACATCTAAAATTTACACATAAACATATCTTATTTGACTAAAATCGCATTCTGTAAAAATATATTCAGCCGTGTCACAGCAATTCAGCACAAGTATCAAATTTGTTTTTATGACATTTACTATACAAATTTGTGTATTTCTGTAATCGGTTTCATCGATTTGTTTATTGACTTGTTAAATAAAACTGTGGAAATTTGGAGATGAAACTTGTCGACAGTAAATTATTTGTATTTCTCTATAGAAAAACGAGACGGAGATCAGGGTAGTCATTTTGTGGTGCTATATACTGTGATAAACTGATATTTGTCGTAGCTTACTACGATGTCATCATGAATGAATAACGTAACGTCATGTATTGATTACAATGAAAAAGACCGCAATATCTTCTGTCTTTCTTCTACAAGTGCAAAAAATGTTTGTCCACGACTAACGTATAATATACTCATTATACGTGTGTTTCTTCAATTATAATGATATCCATTATTCACTGCTAGTTTATCTAGTAGTCCCTTCTTCTATTATTCACTACTACCAAATAAGAATTTCATTTTTGGAAATTTTATCTAGTAGTCTCTTGCCATTTTCATTATTATTAAACTGAGACGTCAAAATGTCGACGGAAATTATTTTCGGTTTATTTAAAGGATTTGATAATAAAACATAATTTTTTATCGGTCGTGAACAAAGTATCGTATTCTACTCGCATATAATGGCTGTTATTCACTCAGATGATTTACGACACTCGCCTATCGGCTCGTGTCGGTAAACTTCATCTTCGTGAATAACAGCTATCATTATATGCTCGTTGAAAAATATAGTATACTATTATTTTGTTGTTTACATTTTTTTTTAAATTTCAAAACACAAATGAAATTTACATTACCCCGAATTATAAATAAATAATGTTTATTAACAAAATGGGTTATTGTTAAATTTACAGGAAAAACCAAATATAAAAATCAAAAATTATTTTAATTTTGTGTAGTAAATTATATTTCAAAAAAACAATTCTAGTTGCCTGGAATAACAAATTTCACAGGGAGCTCCTAATAGAAAATAACAAATAAAAATTCTTGAACAAAAATCAACAAATTCATTTTGCAGAGTTGTGTTTGTAGACTCTCCATTTTTTTATCCCATACAAAAAAGTCTCCACTAGTGACATAAAAATGTGATATAGCACCACAAAATGACTACCCAGGCAACCTTTTTACAAGCATTTCTAACGGAATATACCGTTAGTTTTTCCTTTGAAAAATTTCCAAACATTTTACTGTCAACAGGTTTTATGTATAAACACCCTCAAAGAGCCAACTGATTTTGCTTGCTCTAACCATTTTAAAGGCTAACTGTTGCCTATTAAAAACCAAATTATTCCCTTAGTCGTGTCACTTGTCACTTGTACCGACAACGAAATTTTGGTATTCTGTTAGTCGATCAATGCGAAAATCGTTGTTTGAAGTGACAAACATTCTTTTACGTCACCTTATATTATAACTTCGATCACTTCGAACGGTTAAACGTCTAAATTTTCTTTGTTCCGTAAAATATTAATGGGATTATTCAAAAATTGGGCTTCAATTGCGAAATATTTGGAGGGGACCATCAGATTACTAAAGATTACAAATGAGCAATACGTATCTTAGCAAAAAGTATCTTTCAAAGAAGAAGCAAGCAGCACATTGAATGGGATGCTGTGATCCTGCGCCTAAAACATTATTATTATTATTTTTTTTTAATTAAATAGCCCACCTTTTTCTGCCGCCCGTTCTATAAAGAATGAGCTTCTGCTCAAATTAGAGTGGTAAGAAAGAGGTTGGTCTCTTACGCCAAATTGTTGTATATTAACAAACAAAAAAAAAACAAAAACAAACTTCGAGGGATTTACAAAAGATGTTGTAACTAGTATTAAATCGCATCGAACCATCTTATAACTATATTCATGTTAAAGCGTGATCATTTCCTTCTAAAAATCAGTATGTGTGATTTCGCTGAAGTGTGAACAACATAATTTTTTGTGTTCTAACCATGTCAACCTTTGTGCCAACAAAACATCATTTGCGGGAAGCGCTGCTTTTTTTTGTTTTAATTTGAAGTGCAGCTGATGGACATCGATTGCTTTGTGAAGCATATGTGAAACATGCTCCATCAATAAAAACATGTGGGTACTTGTTCCGTCCTTTTAAAAGTGGTGATTTTGGCACCAGTGACAAAGAACGCGAAGGGAGGCCAGTAAAGTTTGAAGACGCTGAGTTGGAGGCATTATTGGACCAAGATTCATGCCAAACTCAAGAGCAGCTCGCTTAAACTTTCGGAGTAACTCAACAAGCGATTCAAAACCGTCTCAACGTTATGGGTATTGTGCAAAAACAAGGAAATTGTGTTCGGAAAAGATGTGTGATCTACTACGAGTCACTCCAGCCTAACGACACCATCACTGGAGAACGTTATCAACAACAATTTATGCAATTAAACCGAGCATTGAAGCTCAAACGCCCACAATATGCCAAAAGACATGACAAAGTGATCTTTCAGCACGACAACGCTCGGCCACTTGTTACAAAATTCGTCGAAGAAACTTTAGAGGCACTCCAATGGGATGTCCTACCTACCACTTGTTCCGGTCGATGACTCATGGCCTGGTCGAGCGGCATTTCGATGCTTACGAAGAAGTAAAAAATTGGGACGAGGAATTTTTTCGACGTGGAATCCGTATGCTGCCTGAAAGGTGGGAAAAACTCGTAGTTAACGATGGACAATACTTTGAATAAAATACATTGTACCATTTTCTCTGAATAAAGCTTCGAAGTTATCAAAAAAAAAACCTCAAAACTTATTTGTACCCCCAATAAATGTGGAAATTTGGAGATGAAACTTGCCGACAGTAAATTATTTGCTAATTTCTCTATAGAAAAACTAGGCGGAGATCAGATAACCTTCTTACAAGCATTTCTAAAGGTGTATCCCGTTAGTTTTTTTTTGTTGAAAAATTACCAAACATTTTACTGTCAACAGGTTTTATGTATAAGCACCCTTCAAAGAGCCAACTGATTTTGCTTGCTCTAACCATTTCAAGACTTGTTTATTTGATTGTGAATGAATTATTTTCAAAACACACAAAAATATCACACCAAATTGTGAAAATTATACTTTCTGTTGTTCTATCTATAGCTTAGGCGACCGCACAATATAAATAAAAACACTACGATAAAAAAGGCGTGCGAGTCGTGCTTTAAATGAATTCTGCGGTAATTGTTATATCGAGTTCGTATCTTATTATTTGCTACCAGTACTTTATCTTGCTTTATGTCATCACCTAAACTCTTTATGATCAATTTCGTATCTTGCGCTTTGATATTCATCTCATTCTTTAGCATCTCAAAAGAGCCGCACATCGGTTCCACAACAACGATAACTTTTGGTTTTTCGTATTTTGTGCCACCTTACTCAAAAACGCACACACAAAATACTTTTCCCCAAGATAAAATATTGGGGTAAACTTTTGACAGAAATTTTACTTGAATATTTACAACTAATCATTTTCAAATTTTAGAGAATCGGAAAATAGTGTGATAATATGTAAACGGTCGCTTTACCCATTTACACATTATCTTATGTCGTTTTCGATTCGCTTTTACCACCTCTTTAAAAATTCAATCCGTGAATCGAACAAGAAAATCAAATTGCCCGCGCTTAAAGGGATTGTAAATTTTTTTACCTTTTTGCCTAAGTTGGCAAAACTGCCCTCTATCATTACTTGAAGTTTGAGCGCAATCTGCCTTACAGTGCTCGATTTTATCAGTTCATCTCAGGTGTGTTTTTCGATTTTTACAATGAATAAAAATATCGAACAAAGAATTTGTTTCAAATTTTATATTGGAAATGGAATTTCATGTGCCGAATCGCTGAAAATGTTACAAGATTTGCCTCGCTCTGGTCGGCCATCAACGTCGTGTAGTGTACTCGGAATTTTTACCAGAAGGTCAGACGGTAAATAAAGAATATTATCTGGGGCGTTATGCGACGTTTGAGAGAGCAAATTCGTCGAAAAACCTCAGCTTTGTGGAAAGAAAACTCGTGGATTTTGCACCACGACAATGCACCATCTCACAAGGCTATCATTGTGCATGAATTTCTGGCCAAAAACTCAACAAATATCATCGAACAACCACCGTATTCACCTGATATGGCTCCGGCTGACCTTATGCTCTTTCCAACAATCGAACTACCACTTCGATGCATCTGTTCTCAGCCGATAGAAGACTTAAAAGAGAATTCGCGGCGAGAACTGATGATTGGATTATTCGTTGGCATAAGTGTATTATTTCGGAAGGGGCCTACTTTGAAGGCGATACAATACTATTATGACAGAATGTACTTGGAAACTTTTTTGACAGAATGTATGTATATGCTGCGAGTTGAGTCGAGTTTTTAATGCCATTAAATTCACTAGAAAATGACTCGATTCCGTTTAGAGTGAAGATTAAATCTGGATTAAACTGAAGTCGACTCGCAGCATATACAATATGGCTGGCGGCAATAAAACGGCATACAAACAATTAATATTTGAGAATATTCAAAAAACTAATAAAAGCGCGCAATTTAATGAGCAACAAACAAAAATTTCTCGGCATCATAAAATATCCTTTTTTGGTGCAAAACAATAAATTGGCAACAAATCGATAAATAATTAAATTAAAAATTAAACATTACAATAATTGTTTAGTTAGTTTTAAAATATTCTGGAAAATGAAGATTAATTTTTAAAATTGCTTCATCAACCAACTTTGCAGACACAGATCAAATATTAAATAATTTGTATCGATAAATTTGATAGTTGGTCTCGATTTTTTATTTTTTTTGTTCCTAAAAATTATTTTTTTCTGTTCCAAAATAGTATATTAGTTACCAATTTATTAATTTTGATGCCAAATGTTTGTCCCCAGAATATTTCATATGTCATTCAAAAATATTTTTTTGTATTCTCACATGTTTGTTCCACAATATTTTTTGTGTTGCCAATTTATTATTTTTGATGCTAATGTTTGTCACCATAAAATTTTTCTTCTATGCTAATTTAAATGGTTGCATACAATGCTAGCGTCTTAATATATCAACAAAAACTTGGTTTGAAACTATTCCAAACTTAATGAAAATACATGTCATTGCCGATATAAAATTCCCAAAGTAAGATTACATTACCATATATCTCTCTACATACATCAAAATGCTCCACCGAAAAAAACTCTATTCGTATTTTGATTGGCTGATGGAGTGGTCATGTGTTATCTCGTTTGTCTTTTACATTGTCTTTATTGGTTGGTACCTTTTTACATATACAATAGAAAACAAAACTAAAGTTACAACAATGTAAAATTTTTTTATTGCATTTGCATCAGTCAACGAAAATAAACTGTTATAAATTAATCGATTATTGGCGGGCGTAGTGAGCAGGTGTCGGCGGTGAATATATCGAACAGGGAGTGCTGCCCTTTAGTACTCTCAAAAATCGAATTAACACCGTTATGCTCACATCTTCTAATGAATATAGAATAAAATTGACTTTACGCTAACACTTCTCGATAAATTTTAGTACTTTACAAGCAAATTTTCAAATTTTCCTTTCAAATATATTTTCTAATTTTTTTTGTTTTTGCAAAAAAATATGTGTACAATGAATGTAGTTGTTAAAAGAAACTTCAAACAAAGGGATTCTAAAGGGTTGTCCAAATGAGACGCAGGAAAATATACGCAAACTAAAATTACAAATATTTATTTTTGAATCAAGTTGGATACTTTATTTTGAAGTTGTATCGATGCCATTTATGTATGAAAATTATACTCAAATGTTAATCACAGCTGGATTTTCAGACGTCGATCCGATGGTCAAAACTTTTGATGACATTTTCAAATAGAGGCGTTTCTATGGCATTTATCTCGGTAATGATGTTGTTTTTTAGATCTTGGATGGTGGCTGGACTATCAACGTACACTATGATTTAAAAAATCCCCATAAAAAGTAATCTAACGGCGTTAAATCGCATGGTCTTGCAGGCCAATTCACAATTCCGCGACGCGAAATTAAGCGAGTTTCGAAGAACTTTTGCAATTCGTCGATATTCTGACGTGTAGCTTGAATAACTTTAACAGATGACATGAAATGACAGAAAACAAATATGGCGTCTTTGCAAAATTATTTTTTATTTTCCTACGTCTCATTTGGACAACCCTTTACTATGGTTAACCCTTTACTATGGATTTACTATGGTTAATTTTCATTCCTATTTATCTGTAGTCGCTTTCATATGCACTGTAATCCACTACCGAAGTGAATTTGATAAACCGCTTTCATACACATATCGCACGTGACAAAGAATAGTGCCACAACTCAAAATTTCAAATTTTTCAGGAGAGCAAAAGAAAAAATGCTAATTTCTATTTTACTACACTATTCTCTATGGGCGTCAAAAAAAGGAAGATCGGAAAATTAAGCCGTCTCTCGCTTTGTAAAATAAATATGAAAACGCCACAGTCCGGTTATGAAATCAATCATTGCGCATCTTTTTGACGAATTATCTTAAAAATCAATTTTTTGAGTTGTCACTTTTCTATGTCATGTGCGATATGTCTTTTCACAAGCAACGAAGAATGCAAATTAACTGTTGTGCAACTAATTTTATTTGCTTTCTTTTGCTTGTAACATTGTCAAAAATATAGTTGTAAACAAAGAAAAATCAATTATATATTTCTAAAATACGAATATTTAATAAAACAAAAACTAAATAATTTTAGATAAACTTATCGAATACTTATTAAAATTAAACTAAAAACACTAATTGAAATAATTCAAAACACATCTATTTAGTTTTGAGACTGTTATCTGTCAAACATTTCACACGGTACTTCACTATCGTAGTGGATTACAAAATACAGATTTTTAAAGTGTATTTGATAAACAATCCACTTCAGTAGTAGTAAAGATGTGCATTTCACACAACCATTTTTCGATTTTGAAATTCATTTCGGCTCCCATAAACGATCAAACAATTTGCGCAACAATGAGTGTTCTGTTGTTGCGCAGCAGTTTAAAGAAATTCAAACGTTTTTGTGCAACTGTTTGATATGTGCATGTCATTGTTTAGAGTGTGATACAACATTAGCCGTATGTTTCATGAAACCACTAGCAATAAAAACAACTACTCGATTTGCGTAACAAGCTTTTATATTTTTGCTGTGATAATTCGTCATGTGAGAACTACCAGTAAGCCATTTGAAAAAGTAGACTAGCAAAATACCTATATGAAATGGCCTGTAGGAGGATAAGCGCCACTTTGTGTTGGATCAAACTAGACTTTGAACTGAGTAATATACGCTTCATATGAGTTTCAAAGGATGATTATGATGAACATGGGTAAAATTGGATCCAAAGATCAATGAGAACAAATGTACTGACAACTTGTTTTTATTGAAGCATTTTGAAGATAAGTTACGATGTTAAAACCACTGATGGTTTTAGACAGATTTTCCCGTGAGTTTTCAAGAGACATAAACCAATCTGCGGGAAAACGCTTGGTTGCGACCCAAATAGGATATAAAACATAGTTAAGTTACGTCTACCCCCCCCCCCCTCCTACCCCCATATGCTAGCACTGAATTCCGAATAGTAATCTCACGTGTGTTCCACTTTTAATATTTGCAGGACAGTCAGTTCGTTAATCCTACTATCCATCATCCGGGAAAATAATGGTTCAGGAACTCAGATGGCACTGGTATGTGATCCAGCGTTCGAGCATATCCAAGGTGTACCATTTCACTGAAGAGACATGAGCACAAGGACCTATTGTTTGCGCACCCTGAATTCACTGGATTCATGAACATTCTTCCTCATTTTCATTTTACTGGCCAATCTTGGTAGTTTCCTGTTCCAACTAAAATTTGTTCATCATCCAAATAACATTTTGATATATTGTTAATTTTGGTTTAAACCTCTAACACATTTCTGAATATTTTACAAAAAGACAAATTAAATTTTCTTTCTATTAGAACACTCTTCATATATCGCACGGAACTCAAAACCAAAAACTTTTCAGGAAAACAAAACAAAAAGCGTTCAAAAATGTAAGATCTGCCTCACTATTCTGTCTTGTGCGATATATGGTTAACAGGTTCACACACAAAAAACTTAAAATAAAAATGCAAAATAAATTTTCAAAGTTATTTTATTTCAAAATTTTCTCACAAAATAGGACAACCGGAGGGGGCCACATATTGAAACGATTACATACTACAATAAACGTATTGCATTATTCGAGTTTGTATAAACAATTTTTGTTGGTTTTGTTGGACATAAAAAATTGGCACGAGTTTAGTATGTATGCAATACGTTGTTTTCATACAATTTGGTCGGATATGTTACGATTGATATTTCCACCCAATCTACCAACTTCATTGGATCGGAAGTATTGTTTGAATTTAAAACATTACCTTTTAATTAGCAATGTTTTTAGTAACGTTATTTGACTAAAGAAGACAATGAATGCTAATAGTCTGGGAGATAGCTGGCTTTTTGTTTACGTCATTTTCTCAATGTTCATTTATAATCATTTCTGAAACAACATGCGAACCAACTAATCTACATATGTAATTTTCACAAAGTTAATTTTCTAAATACATAAATGTGACTCTGCAAGATATTTTTTGTAGTTATTTAACCTTACCATGGACGCGTGGAATTCTGAATTTATGCAGTGTGTCAAAGCGAGATGTTATCGGTCGTGCAAACTACTTTGAAATCAATGTTCTGAAAATTTGTCTTTTAGGTAAAAGCTTTGAAAGCATCTAACCGTAACACTGCATAAAATTCAGGGCCTAACTAGGCGATTCGCCGGCTATCGTTTTATATTATAAAGATACATGAACAAAAAGGAAACAATAGTTTTTACTGTCTCTTCTTATATCTTTAAAATACAAGACGATAGAAAACTATAGTCGTCGAGTCGATTTTGCTTAGTTAATCCCGAGTCTTCCATAAGTTTCTCTCGTCTAACAAGTTTGAAAAACACCAAATATTGTTTAGTAGCTATCTATCAAAATCAGGAAGTCTGGATCTTAAGTCAAAAATCATTTTGGTTCTTCTCAATACAGCAGGGTTGAAAAATTCACACAATTCCTGTGTTTGTTTTGCTATAATACTGGGGCGGTTATAAACGAATCAAATATATTTTTGTTTTTTATTTCAAATTGGCTTTTAAAACTTTCAGATAAAAAGTCGCAATCGGATAATTTCGAAGATTTTTCGTATTTGCAACAGAAACGAATCTGACTAAAAAATGCAGAAAAATTCATACAAAAGAGTCAGCCGAAATAAACCGCATTGAGAAATTGTAATAATTGATAATTTCGATATCACAATTCGAAAGCACTAAATCGTAATCACGGAAACTGTAAAATTTCCGAATAAATTAATTATAATAAAAAAGGATTTCATTTAAGCCGATACGATGTCAAACTTTCAAAACCTTGTATGAGTCCAAAATATAGAATTTTAGATTAAATTAGGGAGTTAAATTATAAGTCAAAGTGTAGTGGTAAAACACCATAAATGTAAAGGCCTATATTTTCTAAATTGTTTAGAAAATAATTCAGCTCTCTAAATTTACAGGTATAATTTCATCCGGGAAATTTCTTTATTACATACAAGATACAATATATAGGTAAAGCATAGCTATGTTGTAAAGAAATAGAACTAACGGTCAAGGAGCTATCAGGTCAAAAATCCCATTAACAGCTATATATTTATACGAAAAATGCTAAAGCTAAAATATATCACGTGATAATTGCACAAGCACGCAATAATTTTAGAGTGAAAACACAAAATTATATGTATGTATGTATGCAAATTATTAAATGAGTAATTTATGTATTGTAGAGTGTACATAAATTTACTACAAATTTATTCGGCCGATGGAATTTTACATAACATATTTTCCAGAGTCTTTACAAAACGGTCAATAAACCAAAAATTAGCAATAATTTGTTTGCAAATATGTTTTATGAATATGTACTACCTGCTATTATTATTTGCTACACACACATTTGTTAAAATGATAAAAATGTATCATCAAATAAAAACACTTTTGTGTTATTAAATGTAATTTTTAAAATTTACTATGTCAAAATACCTAGTGGTTATTTTCTTGTTTATATCATTCTTAAATATTTCGAAATAAAATTCCAAACTGAAATTTTAAAAATACTCCAAAAAAAAACACATAAAAATATGTTGTAATATTTTTGTTTTGTGTTCCGAAATAGAATTTGCAGTCTAGTGCAGATTAAGTAATCTCGAGGGAAAATAGATATGCACCACATTAACCACGGTTTAAAATTTAGAAAAGTAAATTTCATTGAGACGTTTAAACACAAGCAAATACTTATATAAGCAACTTTTAATCATTATTCAAAATTTTAGACAGATGCATAAAAGATTATGCTGTATATTATTAAGGATGAGACGATTTAATTTCGTTAAGCATTAAAATAGATATCCAGTAAAATAGATTATGCAGATAAAAAAAATGTAAGGTTTTAATGATTAATGAAATTGAAATTAAATTTATTAAATTTACGATGAAAAAACGCGTATATAAAAGCTCTAGACAAAAAAAATACGACAGGTGTAAGTAGTTCTTACATTATCAAGTCGCTCAAACGTAATTAGTGATTAAATTTTTAATTTAATTTATCAATTCACAAAACAAAAAAAAAATTTGACAGTACACTTCCTAGCTCGTCACCTTCCCAGCTTATCTATCTCCTTTACCATTTATCTGGGGTGGAGTTGTTACATCATTTCGATTCGGTTTCGATCGAGTGACTCTTAGTGCATTTTTTATTTGCTTCCTATAGATGCTAGGTAGTCAATTTCCTTAAATTTTAATTTGACGTGCTATTTACTGTTAAATTAATTTTATTTAACTCCTCAGTAAAAACTTGACATAAAAAATATTTTGCTCAACCTATTTATTGTATATGGAGGCAACTTTTATATAACGGCTCTCGATTAGTGCTCCCGGATGTTTTTCTAATCCCGCGAATCGGGATCAAGTTTTACATTATCTCTTTATGTATGCCTTTTAAAAAACACAAAATATCGACATCGAATCGGGTGGCCAGAAACAGGCAAAACACTTTCGAAGTCAGTTAAAGTTGGCTGAATCGTTTGATAATGTTCCAGTCATTATAAATTTCTATCTTCTTTATTATAGATGTGGATTTTGATTGATCAAATTTGACTTTCTGTATTTGCAGAGACAATTTATAGAATGGTTAGTTGCAACTGCAATCAATAACCGTGACTCTAATCGTCACGGTTATTGAAATATATATTAATAAAACCTTTTTTATTGGTTCAGGACTCATACTCCAACCAAAGCGTGTCAGCTTTTGAACCCTACTCGGGTTCATCTTCAAAAAAGCAAAGAGAACCCCCAAAAATTGTTTCCTTCATACACAAATCAAAAAGTAAATCAATCACATAAATTTCAAAGGGACAGCCATATAATTTTTCGAACAAAATTCACACCAAATCTCACGTAAAGTTCGTATATTTGAACAAAAATTCGATATTAGAGAAAAAAGCAATTTGGATGAAAAAACCATATGAGTTGAAAATCCAAGCACAATCTTTAACAACATTGATTGAACCTGTACCCACCCAATCTGTAGCCAAAATTAATCCCCCTCCAAAATTATCTTGTTTATCGAGAATTTTCAGTCTATCTAGATCAACTTGGTGGCCTGCATCGTTCAAACGTCGTTCAAGTACTCCAAATTTGATTGTTTCTTTAAAGAAGTTTAAACAACTATTACTATAACAAACATACCTTTAAAAAACAGTCAAATGTTGTTTACCAAGTCCAAAGGGTTGCAACGCCACTTATATGTACATACAAAACAATTTTTACAAAAAAACATTTTCAACGCAGAAGTGACCTCCAATAAAGATCAAAATTCAAACATTAGTGCACCTACACGACACCTGAAACACACAAACCACCAAACTAGCGCAAACTATATGAAAACCCTCGATAAACAAAAAAAAAAACTTCAAAAAAAGAACCACTTTGGAAACGCTACAAATCAAATCAATTACAAATTCAATTAAGCTGAGGAAGAACATGGTTTTATCGGTAAGCAATAAGATTTGTTCTTCTAAAGCGCTTCCGTCTCTTACAATCCCTATCCCTATTCCAGCGTTCTTCAAACTCATCATTCCATGGAACCCATTTTCTATTCAAACACAAACAAATTTGCGACGGAACCCTCCTATGTTAAAAACTTTATACAATGTACATCTCGTGGAAACCTAGGGTTCCACGAAACCCAAGTTTGAAGAACGCTGCCCTATTCAAATGTCAAACACCCTAGTACAGGTTTCTTTCCAAAAAGCTACAAAGCTGTCAATGAGAACAACACTTTGAAAATTGTTCAAAAAAAAAAAAAACATTTCCATATTTAGCGATTCTCGGAAAATTTTACTTTGTCCTTGCAGCAATTTGCAAGGTTTAAAATTGTCCAAGGCTGTTTACCATAAAGTAAATAGCAGTCAAGTTACTTAATTTTAAGTAACTTGAATTCAAGTTTGCGTTCATATATAGCTATTCAAGTTAATAATCAAGTAGTTGTTTAAAAGGTAGTCAAATGAGTTGGAAAAGTTAAATCGATGTGCCACAAAATTGCATTGAATGGTAAATTTCGAAAAAATTATGATTTCTTCACTACTCCCACTTCAATTTTGTAGATATCAAAAATTTTAATTTCACTATTTTGATAAAATACTTTCTCCACTACTTAATTTTTTAATGTGGCTCATATCAGACGACCGAATTTGAATACAAAAGTTGAAAGGTTACTTGAAACTTGAAGTCAAGTAAAATTAAGTTAAATTCAAGCAGAATAACACGTTCATATTGCTTAAGTACCTAAAATCAAGCAACTTGACTAATGAGAACCTGGCTTAAGAGAAATTGAATAATTCCCTCTGAAATAAGTAGAACAGCGCTTCTCAAAGGTTTAACTGATTTTTCCAACAGGTTTAAAAATTTGGAGCAGTTATTTATTAGAAGTCCATTTTAAGCAATGTTACTAAGGAATTTATGTGGTGTTTATTAACAAACACCCAGCAATGATTTTCAATTATTATTTTTAATACGCCAAAAGTCTTAATATTGTGCAAGAAAGGTTTTTCGCTAAATCGGAATTATAAAAAAATACCAATTTCCCGAGATTTCGCTACCGGGAATTCCCAGGAAGGACCTACTACTCTCGATAGCAGCTCCGTACAGCGAATAAAAAAAACGCACTTCCTGTTTCGCTTTTTCTATTACTATCTCAGCTTGCTCGAACAATTCTAATTTTATTCACCATTCTTTATCACCCAAATTTTCTTGTGATACTTTATCGATGGATGTGATGAAAAGGAATAGCACACAACAGGCCGAGATCGCAATAGAAAAAGTTTAGTATAAAAGCGAAACAGACTTCAATTTTATTATGGAAACAAAAGACATAAACTCTATCGAAATCGAATCGAAAATGATGCTAAGAGTACACCAACCAAAAAGTATAGGAACTGTTGCGGTGTTGTGTGGCTAAAGTAGAAGGCGTCCACCCTAATATCCGCGACAGACACACTTTATAGTCCCTTGTTCTAGAATCTAGATTATGCGCCGCATTCCGTGAATTAAATTTGTTTGTTAATGTTATTTTTTGTAATTTCAATATAAATTAAAATAGGAAGCGAGAAAATCAAATAATAACATAAATTGTTTATTAAGCACTTTAACACCAATTATATTCATACTTTGCTAATTATTTCAAAACAACTAAAGTTTGACATGATTCAAATAACATTATTTATTTGTGTTCGGCTACACATTCCATTGGAATCGGGTTTGCGCCTGTCACTATTAGTTTAAGGTCGCAATCATCACAGCTTCTTTGATTGGATGGTCGTCGCGATCTGAGATCATTGTGACTTTGTTTCTTTCTGTCTATGGTATAATAAGCACTGTTTTACAAAAGAGTATAATTTATTTCCCGAAAAGGCCGTTTTGGCCCGATTTGTACAGCATCATTAAGAATAATGTTTTTTGCAGTAGCAATAAGAATAGCAGATATGCTATTAACAAAGTTCAAAACTTTTAATCAGTTTTAATTGAATTATCAGAAACCAACCAACCCACAATTAAAATGAGAAATTAAATAATTTTATAGATATTTTATCAATTTTTGTTTATTGCCTTAAAACAATTGAATTTTACCTACACAACTTTTAATGACAGCAACTTAAAATAGATAAAATTGTACATTAGAGTTTGCAATCGGGATTCGTTTAATATTTATTACATAAATGTTAAATACATACTAACAATTAACCTGTGGAAATAGACTAAATTACTTCGAAAATCTGAACTGGAAAATTAAATTGGAATTCTAAACCCGAACTTTGGTAATTTTATCGAAATGCAAATTTTGGTGGCGCAACGGGTAAAAAACAAAATAATTCTCCAATGAATGCGGGTTATGATTTGGTGAATCACAAAAGGTCATAGTAATCTAACCAAGTCACAACAATCTTTGATTCTTACCTTACTACAAAAAGGTGTTAAAACTCTCTTATTTTAATAAACGGATATTACTTAGGCGCTTAAATGTTAATTAGCATTGTTAAAACGACATAATTTGGCTCGGCGTTATTTTACTTTACGTATACATCGAGAAAATCAGGTAAGGAGAATATATTTTGAAAATTTTTGAATGTAGGATTGTGCATTTATAGTTTTTAGGGGGAGGAAGCCAAATCTCCCCGGAAAATTACCTCATTTTCCGGGAAAATTTTCACGTAAAGTAAACTTTAGCCATTGGCTCGCATAATTGGCCCAAGCAAAAAATTTCCCAAAGTTATAAAGATTAACTCTAACTAAACCGAACTGAATATTTAAAATTTCATTTCTTAATTGTAATTCAATGAATAATCGGAAAAGTTTAGCTTATACTTATTTTTTAACTGGATATTTGGTTCTATCGACACAGGCCTCACACATCTTATGTGATGGATGCAAATTATGTCACTAACAAATGTAGTAGCTCCACTTTTTTAGTGAGGCCAAAAATTAAGGTCGATTTTTTTTTTTTTTTGGTTTCACTTTTGTAATTTAATTTTGACATTTAACTGTTTATGGTATAAATTTACTTTTTCAGATTTAATAGATCAGACTAACTTTAAACTTCTAACAGATTTAAAATGAATTGAACTGATCAGATAGATTTAAGATATTGAAAATATTCTTATGGAAAATCAATAAAATTATTAACTAATTTTTTGGTATGAATTTGTTTTGCTTTATTAGATAATTCAAGTATGTACGTTAAAACAGGTGTCTAAATATGTTGAGGTTGTTTATTCTCAGCAGGAGAAATGGGTGTTGTTTTAAATATGTTAGCTCCATTGAGAAGTTATGTACTAAGAGAATTGAGGTTGATACGCTTGAAATCACATGGCTCATTATTATGATTATCGAATATTTTTTTGTCACTAGAAAACATAACAGACCTTGCAGTTGTACTGTATATCATTATGTTGTCGTCCACTTAAAAGAATGAGTAGCTATATGCATTCCCAAAATCTGATTAGTCATAAAACCACAAAAGAAACTCAAAATCGACTAAGTCTGGCATTTCGCCCACTCTAATATTATAATTTTTTTTCCATATTCAAAATGAAAAACTATTGTCTAAAAATGTCTAGTTTAAAAGAGCTGCATAGTTGAAAAAAACTGCAACGTATTTAAGAAAACTAATTTCGAAGAATTAGAAATTCATTACAATTGTTATTTTATTCACAAAATCACAGAATATTTGTTTAGGACCACAATACCATATGAAATGGAGCATGATAGATATTTACGTTCAAATTTGTAAGACATTTTTTTTTTACACTTATTAGGTATAATTTTTTTATAGTAACTGTCCATGAATCAATTTTTAAATTTTCATGACAATTGAATTTTTTATTTAATTTTTGGTTAACAACAACAAAAATTGGACCACCGCAATTAATTTAAAATTAAAAACTTATGTGAAGAATCGATTGATACTAACTAAAATAATCATTGGTTCTATTTTCTACAAAATAATTCTATTATTGCATTTTGTTATCATCAATTATTTCATTTAAAATTATCTTCGATTTTTTGAAAATAAAAAAAAAATATAATACAAAATAAAATAATCGTCCATGATATAGAGAATTTTACAAATTTTTTATGCATATGAAATAAAAGAATTGTTTTCAAACAAATTATACATATTTACATAATATTTCATTTAAGTTAACTTATTTTTAATAATTTTTATATTTTAATATTTATTTTATTTTTTTCTGTCAAGGTTGACATATTCAAAATGACGAAACACGTCACCGACAATAATATAAAAAAAAAAAATCGAAATGGAAGTGAATTAAATTTCAAGTTTTCCTACTCAAACTTTAAATATTTTTTAATAAATCTTAGCACTTGAAATTATCGATAGTAATTAGATTAAATTGTAAACGATTAAAAAACTTAATTTACCTTTATTTTCTTTTTTCAATGAATTTTTATCGTCTCCAAAATTCGCCATATTTTCACTTTTACACACTCAACTAAAAAAAATTAAATTAAAAAATTTAGATTTTTTTATTTTATTTAAACGCATGTGTATTGGACGATTTTTTTCTACGAGCAACACCCTTTAGTACAAAACAGTTGGACAAGATTATGATAAATTATGGAAGGTTTGATGATTTTTGTACTAAACAAAACAGTAGACGAAATATGTATATATATATTGTATATGCTGAGAGTCGAGTCGAGTTTAATCTTATGTTAAATTCTTTCGGAAAAAAAAACACCCTGAGGGTAAAAAATTTTACTCGAAGGGTAAAAATTTGACATTACAAATTCTTTCTGAGAAAATAAAGCACTTTATTTTTTGCTCGAGAGCATTTTGCTTTACTCTGGATTTTTTCATAGATTTGCTTTAATCTTTACAAATACATAGAAATGTGAAATGTCAAAGTGAATTGGAAACAAAAATAAAACTCCATTTTGATATTTCATTTGTTGTTTATTGAATATTACTGCGCTAAAATTAATTGGTTCCATCTTGTTATCACAATAAAAAATGTTTGACTGATCTGACTAACAGTAAAACATAACCTCACTTTATTTTACTCTTTTTCCACCAACACAACTACAAAAATATTTTCATATTCTTTAGGAAATAAAAAAGTTACTTTATTTCGAGTAACCCAAAGAATTTGACATTAGTTTAGTATTTTCTAACCATCTCTTAGGCCCTTTCCGAAAGTTATACTTATTTATTTAGACCTACTTATTTAAATAAGTATGTTGGCGAGGTAACTTAAAATAGGTACATATGTTCTTACAAAAAAAAATCTTAAACGAAAACCAAAATTCTGTTAATTTCATTGCATACATATTGTGATATTATGTAGTAATTAAGTTTTATAAAAAATTTAATTAAAAATTATTTTATAGTTACAAGATAGTCAAAATAAAAAATAAGTATGTGAAATCAATTCAATCAATCAATAAGTATGTCTAAATAAATAAGTATAACTTTCGGAAAGGGCCGTAGATATATATATAAGATTCATCTTTTAAATGTATCGTTTTGTGTGACTTATTCCACGTTAATATATTGTAAAAATAAAATAAAACAAATTTTATTTTAATTATCTATTAAACTTCCGTTTATGTGGAATTATTTTTTATTTTTTATTTTTGTAATATCGATTTCGATTAACAAGTAATCATCTTCAGTTACCGAACTACTAAAGAAAAATAACCCAAAATAAGGCAATAATAACAAAAGCTGACAAGGGAAACACTATGGTTATAATGAAATTGGATGATTACAATACAAAAGTCAACGATTATATAATTAATAATGACTTAATAGAACTAAATAATGATCCAACTGATCTATACCAAAAGATGATTAAAGAGGTTATAAATAAATCAAATAATCTAATGGATAATAGAGAAATCAATAATAATAAAATGATAAAACCTGCTGCACCAATTTTAAGAGGAATGCCAAAAATACATAAGGCAAATATGCCAATTAGACCAGTAATTAATTTTACAACGGCTCCATCTTATAAAATATCAAAATTCGTAAACAAATGGCTTTGCAACCACATACAATTTGAGAGGGACCAATCTGTCAAAAACAATATTGAACTTGTCAATAAAATAGAAGGAATTGATATACCAACCAACGGTAAACTGGCTTCATTTGATGTTACTAACATGTATTCCAACATACCTGTTCAAGAAACAATATCTATTACAAAACAGCTATTACTAAACAGTTCAATCAATAGGAATATTGTGGACGATATCATGAAACTTCTCAACGAAATAACAAAGCAAAATTATTTTAAATTTAACGAGAAATATTATAAACAAACCGATGGACTCCCAATGGGCAGCCCATTATCAGGAACGTTGGCAAATATTTATTTAAATAATTTTGAAAAGGAACATATCTTAAGCCATACAAATATTTATTATAAGAACATTAAATATTGGCACAGATATGTAGATGATATACTATTTATGTACACGGGTACAAATCGGCAAATGAATCAACTATTAAATTATATCAACTCTATACATCCTAAAATTAAATTCACACTAGAAATGGAGGAAGAGAAAAGTATAAATTTTTTGGATTTAACTATAAAAAATGTTGATCAAAAACATAAATTTAAAATATTCAGAAAACCAACCCAAACGGACCAAACTATTGATAGTAAATCAAATCATCCTTTACAACATAAAATGGCAGCGTATAATCATATGATAAATCGATTAAATATTATACCAATGACACAAGCGGATCAACTAGAAGAGTTAAACATAATAAAATACATCGCAAGTCAAAATGGATATAGACCTAAAATAATAGATCAAATTAATTTATCATACAAAAACAAAATAATGTATCGAAATTATACAACATTAAATTTAGAAGAAGATACATCTAAAATATACATTTCAATGGAATATAACAGCTTCACGAGTTCTAAAATACAAAAAATATTTCGGAATTTTGGCTATACAATTGCTTTTAAAACTCAACAAAACCTCGAAATGCAATTAAAGCCTAAGAAAGAAGAAATTTTAGACACTGGAGTATATCAGTTGATTTGTTCAGATTGTCCTGCTTTCTACATAGGACAAACAGGTAGATCCTTCGGTCAAAGATATAAAGAACACGTTCGTGATATTGGTAAAATGTATGCGACATCAAACTTTGCTATACATATCAATACAACACAACATAACTATATAGACATGAATACTAACATGAAAATTCTATATACAATGAGAAAAGGTGATAATATGGACCGAATGGAAGAATTATTGATCTATAAAAACAGAAGAAATAATAATTTACTTAATAATAAGATTAATACTCCTGTAAATAAAATATACGACATAATAATTCGAAATTCTTGATCAAGTAGGCTATGACGTAGGGATAAAACAGGTATATAAAGATGACAGAATCCATAATTTTCTTTAGTAGTTCGGTAACTGAAGATGATTACTTGTTAATCGAAATCGATATTACAAAAATAAAAAATAAAAAATAATTCCACATAAA
Source organism: Tipula vernalis (assembly GCA_958295665.1). Taxonomy (NCBI): domain Eukaryota; kingdom Metazoa; phylum Arthropoda; class Insecta; order Diptera; family Tipulidae; genus Tipula; species Tipula vernalis. Next base: position 109,292,214 of record OY282559.1, read on the forward strand.
CGGAAGTTTAATAGATAATTAAAATAAAATTTGTTTTATTTTATTTTTACAATGTAGATATATACCTGCAGAGTTAAAAATATGCAGAGTTCAAATAGGATTGGAACCGAGTTAAAAAAAATGGAACAAAATATCATTTGAGATGATCATAAGATTGATTATTCTTTTTGTTGATCGCCATATATGTTATTGTAATTTTTCAAGCGACATTAATTGAAAACCAAATTGGCTTGGTGAATATATATTAGGGATTTTTATTACCGCCATAAAAAAATATTACATTAATTAAATACAACTAAAAAATATTGACAAAAAATTAAGAACGCAAATTACAAAAGTTGTAAAGTGGTAGGGTGGGATTCTATAAGATGATAAGTGATAATCTCCAATCACCTTTTCAAAATTGATATTTGTTAAGGCAATTATCACCATAATTATCACCTTTTGGTGATCATAATTTAGCCATCACTTTTGCTGTTTGTGATATTTTATTCTAATATATTACGTATTTTTAGAAAATATAAGTTTAAATGAATATTCAATTTCAGAAAAAGTAAATAAGCAACAACATACCATAATGATTTCGTTTATGGATTAACATTCAGGTTTAGCCAAAGGGCTCATTAAAGCAAGCAAATGATTTGTGGGAAAATTTAAAAACCCAACTTAATGCCAACGGTCCTCCATTAAAATTACTGGCTCAGTGGAAAAAGATATATTAAAGTTTGTTTTTTATGTGTAAGTATATTAAAATTTTGCTGTTTTAAATTGGGACCGTCCGAAAATATAAAAAGAAAAAAAAACTACCAAACAACAAAAAGCTCTTGAATAAAACAGGTGGGGTCCATATGTATATTCCGTATTCACATACGATGAAGATACAATCGTTTCGACTTGGAGCCTTGGAGGCAAGTCTAAGTGGGTTGTATGGTGTAAGGTGTTCAAACTTATGGCTGCAACGACACTGGTAATTTATTTTATATAATTGTTACCTTTTTAATAATAAAATTTGTACGATTTTAAATACATATAGTATGTGAAATATCATTTCAAAACAAAGTACTTCAATCGATTTGCCAACCGAAAAATCCATGCAGGAATTTCCAGTTCCCCACAAGCTCAGGTAGCCTTGGACAATGCGGCCCCTAATCCGATTACTGCAAGGCCAAGAAAGGGGAATTGTGACAACAAAAATTATTTGAGGAGCAAATGATAACCTCTATAAATAATTTACCAATGAGCCTAAAAAAAAATTGTGAAGAAGCTGAAAGATGGCAGCAGCTCAAATAGGAAGAACTTCGCATTCGTCCAGATGAAGCTCGCCTCAAAGCCTTTGAAGTAGGTGCTGTTAGCTTCTTATATATTATCATCCCAATTCTCATAGTCGTGTCATTTCAGGCGACGTGACTTAAGTCAGGTCATGTCGCACGAAAATTAATATTCTTGAATTCGATTCAAGTGACACGACTGTAATTAAAAGATATCGGTCAAATTACAAATAAAATCGTTTTAGAACAAAAATCTAGTAATTTATACAACAACTTATTTAAACAAGTGAACAAAAGTACGCAATTAAAAACATTTTAAAAAATATTAGATCTAAAATTTTGCCCTTTCATTTTATAGTAGTAGCCTGTCGTCACCTACACAATTTAAGTTACTTACATCTGTTGTTTAAAGTGAATTTAGTCGTAACAAACGACTAAGATAATCGCAAAATTGATATGATGTGACTATAATTGTAGGATATAGTATTATAGTATAACGTAACATAATATGTATAACAGTATGATATGTATAACAATTATATAGGTATGTATGAACACAGTAAAAGTGTTCATACAACTTAGGCAGAACCAATTAAACTCAAAAAGTTACTATGATGGACGTACGAAGACGAGACCAGAGTTTATTAAAGGGCAATCAGTGGTTTACCACAAAAATAAAACGTGGCAGCCCGCTCAAATTATAGACAGACACAAGACGCCTCGATCATATGTCATCAAAAATGAATTAGGTAGAATTTTAAGACGTAACTCCTTTCATTTGAAGAAATCGAACAGAATTCCACAATTTAAAACTGAACCTGACGAAATTAGGCCTGGTGATGATAGAAGTAGAGAGTCTAATTCGAGTATAGGGCAGAATAATGCAGAACATACCACAAATAACGAGATTGAAAATCACGATATCGGATATAACGATAGAAATAGCATTAATGTTAGAGAGGCACGGAATGAAAGTCAAATAACTAGAGCAGGAAGGGTGATACGTCAACCCAGAAAATTTTATGATTATGTTAGGCATTAATAAGAAGTTTTATATTATGAATTTTATATTATGAATTTATAATATTTTTTTTAAGAGGGAGAATATAAATGTAAACTTTAAAAATGTGTCATATATTGGATTAATGGAGTCAATTCAATAAATTCAATAAAGGGGGAGGTGTAGGATATAGTATTATAGTATAACGTAACATAATATGTATAACAGTATGATATGTATAACAATTATATAGGTATGTATGAACACAGTAAAAGTGTTCATACAATTGTATGTATAAACACAGTAAAAGAGAGACTCGAATAATATATAAGAGACACGTGAAATAAGCAAATGTAATCTAGATACAGATAAGTTATGATGAATATAATAAACTAACTTAAATATAAAGTGTTGTGTTTCACATTATTTAAAACTAAAATAAAGAGACATTATTAAGAAACGCGACAATACAATAATCGTGAATGGCTTGATATAACGTGATGTTTATGATGTCTCTCAACTGTTCCGCCTCTCGCAGATAACTCGAGTCAGATATATTCAACTCGAATTCACTTGAGTTCGACTCAGGTTCAATGTTATTGATAGTATCGTTTAATGGCAGTTTGTGGACAGTGCATATATTGGCACAAATGTTAATAAGTTTTCCCAATTTGTTTGGTTCATAGCGGCATTTTTTTCTCATCAAGCAACATCCGCCAACGAGCTGAAAGTTATTATATGTATGTAGTATATATATTAACAAATATGATTTTATATGTTACGTATTAATTAAAAAACAAAATATACTTTTCAGAATGTCAATACAACAGCATTCGACTAGGTTGCGAGCTTTCGAATGAATCTTATTAAATTTCAGTTTTACTGAGCCGTTTGAATATCTATAAGGGGTAAGAAACCATGGTTCCAATCCATATCCGCTAGCAGCTATAATAAATTCGTTATAATTTACTTATTGTATATTTATTTACTAAATATCGTTTGATGAAAGTTATTTCACTTGAAAAATATCGTTTGCCCTGGACGCCGTCCCAGTTGAATTTAATTAATAAATCATCTCCGACAATATCCGTCAGACAGGTAAACTTTATGAAAATATTGGTCTGAAAATAAAACAAAATTTACAACAATAATTAAAACAAATTACTTACATAGCACAATTAGATTTTGCCAAATACACATTTGCCAAAACGTTTTGTTTTATTTTTAGTTTTTGCCTATTCAACTGTCTCTTCCACACTTAAAGGATGCGTTTCCTTTAAATTAATTGTCTATATAATTTGAGATTATATTTTTACAAGAACATAAGATGCAGAATAATAAATCACACTAAATTGGTAATATCTTTTTTTTTAGCTAACTGGAATCGTAGTCATGCATGTTTAAGCTTTTTGTTATATATAACGTATTGTCACGAAAATGTGAGGCGTTTAAATGTTTCTGTCGCACATGACATTTATCAAACCAGTCATTTATAAAGGCTTTCTGTCAGGCCTTACACACACCTTACAATTTCCGATTGCTTATTGTCAGCTGTTTTATTTAACTTATGTTCAGGCCTGATGTCAGCAGCATCTGCAACAAATACCAAAGTCACACATTACCAGGTATTTTTGTCAGGAATTTTAAATAACTTTGTCAGGCCTGAATTGTCTGCTGAGTAGTGTTGAAAACTAGTATTTATGACTGTTTTCAACACTTTTCTGTGTATTCGATACTTTTTGAGAGTGAAAAAAAATTGAAAAATATACAATTTTAGCTTCATTTACGTTCAGGGCCTAGCTCCTGATCAACGGACAAATGACAATTTTTTGTGACTTCGTAATAAAATTTTAACTGCTTTAAAATGACAATATATAATAGTTAAAACAACGTCATAAAAAACAAAGTCACAAAATATTGTCATTTGTAATTATTGATCAGAATCTAGGCCCAGATCTGTTTCAACAGATAGAATAGTCTCAAAATTTACCGGTATATTTTAAAAATTTGTTCATGAAACAATAAGAATATTTTGTTTCCTCTTTTTTGCAATCATGGTTTTTGAAACTTTCCGATAGTTTTTGACCATAATTTGAGGTTTTGATCTATTTTTGACACAATTGTCGAAAACTCAGATTTTTAAGCGTTTTACCCATCTCTGCTTGAGAGTTCTTCCGCTGTACGAGTTCTAAATAACAACAACTCTGCTAATAAAATGTTTAGAACAAAGTTTATATCATCAAACGTAATATAAACGATTTCAACCTTGGTCATCATATGTTGCGCTTGTGACAAATCTGATCGGGACTGGGATTTTGCACACAGCGAGTCGTCTTTTTTGAGCGACTTTTAGCTAAAAGCGAGAAAAAGCGATTTTGCACTAGGCGAATAGACACTCGCTCTCGCTTTTATTTTCGACCATGTGTAATACTTGGCGAGAAGTAGGGAAACGAATTTTAAGTTGATGTTTTAGCATAATTTTACACATCATATGATGTACCTATATAAGCTATATTTTGTTGAGAAATTTACAACAACAATTGCACTTGACAGGAATTAAATAATTCGAACAAAAAATTTGAGTTATTTAATTCTAGCTCGAACAAATAAAATAAGTAACTGCTTGAATGAAAAACAGAAGAAATACCAACATAGAATATAAAAATTAAATCGAAAAAATATTTCGCGGCTTGTTCTGTTGAGAAAAAAATAACTCCAAAATAATTCGAATTAATTTTTTTTCAACAAAATACAGCTATAGGTAATTAAAAAAAAATTGAAATTTGCTGTCACATATATTATGAATATTATGTATTAGAAAAATTATTGTTTTAATTAAGAGATGTTGTCACTCGAGCAGAATTGAATTTAATCAATTTATGTGCATATTAGGAAAATTTCCCTATCGATTATTACAATAACTACAGAAAATAACACCGCCGAATATCACAGAAGGGGACGAAACGATCATATAATTGATAATTTAACAAACACCATAACATTTCCAGTGTTAGCGACAAAAAATAACACACTTGAAATAGGGCATCGGATAACCCGAAATTGAATGTTGAACCAACTTTTATTTTTTATTACATAAAATTAATTATTTATGTATTTTAAATAACATGATTTTTTACAAATTCATTTGTATCAACGACACAAATCTAAACAAACTTGTCAATAAAATGTATTTTTGACAACTAAATCAAAGTTGCTCAATTTTCTCGCCTTTTATTTTGTCCATATGTGCAAAATCGAAAAAAAACCGTCGGACAAAATTGAAAGGCGAGAAATTAAATGAAAACTCGCTTCTCGCCTTTTGTGCAAAATCCCAGTCCGGTATTATGTATATTGAATAACAATAATCCATTCATTAAAAAACATCGTACGACAGTGACGTGACGTGGTATAAACAAATAAAAGGGTGTTCATATTTAAGTTAAAAATTAACAATACCTAATCGTTAGATTTTATTAATTAAAATGTCTTTGAATGAAGTATACATTGCGTCAGCGGCTCGTACCCCAATAGGTAAAAAATATTTTCTATTTTATTTCAAAATCTATCTGGGGCATTATCACGAAGCCGTTAATATTAATTCATGTCAAATTTCTCCAAAATTTAATTGTTTAAATTACGTCATTACAATTTATATCGGTAGGAAACTTTCTTGGTTGCTTTTCACAAACGAGTGCGGCTGATTTAGGGTCAGTCGTAATAAGCGAAGTGTTAAAGCGTGCAAATGTGGAACCGAATGATGTTTCAGAAGTAATTATGGGGCAATCTTTGACGGCTGGCCAAGGACAAAATCCAGCTCGACAGGCATCGCTTAAAGCGGGATTACCACTTGATTGCCCAGCATATCTGATAAATATGCTTTGTGGTTCAGGCCTAAAGTAAGTTGAACAATTCAACAATTTTTTATTTTTTTTTTTTTTTTGTAACTACATATGTACATATAAATTTCTTTAGGTCCGCAATGTTAGGTTACCAATCAATTTTGACCGGCGATTCAACTATAGTTGTAGCTGGTGGGCAAGAAAATATGACGATGTCACCTCATGCTATACATATCCGAAACGGAGTAAAGGCGAATAATGCAACGATGCTTGATACGATGATAAATGATGGATTGACTGACGCTTTTTTCAAAATTCATATGGGCGACACTGCTGAAAATCTTGCCGCTCAATTCAATATTACACGTGACGAACAAGATCAGCAAGCCTTCAGATCTCAGTCAATGGCAAAAGAGGCGATTAATAATGGATATTTTGAAAAGGAAATTGTACCTGTAGAAGTTTCTCAAGGTAAAAATAAAGTTCTTATAAAAACAGACGAATATCCAAAGCCCAATACAAATATTGAATCTCTCTCAAAACTGAGACCATGTTTTCTAAAGGACACAGGTACAGTCACTGCCGGCAATGCATCAGGTATGAATGATTCCGCAGCAGCAGTATTATTGATGTCTCAGGAAGAAGTTGAAAAACGCGGATTAAAACCTCTAGCAAAAATTGTTGCATTCGCTCAAGCCGGGATTGATCCAAAAATAATGGGTTATGGCCCAGTACCGGCAGTAGAAAGACTACTTAAAAAAGCTGGATGGACTAAAGATGAGGTTGACCTGTATGAATTAAACGAAGCTTTTGCAGCACAAGCTATTTCTGTTAACAAAGGGCTTGGACTCGATATTAATAAAGTTAATATTCATGGTGGTGCTATAGCGTTGGGTCATCCAATCGGAGCATCTGGAACTCGAGTATTAGTAACCTTATTATATGCATTACAAAGAACTGGTGGAAAGAAAGGTGTTGCATCTCTTTGTATTGGAGGCGGAATGGGTATTGCAATTGCGATTGAACTAGTATAAATTGGCTACTTAAAAGTACACCATTAAATTTTTACTTAAAACTTGTTTGTGCCTTTTAAAGATGCGTTGTGAGCTTTATAATTTTACTTAAGTTTATTCATTCTTGGTATTTTAACAATAATTAAATATTTGTTTTGTTTTAATTATATTCAATAGCAATAATACAATATTGGATATCAAAGAAACCTTTTTTATCCCAAGCATTATCGTTTTATTTTTAACCTTTGCAATCCATATTAACATAACAATCAGTATTTACATAAAATTAATATTTCGTACAATTTTTTGAGAATGTTTATAACAATTTGCTTATACATATTTAAAAACTTAGCAATTAAGATTTAATCTACGAAAGCCAGAGGGTTAGGTATGTATTGTCTATAAATTATAATACAAAATACTGCTTATTTTTGTGCTATACTAAATGATCTAAAAATGTTTCGTCAAAAAAAAAAAACGATTTTAAATAGTGAAGAAAAATTGCTCGCAGCTTATTGAAATGTGAAATTTTTATAATTTGCTGTTTACACTTTGAACTCTTACTTTTGCGATTTTGAGATTACTGCTCGATTACCAAAGTACATATTTACACTAAATTTTTTACGACCGGTCGCTTTATTTTTTACGATTCTTTTATCTCTTCTAAAACTTTCATATGATTCATCCGAGCTCGTTTAATTTTAAAAGTGAGTTTCTTTTTTGTTTTTGGTTTAAACCGCAGCGCTTCCAATTGTTTTTGTATCTCTAATGTAATATTTATCTGAAAATAAAATTTGTTAAATAAAATCAAAAAAATACTTATAAAAATATGTCTTAAAAAACTAAATTTAATTATTTAGGTATTTTTAATTTTAGATAACTCGAAAGGATGAAACCCGACATTTGAGTTGTTGTTTTCAAAACATTTAAAAGGATGGTTAATTGGATGTTGCGCTAAAATATCTACAGTAGGAACACAAATTTTTGAATATTTTTTTATTAACGTTGTCCAAAGGGTAGGTTCCCCGTTGTCATTATTAAAATACGATCCCCAAAATTTAGATCTTATCGTATCGTATTGCTTATAATACAGATTCTCTGCAATTGAACCTTCCGTCTCCATCTCCTCACAAATAGCTACTGTGTCAATATCTCCCGATTTCTTTGGTGTATACACGTCTTGAATTAAATTGTCACCCACATACAAAATATTATTAGGTTCTATTTTAGATTTTTGATTTAGTACATAAATTAAATCATTGAAGTTGCCTTGGCTATAAATCTCATTCAACTTTAGAGCGTCCCGAGTAATGATTGAACCTTCTACGTAACCATTTAAACTATAAAATGGTCGGTTATTGAAAAAGAAGCCTGGTTTCTTTGCATAACATACAATAATATCGAATAAATCACGCCAATCTGGTCCTAAAGCATGGGATGCCGTCATATCAGCAAAATCAATATGAGATCCAGTTAATAAAAATAATGGTTTTACTTTTTTTATTTCCTTCAGCCAATCAATAACTTTGTTACTGGATTTTAAAATATATTTTTCTGGTGTTTTTCTCATTTCAACAAAATATTCACTTTTTGGTGATAAAAAGTTTTCACGTGCAAACATTATTACAAGTCCGTCGAGAATGTCTGGCCACACATTGTATTCTCTCACATTGTTCTCTCTTTGGTCAATGGTATCTATGATGCGGCTGAATATTAAAGCAACAGGCATATCAAAATAATCTAAAACAAAAATTAGAGATAAAAAAAAGATGTTAAATAAATTAAAATCTAAATAGTGATAGGGAAATTTGAATTTTGGCATTATGTATTATTATTCGGTAATATAAAAAGTTACAATTGAAAGGTTTTTGAAAAAAAAAAATTGAACAAAATTGAAAGCTAGCACAAAAGAGGTTTGAATATTGCCTTCGGTTTGTTAGTTCGTATAGTGCAACTTGCTCTTGATTAAATAAAATATTAAGTACAATGTACGAATTCTTAATCTCTAACAATCATTTATCACTATCACAGTACAATTATAAGATAGCAAAAACAAGCTGTTTATTCAATTTAAAAATTACTTACCTAATAAAGTTCTGAAACATTCAGATAATGGACCATTCCAAGCGACCAAAAAATCTTCACAAAATTGACTCGTTGGATGCCATTTTCGATCAATGCCATAATATAAAACAATTTCTTCGCTAGTCAGCAATCGACTTCCATGTGCTGCTTTTTGTATGTATCCATTAGCTGCCAATCGTAATAAATTACCGCGTTGGAAATCTATAATCAAACCCTTCTGGAGAAAATCTATGTCATCGCCTATTGGTTTATATAATAATTCACTCGAATAACCCCTTTCATTGACAAGAAATTTGGCCAACACTGTATATTCGAGTTCCATCATATATTTTGTATTGTACCTGACCAATGTATTATCTAAATCGAAACCAATTGAATCATAATCCGTTAGCTTAATATAATTTGAAGAAGTCGATGTTCCTGATGACATTCTAATATTGTGTCTGCTATTATTTTGATATTTCACTTCTAAACAAAATTTGCCACTGGTTACTTTACGAGCGAAGCTTGGCTCAATTGAGTTCAAATTTTTGATTAAACTGAAATAACTATATTTCCTTTTAGCAATAAAATGCGAGTTAAAAGAATAACGTGGAAAACGAATTATTTTTATCATTTTAATGTTCCTTTTTTAGATAATATTATGTATTGAATGTGTGTGTATATTTTTTGTTTGTTATGTCAAATTATTAAAGAGAGAAACGGCGCATGTGCAAATATTTATAAAATTATTAGAACTTTTTCTTATTTAAAAATTTGCATTTAAATAAAGAGACAACCGTATAAATAAAAAAATTCATTTATTTAAAGAGATTTGAAAGTAAAAAACGTTGTTTTATCAACGCTACTACTTAGATAGGCAGGCAGTTAACCACGAAATACGTATTCAACTTTTACAGTAGAAAAATTACTAATCTTTTTTATGGTCAAAAGGTAAGTCAAAGATCACCAATTTTTACGCTGATCCTTTCATTCAAACATATGTAAATTGACCGTTACATTTCCAGTTCGTTTTCATACTTACGTCGCTCGGTAAATGAATATACCGTATTTTTCGTTTCATGATCAAAAATTCATCAAATCCATATTGCAATCCTTTCCCATCGATTACAACCACATTTTTCATTGTAATATTCATGTATCCATCACATTGTTCTAAAGTACCGATAACTTGTACATTATTAAATAGTTCAATTAATAAATTTCGTTTTACTAAACCCGTGATTAAACATATTAAACTATTAAAGGTGTTATATTTTTCTTTTGTTGACTGTTTTAACATTTTGAATTAATGAAAATAACGAATGCATAAAAAATGCACTTTACTTGACATTTCGTTCTGTATGAAGTTAGCATCGATGTACTGAAGGCAGATTCATGTTAACTTTCGTTTCGACGCTCGTTCTTCCATTCGTACTGTTACGTTATAGCATTTATCACAAAAAAACAAGCTTTTTTTTGGTTTTAACTGAGAAAATAAATGCATATTTGAAAACAAAATATTTGACTTTTGATTGTGGTGTGATATTTTTACTATTATTCAGCAAGGGTATTATTTATTATTTTATAAAAAATCGCGATAAATTGGTTTTGATGTCGCCCAAATAAAGATGCTATACAGAAGTTTGACGTGTACAATCATTTTTTCCCGATTGAACACTAGGTCTGACATAAAAACATGACGTAGCATAAAATACAACGAAGTGAAGTTAGGGTAATAAAAAATATCATGTTATTTTTTATCAATTTTGCCCGACTGAATAGGACATTCTTATTTATTTGACCTACAGCGATAATTCTTAGTTTATTGCCCTACGGTCTATTGACCATTTTCCTCAAACGTGAAAGGATGTAAATTGACAGTCGAAGCCGTAGGGCAAACATCATGTTTGTATCTTGAGATGCTTTCAATAATTGAGTCTGCTGCGCAGATTTGGCAACATTGCGTTCAAATATTATTTTTTGTAGTACAATACTCGCAATTTGATGTTTCAAAATCAAGCTGGACGAGTGCAGCCATATAGCATGTTTTGCAGTCTTTATACACTCTGCATTAATGCAATATCGATTACGATTTCAGGTACCGACTGCAATAACTGCACGGTGGCCGAATTATTGAAAACAACCTTGTTTTCTGTGTTTTAGCCAAAAAGCTGTCTAAATCGCAACATCCCTATTGCAAGGGGAGATCTGTAGAGACCTTCATTCTCTCATATTTTTCATTGAGAAATATTTCGAGTATAGAGACTTCGCAATGGTAACCTTTTCTGGATATTGAGGGGCGAGAGTGGATGAACGAAGCACTGATGAAGGACTGGATAGTTAAAGTGCTGAGAGGCAGGGTGGTGTACTATCTCCCCTACTTTGGAACTTAATCATTAATGACATGTTACTAAGACTGGAAGACAGTGCCTTCAAGGTGGTTGCCTATGCGGATGATTTTGCTATTGGTGTACGTGGCAAATATCCCGGAACCCTTAGTGAGCTTGTGCATATTGCCCTGGACATTCTTTCATTATTGGCAATGGCTGTGGGTTGAATATGAACATATACCAAACCGAATTGGTTCTCTTCTCTAGGAAATATAAACTTCCTCATATCGATCATCCCACTTTAAATGGGTTTAGCTTGATTTTTACAGATGAAGCGAAGTTTCTGGGTTTCGTTTTGGATAGAAAATTAAATTGGAAACTTAATACTCTGGAAAGGATAAAGAAAGCTACGGTAGTGCTATGCTCTTGCAAAAATGCCATTAGGAAAGGATGGGGTAATAGTCAGACCCACACTTTTCTATGGTGTAATAGTCTGATGGCCTACTCTGGGCAAAACTGTCAACCAAAAGCTGTTGACGAAAGTTCAGAGAACAATCTCTCTGTGGATCAGTGCTGCACTGAGGAGCACATCCACTCAGCCACTGGAGACCCTGGTATTTTGACTCCTCTAGATGTCTTGGGGAAAGAGTTGGCAGCTTGTACTGCCATACGACTGAAATCCACCTTAATGTGGACCTACTATAATACAGGACACTCATCTATATTGTGTTACAAACAAGTTCCCGCGAGTCTACCAACTATACTGTCCCGTTGCTATCTTTTGACATAAAGTTCCGGACTAGGATCCCAACCAGGAGTTATAAACTTTTTCACGTGGGTGTTCTGCGAGGAACTCTTGTTAAATTTCTTCTTCCATCTCCCCGACTACTGTAGCATTTTTCAAGCTGAAGTAACTGCATCTGTCAAAGTTCACACAAAAACGTTCGAAAATTGTAATTCGTTTATAAAACACATGCGGCATGGACTTTTTCCTATATGGGGAATTTTTTTCCACCTGCTTATAACCCATTCGGAAATATTCCCTTAGTACCGAAAAAATTCAATTTTTTTGAATTTTGACAGATGTCCACATAAAATGGACGTGGAATTCGAGAATAGGGCCGCTGCTGGTATTAAAAGTACTTAGAAGAAACTGGTTGTTTTGTGTATTTACATTATTTTATTTACAACGTTAAGTACTTTTCATACCAGGCGCCCCGCCTCGAAATATTTAGTTACGCCAAATGCGAAGCTGAGACCCTTTCATACCGGTGTCGTTGGCTTTGAACATTCGGTTGCTATCAAATATTTTATTTAGGTCTGTTACATATACTGCCGTGCTAAACAAGTTTTACTGATCTACATTTTTGGCGAAATTGAGTTATTGATGCCAATTAAAAGGTATTAATATCCTTTATATTTTATATAAATAAATATAATTAAATCTACTTTAATAAATGCATTATTAAACAAAATAAATTTTGTTCTAATCGAAAAAAGTAGCAAATTTGAAGTAACACCGACTTAACTACTTGATATTAAACATGAACGCCTTATCTATGGCACAAATAAGGTCATTTTCTTTCAAATATGTAAGTTAAGTTACTTTTTCTTATTTTCATAATTGAAATTGCATTTAAGGCAATTTAAAAATTTTCATTTTCAATAGCAAAATTGACTTATTTGAAATTTTCTATACGTGAATTGAATCAATAATAACTTATAAACAAGGACTTTTAACTTATCTTCATGTAATGTTATTCTGTACTACAAATGAACCACTTAATGAATTTACCAATTTCGGATCCTCCGGCAATCGGTATAGATTGAATTGTTTTAATGGATCTTCAATTATTATAAGTCTTGAATTTTATTCTTGTGATAAAAAATATTAATTTTTAATTCAATTTGATTGAATTTTTGTAATTTTTCAGTTGACTGACATGTTTTGAATTTATTTTTATAAAAAAGAAATGTAATGAATTAATTTAAACTACATACTCGATTTTTAAGCTATTTAAAAAACGATCTTATAAATAATTTTATGATTTCAATAGTTGTTGTTTTTTATTTTGTTATAAATAAATATAACATAGCAATTAAACTAGTGTTTTGTTACAAAAGTTTTACCAAATCCTATTTGCAAATCGTATTTCATAAAATCCGAGAAACTAAGGGTGTTTAAGGTCTTACATCATAAAGTTTAGATAAGGTATATATTTTTTATATATAATAAACGATTTCAACTTCTCTTTGTAGTAAACACGACTTTGATAGCATTTAAGGTTGTATTCTACAGTTTATTTTGAAAATAAATGTAACGATAAACTAAACATAAATACCTTAAATGGCAGATAAGGTATATATTCTTCTTATTAACACAGGATTTTAGTTTTTCTTTTGTGATATAAATGACTTAATTGCACTTAAGTTATTTTTGTTTAGTACCAATCGATTATTTATAAAGCCTATTTAAAGTAAAAGACTAATTCTGCAAATTATTAATTAATTATGTATAAATTATTGATATTTTCTTGAGAAACATATTATTTATGATCTAATGCATAATTTGAAGGCTTTGAAAGTAAATTAAATCCGCTTTTAAGCAAGTTATTCCCCAAATATTTCGAAAAACTTTAACATCAATTTTCTCGAAATGCGATTTTTGCAGATCAGTAAAACATGTTTAGCACGGCAGTATGTTCATTGGACCAAAGTGTTAGTTCAACTTTTAGAAATATGAGTTACGTCAGAAAGGGAAGAAGATAGGAGAGTCTTTCCGGTCATGTAACAATGAAGATATACACGTTCTTCCCTGGTTAACAATAAAAAATGTACTTCGAATGAATTAATAAAATAAATTATAACCATAATCATAAAATACAAAATAATACAAGTGTTTGATTCAGTTACTGTTCTTATTATTAAATAAATATACAAATACATAATAAATAAAGTGGCGACGAGGAATAAAAGAAATTACAATTTGTCTACACGTGCAGAATTATTCTCATTGTACGAGATTTTTCATATAAAATTTTTTTTTAACATTTACGTTATAATAAAAATATTGCAATGCTACCGACATTTAATATTGATGTTTTCGATAAAAAAAAAGTCACTTGGAGCAGTTTAATCGATAGACTTACGGATGCCTTTAAATTATTTAACAAAGAGGGGGATGACGAAATGCGAAAACATATATTACTACACTATATGGGTCAAGATGCCTATAGTATCATCTCCGACAAACTAGCTCCAATCAAACCAAATGAAAAATCATTCGAGGAAATAGTGAAAATGTTAAAAAACTACTACGAACCGACCCCGTTAGAAATAGTGGAGAGCTACAAATTCTATCTCCGCAAACAACGAGAAGGGGAATCGGTAGATGAATTTGCTACGGCCTTACGGAAAATTTACATCAACTGTAATTTTGGTCAGTTTTTAGAAACAGCGTTAAGGAATCAATTTGTTTTTGGGCTCGCAAACAAAAACATTCAATCAAGGCTTTTAGAATCGGACAATTTGAAGCTGGATACTGCCATAAAAACAGCTCAAGCAATGGAATTATCAGCAATAGGAGGTGCTGCTTTACATACAACCACACAGCTCGCAGTAAATTTTGTTAAAGGTAAACAATACAATAAAAATTCTAATTTTGATAAAGATAAGATTAAGTTAAGTAAAATAAATATAAAATGTTATCGATGTGGCTATGAGTCACATTTGGCAAATAAATGCAAGCATGTTAACTCCATATGCAGATTCTGTAAAAAAAAGGACATTTGTCAAGTGTGTGCCTCAAAATCGCATCGAAGAGAACTAGTGAAACTAATAAGAAGGATCAAGCAAATTTTTTAGAGGAAGAAGAACCACAGGGTGATACAGAAAATAATTTTGATGAACTTTTTAATATTGATGGTAAAGAAAACCAAACTAAATCAAAAAAAAATTACGTACAAAATAATTCAGTAGTTAGTTTTAATGATGATCCGAAAATTAAATCAAAATTTGTTATAACTTTAGATGTGGATGATAAAAAAATTAAATTTGAAATTGATAGTGGTTCCCCAGTTGCTTTAATTAATGAAAACTTAAAAAAAAAGTATTTTGATCATAAAGAAGTTACAAAGTCCGAGATAAATTTAATTAGATTGTAATTCAAAAATAAATGTTATCGGTTATATTGTTGTCAAAGTCAGGGTTGATGGGTAAACAAAAAATTTAAAGTTATACGTGGTTCAATCCGATAAACACCCATTGTTAGGGCAAGAATGGTTGCGCGAAATAAATTTTAATTGGAATAAAATTTTTAATAACCGTCTAAGCGTAGGTGAAGTTTCGTTTTGCGAATCAGAGAGTATTTTGCGCTCACCGAATTTAGATAATTCAATCGAGAATATCATGTTAAAATATCCTAATATTTCTGATAAGTCGATCGGTAAAATAAACGGTATTCAAGTTAGATTGACACTTAAACCTGACACAATTCCGAAATTTTGCAAAGCTCGTCCGGTTCCGTTTTCGATGAAAGGTCGAGTGGAAAGAGAATTGTCTGAGTTAGTAGACAATGGCGTTTTAGTAAAAGTGGATTACAGTCGTTGGGCGACACCGATAGTCCCAGTTCCTAAAGCAAATAATAAAATACGTATTTGCGGAGATTATAAAATCACCGTGAACCCCAATTTAATTGTAGATGAACATCCATTGCCGACTATTGAGGAGTTATTTTCATCAATGGCGGGAGGAGACAAATTTACAAAGATAGATTTAACTAAGACATATTTGCAACTTGAAATAGTACCCAAAGACCGTGAAGTCTTAACATTAAATACGCATAAAGGCCTCTTTACTCCTACACGGTTAATGTATGGAATTGCGTCTACACCTGCGATATGGCAACGCCATATCGAACAGATATTACAAGATATTCCAGGTGTGACAGTTTTTTTGGATGACATTAAGATTACGGGACCAAACGATGATTCTCACCTTGAAAGAGTAAATGAAGTATTGAACAGGTTAAACCATTACAATATGAGAATAAACTTGGAAAAATGCGAATTTTTCAAGGATAACATTCAATACTGTGGATACATGGTTGATAAATTTGGAATCCACAAAATGAAAGAGAAAATCGATGCCATCCAAAACTTGGCCGTTCCACAGAATAAGGATCAAATATGTGCTTATGTGGGATTGGTAAATTATTATGGGAGATTCTTTAAAGATTTAAGTACAGTGTTGTACCCTATTAATAATTTGATGAAAAATGACGTTAAATTCTTTTGGAATAAAGATTGTCAAAAGTCGTTTCAATTAGTTAAATCAGAGATGCAAAGTGAACATTTTTTGGTGCATTATGACCCAAATTTGACATTACTGATAGCAACTGATGCCTCTCCTTATGGGGTGGGTGCGGTTTTAAGTCACCGATTTCCGGATGGTTCGGAAAAGCCAATTCAGTATGCCTCACAAACGTTGAATGCTACTAAACAGAGGTACCCTCATATTTATAAGGAAGCTTATGCTATTGTTTACGGGATTCGAAAGTTTATTCAATACGTCTACGGACGGAAGTTTATATTAATTACAGATAATAAACCAATTACACAAATATTCGCTCCCAATAAAGGATTACCAACATTATGTGCTACGCGTATGCAACATTACGCAATTTTCTTACAATCGTTTGATTACGAGATCCGTTATAGGGATACAAAAAAACACGCGAATGTTGATGCATTGTCTAGACTTCCAACTACAAACGCTACAAATCAACCGGATGAAATCGATATAATTGAACTAAACATGATAGAAACTTTACCGGTGACTGTCGATGAATTAGGCAAATATACATATTCGGATAAGAGTATCCATAAACTGATTGAAGGTCTTGAAAATGGTCGTGAATTGGATAGTCGCGATAGATTTGGAATTAATCAATCAGAATTTACACTTCAAAAAGAGTGCTTGCTGCGAGGTATTCGAGTTTACATACCAAACGAATTGCGGAAAAGGGTTTTGGATGAATTACATTCCACACATTTTGGAATAGTTAGGATGAAGAGCATGGCGAGAGGGTATTGCTGTTTGCCCAATATCGATAAGGATATAGAGTGCATTATTCGAAATTGCCCGGATTGTAGTGTCATACAATCCAACCCTCCAAAAACTGTACCACATTGCTGGAGAGTCCAACCGATACACCATTTGAGCGAGTTCATTGTGACTTTGCAGCTCCTTTTAAAGGGAAATATTTTTTAATTTTGGTCGATGCATATTCGAAATGGCCTGAAATTCGATTAATAAAGAATATCACTACCGAAATTACTGTCAAGAACCTTCGGGAAATTTTTAGTACATTTGGTATACCATCGGTTTTTGTTACCGATCACGGTACTCAATCTACTTCACAAGAATTCCAACATTTCTTAAAAATGAATGGAATTAAGCATAGAATGGGAGCTCCATACCATCCATCTACAAATGGACAGGCAGAGCGGTATGTCCAGACCATTAAAGCGAAATTAAAGTCGTTAAATTGCGAGACCGACAAAGAGTTTCATACAGCCCTATGCAATATACTGTTAACTTACCGTAAAACGTTACATCCGGCTACGGGAAAAACACAATCTATGCTAGTTTTTAAGAGACATACGATCTAGCATCGATCTCATGATACCTTCAAATTCAAAACAAGGGGAAGAGATACTCCATAAATTTAGGAAATTTAATATCGGGGATCGAGTTATTGTAAGGGAATACATCTCTAACACAATTAAGTGGAAATTCGGAAATATTATTGAAAGATTAGGTAGTTTACATTACATCATACATCTTGATGATGGTAGGAAGTGGTAAAGACATATTGATCAAATGCGATTGGTTGGGCCAAATGCAGGTTCGGAGGATCAAAATGGATTTTCAAATGGTTTAAAGGAGGCTGAAAATATCGTTAGTCTTCCAAAAAGTTCGGTGTTTGAGGATACTGAACCAGGTGATATGTCGTTACCCGTTACAATCTTTGACAATCAGAAATTGATTAAAAACAATGATAATATTGCTGATAATGTTGAACAAAATATTTTCGATTCAGATATTAGAAATGTGCCAGAAAAACTTGATAAGATTATAGATAAGAGTAATAATATTGAAAGTAGCAAAATAATTGAACAAGCAACACGGAGATCGAACCGGGTAATTAAAAAACCTATGAAATTGAACTTATAAAATAATCATCGTATTATTAAATTATTAATATTATATTTTATGTTATGTTAAAATGTATATTAGTTTAAGAGATTTAAAGATGTATATTAAATGTAAATTTTGCGAGGGGAAGAGCTGTTATATATGTTCATTGGACCAAAGTGTTAGTTCAACCTTAAATCGTTAGTTCAACTTTTAAAAATATGAGTTATGTCAGAAAGGGAAGAAGATAGGAGAGTGTTTCCGGTCATGTAACAATGAAGATATACACGTTCTTCCCTGGTTAACAATAAATAATATACTTCGAATGAATTAATAAAACAAATTATAACCATAATCATAAAATACAAAATAGTACAAGTGTTTGATTCAGTGACTGTTCTTATTATTAAATAAATATACAAATACATAATAAGGTCTATTTTACACGTGAATTATAACAAGAACTGAGATATTCTAAATTTGTAACATAGAGTTCGTTTATGCTTAGGGTTCAACCTGGTTTGAACCTAGGTTAACTTTTACTATAAACGGAGTCGAGTCATCTTGTAGTTAACTCGACTCGACCTAAAAAATTTCTAGGGTCGAGTCGAGTTAACTCTAAAAACCTTCACTATAAACGGAGTCGAGTCGAAAAATAAAAACAACAAAAAAATAGTAATAAAAAGACTTCATTTTGATTTCTTAATTCGTGTGCGAATCTTCGATTTTTGTGTGGCAATTAAACTTTGTTATTTTATTTTTATAAAATTCAGCAAATAATATAAGAAAAACATATAAACATACGATAGTAAATGATTTTTTTTGACGTTTCTGACTCGGTTTCAACCTAGTTTCGACTCGACTACGATTTGACTCTGCAGTATAAACGCTAAAAAAGATAACTACAAGATGATTCAAAGTTAACTAAAAGATGACTCGACTCTGAGCATAAACGTATTCATACATATGAGCTAGATTTTTTGGTAAGTATGAAATATTTGTGCAAAAGACGTGATTTGTAGGTTATGTTGAGAAAGCACTTCGCTTTGTACTACTTTAAAATGTCGCAGTCGAGTGCGGAACGCATTGCCTTGGCTTTGTAGATAACTTCATTGTAATATATTTTGTTTTTTTTAATTATCACTTAAAAATAAATTATTTTTCAATAAATTGTATTTATTACTATAAAATTAAACGGTATCAATCGAATAAAACTAATTTACATAATTAAAAAACGAAATAAAAAATGTTTATTTACGAAGCTCAAAGCCGAGGCGCCTGGTATATATGAAAAGTACTTTAGTATCGGTAAAGTTTTTATTTTATTTGTATAAAATAAAATTCCCATTGGATAATAAAAAATGGGAATTATGAAGTTTAGAAATATAGCAATATTTTTCCCAATTCCCAGGGAATAGCCAGAATAGGGTCATTGATGGATCTCGGTAGGATGGACGTCAGGAGTATCCAGCGCTTCGTTAAAAGCTCAAAATGGTTCATGTGAGTTGGAGGGTAAACAACAATTCGTGGTATGGCTATGGATCATTTTTGTATCTATGCCTGGTCCTAGTAGATCGCCACCTAAACCTAACCTTACCCTAATTAAATTCATATTTTACAAATAAGTAATTGATTTGTATCTTGTTTATAAATACAATTTTTAACAACCAATTTGTAACATTCGAAATGAAACTAGTTGCGCTTCGTTCAGCCAAATTAGCAATCTTCGATGCGTGTGAAAAGACATATAAAAGCGAATTATCAAATCCACTTCGGTAGTGGATTATGGTGCGTGTGAAAGCAACTTTATTAGTTGTTTTCCAATCGACCACCGCAAGTACTTATAAGCACTTATGGTTTATATCTTTGCTAAATCATCTACTCGTAACTGGGGTTCAAGAACTCGAAATATGTTGACAAATTTGCTTTAAAAAAATCTTTTTGATCATTAAGTACTTTTCATACCAGGCGCCTCGCCTCGAAATATTTAGTTACCACAAATGCGAAGCTGAGACCCTTTCATACCGGTGGCGTTGGCTTTGAACATTCGGTTGCTATCAAATATTTTATTTAGGTCTATTTTACACGTGAATTATAGCAAGAACTGAGATATTCTAAATTTGTAACGTACATATGAGCTAGATTGTTTGGTAAGCATGAAATATTTGTGCAAAAAATGTGATTTGTAGGTTATGTTGAGAAAGCACTTGGCTTTGTACTACTTTAAAATGTCGCAGTCGAGTGTGGAACGCATTGCCTTGGCTTTGTAGATAACTTCATTGTAATATATTTTTTTTTTTTAAATTATCACTTAAAAATAAATTATTTTGTAACAAATAGAATTTATTACTATAAAATTAAACGTTATCAATCGAAAAAAACTAATTTACATAGTTAAAAAACGAAATAAAATATTTTTATTTAGGAAGCTCAAAGCCGAGGCGCCTGGTATGAAAAGTACTTTAACGATTTGTCTGTCGTACTCAAAAAGTAGTACGAGTAAAACAACAACTACAAGTCGTAATTACGTCGTAAAGTCGGAACATAATCGCGTTTTGTCGCAATTTCTCGTAACTCGAAACTCGTAATGCTTATATAATCGCATCCCTGTGGCCCTATTCTGGCTATTCCCTGGGAAAAATTCTATTTCAAATTTTCCAGCCCATTATTTAAAAATTTTATTTTATACATATAAAACAAAATTTTTACCGATACTACGTTGTAAATAAAATAATGAAAATACACAAAACAACCAGTTTCTTCTAATTCCGCCAAAAAAATTAGGGAAAAATAAACGTCAAAACTTACATAAAATGGAATTATTTTTCCCTACATTCAAAAATAAAATAATTCCCAACTGGTAGAATACTGTCAAAATTATTCAATTCCCAATTCCTAAGGAATGGCCACTTCTCTATCTATTCTTTCATGAGTATAGTAGCTACAAGCAGTTACGTCAACATTCTCCGCTAGGTGATATTTTTAAGCTAAAATTTAAATTTTAAATATTTATTTTAATATTTTATTATCATAAATTTAAAAAATTAGTTATGTTTTGCTCGTCATAATTTTTTGTTTGTTCCAATCGAACATATTTTTCGCTCATTTAAGTACTTGCGTTGGTCGATTTGAAAGTCACTATAATTGAACGACCACCTGCAAAGTAATTCAATCGAACGGACCTAATTATTCTAGAAAAAAAACAAAGCGAGACGTCAAATAAAAAAAAAACTTGACAGGAGAAAAGTAAAATACAAAAATCCACCATCAGTCACATTGAATTGTTATATTTCGGTGATTTTTGAAATAATAATTTTTAATTTTATTACATATATAATTATTAAAATAAACTAATTATTTTATAATTCTTATAAATTGCTATTATAAATAGTTGTAAATAAATTTCTAGTTATTTTTCCATCGTTATACAGATAAATAGTGTAGTATTGCGAAATTCATTTCGGCTGTGGTAAATTTTTGTCAAGATGAAGAATTTAATTGAATTGCCTAAAGTTACGCGTGGAATGAGAATCAATACGGATTTAGATATAAATCGTAATTTAAAGAATAATTCAGATGAAAAACGTAATGTACTACTACTTCGGGCCAAAGAGCATAAGAAAGGAGTGACCTGGAAAGAATTAAAATTATTTATACAAAAGGAGAATAATCCTTTGTTATCAAGATTACTGCAGGACTTGTGGAAAGGTGCTCGAGATTTAGTTGGTACAGAAGAAAATTGCGAGATTATTGATGATGCAGCTATATATTTGTTAAGGTTGTTTTTGGATGTCAATGTTGTGATGATCAAACATTTATCACAGTTAAAGAAAATGTTCGGCCCAATTGCTAATTCATTAGTGAACAAGATATGCTCGGTTTGTAACATAAAATATCGAAATTAAATTGAAACAAACTAATAAGAACTTGTTTATTTTATTCAGGTCGTCAATGATATTAGTAATCGGCTCTCAGACGAGGCAAGAACGTTTTTAGAAGAAATGGTGGATCAGGAAATACAAGTTAAAAAAAAATTTGAAGTAAATGTAACGTTAAGTATTCCAGGAAGTTTAGACGCTTTTGACGATAACATCACAAAATTAAAAGTTAGTTTTAGAATAACAAGCCTATTTAATCTCTATATTATTACACTGGTTATATATTCTTATAGGATTTAACGGCAAAAGCAGCTGCTGCGGCTAATACCGGACTCATAAATTTTTCTATGAAATATGACAGTATAAAACCAACGCTAGGCCCTTCTTCGGCCAATCAAAATAAAAAATCTGAAAAGTTTTCGCGCACCTGGCTTGCCGCATTTGTGGCACCTGACTTGGTAAACCTCCTAGTGGATTTATTGAAAACTTCAAAAACCAATGATGAATTACAAAATGATTTATTCGATTTTTTGGGTTTTGATAAGTTTGAGATAATTCAGAAACTTTTAAAAAATCGCAAAGCTATAATTGATCGTGTTTCTCAAGATGATAAGAAAACGGCGATTAAAGAGAAAGTTCTTATTAAAAAATTGACCGAGTCTTCTACTACAGTTGCCCCACCTGTCGGATGTCAAATTTTCGTCAACTCGGAAAACGAGAAAATTCAAATGAAACTAGCCCGTAAAGAAGAGAAAAAATTAAAGAACTTATTAAAAGACAATGATGTTGAGAATGAGAACAGCGAAATACTTCCATCCAAATTAAAAACCCAACAGCTAAATTCGTTTTACCAAACAATGTTACGAGAAAATAATATTAATACAACTTCACAAAGGCTCTACAAACCAACTATACGCTCAACTGTAAAGTATCCATATGTTTTTGATGCACAGGCTGAAGCAAAAGCTCATGTCGGATACATCGCCGGTTCAAAAATGGTTTTATCCGATAATGTGACCCGTCATGATACCCGTATGTATGAGGAGGTTATTATTCCAGCTAGTGAACAAGCACCATTGGGTGTTGGAAGCAAACGGATACAGATTTCATCGCTCGACGAGATCGGTCAAATCGCTTTCAAAGGAACAAAAGAATTAAATCGTATACAAAGTGTTGTGTACCCGGTAGCTTATCATACAAATGAAAATCTTTTAATTTGTGCACCTACCGGAGCCGGCAAAACGAATGTGGCCATGTTGGCAATTGTGAATTGTATTAGACAAAATGTCGATCAAGGTGTAATCAATCGAGATCAATTTAAAATTGTTTATATTGCACCAATGAAAGCGTTAGCAGCTGAAATGACTGAAAATTTTGGTAAAAAATTGAAACCACTGGCGATAAGTGTACGAGAATTGACGGGTGATATGCAACTGACGAAAACTGAGATGCAACAAACGCAAATGTTAGTGACGACACCAGAAAAATGGGATGTTGTTACAAGAAAAGGTGCAGGTGATGTGTCAATAATAAATTTGGTTAAACTTTTAATTATCGATGAAGTGCATTTGTTACATGGCGAACGTGGCCCAGTAGTTGAAGCAGTTGTAGCGCGGACTCTTCGATTTGTCGAATCATCACAAAGTATGATTCGTATTGTGGGTTTGTCTGCCACATTACCAAACTATATCGATGTAGCACGATTTTTACGTGTAAATCCAATGAATGGTTTATTCTTTTTCGATTCAAGATTTCGGCCTATTCCATTAGAACAGGTATTTATTGGTGTGAAATCTACTAAGTCGTTACAACAAATGGCTGACATGGATACAATATGTTATGATAAAATAATCGAGATGTTGAAACAAGGACATCAAATCATGGTATTTGTACATGCAAGAAATGCCACCGTTAGAACAGCAACAGTTCTGCGCGAAACTGCTCAACAAAAAAATCAATTGAGCCTATTTATGCCAGAAAATACGTCAGACTATGGAATGGCACAGAAGGTAATGTCAAGAAGTCGTAATAAACAATTAGCGGAGCTCTTCAACTGTGGCCTAGCAATGCATCATGCTGGAATGTTACGTACCGATCGTAATTTAGTTGAGAAATATTTTTCTGAAGGATATATTAAAGTGTTGGTATGCACATCGACGCTTGCTTGGGGTGTAAATTTACCTGCCCACGCTGTTATCATTAAAGGAACTGAAATCTACGACTCAAAACATGGATCGTTTATAGATTTGGGTATATTAGATGTATTACAAATTTTTGGTCGTGCAGGTCGTCCACAATTCGACAAAAGTGGGGTTGGCTCAATTATTACGAGTCACGACAAGTTAAATCATTACTTATCACTTCTTACAAATCAGTTCCCTATCGAAAGTAATTTCATAAATTGTTTGGTAGACAATTTGAATGCTGAAATAACGCTTGGGACGATAACAAATGTGGATGAGGCAATCGAATGGTTGTCTTATACGTATCTATATGTAAGAATGAAAATAAATCCACTTGTTTATGGAATTAATTATGATGATGTCCAGCACGATCCAGCCTTAGAGCACAAACGCCGAGAATTGATTAAAGCTGCTGCAACATCTTTGGATAAAGCAAGAATGATACGATTTAATGAACGTACCGGAGATATGAATGTTACTGATTTGGGAAGGACTGCATCTCATTTCTATGTTAAATATGACACTGTTGAAATATTTAACGATTTGTTACGACCCGTAATGACGGAAGGAGAAATTATCGCTATGATGTCAAATGCCCAAGAGTTTCAACAGCTTAAGGTACGAGATGATGAAATGGATGAATTGGATGACCTTACTAAAGATTATTGTGAAGTGCCCGTTAAAGGTGGCAGTGAAAATATTCAGGGGAAAGTCAACATTTTAATGCAAACTTATTTGTCACGTGGATTTGTTAAGTCATTCTCACTGATGTCAGACATGTCTTATATAACACAAAATGTGGTGAGAATTGCCCGTGCTTTATTCACCATTGTCCTGAGATCAAACAATGCTCTGTTGACTGGGCGACTATTAAATATGAGTAAAATGTTTGAAAAACAATTATGGGACTTTGAAACCCCTTTACGGCAATTTACTATACTTCCGGCAGATGTTATAGAAAAAATAGAAAACCGAGGTCTTGGTGTACACACATTACGCGAAATGGATGTGAAAGAGATTAGTGATTTTGTTAGAAATCAAAAATACGGTGGTCTTGTAAAAAAATGTTGCGAGGAGCTTCCATTAATCGATATTGAAGCATCATTACAACCCATTACCCGGACAATCCTTCGAATACGTATATTTATTACGGCCAATTTTAGATGGAATGATCGTGTTCATGGACGGACGTCTGAATCTTTTTGGATATGGATTGAAGATCCGGAAAGTAATTTTATTTACCATTCAGAACATTTTCAGCTCACAAAAAAACAAGTAATAACTGGCGAACCTCAAGAAATTGTAATGACGATTCCGTTAAAAGACCCGCTTCCGCCACAGTATTATATACGAGCGATAAGTGATTTATGGCTCGGAAGTACAACATGCATTCCACTGTCATTTAAACATTTAATTTTACCAGAATTACATCCGCCACACACAGAACTCCTACCACTGCAACCACTTCCAATATCAGTATTGAAGAACGAGAAATATCAATCCCTCTATAAATTTTCACATTTTAATCCGATTCAAACCCAAATTTTCCATTGCCTCTATCATACCGATAATAATGTATTATTGGGTGCGCCAACCGGTTCGGGTAAAACGATTGCTGCTGAGGTTGCTATATTTCGAGTATTCAATCAATATCCAAAGATGAAAATTGTGTATATCGCACCATTAAAAGCTTTGGTTCGAGAACGTATGGACGATTGGAAAATACGTTTGGAGCAGAAACTGGGTAAAAAAGTGGTGGAACTAACAGGTGATGTTACACCGGATATACGAGCAATACGAGAATCAACTGTGATTGTAACTACACCTGAAAAATGGGATGGTATTAGTAGATCGTGGCAAACAAGAGACTATGTCCGGGACGTTGCACTTATAGTGATTGATGAAATTCACTTACTTGGTGAAGATCGAGGACCTGTTTTGGAAGTAATCGTATCTCGTACAAATTATATCTCATCCCACACATCACAAAAGCTTCGTATTATTGGATTATCGACAGCATTAGCAAACGCAAAAGATTTGGCAAATTGGTTAGGAATAAAACAAATGGGTCTTTATAATTTTAAACCGTCTGTACGGCCTGTACCGTTATCTGTGCATATAAGTGGATTCCCTGGAAAACATTATTGTCCACGTATGGCTACGATGAATCGTCCGGCATATCAAGCTATCCGCCAATACTCACCGTGTACACCGGCTCTTATATTTGTTTCATCACGTCGGCAAACCCGCTTAACTGCTCTAGATTTAATATCATTTTTGGCCGGTGAAGATAATCCGAAACAATTTCTACATCTTCCAGAATTTGAAATGGATCAAATTATAACGAACATTAAAGACACAAATTTAAAATTGACCTTATCATTTGGAATTGGAATGCATCATGCTGGTTTACAAGAACGTGATCGTAAAACATGTGAAGAATTATTTTTAAATCGTAAAATACAAATTTTAGTAGCGACTGCTACACTTGCTTGGGGTGTTAATTTGCCGGCACATTTAGTCATTGTTAAAGGTACGGAATATTTTGATGGTAAAATTAAACGATATGTTGATATGCCGATCACAGATGTTTTACAAATGATGGGACGTGCCGGTCGGCCACAATTTGATAACGAAGGTGTAGCGGTTGTTTTAGTTCATGATGTAAAAAAGAATTTTTACAAGAAATTTTTGTACGATCCCTTCCCAGTTGAGTCTAGTTTATTGAACGTATTACCGGATCATATTAATGCAGAAATTGTTGGTGGCACCGTAAAATCTACAAAGGGTGTACTAGACTACTTAACATGGACATATTTCTTTAGACGTTTATTACGCAATCCAACATATTACGATTTAGAAAGTATCGAATCGGATGAATTAAACAAATTTTTAACCAACCTAGTATCGAATGTGTTAAATGTTTTAGCACAAGCCGGATGTGTTTATTGTGACGAGGATGGGCGAACTTTATATCCTACGTCAATGGGAAGAATTTCATCGTTTTATTATTTGTCATATAAGAGTATGAGACATTTTGCTGATACAATGCATCAAGAGATGAAATTTGAAGAAATTTTGAAAGTCATGTGTGATGCACATGAATTCAATCAGCAACCTGTGAGACACAATGAAGATGGTTATAATGCGTAAGTATTTATAATTCTCATATCTACATACATATTTAATTAAAATCCCAACAATTAATTTTAGAAACCTCGCCCAACTGTGTCGTTTAAAGGTGGACCCGTTGACATATGATTCGCCACACACGAAAACATTTCTCCTGATGCAAGCACATTTTTCTCATCTACCATTGCCAAATACAGATTTCTTGACTGACACAAAATCTGTACTCGACCAAGCCATTCGAGTCCTTCAAGCAATGATTGATATTAGCGCGGAACGCGGTTGGCTATCAACCACCATACAAATTCAACAACTAATGCAAAGTACCGTGCAAGCTCGATGGATTGATGACTCTGTTGTACTATGCCTGCCAAATGTTGAAGAATTTCATGTACCCATCTTTGAAAAAATTAAATTAGGATATCCGTTTTTAACGTTACCGGGTCTTAAAGAAAAATGTTTAAAAAATTATGAACTTCTGGCTAAACCTTTACGAGAAGAATTCAGTGAACCAGAAATCGAACAAATTTATAAAGTTTTATGTGACATGCCAACTATAAATGTAGAGCTTAGCATTCGTGGCAATTATAAAGATCAGATGGATGTTACACGACCAATTGTTCAACCTCAAAAACGTGATACATGGATAGAATTACATGCATCGCAAGAGTATACGTTAAATTTAAATATGCACCGTTTGGGTGCACGACAATCCAATTATATTTATTGCCCCAAATTTCCAAAAGACAAGGATGAAGGTTGGTTCTATACACTAGGCACTCAATCAAATGGTGAACTTACAGCAATGAAACGAATTAACTACAGAAGTAGTAAAAGTTCACATCAACTTTCATTTGTTGCACCAAGCCAGAAGGGACGTTTAATTTATACAGTCTACATAATATCCGATGGTCTAATTGGGTTTGATCAACAGTATAATATTCAGGTTGAAGTGATAAACTCAATGCGAGACGTCCCAGAAAATTATAGTGAGCACGACTCGTATTATAAAATAAAAGAAGTTTGAATACTAATAAATCCAAGATTCTAGACAATTAGTTAATTAATGTATACTTACCTATTATTTTCAGTGTGATTTGAATGATTTGAACAAAATAAAAAAATGTAATGTTTACTACAAGTAAAAAATATATAATTAAATTATTTATTTATATTTTGTTATATTTGTTTATAAATGAAATAAAAAAAAACAAGATTTTATTTTTTAAATAAATGAGGCGGATTAATGTTTATACAAAAATAAATAAAAATAAAAAAATCGCCTTTCTATTTAGCCGATTAAAGGATCGAGAATGTACACTTAACTTACACCCTAAACGCATTATATTTTCATTAGATAAATTGTTAAACCCCGTGTGTGTGCTAAAATTATTTTCATAACATAGAAAGAAATGATTGTTCGGGAAATTTGTGTGGTTTTTTAAAAATATTTTTGTACACCTTCCTAAATGCTACGAACTTTCCGAACGCCATTAATATATATAAATCTAAATTAAGCCTTGTTTAACTGTAAGAACTGTTTGGAATGTTTCGAACAAAAAAGACATTTTGAATTTATAAGTACTCGATGCTTCTTAAAAAAAAAAAAAAAATATCTTCTAGATCTAATTACTATCACATATGCCTTTTAAATCTGTCAGTGCAGTGTGTATACGAAAATGTAGCCTAGATTCTAACGAGTATCCGGTAAAATTTTTCTTGGCATCTTCTAGCGCCGCAATTGCATTTGGAATACGTCCTTCGTCGGCATATATCAATGCAATTTCAACAATGGCATATGGTACTAAATATAAGTCTTCTTTTATTTCTTTTTTTAGGCTTATCACAGCTTCAAGATGTCTAAAATTAAGATAAAAGATTTTAATTTATTATTTCAATAAAATTTTATGTTAAATGCGTTTCTTACTTAATAGCTTGTAGCGGGCACTTCATTTGTCGTAAACACGCCCCTTTTAATAGTAGCACAAGGGCTTTATTATCGGTGTGATATTTTCCAGGTTCTATACAAGAATTAATTTCATTCATCTCCTGATCAATAACATTGTATACACCTTCTGCCACAGCACTATTTTTACCCAGTATTTTAAATAAATTCCATACATACATTAATTCGATTGCCGGCAATGTAAGAGCCTTATTTTGGGTAAAATAACGTTCTGTCTTTTTGACCGCGAATTTTTCCATTGGTAATGATTTGCCGGCAATTCGTTGTTTAAATTGTGGTGCTTCACGCATTAAATTTTCAATCGTTTGCTTTTCAGTTGGTGCTATCTTATCGTTCATCATCATAAGTATTACGGCCTTTTGATAATCATAAACCGTTCTTGACCATTTACTGTTCTCAACTAAATATGTTGCATACAAGCTGGCTTCACGCCAATCTAGTTTCAAACAATTCACCCATAATAATTCCCAGAAACATAAATGGTGAAATTGTGGCCAAACATTTTGTGATTTCCATGATTTTTTATACCAAAAAAGAGCATTGTCCAAATTTCCTTTCATAAATTCGAGACGACCTTTGAAAAATAAAAACCAAACACCGTCTGGATACATCTGGAACAGAAAAAAAAAAAAAAAGAAAAATGAAAATTTATTTTAAATTCTTAACTGCTTCTGGATTTGAAGAAAATATTAAGAAGAAGTTATTTAAATATGATTTGAACTAAGTATTCACACTGCCTCTAGGTGGCTAACCATCACCATTATAAAAAGGATTTCTAACTTGCAGCATCATTCCACCCAGAATGATTCTGATGAAACAAAAATACAAATTCGATTTCATAGGTGTTATATGTGAAACTGGACCCAAACTTCTTTTATATTGTTTCAAACGATTAGTTCTGTACTTTTTGAAGATTGCTGCATATACTTTCCACATAAGCGTATTCACCTAGGCATGTGGTGTGGGAAGGAAACAACGGAGTAACGGCTGGCCAAAAAAATGCATTAGAACTTAATGTGGAGCCAAGCTCGGTGTAGACTACTTCAGGCCTATCTCTTGTAAGGGCAGCAAAGCGTTTAACAAATAACCGCTTGTTGATTCCTTGGGAAGAGTAGAACATTACCATCTTAAGTCGAAATCAACTTTACCTACTTAATTATTTTTGGTTGGACGAAGATTTTCTAAAAGAAAAAAATGCTAAAGAAAAAATCATTTTAAAATCCCATTTTCAATGCACAAGCCAAATTTCACAGACGGACGGACATTTTTTTTGTAACTGTTGCTTTTTTAGACCCAGGAACTTTCACAAAACGTCGAGAAAAGTGGTTTTGGACCCACCAAATTTTTGGTCATTTTTGACAGGATTTCAATACTTTGGTCTTTTTAGACCGAAGTAAAACGCTACACCAGTCATTGGTCCTTTTATAGAATAACATGACTTAGCAGCATTCAAAGCAGGACTGAAAAAACCATACTTCGATTATGCCCAAGCGGCAAAACCAGAAAATATTGAAGAAGCTTACGCCTTTTTGTGTAAGTTTAGTAGTAACGAGGTTATTTCGAATGCTGCAAGAAGAAGCGTAAACGAAAACAAAAGTTACACAGGGCCACAAAATGAAATCGAGGTGGAGCATCTCTGAGCTCAGTTGATCTATATGTTTTTGGAGTTGCTGATCACGATCCCGGTGTCTATATGACCCCCATCACGTCTAGATCAAGGTCAAATGAAGATCAAACACCTTAATTCGAATGATATTTTTTTTTGACCCCGGATTCTGAGAGAACAGGAAATTTTATGTCCAGATCCGCTTTGAACTTTTAGTCAAAGTTACCTCTGGAGGTCATCTGTAGGTAAATCCTTTTGAATCTCTCAGCTGATATCTAAGAAGCGAGACATCGTATATATTACCTCCTCCTAAAAAATGCGTACTTAACAGTTGAGTGTGATTTAATGAAATGGTAGGTTCATAGTCCAAAATGAGAAATTAAATGAGTTAATGTTTAATTCCAAGCTTGAGCGTCTACATTCAACCAACTTCAAATTTTAGACAATGAGCCTATTATTTTACGAAATCACATTCAAATATTAAGCATTTTCACCGTAAGGGAAAACCTTGGATTAGACCAAGAGAGTTATTTTCCAGGTCAGTCGGAGGCCAAGATTCATTACTTACATAATATGCTACAAGGCGGGACATCGTGAACCGCCATTTTCTTGAACCTGTCACCCGAGACACCTCCACGTGGTGATGGCGAGCAACGGGTCACCGGCGTAGTCTCTGGCTGAAGGCATTCAAGCCGTCATGGCAGGCACATAGAAATGTATTACGATGCAGCGATTCGGAACCCTAGTATCGGCGATTGGTTAGGGTAAGCAAGTAGGTTCGCAATTGTCGACATCATGCGACCGCAGCTCTAATTCGGTGGAAAATTTGACCCTTTTAGAGTCTAATGCTACAAGTTTAACACCAACCCCATGTCGTCAGCGATTAAACAACTTTTGCGTTGTTTGTGGGAAATATGTCATCACGAATCAGGGGAGACGCCTTTACATATCAAACTCGATTTATTTAAACAGCTTATCAGGGCAATGAGGGTATCGGAGAACGATGCTTTCACGTATATATTCAAGAAATTTCCCAATATTTCTAAAGCAAAAATCAATGAAGGTATTTTCGATGGCCTCAAATAAGGGAACTGATGAAAGATGACGAATTTGAAATGAGAATGATAACTAATGAGAGAGCAGCTTGGAACAGTTTCAAAGAAATTCAAAAAAAATTCTTGGGAAATAACAAAGACCCTGTTTACAAGAATATTGCCGACAGACTATTGGAAAACTACCCAAAAATGGGAATTTAAACATCCATTGCCCCCATTCCCACATTGATTACTTCCTTGAAAACCTGGGGGACTTCAGTGAGAAGCAGGATGAGAGATTTCACCAAAACTTCAAAGACTTCCAAAGAAGATACCAAGGTGTTTGGGATGTGAACATGATGTCAGACTATTGCTGGTCTTTGAAAAGAGACACATCAAATGTACACAAAAGAAAATCCCTTCGTAGATCTTTTACGAACAAAAGAATACGAAAAAGAAATCCATTTTTCCGACCTGAACACTATATCTATACAACGTCTGAACTCAAATTTTGAATCAGAATTGCTTCAACATCCGCAGTTTTTCCATAGCGTCAGAAAAACCCTTCAGAAATGACCGGAATCAGCACAGATACACACAGACAGGCAAACATAGACGTATGTTTAAAAAATTATATCAAGGTGTTTGATTTTCATTTGACCTTGACCCAGACGTGCTGAGATCATATGGACATCGGAATCGTGATCAGCGACCCAAAAAACATAAAGGTCAACTGGTCCGAGACCCATTCCTAGCCGAAATATGACCCGAGAGATTCAAAAGAAGGATTTGACCTACAGTAGATGACCTTAAAATGACCCCCAGAGGTCATTTTGACTAAAAGGTCAAAGCGTATCTGGACGTAAAATTTCCTGTTCTCTCAGAATTCCGGTTCAAAAAAATTATACCATTCGAATTAAGGTGTTTGACTTTCATTTGACCTTAATCATTACAACAAACCTGGCCCCAACAAAACACGCCACAACAACGAACTCCAATACAATAACGAAATCAACAGCAACAACGTAGCCAACAACAACGAACCTCAGAGCAACGACGAGCCCTACAGCAACGACGAAACCCAGAGCAACAACTTTCCGCAGGATCACCTAGAGTTAGAATAGGTGTTCCAGCTGAAAGGTATATTGTTCATTCTGTAGAAGGTGGTATTACAACCTGGACTATCAAGACTGCAACAGTCAAGATTTGGAGCTGGGATAGTCCCAACACGGCTAAGGTTCTCCTCAATAGAAGAAGAATCTCCTAGAGAAACGCCGCAGCAGTCAGTGGCAAAACAAAAAGGTCGTGCAATAACAAGTCAAGAACATAAGAAATATTGTTTAAATGATACAAAGAATGCGTGCTCATCAACCACCTTATTGTCCGACAACTGGAATTAGCAGTTCATGTAAAGATTGCTCATAAAATGCCTTGCCCATCTGCCCGATGGATGTTGGCCCAATACTATGGTGGTTTATACAAAAAGGTATTCCCATCATTGCAAAAAAGACGTAGAGGAACATATCCAAGAATTACTGGATAGTGGAATTTGGGTAGTCCCCAAAAATGCGGATGCTTCAGGAACAAAGAAAGTGAGCGTGGTAATCGACTATCGGAGACTCAACGAAAAAACCATATACGAAAAATTCCCAATTAATCAGATATTTTTCTAGATAGTCTGGGAAAATTCGCGTATTTCTCTATATTGGACTTAAAATCTGGCTTTCACCGGATTGAACTGGATGAAAAATACCAGGAAAAGACAGCATTTTCCACGGTTTTTAGCCACTTTGAATTTACTCAAATGCCTTTTGGGTTAAAGAATGGGCCAGCAATGTACTTGGACGATATTATTATAGTGTGGTAAAATTTACAAAACCACATAGAAAATATTAGTGAAGTCCTTAAACGACTTTCACAATTTAACCAGAAGATACAGTTGGATAAGTTCGAATTCCTCAAACGAGAAACGGAATCCATCGGGCATATTATCACTCAAGAACGTGTGAAACCTAGCCCCGACAAAATTACGAAAATCCTAGAATGGCCACTACCAACTACATAAAATCAAATAAAACAGTTCCATGGATTATCAGGATACTATCGTAAATTTATTAAAGGCTTCTCAAAAATTTCAAAGGAGATGACAAAATTTGTAAAGAAAAGCGTAGATGTTAATATTTATGCTATGAACAAATCAAATTTTAACCTACCCCGAATTTTAACCTACCCCGAAACCGTTTGATTGACAACAGATGCATGAAAGTACGCTTTCGGTGCTGTTCTATTACGTTTTTCTGTTCTATCACGAAGTTCACGACACAGAACCTACCATCAGAGAGATTAACTCTAGTGCAATAGACACCCAAATTCTGCCGCTACTAGAAAAATGTAAAGAAATCACCCACGAAATTCAAGCTCATGAACCTTTAATACAAGTGAGCGCAGAAAAGTTGGCAGTAGCTAAAAAGAAATTCGACTACATGATGGAGCTCTCAAGAATGTCAAGGTATCGGACATAGCCAAAACTGCAATTTCTACACCTTTTTGGGTTTTGTACGTATTTACTTGTATGACGTTTGGTCTGAGTTATGCGGGCTATCCAGCGTTTTATACATTCCATTCTGCAAGATTTGAGTTTCTGTTTTGCCTATTTGGACGATACTCTGGTGGCATTAAAAACCATTATTAATGAGCTTAGGTAACATTTGGAGATAATTTTCAAAAAATTGAGCGACGCACGTACTGTTATCAACACAGGGAAATTCCAATTCATAAAATACAAATCAATTTCTTAGGTCACGAGGTAATGGCAAAAGGGATTAAACCTTGAACGTGTCGCTGACATAGCAAGGACGACTCGCAAGGACGACGTGTTTTGGGTGTACTAAATTTCTGTAGGGCATTCACTCCAAGCGCAAGCAGAAGCCAAGCTATCCTCCAGATTCATTGATTGGTCCAAGGAAGCGGAAGAAGCATTTGTACAGTCAAAAAAGTCATCTAACCGAAGCCACACAGCTAAATTTGGACTGATGGCCGACGCATCCGACACAACAATTGGGCTTTGTTCATAGACCACAAATTATTGGTTTATGCTTTTAACTAGAATCCAGTAAAGCCGTCGCCACGGCAATTCCAAAACCTTGATTTTAGCTCAATTTACAACTGACATATCCAGCATATTTCCGGATGTGATAATATTGTCTTGGTTGGATAGTATTGCTGTGCCGGAATCCATCAATAATTTCCGTATCCTTTAATTTCGCGAAATTGCTATTGTGTGTTGTTTCATCAGGTAAAGAACTTCCTTATTTTCCTTTAGATTTCCGAAAATCAGGAGGCTACTCCCAACTTATTACAGCCAGGGGTACGAGCGTCGGTGAAAAGCTATGACGAACCAGTTCGGTTCGCCTGGTTTTAAAAGCGATGTTAAACGAATGGCTCAATACTATTTGGCGTGCCAGCGGTCGAAGATTGTAAATATATTTCGGTCGGGAAAGCAAAAGAGTCGACTGCTAACGGTGGACAAGCAAAACGGATAATAACACGTGCTACGGCAAACGAAATATGCTCTAGATTAGGTCTGTTAGAGCGGGCATTCACTAATTCAAGGAAGCTGATTCAAATTTAACCGCAACGGGAAGTGTATCGGAAATCGTGGACACAGAAGCCAAATATATTCTCATTATGGTTAAGTTGAAGGAGGCTTTGTCAAGCGTTTCAAATACCGGTGTTACAATTCAGTCAGATCATGACGCGTAGCTGAACAGCAACACGATTTTCTGGCTAAATTTATCAATACACTATCGTCCTCACTAAACCAAAGTTTGTTGAATCGGAATCAGTCTTCCGAGGAGTCACACTCATCGCAAGGCTACCCCGATTACACTTGCCAAGATGTACATTCGATTAAAAGATTTATTTACCGCATCAGTACCTACCAAGCTGGTAGTGGAACTACCAAGCTGCATGGTCAAAAATTTATCAGAGATATAAGAAAGTTACAATAACGCGTCAAAGGTCACTTTTAACGCAAGAGTCCAAGGTAAAATGACAATTGAAATCGTGTCTAACTACAATAATTCATTTAACTGCAACTAAATGCATTCACACTGCAACAGCATTAGCTACAATGTTACTACATCCCAATATGGTGGTTTGGCGTCTATTGGAAAGGGGGGGCCAAAGTTGAGTAGATGAATCTACCAGCTCCGTAACCTTCCAGTAGGGTGCGCATCACGTGAGCTGTTCTGGTCTTGTCATTAGGCAGCTGCATGATGGGTACAATTGTGTAAGGGGTAACCTGTTCACAATTCGCAAGTGTACGTGGTGCCTCCTCGTGGCAACCACTGGTAACTAAGGTCATTTGACACATTTCACACAGGCTAAAGTACGGCGTTAAAGGAGAAAACCTTGACAAAAAACCCTAATCTAAGGTGGAACAGCATATGGCGATGCTGACTCTGGATACCAGGCACCCTCCAGTTTTATTTAGCCTTCCTGTAGCTTAGCTGGGTGACCTACAGGCGATTTGCAATTCCCAGTAACTCGTAGGAGTAAAATCAAACGGAATACGGGGCAGGAGTAGGAATATACGGGAGTGGGACAACCCTCTCGAGGTCCTTGGGCTCCAATGCTACCGTCTTTCTAGCGGAACTACATGCTGTAGTAAACATCTAAGAGGGAGAGCGATAAGCCCAGATAGTATGTTTCACATACCGGGAGGCAGTATCGTCAGGTTCATTAAGAACGTGATTATTAACTGGACGGATAATTAAGCAGGGTCCAGCACAATAGATCTTTTAGGTCGCAGTGCGAAGTGGCTGATCGCCCGCATGGCCCTCCAATAATAATAATAATAATAATAATAATACATCCCAATATGGCCGACCTCAAATACAAAACGATGAAAAACTTGAGCACCTACAATTGATTGATCCGACATATTTTAAGAAGAAAACCATTGACATTCTCATCGGTGCTGACCAATTCTTTAGTATTATGAGACAAGGTCAATTAACTTTCTGGTTAGGCTCACTAATAGCCCAAGAGACTATTTTTATGTGGGTTGTTTGCGGTCAATCACAACGCCAAGATGATCGAACATTTACGTAGTGTTCATTTAACCGTAACGGAAGTGCCAACCTTAGATGTAACACTCAAAAAATTTTGGGAACATGATGAAACCATCTCAGAAATCATGAAACAAAAATGAACTTAAATGTGAGGAACATTTTAACACAATGACGAAACGCGATGGTTAAGGAAGGTTCATCGTGCAACATCCATTAAAGCCAATATTGCCATAGAACATAAAATGGCATCGAATCCTGTCTTTGGGTGATTGTGTCGCGAGTTTCTTCAAGAATACGAAGCAGTGAGGCATATGGTCAAATTATCGCATGAGAAAGTTAAGAGTTGTCTTCGACGGGTCATGTCGTTCTTCAAATTATCTGCCGATATCGAAAAGATGTACAGACAGATCCTGATTGAACCAAGCTAAACCAAATTTCAACGAATTTTGTGAAGAACATCTAAAGACCAAGCTCAAAACCGTTACGTATGGCACGTCAGCAGCAACGTTTTTTCCTACGAGAACATTGCTATTAGCGGCTGAAGATAATAAACTAGAATTTCCTAAGGATGCCAAGACAATGAAACAAAATTTTTACGTTGACGAACTTCTTGCTGGTGAGAATGACGAAAACAAAGCCACACAATTGAAACACGATTTATTATTCGTATTAAGTAAATATGGATTCGCATTAAGAAAATGGAAATCGAATTATCAACAGTTGGGAGAACATAATCCGTTTCATTTTCTGAAGATTCAAATCATACTCAAATATTGGGACTACTATTAGCTGCACCAAAAGAAATATCCTGTCAATCATTTCCCGAATATTCGATCTGTTGGGTTAATTATCGCCTTTTGTGATAAAGACAAAGTTGTCAATGCAACATTTATGGCTAGCTAAAACTTGTAACCAACGTTTCTCAATCGTTCGATTTCATTACAATCCGTATATACCTTTGAACTGACTCAAAAGTGGTTCTGTCATGGCTAAAGTTCCAAACTGTACAGCTGAAATAAACAATGGCTATTTATGCGCAATATACCATGGTATAATTTGATGGAATTTAAGAAGACAAATGAAGAGAGCGACATCTTAATGTGATCCATGTCCACATAAAGATTTTAGCATAATCGATGGAATGGTAGAAACGATTTTAAAATGGACGAAGCTAGTAAGATTAATTTCTATCATCCTAAGATGTAAGTTTAATCTTTGAAACCCCAAATCTAAGAAAATCGGAAGATTAACTATAGAAGAACTGTTGAATTGAGAACATTTCTTATATCCGTTTAAAAGAGATAGATATGTTATGTATATATATCTGCGCTGTGCTTTTATTATTGTCATGAAGTTTATGCTTAACCTAAATATATAATCTTTGATTTTGTAACGTGTACAGTCGTGTTTTATTCTAATTGTATTCTCTCCGAACTAATTATATCCCAACAGGTTATGGGCCCAGAGAAACACGTTTTAATATATAATTAGTTAAGCAGATAATTTTTTAAACCCATGGCAAACAATTATATTCCTTCAATAGAAAAATTGAAAGGCAGAGAAAATTATAACACGTGGTAATTCGCAGTCAAAACGTACTTGGAACATGAGGACCTATGGCAATACTTTTTAATTTTTGTTGAATGTTAATTAATTCTTGTAATTTCTAAATATGCTACCGGCCTTACGACACTTTTAAATGTGTTTTTTATTAACACGTAGAAACATTTTAGTATTTACGAACGGTAATTCAACGAAAACCGGCTAATAGACAGAATTCTATTTATTTAATTTTTAATTTAATATGTTCCGAAGATTGTAAGAGAATTCAATCCAGTTTCGAACTGATGAGCTGATGAAAATTGTAATTGAATTTATCTGTATTAGTACGATTCGCTAGTACATAAAGCACAAGACATTCTGTATATATAGAATGTAAATTGTGGTATAGTCAGTCCAGTCGCCGCGGCCTGATGAGAGGATTGATTTTTTCATAATCATAAGCTCATCAGTTCGAAACTGGATTGAATTCTCTTACAATCTTCGGAACATATTAAATTATGGCAATACGTCCTGAAAAAGTAGATGATACTAAAGTACAAAAAGATATTTTAGCAAAATCAAAAATTATTTTGCTTGTTGACCCGGTGAACTATGTTCATATTACTGAAGCAAAAAATGCAAAAGAAGTTTGGGATAAACTTAAACAAACTTTCGAAGATTCTGGATTAACACGCAAGGTTAGTGTTACGATGAAAACCAAAATTAATTTTCAATACTGTTTTTATTGTTGAATTGAATTATATACAGTCCACATTTAGGTTCTACAAAATCTGAGTTATCGACTCTATTTCTAAAGTCACGTAAAAAGTGAATAAATTAATACGTGAGTTTTCTTTTTTGTGTATTCGAGTCAGTTCTATGTAAAAACCTTCAAACGAAATACATACATGTAATTAAAATAAAAATAAAAAGTGAGTTTCAATTAACATAAAAATATATTAATATTCGCGGGTTAGGTTAAGCTTAATAAGCCCTAAATCACACAAATACATTTTGGCCGCATCGAGCCGGATAAAATAATATTATCATACAACTTTGCGATAACCTACAATCACGTGTAAAATTACGAAACTAAGGTTAGGTTTGGTGAAAATCACAAACGCAGATTACACAAAACACACTGTCACCAAGCTGAGATAACACATCGACAATACAATGCCACAAGATATCGCAACGTTAATTAGAAGACGTGGTGTTCAAAAAGGACGCCTAACACATCACAAAACATTTCTCAATGCTAATGAGAAGAAAACCCGTGCTGAAATTGATATCCGAATCAAGCAAGTACAGGATTGTATTACGCAATACACTGCGATATTTGAGGAGTTATATGAACTATCCGAGTACGACGATGGACACGCGGACGAATTTGTTCAATTTGAAGAGGAGGCTACCGCATGTTTGGGTAAATACTACGAGATGTTAGAATCACTACCGAAGTGTTCTATTATTGAATCTGAAACAGAGGAAAGTGCGACGAGAGCGGTTAAAGATATCAAGGTAATCACATCCCGTCCAGTTGATCCTAAAATCAAGCATTTTTTGGGAAATTTTGAGGAATGGAGCGCATTTAAGGAAGTGTATATGGCATATATACACACTAAATCGTTCATGCCAAATATAGAAAAATACGTCCATCTTAGAGGTTATGTGCAAGGCGAGGCATTTGATTTGATTAAAAA
The DNA here is from genome assembly GCA_958295665.1 of Tipula vernalis. Taxonomy (NCBI): domain Eukaryota; kingdom Metazoa; phylum Arthropoda; class Insecta; order Diptera; family Tipulidae; genus Tipula; species Tipula vernalis. The sequence goes on from OY282559.1 coordinate 109,333,044, forward strand.
CATTGCATTCACGGATGCGGGATACGAACTCGCTTGGGAAGCTTTGTGCAATCGTTACGGTAACAAGCGGCGAACCGTATCACATCACATCGAGTCATTGCTTAAAATATCGAAAGCAAATAATAAGGTCACGTCTGGTAAGGAATTACAAACAGTGGTAGATGAATGCAACAATCACATTCTGTCCTTAAACGCACTCGACATTTCTACGCAAAACTGGGATTTACTTGTTATTGGAATGGTTCTGCCTCGGTTAGACGATGTTACTCGTGAATTGTGGGAGCGTGAAAGAATTAGCGGAGAATTACCAACATGGGTGGAAATGAGGACTTTCCTGAATTCGCGATGTCGAGTATTGGAGTCAATTTATACCAAACCAGCCGTTTCTCATAATACAGCAGGGAGAGACAATTCTAAATCAAACACAATGAAGCAAGAGTCACGTCGGATGTCCAGCAGAAGTTTTGTTACCAACGCATCACAAGTCGCGAAAATTCAATGTTACATATGCAACAAAACCGACCACTTTTCATCAGCGTGTCCGGATTATCTTCCACTATCCGACAACGACAAATTTGCGAAGATACAAGCTCTTCGTTTATGCTTAAACTGTTTACGCAAAGGTCATATAGCTAAGGAGTGTCGAGCAATGAAGTGTAAAAGGTGCCAAAGAACGCATAATACATCATTGCACGAATTTTACCAAACGCAATCAACAACCTCAACAGTTACAAACACCGCCATGCAACCGTTCTTAAAGTCACAAATCACCGAAGCGACAAGCAACACGATTCAAGTACAGTCGAAAGATCCATTGAGTCAAAATTTTCACATTGCCTCTGTCGATAAAACAGTATTGCTTTCAACAGCACAAATTTACATCACTGGTGCCGATAACCAGGTTCATTTGTGTCGTGCACTACTCGATTCGGCGTCAGAAAACAACTTTATTACTGATGAACTATCGAGGAAACTTGGGCTGGTTAAAAAACAACATCATCATAACGTCTGGACATCATCTGGTATTGATACAATTTTGGTGAAAACAAAGCATAAAGTAGCGGCAACAGTTAAATCTCGAATCAACAACTATAGTATCAATATGGAATTTTTAGTTATACCAAAAATTACCGACCAGTTGCCAAAACATCGCATACGTCTAGAAAAGATTAAAATACCGCATGATATACAACTCGCTGACCCGACATTTAATGTACCATCGCCAATTCATATTTTGATTGGTGCTCAATACTTCTTTAATCTTCTTAAGCAGCAGCGGATAAAAATAGCGGAAGATTTACCAGCATTGCACGCAACTGAATTTGGGTACATAATTGCCGGTACAGTCGATCAGGAGTCCAGTGATAGTATGAATTTTGCGCTTATGTCATCAACGCACAACCCCGACGACGATCTTCATAGTTTGGTTTCAAAATTTTGGAGTTTAGACAAGGTTACTACAAAAACACATTTATCCGAAGAACAAGCCAAGTGTCAAAATCATTTTGTTGACACGCACATACGCAATTGTAATGGAAGATACGTCGTAAAGTTGCCATTTCGCAAGAACGTCCAAGAACTTGGTGATTCGAAGAATATGGCACTGAATAGATTTCTGTCTGTTGAAAGAAGATTACAACGGAATGAGGATATGAAACGTGAATACGCTAAATTCATCGAAGAATATGTGTCTTTGGGTCATATGTACAAGGTGCCAGACGATAATTCATTTGGGTACTACTTGCCACACCACTGCGTTATCAAGCCAAGCAGCACGACCACGAAGGTGAGGGTGGTTTTCGACGCGTCTGCAAATACTACATCGGGGCTTTCCCTCAACGACATTTTGCTCGATGGACCTAGGACGCAAGATGATTTACTCAACATCATTATACGATTTCGGATTCCAAAGTACGTCTTCTCGGGCGATATCGAGAAGATGTACAGGCAAGTTGAAGTTGCTACCGAGGAAAGGAGATTTCAGAGAATTTTGTATCGAGACTCACCACACACACCAATCGCAACCTACGAACTCGCTACAGTGACATACGGCGTTAAACCAGCAGCATATCTCGCAACAGTCGTCCTCATGCAAATCGGCATTGATGAAGGAGATAAGTTTCCTTTAGGGGCGAAAGCATTACGCGATTTTTACGTGGACGACGTTATGACAGGTAATGAGGACATCGAGTCTCTCATCGAAACGAAAAATCAACTATGTGAGCTGTTGGCCAAGGGTGGAATGCGACTAAGAAAGTTTGTATCAAACTCGTCACGATTTTTGAGTACTATTTCGGCCGAAGACAGAGAGATCGAATCCGATTTGGATCAATTGAATCCAAATACATGTATCCAAGCTTTGGGACTCAAGTGGGATCCGTCAAACGATAAGCTTATGTTTTCGTTCCATAACTTTTGCGACAATAAGCCTGCGACAAAACGTGAAATACTTTCCATTGTTGCTGGTATATTCGATCCACTCGGTCTCGCATCACCAGTCGTTATCAGAGCAAAAACATTCTTGCAAAAACTATGGCTTCAGCAAGTTTCATGGGATCAGACGCTGACGCCAGATTTACTCGATCAATTTCACGAATTTTTGATTGATGTTTCATCGATTCACTCAATCAGCATAGACAGATGTATCATATCGAAACAAGCACAAACGCACGAACTGCATGGTTTCGCGGATGCAAGTCAAGTAGCTTACGGTGCTTGCATTTATATTCGAACCATCGATCACAACGATAACATTACAGTCAATTTATTGTGTGCCAAAAGCCGAGTTGCACCTTTAAAGCATCATACCATCCCACGGCTTGAATTGTGTGGAGCACTCTTGCTTAGTCGACTCTACGACAAAGTAATCAACGTCCTGGACCTCAAATTCGACAAAATATGCTTGTGGTTAGATTCGACTATAGTGTTGGCATGGATTAAGACACCTTCATATCAGTTACAGTCAGTCAAGTAAGAGCGTGGTCGTCATTACCGACAGGTAATGAAAGATTTCGCTCTAATTCCTTTGCGAGCCGATAGAGGGAAGCTTTGTCCTTGATGCATTGTCAACAAAGATTCAGTTGTCGTTGATCTTTTGAAAGAGAATCACGTTAAGCGCCATGAGTGCTAAATACGCGTCGCGCTACGAGGCTGTGTTCCTTTGCACCCACCCGAAAGGTCCCAAAATGTCGCAATCAGCGGCTGCTAAATATATCAGAAAGTCGAAGGCATTTGTACATAAGTGGGTACAGCGATATAAAGTGGCTAAAAATGTCGATGATTTACCAGAACGTGGCTCGATAGGAAAAGTGGACAAAAAAGATGAAAAAAGAATAGTGAATCTGTTTTCGCGGAATCCTGGTTTAACACTGCGGCAAGGACAAGCAAAATTAAAGGCAAAAGGTTTAGATATATCCTACGAAACTATCCGAACCCATCTCCGTACTCATGACCTGAAATGGCGCAACACAATGAAGAAGCCTCTGTTGACTGGAAAACATGTGAAAAAGCGATTCGCTTGGGCGCATGAGAATATCGATAGAGATTTTGAAAATGTCATTTTTACTGATGAATGTTCTGTATGGGCACGTTGTGTCCTCACGCGAGCCTGGTCAACTTCCACCAATAGGCTTGTTCAGCGGACCGTAAAACACGGAATAAAGGTGCATCTTTGGGGCTGCTTCTCAAAGCAGGGATTCGGCACTTTGTACCTCTTTACCGACAACCTAAATGCCGAAAAAATGATTAAAATCTACAAAAAGGCTTTACTGCCATCTGCCAAACGTTGGTTCATCAGCAAAAATGAAGATTGGATTCTGCAAGAGGACAACGATCCTAAACACCTCAGCAAGCTCTGTACTGAGTGGAAGACTCAATCTGGCATCGTTACATTGGATTGGCCGTCGCAGTCGCCTGATGCAAACCCTATTGAAAATGTGTGGGCATATATTAAACAGAAACTTCGTGGAAGACGCACACACACTTTGAAGCAGCTATCTTGCGATCTGGAGATCGTTGCCACTAGAATACGCCGTCAAATTAGTAGAAAGCATGCCTCGGAGATGTCAGGCAATTATCGACGCCGATGGTGACTGGACACAATATTAACCGAATTGCATCATCGTTTGTAATGTGTACAATATATTTATAAATATGAAAGTTTCACCAAATAAATTTTTTTATAAATTAACCCGACCACGCTCTTACTTGACTGACTGTAAAGGAATTTGTTGCGTCACGTATATCCGAGATACAAGAACTCACAAAGGGGATAAGTTGGTACCACGTTGATACTAAAGAAAATATTGCCGATATCATCTCACGTGGATGCTCACTCCGGAGTTTGGCATTCGACAATAACTGGTGGCATGGACCAAATTTTTTGATGACATCATTCGACTATAACCATTATGTACCGAACGTATCGAATGTCGAGGTAATTGAACGAAAACAGCAACAGATTGTGCTCACAACGCAATCAAGATACAATGCCATCGGTGAATTAATACTTCGGCATAGCTCATATCTAAAATTAATACGAATTGTTGTTAGATATTGCGTCAGGTTTATTAATCAAATTATCAAAACTCGCAACATCAAGTTTCCGGGCAAAAAGCAAATTTCATCATTCATCGAAAAGAGTACAGCTCTTTTCATACTTGTTCACGTTGTTCAAAGAGATTCGTTTGCCGAGGAAATTAAAGCGTTACGGTCGAAAAAACAAATTTTGCGATCGAGTAGTTTGAAATCGCTTACACCATTCATGGATTCCTTTGGGATCATACGCGTTGGCGGTCGCATCAATCGGAGTAACTTACCATATGAGCAGTGTCATCAAATACTATTACCGCATGCGCATCCATTCACTGACATCATGTTTCGATATTATCACAGTATTGGCTTGCATTGTGGAGCACAATCACTGCTATATCATACGCGACAAACATTTTGGACCATCAAAGGCAAATTAACTGCGAAACGAGCCATAGCAAATTGCGTTACATGCACTCGGCAAAATCCAATGCCATCTCAACAGATTATGGGCGAGCTACCAGCAGACCGAGTGACACCTCACAAAGCATTCACGGTAGTCGGAGTTGATTACTGTGGTCCGTTTATGACTAGAGTTCCAGGTACACGCGCAAAGACCACGTTGAAATCCTACATTGGAGTTTTTGTTTGTTTCAGCACAAAGGCAATCCACCTCGAGGTCATCAGCGACCTGACAACAGAGGGATTCATAGCAGCGTTACATCGGTTTATTGCCAGAAGAGGGAAGCCAATATCGATACATAGCGATAATGGGACTAATTTTGTTGGTTCCTGTAATTATTTAAAATCACTCGAGTTATTTTTCAATTCCGATGATCACCGAACGGCAATCGAGAATTTTAGTGATGATCATAGTATGCATGGCATTTTATACCACCGCGCTCACCTCATCATGGAGGTTTATGGGAGGCAGGAGTCAAAGCCGTAAAGCACCACCTGCGACACGTAACGAACGAGCATCCTCTGTCATTTGAAGAACTTTCAACTTTAGCAGCTCGTATAGAAGGATGCCTAAACAGTCGACCACTCAGCGTTCTCTCTGATGACCCCAATGACCCGCAGCCGCTGACGCCTGCACATTTTTTAATCGGAAGTGCACTCACACCAATTCACGAGCCAGACATAACACCGAGAAGTATCAATCGACTCCAGAGATGGGACCAGATTCAGCATATGACTCAATCATTCTGGAAAAAATGGTCCATTGAATATTTGCAATCATTACAAAAACGAACAAAATGGAAGTCAGAAATACCAAACCTGCAAGTGGGTCAAGTCGTTCTCATCCATCCTGAGCGAAGTTTTCCAGCCAAATGGATTCTTGAGCTGATCACAGATGTCACTTGTGGTAATGATGGGTTTGTCCGAGTCGTCACGGTGAAGATGAACTCTGGTATTTTCAAACGTAGCATTCACAAAATATGTCCGCTTTTCAAGGAAAATCCACAAAATAATATCTGTTGAAACAAATTTAAATGTTTCAAAGAGGCGCGGCATGTTACGATGAAAACCAAAATTAATTTTCAATACTGTTTTTATTGTTGAATTGAATTATATACAGTCCACATTTAGGTTCTACAAAATCTGAGTTATCGACTCTATTTCTAAAGTCACGTAAAAAGTGAATAAATTAATACGTGCGTTTTCTTTTTTGTGTATTCGAGTCAGTTCTATGTAAAAACCTTCAAACGAAATACATACATGTAATTAAAATAAAAATAAAAAGTGAGTTTCAATTAACATAAAAATATATTAATATTCGCGGGTTAGGTTAAGCTTAATATGCCCTAAATCACACAAATACAGTTGGTCTTCTACGTGATTTAATTACAACAAAATTGGAAAAATGTGATACAATCGATCAATATGTTAACAAAATTATAATAACCGCTCATAAACTCACAAGTATTGGATTTGTGGTTTCCGATGAATGGATTGGCACATTTTTATTGGCAGGATTGTCGGACGAGTACCTATAGACCGATGATAATGGGGCTTGAAAATTCTGGTATCTCTATTACTGGTGATTCGATCAAAACCAAATTGATACAAGATGTGAAAGTTGAAAAAAAAGAATTCTAATGACGCCGCTTTATATGGAAAATTCAATAAAAAATACGAATTCAAAAAACGGAAACAATACCTCAAAGGGTCCGAGATGTTTCGGTTGTAATAATTTTGGACATATATCCAAAAACTGTCCCAACAAGAAGGATGATAAAACTCAACATGAGTCGAACCATCAGTATATAAATCGTCATCTAGCCAAAACAAGAAAAATTTAACCCGGATCAATAGTTGAAGCAGATGAATGGTACATTGATTCCGGTGCCTCATCACACATGACAGTACATGGTGAATGGTTGCAGAACATCAAAGTTCCTCCAAAAAGTGAAATTATTATAGCGAATAATGATCGTATTCAGATAGCCGCTGTAGGTGATGTACAATTTAATATATTTTCGGAAAACACTAATGATGTGGAACCTGTTTATGTTAAAAACATTCTACATGTTCCAAATTTATCGACGAATTTACTTTCTGTGAGCCAGATGTGTTCTAATGGCAAAAGAATAGTGTTTGATGTAGACGGTTATAAAATTTATAATGAAGACAGTGTGTTGGTCGCGACTGCTAAACTAGAGGATAATATGTATAAACTAAATCGTGCTCCGGATCAACTTGAAACAAAAATAAGTGTATGACAGCTAATAATCTTTATAATGAATGGATGTTATGACATCGCCGTTTAGGCCATATGAAATTTGATTACATGAGACAATTGCAGAACATTTCCCTTCCATTCTGTGATAAACAACTATCTGTTTATACTAAAAAGCTATGTGTAGTATGTTTAAAGGGTAAACAAGCTAAACAACCTTTTAAAAATACTGGAACTCGTGCAACAAAAGTGCTACAAATTGTACACTCCGATGTTTGTGGCCCGATGGAGATAGATTCTCGAAGTGATTCCAGATACTTTGTAACAATGATCGATGATTATACCAGAAAAACTTTTGTTTACTTTTTAAAATCAAAGAATGAAGTAAAAGAATCATTTTTGTATTTTAAGAATGCCGTTGAAAACGAAACAGGACAACGAATACAAATTCTACGAACTGATGGTGGCACTGAATATCAACCACTTGATAAATTACTGCGTGAATCTGGTATTCAACATCAAACAACCGTGCCATATACTCCTGAACAAAATGGCATAGCTGAACGACAAAACAGATCTATTGTGGAAAGAGCTCGTTGCTTGTTGTTTGATGCAAAGTTAAGGCATTACCCGATAAATTAGTTCCTGAAGAAGTTTGGTCTAATAAAAAACCAGATATGAAATTTCTAAGAATTTTTGGTTGCAAAGCTATGGCTCATGTACCCAGTCAAAAACGTAAGAAATGGGATGCCAAATCAACAGAATGTATTTTTGTGCCTGAAACACAAAAAATAATTCTTAGCCGAAATGTTGTTTTTATTGAGACTGATAATGACATTTTAACTCTCAATGGATGTAACGATGAAGCTGATCTCGATGCTAAAAAAGAATCAAAAATGGAATTCTTTATAAGACCTAAAGAAAATACGGTGCAAGTGGGAGTTAATGAACTTAAAGATGACAATTCTCAGATTTGTTTGAATGAGAATCTGAGTCAGATTATCAATGAAGATGATTGTTGTGAAACTGTCTCAAGCTGAAAGTGATTTCTATGGTTTTTCAGATGAAGAAGAACAGAATGTAAATGTCCAAGCTGTCGTAAAGAATTCAAAACAACGACATTCATCAAGAAAAACTGAGTTACCAAAGAAATTTGATAATTTTGTTATGAAGGCAAATACAAGTGAATTATCTGATCATTTGACCAAACAAGAAGCATTAAGTCGATTAGACGAAAAATTCTGGAGAGAAGCCATGAAAAGTGAATATGACTCTCTAATCGAAAATGAAACATGGACATTAGTGAATATACCTTCAGATCGAAAAGCAATTGATTGCAAGTGAGTTTTTAAAACCAAAATTGACGCTTCTGGTAAACTACGTTACAAAGCACGGCTTGTAATCAAAGGATGTGCTCAAACAAAGGGATAGATTACAGTGAAACATATGGTATTCACCAGTGGTTCGATACACATCCATACGTTATCTAATGGCATTGGCTTCTAAATTCGATCTTGACATTGATCACATGAATGCAGTCACTGCATTTTTACAAGGAGATTTAAATGAAGATATTTACATGTTACAACCCTTTGGCTATGGTAATGGCACAAAAGTTTGTAAATTAAAAAAGGCTCTTTACGGATTGAAGCAAGCCAGCAGAGTATGGAATATTAAATTGGACAAAGTTTTAACCAATATCGGGTTTAAACGATCAAAAGTAGATCCATGTATTTATTATAATATAGAAAAATCAAAAATGATATTTTTAGCAGTTTATATGTGGATGATTTGCTGCTATTTAGTAATTGTGCCGAAATTAAAGATAAAGTTAAAATAGAACTTAATAATCGTTTCAAGATGAAAGATTTCGGTGAAGCTAAATCCTGTTTAGGAATAAATATCACACGTGATCGTGAAAAGCATAAAATTTTGATAGATCAAGAAAAATACCTTAATGAAGTTTTAATCAGATTCAACATGTCCAATTGTAATCCTGTATCTACTCCTTGTGATATAAATTTGAAACTGTCGAAAGAAATGTGTCCGAAAAACACAAGTGAAATCAATGAAATGGAGTGTGCGCCATATCAACAAGCTGTTGGGAGTATTTTGTATGCTGCTCAAGGTACCAGACCTGATATTGCGTATGCAGTTAGTATAGTGAGCCGTTTTAACAATAATCCTGGTAGACAACATTGGAATGCTGTTAAGAGAATTCTGCGGTATTTGAAGGGAACGTCCAGCATGAAACTTGAATTCTCAAAATATGGAAATTCAGATCTCATGGGATATTTTGATGCTGATTGGCCTGGTGACATTGATGAAAGGCGGTCAGTTACTGGTTACGTATTCATGATGCAGGGTGGCCCACTTTCATGGAATAGTAAAAAACAACCAACTGTAGCCCTATCCACAACCGAAGTCGAGTACATGGCCCTCTCTGCTGCAACACAAGAAGCTATGTGGCTTAAAAATTTTGAAAATGAATTTAAATTTGGGAAACCGAAATCGGCCCTCGATCTTGCTGCAACTAATGGTTATCATGCACGGACTAAGCACATAGACATTAGACATCATTACGTGAATGCTTAACCTAAATATATAATCTTTGATTTTGTAACGTGTACAGTCGTGTTTTATTCTAATTGTATTCTCTCCGAACTAATTATATCCCAACAGTAACTCACACTTAACATAAGAGGAAATGTTTTCGGTATTGGCGCAGATTGAGTGTATACTCAACTCCCGACCACTGTGCCACATAAACAACGAAGATCCGTCCAAAATAGATACACTCCTACACATTTTTTACACATGGGGACAAGCTCGTTGAAATCCGATACCAATTATACGGATACACCAATTTCGAGTCTGACACGATGGGATCATATTCAACAATTGGTTCAGTCATATTGGAAGCAATACTTAAGAGATTATTTGCTCACATTACGGCAAAGGATAACCGCCAAATTAAAAAAAACGCAATCTTCGAATCAATGATCATATTTGACTAAACAGGAACGAAAATTTTTTCATTTTGAAAATCAAAGATAAAATCAGCAACGGTAAAGATGACTCAATTGACACATCTCCAACTGTCGACAAGGCAAATTCCGTCTTTGTTTTGTCGGCGGAGAAATAGCACAATAAGTCGCGCCCGACAAGCGTCCAATTTAATCTTCAACCACAATCTTAGTCAAAGCAAGGTAAACCAAGAGGTCTACAAAACAGCAATAAATCGTGTTTGAACACAGCAGTGGCAACCAACTTCTTTTCAAAGCTATCAGTGACGGTATCGTTCATCAGTGATTCACTGGTATGCGGCTGATGTGACCTTCGACCTACTTACGTCGTCTGCCACAGTATAATTGTTAAAACTGTTGGATATTATTTAAAACCAGGTTGTGTAATATTTTCTATTTGATATTTATTATTATTATAATTATTATGATTATAGAATGATGTGCACACACGTTTCTTGTCATTCCACTTTAAAAAAAAATAGTAGAATAACAAGAAGATTCAATCCACCCTATTGGTGAACATCATAACTAATTAATGTTTTGATAGTGCGATATTTTTATTTCTATCTTGACACTCCCACTAAATGAGTAACTATCAAAAATCGCAACAAGTAAAAAAAACTAATTCACTTAATATTTTCTTATTCATTTGCTTTGATGAATAATGAACGTCGTAGATTTTTAAATCGTTCCGGTAGTAATGGTTTGGTGAGTATGTCAGCAAGTTGCTCTTCAGTGCATTTGTACTGAATGTTAATTTCATCATTTTCTAGTTTTTCTCGAATGAAATGATATCGCACATCTATGTGCTTTGTCCTCTTATGAAATTCAGTATTATGGTCCATGGATGAGACGTATAGCACTTTGGTTGTCCACAAATATTACTGACGGTTCAGTCACAGGATTATCGATATCCTGTAGTAATTGGCGTAACCAAATAACTTCTTTTGTAGCTTCTGATGCTGCCATGTATTCGGATTCAGTTGTGGAAAGCGCTACCGTACGTGGTCGTTTACTTGACCATGTAATTGGTCCATTGTTGATGGTAAAGATGTAGCCTGTAGTTGATCGTCGAGTATCCAGATCGTTCGCAAAGTCTGAATCAGAATATCCAACTAAGTCTACGGATGTGCTTTGAGTACGTTTGTATAAAATCCCGTGATCCGATGTTCCAATGAGGTATTTAATTATTCTCTTTACAGCATTCCAATGTGAGTTCGTATGTTTATTCAAAAATCTGCTCACGACTCCCACTGCATATGAAATGTCTGGCCGACTTACTGTTGCTGCAAATATTAATGAGCCAACAGCCTCGCGATACGGAACTGCGATCTCCCCTTTTTCGCTGTCATCACTTGAACTCAAATGTGCATGTGAATCGGCTGGAACACTTATGGGTTTTGCTGTGTCATGATTGAATCTTTTGATGATGTTTTTAATATAGCTCGTTTGGTGAATAAATATCGTTCGTTCTAAACGGTTTCTTTCAATCTGCATGCCAACAAAGCAGTCCGGATGATCAAATTTAATTTCGAATGAATCCTTTAAATGATTCAGTACAACATGCAATGCTTCTCCTGTTTCTGCAATCACCAAGCCATCATCGACGTATAGTGCCAATAGCACTTTTTCGTTTTTGTTGAAGTATCCTCTGTATACACATTTGTCCGCATTGCTTTGGACAAATCCGAATTCATTCAAAAAGTTATGAAACTTTTTATTCCAACAGTAGGATGCCTGTTTTAATCCGTATAGTGATTTGGAAAGTTTGCACACTTTGTTTGCTTCAATTTCAAATCCTTTTGGTGGCTTGATGTAAATTTCCTCTTGAAGGTCACCATATAAAAATGCAGTTTTAATTTCAAATTGCATTATTTCAAAATCGTTTTGTGCTACCATGGCGAGCAACAATCTTATCGAATCAAATCGAATGGTTGGCGCGAATGTCTCATTATAATCAACGCCCTCTTTCTGAGCAAATCCTTTTGCACATAATCGAGATTTATATCTAGATATTTCTCCATTTGGATGGTGTTTGAGTCTAAATACCCATCTAGATCCTATTGTTCGCTTACCAGACGGTAATGTAACAATACTCCAAGTGTTGTTCTTTTCTAATGCCTCCAATTCCTCATTGATAGATTTGGACCACTGTTCTGCTTCTGGACTGGCCATAGCTTCTTCATATGTTTGAGGAATTTTAATATCAACCATATTTAGGTCATATCGTGCAGGTGGCTTAATATTTCTGCGATCACGTAATGCATGTGAATTGTGATCACTTGGCTTAAAATGTTCAATTTGACTTTTAATCAATTCACCTTCCATGTTTACTTCGTTTTGCAGGTTAATTTCTTCAGCCTCATCGATGTCAGGAATAACTTCATTGTTTTCTGAGTCGATTTAAGATATTTTTATTTGAACAGTATTTTGTCTTGGGAAGACCACAGATGCTGTTTCATTAAATATCACGTTTCTTGATATTTTAATCCTTCTCGTTTCTGTGTCGTAAAGACGATAGTTTTTGGAATTTCCATCATATCCAACAAACATTAATTTCGTACTTTTAGGTGCCAGTTTGTTTCGTAGTTCTTTCGGCACATGCATATATGCATCACAACCAAAAGTCTTGATGTGATCAAATTCAGCCTTTTTGCCGGTCCATTTCTCATATGGTGAGGAATTCGGTGACTGCGTATTTGGGGTTCTGTTTAGAATGTAAACAGCGGTGTTAACGGCTTCTGCCCATAAATAAGTTGGCAGATATTTGTGTATAACATGGAACGAGCACATTCAACAATGGTTCGCATGTCCCTTTCTGCTTTTCCATTTTGCTCTGGGGTATATGGAGCAGTTGTTTCTAGAATGATACCGGTTTCCTTTAGGTACTCATTGAAATCTCTGTTGCAATATTCTTTGCCATTATCGATGTGTAGAACTTTGGGATGTTCGCCAAACTTATTTTTCGCCAAGTTGACGAATTCCTTAAAACAGGTCAATGCATCTGATTTGTGTTTTATGTAAAATATAACACGATATCCAGAACAATCATCTTTGAATAAGATGAAGTAATTCGCACCTTGAATTGATGATGTCGACATAGGTCCACAAATGTCACTATGAATAAACTCTCCTGGTTTTGTTTCTCGATTTACCTTTGTCTTAAATGGTAGCTTATGCTGTTTACCATATGTACATGCCTCACAAAAGAAATTTTTAATGTTGGAGACGTCAATGTTTTTGATTGATCCACTTGTCACTAATCCCAGTAGTGTTTTGTTACTTATGTGACCAAGTCTCTCATGCCACATCTTTAAATTATCTACAGCATTTGAATGGGCAGTATTAGCTTCCGAGTTGATCATTGTTCGAAAGTGTAGTTTGTAGAGATTATTAGGTTCCTTTATTGCAGTTGCAACTAATTTTGAATCGTTAAAAATTTCTGCGGTGCTGCCTGACTTGATTATTTTCATACCTTTTGAGGTAATGACGCCTTCCGAAAATAAATTTTTCTTCAGTCCCGGAATAAATAGTACGTTGGTTATTGTGGAATCATGCCAAGTTCCGGATAACAGCTTTTGAACGTTGACAGTTCCTTTTCCTTTCACCATTAGCTCTTGGTTATTTCCAAGTTTGACGGTCGTGTCGTCTTTAATTTCCTCAAATATGTGGAAGTATTCCAATTTATGAGTCATATGGGCGGATGCACCACTATCCATGATCCAGAATTCATTATCGTCAAATGTATTTAACATTGTATTATTGATATCGATCGTAAATGCTGAAACATTTGACTGGGTATTTTTCTCCTTACTTTCTGATGATTTTTCATTTCGTAATTTCCTTGGAGCTCGACAGACACTGGCAAAATGCCCCTTTTTCTGGCAATTGTAGCAGGTTACATTAGGCCGCTTACCCTTATTGTATTTCGGATGGTGTGAATTTGTATTTGGCTTACTCGACCCTCGGGTGGAAACTGATAATGCAGTTTCTGTATCTTCGTATGATGTCAGGCTCGCCTCTTCATCTAATAATCTTGCTGTGAGATTCGGTATGGTTTGCTTTGTTTCATCCATTGATAACCATGCTTGCCTCAAACTTCTATATTTGGTTGGAAGACTTCCTAGTATTTTTGTCATTATTGCAATGTCACTTAAGTTTTCACCTGTATCCTTTATTTGTTTTGCAAGATTTTCAACTTTCGCAATGTGTTGCGAGATCGAATCATTTAAATCCATTTTATATTGATGAAACCTTTCGTGTACCAGCATCTTATTTGTCTCACTTTTTTGCTCATATATTGAATTCAATTTGGTGAAAATTTCGTTCGATGATTCACAGTTTTCAATGAGCGTGATTTGGTGCAAATTCATTGCGGAAGTTAATGTGAACATTGCTATTGCATCTTGTTTTATCCAGTTTTGACGCTCATTTGCTTTGTCAATTTCGGGCATTACTTTAACGCTATTTGCAATATCATGCAATCCTTTTGCTTTGAGTGCACAAGTCATTTGAAATTTCCATTGCCTGTAGTTTCGTCCATCAAATTTCGTGATGCTCATAACATCAATTTTGTCATCAGCCATTATAACGTTCAATAATATTTTTAACTTCACAAAAAAATTATTATATATGTCGCGAACTTTATGCGATCATAAAAGATGGCTGCCAATTTATTTTCGATGGAGAAATTATTAATTACGAATTTAATTACACTGTTTATCGCTTATGATTTGTTACTGGCGATACCTGGGCCCATAACCTGTTGGATACTATTTAAAACCAGGTTGTGTAATATTTTCTATTTGATATTTATTATTATTATAATTATTATGATTATAGAATGATGTGCACACACGTTTCTTGTCATTCCACTTTAAAAAAAATAGTAGAATAAAAAGAAGATTCAATCCACCCTATTGGTGAACATCATAACTAATTAATGTTTTGATAGTGCGATATTTTTATTTCTATCTTGACAAAAACATTTTTGATGATTTTAATTAATAAATTCGACATAAGGATGTTATTCAAGTTTTGATTAGTTTTCGGTCGTTCCCGGTATAGTACTTACGTTTAGCTGCTTCGTTAAAATCTCGTTACAAAAATCTAAATCCCCTTCCTGATGACTTAACACGTAACATACAATTAAATTATATCCTAACAATGTCATAACACAAAGAACTTGTCTAATCCCATCTGATTTTGAACCAGCAATTAAATCACTCAATCCTGTTTGCTGCAAAATATAAAACATAATTAACGGGTTATAATATTTGTACAATGCGATACAATTACCTTATTTCCAGAAAAGCCAATAAATTCCAGTAACTTAATAACACGACCGGGCAATAATGATATCATTAAATTAAATGTCCCCATACCCATCTTAACACCACTTTCAAAATGTAAACGTGACTCTTCTGATTCCCATTGTCGTGAATTTAAAATATAATTACATTCTTTGTAACTATTGAAACACGTTCTAATTTTCATACCACCTTTTATTAAACTAGCCAACGTCTCATCTTCGATAAACGTTAGCATTGCTTTTAACAGCAGCGCTTCGGCACAACATAATTCAGCATGCGCTTCAACATCGGTATGCGTATCGTAATTTGATTTTTTAAAAGTTTTACCAATACTTTCGGTAATCGTGGAACGTTTTCGATGGGCATAACATACACTTTGACATAGTTTAAGTGCTTCTGATGCATCAGCAATATGGCTTGGATCAAATGTTAGCATTGCTTCAAGAAATGAAAAAACACAATTTCCCACCGAATGATACATGCTAGTTGAGGCACGCGGCCGTAATAAATTACGGGCATCTTCAAATTTATTATTAAAAAAATAATCGATAGCTACTTTTGCTTCGGCTAGTGCTTGATCCAAATCTATTGCGCCCGTTATCGATGGTACTGGTACAATTATGTCAGCATCGTACGCGTCTTGAAACTGAAAATACAATTTTTTTTGAAAATTAAATTAAAATTTCATTACAAAATATTTTTTGTTAAATCATAACATCGATTGCTCGTAAGCCATCAATATTGACACATAAGGCGATAAATGAAATTGTACACGGCTATTTAAACAGTGTTAGCATTTTTAATTTTACACGCATACCTCAAATTACACAATCAATTGATTAAATTAATTTTATGATAACGTGTAATATACACAAATAAGCAAGAACAAGTACATCAAGATAATAGAATAATATTAATTGTAAGTAAGTACATTCACTTTATGTAAATTATCAGCGATGCCAATTGAAATTCGTTTACTAATTCACATTTATTTCTTATTAAAAAGTTTTATTACTATGTAATATGATAATTAGGTGTCTAGACATTTTTCAGCCTCTTTATGTTACCTTAATCTGCGCTGCAAAAATTTTGGGTACCACAAAATTTTAAATTAGGTGCCTAACTGTCTATCAGTACCTCAATGAAAAGAATTAACGTTTTGATTCGTTATACAGTGGTAATTAAATTATAAACTAGCTAATCGCGAATTCGGAATTATGTAGGTAGATATTTTTTGCAGTCTGTCACAACACGATTATAATGCTTTCGGGATTACCGCGCTTCATATTTTGACTATCGTAATCTATAAGTTGTATAAACACGATAAACATAAAATACAGAAAAGAGACAGAAAAATTGAAATCGCAATCTGAGATTATTGCGATAATCTTTGTGTCTGTCAATGGTATTAGAATCGAGGAAATAGGGTATTTGTGCATTTTCATTATTTGTAACTCTCTCTATTCGGTGATTTTATCCGGCAGTTCGTAGAAACCATAACACCCACCGACTGCAACAACTATTCACCCCTATTATGATTGAAGAGTCGATCCACAATCGACACGACTCTGTACTGCGTTTTCGTTTTTTTATTTGATAAAAACAATACGAAAAAGGAAAAGGGGAAATTCCAATGTAATGGAAATTACATATTAAACGAAGTTTGATAAATTTGAATTGGCTTAATTTATTCTATTTTTCACCGGAGCGCTGATAAAACATTTACTATTGTTACATTTTCGCCTATAAAACAAAATACTTCAGTTAACACAAACGAATTTATTTATTTAACACGAAAAATTAATTCAACAGAATTTATTTACAATAATTCACAAAATCACTTTTTATTATTTTCGCCCAATTTAACTATTTAATTTTACTTTTCTCAATAATTCACTTTTTAATTCCTTTTTAATTTTCACTCTATCACTTCGTTCGCCTTTTTATATAGACAAGCCAAACTTCTAGAAATTTCATGACTTTTCCAGTAAGAATAGTCTGGAAACATTTAGAACAGTTTTATCATGGAAAATTCCATTTTAGTACAGTAAAACATTGAGCTATAAATTTAACTTATTCTACTACACCCTAGATGTCACTGTAGAACTAAAGCCTGTTCGTCCCGAACAGAACCCAAATCACCTCCTCTGTAGAGTGGCAGCCATTTTAAATGCACCACCTTTCGATGTCCCTTTCGTATCCGATAAACTATGTCGTTCATCCTTGTGATGACAGTGTAAGGTCCTTCCCATGCTGGTTGCAACTTCGGTGATAATCCCTTTTTCCGTTGCGGGTTGTGAAGCCATACTAATTGCTCTTCCTGGAAGGAAGTATCCGCATTTTTTCCCGTAAAAATTGAAAAATTTCATTAAGTTCTTCTTTCATCTGGTCTACGTAGTACTGTCCACATAAAGCTGCTGATGGAACAGCCCCAAACTTTAAATCTCCCGGAAATAGCTGGTGTCATTCCGGTTGTGTCATGTATTGCTGATCGATAGGCCATCAGAAACATCGGTATATGCCGATCCCAGTTGCGTTGATTTTTCTCAACGACCTTTGCTAGATATTCCTCCAATATGCCATTGAATCTTTCCACCATATACCATCAGACTGTGAATGCAAAGGCGTTTTCTCGTTTTATTTATACCGAGCATCTGGCATATTTCTTGAAATACCACCGATTCAAAATTCCTTCCTTGATCGGTATGAATCTCCATCGGCACTCCAAATCTGCTAATCCAGTTGTTGACCACAGCATCAGCTATTGTTGACGTCTCCTGATTGGGAATGGGGTATATCTCCGGTCAGAAGAATTATTGACGTATCTTGGACAGTGTTTTATTAATTCCTAGGTGGCCCCACTCGCTTCTTCATGATACTCGTTCAGGATTTCCGCAATCCGGCACTTTCGTATCACCAGCAACAATTGCTTCACTTTGCCATCCGCGATTTGGAAATCGTAGCTTTGAAGACGTTCGATCCAGCGTGCTACCTGTCCCTCTAGTTGCAACAGCCACCGTAAAGCGCCGTCATCTGTTCATAAATGGAATTTTTGGCCATAAAAATACTTATGGAAATGCTTGACACATTCCTCTACAGCCAACAATTCTTTTCGTGTCACGCAGTAATTACGCTCCGGTTTTAATAATGTTTTGGAGTAGTACGCAATAACTCGTTTCCCAGATGACCCGAATATTTTACTTCAGTTCTGAACAGCGTACACTTCTTTGGTCTTAACTTTAATCCGGCGGCCTGTATCCGAACCAAAACTTCTACCAAGTTCCTTAGATGCTCGTCGAAAGCCTTGTCCATGACGATGATGTCGTCCAGATATATTAGGCACGTGTTCCAATGGAATCCCTTCAACACGCGATCCATTAATCGTTTAAAAGTCGCAGGGGTATTACATAATCCGAACGGCATAACATTAAATTGCCAAAGCCCGTTACCTACACTGAACGCTGTTTTCTCGCGATCTTCCTCATGGAAGCCTGCCAATAGTCGCTTTGTAGATTAATGTCGATAATATTCGAGCACCCAATAACATGTCTAACATGTCATCGATCCTTGGCAGTGGGTAGCTATCTTTTTTCGTCACAGTATTGAGTTTTCCGTAATCAACGCAGAAACCCATGCTACCATCCTTCTTCTCGACCAAAACTACCGGTGAACTCCATGGGCTGTTAGATGGTTCGATTACTCCTGCTGCCTGCATATCTGTTACCATTCGATTGACTTCTTCTTGTTTTGCCAATGGTAACCGATGACGAATCGGCATCTCCGTTCGCGTATCAATTCAGTGCTTTACCATTGAAGTTCTTCCGTTATTATCCGATGTACTGAAGAATATGGACGTGTACCGTTTGAGTAGTTGATGTGCAGAATTTTCTGTGCCACGGTAAGATTTTCGGTCCATTTCTGCATAAGTTGTTCTACCATTTCTTTCTGCCCTTGCATGTCGGCTTTTCCAATCGGACTTTTCTGTTCACACTTTACCATCGTCGAAACCTCGTTACATTTGCCGAAGACTGTTCTTTTCTTGTTGGTTTTCGTCTTATCCGAGAGATTTAGGGTCCTAATTGGTACTCTATGGTCGTTGTCTGGTTTAACTAGGGTTTGCCGATTATAATTTTCTTGGCTCCGTTCTCCTCTTCGTTAGCTTCCACAACCCACAACCTGGGTGATCCTGGGTCTCCGAGTTCGGTGGCAGCTTCTCCCGATGATCAATAATAATTCGCCTGGTAGTTGCTTCTGCGCTGCTAGATTGAAGTGGCAACTCGATGTTATCGTAAGTTAAAAGTCCTTCCGTCCAACATCCACCACGAAGTCGTTTGTCCTCATGAAGTACATCCCCATAATGACTTCATCCACAATAACGGCAAACAGCTCTTCGTGTTGGAAAAGAGTTCTTCCGATCTTTATTTTCACGATCATTTTGTCTTTTATTATTGAACTACCTCCAGTTGCCGTTTGTAGCTTCAATCCATTAGCTGGTTCTATACCTCCGTAGATCAGATCTTGACTGACAATCGTGCAAATTGCTCCCGTATCCCGTTGTTAAACTGTCACCGTCTCTTGCTACTTTCGAAACGTGGATGGAGGTTATGGGGCAATCGGTTGCCGGAGTCAGGTTTTGCCCCTTTAAGTTGACTCTTTCAAGTTTAACAACTTCTTCGTCATTTGGCTCTCTTGTTTGACCACTTCCTGTGCTCCGCTTGGTCGTCGCTGCATAGAAGATTGTGATCTTCCCCGTTTTCTTCCTATTTCCCAGCAGTCCCGTGAGATATGACCGATTTTATCACACGCCCAACATTTAATTTTGCCGCTTCCGTCTCGGTATCTTGGCGCTGACCGCTCGGTGTTTATGCTGGTGTCGATTTCCACTCGGCTTATTTTCATTAACGGCTTGGTGATGGCTTGTGCAGTTTCATTTGTTAACGCATAAGCGATGGTTTCCGAGAAGGTGGTTTTAGGTGCCAACATAACCGCCTTGCGTGTCTCTGGATTTCGAATGCCGTCGATGAATGTGTCAATTTTAAGCCTTTTGGTAGCGGTTTTTCAATTCCAGGCGACAGATTTCACGCTTGTGGTCACTGCCGTACTTCCGATCCGGCCCCTTCATAATTTCGAGATTACTGTTACGCTCTTGTCCCGGAATAGTTTGTGAAGCCTCTGCTGCTCCACGTTTAAGGGCCACAATACGATGTTCATCGTTCCTATGATTTTGATTGGCCGCAGACTCAAATTGAAATTTGAAAATGACGAAAGATGTTGTTCCATCGAATGTTGGTGGCTTTAACTTAATCGAGTGAACGGTCTGAACCACTTGCGTCATTGATCCACTTGCCTTGCAATCAGATAATTCTTTCTCGAGACGTTGAACCTCTGCTTGTAATTTTTCTTCAACCTGTTGAACCTCCGTTTTGACAAGTTGAACTTCCGTTTGCATTTTCTCTATTTCGCTATGTACATTTGTAGACATTTCTTTAATTTTCTCGTCCATTTTCTTTTGACTTTCGGCAATTTCCGCCATCTGACGCTCTATAATTTGGTTTAACTGCTTAATTTCGCCCAACTCTTGTTTCATTTCGTGTTTAATTTCTTGGTTAGATTGATTTTGTTGTTCCAACTGTCGTTCTATTATTTGGTTCAAGCCATTAACTGTGGCAAATCGAAACTTCCAGATGGTAATTGTGTTTTTTCGACCAATGTTTTTCTTTAACCTTCTGTGTTCTCTACGGTTGCCGCATCCGTTACTTCCACGCCAAATCATGATGGTACGCTGCTGATGCAGTGACATACGGAAGTGTTTTTAACCAATACGTAGCTGGATGGTGATTACTGTTATTTCTCCATAGAATATTTCGGTACTGCTGATCTTCATGTTCAACCCAAACCTGCTGGTACATTTTCTCTATGTCACCACATTCGACGAACTGATGCTGTCGGAACTTTAATAATATTATGATAAGTGGTGGCTGCACGGTGGGTCCAACCATTAGAACATCGTTTAGCGATATACCCGTGGAGGACTTAGCAGAGGCGTCGAACAAGACTCTCAGCTTAGTCTTCGTGCTGCTTTCTTTCAACACTCCGTGATGTAGTATATAATATTTGCTTGGGTTGTCCTTTGTATGAACCCTTTCCATGTGTCCAAGCTCTTGATACTCTGCCATGAATGCTTTATACATGTTTGCAAACCCCTCATCACGTTCAAATTTCCTCTCCATTGCCTTCAATCGATTTAATGCTGCATGGTACGATGTTCCAAGTAAATTGCCTGGTTGTTTGAAAGGTAATTTGACAATGAACTTGTTGTCCTTGGCTTGCTTAATCGTTGCTTAAAATAACTCCCCGCGTTTTTGTTCTTCTGGTGTTCTTCTTGTAATTTTGGGCATCTCTTCTACTTCCCAGAATCTACGGAGTGAGTTATCTATGTCTAGAAAGATATTAAAATTTGATATATCTATATTTATTGGTTTCGTATCTACACTTTTGCCGGCCACAATCCAACCAAAAGTGGTACGAACTGCTGTTAATCTATTCTCTAATAATAGGTCAATTGTACCTCTCTTATTAAATTTTGGATCAGCTAACTCTAGCTCATTCAGCATTTGAATATCTCCTTTGCTTGTATTGTACTGGTTCGCTGTGACGGATACCTTCGGAATAATGTACGCCTGTGTCGTTAAGTTTGTTGCACCATCGACTGAAGCTATTGTTAGCTCTGTAGAACCCCTGGTTGTTCCCATACCCGTCTCTCCCAATCCTTTAACTAGAATTCGGGCATTTTCACGTTCCAGATTTAATTCTTTCACACACCTTTCAGATATAAAGGATGCCTGGGATGCGGAGTCCAATAATGCTCTATATATCTGGAACTACCCGGTACTGTTTTTGACTTTGACCAATGCGGTTGGTAGTATAGCATAAGAAGTTGCAGGGATAGTTACATACGTATTGGTCTCGGAAACATCGCTGGATTTGTTTTCTTCTTCATTAGTTGATAATTCAATATTGTGAACTTGAGCCTTCGCTGAGTGACCGAATTTCGACGCTTTATTTTCGTCTGATGAACCATGTAGTGATGTGTGATGCCTCCTTTGGCAGTACTGACACCTGGCTCTTGATCGACAATCTTGAACTCGATGTCCTCCATTTAAACAATTGAAGCATTTGTTGTTGGTTCGTGCTACTTCCGACCTTTGCTCCGAAGACATATTCTTATATGCATGGTATTCGTATATGCGATGTTCATCTGCTTTGCATATTGGACATTTACTAGTTGATCCTGTAGAAGTAGATACTTGATACGTACGTGCAACTGGTTGTCGACTAGGAATACCTTTCATTATAAAGCCTTTAAAGATTCAATCACGTCAATACGCTTACCCAGAAATGCGAGCAGCTCTTCAAACATAGGAAAATCTCTCTCTTCAAACATAGGAAAGCTGTCTCCTGTGCCCATAGCGATCTGGTTTCGTTGTCAAGCTTATTCAGTGCAATATAGATCAGCCACGGATCTCTCTTTTCGGCATCTGCATCTAACGCTTTTAGTCCTCTAATTGTTTCATCGAATGTATCCGTTAACTTTCTAATATTTGCAGAGTTTAGTTGCCATATATTTGGCTGTTCCATGTATGTTTTAATAAAAGCATTGACTGTGTAACGCTTCCTGTCGTATCTTTGTACCAGATTCTGGAACGCTTCATTATAATTGGAATCAGTTGGAACTTTTGTGCTGCAGTTAAATTTCCCCTTGCATGGATCGTGGAGCTATATATGTCAAAGAATGATTGCCACTCCCTATAATCACCCTGAAAAATTGGGATATTTAGTTAAGGTAAGCGAACTTCGATAGTATGCAGCTGCGATGTGTTCATTGAATTATCCAGTGGTGCTAGCTTAGGTTGAGCTAGACTACGCTTGCGTGATACAGCATTGAGACCTGCGAGAACCAAATAATAATTGTCTTCGAATTCGGATAAGTCTGATTCTGCTTTGTGGTCTAGGTCAAACTTCTCCCTTTCAATATTTTGGAATTCAATCAGTAATTTTTGTACTCTCTCTCGCTTAATAACAATGTCGTCTAGACTAGCTTGCTCCATATTGTTCTTCACGTATGTGACCAACTTCGTCATTGACCCTTTAATTATTGCTCTCTGCTTTCTCAAGCTATCCATCTTATTAACTCTTTAATTCACTTCATTGAGTTCAACCTTTAGCTAACGGCTCGATTGCTGAATCGAATAACGGCTCGAATTAAGTTGTACGATATCAACTTAAATTGGTATATTTGGCGCAATAATATTTATTTTAAATCACTTTAATTATGCGCTTAGCAATAATCACTGCTTTAATTAGGCACACACGACACTGTTCTAACTATAAATGGTTCTCTGTACTCACGACTACCGCTGTAATTAGTTGGTTCAAGGTGATCGCCTACTCCTCCATGTGCTCCTAGAATGGCGTAGCGTTGTATCGATGATCTCCGTTATAAATTTTCTTGATCCCAAATACCGCAAATTCCGTGTTGATTTATCGTTCCTTATTACTCCGCAGAATTAGCAATATTTGTCCCTGTTTCGGCGCCAATGTTCTTTCTGAATAAATATTGCTGGCAATTGCGTGCCTCTCCGTATTCAGAATATATGTTAGAATAAAAAAAAATACCTTTAAACTCGCAAGAAAATGTTTGAAAAAAAAGGCTTGATAGCTTGTTGAGTGTTCGCTTTTTAATGATTCACTACTTGCAATTTTATATACAAGAAGGTGTGGCTTAACTGGTTTTAAGCCGCCAAATTGTATTACAATATAATTCTTATCAACTATAGTGACATCTTTAATAAATGCTAGATGAAAAAGTATGATCGTACAAATGTACTAAACTCATTTCTTAACTAACTAGGCTAACTTCATTAATTTGATATTGACATTAGACGTCAAAAATATAAACATAAACAATTCGTGAAAGAAGATAAGTTACATAAATATAATAATTTAATGGTTTTTAATTATTTACTTTAATTTTAGGTTGTGTACTACTCTACATCAACATTCACTATGTTTGTTATTTATGGACAAATTTCTTACCAAACGATTCCTAAAATCCAAATACATACAAAAATGTTTTGTTAGAAAATACAAGACAGCAAAATTCAAAAATTCAGATCCAGCCGTTAGGAGAATAAAGAAGAAAGAAATAAAATTATTATAAACTATCGGTACACTTTCGCTTTCATGCCACCCACAAGCCACAACCGTCATACGACCTATCGTGGGGAGAATATGAATCTACCATATGCTATATGTTCATCGATATCGGTGTAAATCGCCCATGTAGCATATTATGCACCCAAAATCGGCCCTCTTTCTAATCGCCTGTACGCGCATTCACTATCATGTCTTGAACTGTAATACCTACACTGCACATTATATAGGAAATTTGGAGAATAACAATTACCACTTATACACTCGTTTCGGACATTTCTCGCTTTTGAAACTTCGGCCAACGTTCGGGAAAATGTCCTGGTTTTAGGAAGATATTCAGCAAAATGCCGGAGGAAAAATAATAATTTCAATACAATTTAAAAATTTTAATTAAGAAGCCGAACTCCAGCCTATATGATATGGCGCAAAAAAATTTTCACGGCGTGATTTAATCTATTTTAGATTACGAATTATTTAAACAATTGGCTTAACATCTCAGATATACAATTTCACTAAAATTCATCGATAAATGAGTGTGTTCGATTTAGTGCTCGAGACGGAGAAAATTACTCTGGATTGGCTGTGTATGGATAATTTTGGATTTATGGTATCGATCATAATACCAATCAAAAAAATGATAAAGGAACCTGAGGTTCAGGATGCTTCAGAGTTCCGTAAGAAAAATGCTTTGCATGCTAAGAAACTAGAGGAACAGTGC
Source organism: Tipula vernalis (assembly GCA_958295665.1). Classification (NCBI taxonomy): domain Eukaryota; kingdom Metazoa; phylum Arthropoda; class Insecta; order Diptera; family Tipulidae; genus Tipula; species Tipula vernalis. Next base: position 109,358,526 of record OY282559.1, read on the forward strand.
GATACAGGGTTCCACACTGACGAAGAAGAATTAAGAGAAGAAACTGACTGGATTCTTAAAAAGAACAGGAAGAAAAGACTTGCAAAAAAAGGAAGGTAGAATCTTACCCAGAAATTGTAGTTTCAAACCAAACTTCAAAATCAGGTGAATTAAATCAAAATCAGCCAAATATATCCGGATCAGGAAAACTAACCGACCAAAATTAAGGAAAAGGCACTACCACCAGTCAACATTATTGGTGTAACTGAATATGGTACTATTCAAACATTAATGAAATCGGTGACTACAAAAGAATATAGAGTTGTACCACTGAACAATTATATATGGAAAATCAATACAACAGATACAGCTGACAGATGAAGAACTACCACACACAAGCGCAATATAGAAGGCCGAAAAACTTACTCACAGATTGTACAACAGCGAGAAACAGTAATTAACAAGGAAGATGGCCAAAGCTTAATTCTTGAAGAAACTATAAGGAATATAGAAGCCTTAAACTTAACGCTACTAAAACAAGGAATAAGCCTTGATGTTATAAATATGCGGTTAAATCAGCAAGAAACAATGAATGAAATCACTTCCATGATGTACTAATCTATGAAAATGCAGAACACATTCAGAATCATCAATTGGAATGCAAGTGGGCTGTTGCAGCAAATCCCAGAGTTAGAAATTTTGAAAAGATAGGTATATGCCTAAGCGTTGCAGTGTAGTGACAATTGCTTGATGAATTGCAACATATGAAACATCAAAGCCGAGATTTATTCAAGAGCTACAAAACTCTATATGACTCCAAAATCAGTTTCAATATAATACAAATTTCTACCAGCTTTCATAGGGAACATGCATGGGTAATCCGTTGTCCTGTCTCATTTCAAACATCTTTATGAGTAATTTTGAAGAAAATATACAAGAGCAAAATGAGCTATCACGCGTTTGGGCTCGGTACATGGACGACGTGTTTAATGTCATAAACAGAGTTCATGTGAATAAAACTTTTGAAATACTCAACAATGTATGTACATATATCCTGCAATAAAGTTCACGAAAGAAAATCGAATACGACAAAAACTCGAAGATACATCCCTAACAATTCCTATTCAATACCATCACATAAGATGGCACCGTTTAACAGCATGAACTACAGAATGACCAAATTACCATAATCAGCTTCAAACTTCATAAAGGAATTGAATGAAATAAAATTAATAGCCAAATTAAATGAGTATAATCTGGCATTAATTGATAAATTAGTGGCGAAGCAGACGAGAAATATCTGAAAATAATAACAGAGGAGCCGAATAAGACCCTGTTAAAGTTAGCCGAAAGTTTCCAGACCTCCTTTAAGTTGGCCCACAAATTTCATTATTTCGAATTTGATTAATTATAATCGTTAGTTGGTCGTTTGTTGGTGTTTATTGGATTAGGTATAGAATTTGTTGGTAATTAGTTTGTTCATAATTGATGAAATAAAATTTGGTGTTAAGCCCATTTAGAAATATTTTCATATTTTTATAATTCTAAGGCTCTAGTTTTCTAGATAATCGTTTGTTGGTCATATTTTTCATAAATATAACATTTGTTTAACAGTATTTAAGAAAATAATTGCAAAAAACAGTTCCGAGAAATCCCTTGCCTCCGTCATTTTAGCCATATTTTATCGCGTCAGTATAGCTCAAATAATTATATTGAGCTACCATAGAAAGTTTTGAAAGCAGTGGTGGACAAAACGTCAAATCAAAAAAAAATCGTACATGCGATACATAATATGTATTATTATTAATAAATACATAATATTACATAAACACAGAATATTATTAATAAAATCAAAAAATGACAAAGCAAAAAAATTCGTAAGTGTTAGTCTGTTTTGATTTAATTATTTTCGGCTATCCTTAGTTCTCATCTTCATTTTGCAATCTGATTCACATCAATTTGTAAAGGAGATATTCGAAACATAATATTGTCTCAAGTCAAGACCAAACGTTTGTTATTCGTTTTCTAGATTCCTCCGCGTCTATAGTGGCACCTGAAGCAAATGGTAAAGGTAAAAATTATATATGTGCGCAAACCATTATGGCGTCATGCGGATTGTCTAGAGAAAAAGCGGTATATTTACATAGTAATGAGCTTCGTAGTAGTAGCTACTCATTTCTAGCGAAAAACAAAAGTTACCAATCGTCTATTTGCTAAGTGTATTAGGAATCTGCTGCGAGTTCCATATGATATATATAGTAGTGGCCAAGAGTACAAAGAGAGATTCTAAATTTAAAAGCGTTAATTAAAAAATTAGGTGGAAATTTAAAAACAAGGATACACTCCAGTGTAATGGCGATCATTTCGAACCAGGATGAGGTAAAAAAAATTTATTAAAGGTATGCGTGTTAGATATTTATGTTATAATATATTTTTTTCTGAAGTTAATAATAATCCAGATCCATTGAAACCCTTGGATACATCTTGTTTTTCCGATTCCGATTGGGCGATCGAAGTAAGTAAAATTATAATAATGGTGTAAGAATTCTTATATTTTCCATTAATTTTCGATTGCAGACATTATCCCGAATTCCTAAAGAAGCAGTGCACAAGATTTCAAGGCGTATTTACTACAAATCGTCAAAATCATCTAAGGTTACATTGAAATTAAAAATGATGGAGCTGTAGATCCCGATTCATAATAGAAAAATATTGCGTATATTTATGAAAAGAGTGGTGTAAAATACAATGCCATATTAACTAACTGATTTACAACTGGTAAAAATTCATATTATAAATTACATATTTTGGAAGCTGATCCAAGTAATAAGTATTGGCTATATGGGGTTAAACCATTATGGCGTCATGCGAATTGTTTAGAGAAAATGCGGGATATTTACTTCGAATTTGGTGATTAATTACCATTCATCATATAAGCAATTAAAAAACAAAGATCAAGCCATTGCTAAAAACACAATTAAAGCTCAAACTGCTTCTTGGAAAATAAAACGAGAAATAGAAGATGATGTTGACATCGCCAAAACGGTCGAGAAAGAGAAGTTTTTACAACGGTACCAGTTGCATCCACCGAAATTTGAGAATATTTCCCATTTTCGATTTTTATTTTAAAAAATAAAATAAATTTTATATTAGTTAAACACGTATATATATTTAGAAACAAATATAGAATAAGTTTAAAATAAATTAAAATGTCTTTCTTTTCGTAATAATTTTTTAATTTTTTTTTTTTTTTTTTTTTTTTTTTTTTTTTTAAATTATTACGAAAAGAAAGACATTTTAATTTATTTTTATTTGTTTCTAAATATATATATGTGTTTAACTAATATAAAATTTATTTTATTTTTTAAAATAAAAATCGAATATCCACGTAATAAGTCACGGCAAAAAGAAAGAAAAATGGCTAATCTCCATTTTTACTGTAATAAAAATAAAAATAAAAAAAAAATATTTCCCAGTTCGTTATCCATATATTATTTTTTTGCTACTTGTAAAAGTTAGCCCCATACAAATTTGGTGGTTCCACTTCTCCAATTCTCATTTCACTTTTCGCAATTTCTCGATGAAAATTAACAAACTTTTGCTTTTTAATTTTCACCCTCTTTTTTCCTTTTAGTTCCATTTAAAGAACGTTTTACTTCCCTAAACTCCCACACTTTTTACTTCTACAGTAGCATTCTATTTTAATAAAATGAGGTATCAAAAATGATTTTGAACATTTATACGGTAATACCACATGATGGCCGTGTAAGATCAGTTCCCATTGCACAAATGGAATAATTAAATTAAAAATCGAAATTTTAATTGTTTATAAGGTGTTAAAAGGCCATAAATAAATGCAGAATAATTTAATCGGGAAAATATCTCAATCTTCTTATGTAGCTAAAGGCGTTGGGGTTGCCAATAGAAAAATGATTTAAAAGCGTTAATTAACAAATTAAGTGGTCATTTAAAATCAAGGTTACAGCCCGGTGTAATGGCGATCCTTTAAAACCCGGATGAGGTAAAAAAATTATTAAAGGTAGGAGTGTTAGATATTTATGTTATAATATATTTTTTTACTGTAGTTCATAATAATCCAGATCCATTGACACTCTTGGATACATCTTGTGTTTGCGATTCCTATTGGGCGATCGAAGTAAACTTATAATGGTGTAAGAAATTTAATATATATTTTCCACTAACTGTTTTGCATTGCAGGCATTATCCCCATATATGTACTTCGATATACTTCTCAGAAAATCGACAATAACTCGAAGATACATCCCTATCAATTCCTATTTAACATCATCACATAAGATGGCAGCGTTTAACAGCTTGATCTACAGAATGATCAAATTACCATTGTCAGCTTAAAACTTCATAAAGGAATTAAATGAAATAAAACTAACAGCCAAATTGAATGGGAAGTCCGACATTAATTGATAAATTAGTGGCGAAGCAGACGAGAAATATCCGAAGGCAGTCGTTCACACCTTTTCACACTATAATAAAGGAGCCGAATAAGCGAGTAAGATTTAACGTCGAACCTTACGTCACTGATAAGTTCAAACAAATATTTAAAAAGGACAATATGGAATTGGTATTCAGTAATAAAAATAAAATGACAACTATCTTAGGGAACCCAAAAGATGAAATAGCAAAAATGAAAGTCAGGTATTTATAAAATAACTTGTGATGAGTGTAATGGGGTACGTTTGTATAGGCCAAACTAGAAGGAACATAGAAAAACGCTTTAAAGAACACTTGTCACACGTAAAATACAATAGACTAAATAAATCAGCATTTGCAGATTATGCAATTCAAAATAATCACCTAAACGTAAACATCAATAATCTTAAACTCGTTAAACAAATAAATAATCCAGCTGAATTAGATGATTACGAGAGTATGAACATAAAGAGGAACCAACACAAAGCAATAAATAATGATCTCGCCCCAATTATCTCGCAATTAGTCTGTTTGTAATTGTTTTTAAAATTGTTAAAAAACCTTGACTAGTAAATGCACGAACAGATATTTACGTATATATTTATTAGAAACTACATATGTCTTTACTCTTGTTCACTAACTTTACGTTATGAAAGGTGGTTCATCTAGCGTTTGCAACTTCAATTATCGGTTATTCCGAGTGTGGCAACACTTACGTCATCCGTGTTATGACAGAAAAATTAGTTTAATTTTTGACATTTACGAAATGGGTCGCTTTAAGCTTGAACAAAATTGTGAAATATTGAAAATTTACTTTCAAAGTGGTGAGTCTTCTACCCAAACTGTAAGAAATTTAAAGAAGAGAAAGTTTGTCTGCATTCGCTAAGTCAATGCGTTCTTACCTTATACGTAATGTATGAAGTTAGAATTGTATTTTTGTAGTTTGGTCATAGCCACCTGATGAGTAGACCGAACTTTTTGTTCGTGCGAGCTTTCCAGTACGAAACCAAACTACCAAAAAACTACTACAGAGAAAACTCTAGAAAAGTTTTCATTTTTTGATATTTCTACTTTTTTTGGTAGATATATTTATAAATGATTGGCCTCTTCATTTTTTCTGATTAACAAGTCGAAAATGTTGTGAATGCCATTATTGTTAATATATTTTGTCTATAAAAAGACGAAAGAAATTTAAGTGGAAAATTCAGTGAAAATGAAATACCTAGAAGGCAATTTGTGGATCAATTTGTGAAGCGAGTTCGTGAAACTGAATTGTTATTGGATAAACTGAGACTAATAAACTGAGAGTTGTTGCCATTGATAAGATAGGAGCCCGTACAATCGAAAATGTTCTGAAAAATTGGGTTGACAGAATAGGGTAGTATAAAACCAGCGGTGGAAGTCATTTGAATGAAATTGTGTTCTATAATTAATGGAAATGTAAACTCTTTCTAATAAAATAAAACCACTTTGAAAAATATTCATTCGACTTTGAATTTAAAGCCAAATTAAATTGCAAACATTAGATGGACCACCCGTTAAGGCCTTGCCCCATGCAAAACGGAAAACCGGCATTTAAAACCGTCAAACCCAATGTTGGGCTAAGTTGCTTCACTTTGCAATATGAAAATTATTGACAAAATAGTTCAAATCTATAAGTTCCACCCTTATTCGTAGAAAAATTTATTAAAATTGATTTAATTTCATTCAAAAAACCCCAATTTTATGTTTTGACGGACGTCAAGCAAAAATTCGTCCATCAAAATATAAAATGAGGGGTTTTTGAATAAAATTAAATCAATTTTAATAAAATTTTCTACGAATAAGGTGGAACTTATAGATTCGAACTGTTTTTTTAATAATTTTGATATTGAAAACCAAACAATTTTGTCAATAATTAGATTTAGCGGTTTGAAATGTCGGATAAAACTGATGAGATAATAATTAATGAATGTAATTTCTTTACAAAATCATTCGAATAAAGTTATTCCCCGGGAAAATAGGACCATTCAAGCAAGTGGAATTTAGTTGATCGGCTTAATGGAAAAACATTTTAAGCAGTTACTCCATACATTATCGGACCTTAGTTCAAATATCTAGCAGTAGGTGTTAACGGTCATTTCCAGACTAATTTGTTCCCCTTGATAAGGAGTAGCAGTTGGACTCGATAATTCAAAAAGTAGGTCAGCTACTTACTACCAGTACTATCGGAAACTGAATTCAAATCTCTGGCAAGGAGGGGTAAGGCCCATTTATCAGTTTCAACCAATATCTCAATTGGTACCTAAAGTTCCCTGAATAATTTATTCCCCTTGGTAGGGAGTAGTTTAGGGAGTTTAGGGAGTTTTTAGGGCTCAATGGACAGAGAAGTAGGTCAGCTCCTACGTGTACGATCGGAAAGTGAATTTAAATCTCTGGCAAGCCGTGCTAGGTACATTTATCAGTTTCAGACAAAATATTAATTGATACGTTAAGTTTCCAGAATAAATTATTCCCTAGGTAGGAAGGGGGGGGGGGTAGTTTTTGGCTCGATAGATGGAATAGAAGGTCAGTTGCTATGTGTACTGTCGGAAACTGAGTTCAAATCTCTGGTAAGGAGTGCTTAAGTGCCTCAGTACTCCTTGCCAGAGATTTAAATTCAGTTTCCGATAGTACACGTAGCAGCTGAACTACTTTTCCATCCATCGAGCCCAAAAACTATCCCCTATACTGGGAAATACGTTTTTCTGGAACTTTAGGTAATACTTGAGATTTTTACTGAAACTAATAAATGGGCTTCTCACACGTAGCAGCTGACCAACTTCTTAAACCATCGATCCCCAAAACTCCCTAAACCCCCTAAACTATTCCATAGCAAAGGGAATAAATTAGTTTTGGACTCTCTTTTTTATAAAGAAGCGACAATTGAGGTATCGTCAATATACAATTTTCTTTAACGAATGGCATTTATTAAGTAAATATAACTTGGCGCATTTTGTACGTGCATATTCGTTTTTCTGTAAATCTTATAGTTTTTGAGAAATTTGTGAGATTTAGCTGCCACTTGTGGTTGGCCGATTTACACTAAAATTCAATGGGATTTCCTAATTTTTGTAAAAAAAGCTTAAATATAACGTTACAATTCATTTAGATAGACCATCCGTGCGATACAAGAGAGGATACAAATATACAGACCGACAGACACCACTTCGAAACTTAATTTTTGGAACTCACCGATCTCCACAACAGATAAATCCGCAAAAATCTCAAGGTCGAAATTTTCTAAACTTTAATTTATTAACGTAAAAGTAAGTAAAACTGTGTTTGGAAGGATTCGGGGTACTCAGGTGAGTATACGATGTTCATAACTGGCAAACAGAAGAAAGCAAAATCCACATCCTCATTCCAATGTTTTACTTATTGGGCAACAACAAATCATTTCGCTTAATAAAATTACTTCAGGTTACAAATTATCTTATATAATTGTTCTTTATTAAAATTTTACTATCGTTACATTACATTTAATAATAATTATTGGTTTGTTTGGTTTAGTAATACGATAATTCAAAACGTAATCAACTGTAAATAAATCACTTGCAACAATTAAAACTCATGATTTTGAAATAAAATCTATTTTTGTTTTGTAATCTTAACTTTTCTTTGCAAGTTATTGAAACGATTATGTTTAGTGTATGAAATTGAACTTGAAATTGGATAAGTACACAAAAAGGTACAATGTACGAGTACGTGTTGACAAAATAAGAAAAGTGAATGAGATTTCGAAAAATGCATCGATAAATTCAAAAATTCATTGTTTTATAATTTTGCGTATCAGTATTTTTGTATTGTGCTAATCTGATATTGGTATAAGTACCTTGTACATACATACATACTTAAGGTCAGATAAATGGTTGCTATTTTATTGATTTTGTGTTTTGGTTGTGACAATCTTAATAACAACTTAAGTATATTATAAAATCCAATAATACGAGTCTAAAAGTTATACCGAAGATATTAAAGTGTGTAGAGCTATCGACCAGTATTTAGATACGATACAATAATAAAAAAAACTTCCATTCTATTGTTATGCAATATGTACGAATATATGCAGATTATGACTAAATGCATAAAATAAACGAGGTATCTAGAATTCTTGGTACTCGCGTTACTAATTAATAAATAATATCGAATAGCGTTAGGAATGTAATTACGAATTTTAATTGCTAATTTACGTAATTAATTTAAGCGATAAAACATAAATGCTATAATGAAATTGATTTATTTGAATAAGAAAATCGGAAAGTCTTTTTCACCAACGAAATTGGTTAGCAAAAGATTAAATATACGGACATCGGTCCATATGTTACTTAACACTTAAATTGCATTTGCAGAAGAAAAACTGCTGCATATTGTCATTTACTAAGAAATTTGGATAAGCATGTTAGAGGGCTTGCGTGTGTATTGCAAAAAACGATTTATGTTTAATATTGATTTCATAAAAAATCAATATCAAAAGGTCATTATACAATAATTGGCGACATGCCAATATTTTTCATTCTTTCTGTTCGCAAATAAAATTCGTTTTTTATTTGAGTAATCAATAGCGATGTGGTCCAATTAAAAATTTCTATGAATACGGATACGGATAAAAAAATCATTTTTTTTTTTTGGGTCAAACATGCTGTTGTCAATATCTATCGTTTAACGCTTTGATGAATATACCACATTTAAATTATTTTGTTCGAATTATTTTAGTTTGTTACAGAGCAATTTCATTCTTAAATAGATATTACGGTATAAGTACATATGTATACTCGAAACATTTTATTATATAATTAAAAAGTGATTCTTCCTTCACGCGGAAAAACATTCACGTAATTTTTATCATCGATAGATTGTCACGTGTTATTTCGTCTTGTGAAGTATTTAAACTTGCCAATGTTAGAAAAGCTTCACCAATTAATGCAGAAAACTGCAAGTTACCTTTATGACTGTGTCCGAAACCTGTGATAAAAATTTTTTAGTACTAATTTTCGACATTTCCTTGAAAAATATTCCCCTTACTTCACCATTTTTTATTATGCTGTCCGAATTATGCAATAATTTTTTGGCAATTTTTCCGCTTCATACATTTGTCGTCTCACCTTAAATACATTAATTTTGACGTCAATAATACACACAATAGTAAGCTTCGTGGCTCGCTTTTATATTGTAACTAGATAGTGACATGCCTAATGCATATTTTTTAGATTCATGTTATTGAGTTGTATAGTTGTAAGGAATTGGTCGTCGACATTGCCAGCGAAATATTCGGAAAACAAAGATAATATTTTTGAAGCAGTGTATGATAAATAAATATCCGCAGTAATATTTAGGAAATTGGCCTAAACTATTTCATGAACAATATCCATACACCACAAATCGGACTATTCATCGGATGCTCACGACACTCACAATAACACTCATTAACACATAATTACGCAATTTAATTGGACAATAAAAATTACGGCCAGAGAATTAAAATCACGGTCCCCAGTTGACAAAAACGTATCTTCATAATAGCGTATGAGGAAAATCAATTTCTTTGAAATAAAACGCTAAGGCGACTACATCAATCACAAAATGAATTTATTTTGGATATGTCAAAAATATTAAAAGGATTTTTTGGTGTGTGTGGTTTTTTCTAATAAATGTCAAAAATTAGTACTAAAAAATATTTATCATATGTTTCGGACACAGTTTATGCATCTATTTTTCCGTTCGATGTTGAAAGGCCGAATGGGTCGGAAGGCCGAATGTCTAATGACCGATTGGGTCGAAAGACCAAATGGGTCGAAAGGCCGAAAGTCGATAGGTCGAACTGGTTGAATGGCAGAACATTAGAACAATTAACCGAAACAATAAAACAATTGACTGGAGCTGTCAATACTCAAATGGAATTTTCCAGAAAAATTGAACAAAGACTACTAAAACTTGAAACTCCAGTTGATTGATTGATTGATTGCGATGTACGATCAAGCATTAAGCAAGTCTCCCGTATTATAAATGCGAATACCACACCACTATACTCATGTTACACAACACGACACCATTCTTCATGAAGCCCAAAACTCCGTAAAGAAAGGCGCCACATCGATAACCACATAAGTCTAATAATGAGATATCCGTTCCTGGCCAGGCCGCCGTCGTACACCTTTTTACATATAACAAGATCGAGGGATGGGAAAGGAATGTTAGCAACAAAGACTCAACCCGGTTCCAGACACCTAAGTAGTTGATAGTTAGTAAATTTGTTAGTAATATATTTTTTAGTAATTTATTTAGGCACAAGACAATACAATTTAAAGTTCATCTACTGCTCCAACCTGTAAGAAGACACAATGACAACACAAATTCCTGGTGCCGCAAACTCTTTTTTCTGAAAAGCTGTAAACAACTATTATTATTCCCTCCACCATTTTTTCCATCGGCGGTTGTGAGGGGGTACTACTAAAACTCGAAACTCCAGTAGATGAAAAAACCGAAACTTTGGCAGCGCCAAAAACAGAGCAAGATTTAATAGACATCAGCAAGCTTCCTGATTGTGTAAAGGAATTGCAGACTATTGATGACAATCCAACGCAATATATTTCATGGATACACAACGTGGAAAACATACTAAAAGATTACGAGATTGTGCGTAACAAAGTGATATTCAGAGCAATTCTACAAAGCGTTAGACAGAAGATCAGAGGTAACGCGGATGTAGCCCTAATATCCTACAACATTTTTTGTGACGATTGGTCATCAATAAATAAATGTTTGTCACTCCATTACGGAGACAAGAGAGATCTCAGAACTCTAGAACACCAATTGAGCAGTCTGTCACAGGAAAATATGAGCATAGATGAATTCTACTCGTATATGCGAACATAAATCATCAGTTTTCACTGATTGTCAATAAGACCAAAACAGAAGACTACTCAGCGGACATAATTGAAGTTCTCATCGAGACATGCCGGAATCGTGCACTAGATATATTCATAAGAGGATTAAATTATTCAACGGCAACAACCTATCCCAGAAGTCTACACATCGTGCCTGGAATTTCAAAACCTGAACTTTAGGAACATTGCGATCCTTAAAAGGAATTTCAATAATTCAATAGTAGCTCCAATTAACCAACTAACTCCTATATATCCACCAAATATAGAAAGGAAACCTGACTATATACCAGCGCCCCAAACGAAGATTTGATTACAAGATCTCAACGCCCCAACGAAGTATCGATTACAATATGTCACCACCACAAAGAAATATGCCATACAACATCCAACATCAAAATAATAAAATGCCGCCACATCGACCAACAGAACCAAAATCAGCAATACCAATGTAAGTTGACCCATCTATCCGAATGAAACAAGTCAACTACATCAATCGTACAGTACATCCAAACTACTAGACAACATTTAAACAAGAAAATTCTTCTCATAATGAACCCCGAGGGAATCAGAGAATCTATCACCTCGAAAACTCAAGAATAAGAGGAACAATTCAACCAAGTGGTTAATGAGAATTCAGAAATTAATACATCTGATTATGAGGAGGAAGAAGAAACCTCCAAAGTAAATTTTATGATGTGAGCCTCTCTAGCGTGCCTTACCTAGATATAGGACAAAAGAGAACCATACCCTCAAATTTCTCATTGACACCGGAGCTAATAAAAATTTCATAACACCAGAGATAGCGGTAAATCCAATCCCTACCAGAGCCAAATTTAATATTAAATCAGCTGGAGGCAGTATTGCGATAAAGGAAAAAATAACTGGATCATTTTTCAAAAGCATCGGAGTTGACAAAATATTGGATTTTTTTCTGGCTCAAGTTTTTCGGCGGGGTAATAGAAGAAGACACGCTAAAAGAGCTTGGAGCCATCATCGATAGGGGAAATAACACCTTACATATAAAAACAAATATTAAAATACCACTAAAGGAAAAATAGTAATCGAAATTGAATAACTTCGAAATCTTGCCAAAATTTAAAACATTATTTGGACCGGTGAATAATATTGAACCAATAGACACTGAACGACACTTGAACGAGAGCAGAAATCAGAACTAGTACTGAGGAACCCTTATAAACAAAATCTTATTCTTACCCAAACAAGTGTAAGTAAAACAAGTAAATGCGATTATAATCATATCATCATTATATCAACCATCAAACAAAACAAGCAGGTACACCTGGAATATAAAGAACTCCTCCTAAACCAAGATGAATTATTTGGAATCATTCGTAAATGCAAAACTTTCCATGAGACTATTATTTGCGAAATGAATTGCCTTATAGAAGACATAAAAAACGATCATTGTATCAGCCAACTCAAAAAGAGTACGCAAATCTATCTGGGCAACTTCAAGGGAGACATTCGTAACAACAACGCTAACAAACACCTAGAGGGAAACTTTTTGATACAGTATAACAATGAAACAGTAAAAATCAATGATGCTACATTCACAAACCAAGAAATAAGAACATCCCGGCTCCTACCATCCGTACTTCAACCTAATATAACGGAAAACGTATAACGTATAACGCGAAATTTGCTGTGTACGAGTAGAAGCAAGCAAACATAACTGATTTATTACGTAGATTGTGTGTTGTGTAAATAAAAATTACGCGTAACATTTTTTTTTTTCTGGTGGTGTCATCCGGATTCATTTAACTTTTGAACCGGTTTATTGAACGGTGTTTAAAATTATTTTTTTTTTGCAAGCACACAAACAAAATGGGGAAAAACAAGAAAAATCTAGATTCTCACGATAAAACTGATGTGTTTAGTGAATCATTTTACAAAAAAATGGCCGAGAGTTTTGCAAAATCAGTTGATCGTCAGCTTAATTTTAATGATAGACGCAGTTCTATTGAAACTGATAAATCAGAAAGGACGAAATTATTAGAAAAGGAGCTGGCATTGAAGGAGAGAGAGTTGCAGCTGCTAAAACGTGAGCAAAATTTGGTAAAGAAACGTTCGGATGTTTAATTAGAATCGCGTAACAAAGAAAATACAATCTCTGATGTTATTTCTGCAGCAGAATTTGCCGAGAGTGATAATAATAATGAACGGCCTCCAGCTGAATTGGTCGATATAATCGAATCTAATGATGGAAACGCTGATGATGGTTCAAGTATTAAAAATGAAAGACGCAACTGTCAAGGTCGACACAGTTGTATGTTTCGGGATGTAGAAGAATCTCTTTCAAAATTCTCTCATAAGATTGAAAAGTGGATTGCTGATGTAGAAGAAGCTGCCATTTGCTTAGGTTGGAACGATGTACAGAAAATGATTTATGGGAAAAAACTATTAGAGAGATCCGCGAAAGAGGGTTTGAAAATTGCTGTAGATAGATACAAGTAGCTGTTAAAGTTGACTATATTTTTAAATAAGGAATTTAGTAAACTGGAAAATAGATCTATCGTTCATAAGAAGATGAGAGAAAGATAAAAGGATAGCAAGGAATCATATCGTTCTTATTTAATTTCAATGCGTCAAATTGGCACTAGTGGTGGTCTTGAAGTTGATGCAATAATTCAATAATGCATCGACGGTATTGCTAATTATGAAATGAATAAGTCTATTTTATACGGTGCAACCGTAAAAAATAGGAATTATGTGAGGAAATAAAAACGAAATTGTAAATAAAGATCTCGAAAAATCTAAATATAACCGTGATAAGAAGCAGCATAGGAAGGGTCATTGTTTTTCGTGTGGTGAGAGAGGTCTTAATGGGAAAGATAAAGGACCTGAATGTTTTAGGTGTTATGAGTTTGGGCACATAGCATCCAAATGCCCTAAAGCAAAAACAGAACGAAAACCCGATCAAAACCCGTTGCAAAAGGATAACGTGTATGCGACTCAATCCATACATGAAACACTATCAAACACAATGAAATCGTTTTTGTTGAATGGTTGTGAAGTGGTTGGTTTAGTTGATTGTGGCAGTGATTTAAACTTAATTACTAGCACTCCGAGTTGAGAGCTCCGAAAATAACAAAAGCTATTTGACGGGGTTGGCTCGAGTAGAAACACTACACAACCTACATTTACGACACGGTATTTTATGTGGCGCCCGATACTATGATGAAGCATGGTATTATTCTCGGAAAAGAAATCATTAACCAAACAATAACAGTGATCACATCAGAGACTGTGATAATGAAGAAGGCGTTTCCAGATAATTGTTTTTTGTGTGACGAAAATCAAAATGACTTACCAATCAGCACTTCACATATAGCAGAAATTAGAAATCGTGTCAGTAATTATAGACCACTGAAAAAATCTATCCAAGCCACGAAGATTGTCCCCTCTAGAATTAGAAGTAGTGAGGAAGCGCAGGTAGATGAATGGCTAGACGAAAGTATTATCTCTCCAAGTGTGTCAAACTACGCCAGCCCGGTAGTTCTTGCCAATAATGATGAATGGTTCTAAAAGGTGATGTGTCGACTACAGGGAATTGAACAAGGTGATTGTGAAAGACCGATATCCATTGCCGTTGATCGATGGGAAAATATACTGCTTTTAAAGACCATTTGGTCACTACGAGTTTCGATTCGTTCCGTTTGGTTTGTGTAATTCATCGGCGGTATTTCAACGTTTTATAAATAATATATTCCATTCACTTTGCTATATGGAAGACTTAATTATTTTAAGCGCAACCGAGAAAGAAGGTATGGATAAACTGATGGAAACATTACATGTTGCCGAGAAGAATGGGCTGCAAATAAAATGGAGTAAATGCAAGTTTCTAAAGCCGTCTGTTGAATATCTCGGGTATCAAGTGGAAAATGGAACTATTCAGCCATCGGTGGGTAAGAAAATGGCGACCGCAAAGTTTCCTGAGCCACATACAGTTAAACAAGTTCAACAATTTATTGGTTTAACTGGTTATTTTCGACGATTTGTCGAATCTTACGCTATACTACGGCACGTCCGTTAACCAATCTACTATGGAAGGGAGTCGAGTTTAAGTTTGGTTATGAAAAGTTTGATGCCTTCAAACGTCTGAAAGAAGCTCTTATAAGTCATCCCATACTGAAAATATACATATTAAATGAACGCTGGAACGGAGCTTCATACGGATGCTTCGAAATTAGGATTAGGAGCAATTCTCCTATAAAAAGATAGCGAATCCTAACATTTCTATCCTGTCTTTTACTACAGCCGAAAAACAGAATCTCACGAAGGAAAATATGCCAGCTATGAGCTCGAGGTATTAGCGATTGTTACCCCTTTGAAAAAGTTGAATCACTATTTACTTGAACTTTCGTTTGTTATTGTGACTGATTGTGCAGCGTTCAAAGGCACAATGGAAAGATTGGGGCTGACATCTAGGATTACAGAATTGAACACCGACCTGCGTATAAAATAAGGCATGTTGATGCGCTTAGTCGAGCGCCAACCGTTATGATGATTGCAAGCGATGTAACTAACCGAATAAAGGCTGCTCAAAAATACGACGACCATATCAAAGCCATCCTTGAGATTTTATTTGACCGCGATGAATACGAGAACTTCGTAACAGATAATGGTATTTTATTTAAGATACTCAAAGGGTCGAGACTAGTTGTAGTTCCGAAAGCAATGGAGAATGAAGTTATCCGCTCCTGTCACGAACAAGGCCATTTTATTTCGAAAAGAACGTTTGAATTGATTGCGCGAGAATTCTACATAAGTGATGTCGAGAAAAAGGTGAAGCGTTTTATCAATAATTGTATAAAGTGTATATTAGCTGATCGTAAGACAGGTAAACAAGATGGCCTTCTTAATTCTATACCAAAAGGCGATCGTTCATCATTTAGGTAATTTAGTAACTACAAAGAAAATGTATCGATATATTCTTAGAATAATTGATGGTTTTAGAAAATTTGTATGGTTATATCCAGTTAAATCTACAACGTCTGTCGAGGTTATACTAAAGCTGAACTTACAGAAAGATGTATTCATTGTATGAAAATATTTTAACGGATAGAGGTACAGCGTTCACATCTGATGAATTCCAAGGGTATTGCAAGAAAGAGTCGATAAATCATCATCTTACAACAACTGGTGTCCCTACAGGAAACGGTCAAGTCGAAATAATAAATAAAACCGTAATTGCCGTATTGAGGAAGCTTTCCAGAGAACAGCCGGAGGATTGGTGGAAGCATGTTGGTCAATTACAATCATTTATTAACAATACACGGTAAAGAACTATTCGAATGATTCCGTTTGAAATTCTTTTTGGTGTTAAAATGAATACTGCAGATAATTTGAAAATTAAAGAAATTCTAGATAAAAAAAGCGGTACAGGAATTCATTGATGATCGTCATGAGTTAAGAGAATGTGCTCGAAAATCTATAGAAAAAATTAAAAGCGAAAATTATCGAACTTATAATAAACGAAGGCAGAAAGGACCATTATACACTAAAGGCGAGTGGTGCAGGTTTGAAATTGAAAAGCAAGAATCTAGGGCTCTATGAAGTTACAAAAGTTCATGCTAATGACCGTTATGAGGCGTTATGAGGTGAAAAAGGTTGGCGAGTCTGAAGGTCCAACCAAGACTATACATCATCGGCTGAATTTATGAAAAGGTGGTTCGTTCCAAGATGTATCTGACGAAAGTGAAGAAGATTCAACAGCTGGAATCAAGTTTCTAGACTCGTCCGGGCCGGACGAAAATGAAGGACGGCCGAGTGGAATCCAAATTAGCTTAAACAGTATAATTAACTGTTAAAAAACCGTAAAACAATCATGCCATTTACATGCACACGAAAAACGAACACAAAAAATAAGAAGCGCATCAGTATCGCATTAAAATATTCTTTGTCCACGACTAACGTATAATATACTCATTATGCATTTGTTTCTTCAATCATAATGATATCCATTATTCACTGCTAGTTTATCTAGTAGTCTCTTCTTCCATTATTCACTACTACCAAGTAAAAATTTCATTTTTGAAATTTTATCTAGTAGTCCCTTGCTATTTTCATTATTATTAAATTGAGACGTCAAAATGTCGACGTAAATACTTTTAGGCTTATTTAAAGGATTTGATCACAAAATTCAATGTTTTTATCGGTCGTGGACAAAGTATCGTATTCTACTCGCATATAATGGCTGTTATTCACTCAGACGATTTACGACACTCGCCTATCGGCTCGTGTCGGTAAACTTCATCTTCGTGAATAACAGCTATCATTATATGCTCGTTGAATAATATACTATTGCTTGTGCAGAAGCTGTCAAATGGTATAAGACGTATAGTCGCACTTATACCATTATATATATATATATATATATATATATATATATATATATATATATATATATATATATATATATATATATATATGTATATATATATATATATATATATATGTATATATATATATATGTATATATACAGGGTGCCCGGGTTTGGGATGCTGATCCGTCATGGGGTGATTCCTTGGTTCATTCTGAGAAACAAATCGTATGTGGAGGGGGGATCCATTTTTGATATCCTTTGAGATACAGGGTGTTTAAAAAATTTGGTTCAGAAAAAAAGTACACCCAAATATTAAACTGTAACTTCCAAAATATTTATCGGAGAGCAACCAACTTAGTCTTATTTGGTTGGTAATCGTATAGGCTATTATTAAGGTTTAAGTGGTTATCTTGTATCTGCATCCGTTTGAGAGCTATGGTGATTTAAAGTAAAAAAAAATATTTGTTTTTTATAAAATCGAGTTTTTCTCAAAAAAAAACCGTTATAATTTTTTCTTTTGTTTATTTAATTTTAATTTGTCATGATCTCCTCTACAATCCCTCAATACAAAGTTTGGGTCGAGGAGTTATAAAAGGTGCTCAAAATGTCCTCCTTGTGATTGAATACATGCTAATATTCGTTTAAGTATGCCTTTGGTTATTTCAATTCTTGGTAATTCTTCCCTTATCTGTTGTGCTGCTGTGTGTATTCGTTGTATAAGTTCTTCTTTTGTTTCAATTTCTTTGGAGTATACAAACGCCTTCATCCTTCCCCATACATAAAAATCCAATACCGTAAGATCGGGGATCAATTGGTCCATTTCTTCCAATCCAATTATTTGGATAATTTTCGTTAAAAAAATTCCTAACATTATTATGGTAGTGACAAGGTGCACCATCATGTTGGTATGTATGCGAGAATCTACTTAAAATGGGAACATCGTCAAAAAGGAGTGGCAAATCGTTTTGTAAAAATTGTAACTAACGTTCACCATTTAATCTAGGTGGTAATATGAATGGTCCAATTAATTTATCGCCAATTACACCAGCCCATACCTTTACACTGAATCGGTGCTGAAATGATATTTGTTTTTTCGAATGAGGATTTTCAGCAGCCCACATGTGTAGATTGTGAAAGTTTGTTATGCCATCCCTTGTGAATTGAGATTCATCCGTCCATAGGATACGTTTCACAAAACTTGCATTGTCTAAATTCCTTTCCATCAACAAATTACAAAACTCCAATCTTGTAGTGCGGTCTATCGGTAATAGTTGTTGAACGGGTGTTGTATGGTATGGATGAAGATTCTCCTTGTGCAATACTTGATGAATTCGATAGCGAGAGACGTTTAATTCTAAAGCGAGCCTCCTTATGCTAATAGAAGGATTTGCTGTTACATTACGGATTATACCTTCGTCGACATCCAAATAGTTTGGTCAGACTGAATGGGGCTCCGCCCGGGTATTCGATCTTGTTACGATAGTTGGCAGTCTCCTATGAATATTTATAAATACTCTTGCGTCAGGAATGCGACGAGTTGGAAATCTGAGTTGATATTCATTGCGAGCTCGTGCTGCATTACCATCGCAAAATCCGTAAACAAAATGGATATCAAAGTACTCCTCACCTGAGAACTGTGCCATTATAATATTAATTTTATTAAATTAATTAAAATTTTGATTCACAACACTGATACAACACTAGATAATATCTCGAAACTAATGACTGAATCTGAAAATATTTAGTTTTTGTTTTTTCAACATTTAAACAAATGAGTTGATAATCATCGTCTACTGTTTTACAGATCAAAATAAAATTGGTAAAATATTAACACTATAACATCTCTTAATTAGATTGAGAATAAACGGAATACGAAGAAAACTATGGCACGTGGGTACAAGTAATGTATTGGGGGATTGTAGAAGAGATCATGACAAATTAAAATTAAATAAACAAAAGAAAAAATTATAACGGTTTTTTTTTTGAGAAAAACTCGATTTTATAAAAAACAAATATTTTTTTTTTACTTTAAATCACCATAGCTCTCAAACGGATGCAGATACAAGATAACCACTTAACCCTTAATAATAGCCTATACGATTACCAACCAAATAAGACTAAGTTGGTTGCTCTCCCATAAATATTTTGGAAGTTACAGTTTAATATTTGGGTGTACTTTTTTTCTGAACCAAATTTTTTAAACACCCTGTATCTCAAAGGATATCAAAAATGGATCCCCCCTCCACTTACGATTTGTTTCTCAGAATGAACCAAGGAATCACCCCATAACGGATCAGCATCCCAAACCCGGACACCCTGTATACATATAATATAATATCTAAATATAAATGCTAAACGTGTAGTGTTTAATTTGAAATAAAAGTGGACTTAGTCATACCCCGTACAACGTCCCCCCTCATAACGTCGTTTCGCTATAACGTCGTTAGTAAAATGCGAACAAACCTCGCTATATCGTCGCTGTGTTTCGTTGTAACGTCGTTTTTATTTGTTAATCATAAATGAAAAAAATAAAAAATAAAAAATTAATAAGCAAAGCAAAAATCACTGAGAAAAAAACATAAAAAAAAAAACATACGTCGGTCGCCATACATACAAAATACATATATGTAACACTCAAAAATATACATTATAACAGTATACATACAACATTTAATGAGATATCGCCAAATGCTCAGGTTGTGTTTTTGAAAACCAAAAGTTCAAAACTTAAAGATAAAATTAAAATTCCTTTGCCCCTTATAACGTTGTTTCGCCTAACGTCGCGATTTCTCGGAACCAATTAACAACGTTAGGCGAGGTATGACTGTATACCAATAATTTGTTTTGCTAACCTTTCTTTTTCTCTTCTTGAAACATTTTGGTTTGATATTCAATTGTGCTTTTCTTTAGTCACAAACCATTGAAATTTCCATTCTACTAAAACAAGTATGATTGGAAATCTTAACGTTTGAATTGAGTGCCTTAGCTCAAAACAACCATTATTTGAATCAGAATTGATGAGTTTTACATTGAATTTTTTTTGCTAAAATAGCAAGCCTGTTAAATCAGTCTATTTGAGTCACGTGTACGAAATAAACTAATCAAAATAACATTAAACTGATAACTTCCCTAGGGAAATTATCAGTTATTATGGTTTTAATTTGAATATTTCGTACACGTGACTCGAAATTGACCGATTTAATAGGCTTGCTATTTTAGCAAAACATACTCTGGCTACTAGATGAGAAGAATTCATAGTTTTATTTTACAATAAATACTGTTTCAAAATCATACTTTCATAGTATAATTTACGATCTAGCAGTCTTAACTAATTCTGTGTTAAGAAATATTTGTTTATTACATCCACTGTTAAAAATTGCAAAAAATTTTCTCTTCGAATAGCCCTCGAGCATTGATAAATACCTCATAATTTTATTATATTTCCTCAAGCACGTTGCTTTTAGGTAATAGCCCTCGGCCTACGGCCTCAGGTGTTACAGTCGTCGAATAATGCTCTGAACTTATATATCTGTACATCAAATCAATTGGAATATTTGATCCGTCCCAATAATTTTTATATATAGATTAATAAACCAAAATTTGTTTTTGTGTACTTAATATTTTATAACTGGAATGACTCATAGCTATGATTGATGCTGCAAGATTTTTGGATTCTCTTTATATGCAAATGCAATATAATTGTTTAAAGGTAGTACATAGTTATACTATGTAATGATCACGATCGTACGACAAATATAAATATTGTATTTTTTTTGTATGTACAAGAACGAGTACCTATATACATTTTAATTGTAAATAAGTATGTTCGACTGTATTAAGTATAAGGGGTATAATAACGAAGTACATAGATTCAATACATCAGGCGATGCTTATATACATGCTTATATACAATAGATATTTGTTTTTGTTTTTTTGCAATATCGTATTCCAAAATCCAAATGAAATCTCATATTACGTGAGGCAATCGTGCCGAGTAAAAGTAAATAATTTACCCGTAATTTTTCACGGAAACACTAAGTGGTAGGTTTTATTCATATTTTTTTTTCTTCTAAACCTATCTTATACATATTGTTGTGGTATGTTGTGTTTCATATAGGTGAAATATTCTAAATGTGCTACAAAAAAAAGGAAAAGATTTAAGAAAGCAGGAAAATTTGTACGGTTTGTCAGTTTCGGCCGGTGAGTTTAGATTATTTAAATTTAAGGTATAATCATTTTTTAAAAATAAAATTAATTTAATAGTGAAGCCTCACAGTAGCAAGTAGCTCAGGAAAAAAAGGAAACCATTTCCAGCATTATAACGCATATACATATATACGACTTTCGTAAAAGGGTAGCGTTAAATTTCCGCTAGTGAAAGTTCTACCAGCTGTTGATTTTGGCAATATGCTGTTGTGAAAAAAAAAATTGTAGAACAAAACGGTACAACGGAATTTAGTTCAACCGACAGAAAAGGTCATCAAGTGTTGTGTTGTGCAATTTTACCTAAACAGTGAAAAAAATATATAGTTGATATAATGAAATTTATTTAACGAAAATGAAAAAAAAATAGATGATAGTGCTAATAATTACTAGCTAGTTTAAAAATATTAGTTATCTTACTGCAAACAAACATCTATAGTTTTAGCGGTTTAGAATAGTTTTTTTTGTATATAAATACATATATAGTAGTGCTAAGAAAAAAAAGTTGGTATTGAAGTGAATCTATCAAGTGTAAAATAAAAGGGCACGGACTCGATAATTAACATTTTTTTTTCAGCCACGCATAGAAACCGGGAGTACTCTACGGCAGATTATGGGTGAGTGTTTATAATTTTAAAGTTTTTTTTTGCCCAAATGAATTAAAAAAAAAAAAAAAAAAAGATAATCAATTGATAGATTTTCCTATTTACACGATTTTTTTTTTATTCCAATTGTAATTAATAAAACTTATTTTTCTTGGTCGTAGCTCTTGTAATTCGCATTAATTAATTATAGATGTTAGAGCGATTGTTAAATATTATGATTTGTTTGTTATTTAATTATCAATAAATAAGTTAACCAAAAAGATGGAGTAATTTAGAATTTTGATTGGTTGATGGTGGTGTGATGATAGTGAGTTCCGCTTTGAATTTTTTTTTTTCAGTATATACTTTTTTTTTTTACCAACATATGTTTTTGTCTTGCCTCATGCTATATGGCAACTAGTAACCCCCCAATTTCCCACTGAGGACTTCCCGAATTTAAAAATGTTGGTGAGTCATATAGAGGCATGTTACACAGGCTGTTGCCAAGCGAAAAATTTAATAAAATTGGGCCCTTGGGATATTACTGCTGAAAATTTGCCAGTTTTAATATAAACCTATGCTCTGAGGCACAGACTGCTTTAAATAATAATTTTCTAATTATCGTGCAAAAATTTCATAATCAGTGCGTTCTAAATTATATTCGACAAATTATTACGTTGTATTAAAACAATCCCACGCAATAATTGCTGAGATAATTATTAATAAAAATATCGCAATAGGAAATTGAACCAAACCCAGTAAAATTTTTTTGATTAACACGCCTTTAATTGTCGTGCCCGATTTTTAAAATAAAAAGGAACATTTCTCGTCCTTTATTCAATTCAAAAATATTATTAATGATTTGTTTGATTATCTATTCCTGTTGGTGTGCTGTCAATGTCAATAATACAAATTTCCATTATTATATGAATAAATTAATAAAAGAATATTAGATCATTTTCAAAATTTAATTTAATTTATAAAAGCTATTTTCAAATAATTAGCTTACCAAGTGAACCATAAACAAACACTTGAATTTAATTTCAAATCACGTTTTTAAATTTTTATTTGTAATTTAACATGTAGCACTAATATTTTGGAAGAGGGTGTTAAGGTTTACATTTGACATTTAAAATTTTATTCTGATTATTTAAGAAAAAACAAATTACATCAAGAAAAGCAATATTTTTGTATGTTGGTGGGCTAATTTCTGTAGGTTTATTCATTTTCTTTATTAGCTCCTTTATAAATATTAAAAGAGGGGTGCGCGCATGTTGGATATACATAAGTGAAATGAAATCACAAACACTATGATCAAAATAAGATACAAACCTAAATATTACTAAAATATCTAACATTGTAATTTAATTAAAATACTAGTTTTATAAAGAGCAGCAGGTCAGGCAAATGCAGGTTAAAAATTCTCTGCACTTCAAGTACGTTCATAACAACTTGTTATTTTATACACAAACAAGAATTAAAACATTTTCTGTAAAAAAAAAATTCTTAAAACGAAACCCCCACCATTGGTGGTTGTCCAAAATTATTATTCCATTTCCGAGAAAATTTCAATTAATTGTTTATTTGTCTTTCCTAGCCCTGAATTCGTTGCACCATACGCTACTAAACAGTATGTACACAAAATGCTAATGGTGGGTTGAGGTATTGTTTACGCGACAATTTTCTTGTCTTTCGCAAAAACGTATTTTAAAAGTATGTAGACGTATATATGTATGGCCTATATTTAGATGAGAATAAATACGAGGAAAATTTAATTGATGTTGACGTAACAGAAACTAAAATAATATTTTATGTATGAACATTTTATATTGCAAAATAAATTTGTATTGGGTTGCTACATATGTTTTACAAACAAAAAAAATCGCGCAAAATTTATAGATATAATATGAGTGGACGTGTTACAAATCACCAATTAGGCAACTTTAATTATACGAAACTTCATATAGGCAAATTAAATTCCTAAAAAAAAAAACTTAAAACAGAATCTCTATAGTTTTAGTAAATAAGGAACAAAAATGGCAACAGCAAATTAAAAATATGCCCGCAGGCCGACCTCACTGACTACAAATTTGCCTAAAATTCCAATTAATGAGGGAAAATTCTGAACAAATTTCTTGTGGAATCAAATTTGGCAATACTTCATCTTTGCCATCTTCATATGACATAACAGGTACCTTTTAATTTACAATTGTAAAAAAGACAATAAATTTAATTCTAATTAGATTAGGTTCAACTTACTTTTATTTTGGAACTTCGACCTAATACAATAGTTAGAGGTGAAATTTTCTTTTTTATCTCGTGTCGAGATTCCTCCTAAAGAAGTTTTTAAAATGAGTTTTCAAATTATTATTTGCATTAATTTTTGGTATTTTGTGTGGCTTTAGCTTTCTACAGAAGCGTGAGGGTTTAAAAGCACGACGCTTGTATCAGCGAATGTCTAAAATGCTAACCGTGTCTTAACCCTTCAGGGCCAAATTACTAGATTTTTAATTTTCCGTTGAACATGAGTAGCTAAGTTACAGGAAACGGCAAATCTAATCCTTGCCACTAACTACACCAATAGTTTGTTTGAATGCCTTCGATCGATAAGTAAACGACAGGAAAGAGGTTTTGCTTTTCATGCGGGTCAAATGTCAGAAACTTTTTAATTATTGTGTTGAGTTTGATTATTAAAAATATTGTGATCGATAATTTTACACTATTACGTAATTAGTGAAATTATTTTACTTCGGTCTAAAAAGACCAAAGTATTGAAATCCTGTCAAAAATGATCAAAAATTTGGTTGGTTCAAAACCACTCTTCTCTACGTTTTGAAAGTTCCTGAGTCTAAAAAAGCAAAAAAAAAAAGAAAATGGCCGTCCGTCTGTCTGTACCCATGGTATCTGGAGAACGGCTTTTTCGATTTAGAATTTTTTTTTGCCAATCTGTTTCTATGGTCAAGGCCGAGATTTGAAAAGTTTTTGGAACCTTTGCGTCAAGAGGATTGGGTACCTGCCATACGAATTGAACCAAAATACCTGGTTATAGAAATATTTACCAATTTTTTATATATGCTGGTTTGAATATTGAGTTTGGGTTGAGTTGAAAATTAAGTTAGGGGTCAATTTGCGGGTTGAGTTCAATTTGAATTGGAGTTGAGTTGCGGTTGGATATACAAATATTTACGAATTTTTTGTATATGCTGGTTAGATTATTGAACTGGGCATTGAATTTGGGGTTGATTTGATAGTTAAGTTAGGGATCAATTTGCGGGTTGAGTTAAAATTGAATTGGAGTTCAGTTGGGATTGGATAAGATATAGTGAGTGGTTTGAACAATTTTTTATATATGCTGCTTTGAGGTGTGAGTTTGGCGTAGTTTGCGGTCTAGTTGGTGGTTAAGTTGGGTTCCGTTTGCGAGTTGAATTAGAGTAAAGTTGCGGTTTAGTTGAGGTTCGATTAGGGTTTAGTGAGCAGTTCAGCAATCTATCTATAATTCATTGTTGAAACAATATCATGTTGGAACAAGTTTGCTTTTATATTTTTTTAATTATTTTTGGTAAGCTTTAATTTGATACCTCACTACAACGGAAATCGACGGCACCAAAAACGTTGTCCTTTAAACTGAGGATTTGTGATTTTTTTTTTATAAAAATTAAATTAGGATTCTATTCCGATTTTGATGACACCCAGCATTTCCAATGCAAATGGGATATTCAAATGATTTTTAGATAAAGTTCTGGAATATGGCTAAGTAGGATAGAACTTGGCTATCCCTTAATTGATTATGATGAAATTTGACATATGCGTTGGAAATGGAATTCTAAAATGGTTTTAGACAAAGTTCTGGAATATGTTCAGTGAGGACGGAACTTGGCTATTTCTTAACCGATTATGATGAAATTTGATCTGGGTGATGGAAATGGGATTCTAAAATGATTTGGAGATGAAGTTCTGGAAAATGGTCAATTAGGATGACATTTACCTATTTCTCAACCGATTATGATGAAATTTAATATGTGCGTTGGAAATGGGATTCTAAAACGATTTTGGATAAAGTTCCGGAATATGACCAAATACGATAGAACTTGACTATTTCTTAACCGATTATGATGAAATTTGACATGTTCGTTGTAAATGGGATTCTAAAATGATTTTATTTCTGAATATATTGTTCAATTACGACGGAACTTGGCTATTTCTTAGCGGATTTGAGTGAAATTTGACATCTGCCATGGATGTGGGATTCTAAAGTGATTTTTGAATGTAGTTCTAGAATTCGGCAAAGTAACATGGAACTTGGCTATTTCTTAACTGATTATAATGAAATTTGACATGTGCGATGGAAATTTGGTTCTAAACTGAATTTTAGATCTTTTTTTTTTTCCCCCCTTTATTTAATATTACAACTGATTTACAAATCATTTAGTAATTTATCTTTCTTAAATGAAGATTCACATTTGACGGGCAGTAGCCCAATGGTTACTCCCGTTTGAATTTACATAGTAATTATTTTTCTCTATCCGAATTAAATACAACTGCCCAATTCCAAAGGTTTCTGCCTTTGAAGTCTTCTTACTGCATTGGTGGTATCCAACAAACTTCGTATGTCTGCATTTTGGTGCCGAGATATCCGCTGAATGTGTTTCTTCGCATGATTTTGTATTTCTTCACTTACATATTCCATATTTAAGTCCCTATGGAGGTTATCATTTCTAATGTACCATGGTGCGTTTACAATGCCACGCAGCACTTTGTTTTGAAAACATTGAATCATTTGTACATTTGTCTTCTTGGTACAACCCCAAAGTTGAATACCGTAGGTCCATATTGGTTTAAGTATTTGCTGATATAATAGCAATTTGTTATGTATTGTAAGCTCAGAGTTTCTACCTATTAGCCAATACATTTTCCTATATTTAATGTTCAAGTCTTCTTTTTTCTTTTTAACATGCTCTTTCCATCTAAGCTTGCAATCGAGAGTCATGCCGAGGTATTTGGCTGTATTTGCATTTGGAACCGGCCTTGAATTAAGTTTCACTGGAATCCAGTTAACTTTCTGGTTTGTGAAGTTTACGTGAATTGACTTTGCTTCGTTTAGGCTAATGCGCCATTTCTTTGTCCAACTACTCACTGTGTCGGTTGCTTTTTGAAGTTTGGTCGTTGCTTCTGATATACACTTTCCAGTCGCCAGAATAGCTGTATCGTCTGCAAATGTTGCTATGGTGGCACCTTCTGTATTTGGCATATCTCTGGTGTACAGGATGTACAATATAGGACCCAGTACGCTACCCTGTGGTATGCCTGCTGATATTCTCTTTAGTTCAGAGTACTCTTGGTTATATTTTACACGGAAATGTCGGTCTGCGATATAAGATTTAAGAATTTGATAGAATTGCTTAGGTAGATCTCGATGCAATTTAAATTCAAGTCCTTGGTGCCAAACTTTGTCGAAAGCTTGTGCTACATCTAAGAAGATGCTGGAGCATATCTTCTTATTCTCAAGTGAGTCTTCGATTATATCCGTTATTCTGTGAACTTGTTCTATCGTAGAGTGACTTTCTCTAAATCCAAATTGGTGTGGTGGAATCAAATTTCTCTCTTCTATTATTGGCTTGAGTCTCTTGAGCAGTAATTTTTCAAATAATTTTGAAATTACAGGAAGTAGTGAAATCGGTCTGTACGACTTTTTATCGTTCGCTGGTTTGCCTGGTTTGGGGATCATAATTACTTCAGCAACTTTCCATTGCCGTGGGACATATTTTAGTCTGAAGACAGCATTGATAATTTGAACTAATTTTCGTAGTCCCTTCTCGGGAATGGCTTTTACGACTTGTCCAGTAATTAAATCATATCCTGGAGCTTTTTTGCGTTCAAATTACACTTGATCTCATTTTTTAATTCCTGTAATGTTACACATCGAATATTATATTCATCAATTTTGCTAATTGTTATTATGTTTTCATCTGCTTTTGCCTAGGTAACGGTTGAAAGGTGGCCTCCAAGTGAGCTGCAAATAAAATAGCTTTTTGCTTGTCACTTTTGGCCCAGGTTCCTTCCCCATTTTTAATAGGTGGCACATGCATTTTAGTTCTTTTTAATCCCTTTGTTGCTTTCCAAAGAGAGTAATCAGTATCTTTATGTTCGGTGAGACCATTTAAGTACTTGTTGATAGTTTCATTCTTAATTTCTTTTATAAGTTGTTTTAGTTTATTGCATAGAAAATTGAAGATTTTTGTTTTCCGAGGCGCGTGTCCTTTGCCAGGTTTTTCTTGCCTTCCGTTTCTCTCTAACTAACTCCCTGACCTCAATAGGATAATTTTGATTCCTACGGGATTCGGTGTGACTAGCAGGAGAACTTTCCCATGCTGCTTGTTGAATAGTACTGTTAAATACCTCTAGTTCGTCTTCCAACTGTACCGGTGTTTTAATCGGCACTCGTAGATTTGTTTGCATTTCAATTAGTTCTTGGAATAGGTCCCAGTTAGTTCTATTATTTGTTAATTTAGGCAGGTTATCCTTATTAATTATCATTGTGCTGAGTGTCATGATAACAGGTGTATGATCGGAATATATCCCTTCGCTGTTTTCGATGCACATGTAATCCTCGAAGATCCCTTTTGTTACATAAAAATCAATGAGATCTGGTATTTTATTTATATCAGCAGGCCAGTGTGTTGGTTTACCTCCAGAGTGGAACTCGCAGTTATTTATTCGTCCGGCTTCGAATAGCTCTTTTCCTTTATGGGTTGAAAAAGGCTTGATCCCCAATAGGTGTTTTTTGCATTAAAGTCACCACCAATAATAAAATTGGATCCTAGTGATCTAAAGAGTCTGTTATAATCTTCTTTGTTTAGATTATAGCGTGGAGGGCAGTAGATGGAGGAAATACTGTATTCATTATTATTGTTAGTTTCAACTTTTATGGTTTTAACTTGCATACTTTCCTCTTCTATACTAGGTTCTTCATAGTGTTTGAGACTCTTTTTCACTATTACTGTTGATCCTCCTCTGGGTTTTCCTCCTGGGTGAACAGCATGGTAACATTCATAATCACGTATTTTAATAAATGATGTTTTTGTCAAATGGCTCTCCGATATAAGACAGATATCTATTTTTTCTAAATTTAGAAAAATTTCTAGCTCTGGAACATGTTGCGCTAGTCCGTTCGCGTTCCAGGTGACAATTCTTAATGATCTGCTCATTTTAGTATATGAGGGCTGTTGCCTCGTTCAAGGTTTGATGCATATCTAGACGCTTATATAAAGCTTCTAGACCACGTTCTTGCTTTGCTAGCCTTATATTTATGTCTTCTATGCTTCGACAAATCCTTTCAAGGGGATTAGCATTCGTAGCATTAGATGATTGCTGTACAATTTGTGAATAACTTTTCCGCTCTGTACCAATACCTGGTGGTTTTGGCTCCGCTTGGGTTTTAGTTGGTTTCTCTTCTCTGGTAACCCTAGGGTTTTGAGGAAACTGATGCGTTTTGTTTCTTAGTCTTTGAAGTTCTTTGACTACTTCACAGCCTCTATAATTTGCAGGATGATGCCCTTTACAGTTTATACATTTTGCAGGGGTGTTTCTACTTTCTGTACACTCTTTCGCGTTGTGTTTTCCAGCACATTTTACGCATCTTGGCTCCCGTCTGCAATATTTTTGCGTGTGATTGAAACCTTGGCATTTTTTGCATTGAGGTATTAGCCTCGTGTTTTTCTTAAGCGGTTCTATTTTAACCCTCATGTTGAGAATTGCTTTGATGTTGAAGATGTTTTCAACTTTCTCCTTTTTGTTAAACGTAAGCATGAAGAGTGGAAGCCCCCTTTTTTTGACTTGATTGTTCTCACCTCTCTCTCGTTTTAGGATGTTTACTGCATCTTCTATTTGCAGATCTCTTGCCTTTAGGTCCTCAATTATGTCCTCCTTCTTACACGTTGGATGAAGGCCTCTGGCCATAACCTTAATTGCGCGTTCGTTTTTATCTTCGTATGTGAACCATTCTTTACCTTCCGCATTGAGCTTTGTTGCTAGAGCTCTATATGTGTCGGAATCTGGTGTATTGATTTTCCACACGTTATTGTTTAGTGACACTACTCTATATTCCTTAGCTGTCACTGATTTCATTATAGATTGTATACTTGCAAATTCTGTTATGCTGATTACATTAATTGGCGGAGGAGCCTTTTCTTTCGGTACAACCTTTTGTTGCTGTTGCTGGTGAGTTGGTTTGGTATTAGTATCAGCAGTTACTAATACATTAGCTTGCGAATGATCTCCAACTTCAGGCGAGAATTCTGCTTTTCGTTTTTTGGTAGGTCTTTTCTTCCTTTTCAGTACCCAATCTGTTTCTCTCATGAGATCCTCTTCATCAGTATGGAACTCATTGTTATAACTAGTGTGAGTACTTGTTTCATTATAACAAGTTAGCGGGTTTTCAGAAATCTCCATTGGTTTGGGCTTCTTCAATTCTTCATTTTCTTTTTTCAGCTTTTCAATTTCGCTTCTTAATTGGGTTAAAAGTACCTCTACTTCACTGAGTTTTCGACAGAGTTCAGCGTTTTCGTCTTTCTGCTGATTTGCAGAGTTAGTATGATTGTTTGGTGATCTTAACAACATTGAACTTCTTTCGAATGGGTTTAGCAATGATTGGCTCACCCCAGAATCCATTGAGCCAGCCTCGTAAGAGGGTGGATTAGCCAACTGGGTAGTTGGTTTACCACCTGGGGTATTGTTTCCTTTTTGCGTTGAACTCATTGCTTTAAAACTGGTTATGTATCAACTACCAACCTAACCAGTACAAGTTGGAGAAGAAATTGAGAATTTGAAACAAGAATTTTAGATCTAAAAATTAATTTAGAATTCCTTTTCCAACGCGCATGTCAAATTCCATTTATTTATTTTTTTTGGCCATATTCTAGAATTTTATCCAAAAATCATTTATGAATCGAATTTCAATCATGGATATCAAATTTCACTAAAACCAGCTAAGAAATTGCCAAGTTCCACCCAAATTGGCCATACATATAATTTACTAAAGGTTCAAATTGAAATGTAAAAAGGTTCAATTTGAAGTGTAAAAGGAACAAATTAAAGTGGTAAAGTTTCAATTTGAATTGTACTCGTAAAACCTGTATCATCGCAGAAATATCTGTCCCTGTCCGCTCTAATAAAGTGTCAGCTTATCTAAGGGAGGTTTTTATTGGAAAACTTTAGTTGCAAGGGACTTAAAAGTTTGTCCGTTGATTTGAGTGTCTGTTGAAATGAGGTTTCAATGTATTGAAAAGTGAGTGTTTATATGTATACGTACAGTATATATGTGTGATATTTAAACAATTGCACACGCATTGAACGATTTGAACCAAACTTTACACAAATATTGTTTAAGATTTAAGAAAGGTCAATGTTAATATCTCAAAAATTCATCTCCTGCTTGAGAGATGATAATCAGGTCTAAAGTTACTAAAGAGGAATTTCTAAAACTTCAAAAATTGAGTCGATTTTTGATGATTGTATGATGGTATGAAGATATGATGTTATGATGGTATAATTGTATGATGGTTTGTATATAAGAATTGTGTGACGGTGATGGTAATGCTGATGTGGTATGATGATGATGATGTTATGATGATATGACGGTAAGATGATATGGTAGTATGATGGTATGATGGTGATTGTATGATGGTATAATGGTATGTTGGTATGATGGTATGAGTTGAGCAGAAAGTTGAGATTTGGTTCGAGCTAAGTTGAGTTAAAGTTGAGTTAGGGTTTAGTTAGCCTTGGGGTTAAGTGAGTTATTCGGTTGGGGATTTATTTAAGAGTTCATTTGCAGTTAGTAAAGGAGGGAGGGTTAATTTGGAGTTAAGGGTTAATTTGAATGGTTTGGTTTGGTTGGCGGTAACTTGGTGATTGCGGTTAGAATTATGTTACGATTGATAATGGAGGTTGATCTATATATTGAGTTGAAGGCTGAGCTGAAGATTGACTTAAGAGATTCATTTAGAAACAAAAAATAATTCAAGTGAGAATAAAAGATTGTGAGAAAGTTCGGTTAGAGAAAAGAATATCTAATTATTTTGCAAGTGAGGCAGAAAATGGGAATACCGACACAATGCTTATCCCAGAGAAACGGGCAGAGCAAAAAGAATTTTTTTGGTTTGCAGATTTGTTTTACGAAAAATCAATATATAAAATGTTTTGCTTTGGCAAAAAAAAAAAAATGTTGATTTAGCTGATTTAATATTATCCAAAGCAATATGCCGAGATTTATTATTGGATTTATTTTTTGTTCAATGTGTTTAGTAGTGGCAGGTACCATAGTTAAAAACTAAATGAATTTACGTAAATCTAAATTTTTCTCCATTTCGCTAAATCAGGGCCACCACGTTTTCCAGAAAGAACAAAACCTGGTTTGGATAAAATCGGGATACCATCATATTAAAATGCTCCAATTTTTATGGATGTTATATTTTTTATAAATCATCAAAGCGGAGGTTTGGGGCAGCCCCTATCTACTAAGGTATAAAACGAATTAAAAAATATTTCAAACATTTGTCATATTTAAAAAACTTGTTTTTTCGCGATTTTTTTGTTTTTTCGAGATTTTGTAATTCGAAATTTTGTCACCAACCCGAAAAATTTGTTATATTTAAAAAACTTAATTTTTTTGGAATTTTTTGATTTTGGAAAATGATAACAACCCGATAAAATCGCGATAATCGTTTTTAAAAATCTCAATATTTAATTCTAATTTCAATATTTTATTTTACTTTCAGCAGTAAAAACCAAGCGAAAATGACTATTATTACGGTTTATTTTGGTTTCTTTTAGCACTTATAACGGTGGCATTGTCATAAAATATTTGTAAGGTGTTTCATTAATTGGTGCAAATGCTAGCTTTTTAGTATTCTGATTTGTAAACTAAATATTTCGGATATGCCTTATTTGGAAGTAAGATAGTCATTTTGGATTTTCCTGTTTGATTAAAACGAAATAAACACCCGCGGAAATCGGTTCAGGAAAAGTATTCTTGAGCAGCATTTTTAATATTTTTTTCAAAATCAGAAATTATTCTGACTGGTGATAATTTAAAATTCCTGTCCCAAGCCAGCTTAAAAAACCCATGAAAGAATCGAGAATAACAACTTTTTGTTTGTTGCCACTCATCAAGCAAAAGATAAGGGAAACACACTAGTTTTAAATTTTTCGTATATTGTAAATAGCCAAATTATTGGTATACGTGAAATGTTCCGTCCATTATCCAACAATCGGACTAAGGCAAAATTTGAAGGCTGCAGGCTGTTCTCAGAATAATTTTCTTTTCGTTGTAGAACTCTGACTCTTTCAACATGAATAATTCACCCACAAGTATCTTAGATATTTGTTATTTTGATGTCTTCTGAGTTTTTTGGTTCAGTTAAGTGATCGTACCTGGCTTGATGAATTCTGTCTTTCTGTGCATTTTTGAAGGTAGTTATCCCTTAAATTCAGCGGATGTTTGACCTATTGAATCTCTATACGATGGAGTGGTGTTGGAATTTTTGGCAACATTTTTTAAATTTTAAGATGGAATTAGCCCGGCACATTTCAGCTTCCCAGGAATTAGAACTACAATTTTGCTGTGATAGAGTTTTTGGTAATACTGTTTCATTATTAAGTTTAGTACTAATGGTTCTTCTCTTACACCCATTCGTTTCTTTTTTGACAACATCACCAGTAAAAATTATTTTTCATTTTTTTCTTCAACCACATAGGTCATCAAGAAACAAATTGTCTTTGCCTTTATTTGATTGCCCGAGCGTCCATGTGTGTTCGTCCATGTTAGAGGTAAAACCGGCAGCTTTGACGATTGTTTGAAATTCAATAATCATAGAAATTGGAACATTTTTTTTAAAAATGTGTTTTTTAATAATTACCCATACTAAAATAAAAAACTCCCCAAAGCCGCTTCGCATTGGTCCTTTCTGCGCAAGAATGACAAGAAATTATGTTGCTTCCTGTATTTTTTATATTGTAGTTAACAAAAATTCAATGGGCTATTCATTTTTAATGAGGCATTTTGGATTTTTTTAGCCCGTTGTCATCAATTGAAACATTTGTTATATATTTATCAACAGAAGCGATTCGAAGATATAATTCCTTTCATTTGTGTCTGAAAGGTTGACGAAGCAATATCCATTATCTTAAATATTACGAACTCTTGCGGAAAAACTTAAATTTTATAGACATTGTATACATTTTAATTGGGTTGGCTACCTTCGATTAAGGAAATAATACAAAAACTGAATATCCCGAATAAAATCCAAAAACGAAAAAATTCAGATTTAAAATCCCGAAAACTAAAATCCAAAAACTCAATTATGAAAGTGCGGCCCAGATAAAAATTAATAAAATGTCCAATAAGTTTGAGTTTTTCCGAAGGAGTTTTTGGAGTTTTTAATATCGGTTGGTATCGTTATCCAAAATGAAAACATCCCCCCAAAAAAAACAAATATTCCACAAAATCAAGTTTTTTGAATATAAAATTTTTTTGAAATATTATTTTAATTCGTTTTATACCTTAGAGGATGGGGGCTGCCGCCTCAAAACCCCCGTTTTGACGATTTTTTGAAATTCTAGCATTCATAGAGATTTGAGCATTTTATAAAGATTTGTTTATTAATAGTTACTCACATACTAAAATAATAAACTCCCCTAAGACACTTAGCATTGGTCCTTTCCGCACAAGAATGACGCATGAGAAGTTAGCACGAAATTTTCATGCCGAAAAGGCCTTTTTTAAATGTATGTCTCGGCAAAAATTTAAGGAAATTTTCATTCTATCCAGAAAAAAATATTCAAAACTCTTAACTAAATGGTATTCATCCCGAAAAATAATTGTAAAGAAATAGATTAACGTTGAAGAGCATTATAGTAAAATAAATATTTAAAATTCAAATATTTGATAATTCCTTTGGACATAAAATATGTACATTTATAGTGAATAAACACTAAATACGCGGACAAATTTCAATTTATAAATTTCTTGCGCCGATCTCAGAGATGTCCCCATGAAATGATGTATGATATCCGACTTCTCAACACTTATGCAATTAGAAAAAATTACTCTCATTAAGAAATCACGGGGATTAACAGTGAAAATGAACCGCAACGTAAATGTATTACGAAACATAATACTTACAATGAAACACGGCCCATTTCGAAATTTCTTGTGCCGATCTTAGAGATATTTCTTAATGAAGGTAGCTTTTCCTAATTGCATAAGTGTTGTTAAGTCGGATATCATACATAATTTCAGGGGGATATCTCTGAAATCGGCACAAGAAATTTAGAAATTGAAAAGTGTTTATTCACTATAAATGTACATATTTTGTGTCCAAAGGAATTATCAAATATTTGAATTTTAAATATTTATTTTACTATAATGCTCTTCAACGTTAATCTATTTCTTTGCAATTATTTTTCGAGATGAATACCGTTTGGCTAAGAGTATTGAATATTTTTTTCTGGATAGAAAGAAAATTTCCTTAAATTTTAGCCGAGATACACATTTTAGAAAAAAGCCTTTTCGGGATGAAAATTTCGTCCTAACTTCTCATACGGGCAAGAAAGAATGACATGAAATTATGCAGATTCCGTTTGTTTTCATATTGTAGTTAACAAAAATTGAATGGGGTCTTCGTTTTCGATGAGGCAATTTACTTTGTATTTTTCGGTATTTCTTAGGGATTTTTTCGTTCGGGAATACGATGGTATTCCCAAAAATTTGTTATATTTGAAAAACTTTATTTTTTGTTGTTTTGGGTTTATTTTGTTTTGGATAACGATACAAACCCTTCAGGCACAGATCTAAGGAATTGTATCGCTTTTAATAAATAAAATAGAATGAAGAGCTGTCTCCACAGATGACAGATTGCAATAAGCATGTTGAGATTTTTACAGTTTTTCCGGCATAATCACGCCTTTAATATGGGCTTCTACTTGTCTTTCCAATGTTTTCAAGAGAAAGGAAGGTAAGCTAATTGATATGCCATTTTAGGCCAAGTTCTAGGCTACTTTTAAAGATTCTTTCTAACCATGAAATGGTTAAGTCAATAGTCTGTTGGATATCCGCAGCGATAATAGTATCAGGTCCCTGCAACTTATACGGTTTAAAACTATTTGGAAAACTTCAATGATTATTTTCAATAATTTTGTATTACAAATAAAATTCGACAACTGTCATAAAAAAACTAATAAAATCCAGATTTCCAGATATTTCCAAGGAATATGAAGCAAATAATGAAATACCAAATATTGAAGCCTCGACTAGGAATAGGAACAATCAAACGTCATGCTGCTGTTTTTAAACCAATTTTAAATCGGATATTATGAGGTTTATTAATAGATTTACATACTTTAAATATTTGTGGTTTCAAGTTCATTCAACTTTAGAACGAATCGATTATGTCGTATTGACATATTTTACAATTCCACTAATTGTCACACATTCGTAATAATTACTTTTAGGAAATTAAGTATTTAACGAACGATTAAAAATAATTTACCAACTACATAATTATATAACTTACATTAATTGCATTGAATTTTATTGATTTAAACGGTATAAAATAATTACACTTACCTCATCTTCATCTTCACCATTCTGAAGATTACAGTCGATATTCGACATTTTATATAAATATTACGTTTTACAAATTAATTCGATGTAATGTTTGTCGTTTACAAGTTTCTCCTTAACTTCGAAAAATTATAATAAAAAGATTTTGTAGTTTAACCGAAACTGAGTCACATTAAAGTGGTTTTGGCGGTAAACTTAATGTTTGATGAAAAATGTCCGAAATGGCCATAAAGATCTGTAAGAGCAAAAGAATATTATAACATTAATATGTGACATTGTGATTATGTTTGTTTTTATATATTGATAATGTTACACCGGTTTAATCAAAAAACATATTTCCGGCACCATTTGTTTAGTAAACTACATACTCGTACTTATGTATGTATGTTTTAATCAAAATACTTCTCTAATCATGTTTTCGTATTATAATGAAATTTTATGAAATCATAAAAAGTCCAGCTCTCAAGTTGTTTATTGAAAAACAATATTTATTAAGACGTTTCTGGTAATATACATTTATTTACTCGTCATATTACTTACAAGCACAAAAGTGTGTTTGCAATTGGAGAAACAGAATTGTTCAATTTGGTGACATTCTAGAAGGTGAAAAATGATTATCACAAATCATCACAACCAAATGAATATTCTGTAATGCAAGGTGATAATCAAAGGTGGTTAA
Source organism: Tipula vernalis (assembly GCA_958295665.1). Classification (NCBI taxonomy): domain Eukaryota; kingdom Metazoa; phylum Arthropoda; class Insecta; order Diptera; family Tipulidae; genus Tipula; species Tipula vernalis. Next base: position 109,396,292 of record OY282559.1, read on the forward strand.
TACTTATATAATATGTTTCTAATTCCTAGCGAATACTTTTACTAAATGTTTTTTCTCAACGCGCTAATGAGGTCGTTAGTAATATAAAAAAATAGTTCGCAACTGCATTAGTTTTATTTACACTTTAATTGTACATAATTACGGATAAAATTCTTGTTTGATGCTCAAAAATCTAACAAGTAAATAAAAAAAAAAAAAACAATTTTTTAGGTAACCACTACTTTTATTTTTGCATCATCATTAAAATAAATATTCAAGAGTTAAAACTATAAAACCTGAAAAAAATTTTTAAATCTTGAAATTGAAAGAATAAGAAAATTCAATTTCCCAGCTTTTGTAGTTACTTCGGTCTAAAAATACCAAAGTATTGAAATCCTGTCAAAAATGATCAAAAATTTGGTTGGTCCAAAACCACTTTTCTCGACGTTTTAATAGTCCCTGAGTCTAAAAAAACAACAAAAAAAAATGTCCATCCGCCTGTCTGGATGTCTGTTGGTTTGCACCCATGGTATCTCGAGAATGGCTTGTTCGATTTAGAATTTTTTTTGCTAATCTGTTTGTAGGGTTAAGGACAAAATTTGAAAAGCTTTTGGAACCTGTGCGTCAAGAAGGTCGCGTACCTGCCATATAAAGTGACCCAAAATACCTGGTTATGTATGCTGATTTGAATAGTGAGTTGGGTATTGAGTTTGAGGTTAAGTTGAAGGTTAAGTTAGGGGTCAATTTGCGAGTTGAGTTCAAGTTGAGTTGGGGTTGGGTTAAGATATAGTAAACAGTTAACCAATTTTTTGTGTTTAGGGAGCGGTTGATCAATATATAAAATAAAGTGAGTTTTTGTATGTATGTACATCATACGTGATATTTAAACAAATCCACACGACTTGACCGATTTGAAGCAAACCTTACACAAATATTGTTTAAGATTTAAGAAAGGTCACTGTTAATATCTCAAACGTCAAATTGAACCTTTTACATTTCAAATTAAACCTTTAGCGCATTAAATGAATGGCCAATTAGGATGAAACTTATCTTGGATTTTAGTCAAATTTGACATCCGCTTTGGAAATAAGATTCTAAAATGATTTTTTGATAAAGTTCTGGAATATGGCCAAGTATGATGGAATTTGCCTATTTCTCAACCAATTATGTTGAAATTCGGCTTGTGCATTGGAAATGGAATTTTAAAATGATTTTTGGAGGAATTTTTGGAATATGGCCAAGTATAATGGAACTTGCCTATTAGATGGAGACACAGTGAAGTGGTACTTCCCACATCTATCGCAATGCGGCCGTTTTCAACAGTGAACGTTTATTCCTTCTCTTTTTTTCTATTTTTCTGAACATTTTTGGTAACAAAATGTTGCTCAATTTTACTTGTTCTACCCCAATGTGAAAAGTTATTTGACATCCTACCAAAAATGACCAAAATTTTTGTTTGTTTGTGCAGAACCACTTTTCTTGAAAATATCGTATTTATTAAGGCGTGGTATTACAACGAGGATTGAGTTTCGCGTTGAGTTTGGGAGTTTAGTTGATGGTTGAGTTAGGGATTTGAGTTGGAGTTGAATTGGAGATTTATTTGGGGGTTGAATTAATTTGAGGATTGAGATGAGTGTTAAGTTTGGAGCTAAATTGAGGATTTAGTTTGGGTTCGAGTGGAGGGCTGAATTAGCGTGCCGATTTTAGGACTGAGTTGGGCATTGAGTTTTTTGTTGAATTGAAGGTTGAGTAGGGTATTGAGTTTGGGTTAAGAGAGGGGTTCAGTTGGGGATTTATTTACAGTTAAACCGATGGATCATTTGCATGACAGACTAAGTTGAGGATTAAGGAGTTGAGTTGAACGTTGAGTTTGGAGTTGGGTTGAGTTAGGGGTCGAGGTGAGGTTGAGTAGGGGTTGAATTGAAGTTAAGTTGATTTTAAATTGGTGATAGAGTTGCTGGGTTGGGATTGGTGTGGTGATTGCCGTTGGGGATTGCATTAAGGATTGCGTTGAGATTGAATTGAAGGTTGAGTTAGAACTTGATGAGTGGTTGAGCAAAGGATTAAGGGGTTCACATAGGGATTTATTTGGAAGTGTAGTTAGAGATAAGATTGAGTAGACTTGAGATAAGTTTACGTATGCATGTAATTTTGCGGACCAAAGTTCTGATCATCTCATGAGATTTCAGCCCTTTATATTTTTTGAGTTGAGAAAGATGAAGGCTTAGGAACTTCGAGGCATTCTATCTTCCGACACCGACCATATTGCGACCTGATATTTTTGGAGTTGAAAAATGACCATAAAGAAGTTTGACCACACAACAGAAGCCGCTCATGCCAAATTGAATGAGAGGGGGTAATCCAGAATTCGACAAATTTTGATGGAGAGGATAATCAAAAAGCAACTTAAAGAAGTTGAATATGTACCACACAGATATCGTTCAGGTCAAACTGAATAACAGCGATGATACTTTGCCAGTATTTTGCCAGTGAGTTTTAAGCAGTCCAAATCCTTTATTCGGACTCCTTCCAGTGATCTAAAACGACTTGTCGCAACGAAAACTTTGCAAGAAACTGAATCGACCTTGGTTGAATCACTACTGAGAGTATCTCCGTATCATACATCAGTGTTCGTCGGAAGTTAGGTCGTATAACCTTGGTGATAACTCCTATTACACCATTAAATAACCATTTTATGGTTGCGATGTTGGATCGATTGATATGGTGACCTTTATGTTTATATTACCAATATTACGAGTTGTATGTACCAGGTGATCTTCGGCTCTTAGTTGTTGGGTATATTCGCAGAACCTTTTCAATTGCGAAGTCGCCAGCTGATTGTTTTAGAATTTTATCTATTAGTAAGAAAAAGTGTTCAGAAATCATTTCTCCAATCTGTAATGCTTTAGTACATTGATGACTGTGTTATCTTCTTGTTGTCGCATGCATTTACATATGTAGACGGGCGTTGTGCCAGATTTTTGGTAGGTAGGTGGTTATTGCTCCAAATCCCCAAAGAACAATACATTGGCATTATCGGAGAATTCATTAGCTTTATTCTTGAAATGTTTAAGACGTGAATTAACCCTGCAGAGGATCTTGTATGGTACATTAATATCTCGTACAGCCTGTAATGGCCTGTTAGTGGTGACATATTGGTGACTCGGGTTGCATCGTTGCACTGCTTATCAATCTTGCCGCTACCCAGGTTAATGTGCAGGCTATTACAGCAAGCTATCCTTAACATCTTGCCTACTCCAGCACTTCCAGTGAAGGGATGCGAATATTTCTTGTGATTATGTCTTCTTGTGTATTGTCCATATTCATTTCATCCATATTTTTTCGATTATCTTTCATCGATATTTTCCTGGTTTTCTTGTAATATTGGCTCAAATCTAATTGCTGATATCCGTTGACTTGTCCTGTGTCATAAACTTCAGTATTTCGTATTGGTATCTCGTGTGTTGAGGAACACCACTTTTCTTGAGCTGTCTCTTAGGTTGAGGTAGCATATGCGAACAACACATTCACGAAAGCTACATGTCTTTAGGCTTCCAACTTTTTTCCACATATTATGATGCCGTCTTTAACTCTGTAATATTCGAACATTGACAGATTGTAGAGTAATCATTCCTTTGAAATCGTATACCACTTGCTGGATTAACGTCGAAAATCATACAGTAAAGGCACTGACTAATTTTAATGGTGTTGGTAAAATAGTCGCAAAAATTCTCGAAGTTGTCAAAATATTTAAAAACTTATCGAATAGAATTTCTTTTCTTCAAAACTATGTATTGCGCAGGTTGAAAAACCTGTACATTACTTGATTGTAAGGCTAAGTGGGCGGAATAGGTTGCTGGCACTGATTTAGCGATTCTTAAAATTGGTCGAAGCTGGGCAAAACTCACTTTGCTCTTTAAATTATTCGTATCATGGATAATGTCCATGAACGTCGAAGTTTTATTGGATTGGCCAGCAATTTTAGGAAATATGTGGCGAATTTTGCAAAAGTAGCTGAACGAATCCATTAAGTCGAAACTTTGTCAACGCGACGTTCTAACGTTATATGATTCAGCACGATAACGCTAAATCCGCACCAATGTTAGCATGCTTGAAATAGAGCGTATTCTTTGATGTTATGGTGTGGAACATGGAACAAAAATACCACATCTTTGAGCTAGAGGCCTTAGCTGTTGTAGAAACGATCGATCGATTTTGACAACATCTTCTAGGAGAAAATTTCACCGTAATTTCAGATAGAATCTCGGTTCTACCGCCGTCAGATATAAGTAAGCAAATTTCTCAGATAATCAACGATCTAAACAACGAACAATCGAAGCAATTACTTACCAAAAGAAGTTTGTCGCAGAATTTTAGCTGAATGTTAGGACCAAAAAACCATAAGTGCTATTCAAAAATTCTACTGGTTTTCACGAATGCGCCAGGTAGTTAAGAAGTATATTTGGTCGTGTATGGAGTACCAATACCACCAGGAGAAAAGGTGGAATGAAGGAGACTGTGTTGCATCCAATCGAAAAGTTACTACTACCTTGTCACACCTGGCATCTTGACACATCAAATTCCTTCAACAAATACTGTGTTGAAAATAATATTAATCAGTATTAAGTGCGACGTTGGGTGATCTAAGTATGAAGCTGGCTGCGGGAATCAACTTGAAACATTTTATCAGCTAAATATCTTGCAGCTTTCATAGCTTTTCGTTTTACCACCGCGCGTTGACCACCGGTCAACTCTTCATTGTTTTTAAGTGGATGGATTAGGAGGATAAAACACGGCGCTAAATAACTGGGCTGGGTTAATTTGTCAATCGTACTGTGCTGAGAACCAATCTGGTTGGGGTTCCAGTCTAAATACTAGCTCAGCCTATACCTAACGCCCTCCGGATTATGTAGCACCAGCTGGACATTTTTTCTTCGCTACTCGTGGGATTCTTATGTCAGATCTACATAAAAACATAGAGGCCGGGACTCTTAAAAACCCGGAAAATATGGCTGGAGGGACATCGGCATCTAAGCCATCGGTATCTAGAGCGCAAGCTTGGATCGCTGTGAAACCAAGCTTTTCCAAGTAAGGTTTTGGAGATCTTTGAATGGGCAACATGGATCTTCCAACCTCCAATTCAAAGATAGCGAAGCTACAGGAAACAAAGGCTAATTAAAGGTCAGTTCTAATTATTATAAATGATGAGTCGGTAGAGGCTCTGGCAAGGAGGAAAGGTGTGATAAGCTTCGGTTTCGAGGCTACCACACTAAAAGTTTACAAAAAGGATGAGCCGGGTAAGTCTGGGGCTGCACCGTTAGGAGGGATGACTCCGGGTGATATCCTGTCTGGTGGTGATGGGCCGTTGGTGGATGAGAATGTGTCCGAAGAGAGTATTGAAACACAATCCTTGGGAACATTATGTGGACTCCAGGAGGACTCGGTGTTATACTCGCTTTCGGACGGGTAATTTAATATGATAGTGGTGAAGGCGATGGTATAGATTGATGCTGAGGCTTCTGCAGATCAATTTACACCACTGTAAGCAAGCCTCGGCTGCTCTGCTGCTCAAATTTCAAGCTGATGGAGTTGATGTTGCCCTGCTCCAGGAGCCATGGTTCATTGGAGACTGGGTTATGGGACTCAGGACCCCAAACTATAAGGTGATGTTTGCCGAAACCGACTGGTTTACCTTCAGAATCATTTTAGGTAATTCATTGCCAGTACCGGTTCGAAAACCCCCTGTATCTACAGAGGAGCTGGATGATTTATTAGACAAGTTATATGATGCTTTTCATGTAGCTATGTCGAGAGCATCTCCTCTGAGTAGAGCTTTGGGTAAACAAAGGTCAAAAATGCAAAAGGCTACTTAGAAAAGTCAAGAAAACAAGAACTGCTGCGGATTGGGACTGCTTCAAGTTCTAGTCATCTCTAGCGACCGGATGGTTCTTGGATCACAACTAGTGCTGAATCTTTGGAGTTACTACTGATAATCCACTTACCGGAGTACTCCGAACTGGCGCCTGAAGTGTCTAGTGCTTTTATGGGTTCAGGCGTTGAAGATAGTATGGGAAATTAACAGCTTTAAGCCATACAAGTCTGCTGGACCTGATGGCATTATTTCTGCGGATGTTCAGCTATTGGCTTGGCTCTACCCTGGCTGGAAGTTATCTTCAGAGGCAGCCTGAAACTTTGCCACACGAATCGCTCGTTGGCTGGATATATCAAATGCTAAGATGCAGGATTGAGAAGGCTAAGCTTGTCGGGTCTTCCATTAGCAGATTTGTAGGTGTGGATAAACTGCAAGTTGAAGTCTTGTCCCCCTTCGTTGCAACTTGGTAATAAATGACCTGTTACTGGACCTGGAGGGGCAAGGTTTTACGGTGGTTAACGTTACTATTGGTCCCTATGGTAAGTTTCCTTGTATCATAAGAGAGCGCATGCAAATCGCGCTTGGTTTTCTTTCTAAACGGGCCAACAGTTGTGGACTAAATGTTAATCCACGTAAAACTGTGGTGGTCCTCTTCTCTAGGAAATACAAACTTCCTCAGATTGACTTTCTTACTTTAAATGGTATAAGCTTGGAACTTTACAGATAAAGCGAAATACCTCAGTATTATTTTGAACAGCCATCTTAGCTGGAAGCCTAATAATTTAGAAAGGGCAAATAAAGTTACTATAGCCCTATACTCCTGTAAAAACGCTATCGAAAAAAGGTGGAATCTTGCACCACACATCGCATACTGCCTTTATACCTCAGTGATAAGACCAGAGAACTTCCACCTTGTGTATTAGTGGTTCACTAAGGAGCAAAACTTCTCAGGCACTGGAGGTTCTTTTCCTTCTCATACCCTTGGATATTCTGGGCAATGACAGCGAGCACAGCTATAATGCTCAAATCCATTTCTATGTGGACCTATAGTAATAAAGGAGACTCATCCATTTTTTTTCGTACTGATATTCCCTCAAGAGAGGACTGGCTGAGTGAAAAGATGTTGAATCCTGAAATTTTGAACTTCTTCACGGATGATTCAAAAATGAATGGTAGGGTTGGTTGTTGTATTTTCTATGAGAAACTAAATGTGGAACTCTCATTTCGGCTCCCCAACTATTGCAACATTTTTCAGGCTGAATTGGACAATCAGGCCGCCATTAAAACGCTATGATCTTCTCTTAACGAGTTATCAGATCAGTTCTATATCCACTTATCGTGGTGCCAGGCACTACAAATTGCCTCACTTCACCAAGTAAGGTAAATATTGAAATTCCGCTCGCTACAAAACTCTTATGTTTAGATCAGGTAAGAACTGGACTGCTGTTAACACTTCGGTTTCGCCATATTAGTACGGTCGTGGAGTTGTTACAGGACACTGTCTAGTAGGTGAGCATGCGCGGAGACTAAGAATCTCCTCGAATGATCATCTATTCTGCATTTATCCCCGTCTAGCGTTAAGCAGATGGACATTTTTAGGAGCTCCTCTCAACAGCCTAAGGCTGCTTTTGAAACAAATTCATATTTGTGGAACCTAACTTATTCAAATAAGTATCCTGTCGAGGTGACTTATTTCATATTTCAGCCAAAAAATCAAATTTTCATTTTGTATGTATGACAAGTGAAATTGTACGTATCACAGTGATCTTGCATGTATGTATCTACCTTAGACAAATTTTCCATGCATTAAGTCACGCCATCTATTGGACACACCGAACATCGAGGCTTTACGACTGTAATAATTGTTAGTGCTGACAATGGGGCTGAAAGGAAGAGAATATGGAAATAACTAAGAGTTGACCATAATTAAGTGAACGATGAAAAGGCGGCACCATTTTCATATTTCTCATTTTGGATTGATTTTTTGTGATTTGCAGACACGTACAATTTGTTAAGGAGCGATATACGCTAAAATAAATCTTTGGTTGTTTGCATTCAGAGAGCATTTCAATCAAAATATTGTTGTGTAAAAACGCAGGATGGTAGAACACTGCAGCAGTTCTTCAAAGTGGTGTTATTACAGATGCAAAGTGGTGTAGTTACAGACAGCGTACTGTATGCTCAAATTAAAATATTGATAATGTATCTAAAAATATGAGTGAAAACGTGCATCGCAATAGTGATATAGTCCCTCTAATTTTGTGTCGAATTTTGAAGTGTGATTTGAAAATATAAGCAAACACAATTTAATTAACAAGCAATTTAAATGATGCTCTTACCGTCGCAAACAAAGTCCAAATCGAACCAGACTTTTGGCAGAAAATCAATATGAGCGATAAAATGAGGGAAACCGAAAACCGACGAATTATTCAACAAAATAAAATGATTGCCTGGTGATCGCTACAGAACAGTGCTGCACTCCTTTTTGTCATAAAAAGTGGGGACGAACTTCACAATTCACGTTAAACAATGACTATTTTGCGTCAAATTTTTCGGTTGGTTGACAAGGCAACCCAACAGGTAACATAACAGATTCAGTGACACAGTGATAACTCCCACGAACCACTAAAGAACTAAAAATTAACCGGAATCCATATCTAAGGACCAGGTCCCTAGATACTTACCCATAATGTTAAATAAAAATATGGAGTAGGAATTACCGATTACCAAAACCTACCTCCACAATTGGTGACCCCGACATGATTGGGGTAACAGGCAGTCATCACATTGGTAACAGCCATTAAGTTACACACCATCCAGCCAAAATAATACAGGCATTCAGCAAAGAAGCCACAGAAGAGCTTGCGGTGAAGTTTTAAGGGAGCGAATTTCACCACGTCTAACCAATACCAGGATTTCGGAACCACAACGTCAGTTAGTTTTAAGGAATTGGAATTGTCTTTGTTAATCGAATTTGTATTCCAATCTGAGGTCAAAGCTCCCACCAGCGGGAAGCGCTCAGGGAGGAATACAATTTCATGATTCAGGAACCCGGGCACACAGTCAGAGGTAAAAAAACGTGAATACGCCCGTCCTAATTTTTTGAGGTGCTTTTAAAAATTCACGGTCGCGCTCAAACCACAATTCAGAGTATAATCCTAAAAATCGGTCTCGTTCGTCAGACAACGGCGGCCATTGATGGTAACAACATCAGTCGACTACTCATTTTTGAGAATCGTTCAAAATTTAATTTTCTAATCGACACCGGCGCGGATATTTCAGTGCTACCAATCAAATTCTTCAAAAACCTTCTTTCGGCAACAGCACCAAGTTTATTTGCAGCAAACGGTACACCAGTCAAAGCTATCGGCATAAAGTGTGAATTTACGTGGGAGTTTGTAATAGCAGACGTGTCCATTCCAATGTTAGGATCAGATTTTCTGAAGCAAACAGGATTGTTAGTTGATATTCAAGGACAGAGTAATAGACCCATTAACCTCCTTGTGTGTCTAAGGTACCGTTACAAACAATTCAGAACAAGCACTATCATTGCTGGACAAGTCACTATTGCATCACAAAATTAAAAATCTACTTTCAAAATTCCTGGAAAGTACAAGGGGCACACTAAGTAAGAACTTAAATAGACATACACCGGTTAGAGACAATTGGGCCACCAACAGTGAAAATCGCGGAAGACGAATCCGCGAATACTTGATGTCACAGGGCATTTGTCGTCCCAGTAGCAGTGCTTGGTCAAGTCCATTACACTTGGTAAAGAAAAAAAATGGTATAGCTGGAGACCATGCGGCGATTACAGGGCGTTGACCATCACGGTACCCGACAGATATCCGATACCACATCTTCAAGACTTTTCGTATCTACTGGAAGGGTGCACAATATTTACGTGTCTAGATCTTGTACAAGCGTATCATCAAATACCGATCGAACCTTCGGATATTCCAAAGACTTTGGGTTATTCGAGTTCACCAAAATGACCTTCGGCCTTAGGAATGCAGCACAAACTTACCAAAGATTGATGCATTCAATATTGTCCGGTCTCAATTTTTGCTTTGTTTATTTGGACGATGTGTTAATCGCTTCAAAAACCTTCGAAGAACATTTAGAATATCTAAATATAGTCTCACAAAAATTCTCGGAACATGGTTTGATCATAAATCCAGATAAATGTGTTTTCGCTACACATGAGATTATCTTCCTAGGACATACGATCAATGAACAAGGCATTACACCCACTCAGGAAAGAATCGAGATAATCAAAAATTATGAGCGTCCAACTACAGTTAATCATCTCAAAAGATTTTTGGGTATGATTAATTTTTACAGGTGTTTCATTCCAAACGCAGCACTGGACCAAATTGTATTGAATGATTTCTTGAAAGGGTACAAGAAAAACAGTAAAACCACAATACAATGGTCAGAAACTTCAATACAAGTTTTCAATAATTGTAAGGATAAGCTATGTCAAGCGACGTTACTTGCACATCCCTCATCCACGGCTAGGTTAGCCATTATGGTCGACGCATCGGACACGGCGGTATGTTGCAGGTACTTGGCAACCACTCAGTTTCTTCTCAGTACGACTGAATGAAACACAGCAACGGTACAGTGCTTACGACAGAGAGTTGGTTGCAGCTTATTCTGGCATTAAAGACTTCAAATATTTGTTAGAGGGTCGTGAGTTCACACTGTTCATGGATCATAAATCGTTAATTTATGCGTTTAAACAAAATCCAGAAAAAGCATCACCGCGACATTTTCGACACCTTGATTTCATCGGCCCTCTCACGTATTAATTAAATTTCAACGTGCGAAATATTGATTATACAGCAAAAGCGGATGCTCAAACCAATGATGACGAATTTATTCAAACACTTCAGTCATTCTTAAGCCAATACCCCTAAAGTTCAACTCAAACAAAACTATATGTTGTGATGTTTCAACCGGTATATTAAGACACTTTTATTCCATTAAGTTTTCGGAAAATTGTTTTTGAATCTTTACATAATGTATCACATCCGGGCATAAAAGCTACAGTGCAACTTTTAACTAGTAATGTTATATGGCCCTCCATCACAAAAGATTCAAAAATCATGGCTCAAAATTGTATACCATGTCAAAGATCAAAAATTTCAAGGCATACACATTCACCTCTCGGTACATTTGTAGGGTCCTGGGTGTTATTCAATAGGGTAGGCGTTGACCGTTTATAGCCAATTATAAATTGGTTTATACTCCAACGTTACAACTATTTCTAACGCAGTCTCCACTGAAAAAGTAACTTCATTATCAGAACAAATGCCGAGTGCATCAACAAATATTATAAACAGCGAGGAGCTGTTAAATAAATTTCAAAAATGGAGAAACTAATCGCGCAGCTGAGCAATGAAGTTGCTGAACTTAAGAGAGAAAACTCTACACTAAAAGAAAAGGTTAAAAATAGCATAGTTAAGGATTCAGCACGAGTTAACAATCTTTCTTCCAACCATATTCAGCCATCATCCAGTCAACATGAACATTCAAATAATTCCAACTGGTTGCTGCGGCAATTTCCAGTTTTTCAACAGAATAATAGATTCAGTGCTCTGAGTCAAGAGGATTATTGCACAGATGAGGAAGAACTGGAAAAAGAAGTTTCCAGTGCTGATAACAGAAATGCTAGGAAACGCAGGCGCACAAAAACGAAAACTCCTCCAAAAAATACTACACAAATTGTGATCAATAACACTGAACAGAAAAACCCAAAAATACCACTGCCTCCACCCATTAACGTTAGCAATATCAAAAATTTCGAACTTTTTCGACAAAAAGTGATAAAAACCACTAGTGAATCAACTAATTTTAAGGCGCTTTCAAATAGTGACATTAAAATTACCTTTCAAAATGAAAATGATTACAGAAATGTCAAAAAATTACTGGAAGAATTAAAAAAAGAACCCAGCAACCAATCAGAAAATATAGAATATCACACCTACCAGCTGAAGAGCGAAAAGGCTTATAGAGTGGTTATCAGAGGCGTACCATCTTCCATTAGTCACGATGTAATTAAAGCAGACTTAGAAAAAATGGGACATGAAGTCGCAGGTATTACTAACATACAGGGTGTCCGGGTTTGGGATGCTGATCCGTCATGGGATGATTCCTTGATTCATTCTGAGAAACAAATCGTAAGTGGAGGGGGATCCATTTTTGATATCCTTTGAGATACAGGGTGTTTAAAAAATTTGGCTCAGAAAAAAAATACATCCAAATATTAAACTGTAACTTTCAAAATATTTATCGGAGAGCAACCAACTTAGTGTTATTTGGTTGGTAATCGTATAGGCTATTATTAAGGTTTAAGTGGTTATCTTGTATCTGCATCCGTTTGAGAGCTATGGTGATTTAAAGTAAAAAAAAAATATTTGTTTTTATAAAACCGAGTTTTTCTCAAAGAAAACCGTTATAATTTTTTCTTTTGTTTATTTTATTTTAATTTGTCATGATCTCCTCTACAATCCCTCAATGTGAATATCTGTCTCCAAGGGAGCCAACGTATTGGCCAACGGATGCAGCAAAAATACCAGAACTGCTTGATTTCTTCATCATAAAAGGTATTTCATCCAGTTACACTAGAGTCGAAGGAATTAACGACTTAACATCTGATCACATTCCTGTACTGTTGTCGTCAGTAAGCAAGAAAAAATAAAAAGCAAAAACCTTACTAATAGATTCACGGATTGGGATCTCTTCAGAGAAAAACTGGAAGAGCTAGTTGAATTAAAAGTTAGTATTAAAAGTAATGAAGAATTGGAACAACAAACAAACAATGTCATTGAATACACTCGTATGGCCGCCAGTCTAGCTACTCCAGAATTAAAGGACAAAGCGGAGATTGAAGTCAAATACCCGGCTGAAATCAGGAAACAAAATCAAGGAAAGGAGAAAGGCAAGGAGAATATGGCATTTCACCAGAAATCCCGCTGACAAAAACCACCTTCAATAGTAAGTATAAGAATAAGTAACAAAGTCAATAGGCTAATCAAAAGCTTTAAAACAGGATTGCTTCGACAATTATTTAAGCGGGCTAGGTCCAGAAATGGATAAGGACTACTCGTTATGGAAAGCAACCAGAAAATTTAAACGACCTGTAGTTCGATTACCACCTATAAGAAATGCTCAAGGGTCAAGGCAATTGGGTTCGACAAGACAAAGAAAAGCGGAACTCTTTGCTCAACACCTAGCAACAGTGTTTCAACCCCATGTCATTCAATCCAACGTTAACGTAACACCTGTCTATCAACCAAAATCAGGATTTTAAAAAGGTCACGCCAATGGAAATTGCTGAAGAAATCGACAAAAGTCTTAGCCAAAAAAAGGCACCACGAATTGATGAAATATCACCGGGTCTATTCAAAGAACTTCCACGCAAAGCAATCATCAAGATCATATACTTATTTAATGCCTGTATGAGATTGAAGTATGTACCCAAATGCTTCAAAACGGCCCAAATAATTATGTTGAAGAAACCAGTTAAACCAGATGAAGAAGTAACATCACACAGACCAATTTCACTGCTTCCGACCTTATCAAAGCTGTTTGAAAAACTACTACTAAAACGTCTAAAGCCAATGGTAAATGTTCCTGATTTTCAATTTGGATTCAGGAATAACCACTCCACAATAGATCAAGTCCATCGAATAACTATGGTAATAGAGGAAGCGTTAGAAGAAAAGAAATACTGCCCCGCCGTATTTCTGGATGTATCTCAGGCCTTTGATAGGGTTTGGCACGAGGGGTTGACATTCAAGATGAGCAAAATGCTACCACAAAACTATTGCCAGCTGCTTGAATCATACCTCTCTGATCGCCAATTCAGAGTCATCCATGAAGAAACATGTTCTGACTTTTATCCAACGCGAGCGGGAGTTCCGCAGGGACGCGTATTGGGACCCCTCCTCTCTACCTTATCTACACTGCGGACATACCTACAACGAATAAAACATTCATCGGCACGTTCGCTGACGGCAGACACTGTAATTATGTCAGTAGACGAATCACAACCAAGGGCAGTGGAAAATTTTCAACGAGCAATGAACAACGTTACTAAATGGACAATTGACTGGAAAATAGTGCTTAATGAGCTCAAATCAACCCATGTGACATGTAGCGACTCACTCACACTTCAATTCAATTATTTAATCACACAACATCAATCAGGAGACAGAGACGGAATTCGAAGTCGCGCAGTCCCGGCAACAGCCGCCAATATGAAAAATGCTGGTATCATTGGAAGTTTGGCCCGGCAGCGCGGAAATGCGTACAACCGTGCAATTTCAAACCATCATCCACATCGAGCATGGATGTTGAGTCAGATACAAAAAACGAGTCAAACAACGGGTAGAGACGACGTCGTCCAACACCCAGAAAGTAGGTCGGTTATTCATTCACGACCATAAAAACAAACTTACATTTCTTATAGACACTGGCGCTGATCTTTCGGTCATTCCAGCACATTATTACAGGGGCGCGTTTTCATTTACCAAACGTGAACCCGATCTAGTCTTATCGGCAGCCAATAATACCACAATATTCACTTATGGCATAAAATTGCTTCAAGTGGACATCGGACTTAAGAGATCCTTCACGCATGCATTCATTTTAGCTAACGTGAATCGTCCGATTATTGGCGCCGATTTTCTGTGTAAATTTGGCCTCCTTGTTGACCTCAAGAACAAACGGCTGGTTGATTCAGCGAATTAGCTGTCAATCAATGCCACAATGGTTCGGTATAACACTTCAACTCCGATCCATTATTCGGTCAACAACAGTTATGCCACTCTGCTGAAGAATTTCCCATCACTTACAGCAGAGCCGAACTACAACTTACCAGTTCGACACAACGTGGTCCATCATATTGTCACAGCAGGCCATCTGCCCGTGTCAAGACCACGTCGGCTAGATCACGTGAGACATAAAGCCGCTCAAATAGAATTCCAACACATGGTGGAATTAGGGATTTGCAGGCCGCCTGCATCTCCCGTCTCTTGTCCACTTCACATGGTGAAGAAAAAAGATCAAGATTGGATACCATGTGGGGATTATCGACGTTTAAAGCACGGTGATGACACCAGATCGCTACCCGATACCTCACATTCAAAATTTCTCCATGCACTTGCATGGATGCAAAATTTTCTCCAAAATTGATCTAGTCAGAGCTTATCATTTAAATCTCGTCGCACCTGAAGACGTTCATAAAACGACAGTTACAACACCGTTTGCCCTATTCGATGCCATTCGGCTTACGCAATGCCGCTCAAACGTTTCAGCGTTTCATGAACGAAGTCGTACGTGACTTGGACTTCGTTTTCGTTTACATTGACGACATTCTTGTGGCATCAAAATCTGAGGAACAACACAAACAGCACTTGGAACAACTTTTCCACAAAACTAACACAGTTTGACGTGCATATCAAGAGCTCAAAGTGCGTTTTTGGCGTATCCACTCTTGACTTCCTCAGCCACAAGATAACCCCTAATGGTATTCTGCCGTCTGAAGAATGGATTAATGCCATTAGGGATTTCCCAGCCCCTACTTCAATCAAAACTATACAGCGATTTGTCGGCATGGTAAATTACTACCACCGATTCATACCAAAACTCGCTCAAACACTCGCATCAATTCACAGCCACTTGGCAGCATTACTCAAAAAGCCCAAGACAGCCAAGAATTTCACTTGGCCTAACGAATGTCAACAAGCATTACGTCACTAAAAGCTGAATTGGCCCAGATAACACTTTTGGCACACCCACTGAGCGACTCAAAGCTCAGCATAACCACTGACGCATCAAACACTGCTGTCGGTGCTGTACTACAACAGTACAATAACGAGTGTTGGGAACCACTGGGATTCTTTTCTAAGAAACTCTCGGATGCCGAAAAGAAATATTCCGCATTCGATCGGGAATTCCTCGCAATTTATCAAGCAATCAAGCACTTTAGATATTTTGTTGGAGGTCGGGATTTCACAATATACACCAATCTCGCCATTTGGATTTTATAAGTCAGTTTACCACGGACATCCAGCATGTTCATGGATGTGATAATGTGGTTGCGGATACACTATCCCGCACAACCGACAACGAACAGGCAGCGGTCGAGACTTACTTCGACTGTCACACTATTTGCAAAGCTCAAAAGGATAACCTAGAACTTCAGAATTTACTTTCTGGTTCCGAATGTCACTCCGGTTCATCATGGCAACTGGATCTTTTGAAACTACCTGGCCTGGAAATTTATTGCGAAACCTCCACTGGGTACAATCGCCCATACATCGCAGAACCACTACGTCGAACCATTTTCGACACTTTACACAACATTTCACATCCTGGCGTCCGTGCTACTCGTAAATTGATTTCTGCTCGCTACTTTTGGCCCAGTATGAACAAAGACGTGAGCCAATGGGCTCAGTCTTGTTTATCCTGCCAACGTGCTAAAGTCCAACGGCACACAATTTCACCACGCGGACAATTCGACATTCCACCTGGTCGTTTTGAACATATCCACATAGATATAGTAGGACCACTTCCTCCTTCTAATGGATTTACCTATCTCTTGACTTGTGTCGATCGTTTCACTCGCTGGCCAGAAGCTTACTGCATGACTAATATGACAGCCGCAACCGTTGCCACTACCTTTGTACACAATTACGTATCGCGATTCGGCGTACCCCTTCACATTACAACTGATCAGGGATCGCAATTCGAGTCCAAGCTTTTTACTGAGTTAACACAACTCCTCGGATCAAACCGCATACGTACAACGGCTTACCATCCACAAGCCAATGGCATGGTTGAACGATTTCCTCATCAACTCAAAGCTGCTCTCATGGCCCGAGCGAATACGATGCACTGGAGTTCGGAAGTTCCCATCGTTTTACTTGGTATCCGAGCTACCGTAAAGGAAGATTTGAAGTGCTCTCCAGCTGAAATGGTTTACGAGCAAACCATTAAGCTACCTGGTGAATCCTTTATCGGAAATCCTCCTTTACCTTTAACAACCAGCGACACAGTCATCGACCAACTGCGATAAACCATGCAAAACCTTGTGCCAACATCCACTCGTCCATCAAAACAAGACGACATATTTGTTCCAAAATCACTGGCCAACTGTGATTTTGTATTCATTAGAACAGACAAAGTTCGCACGGGTTTTTCTCCTCCCTACGAAGGTCCGTACAAAGTTATACGTCGACTTCGCAAGCAATTCACCGTGTCGGTTAATGGAAAGAATCAAACCATTTCAATCGACCGGCTCAAACCTGCATACGAGATACTTTGTTCAGCTGATCAAAATTCAGTTCCTCGCCCACACAAAACTGTCCGTATTGCCGAATGACATTTTCATTCTCGGAGGGGGAAATTCACTTGCAGGGGAGTCCTGTGGCGGTCATTATCATTCACCACCACAATATATTAACTTGTGTAACAATTATTGTGAATTCACCAATTACAAAATTAAATATTTTGTCTGACCGCAGCACTGCAATGCGCTCATTAGCAAAACAAATGTCTATTCAATTGGTTTGCGCACCGGCTATTATAGCATACGCTATATTTATAACATCGCCGTCGATAAAAAAAACAACACCATTTCAACAACACCATAATATTTAATTGAATAATAATTATATTATAACGAATTAAAATAAATAAAGTTCATAGTAATAATTAAAAATAAATAAATTATTACAAACAAAATTTTAATGAATTAAAATTAATAAATATAATTAAAATTAAATAAATTAATTGTGTTTCACTGCTAAAATAACCAAAGCGTTAAAGACTAGTCTACCAGACTATCTTCAAACCAATATGAATGTATGGTGCGCAGCTATGGGGTTGTACTCATAAATCCAATAGAGACATTATACAATGTAGCCAAAATAAATTCCTTCGAATGGTCACCAACGCTTACCGATTTGTGACTAACAGGGAAACACACAATGGTCGAAAAATACAATTGATAGACGACGTCATCCGCGAATGTGCCATTAAACATGAGAAGAGACTTTTTAACCACACCAACGTTGAGGCCGTACAACTACTGGACAGTACAAACGAAGTAAGGCGGCTCAAACGAATCAAACCACATGAGCTAACCGTATGCATTTTATATCTTAAGGGAACTGGATACTGGTCTAGCAGACCCACACAAGTTTATGCTTATCTCATAAGTACTAATGTCAACCTTACTAATGAATTAATAATGTTTAAGATTGTAGTAGCCATATCAATAAAGGTGTTAAAAAAAAAAAAAAAAAAATTTGTAATTGCATCGCGACGTTTTTCTGAAATTCATCTCGACATCATTGGTCCATTACCAATTTCTGGAAACAATCGTTATTGTGTGACGTTAATAGATCGTTACTCACGTTGGGCTGAGGCGATTCCAGTGACGGACATTAACTGCTGTCTCGGTCGCATTCCTTGTGTATTCTGTCTGGATAACCAGATTCGGCGTCCCTGATTTCATTGTAACTGACAAAGGAGCACAGTTCGAATCTCTCCTATTTACTGAGTTATCAAAACTATTGGGATTTCTGCACAAGCGTACTACAAACTACAACCCGAAATGTAACGAAATGATAGAACGGTGGCATCGAGTGTTAAAATCCATAGTATTCCGTTGATTCTAAACTAAACTAACTAAAGAACTAAAAATTAACCGCAATCCATATCGAAGGACCGGGTCCCTCCCTATCTTGGATATCCATTCTGTAATTTAAAGTGCGGTAAAAGGACTACAAAGTTACCCATCCCCAAGTATAACAAAACTGAAAACTTGAACCGGTTATCAATTTTTGTCCGGTTTTCAGACGAAAATCTCGGAAAATGATGAAATTTGGTTTCCAAATTTCGACACATGTAGCGTTGGAGTAGAATCGTATTTTTGTTTTCTGTAGACGCCATTACGATTGCGTTATACGTAAATAGGATATCGCTGGTGGCAAAATACTATGATTGTTTATTAAAAAAAACGAAATCGGCTGAAAATTTAACAGTAAAATGTTAGCGAAAAGGTAAGTGTGTTGAGTGTACCGATATTTGGGTATCGGCTGATTTAAATAATAAATTTAATAATTACTTAAAAGATTATACTTGTGAAATAGGAATAAATTTATCAAATAAAAGTGTTACAAGCAGGCGCCTGGCCACTACTTGGTTCGACAATGGTACCAATTACATTTGCGATACCTCAGGAATTGGAAAAATCCATTGGAATGTTTGAGAAATTCTATCATATAAATTTTAGTAGTCGAAAACTTATGTGGCTACACCATTTTTGTCATGGTGAACTCAAAGTCTCATACCTCAAGAAACCCTATATCATTACGATGCAAACTTTTCAAATGGCTATCCTATTGTTGTTTGAGACATATGATGTGATGACGTAAGGATATACAAGAAACGCTACAGTCAAATAATGAAACGTTACAAAAACATATTCAAAGTTTAATTGAATCAAAATTGTTGCTGTGTGGGACAGAGGTTGGTTTTTTTGTTTTACTAGGTCTTGTACCTTGAACACAATATAATATTGTCACGCTTTTTTTCTTTACAGAAATTAGAAGATTCAACCGAAATTATTGACTATTCAAATAAAAGGACTAAGTTTAAAATTACTGCAGCTCTCCAACGTGAAACACCTCAGGAAGTTGAACATGCGATGCACGCAGAATATGAAGATAGAAAAATGTATTTACTCAGGTGGAGTTAAAATTTATATATTATAATAAATGTAATATTGTAATTTATACATGTAATAAAAATAAAAAGTATTCTTAAAAAAAATTAAAAAAATATATATTTTTAATTAAAGCTAGATTTAAATTGAAAAGTAAAATTTTGGCGCCAAAATTTATATTATAAGCCCCGCCCACAAATTTGTCGTACCATAACCTAACTTATTTGTCATCATTTTCCGAGTTTTTTGGCCAACTTTCATAGAAAATCTTATAATAAGTCGGACATTATTCCTGACAAAAGTCGGTGATGAAATCCGCAAAATGTCAGGAAAATCCAAAAATTTTCGGAAATAAAAATACTTGGGCCATGTTAAATAAAAATATGGAGTAGGAATTACCGATTACCAAAACCTACCTCCACAAACCTTTTTAAATGACAGTAATACACGATTATTTTTTTGTACCAAGTAATAAACCGATTTTTATGATTCATTTTTCAATTTAAAACGTTAATTTCAAATTCAGATCCCAAACGAAAAATAAAAATTATTGTGGCGCGAATTGACAGGTTATTGTATTACGTTTTTTCCTCCCAGCTAATCGCTATTGATTACATTGTTCTCAACTACTAAAATAAAACAATGCATTGTAATTATTTATCTAATATTTATTTACTCATATATGTATCTGTACAGCGTATAATTTAATCAGAACAAAATTAAAACCAACACTACTCTCATCGAAATTATTTCTAACCTACATTTAATAAAATAATCAGCCGCCTGTAATTAAGATTTTGCGATAAACACGTAAAACATAATTTACACCATATGTACAAGTAATTACATACATTTTGAGTTCAGTAAAACATAAAACCAATCGAAAATAATTTGAAATGCATCGATCAAGCGTATACATATCTATTGAATCATTCGATTAAAATAATTCAGTTATTACCTACACAGAATGTAGTCAGTAAGGCGTCAAAACTGTCTCAATTTATTTTTATAAAACAAACTTTGTTGCTAATATACATAATAACAAAAAACCTGTGTAACACAGTTTTGAATTGATTGACATTTACCAATGTTATCTAAAACACAATGTACTTAGATTAAAATATTTCTAACAAAATCCGTTTCAAATTTTTTTTAAATTGTTGAAGAGTACACACTATTTGTTTAACGAAATAGATTACCTTGTAGTTTTTTTTATGTATGTACACACATTTATAATAAGATGCATAAAGTAAATAAATCATATTTTTCTAAAAGTGAAATCTTGAAAGAAGACTTTAATTTCTCTTAAACCAAAGCAAATAAACGGATTTGTTGGTCATAAAAGCTGACTCATTTTATTTATTTACTCTTGGTCATCTGTACGAGTAGTTCACAAATATAATATTATTGGCGTGGTTTTTTTTATTCGACTTTGTTCGAGACCGCGTTTTATCAATTAATCGACTTTAGTCAATTTCATATCAAATATACATACTTAGGCACATCTACTTGTGTTCCTTTTTTAACAAACAAAAATTCACTCGAAAAATTCATTAGTAGAGATACAGTCATGAATGACCATACTTAATCTCATAAATTGGACAGTTTATAAAGAACAAGGCATAGGAAATCTAACGAATATTTTTTTCTTGTTTTTTCCACTGGAGACTTTGGATAAAAATGATTTGACGCCTGACCACAAACTTCTGGTTGTCTTAATTTTTAATATGCTTAACGACCGCCAAATAGTGGGAACAAATGACTGTGAAGAACATAGCAAAAAAAAAAACAAATTTTTCATATATGGATACGTTTATATGTAGTGGTAACACAAATTATACGCCTGAATGTGGATAAAGAAAACAATTACCTAATATTAGATTATAATCCAATTCAGTGACGATTTTTGTTCAAAAAAGAAACCAAGCAAGATTTTCCTCGAATGTTCATATGTAGTATGCATTTGATGTAAAAATTATCAAATGGCCGGTCCCTGGTGTCGGCCATATAAATAACAAGCAATATTTGCATCAAATGTTGTACGACTTTTCGCCGACGAAATTTGTTCAACAAGTCCCAAAGTCAAAAGATTTTTCTCGAATGTCCGTTGTATGCACTTGATGTAAAAGTTATCAAATAAATGGCCGGTTCCTGTCGACGAAAGTTGTTCAACAAAAATTAAAAGTCACAAAGTCAAATGATTTTTCTCGAATGTCCGTTGTATGCACTTGATGTAAAAATTTTCAAATGGCCGGTCTCTAGGGTCGGCCATATAAATAACAAGCAATTTGAAGCATCAAATTTTGTACGATTTTCTGCCGACGAAATTTGTTCAGCAAAAATCAAAAGTCCCAATGTCAAATGATTTTTCTCAAGTATCCGAAATATGCACTTGATGAAAAATTATCAAATGACCGGTCCCCATTCTACGGACATTCAAGAAAAATCATTTGACTTTGGAGTTTTTGATTTTTGCTGAACAAACTTCGTCGGCGGAAAGTCGTACCATATTTGATGCAAAAATTGCTTGTTATTGCATCTTCCAAAAGTGCTCGTGTTGCAACTTCTACAAGTGCTCGTGTTACCTCCACGTGGTGACCGCTGGTAACTAGATTGCTGATTCTTTGGCTTCTAGGCTAAAACACGGCGCTAAAGGAGTCAACCTTAAACAAATCGCTGGGCTGGGTTAAAGTGTTAATCGTACCGTGCTGATAATCGACCAGACTGGGGCCCAGATAAATAACATCTCGCCAGAAGACAGAACGGATAAGGACAAAGCCACGCTTGCGTGGGTAAAAAAAGTCACTGAGAAAAAGTCGGAAGGCCCTTCAGTTGGCTCACACCTTAAAAGAAATAGATCGGAAAATCCAGGACCTGCTCCGACTTGTCGGGACGCGGGCTGGCACAGGAATCAGGTGAAACTGACTGCCTGTGCAGATCAGAGGTCCCTGCTGCTTTATAAGAAGACAGTGGAGGGACTTGGCGAGGAATGACCCGGAGCCAGCCTTGCTGTGATTGCTAGGGAGAAGATCCCCTGCAGACCAAGAGCTAGGGGGTACATTTCTTCGGAGCCTAGTGATCCGAAGTTGATACTCCAGTTATTGCAGGTTGGCAGCCCGGAGTTGCCAACGCACAACTGGAAAGTTGCTAAGCTCGAGGAGACAAAGGCTAACTATAGGTCAGCAGTTATCATCTTAAACAGGGAGTCACTGACTGCACTGGAACAAACCAATGGTTTAATCAACTATGGTTTCAGTGCAGTCACACTCAAGGTGTAGAAGAAGGACGCGGACAAACCGAAGTCATCTTCAGAAAATACCGCGGTGCTTGATAGCTCATCTGCGTGCGCGGAGGTAGCCAGCCAAGCGAAAACCCTCTCCACGGACACGGAGATGTCAACGTCCACGGAATCTTTAAAGAGGCTCTCAGAGGACTTCTCATCAGGGATGACTCTGATGTTACTGTGGTGGAGAAGAGGCTGTAGAGATGACACTGACATTTCTTCAAGTCAACCTTCACCACTCTAAGGCAGCATCAGCTGCTCTAATTTTAAAAATTGGGGGAAAAGCGACAGATGTCGTCTTGATCCAGGAACCTTGGGTTACTGTAGACCGGGTACTTGGGCTCAAGACATAGATTAATGCAAGCGAAAAAAGAAGGTAAGGTTCGGTCGTGCATTAAATCGGTCGTGTATTAAAAATAACATAAGTTGTTTTCTGTTATCAAATTTCAGTAATTGAGATGTAGCAGCGGTCAGCATTGAGGTCGATAAACGAAACCTCTAGCTAGTATCAGCTTACCTGGCTTATGATGAAGTGGATACTCCACCAATCATTCTAGGTGAGCTAATCTTGGAGGCTCAGAAGCGCAAGGTTGGAGTCATCCTTGGGAGTGATGCAAATGCTCATCACATGATCTGGTGAAGTACGGACACAAATGAACGAGGTGAGTTACTCCTTGATTACATTTTAAGTACTAACCTTCATATATGTAACATAGGCAATAAGCCGACCTTTATAACTAGTAATAGACAGGAGATATTGGATATTACTCTTGTCTCAAGCTTTTTGACGAATAGTCTATTAAACTGGAGAGTGTCGGAGGACCACTCCTTTTCTGATCATTGTTATCTTCAATTTGAAATGGACTTGACTTCAACAAAAAGTCCAATCTACAGAAACAGGAGCAAAACCAACTGGGATACCTTTAGAACTATTCTGGGTGATTCACTACCAGTTCCGGTGCCAAAACCTCCAAAAACTGCATAAGAGTTCTATGGCTTAGTGGACGAGTTGTCCAGGGCTTTTAATGAAGCTATACTGGGCTCTAGTTCCCTTAGCAGGCCTAGGGGTAAATCTCGGCCACCCTGGTGGTCCAAGGAGATTCAACAAACACGTCGAAAATGCAAAAGCCCCTTCAAAAGAGCACGGAAAACAAAATCTGCTGTAGACTGGGACTCCTATAAGGAAGTCCTCAAAATTTTACAAATATCAATTGAGAAGTGCCAAGAATAGCTCTTGGAGACTATACTGTGGCAAAATTCAGGAGTCTTCGGAGATGTCTAGGCTACGCAAAGTACTAGCAATTGGTCCTTCCATCCCAAGTTATCTTCAACGGCCGGATAGGATATGGACCACTAATAGTGCGGAATCGCTGGAACTTCTGATGGAGACTCATTTTCCTGGTTGTTCCGAATCTGTACCTAGCATTTCAGTAGGTAAAAGGGCAAGTAGCCGCATAGGCCAAATTATTAACAGAAAAAAATCCTGTGGGCAATAAATAGTTTTAAACCATATAAGTCGTCTGGACTCGATGGTATTATATCTGCGGATATTCAACAAACTATGGATCTAACAATTTCCTGGTTAGTAGTAAATGGACTGAAGTAAAGGTTGTTTTCATACCTAAGGCGGGAAAATGCTCACACTGCAATCTCAAAGACCTTAGACCGATTAGCTTGTCTTCTTCCTTTTTATAACACTGGAAAGACAAATAGAAGCTCATATTAGAGGCACGATTGTGTCGGAAAAGCTGTCTAAACCTCCGATACCGATATTGAAGGGGCCTTTAACAATGTGCTTCCAGGGTCTATAACTCGGGCACTTTCAGATCTGGGAGTGGATGAATCACTCAAGAACTGGATAGATCAGATGCTAATAGACAGGATCATAAATGCCAGTTTTGGGGAATCCTCCGTCAGAAGATTTGAAGCAGAGGTACGCCCCAGAGTGGCGTACTGTCCCCCCTTCTTTGGAACGTGGCCATAAATGACCTGTTGCTGAGACTGGGGGACGGTGACTTCAAGGTGGTTGCCTATGCGGATGATGTTGCTATTGGTGTCCATGGTAAATATCCCGGCACCCTTAGTGACTTATGCAAAATGCCCTGGGCCGTCTTTCATTATGGGCCAATGGCTGTGGGTTGAATGTGAACCCACACAAAACAGAATTGGTTCTCTTCTCTAGGAAATATAAACTTCCTCACATCGATCCTCCCACTTTAAATGGGTTCAGCTTGACTTTTACAGTTGAAGCGAAGTTTCTGGGACTCGTTTTGGACAGCAAATTATATTGTAAACCCAATATTCTGGAAAGGGCAAAAATGTCATTGGGAAAGGATGGAGCCTGGAGCCCCGCATCGTACATTGGCTTTATACCGCAATAGTCAGACCTATACTCTTGTATGGGGTAATCGTCTGGTGGTCTGCTCTGGCAAAACTGTCAACCAAAAGCTGTTGATAAAAGTTCACAGATCTGTGGATCAGTGGTGCAACAAACAAATTGCTAAGACCACCGACTATACTGTCCCGTCACTATCTTTTGACACAAAGTTCCGGACTAGGATCCCATCCAGGGAGGACTGGATGATGGGTGTAGTTTTGGAACCAGGAGTTATAAACTTCTTCAATGATGGTTGAAAACGGGACGGGAAATTCGGGGCTGGAGTGTTCTGCGAGGAACTTCTGTTAAATCTCTCCTTCCGTCTCCCCGACTACTGTAGCATTTTTCAAGCTGAAGTAACTGCCATAAAGGAAGTCGTAGACTGGTTGAGGTATAATGTAATATCGGTTTGTGATATTCGCATATATATGGATAGTCAGGCTGCCATTAAAGCGCTTTAATCACACCTCCTCACGTCGAAAGTAGTCCAAAACTGTCTCTCATCTCTTAACGAGATGGTAGATCAGCTCAACATCCACATTTTATGGGTGCCAGGACATTTCATAAGTACAGGGATATAAATGCCGATGAACTGGCTCGACATAGTACAACGGACCACTTCTCAGAAAGTAGATAGGATATTGAAATGCCTCTTGCGGTATGCAAACTGCTGCTTCAGGAAGAAGCTAGCAAGCTGACGAATAACAGATGGTCAAGTATTACTTCTTGCTGATCTCACTTCAGCGAAGTCTGATCAGTGTGGTTATTGGAGTGATTACGGAGCACTGTCTCATAGGGAGGCATGCGAGTAGACTTGGTGTCTTCCCACATGACTACTGTCGTAGTTTCGAGGACGAAGAGAAGGAAGAGACAGTACTTCATCTTCTTTGCACCTGCCCTCGTCTGGCACGAAACAGACTAAAGTTTCTAGGGGCACCCCTCTTCAAAGACCTGACGGACCTCTGTAGGATGGACGTCAGGAGTATCCAGCGCTTTGTTAACAGCTCAAAATGGTTCCAATGAGTTGGAGGAAACAATTATTCGTGGTATGGCTACGGACCCTTTTTGTGTCTATGCCTGGTCCTAATGGACCGCCACCCAAACCTAACCTAACTTAACCTAAGAACTTCACTCAGGGGAATTTTGAAGTGTATCGGCATGGGTCATTTGACTCTTTCCGTTCATTAATTTTCTCGTATTTTGGCTTTAAGTTAATTTTGAAAATGCTAATTATTAGTTTCGGCGTCTGGTTCTGGACCTGACGAAAAAAAAAATTTCGTTGTGGGACTACTCAGTTCACAGTTATTGCAATTAAAAGCAAAAATTTTACTGGAGTAGCACATTGGGCGTCTGGGGGAATGCTGGAGGGTTCAGGGTAAGCATAAAAACTAAAACCAAAGTTTGTCGCGGAAGAAACAATAATGGGTTGGTAAGGTAAGCAGTTGTTGTTGTAAATTATCTAAAGTGCATAGGGGGTGGGGTGTAAATATGTTTTCATGTTGAGGCTGGGAGAGGTGACAGAATAGAAATAAATGTAAGGGTTAAGATTGTGCTTATTAATAATACAGATAGGTCTGTTCTGCCATGACCACCTGCATGTTGCATATTGCGTGACCCGCAGCTAGAAACGGAGTTCTACGCGAGTATTAAGACGCCCCATGATAACTAAGCCTAAATGTGGTCGAGCTTAAGTGTTTTGAATTGTCCGTGTTTTTTAACGTAGACTTCCTCAAAAAATGGCTTAAAAGATCAAAATATTACAAATCAAAACTAAATACATGTTTAAAACCATTTTATTTAATCGTAATGATTTATGAAGTTATGCAGCTCTTTATCTAAAGTTAGGTAGCCCGATGGTATGTTTATTAAAAATATTATATCCAAATGGGCTTGCTTCGTGATGAACGGTGCGATGTTGTAGTAAAAAGGATAACGGTGAGAATCCCTTGCCAATAAGATCCTAACTACTAATTAGGAATTCTTACTCTTTAATGTCGACAAAGGCAGGTTTAAATATTAAAACTCTCAATGGATTTTAGATTTCTAAGCAAATTCTAAGATTATTGGAACAATTTCCTTATAAATTTGGGAAGAACATCACTTATGAAATCAAAAAATTGGTCAACAAGCGATTAAATAATTGAGTCTAAGCTAACCCGGAATAAAACAAACCTATCGCTATATCCGTGCACGATCGTAGCTTCTTCAGTACATTTCGCAAATGTTCTTCAAATAATTATCGAAATCCTTTAGTTTTTTCGTACAACCGACAGACAAGCCTGTTATAGTCTATCTTGGTGTGTACCATCGGCATTGGAAATCGCACAAACGTATTCATAATACATTATAACCAGGGACGCAACTAAAGTCAGGAATAACAATTTAACGTTCACAAAAAAAAAAAAAAAAAATGGAAACCGTAATTTAACAACTATAGGGGCGTTTTTCGTCTGTTTTCCTTTCTCTTTGCAGGTTAATAACGCGACTGAGGTTACAACATGTTGCTAGTAAATTCTATTGATATTAAAACAATGTAAAGTGGACTGTAAAATTGGTGATAAGAATAAATAGTTGTTTGTTGTTGTCAATAATAGTTGTTGTCTTAGGAATCTGAACCATTTTAAGAAGCTAACAGAGAGACCTCAATTGGTGTGGAACTTGGAAGGACTGAAGAGCGACGGGTTCTGGGGAAGTTCAGACTGTTTGTAAGTATTTAGCGATATATTTTCACTATGACGGTACTACCAGGATCTGGTGGAAAGGGGAGGGGGATGGGTGGTTACTTTCCCAACACGTAACAGCGAAGCAACTGCCTCAGCGAATATAGCATATTTCGATGGTAATCATTTTGCCAATTTCAGTCCCAGATTTAACTTTCCTGCAAAATCAATTACCGCGTCATATGAAGTTCTGGACAGACACATCCAGAATCGCTCCAGATTCAATCAACTTCGGATTTAATAATGTGGACACGGTTCCATTGATGCCGAATTGTTCTGCTCAGACAAGAGATCATCGATTTTAATCATGGAACGTACGAGCACTTGGCGCTGCAACTAAGCATGATCAGTTAGATGAAATCTTTATGAAAAATGATCTTAGAGATGCAAAAATTAATGGTGATAACCACTTACGGACGCAGAAATGTTTCGTACTTGGACAGTTTGATATATACACGAAGTATGTGTTCTTCCAATCGATTGAAAAGTTTCGGACCACCGCCCAATTACATGTAAGGTGTCGGAAAAAAGAACATAAAGGGTTGACTACTTAAACCGTTCGTACACCTCGAATGGGCCTCAATTTAATTCAAAGTCATTGAATCTATCGTTATTAAGAGCTGAGAAATATAGAAAAAACTATCATAACATGTTGAATTCCATTTTTTAGAGGTCGGAAACTGCTTTTGTATACCACATCGAACTGGGAAACGCTTGCAAATAGTATGAAACAGGCAGCTATGTAGACGCTAGTAGGAAAGGGACCGATGACCCCGAAACGATGAAAGGCATTGGCTGTGTTGCGAAGTTTTCAGTTTAAAAGATCACGCCAACCTTGCATTCCTCTCTCGCAGTGGGCCAAAGAACTGGCCAAATCAGAAGCATCCTTGACTGCCTTGATTCCGGAGAAAGACCATTTTCCATTGCGCGCTCCTCCGACCATTCAAGGAAGGATGGATTGCCAATCGAATTGTTTAGACATGCCATTGAGGAATTAAGAATGTTAAACAAAATGAAGATTCAAAATAAAATTTTATAAAGTACTTTGAAATTTTGAGGCTTTATGAAAAATGAAAAAAATCAGAAAACTGCGAACAGCCGCGCTGCGAAGGTTAGTAACGTAGACTTAAACAAACGAAATATGAGTTAAATTATTTGATGTAGAGACCATTTTCAGTGTTTTTCGTTCATTGAGGAATTACTAAAAGCGCTTCAGGAGATAATGGAAAAAACTGGGTGGAAAATAAAGTTGCGCAAAAATGGAACGAAAGTGTGCAGGCTCCCATACCAAAAAAGGCAATACCAACTAGCCTGAATGACTATCGCAGAATAACTTTGTGCAATACTGTGTACAAAATCTGTTCAAAAATTCTGCTGGACGGCGTGCTGGCCACACCTTGTATATACTTTCACTGGACATAGAGAAGGCATTTCACAGAGTGATTTTAGATGTCATTTCGATGTTACTGGCGAGATATGTATCGCACAACCTAGTAAATAGATAAGGTGGTACCAGCAATGTACCGAGGCTTGCCAAACAAATCGAGGAGTAAAACAAGGATGCCCACTTTCACCGTGCAATTTCATTTTTATACTGGGTGAGGTACTGCCAACAGTGTGCGAACAATTTCCGCATATACATCTTGATTAAATAAACACAATTCGGATCCCGCTTCTTCATCGCCACACGTGAGAGAGCATTGGTTGATCCACTGATGGTGGAGTTCAGGACCTTCGAGTGGCTAGACAACTACAGTAATTTATCCGAGAGAGGAAGATTCCATTCTCGATTGCGATAAAAATCTACGAATCAAATAACATCGAATCATCCTCGAAAGGTATCAAATCGGATTTTGGGTGAATAGGTGCCGGATACCGGGAGACATAAGATGCGTTAATGACACGTACATCAAAATAATTAGTCCAGGGGAGAGAGGCAGCAACTCTATTACAATAGAAAAGGATTCCACAACATTACAATCGTTGTAGTCAATGCTAAGCATTCCGGCGCTTCACATGATACAATATATGATATACATACATATATCAATGGAGCACAATGGCAATAAAACATCTTGGCTACTTGGTATTAAAGACTCGTTCATAATTTTTATATAGACGTTTATATTTTTTACATACGACGATTTCATACGAAAACGATGAAAGAAGCCAAAATGTTGTCCGAACCCTTTTTGACCCTTTGACGAAAAACACTGAAAATGGTCTCTACATCAAATAATTCAACTCATATTTCGTTTGTTTTCGTCTACGTTACTGATCTTTGGAGCGGGGCCGTTCGCTCTTTTCTGATTTTTTCCATTTTTCTTAAAAACTCAAAATTTCAAAGTACTCGTTCTCAAAAACGACTTAATCGATTTTAATGATTAAGGGCTCATTTGAAAGGGAATAAACTCTTCATTTTTATATTTTATTAAATTTTTGTTGAAGAAAAAGTATGTTTTTCTGAAAAATGTCCTGATGATGACCTGTGAGACAAGGGGTCACCGCTTTTTATATTTTGTTTTTGGAAGATTTGATGATTTTTTGAACGTAACAGCCATGACCGGAACTAAAGGGTGGTTGAAATATTTCCTTAAAAATTGTTTCTGAAACTTGTTGAAATTTATTTAAAATATCAACAAATGGAAATTGGCTCTGGAATCTTTATATTTCTGCCACTTTAGACATTTAACTTTCGTAATGAATTTTTAATATTTTCTGGTTTTTAAATTTTAGTTCAATATTGTTTTAGTTTTGGAACCGACATTTACATAGCTGCCCTTTCTACTTTTAGGCAATAAAATCTTCAGACCAATAGTTTGGTGATTCGTGATGGTTTGATGAGTCAGTAGACAATATAATATAACAAAAACTACCTGGATCTGTTTTAAAACGTACCTTGGTCCGCACAAATTTTTTAAGGTACATGTAAACAAATTAATTTTACTACTAATGTCCACCCTTGTTTTAGAGGACTTCTGGTTTATAATAGAAATTTCAGAAATAATAGAAGAACGCTTTATTGTTTAACTGATTTGGTGGTAATTACTAATTAACATAATTCCTTTTCCATCACAAAAATCTAAACCCTTAACCTTCTGTGTCGATTTTGACCACTTTGGCTGTTGCGGAGCAGAAATACCGGTCTTAGTGTACACTGCAGTTTTTGTCGCAATTTAGGATCATAGTGGTAAAAACTGTTTTAACTTTTTGAAAACGATCTAAATATTGTGGATATAGTCGGGCTCGAAGTCGGTTATGTTCTGAATTTAACAAATGCGTCACCCATCTTGTTAACAGATTTCTCATACCTAATTTATTCCCTAAAATATCAAACAGCCGGTCATTTGAGATGATCATAACCTCAGCAATTTCAGAACTAGTCGTCTGCCTTCCATCCCTTTAAACCGTTTTCACAAAGATCAATTTGAAATTTCGTATGCGTTCATATGAAGAGTGAATGCGCTCAATGCAGTTATACGAGTAGATGTATTTCTACTAGTAGAATATAGATGGTGCTCTACGAACTTTTCAAATTACCTATTATATTTTAATATGTGGGACGAATTTGGTTTAATAAAAAAAAACATTTCCATTAGTCGGAATATTATCGAACGTACGTGTGTTGAAACCCAGATTTTAATGGCTGTTGAGAGCAAGGGAATTGCATTACTACCGGAAAAGGCCACCAAAATTATGAAAATTTGTGTAGCGTTGCACAATATTTGTGTTCATTACATAATAGCGTTGTAACCGGAGCCCGTTGTGACAACTGAGGATCCCAGACAATTTTCTAACGAACAGGCTGTAATAAATAAAATAGCTGACTCGATATAAAAACAGAACTTGTTTTATTTTACTTCATTGCAGTTAAATAAATGTAAACTTGGTATTGCACATAATTCAGTCAAATCAACATAAATCACATAATTCAATGTAGGAAAATTGCACAAAAGATAAAACTTTACTAAATTTGATTAAATTGCCAATTCTTCCAATTTTTTACGGGTTTTTTCTCATCATCTATACCTTTTCATGGTCGAAGCAAGTCGCAACCCTCTACTAAATTCCACATTCAACGGCTCAACTTGAAAGTTTCAAGATCATATGAACTCAAATCATATCAACTCAATCTAATCTCCCAATAAACCTCTAACTCGACCCCAAATTATCCTCTAAACCTTCTTTCAACTCTTTAACTCGACTCAACCCTCAATCCCTCTTAAAATCAACCATAATTCAACCCCAACTCAACCATAAACTCAATCCCAAACTGAACGGCTACACTGTTCGAAAAGTACATGCGTACATGACTTAAACTTAATCTGATATCCACCTCAACCCTCAAATAAATCGCCAACTGAACCCCACAGCTCAACCCCAACTCAGCATCCTACTCGACAATTTACCAACCCTCAACGCAACCTTCAACTCAACTCCCAACTCAACCCTCAACTCAATCCCAAACTCAACCAGCAAACCAACACAGTTAAAAAACTTCATGTGTCTATGAACTTAACTCAATCCTAACTTAACCTCTAACTCAACACCAAACTCAACCCTCACCTTAACCCCAAACTCAAGGTACAACTCAATATTCAAATCAACTCAACTCGATACGTTACATTCAAATAAATTCCAAATTTAACCGCTGACTCCTACTAAACTCAATCCCAACTGATCTAGCCATTAAATCAAGCCGAAATTCACGCCCCAACTCAACTCCCAAATCAATACGGTCTTAAAAACATGATCTTAAAACTACATGCGTACAACCCCAACTCAACCGGCAAATGGTACCCAACTCAACCGCAAACTCAACGCCCTGAATCCTCAAAATAGTTATATAAAAAATTACTCAACTGGTCACTAAGCCCGCAAGTGGAACCCAACCCCAAAATATCAAAGATTGGTAAATTTGGTAGTATCACCTCATAGTTTTGGATGAATGCTTGTGGCAGGTATGTGGCTTCGCTTTTCTATGGTCAATAGAAACAGATTGGCAAAAAATAATCCAAATCGGACAAGCCATTCTCGAGATATCGTATGGGTACAGGAAGATTTTTTTTTGCTTTTTCGGACTCCGAGACTTTCAAAACATTGAAAAAAATGGTCTTAGACCAACAAATTTTTGTGCATTTTACATTTTAGTTTAAGCTTTTTAGTTCTCCGACTTAACCATAGAAATAGATTGGCGCAAAAAAAAATTCCAAATCGGACAAGCCTTACTCCAAGATACCATGGGTACAGACAGTAATTCAAACATCTAGATACACGGATGGACATTTTTTTTTTTTGGTTTTCGGGGACTTTCGAAACGTTGAGAAAAGTGTTTTGGATCAACCCCAATTTTTGGCCTTTTTTGACAGGATTTCAATTATTACTTTTTTTTGAACCGTATATAGCTGTTTGCGTCTGTTTAACTTTGGTAGTACGTTTTATTCGTATTAAGAAGTCCCTATACACATATGTGTAGTTCATAAGAATTAGGGTTTACAAAGGAAATAAATTGGTTTAAAGTTTTTTGTTATAAGAATTCGATAAGTCCTGAGCTCGGGCGAATGGGAAAGATTCGAAAATAAAGACTTTTAACTCCTTTTAGAGGATCACGTTGACGTTTTCGCAAACAACTCGGTTATTTATTATTATTATTATTTGTTTACAAATACAATTTAGATCCAGATTTCTTACAAACTTTACCTACATAATATCGCGTGTAACACAAATTGCGTATTTACCTTATACGGTTTCCTGACGCACAAACAAACCGAAAGCATCAATTCATGACCAAATTTTTAAATGGTTTTACGATTTATTTTTAAATATTGATTCATAGTGATTTTTCACTTTT
Source organism: Tipula vernalis (assembly GCA_958295665.1). Lineage (NCBI taxonomy): Eukaryota > Metazoa > Arthropoda > Insecta > Diptera > Tipulidae > Tipula > Tipula vernalis. The sequence continues at coordinate 109,430,118 of OY282559.1, forward strand.
TACGCGTTCACCATATTTTCGAATTTGTGATTCAATTATTTTACTCCAGTTTCACTAAAAACAACCTACTGGAAATTTTTAGTATGCCTGCATGACTCAGGTAGTAAGTTTGATGAAATCCTATCACGAATCAGGTATATATAGTAAATGATCAAATTAAATATTAAATTGTTAAACGCAAATACTTAAGATTTATTAGGCGAAATTGAATTACTCGTACATTATAAAAAAAAAAAAATTGTTTATACACAATATTTAATGTGTTGGCGTATCGTTTTCTTATTGTTTCCAGTAAATTCAAGGCATTTAACATTTAATGTGCAATTTATAAACAACATTTAAATTATTGATTGGTTTAACCACTAAAAACGAAAATTGGAATAAAAAGAAGTCAAGGTGGAATGTTTCAAATAATTTAAGGTCGTACATTACTAAAGTACACTATATTAGTAGAATCCAATCTGTCGGCATATGATGGAAATTTTTGTTGAAGAGTTGTTTCTCGTTTACTGTTTGTACATCGCGGCGATTTATTTTTTAAATAAGGTTAAACATATAATTATAACGTAATTAGACATTATTGTATAATTACAAATATGTATAACAAAAAACAAACACTTAAATGTGTTTATAAATTCTCAAAAATACAATAAAATGATTTACCGCATCATTAGAAGGGCCGCATATATTATGGCAAGCGTCGATAACCTACAACATACAATTAATTATATGTATAATCGGCCAAAGAGTTTATCAAAGATTACGAATTTATATTCAAGTTAATCACTGCGGGTTCAAACAACAAAGCGGCTTTTATATTATAAAATATTGTTTATTGTAGAATATTTTTACCAATCTCCATAAGTTAGGCTCCGCTGTGGCAAAATATGTAAAATACAAATTATTTCATTATTCGTTAGGTATACTCGTTATGGGCAGTAACGGATCAAGGAAAATCTGGTCCCTAGGCAAGCTTCTTCCTCCCTTACCAACTGATTTTCCGTTTGATAATTTTTAGACTGAATACAAACAACATATAGGAACCTTGTGTATATAGCCAAACAAGTATACGTTATTCCAAAACTGGCTGCCCGGATTTCTTGTTTTTAATGTAAATATTTGGGTTTTATTTGCTTCAAGTTTCTTTTATTTTGTTGTTGCTTTCCACTTTACAACCAAGAGGAGAACTCAACGGTGACATCTTACTTCTATCTACAACAATATTATGTTGCGTGCGTTACGGCGTAGAAGATGTTTACGGCAAACAACACTAGGAGCAAAACTCGAAACGGTCGATATTTTTGAAGGACGTGGCATTACAGTTACGTTTGTTGCGTTACGCATTTCAATTAACGTTTAGGTATTAAATGCATTCTCGGCAAATGCTAGCTTTGTTTGGAATCCAAATCAAAGAAACGGAGGAAGGCTACGCGGAAATCAGGTAGTGCTTGTAAAAATTCAGTGTGCGCTAAACATACACAACCACGATTGTTAAGTGCCAGACAATCTCCAGTTAAATAATATTTCATCTTGCTTTTTACAAGATTTTAACTGGAGAGCTAAATATTTGACTGACCAATTTCGTCAAGCTAAATATTTAGCTGAAGGCTATATAAAAAAAATGTAATCAATTAGCTTAGAATTTGTATTATGAAACAAAGCGGAATTTCATAAAAGAAGGAAGGGAGGAAGTATTTTTTAACTAGAGATTGCAACTTTTTTGTGAAACCGGGTGTTAGTAAAAAATTACTAATAATTAATTTTTATTACATGTTCTATTATTGGCTCTTATTAATTTTTTCCCCCAACAACAACTTTGATTTTTTAATACGAGCCATAATAATGGTTGCAAATAAAATTAAATGTTTGGAGCAAACCTTACAGATGAGTATATAGCGTCCAAAATGTACTTTTTATTCTCAAATAAATGTATAATTTTCAATAATACCGAAAAATTCACGAAAACTTCAACAATTTTGAATAATCTGTAACATAATGTTACTAAAATTTTCAACGATAATCTCGAAAGCATCGAACAATCTCGAATATTCACTAATTCTGTAACACTAAGCAACTGAATATCGAAAAACTCAAATATAATCGAAACATCTCGAATACCTGAAAAAATCTCGAATAATTTTAAAATTCTAGAATAATTTCGGTATTCCAAAAAAAAAAATTGAATATTCTCGAAAATCCCGAATAAACTTAAAATACCAAAGCTAAGCAACTGAAAGCAAAAAAAAATGTTTTTCAAAAAAGTTATCTAGAAAATCTTAAATAAGGTCGATAATTTCAAATAACTTTGATCCCAAACCACTAAGTAGTGAGTGTTATATCCGTAAATTCCGATTACTTCAAAAATATCAAAACCTCGGCTGAAAATTTATCATCTCAACATCACTCAATAATTTCAACGCTGAAATACAAACGAATAAAATCGAAAACCTTGAATAATTTCTAAAAATCTCGAATAGTATTGATTACATAACACTCAGTAGTCCCAAACAAATCTCGAATAAGCGTCAAGTGAAGCTAAATTGAAGTGGCCTGAGGTGTGCTGAGAATTTGCTTGTTGATTCAAAAATTTAATATAAAATGCAGTTTATGGTTGTAACCAGTGTACTCCATATAAAACCGGAGAAATTGCAGATACTAAAATATCCTTTCATGGATTTCCGAGTAACAAAATTTTTTGTAAACAATGGGTGCTTTTGTGCCGCAGAAAAGACTAGATCAATACAAAAAATGCTCGAATTTGCTCAAAGCATTTTAGATCGGATGATTTCATAACGCCAAACCCAGTGTATGCGCAACATGGGATACAAATAAAGGCGCAAATTAAACGAGACGTAGCCCCATCGCTTTTTTTGCCGATGCAAAAGCGGCTAAATTTATCAACGCCTCGAAATATCAGAAGCATGAAACGAACTTCAGAAAAAAATATCAAAGCAATGGAGACCGAAGTCGGTACTAGTGATTCTACATCAAATAATTTTGAAGTTGATTCTCCAGATCAAATCCAGATTATCCTCCAGATTATAGAACTAATCTCAGGTGGTAAAATCGATTGTAGTACACAAACAAAATCAGAGATTACTGAAAAATCTAACTGCACAGGACCAGTTTGTAACACCGGTACACAAACTGATTCAGATTTCATCCCATACTCACAGTAAGCAAAATATAGGTCGGTATTTAATCACGTTCAACAATTTCCTGTTTGTTTCTTTTAGGTTGCAAGAAGAGGTGGCCCAGTTAAGGCAAAAATGTTGGAAACAGCAAAACACAATTAATTCACTAGGGCATATATTTACAAAAGGACAAATTCTAAAATTGGAATGCCCTGAAAAGCGCGCGAGATGGACTAGTGACGATATTTAAAATGCAATCACAATTCACGCTGCCGGACATGCGTATTAAACATAATGAAACAAGTAGATATCACAGTTATTGAGAAAATCTGCGTACTTTCATTTGACGAAATGAAGGTGAAAGAGAAAATCGTGTACGACAAGACGAAGGACGAAATCCTTAAAGCAGCGAAATGTGTACAGGTCGCAATGGTACGAGATATTTTTGAAAATTGGAAGCAACCAATCTACTATAAGTTTGACCAAAAAATGACCCAAAGTATTTTATTTGAGATTATAAAATCCATTGAAAACTGTGGATTTCGTGTAGTAGCCATTGTCTGTGATTTAGGGGGATATTACGATTAGTAGCCTTAGACAGACGTGTCGCATTTTTTTTTTTGTTTTTTTTTTCCACCTTAGGGAAAAAAAATATTAAAATAAATTAGGGCATAAATTGGGGCTCAACGGTTAAGTATTGTTCCTTTGTTTACGTTAAGTTGGCATTTATTACTTTGGTTTGTTTTTTGTTTCTTTTCGTTTTAGATTTCCAGTAATCCGGTTCGGTTTGGATGAAGCGTTCCTTATATTTATTTGTAAGTATTGCGCTTCAATCACGTCGCGTCGTGTTTACACTTGAGTGTAATGTCGTTTAACAACCCCAATGTAGTTTTAAAATCTATGTTAGTCGATAGGTCTTTGTTAAATGTAGCTAGTTTTAACGTGCAAAGTTTAGTCCCAAATATCGACGAGACTCGTCACATTTTTAATGGTGCTGCAGTGGACATTCTTTGTTTCTCTGAGGCATTTTTAAATCCGAATATCCCTAATTCAGCTTTGGCCATCAAAGGTTATAATATATTTAGGAAAGATAGAGCGGTACCTCCCCTTAATTATGGTGGTTTATATATGTTTGTAGGAGATCACATTAAGGCTAGATTAGTTACCATACCTTCTTCCATTTCAGAATTGTTAGTATCGGATTTAGAGTTTTTATTTGTCAATGTTTTCATTAATGGTCGTAAAATCTTAGTCGGTACCATCTATAACCCACCAAAAACTAGTAAGAGATCGTATGCCAAATTTAAAAAATCACTTGTAGACTTAGAAAGTTTATTTAGTTATTTCTCTTGTAGATTCGATGAAATGTATATATCAGGTGACTTTAATTTCGATATACTCCAAAATTCCGGCTTCCCTCGGGATTATTTGAATCTTTTAAATAGTCTTAATTTATCCGTACGCAACACTGTGGCACCAACGTTTTGTTGTCCAACCGCTAGCGGGGCATCTTATTCCCTTATTGATCATATCACATATTTTACTAATAACTCTATTTGTTTTTTCAATCAGTTGTCTCTCGGTATGGGATTCCATCATGATCTTTTAGTTTTTTCTGTAAACTCTTACTCTCCACCTAAACCTAAGAGTTTTAGCTTTAGAGATTTTTCTAGTATAGACAATTCCCGCCTTTACTTAGTTTGTAACTCAGTTCCTTGGGAGGATATTTTTTGCCTTAGTTCGGCAACTAGCCAAATAGAATTTTTCAACTCGTATATTAGTTTGGTGTTTAATAGTTGCGTTCCGCTTAAAAAGGTTACTTGCAAAGCAAAATCTCCGCCTTGGTTGTCTCAGGAAATTTCGAATACCATAAATATTAGAGTTAGTAAATATCGTGTATGGAAAAGGTGTCCTAATAGTCAGTCTCATTTAGATTACAAGCAGGCTCATAACAGAGTTGTAGGGTTAATTCGAATTGCTAAACGTAATTTTTTCAAGGACAAGTTAGACTCCTCTCTTCCTCCCAAGGTATTCTGGCGTAGTTCAAGTGGGGATTTCAAACCCAATGAAATTAATAGTTATTTTTGCTCTAGTCTGAACTCGGGCAGTAGTTCCGTCGATTTGTTCTCTAACGCGTCCTCTAATTCGTTTTCGTTTTCAAATATTTCTCTCGAGGATTTACAATCTGCTATTTGGAAGGTTAAATCGGAATCTTCTGGTCTGGATAACGTCAATTTAAAATTCGTTAAGGTAGTTTTCCCTTTCGTCTCAAAATACTTGTTACATATCTTCAATTTTATTCTCACGTCCTCTTCCTATCCAGATCAGTGGAAGCTAAGTAAAATAATCCCGATCCCAAAGATCAGTAATCCTTTAGAACTATCCCATTTTCGGCCAATTAGCATTTTAAGTTCTCTCTCTAAGGCTTTCGAGATAGTTGTTAAAAATCAAATTCAATCGCATTTACATAGCAATAGTTTAATTAGTTGCTTCCAATCTGGGTTTAGAAAATTTCATAGCACTTCTACTGCGTTATTAAATGTATGTGATGATATTAGGCGTAATATGAATAATAGGGAATTAACTTCTGTAACTTTGTTAGATTTTTCTAAGGCCTTTGATTCTATTAATCACAGAATTCTTTTTAATAAACTCTTATCTCAGTTTAGATTTTCGCTTTCTGCTGCCAAATTGATTTTTAACTATCTTTCTAATCGTTCTCAGGCAGTTTTTTTTCGATAATTCCTTGTCTGATTTCCTTCCTGTAATTTCCGGCGTGCCTCAGGGTTCAGTGCTGGGTCCTCTATTATTTTCTATGTACATAAATGACATTGAATCCTCCATTCAACATTGTTCATTTCATATTTTCGCTGATGACGTTCAAATTTATAGAAATAGTCGTTTAGATCAGGATTCTATTGTTAGGAATATTTCTCTGATAAATGAAGATTTAAGTAATATCGTTAGCTGGTCGGTCTCTAACAGGCTCGTTTTAAACGCGAATAAATCTCAGTCGATTATAATTTATAAAAAACCGTTAGATACCTCGTCCTTTCCTGGTATTTTTCTGCAGGGTTCGCTAATTGAATATTCAAATACTGTTAGGGATTTAGGCTTAGTTATTAATAAAACTCTTATTTGGGGCGAACATTTAGTTACTATTAGTAAGAGAGTCTTTGGCATGCTTAGTTGTTTGTATAAAGTAGTAGGATTTTGTGATAGTCAGTTTAGGAAAAAATTGTTTTTGTCTTATCTTCTTCCTCATTTTATTTACGGTGACATAGTTTTATTCGGTGTGCTTCAGGAAAATATGAATGTTCTCCAAACATGTTTCAATGCTTGTACCAGGTTTATTTTTGGTATTAGGAAGTTCGGTCATATTTCTGCCTACTCTAGCCTTGTTTTAGAATGTAGTTTATCTATTTTTTACGAATTTCGCGTTTGTCTTTTTATTTCTAAACTTCTCAAAGCTAAGGAGCCTTATTATCTATATAGGAAATTAATGTATAGTAGGTTTCATTCCTCTAACTTCCGCCTAATTCCGGCTAAAAATTCTTGTGGGTCGCTTAACACGTTATTTTATGTTAGGGGAGTTTCCCTTTGGAATTCAATTCCATTGGAAATTAAGAGATTAGGATCGGCAAAATTATTTAGGTAAAAATTTTTGGAGTGGCGTGATTGATGGGCAATACGTAGTTTTTTAATTTATTTTTATTAACTTTGTTATTTTTGTTAATTTTTAATATTATTTCACCTCGTGCTGTACATTTTATTGTAAATGAGCTACTGCTCAAAATAGAATGTGTAAGCATGAGGTGGAAATTGTTTGAAAAAATTTAAGAGGTTTTTATGCCTAATGGAAGCAACTTAATTTTTTTTTTTTGTTTCGATTGCTTTGTTTCCATGTGTACTTTTCCTTTTAATACTAAATTATTTATAAAATACTATAAATAAATAAATAAAATAAATAAATAAAGATCAAATCAGGGCTTATTACGAGACTTATAAATATTACAGTACAAACACCTTTTTTTATAAATCCGTTAGACGATTCAAAAAAAAAAATTATATGTTCGCTGATGTATCACACAAATCCGACCTTAACATCGCTTACAAAATTTCAGCGGAAAATTTAAAAGTGAGATGCACAGAACGGTAGAAGGTTAAACTGGCAACCAAACTTTTCTCTCACACTGTCTCAACTGCAATTATTCGTGCTGGAAGCTTAGGATAGCTGACATCAGAAAATTGGCTGAAATGTGCTGAATTTTTCAAATAGGTAAGCAAGCATCACCAATTTATATTGTTTAACAACATACAATAATATATGATAACACTTTAGGTTAATGATTGGTTTGACTGTCTTAATGTATAAGAGTGCCATACAAAGACAGTCGAGAGCGAGTACAGGTAGTTGAAATTTCGTAGTCAACACAATTTGAAATTGTGCAGCGAATGTCTGATGTTATGTTGAACATGAGTGTCAAAAGGAAGCGAAATATGATGCGATTCTAAAAAGGTATTTGGTAATAATGTCATTGAAATCCTTCTATACTAATTAAAATGTACTATAGGTGTAATTATGACCAACAACGCACTTAGATTGCTCAATACGACGTGACATACCTGCTAACCTACCGCCTAAACCAGGATGTACTCGAAAACTTTTTTCAAGTTATTCGAGCCAAAGGGGGTCTCTACGATCATCCAGATCGACTTAAATTTATGTATAGGCTGCGCTCATATATTCTTGGCAGAAATGAGGGTAGCCTATCATTAAACGGCAATACTATGGTAGATGACACGCCAGATTTGGAAACGGCTGACAGTTTGAGCAGCAATTTCTTTAAAAGTTTAAATAGTGGAATAAATATACCAGAAGAAGCGCCTGGGAGACGAATTGAAATCTCTCCTATACGACGGGTTGGAACATTTAGCTGGTTATATTTGCCATAAAATTAATAACCCAGAACTGGTTATAGATAACAGAAGGTTTTCTCCAAAAACCGACTGAAAAAATGATGCAAGAGATGCAAGAACTGGAATTCATTTTCCAACAATTCAATGGTGACCACATTGTATATTGTCGGAATTATATAAAAACGCTGATGGCATTATCATTACATGTTCCTTCTGAACACAAAATAAAAGAATTATTTTTTCGATCTCGAATGTATTTTAGGATCAAACATGCTAATACTAGCATAATAGACAAAACAATTTTATATCATAAAAATCTGTTTTAATTTATTAATTTTATTGATTGAAAATCCCCATCCGCTAGTTTTTTGTAACGATTTCCGCCATATTGAAACTTGTTGTTTTTGTAATTTTTTGACATATGCGCAATATATTACCTTTATATGTGTACTGTGCATCTAAGTGACCTTTGCATTTATTGTTTAATTGTCACTCTTGTTTAATTCAGCACATCAGTAGGTAAAAGGGCAAGTAGCCTCATAGGCCAAATTATTAGTAGAAAAAAGATCCTGTGGGCGATAAACAGTTTTAAACCATATAAGTCGCCTGGCGGATATTCAACAAACTACGTATCTAACAATTTCCTGGTTAGAGGTAATTTTCAAAAGCAGCCTAAAACTATGTCACATTCCCAATAAAAGGACAGAAGTGAAGGTTGTTTTCATACCTAAGGCGGGAAAACGCAAACACTGCAATCCCAAAGACCTTAGACCGATTAGCTTGTCTTCCTTCCAAACACTGGAAAGACAAATAGAAGCTCATATTAGAGGCACGATTGTGTCGGAAAAGCTGTCTAAATCTCAACATACCTATTGCAAGGGGAGATCTGTAGAGACTGCTCTTCATTCTCTTGTATTTTTCATTGAAAAATCTTTCGAATGTAGAGACTATGCAATGGTAACCTTCTTGGATATTGTGGGGGCCCTAAACAATGTGCTTCCAGGGGCTATAACTTGGGCACTTTCAGATCTGGGAGTGGATGAATCATTTAAGGACTGGATAGATCAGATGCTAAGAGGCAGGATCATAAATGCCAGTTTTGGGAAATCCTCCGTCAGAAGATTTGCAAACAGAGGTACGCCACAGGGTGGCTTACTGTCCCCCCTACTTTGGAACTTGGTCATAAATGACCTGTTGCTGACACTGGAGGACGGTGGCTTCAAGGTGGTTGCCTATGCGGATGATGTTGCTATTGGTGTCCGTGTTAAATATCCCGGCACTCTTAGTGAGCTTATGCAAAATGCCCGGGGCACTCTTTCATTATGGGCCAATGGCTGTGGGTTGAATGTGAACCCACACAAAACCTAATGTAAGTAACTGCCATAAAGGAAGTCGTAGACTGGTTGAGGTATAATATAATATCAGGTTGTGATATTCGCATATATCCGGACAGTCAGGCTGCCATTAAAGCGCTTCAATCACACCTCCTCATGTCGAAAGTAGTCCAGAACTGTCTCTCATCTCTTAACGAGATGGCAGATCAGTTCAACATCCACATTTTATGGGTGCCAGGACATTCCATAAGTACAGGGAATATAAACGCCGATGAACTGGCTCGACATGGTACAACGGACCACTTCTCAGAAAGCAGAAAGGATATTGAAATGCCTCTTGCGGTATGCAAACTGCTGCTTCAGGAAGAAGCTAGCAAGCTGACGAATGACAGATGGTCAAGTATCACCTCTTGCGTAATAACTCGGTAGGTCTGGCCAAAGTTGGACTTGGCGAGATCCAAACAGCTGATCTCACTTCAGCAAGGTCAGATCAGTGTGGCTGTTGGAGTGATTACGGGGCACTGTCTCATAGGGAGGCGTGCGAGTAGAATTGGTGTCTTCTCACATGACTACTGTCGTAGTTGCGAGTACGAAGAGGAGGAAAAGACAGTACTTCATCTTCTTTACACCTGCCCTCGTCTGGCACGAAACAGACTAAAGTTTCTAGGGGCACCCCTCTTCAAGGACCTGACGGACCTCTGTAGGATGGACGTCAGGAGTATCCAGCGCTTTGTTAACAGTTCGAAATGGTTCCAATGAGTTGGAGGAAACAATTATTAGTGGTATGGTTACGGACCATTTTTGTGTCTATGCCTGGTCCTAATGAACCGCCACCCAAACCTAACCTAACTTTATTTTATTAATTACATAACAAATGGTTAGTTTAATCTGTACGTGATTTCTTTGGATTGCGGTAATCCAGGCGAATATGCATTTGTTACACTACCAAGTTCTTAACAAACCCTTCTTAACAATCAGGTCGTCTAGCTTCCCGATAATCTCCTATTCAACTCCTATTCTCCTATCAAAACTTCTATTCTTTTTGACTGGGTTGTACAGCCACACTAGATCTCCGATACTGAACTGTACTGGGTTCGCTTTAGAATTGTATTGTTTCGCCATCCGATTGGTTCAAATTTGGAGATGTTTGTGAGCGAAGTCATGAATGCGCTCCATCCGTATTCGAATATCGTTAGCGTACATGCCTGCTAATGTTTGTTCGGGAGTTGATCCGACCAATAAGCAACCGGATAGGGGTAGTTTTCGTCCCTGTAACATTTCAACGGGAGACAACCGCGTTGATTTTTGAACTGATGAACGATAAGCCAACATAAATAGCGGGAGTAACTGGTCCCAATCAGGAGGAGTTCCATTGTCTTCTTGAATACTGCAGCTTTAAAATTTCGGCATAATGAATTTCGAGAGGGACACCATAACGCGAGACAACCTCTTGAATTAATGTCTCCGCCACGGTTTCGGCTGTCTAGTTTGGTATTCCTATCGCCTCTGGCCACTTGGTAGAGTATTCCATGATAACTAGAGCATAGCGGTTTCCTTTATCGGTAACTGGAAGGGGACCTTTGATGTTAATACCAATCCTTTCGAAAGGGGCACTCAGCACATTACTTCGGCGACGTGGCCGCTTCGAGCGGCACCATCGTTGGAGATCCCGGATCCACGAATGGTGGTCTCCCTTCTCGAACCTCAAGTCGATTACAGTCTCGGCAATCCATCGGACAAATACGACGTGAGAAGGCATCCGCATTTTCGTGTATTAGACTACGGTGCTATTGGACGAAATCATATAGCTATACAATTTCTATCCACCGAGCGACTTGCCCTTCCGAGTTTTTGAAGTTTAGGTAGTTATATTAGTAACGCATGGTCCGTATGCACAATGAAACGTTAGCCATACAAATACGAGTGAAAGTGTGAATGGCTTTCACAACTGCTTACAGTTCTCGTCTTGCCCTCTATTTTTTGTGATAAAACTCCCCCTATTCCAAAAATACTGGCATCTGTGGCAAACAATGAATGGTCTGTCCAGTTGCGGATAAGCCAAAATTGGTGCTGAAACCTCGATCTGTTTTGTCGTTCCATTCGAATTTATGGTGTTTTTGTGTCAGCTCGAACAATGGTTTGACAATGAAAGCGAAGTTTTTGATAAATGGTCAATAGTAGGAGGAAAGCACAAGGCAGATGATACCCATTTGCGTTTTTCCATCTGGGCGTGGCCAATCCCGAACAGTCGCTACTTTAGCTGAGTCAGTTCGGATTAGTTTGTCGCTCACGATATGCCCGAGGTAATGAACTTGCCATTTGAATATATTGCACTTTTTCGGATTCAGCTTCAAATTATCCAACCGTAGTCTCTCGAAAACTAACCTCATCCTGCTAACTAGTTCGCCGATGTCTTTTCCGTAGATGATGATATCATCTAAATGTACTAGGCAGATTTCCCAAGGCAGCCCAGCGAACACCATTTGCATTAATCTCGCGAACATGGATAAAGACCTAGATTGCCAAAGACCTTCCGCCTCTGAAAATGTCGTCTTTGGTCGATCTTTTGCATAGAGTTCGACCTGCCAGTAGCCCTACTACAAGTCAAGAATGGAAAACACACAGGCAATCTTCATTGCATCCACCCTATCCAGTGTCCAGTGAGAAAACGAGCAAAAAAATCCCGATTCTCAGGATTGTTTTCTCGTGCCCCGTCGTGTTTGCTATTCGAATATACTGTAGATGGCGGTTTGGATCGACCAGTCCTCTCGCAATTACTATTCCCTGAAACTAATGTTTCAGATCTCGGAGGTAAGGTCACCCTCGAAGAAGTGGCGACGGCCAGGCTGCTTGCAATAGCGATAGGAGGGCCAAGCATACTTATACTCGGCGTATGTGGCGATGATGAAATTCGCGGATTTAGGAAGCTCCCCAAGTTTGACGATTAGCTCGGTTGCACCGACTAGACCCACTGTTGCACCAATGTCGATAACGCACATTCACTTCCGTTGGTTAAGTAAGCCATCAGCTGCCACAGAAGCTCCATTTGTGGCCAGAACAGTTATCTCATTGGGACATTTGGTTTTGACTTAATAGCTAGAAGCACTGCAGCAAAGACTAACGTTATCCGAAGGCGTGTTCGTACTCGCTGTTTGCTCACAAGGAAATACACTACCGTCATTCCCGTTTTTCGTCTCCAACTGAGGCCTCGGCTTCCCTCTATAGCGATATCGTGAACTGTTCTTTCTTGGCATGCTTTGTGACGTGGGCTCTGCTTTGCAGACGGTATCGATAGTTGCTTCATCGGTTACCACTTCGGCGGTCTCCTCGAGGACTGCTTCGCGGGTTTTCCGCTGGTTGATTCGAGTCGCTTGTCGGACGACTGTGACTTCGACAGCATTGGTCAGTACATCCTGGAATGTTGCAGGATTTACCATCCTGATTTAATCGTGCACATCACTTTCATAAATGCCATCTATGAATTGCATGAGAGTGAGCCAACGCCTCTCATAGTAGAGAAGAAAATGGTTTACGGGCCAGGTTTTCTATATCCATACCGAATGTGGATAATCTCTCTTTGATTTGTTGTGCTCTATAACCAACTCGAAAATCCAACCATTTTAGCGACTATACGTTTTACATATGTATGTTATACAGCAAATAAACCGCGCACGCGATTAGCAATTAGGGTATACTCGTTCCAATAATAACTAGTTCATTTGCAAATATAATTTATTCATTTGAAAAGTGCTTTATCAATAATTACGATACAAAGTAAAATTTAAGTCAAAAAGTAAATATGACATAAATTATCAATATTTTGTTTTTAATTAATTAACATTTTGATTTCAAAAGTCACATTAAAACACGTGGCCCTCGGAGTACATAAATATAAATAATTACATACCACCAGGAAGTATTTTATAGGCGTAAAAAGACGATCACCACAACAATGTAAAACGTTTACCTACTTTTTAAATACATTAACCACTATTAAATTCGTTCTACACTGCTATTTACATAAAGGGTAGGTATCTTCGAAGTCAAGCACATGGGTTTCATTTACATTTTACATTTTCATTTTTTTGTACAATAGAGTTTGCAATGCAGTCTAAACTTTTAAAATGATTTTGAGAGTCTACCAGTAAAGACCAATTTAAACAATCAATTTACGTATTTTTGTAAATATATTTTGTGACTGAGTTAATTTTTGTTTGTTTGTCAATCGTGTGCAATAGTACCAATCAAAAATGGCTGTAGTTTTGGGCGCATTTGCTAAATATTATAAGTATTTGTTTATTGAATTTCAAGGTGTGTATTAAAATTGTTCAAAAATATAAAGTGTGTAAAGTTTAAATAAATCTAAGATTTCTCTGGTATTAAAACGAAGGGGTTGTTTTGTTCACTTGCTCGTTAAAAGTTTCTACACAAATAATGTGTGTCTAATTATAGAGATAATTTTTACAATTACATTTCGATCTTAGCTTAGCACAAGTTTAATTTAGAATATCATATTGGTTTTTTAAAAATACCTTTCTCTAAGTGAAGTTTACTTGTTCAGTGTCTTAAACATTCAAATTGTAAAAAAATAAATGGACAGTCTGTTTGAATTTTTAAGATGCTGAACGGTATTTTTAAGAAACCAATTCAAGATCGAAATCCTGTCAATTTATTTTAAAGACGAAGGTCTGCTTTGCAAAGACTGTATGGTGTTCATTTAACCGAAAAATAAGTACAAATTTATCGTACAAATCATTTTTTGGCCACAAGGCTTAATAAGGGTTACAATGGGTGCAAACAGACATCGAAAAACTCATGAGTGAATTGTTCATTTGTACCATTATTTGAGAATGAGTAAATTCAACACACACATAAACAGTAAAATACGAATATCAAGAGTTTTTTGTTTCGCGTTAGAGAAGTTTTCGGTTTTTCTTGAATATCCAAATTCTCTTTTCTGTTTTATGTTTCAATTCACATTGATAAAACTCAAATGAATTTTTTAGCTTGCACAATGAATCTCTTTTGGTAGAAGAGCAGACATTGAAAATCATTCAGTTTTGAGTGTGCAATTGTGTATTAAAACACATGAGTTAAACACACTCAACATAATAAAGAATGAAATTTGTGTTGAGAATGTGGATATTCATCAAATTTCAGTTTTCTTTCTTCTTTCGATGAATTCACAAACATTTAGTCTAAATGTGTGAAACAAGGATTTTTTTTTGTCCTTTATGACGTTTAGTTTTAAATTTCATGTGTTTTTAATGCACACACAAATATGAATGATTTTCAATGATTTTTATTAAAAATGAAATGAATTATTATTTTTTTTTTATTCTGCATGAGCAAGAGTATTATAAAAAATGTAAAATGAAAAAACAACGGGCACGCAAAAGAATTATGTGAAAACGAGTTAGTTTCTATTGAATCATTTCAAGCCTCTTTTATGGGCCTGAGAAACCAATGCAGATATAGCCGGCTGCTGTTCGCTCAGTATTTAAATTTTACATTTTTGGTTTAAAAATTCTATAAGTTATTCTATTTTGGGTTCGGAGGAGAAACCTTACATTAATTATTTAATTAAAAATTGAAATTTATAATTTATTTGTTGACAACGAGAAATACAAACCACTATATTTCAGTATAGCCATTTCTTGGTGAGCTTAACCAACGCACAGTTCTGTCAAGTTATTCATCTAAACCTGCACCGTACACTTTAAAATACACCATTACTCATAAACGGCATTCTTGTTGAAGATTCCATATTTAGACTTTTGTGAATGGTCACGGAAAACCCAGTGAACAAAGCAAAGTAACAGCGCTGATTTGATCAGATTGAACCAAATCAAAGAAAACGGTTCTATTAGACATAGGCGATATTATGACTGTAAAATCATAGCAGCTCGAAAGATGGTAGCATAACTCTCTGCGGCTTCTTCCTTGCGCGCATCTTTAGAAAATGTCATTTAAATAAATTTACCAGTTTTATAATTTTTCTTTCGTATAAACTACGAATAACCAAGCTCAGCTACAGCACGAGCAATATTAAAAACAGCATACCGATTAAACAATTTCAAAATTATTCATAATATATAAGTGCCATTTTGACAGGAATTTTTTATTTATAATAATGATGCGCCGGATGTTTTTTCTGCTATTTAACATTAGACCACCTAAATTGTCTCAAGATAAATCAAATTTTGAATTGCTTTTTGGAAAAGTAGTAGTAGTTAAAAACATTTATTAACCGACCAGTCAAATATATTTTCGCCTGACTGTTAATCGTTTAACATTCCCCGCATTTACACAGTTCAAATTAATCATTAAATTCAAATTTAAAATTTGATATAATATCTCAAAATAGAAGTTACACAGCTGTAATTACGATGCATACAACTTGTAACACTTCGGGATTTTTTGCAACACTAAATGATATTTAGCTTTATTTTTCTAAATCTTCTTTTTAGAAAATAATTGTAGAAATAATGACTTAGTTATGTTAGTCTATGCTATTTACATAAATGCATACAATACATTTTCCAAATTTGTTATTTACTTAGGAGTGATAATAATCTATCAAGACACATTATAAGCTTTCATCCGGATATTGTCCATAAATTAAATTTAATAGATTGTATCTCGGATAAAGAGCATAATCCACCAATGGCAAAAAAAAAAACTCATCAGTAAAAATAGGAATTGATACTAACTTAATTATTCGTTCTTGTGTTAAATTAGTAACTGGCAATTATAGATTACCAAGGATTTCAAGAAATTATAAATCTTTTAGAGAGAGCGTTAGGCTTTAAACTAAATTCCCATAATATCGTTGACTACATTAAACCCACCTCACAGCAACTTATTGATTATATAAAATCAGTGGCAAACTCAGTAATCAACCAACCCGATATAACTGAAAAAATAAATTCCATCCGAAATAATATAAAAAAATTAAAGACTATAAAATATAGAAACCTTTGTTTAGGCTAAACAGTGAAAAATTACCCGTTCTCGACGTAGCCACAAGATGGGGTTCAACGTTCCTAATAATTAAGAATATTTGGGAAAACAAACATTTTTACAAGCAACTGGGTTAAAGTGATCCCAACATAGGGTTTTCTGAGGACCAATTTAATGTATGGCACATTTCTTACTGTCTTACGAATCATGAAGCAACAATAAAATTTCAATCTTCACAGTTGACTATATAGATATATGGTGACTTCTTTAAAGAATGGCTGCAATGCTCATTATCTTTAAACTTGTGTGAAAAACAGATGTCTGCCGATTTAAAGAGAGACATGAAATTTAGAGAACTACAGTTATTCTCGTTAGACAATTTCAAAACCGCAATGTTTTTGACAACCATTTCAATTATTTAAATTCGACGAATTTGTCGGAAACGGAAAATGTTTTACAATATTGGGAGAGAAATAAATACGAGTGTCCTGAACTGTACCAGCTAGCCATATGGCCCTTACCATTCCTGCAACGCAAGTTTCCGTGGAAAGCTGATTTAGTGCGCTATCTTTAATCTTAACAGCACATAGAAGTAGGCTTTCAGGGGTCCGATTCTGGTTCGATGATATGATAATGAAAAAACAAAAATATCATCGGATTTTTAATTTGCTTTTATCATTTTATTTTACCATCAGCATAGCATAAAGCGATTCTGGTTCGATGATAATCAAAAATGATGTAATTATCATCGATAAAATACAAATGGTGATTCCGGTTTGACGATGTATGATATATTTATGTCAAAATTGGTGAAAAAAAAAATATTTTTTCATTTTGTTTTTGTCGCTGAAAAGTCTTTATGACCGATGATAAAAATTATTTTGCTCGCCCATTCGTGTTTTTAGTAGAACGTAGTTAGATTAATCGATTAATCGACCGTTTAAAATTGATTGATTAATCGGAGAATATTAATTAAGAAAATGTATTTTCTTAAAAACAAGTGTGAACCGATTTTAGTGTTTTGCATAATGTGATTTCAATCTACATTTACCTACTACATTTGGATAATGTGCACATTTACTAGTTAACGTTGGTAAATGTGGATATATAATTTAATGCAGACATTTTATGCTAGTGTACTTTTCGAATTTACAACATTATGGTAGTAAAAATAATTTTCTAAGAAAATAATATTTAATAGTGTTAATGTTTTAGTGATTTACTAAAAATTAAAAACAATAATTAATAGAGAACGAAGATTTGACTTTGAAATATTCTGGAAAATGGAAATTTCCATTGTAATTTTAAAACGAAATGTCCATTTTCCAGAATATTTTTCTAAGAAAATTGAAATTTTAAAGAATTTTTGGGTTGTTATTTCATATCCGATATAATGACAACCTGAATATTTACGATAGTCAAGATAAAATTTCAATGCACATGCTCAAAATTATTTTTTTGGAAACTAATATGAATATGTATTTACTATTTCAAAGAGAGGAACTCTCTTGACAAAATTTTAATACGCAGTGCGCACAATTTTTGGAAAATAAAACCAATTAACCAATATTTAATATTATCAAGAGAGGAAACTCTCTTTCATGAATGATAATTTTATCATTTTTGATTATCATTTAACCAGAATCGCTTTCGATATGTTGATGATAAAATAGACTAAAAAGATAAAAAGCAAAGACGATACCAAAATGACAAAAACAATTGAAAAATTCGATGATATTTTGGTTTTTTCATTATCATATCATCGAACCAGAATCGCACCCCTGGAGATATGTTAGAAGAGATATATGTATACTCCTTATCAAATTAAACAAAGATTTATTTGATGATTAATGTAAATAATGTAAATATGGTAAATTTGATATAGAATATTGAAATTTAAGATACTCGTATTAAAGCACTTAGTTGATAAGTATTATTATTTTAAATTCACCTAATATTTAAAGTGAACCGAAATGTGATATTGAAATTAATATTTTTATAAATTCACATACATATGTATATATTTATTATTATTATTCATTTTTTTGTTTTTTGATTTACTTATAGACTAAATAAAATAACAATTATTGAAATTAAATGTTTTTGAAAATAAACAAAACACGTTTTATTATTAAATTTGTAGAATTTTATTACATATCATTGAAAATCCGTTCTACGTTATATTCACCTTCGACGTCACTAATTGTAATAACTTTGTTGGAATCGTTTTCTACGAAAATCATATCACTATTATTGCTAGAAGAGTTTTATAGGCTATAATACCATGCTTCACCCACAATAAGAGACTTATCAATGACCGAAGCTTTAATTAATTGTTGAAGTGTTGATATCTTCGTCCTAAGTAATTTAAATGTCGTTACCATTTTCGGCCTCCGAATAATATCATGGACAAGGAATGAAAGACAAAATTCGCCCGTAAATTTCAATTTATTACTAATTATTGAAACGCTAAGCTATTTAAAGTGTAAGATAAAGATTAACGAAGCAAACTTAAACAATCTCCATAATCCCTACTGAAATAAAATTATGATCAGCTTGAATGTCGCTACATTTTATATGTACTACAAATTACAATTTACATAATGGAACAAAAACAAAAGATTTCTTTTTTGGAAAATGTTTTTACCCCTATAATACGTTTTTAATTGTTTACCCCTTCTTTCGGTAAAATTGGGCGGTGGTTTTCAGATAAGGCTAACTAAAAAACCCGATTCCCTTTTTTAATATGTACATATGTGCGAAAATATTTTTAGAAGAATAAAGGAAGCATAAATTAAAAATGTAGCTTTACAAAATGACACATTCAAAGAAAATACCCAAATGCGATGAATGATTTTTTTTTATTCTTCATATTGAAGTTTCAAAAAAATTCGTATGTTTTATAACTCTTCTACCAAAAAAGTTTCATTTGAGCAAACTAAAAAAATTCATTTGAGTTTTTTCAATTCATTTTTGAGTGTGCATTAAAACACATGAATTCTGAAACTCAACATAATAAAGAACAAACCGGATTCTCTTCACAAACACATTCAGACTGAATGTGTGTTACGTGAGAAGAATAAAGAAAACTGAAATTTGATGACTATTCACATTCAGAAATTGAGCAAAATGTTTGTAGAGAGAGTTTTTTTTGTTTTTTATTATGTTGAGTTTTAAAATTCATATGTTTTAATGCACACTCAAAAATGAATGATTTTCGATGTCTGGGTGCAAATAGGAAATGAATTTATAATAGGAAGTAAGGAACTGTGAAAGGAAATAGGTGTACTTGCGTCCTTGTTTTCTCGGTTGATGTTGATGGCTTTCTTTCATCCGTAAGGTAGGCAGATTTTAGTCTATCGATGGAGATCGACGCATAATTTTCCTTTCTGCTCGACAGTAAAGTATTCCGGAGCCTTTTGATCATTCGGTCAGGGCCTTCATTTGGTCAAGTCAGTCTTGACTTTATCGACATGGACTCCAGAGGCGAAGGTCGGCTGGAGTGCACTCGAGATCAGTTTTCTAATGCCAAGGAGGTTGAATGGGAGTTCGTCACTCCAATTTAGAGGGTATTCGATCGAGCATATAATGATGCTTTTAAACGGCGATGGAATCGTTCCACCATAACATTGGCCTCTGGGTGATACGTCGTCGTCCGTATTCGGTGTGTGAACCTAAAACTTTCGTTAGCTCCTTAAACAGATTGCTCTCGAACTGATTGCCTTCATCAGTCATAATCTCAAGTGGAATCCCAAATCTTGAGACGTACTGGCTTACGAATGGACGTACTAGAGTAGTCGTCCTCATTTCAGTTAAAGGAACGGTTTCTGGCCAACGCGTTGATCGGTCAACTATCGTCAGAATATATTAAGTTATAACCGTCGGGTGGTGGTAATTGTCCAACTTGCCACTTGCCAGAAGGAATCGTAAAGTCGCAAAGTGATCATATTCCGAACATGTATGATAACCAACTTTCGAACTCTGGCAAGCAACGCAAGTCCTGGAAAACATCAAACGTCAATGTTCATGCTTATAATAGATTGTCGCAAACCGCTAGGAATCTTCTTTCCCAAAGAAGTTTTACACGAAATCGATAGACGAGAGTTAGAATCTCATATATGTTCGAGCTTTCGTTTCTAACTGATAGAGTTTGATGTCAACTGGATGAGAGTTTTGAGCTCGTCATCTGACTCTTGCAAAGAAACGAGATTTTCCATATTAAGAGCTGTAGCGGAGGCCTGATGTTCATTAGATCGAGACAAAGCGTCTGCTAGAACATTGCGCTCACCCTTGATGTAACGGATGTCAGTGCTGAACTGCATAATATAGTCGAGCTGACGGCTCCGACGGAGACTACGTTCTGATTTTGACGAGAATGCGTTTGTAAAAATGTTGGCTTCTACGAAGTATCGAAAATGTTTAATATCACTGTAAATTGCGAGAATTTTTCGGTCACAAGTAGAATGCTTCTGCTCAGGAGTGGATAGTTTTCTGGAATAGAATCCAATACACCAGCTATTGCACCACCCGATGCGTCAGTCGTAACTGTAATCGAAGCATTCTTTAAAAGAACGAAGTTGTTCGTGTATTTGAGCTAAATGTTGGGCTAAATTAGGAATAAAGCAATGGTAATAATAACCATATCCATGAATCTCTGAATTTGCCTATAAACGTTGGTTCGGGGAAATTTTGGATAGCCATGATTCGATCCTTGGATGGTCTTGGTAATTTCGTAACAGAGACAATTAATGAATGGTACTCTGAATTCACATTTTGATGGTTTTATCGTTAAACTATAATCTGAAAAACGTTTAAAAAGTTGTTCATGATGTTACAAATGATCTGCCTCGTTTTGACGTAGACAAAATCTAGCCCTTTCGTGACTTAGTTCATGAAATGTTGAATGGTCTGCGCTGCATTCCTCAGACCGTAAAATTAAAAAATTATTTTAAATTGATTCAAATATTGATCAAAATAAATTTAAAACTTGCTAATTGTGCATAATGGTAGGTTGCTGCTACTACAGATTCAATGATGATGTCGCTACGATATAATAAATTAAATTAAATTAAATTAATAGTAAGGCATTCTCAAAACTCAAAAAGGCCGAAGGGAACTGTAATTTGGTGGTATTTGCTGGTAAGCGCAAACTAGATCGATCTTTGAGAACATCTTGCACCCTTGAAGGTACATGGAAAAGTTGTGAATATGCGGAAGAGGATACCTATCCACTAACGTTACCACGTTTAATCTTCACAGGGCACCAATCATTATCCATTATGGATACTAAGTATAAGGGAGAGGCGTTGCTAGGTGAACTCGGTCCCGAACGGCAAAAAGGTAATTACCCGTATGTTACTATTCGGTGCACGACAGAACGTTTCACCGGGAGGTCATGTCAGGGCTCTTGTGACAGACTCGGCTACTGGTGAAGAAGTTCACCAAAGCTGCTTTAGATAAGAAATATTTTTGGTGATACAATTTGTTTAGTGGGGATGCCTACGTCCGTTGCGCTTACCGTAAGGGAAGTCTATTCTTTAAGTCGACGACCAAAGCAAATTTGACCAGGAAATCAGCTCCAATAATCGGTCTGGTAACTGATCTGACGATAAATGGATGGTGCGAAAGTCGCGACGTTACCCTAAATCTAAACATAATAATCTTGTGCCATAGGTGTTTATAGGTGTTCGGTCAGCGGCTACTAACAGATTCAGCATCAGTTAAATATTTAAAAGGAGCAACTGAGATCTGGTCCAGTATCTATTAGAAAATTTAACTTCGAGGCAGGGAACGTAATAACTAGGAAACGATTTTGCTTCATCCCATCTGCCGTCGTAAGCACGGTAAGATGATCTAGTTTTCCGGCTTCGAAGGTGGCGGAGAATTAGATCGTTTAAACGAACACGGTTCCCGACATTTCGCAGCTCTTATGCCAAAATTGTTATGAAACCAGCAGTAAAAATTAGATCGGCTAGGTAATCGTTTTCTAGAGTTTGGCCTATTCTTTGCTGTAGGTTAATGTTGCAGGTTGGTGTTATTACTACAAATATCCGATGACGAGGGACGATTGATTTCACAAATTCGATCGGCTAGGGCGGTCAAATTATCTATGGAATCCGTGTCATGTCGCAATAGAATTATTGCTTTAACATTGCTCGGATAAGTACTTGAGCCTTATACATTCTGTCAAAAATTACCGGGAATCGTTAAATAAAACACAAATTTTAAGTTCAATCATAAAAATTTATTTTGTCGGCCACAAAGTATTCCCCATTCGAAGATATATGCCAGCGTTTTTCCAATCATCGAAACATTTTTAATAGGCACTTTCCTGGAGGGCCTTCAGTTCGCGCGCCGCATTTTGTTTTATGGCCTCAATGGAGTCAAAACGGGTTCTACAGAGTAGTAATTGGAAACAGGAAAGCCACCTGGTGCTATATCAGGCGAATGTGGTGGTTGATCGATGGTATTTATTGAGTTGTTGGCCTTACATTCGTTCACGTAGCTCGATGTGATAGCGCGTTATCGTCGTGTAAAATCCACGAGTTTTTCCCATAATTTCGGTTACTTTTTCGCATCAGCACAAAAAATTTCGTTTGCAACATAAAATTTAAGGCCAACTCAATGTTCAATAATTTCGTTCATCGTAAAAATCGCCGTGCACTAATGAGGCCGACTGACTTAACCAACTGATGTAAACAAACTCGTTGACAGATCGCAAATTTAGGAAAAAAAAAAATTAAATCTCTTCAGCGCGGGCATTTTAAATTAACAGTTCGTGGTACTTTTTTGACAGAATGTAGGTTTCATTAAGCCCTCACCCACAACCCTCGACGTCCCAGCAGTTTGCTCGAGCCGTCGAAAAAACTTAGAGGGTGACTGACTGGTTGATCATACCAGTGGTTAAAAGCACCTAAGTCGCCACTTTCGGTTGGCCGATTTGGATTAAATTCACTGGAACCTCCCAATTTATAAAAAACTCTTAAATATGAAGTTCGAATTGCAAAGCAAGCAATAAATTACTAAAATGTATTTAGAGGCCGATGAAAATGTTTTCAAATGGTTGCCCATTTTAGTGTGCTCCTGAAAACTGTCCTCCAAATAAATATTCGAATTTTTTCATTTTAAATATCGATTTCTTCAGTTAATGGAATTCGATCTGTTCTTCTTGTTCCTACTCTCGCCCCAAAAATATTTGACGGTTTGTGCAATCAGATCCAGCTGAAGTCGAGTAGGCTACGGTGCAATGTAAGCCGACTTTCGGGTCAGCCACCATCCTCATTGCCAACCAGTTTTGCATCAGTAAAAAATTATCTGTAGCAACTTACTTGGTACTGGATCTTGTATCATTGCATTTGGGGTTATTTTAAGAGATATTTGACAAAAACTAGTATGTTGCAACTAATTTGTTTAGTAACAAATTACATTCAAGGACTATTGTTGGCAACTTTTCGTATGTTGTTCCTGTTATGTTCAAAGATGTACTCTCAAAAGTTACTACTTCTCGGAATTTTTTCCGAACTGAAAAACACTGTTGACTCCACTATACATGAT
Source organism: Tipula vernalis (assembly GCA_958295665.1). Lineage (NCBI taxonomy): Eukaryota > Metazoa > Arthropoda > Insecta > Diptera > Tipulidae > Tipula > Tipula vernalis. The sequence continues at coordinate 109,454,023 of OY282559.1, forward strand.
GCGAATCCACGTTATACTGAAAATCTCGGAATGGAAACATTCTGCTTTTCATTTAGACTCACTGCACAAATTTTACTTTCCTACTGCACATTTTGTGTCTAACAAAACGTTTAGATGGCTTGATAGAAACATGCAAATAAAAAAAAAAGAAAAGACAAATTCAGATGGAAATCTTTATTTTGCATTTAAAGTGCGAAGTAGCAAATATTTCTGTTATTCAGTTCACCGATCACCGACTCATTCTCTCTTGAGAGTTTTGTATACTTACAAGGTATACAGAATAAAATATTGTCACGTTTTTGCCTGGTCAATCAAGGTTTCGGTCACTGGATAGTAAATAAAATAAAACAAATCAAATTATCACACAACTAATTTATTAACAAAACACAATTATTGTGCCAAGAAAATGATTGTGGCGTTTTTCCCATATAGATGGCTTTAATGTACTCCGAATTTCTGTAAGTGGGTCACATATGACAATAAAGTGCGAAAAAAATTATGGTCCAAGATGGATGAAGCTGCACGAACGGTGGCAAAACCCGGATTGAAGTCACGCCAGACATTTGATTCAACTCTGTACGCAACTGAGGTAAAGCGGCCAGAATTGATCAATAGGAAAGGCTTCATCTTCCACCACGATAATGCCAGACCACACACAATGGCTCGGCAAAATTTGAGAGAGCTTGACTGGGAAGTTTTGATTCATCCGGATATATCTTATACATATGTAGTTTATGTAGTTTGGTTTCGTATTGAAAAGTTTGGACTACTCTTCAGATCGCTACAACCAAACTACAAAAATACAATTCATACTTAACACAGAGCACGGTGTGTCCGAACTACTTTTAAATGGCTCGGAAAACCACGTCTCTATTTTCTTCAAGGATCGAAAGTTCCATGTTTGAGAAGTCCAAAAAACCAAAATTAGCAAAATCCCCGGAGCCGTTTTGAAAAAAACGCAATTTCAATTTTTTTTTGGTGACGATACGGAAATTTACGACTTTTTTGCAGCTTGTTTGTTCTCTCTTGTAGGAAGAAGAATCGAGAATAGAAAGTTTTAATATTTTCAACAAAGATCAACTTTTCCAGACCAAATCAGTAATATTGGACGAAATCTGTCGAATTAAGTAATGCAACTTTATTTGAAAAATTACGAAAATCAAGATTATTGAATGAAATACATGGAGACATCAAAATGAAAAGGCAACATTTATTTAGGCTGCCCAAATCATAATATAGTCCTTACACGAAAAAATGTCTTCTCTTGACTGTCATTATTTATTCAAGGCTGTGGAACAAAAGCCAGAAACACCTTGAACCTTAAACATGGCGAGAATTATATTCTTGTGTAGCTCTTAGAAGTTTGGAGTTATAATCTGGATGTGTATGGTGGACTTTATAGTTCATCCAGGTATTTTTGAAGTCATGGTGAACTGACTCCATAGCACTGTAGTTCCCGAGTCCTTTCTCCATTTTTCGGCAAAAATGAGGAACGTGGAAAAAGACAGCATAAACTTTTGGCGTTATTGGTATTGCTAGGTCCAAATAACTTCTTTGAAATTCTGAAATATATACCTCAAATTTTTCGTCAAGACTACTTGAGAAACATGAATTGACGACACTTAAAAATCATTAAAACATCTGACATATTTTAAACAATGAACACTACATTTTGCCCGAAGCAGATCTATCTTGTTCAACAAATTTTTGCAGGCATTGCCTGCGAAACCAGGAGATCCATGGACAAATTCTCTGCTTACATTGCACGATTTTGCCCATTTCTCAGTATCGTCTTCGCATTCCCTCAGCATGTGCCCATACAACGTGTTTACTACCCCGAGCATTAGATGCAGTTCAGGTGGAGGTATTATATCGATAATTTCTGTCTCTGGATTCCCTGTAAAAATAGGTTGAGATACGTGACTGTAAAAATTCTTGGCATTAATTTTTTTACTGCCACTATTCTTGAAGGCGTCTGAATTTTCACGGCAACTACCAACGGTTCTATAACTTCCACACTTACTCAAGAGATCTTTAGATGCAGTACACCACGTACACGGGTAATGAGAAGAATGAGCCATGATCCCAGTTATTATATTGGCAATTTTTAGGTCTGTGGCAATGGTCATGACTTTTAAGTCATTCAAATGTAGAGAGGACCACAGAGTGCAAACATTCACATAATTTTCTTGTGTATCAGAAATGATACCAAGGATGAATAACTTTTTCACACCCGTGTCCTTAAATTTATTGGTGTGTACTCCATCAAGATAATGCTGCCTGGCCCCTTTGAAATGTGGATTATTATCGGCTCCTTCGAATCTTGATTGAATGGATAAGCAAATCTTCAAAAACCCTCCACCACCGTCAAGCCCAATTTCCAAATCTACTTCTTGCAAACCTCTTTTTTCTCGAATATATGTAACTAAACCTTGTACATTATTACAACAAACAAAGCATCCAGATCTATTTATTACACAAGACTTCTTGGTATTCAATACGTCACAAACACGAGATTCAAAAAACGAATCAAGCTGATGATTCAATAAAAGCAGGTCCTGCTTCAAGTTGGGCTGAAACATTTTCCTATTCTTACTGCCAACTCGCAAAGCAGCAGTTAGAGAATGTGTCTTTCTTGTAGACAACCCCAATTCTGTACTTATTTCCAATATGTCGATAGCTGCGACTGTTTCTTTTCTTGAGCTTTTATCCACATTGTTTGAATTCACTGAAACTGGTAGTTTTTTGCCTCTCCTTTGAGATAACCGCAACTGTCCTTCATTGTTTGAGTGTTCTGGCACGTGTAGAATATCTTTTAGCATTGATGAAGCTAATTTTTCCTTTTCTTTGGTAGACAAATTTTTGAAATCAATTCAGTGAGAATAGGGATGCATTTAGGTGAAGTGCAAATTTTGTTTTTATCCAGTGGTCCTCTGCATTTCTTACACCTTTTCTTGATCACTTTTCTTTTCGCTGAATTTCCTAGACACAGATTGTCTGGTGCACGTCTCACAATTTCACACAACTTGCAGTCACAAATTATCTTTATTTTTACATGGGAGTTCCAGAAAACTAGAATAGTCCGGTAGAGCTAATGTGGTTTCTTCAGAATTTTGTTTATTGAATTTGTATATGATGATTTTGCAACTGCTACAGACAGCAGATGGGTAACGAATATCATCAAGATTAATATTTACAGCATTTTTTACCTCAATTTTCAATGGGCCAACAATATCCCACATCTTATCTTTCTTTATTAAACACAACAAACAAATCACGCCTCGGTTTTCTTCATGAGTCCGCGCATGGTCCTTTGTCTTTCGTGACATTTTGTTTCACTCTTATGTAGGTAATAGGTTCGTCTATTACTAATAACTGTTATTTACTGGCCGGTTTGTCAACGACTGTTTTGACTAATATTGCGACAACTAAGTCTGTCTTTCTGCTGATTTTTGAAGCAAACATTTGAAAACAACAAACATATTTACGTGAAAAGAAACAAAACAATGTCTGTACACAGACAGATATGGTGATGTATTTATTTTTACAGAATTATGAAAAAAATCGTGAATTTTCGTATCATCGCAGAAAAAAAATTGAAATTGCGTTTTTTTCAAAACGACTCCGGGGATTTTGCTAATTTTTGTTTTTTTGGACTTCTAAAACATGGAACTTTCGATCCTTGAAGAAAATAGAGACGTGGTTTTCCGAGCCATTTAAAAGTGGTTCAGGCACACCGTGAGAGTATCAAGTACGAACGTACTGATCTAGCGAATTAAACCCACTAAATTAAAAAAACTCAAGGAAAACCCTCATTTGTTTGTGTAATGCCCACATAATCTGTTTTTTAGATATCAAATGATTTTTTCGGCTTTTTATAGACTGACCTCTTGGGGTAAAGTAAGGGGGGATTGATATTTCTACTTTTTGGGGTATATTATTGTAAATGATTGGAGTCTTGATTTTTTCTAATTAACCAATCGAGAAATCTTGTGAACGTCATTTATTACTAACACATTTGTGTCTATAAAAAGCGGAAAAAAATCATTTGATATTTATAAAACAGACAAACTTTTCTTAACTTTTAATGATTAGTGTAGTACAATGTAGAACAGTTTAACATGAAATATTTTCATTTGGTACAATTGACTATAAGACTCTCATCTAGGTGTCACACTGGTACACTTAACGCTAATAATTACCTTATCCTATTCTAATTTAGGTGCCACAGTAAGAATATCGTTATTGTGTTCATCATTTATTTTTTATTAGTGTAGTATTTGTGCCGATAACCATAAAAAATGATTCAATCAAGTGAAATCGGTTCAAATTTTTGGTGACTACCATATTTTATGGAACATTTTCTGCTGAGATGAGGAACTAACCTGTTTTTACACGGTTCTTTTTACACGATTTTTTTTAATCGATGGAAACATATCAATCGTGTAAAACTAGCTTTAGGTGTACACAAAAAAATAATACAAAAACATTTACCAAGACCAATACAAAAACTTTCTGTTCAAAGTAAAGTTTTCCCACTCACTCCCTATAAATTGAAAATGGAGCCTATTTGTATGTAATTTTCGTTAACCAATGATAACGAATTGACGAAGGTAGGAAATAAGTTATTGACGGATCATATTTTACGTTTTGACAATTTGATTTACCCAAACAAAGGTTAAATTCTAAGGATTAGTCTAAATCTATTAGAAATATGAGAAAATAGTGTCTTAGTTTGATATCTCTTGATATGTATCAATATTACCACACTTGTAATGTTGTATAGTTTTTTATTTTCAGATCCCCTCACAATAAATTATCCGCTACTCGGCTCACCAATACCTGTTGCAATAATTGTTATAGTATACATTAAATTTGTGCTGACATGGGGACCAAAATTCATGAAAAACCGAAAACCATTCAACCTGAAATCGATAATGATGATTTACAATGCATTTCAGGTACTCGTTAATCTGTACTTAGCAATATCGGTAAGTTTATATTTTTGGTGGTGCTTATTTGGGCCCTCCGAATAAATAAAATAATTTTGTTGAGATTAAAATGTTTTACACAGGCTTCAATAACACTTATGGACTCACACTTTAGTTTAAAATGTCAACCGCTGTCATATGCTGATATACCGTTTCGCCGACAAATTACATGGTTAGGATACTTATATTTTTGGACCAAAATCTCCGATCTGTTGGACACTGTATTCTTTGTTCTGCGCAATAAAAGTAGCCATATTTCGTTTTTGCATGTCTACCATCATAGTTTGATGGTGGCCGGAAGCTATGTTTTTTGTAAATTTGCATCGGGTAGTCATGGTATATTATTGGGCGTAATCAATGCATTCATACATTCTATAATGTACGGTTATTATTTTGCGACGATCTTTAATCCGGAAATGAAAAAATCACTCAGGGTGAAGAAGTACATAACACAATTACAAATGGTAAATAATTTATAACACATATCAGTGTTGTTACAGAGTCTAATTCAATTTTTTTTTCTATTCAACACAGGCTCAATTCGCCATTTTAGTTGTTCACTTTGTAATCCCGATATTTTTGGAGGACTGCAATGCTCCGGTTATAACTTTATTCGCCGGTACAATACAAAATTTATTCATGTTTGCGTTATTCTCCGATTTTTACATTAAAACGTACTTGAAAAAGAAACCAAAAATGCTGCGTTCTGATGAAACAAATCAGCTACTTGTAAATACTTCTGATAACTAATGGAACGCAAATTTGAAGGACAAAAGTAAAACATCTACACCATCGTTTGAGTATAAGTAGTTATATGAGTAGATTTGTCCTGCCAATGGACTGGCTAATAAAATTAATAAGCGTAAAACAGATTTTTTGTGGTTTTAATAATAAAAAATTAATCAATTTTTCAGTGTTATGTTTGGGAAAATAACTCGGAAAAGACTGATTTAGCGTTAATGGTTTGGTGTACCCGTGAGTTAAGCCAGTCTACTATTTGCACTATCGCTGTAGAGTAAACCTCTCTGAAAACTGCAATGATAATCTAGCAGACGTGTTGCTGTCGAGCAACAAAATTTTGCCCACAGAGAATCACACAACCACTTTACAATTGCACGGAACTAATGGTCGTTACTTTGAGAACCGCAAACCATGTTTCATAGGAATTACAGAGTTGCAGCCTTGCGCTGTGCCCTCTGGTCTTCCTCTGATCGATTTCGCATCTCCTGGTTGTCTAGGACAATACTAGAATAGCTGGTTCCTTAACAGACCCGTTAGGGTCAGATTGGTGGAATCCCCAACCACCTCTTGACATTCCTTTTTACTCGTCAATGGGTGGAATAGTTTAGCGTTATCACAGACTCTCATCAAGTGACAGCTAGCCCTCAAACGTTCATCCAAGCCGACATTTGGATATTTAACCCTTTGAACCTAATTTAGGTTTCAATTATTTAGCAATATCGTCGGAAGTCGACGAGAATCAAAATTGCGTTTTAGTTGCAGCTCCACATTTTTTTAATTATTAGTATTAGAGAAGAGGCGCGAATCGTTTAGAGAAGAAGTTCAAATCGAATACGAGAATCAAGGGACTGTTTTGCTAACGCCAGAAATCTAACTAAAGACCACCCAAAAAGTACAGCCATCAAAGACGGAAATGGAGAGCTGACAACAAACGTGGCTAATGTTCTCTCTGTAGGGCAAACCTACTTTCAAAATCTGCTAAATCGGAATGACGAAGTGACCCCCATTAGAGCAATAGCTCCTCCAAGTGAAGAGGTCTTTGTCGAATATCCCACAGTAGAGGATGTAGATGCAGCTATTAGTAGATTAAAAAATAGAAAGGCACCCGGTCTGGACGGAATCCCCGCAGAATTGATTAAGCTCGGAGGCGCTACTCTTGCAACAAATCTATACGATCTCATCGTCTCTATTTGGGACCAAAAAGAGCTGCCGGAGAATTGGAAGACTGCACTCATATGTCCGCTGCACAAAAAAAGGCGACCGTCTTAAATGTAAAAACTATCGTGGTATCGCCCTATTGAGCACTGCTGACAAAGTGTTGGCTAGTGTTGTACTTGCCAGACTCATCCCTTTCGTCGAAAACATCATTGGCGACTATCAATGTGGTTTTCGTCCCAACCGATCGACCACTGACCAATGTTTTACCATGAGGATGATCTTGGAAAAATGTTGGGAGTACAACATAACGATACATCAACTGTATATAGACTTCAAACAGGCATATGACAGTATAAACCGCGAAAACGGAGGGAGCTGTGTCAGACTCCTTTGAAATAATATCTGGTGTTCGACAGGGAGATGTACTCGCGCCTGTGCTGTTCAATTTGGCGCTTGAATACGTAGTGAGAAAAAGCAACATTGAAACTTCGCGCTGTATATTTAATAAATCAGGCCAAATTCTTGGATTTGCAGATGATATCGTGCTTCTTGGCCGAAGACCTAGCGATATCAAGGACAGTTTCATACAGCTCGATCGCTGCGCAAGAAGACTTGGTTTGGAGGTGAACAGCAGCAAAACAAAATTGTTATCAACACCCAGGAACATCTCCATGGTAAATCTCGGAATTGGCGACCATAACTTTGATAGCGTCGAAAACTTGAAATACCTCGGGTCAGTTATAACATCGTCGAATGATATGCAGGCAGATATAAAAGCCCGAATCGCTGCCGGACAACGAGTTTTCTACGCCCAATCGAAATTATTGCGATCTAAACATCTGTTGCAGTCGTGCAAGCTCGCACTTTATAAAGCACTCATAAGACCTGTGCTGGCCTTCGGAAGCGAGAGCTGGACCATGTCCTCTAACGATTGTAGATTGTTATCTACCTTCGAAAGGAAGGTCATTCGCTCAATCTTTGGTCCAATTAAAGTCGCGGACAACGAATATCGGATTCGTATGAACCACGAGTTAAGGCAACTTCTTGGAGGCTGCGATATTATCGGATTCATCAAATTCAATCGAGTTAGATGGCTCGGCCACGTTACACGGTCCCCATAACAACGAATGACCAATAAAGTGTTCCATCAACAACCAGCCGGTGTTCGTCGCAGAGGAAGACCCCGACTGCGCTGGCGTGACGACGTCGAACAAGATCTACATGTATTAGGATGTCGAAACTGGAGGGCGAGAGCGATGGATAGAGACGGATGGAGGACCTTAGTGCGGGCGGCAAAATCCCTCCATGGGATGTGAAAGCCAGAGAGAGAGAGAGGCGTTTCATTGTGATCCCAAGAAAGAATACAGTCAACACCCAAGTGTTGTAATCGGAGAAATGGACAAAACATGCGGATACTGTTGTGCGAAAACAATTCAAGGGCGAAACTCCAGGCATGTGTTGTATGAGTGGCAAAGGCAGATTGGCAGCATTACACGAACCGCCACCAGGGGGGCTATTTGGGAATTCGATTCGAACGTGATCGAGTCTTCGATGTATAAGATTCATATTTGAATTAAATAAGAAACGAAAGAATCTGATTCAATTCGAATAGGAATCTAATACATCGAAGACTCGATCACGTTCGAATCGAATTCCCAAATAGGCCCCCAGAACTATTCACTTATATGACTGGAAAGACATCAGAATCAAAACCCTTTCTAAAATCGAACATCGTTCGGGCTACATTTATACGCGACGAAGACACTTTCAGCCGAGTTTTTAAAGTTCGAGGAAAACTTTCTCATCAAGTGGGCTCGCTTCTAGTCACAATAAATGAAACAGCGGAATTCATACAAGTGTATTTTGTTGGCGATGAACAATTCGACGTTGGCCAGCATTGCACCGACATCCAGCAACTACGACGAGAAATCATCCGGGAGTTACAATATCTAATCCAAAAGAATAACCAATTGATCAATGTGTTCAAGACTTCTCTGGAACAAATGATCTCGGGCAACTATAAATCGTCATTTGGGTCGACAAAAAACCGGTCGGTGAGCCAGAACGAATGTTTAATGGATCCGAAGTCAACGAAATCGTAGTGATAATCGACGATAACGAATACTGGCTATATGACATCATGTGACATCATTATTCAACGACGAACAGCATGCCAAAATCAAGGCAAAACGGTTGCAGTTTATTCGATATAATCAATGAAAATTACATTCGGATGAATAAATCCATTTAAGAGACGCAATAATAACTGATGGCAACACCGACAACTTGAGAAACTGGTCATCTTACCATCAACGTTCACCGGAAGTCCACCAAATATGCATGAATGGACATTTGTCTGAAAACACGATTCACGAAGAGTTCATAACGAAGAACTATGACTGCCTTCTTCGAGCTATGTCAAGAAGACCAATTTGACAAGACTTTACTCTACCCTGAAGTGCCAAGCTACTACACATGGGATGTGTTGAAGAAAAAATTCAATCAACAAAAATGTGGATCGCCAGTCCAAGGACATGATGGAGTGTTGAAGAACGAGACGATAGGGTTAGTCTGCACGGTGCGTCTACTTTCCAGATTGAAGTGGAACAGAATAAATAAAAGTTTATTCAAAGATTTTTGACAGTTTTTAGGAACAGTTGCGTTACCAGCGTCGAGACTAGTTAATTTATTGACATTAATGTCTGCAAGAACTTTAGTAATTACTCTAGACCTGAATCTTATGAGACGTTAGAATTCCCGGCAAATTTATTATGGGAATTACTAAACCCAAAAGAAGGCTTTGTTTGATCCTTATCTCAAAAAATATTTCGGTGTGGTTTTCACAATGAATAAACATATCTAGTGGTAGAAATGTCAACGTAAATAGACCTTCGAAGTTTATTAATGAAATATTCGCACTACCCACATACCATAAGTGAAGTGAGTTTTAAGGGTCATTAAGATGTAACAAAGGGTTGTACGACGAAATTATTGTTAATTTTGATGATACAATTTTTATAACCTCCACGTCACTACCAACTGATGAGGCAGTCGGATTAGATTGTTCTACAAGTTCTAGTAATCGGCAAAATCTGTCAGATATGGAAATGTATCTCTTAGAAAGAGAAAGCGAATCTAACAAACACTTTCGATTGTAGATGATGATCGTATGAAATTATTAATACAAATAAATTCATTCAAGCTAGATCGTGAAAGCTATGAACGTAACATTCTACAATATTGGAGCAAAAAATGTACCACTACACCGGAGCTAGCCGAATTGGCAAAAATAATATTAGCCATAACTGTAACCCAACCACCGGCTACTTCAAGGAATTGATGAGTTGGTCGATATGAAGCCATCTCAATTTCTGAGAAAGTTATAAGCCATCGGTGGATCTGAGGTCAACGACGATCTCTGTGAACGAACAATATGCATCAAGCAACTTCCAGTCCGAGCTTAAGAAATTTTAGCGCCTTCCACCGATGCATTAACGGCGGCAAAACTATGTAGTCGAACTAGTAGATAGAAAGCTGGAAACAATGACACAAACGCAAGTCATGGCGGTTACTCCATCACCAATGCCGAGCAACGATCTATCATTGGCCAGATTGGGCAAGATGGATCGCGCTTACCAGAGGAACCGTTCACCAAGTACAAACAGAGCACGGAGCTCGTCAAGGCCAAGAAATCTGTCATGCAATCAGCAGTCGTCGTTGTCAGCAGACAATACTGCGCCACGACTGTGATTTTTCCATTATAGATTCAAGTAGGCAGTACGGAATTGCAGACCAAACTGTCCCAATTGCGATCTGTTAAAGTCAAAAAACTAAATTCCCCGGTACAAACGGCAACTTCCTGTAATATACGGGCGCCGACATATCTGTCGTACCACCATCTACAGGCGATCAGAAGAAGCACAATCCAGAGTTTTACTTGTACACAGCGAATGGTTTCCAACTCAAAAATTTCGGAAATCAGCGAATCAGTTTGAAAATGGGGTTCAGGCGGCACTTCACTTGGACGTTCGTGGCGGCCGAGATAACAATGCCGATCATTGCGGCAGATTTTTTGAACCAGTCAGGCCTGTTAGTTGATATACAGCATGGGCAATTACTGGATCCACTGACTTCATTATCCTCGTTAGCCATCAAAGTACATGATAACGTACCCACAGTCAGAGTGATAAACTGGCGTTCAAACCATTAAAACATAAGGTTACGTGTCACGTTTTGACTCTTAGACCTCCGATATTCGCCAAGCCTAGACGACTAAGCACAGAAAAACTAGCGATCGCTAAAAAGAATTCGAATACATGATTAAACAAGGCATCTGCAGGCAGTGACAGCCCATGGGCAAGCCCGCTTCACCTTATACCGAAAAAGAATGGTGAACCTCTTACGAATTTACATGAATGACATTCGGGCTGAGGAACGCAGGTAATTCTTTTCAACGATTCATGCATTCCATCCTGGATGACGTTCTGGTAGCATCCAAAAGCATCGACGAACATTTAGAGCACGTGGCAGGTTATCTTCACTAAATTAAGCGACGCGGGTCTGGTAATCAACACAGTAATATGTCAGTTCATCAAAACAAAGATCAAATTCCTGGGGAATGAGGTAACCGCGGCAGGAATTAAGCCGCTTCTGGAACGTATCGAAGTCATAGCAAAGATGACCCAGCCGAAAACGTTTAATCAGTTGCGACGTTTTTTGGGAGATTTAAATTTTTAGGGAGCATTCATCCCCAAAACGAGCAAACACGAGGCATGTTGTCCAAAGAGGCAGAAGAAGCGTTCGAACGGTCAAAAAAGCAACTAAGCGAAGCCACACTCTTGGTACATCCATCGTCATCAGCCAGGTTATCCCTGATGTTCGACACATTCGAGACGGCAATTCGAGCCGTGATTCAGCAGATGAGCAAAAATGATAACGGTGTAGGATAACATTTACAATTTTGTTCAAGGAAATTATCCACACACAACGGGACGTCCATTTACATTATCATTGGTTTACACATTTTGCCAGAATCCATCAAAGGCGTCACGACCGCATTTCCACTACCTAGACTTTATCAGCCAATTTACAACCGATTTACAGCATATTTCGGGATGCGATAATATGGTGGCGGATACTCTGCCACTTTTGGACGACATCGGGTTACTAGAATCAATCAAATACGGCGCAATAGCAGACGCGTAGCAAACGGATGAGGAATTGAAAGCGGAAATCCCCGTAGCATTCAATTCCACGAAAATGTTGTTATGCGATGTTTCCGAATGCAAAACACGGTTTTATATTTCCTTAGATTTTCGGAAAGCAGTGTTTGAGGCTACACATAATTTATCGCACCCAGGTGGTAAAAGCGTCAGTGAAAGCCTTGATGGATAAGTCCGTTTGGGTAGGTATAAAGAAAGACGTAAAACAAATGGGTCAGTGGTGCTTGGCGTTTTAAGGTGGTAAAGAGCCCCCACCAAGAGCCCCAGGAGAAATTTAGTAAACCACTGGAGTGAATGACTTATCCCCCGATGGCATGGAAGCTATCGGGTACCTTGTCAAAAAAGGACCCCAAGATCATTGGCATGTCGGAAATATACATGAATAGAAACGATATGAAAGGGAAATGCATGCTGTGCCGGGGAAACCATAAATGTATAGATGTGCTAAAATGGTGAGAGCCGGATTGCAGGAGAGGTGGTACATGGCGTTGTCTGCAGGCATTTGCTTACACTGCCTTTACCCACGCCATTCGTCTTTCACATGTCGGGATGCGGGGGCTTGTCTCAGATGGGGAACCAGACACAATAGTCTATTGTGCCCCCAAAATTCCAATAATCGGAGTTCATAAGCGCGAGAGAAAGGTTGTATTATAAAAAAGGGAGCAGTAAGAGCAATTTAGTATAAGAAAGGAGGAATGAGCAATGTTGTATCGGAACCGGTCAGGTCAATTGATTGAGTGGGTAGGATTGAATACATAATGTATAATTGAATTATTGAATAAAGAAAAGTAAGAGTAATGAAGTTGTTTTTATGTGGGAATTGGGTTATCGTAGTTTAGTAGGAAGGATCTGTTCGTAGGGAAGTGAGTTCAGTTCATGAGTTTTATTGAATAAAATATACTAATTTGGTGCTTCGAGTTTATTCCTAGGACAATGAAACCCAGAAGTGATGCCAGGTCCACCTGCCAAACGGAGGACCTTGAGATGGTCAACGCCAAGCCGGATGGATATGAATCAATTAGGGAGCGAAAGGAAAGAGAAGTTGTAGCTAGTTCTAGGGAACACCACCTGGAGTTGCTAGAGCGATATTTTGAGGAAATCTCAACCGAAGAAGGGTTCCATGAACTAACCCGTTCAGAGTTATTTGAGAAAGCGGACAGGGCCTATCGTAGAAGCAACATCGTGGTCACTGGCAGTCTACATGCACGTGTTGAGCGACAGTTTGTTGTGGCTATGGGTAGGATCCAGGACAGGCTGAAAAGGTTAAAAGAGAGAGAGGAAGGTTGTAACCCATCGAGTCTGATCAACTCCGGGAGTAGTTTGCCGACTGTCATTAAGGTGGAAACGAGACAGCCACCGCAGCTTGGGAAATTTAACGGCAACCCAGCCGATTGGCCTGCCTTTCGTGACCTATTTCTTGCGGAAGTGGAGACCAAGGATTATGATCATGTAACCAAGCTGTTGTATTTGCAAAGGCGGCGGTCACTTTAGGTCCCTGGCAGCCCACACGGGAGAACTATAAAGCTGCCTGGGAGATCTTGTTGAACGCGTACGATGATGATTATCACGTCATTCATTGCATCCTAGGAAAGATGAATGCGGTGAAACAACAGGAACGTGAGAGGTATGACTCGTTGCGGACGGTATTGGACTCAATCAACAGTGGAACACGTCAGATGGACAATATTGCTTCAAAAGCTCAGTTGTGGGATCAGGTGTGGATACACTACGCCAAGCAGCGATTGCCCAAATACACGTTGGATTCGTGGGAGCAACATCGAAACCGAGACGGAGTGGGTCATCTACCGACCCTTGAGCAGTTCAAACATTTTCTCTCGCGGCCATTTAGAGTAATCTGCAACTCCGGCGCTCAGACCAATGTGATTACAGAGCAGGTGGTGAAAGAGTTTAAAATAGTTAGATCAGCTACTACCACATATATTAAGGGTTTAAATGGTGAATTAGCAAGGACCAAGGGTGAAGTCGAGTTAGAACTGTGGCAAAACCGGACGGACAGGCTGACAGGCCGGGCTAAATTTGTGGTATTAAGGGAGCTGATCTCGGATCAGCCGCAGACATCATTTCAACCTGAACCATTTAGTAAGGTTATGAGGGGAGATTTGACTAACCCGCAGTATTTTGAGCAAGGTAGTATTGATGCGATAATTGGTGTGGGAATTTTAGCCAACCATATTCGTGAAGGTATAGAACGAAACCCGGCTGGATTGCTTGCACAGAATACTTCTTTTGGATGGATTGTCTCTGGTGAAGGATTATTACCCAACCCAAGAGTAAATACATGGAATATTGGACTAATTGTGAAGGAAGAAATAAGAGTATTGATGCAAAAATTATGGGAAATAGATGAAATGAATGAGCAGGTATTGTCAGTGGAAGATCAATACTGTGAAAATAATTTTAAAAGCACAGTTGTAAAAACAGCGAATCGATATAGCGTCACAATACCAGTAAAACCGAATGTGGAATTAGGAAATTCGAGAGCAATGGCACTACGACGATTCTATTGTCAAGAAAATAAGTTTAAACGAGACCCAGTATATAAGAACTGAACATTTTGAGTTCATGGCGGAATATGAGGAATTGGGACATATGCAAAGGGCCACCAATTTAAATTCAACGGAATTACACAATTATATACCTCAAGACATTGAACCAGCGTGCCATTGATGGTGCAGAAGAATGGCCCAGAGCATCTGACGTGGTGCTAAATGACTTTTGTATGGATGATATGTTGACAACAGTGGAATCGGAACATGAGGCCATAAATCTAAAAGCTGAAACTATTGAATTATTTAAACAAGGAGGGTTCGAGTTAGCTAAATGGCGTTCAAATTGCCCAAAAATACAAGAGGACGAGGTAAAAGTGAAAGTTGTCGAAGTCCAGGATAGCACGAGTGTATTAGGACTTTTATGGGATTTTCACAAGGATGAATTCCAATTTCAAGTGAAGGGTCGTGACCAACCAGATGTCATCAGTAAGCGGATTATCACAAGCGAGGCCGCCAGGGTTTTTGATCCGCAGGGATGACTCTCCCCCGTTACAATAAGAGCAAAATTATTCATTCAGGAACTGTGGCGTTTGGGTAACGATTGGGACGAATCATTGTCGTTGTCCATGCAACAAGAATGTAAAGATTTTTACGAGGAACTGGGACTAATCAACAAAGTGAGGATACCGAGATGGCTAGACATATGCAGTAATTCCCCGGATCAAAAAGTTCAGATCCATATTTTTGCTGATGCTTCAAATAAGGCATCTGGTGTAGCTGTTTATGTACGAGTAAGAAACCATGACCGTTGGGAAGCCAAGTTGTTGTGTTTTAGCAGTAGGGTAGCACCTATTAAGGTAATTACGATACCAAGGTTGGAGTTATGCGCCGTAGAGCTAAGTTGTAAATTAATAACAAAGATTAGAGATATTCAAACGTTCGCAACAGCCCCGATTTGCATTTGGTCAGATTCCGAGATAGTATTGCATTGGCTGAGGAAACTTATCAACGAGCTAAAACCATTTGTTGCCAATCGAGTTAGTCGAATACTAGAGAAACTGTCGATAAGGCAGTTTCGTCATGTCAGATCGGAACATAATCCAGCGGATCTGATATCTCGGGGAATAAAGGCGGGAAATCTATTGAATAACAACTTGTGGTGGCTGGGACCGGAGATGCTGAGGGAGTCCATCGAAGAATGACCAGAATGGTCCCCGGAGGTAGTTAATAAGGAACCTAATGCTCAAATGGAAACGGAATACAAGAAGCCGCGAGCAAGGTTTGACAATGTCTTATTGAATACGATCGTAGAAGGCAACGAGAATGAATTTAATGGACAAAATATCGTCCCATGAGAAGGTATGTCGTATAACAGCATACAATCTCAGCATATAATCTGGAAATATTGGAATCACAGGAGGTAGTACCAATAAATGCCAGAGACTAGGGTTCCCTTCCCGGACTAACAGTTGGAGAAATTGACAATGCGCTGAACTACTGGTTAATAGTTGAGCAAAAGCGGTCCTTCCCAAATGAATATAAGGCGATTCTCCACAAAAAGGAAGTGTCAAAGTCTAGTCGACTTTGGGCACTAACGCCATGGATGGATGAACGAGGATTGTTGAGGATAACGGGAAGATTGAATAATGCGCAGTTACCATTGAGTGAAAGAAAACCCATCATATTGGACCAGAGGGGAGTAGTAGCCAGAAGGATGGCCACGAGGGCTCATGAAGACTTGTGTCATGGAGGTGTGCAACTTTGTACTCAGTATTTGAGGAGGCAGTACTGGATTCTGCAGAGTCGAGTCCTATTGCGCAGCGTGGTACATCATTGTGTGAGGTGCAGTTGAAACAAAGTCGTAATGTATCTATAAAGGGGTACATTGCAGTGTTTATCTGCATGATACACAAGGCCATCCATCTAGAATTAGTAAGCGGATTAGATGCGGACTCGTTTATAGCGGCTTTGACTCTGTTCGTGAATCTGCGTGCAGGAGCAATGGTGGAAATTTTGTGGGTGCAAATCGGATTCTGCAGGAGGCGGTTGAGTTGTGGCAAACCTCGACTGTGATGAATCATCTTCAAACCCAATCGATCCAGTGGCATTATAATGCACCAAATGCGCCGCATCATGGAGGCTTCAGGGAATCAGCCGTCAAGTCGGCCAAGCATCATCTAAAAAGAGTCGGGGGAGCTCAGTTGTACACCTTCGAGGAACTGACCACTTTATTAGCAAAAATAGCTGCATGTTTGAATTCAAGGCCATTGACACCGATTATCCAGCTGACTTATCGACACTATCACCTGGGCATTTTATAACTGGATGGCCAACCAATCCTTACGCCTTATGAGGCCTTGTTGGTCGACGCCCCCACCAATCGACTATCTGCCTGGCAAAAGATACAGAGATTACAGCAGGATTTCTGGACCATATGGTCACAGGAATATGTAACGGAACAGCAGCGCCGCAAAAAGTGGGCCGGTAAGTAGAGATCATTAGAGGTTGGGGACTTAGTATTCGTGACTAATGAAATCACCCCATCAAGCCAATGGATGATGGCAAGAGTTGTACAAGTATTTACCGGACGAGATGGAAGAGTGAGAACATGCAAGATTAAGACAGAGCGGAGCGAATTGATACGACCCATCACCCAGTTGTGTCTGCTACCATTGGATGAGAAGGCCATCACAGCATCCGATGCCGGTTTTCCTTAGTTTTCTATATATAGTTTTTCTAAGGTTTTCCCAGTATCCTTGAGCAAATGCTGGATGTGATGTGATTTGGGGTGGAGACGAAAGAATTAAATCTACGATACAACTGCCGGTGCTACCAGGATATTCCTATTGAGTTCCTCAAGGGGGCCAGGATGTTACGGCTACCGTAATGAATACCAACGAATATTTATATTTGAATTTGAATTTATTGTTAACGTAACTTTGTACTAAATCAATACAATGTACTAAAAATGTAAACCCAAAGGGATACACCCATTAGGAAAAGATCGGTTAATAAAGAACGCCGCGAAGAAAATAAAATATGCACCAGAACGTATACATAGTAAAGTCAACAAGACACGTGTGTTTTTATTCTCTTGAGTAGTAAAGTAATTTCGGTAGTTATATTTTAGAAAAATATAGTTTTTCGTTGAAGAATTTCAGTCTGATATTGGCGATTATTTTAATTGATTTCGAGTTATCGGCATTTTTGAATTCTAAATTATTGGAGGAAGCAACACGTGGAATCGCGGGTATCGAGTAGCGGAAATTAACATGTGCGGAGTATACCGTTTATTGGAAATAAATACGTGAAGGCGTATTCACCCGATACCCGAGAATACGAGCCCTAATGGAAAAGCATTATTAAAAATCAAGAACAAACTGTTTAATTAGAATCTGGTTTTGTTTTATTATCACTGATTATGGTAACTTGTATTCTTGTGGACCATCACTCAAAGAAACCCCACACTAGTACTAACGAAATTTTTATTCGACCATTTCGAAAAATTTCTAAATAAATCGAATATTCTTCGATACATTTAAAATGATGATTTAACTTAATTTCATTAAAAACCAGTGATTTGTATTGTCTGATTGGTGACCGGTTTATTGATGTGAAAACAAGCCGGACAGGTTCAAAACAAGCCAGTTGGCAACCGTAATTCAAACTCAACATTCAAAATATAATTCTTGAAGACTGCACTCCCAATCCCGTAATCTCTTCTCAACATTTCTCCCGTGTATCTTTCGAGGTATGTAAGGGATAGGTAACTCAGCAAAACACTAATGAAGTTTTCATTATTTATTAAATGGAACCACTCGTTTTAAAACTGTTGTTAAACAAGACTACCGTTTACACTTACATATTATGAATTAAATTTCCATCTATCTACCAACGAGATTTGTTTAATCAAAACCAAAAACCACTCAAAACTATAAAAAACGGTATTTCTCATTTTATCTTTACATTTTTGAATTTACACTTCACGAATTTCTTATTTATTATGACAGCTGATTTAAAAGAATGACCTTGAAAGGTTAGAAAGAAAGCTACTTAGCAATAAAAGTTTATTGTTTTGGAACTTACTAAACAACCACCGATGTAAATATTTATTGATTTTCTTTTATAACTGTTACATAGGTACTTTTTTGTTTTGTTTTGTTTTTTTTTTTTTAATAAATGAACAAATATTAATTATTGTACACTGCAGTTTTTTTTTTTAGATTCTTCGCACAAAATCAAAAATTTCACTTATTCACGTAAATTTATTTGTATATAAAATTAAGTTTTTTGTTTTATTGAGACGATCGGAAATAGCACAAAAAAGAAATGAACAATTTCTTATAAACAAAACCGAAATATACAACACATAACAAATTTTTTAAGATTTCGCGATTTTAAATGGGAACAAAATATCCATCCGTTTCTAACAAATGTCTGTCGCACATTGAGCGAAAGTTGATTTGAAATTTGATTTTAGATGGAATTCAAAAAAAAAAAAAAATTGGGAATTTTCTAATTCTATATATTCGTTTCGTTTTATCGTATGCACCACCTCCAGGTTGTTTCAGTTTACACAGTACAGTAATAACCATCTATGAAAAGAGATACGATGTATCTAATTGCGCAAATTAAAAATGATTTTTTTTTTATTTTAAATAATATAAAAATATTTAAGCACCTAATTTTAATTCCATCAATTATAAATTCAAAATGTATCCGATTAATTTATGATTATTATGAAATCATTGTTTATTTCCTGTAATTTGTAATGATTTTAATTTAAGATATAATTTGTAAGAACGAGATAAATATACGATATTGCGTTAAATTTTAGCCAAGTTTCAAACCTGTTTTATAATTTTATATGAGTTATGTTTGAGAAATGGTTCACTTTTCTATATGTGAACACGGTAATTGCTCAATTTAAGAAGACGATTTGACATTTTGGTGTCAAAAATTACAAAAAAACAACAAATCAATTTCTTACAGTGATGAAATAATTTTAAAGTTAATTAAAAAAAAATAAATTAATTACTCTGTGTTAAGCAATCTTCAAAAGATTCTGTGATTAGTATCTTAGTGTTTAAAAAGTTTGAAAAAACGTTTTAATCCGGTAAACGATTATGCTGGCGATAAAGATGTGTGTGTTGTGTACAACTCATTTGTTTGTTTTTTTTTTCTTTTGTTCCAGAAAATGGTACGTGTACTGTTTGTTCATCCCGATTTAGGTATCGGTGGTGCTGAACGACTTGTCATCGATGCTGCGCTGGCCCTACAAAATAAAGGACATGAAGTTAGTTTCTTGACGAATCATCACGATCCAAATCATTGTTTTGAGGAGACACGAAATGGCCAGCTAATTGTTCGTACCGTAGGCGATTGGATCCCGAGGACCATTTTTGGCAAATTTTATGCACTTTGTGCCTATATCCGAATGATTTATGCAGCCTTCTATACGATTTTTTTTATAACGAAAGATGAAAAAATCGATGTCATTTTTTGTGATCAAATCTCTCTGGGCATTCCAATTTTTAAGTTGGCCAAAGAACGTCCAAAAATACTGTTCTATTGCCATTTTCCAGATCAGTTGTTGGCAAAACCGGGTGCTGCTATTAAACAATTTTATCGAATGCCATTAAACTATTTGGAAGAATTAACGACAGGTCAGGCTGATGGTATTCTGGTGAATAGTAAATTTACACGTCGAATTTTTAAGGAAACATTTAGATCATTAGACATAATTCCTGATGTTTTGTATCCGTCTTTAAACACAAAATATTTCGATGACACAAGGACAGATGCATCATCACTACCGATTAAAATGCCAGACGATGCATTTCTATTTCTATCGATTAATCGATTTGAGCGAAAGAAAAATTTAACACTTCTGTTGACGTCATTCAAGCTGTTGCCAAACAGTCTATCAAAATCTGAATGGGATAAGACACATTTAATCATTGCCGGTGGATATGATCACAGGGTGACCGAAAATATTGAACATTTCGATGAATTGCAGTGTTTGGCCAAAGAATTGGATTTAGAATCGAAAGTGACATTTCTACAATCGCCGAACGATATTGAAAAATTGGCATTACTTCGGCGATGCGAAATTTTATTGTACACCCCAGAAAATGAACATTTTGGTATTGTTCCCCTCGAAGGGATGTATCTTTCGAAGCCGGTGGTGGCTATTAATAGTGGTGGTCCAATGGAAACAATCATACACGAGTCAACGGGATTCTTGTGCAATCCGGATAGGGAAGATTTTGCCCGGAATATGATTAAATTTATCAAGGATCACAGTTTGATTCCAAAAATGGGTGAAATGGGGCATAAACGGGTTAAGGCGAAATTTTCATTTGAATCTTTTACCGATAACTTGGAACATATCATCACATCACTGATCATTACATCAAACTCGAACCTGACGGAACGCAAAACCAAATGATACAAACTAACACGGTTTGATACCATCTTACATGTATTTCTTTTGATTACCGATATTTTATGATGCGATGCAATACAATTACTACATACCTATTTGCTACAGTTATTTACTAATCTTCAAAGTGGGCCTCAGTTTATAAATTCAATTTTGTAGACGTAAAGACTGTGATCATCTCAAATTATCAAACTTTAATCCACAAAGAGATGATCTTATTGTTTTTTTTTTGTGTATTTTTAAAACTTTATTAAAATAATAAATAACTTGTTAATTAAATTAAAATGTTTTTATTTTACATAATGTACCTCGAAACGTTTTACAAATTTGGCGGTTATATTTGCTCAAAACAATTATACCAGTTTAATAATGAGCAATTTTCGAACAGTTTTCCTTTTTGTCAATTTTGACAACCGGGAACCGGCTGAGTTTGTTTTTAGTTTTTTTTTGCAATCTGCAACGTGAACAGATCGAAGAGATGCAGCTGCTCATTATTTAAAATTAAATTGAATTAAATAAGAAAAAATCGGAAAAATGAATGACCCAAATAAAAGAATCGACGTAAATATATCGTCGGTAAGTATTTTGGTGTTTTAATTCGAGTATTTTTTAAGATTTATTAAAATTTGGTTTTTTTCCAGTTGTTAAGTTTAAAAGCAGAATTATTGCGAAAGCAGGAGGAAGTTAATCGTGTAAAATCGACCAAGTCAATTGAAAATTTTGTTCCCACTAAAATACCAAAACCTGAAAACACTGGAAATTCAAGTAGTAAATCTGTGGTCCAAAATCAAGAAAATGTTTCGGGGCCAGAGCGATCGATTGAAGAAACCGATGAAGATATCGCAATGTTAGCTAAATCAAAACGAGTTCTTGAACAGAAAAGTAAATATTACGAGCGTATGACAAAGGCGGGGGGTAGCTTAAACTCAGATGAAAATTGTTTGGTAATGTTTAATAAGAAAATGCAAGATACTAAAATATTGGATGATTCGTCTGACGATAGTGATTCATTTGATGAGGGCAAGGAAGATTATAGTAGCACGAATCCAGAAGAGGATTGGGTTGAATATACTGATTGCTTTGGTCGGACACGTAAATGTCTTCGAAAAGATTTAGAATTTATGAAACGGAAAGATGGTAATGTCTCCAATAATGTAGGAGCCAAGCCGGAAGAGCCTGAGGTTTGTTTCATCGTTTTATTTTAATTGGTTTCACAAGATAGAAGTTTTATATTTTTTTGTTTGTGTATTAGCCTCCACCAACGCCTTGGGTCATCGATACAGAAGGTGAAAAATCGAAAAATGATTCTGGTGATGACTCTTCCGATGAATTGCTCAAAATGGGTATAAAAGAACAAATGAAGAAGGATTGGGAACGAAAAGAACGAGAAAATGTGGATAAGGAGTTTATTCATTATCAAGATGTACTATTTGACGGTTCGTACTTTAATTTATTTTAGTTTGTAAAATTTTAAGTTGCGCGAAAAATACAGCGGTAAATTTTTTTTGTGATACTGCCATCTATTGTTGAATAGATTAACAAACTATTACTATTTAAATTGTAAAGATATGCCTACACTTTTATACATAATTGATAGGGGAAAAAAATTAATTTTTTCAAAATCAAAGTTTTGACGCTACATCCATTGTTACAAAAAAGTTTTTGGCGACGAAAGTAAAAGAGAAGTCAACCGTTATTGTTATATTCAACGAATTAAAATTTATTATTTTAATAGAAGCTTCCCAGTAGGAAACTTGTCAACATGCATGTGAATTAAATTTGTGCGCAAAACACACGTTCCTTGTTCTAACGTTGTTTTTTTTCATGAGTATGAAAGAGAAAGTAAATATTTTTATTTCTTTTTTTCATGGCATGTTGACTAAATGACCAATTTAAGACAAGTCATACATACGACAAGTATGAGAGATCATTCCCTTGGCGACAGTTAAGTGAAATAGACGTGTTTTAGCGATAGAAAGTAATATGAAAAAAATTACAAATCACAGATATTAATAATGTAAGGTTGACAAATTATTCACCGATAAAAACGATTAAAATTAACACACTAATATTTTATACTAATAACACACTCTTTATTTAATTTTTATCAATTACAATCATTAATTTTAATCCCGATTACTTTCATTTATTTTTTCCACTAATCTCCTCCGACCATGATGTTCGGTGCAGCGACAAAGAATGTGGTTTTTCCGACGTAATCACGTCATTTTTCGTGCCCTTCCCACCGATGCGTAAATGCCATTCGTCTTCACCCTATCATCCATTCCCTACCGCCCGTATCACCTGTTACCTATCGGGTTCCTGTCATTCCCTACAGTTCGGTCTATCTGACTTAACATCGTCCCCGATGTACCCTTTCCCCACTATTGATAAACTGCCTGGTGTTCAATTCATTTATTCAAATAATAATTTATTCAAATAATAAATAACAATAATTATTCCTCATAGCTTTCCACCTCCCTTACTCCCTGGTCCTCCTTGCTTCTTTCATACAATTTCATTCTCTCTGTGCTCACAATTTCCGAATATGGTAACTTTCCCACTTGAGCTCCCTCAATATCTGATACCAAATATCTATCTCTCCCTAGAACTCTCTTTACTCTATACGGTCCCTTGAACTTACCCATTAAGCTGCTCTTCTTTCCTCAAACGATACATCCTCCCTGTTTAATTCGTCCATCCAATCCTCTACCTCAAACTTCTGTCTAAATCTCTGGTCCACCCCATACAGCAACCGTGCCGGTGTATCTCCTGTTGCGTTACTCGTCATATTGTTCATCACAAACTCCGTTTTCGTTAGCAAACTGTTCCATTCTACCTTCTCCTTATCCGCCAATTTTGCTAATATGGGGACCAGTGTCCTGTTAAACCTTTCTACCTGTCCATTGGCCCTTGGACATGCTGTCGCTGTTTTCACGTGTTTTACTCCATTCTTCCTTCCCCATTCCTTGAATTCTTCCGACGAAAATGCCCTTCCGCAGTCTGATACTACTCTCCTCGGGTATCCATACACCCTGCTATATTTGTTCATTGCTCGTATTGCCTCTTTGGCCTCCGTTGTTCTTGCTGGATATAGCCGAACGTATTTGGTAAACGCATCCACCACAACTAATACATGCTGATACCCTTTCCTTGTCTTTTCCAACGGTCCTATGTGGTCGACATGCACCGTATCTAATGGTATCGCCTCTCTTCCATAAATGTGCAGCCTGTGTTCCTTTCGGCCCGACTTGTTGTTGAACTTCAGGCACAATAGACACCTCCCTATGTGTTCCTTGACCAATTCTCCCATTTTGCTAAAGAAGACATTTCTTCTGATGTTCCTGATGATATTCTTCTCCCCCATATGGCCCATTCCGTCATGCATCTGGAATATCAGTCCTCCTATCATACTATCCGGTATTACCAATTGTAACCTTTTCCCGTTTTTTCTATATACCATGTTGTCCCTCACTTCGTATCCCTTTTTACTTCCCTCCAAAATCTGCTCCCTTAGCTTACTCACCCTGTCGTCCCTAATCTGTGTTACTATTATTTTCATCTTCCAGTCCTCTTCCTCCTCGTCGTCTTCCTCTCTTCCGCATTCCTCCACTTCCCCCAACTCTCCTACTTCCCTCGATCCTTCCACTTCCCTTAATTCTTCCACTTCCCCTAATTCTTCTACTTCCTCCAATTCTTCCACTTCCCCCAATTCTTCCACTTCTCACCATTCCTCCAATGTTAACACATTCACCCTATTCAACGCGTCTGCATGCTTCAGCCTTTTCCCCTCTCTATGTTCGATAGTGAAATCAAACTCGTTCATCCAAAGTGCCCACCTCTCTATATTTGGACTAACGTCTCTCTTTGCCAATGTCATCTGCATTGCGCTGCAGTCCGTTACCAACTTGAATTTCATCCCAAACAAGTATGCTCTGAATCTTTGTAAACTGTACACTACTGCTAGCGTCTCTAACTCAAAACTGTGCAACTTTTGTTCTGCCGCTGTCGTCTTTCTACTGACACAGGATACAGCTTTCCATCCTCCTTATTTCTTTGCATCAGGACCGTCCCAAGCTCTCCCGCAGACGCATCCGTGTGCAATTCCGTTTCTGCCGTATGTGAAAATATTCTCAGTATTGGCTCTTCCAATAACTTATTCCTTAATTTCTGAACGCCTTTTCGTGTTTCTCTTCCCATCTAAATTTTCCTTTATTACTTCCAATAATGGCTCTGCCTTGTCCTTAAAATTAGCGATAAACTTCCTAAAATAACCTACCAGACCAAATCTCTGCACTTCCTTAACATCCGTTGGTCTTGGATATGTTCTTACCGCTTCCAGATGATGATCACTCGGTGTTATGCCCTTCTCGTCTATTCTATACCCTAAGAAATTTATTGTTGTTCGCAGCCAATTGCACTTTGCCATTTGCAACTTTACTCTATTGCAACGGCACTACACTATGCTTGGGTTTGGCGGTGCTGCAAAACTTAATCAGAAGTAGCATCGACCATTTAAACTACAAGTCACACCATAATGTCGTTAACAGAATCTCCGAACAGAGGCTTTGGAACGCGGCATATATAGCTGGCTAAGGCTCAGGGTTGGGGTGGGGATATATCCAAAGCTTGATCGGAGCTTGAGTAACCGCGTACGAAGAAGTGCAAAAAAAACAAATAAATAGACAATAAGGATAAAAGAAATTGAAGGCATTTTCTCTGATTTATAATAACACTTGATCGGAATGAACTCCGAATACCACCCCAGTCACAGCATTACCCCAGACAACTCTCTAGCACTCCATTATCAAGAGTTCAAACGTTTCAAAATAACATCAGAAAGATAAAAAGAATAGAAGAAATTCTAAAGAAAATTTTAAAGAAACTTATCATTCACTTTCACAAAAATGGCGGTGGCAGAAACGAACGAGAGAGAGTTGAAAAGAAATATTTATATATAAAGGAAATAGCATGCAGCACGCGTGTGTAAAAGAATTAAAATTAAACGATGAAATGTATAACCAAAAAAAAACCAAATGAGAGATAAAAAAAAATCCAGAAAACAAAATAGTTTCTTCCCCTTTTTTTTTGAAAAAATTAAATTTACCAAACCAAAAAAAAATCAATTGAGCAATTAATAATAATAATAATTGAGTAAAAATTAATTAAGAAAAATAATAATAATATAATCAAAGAAATTACGCTTACTGCACCCGGCTGCCACGAATGACCCTCAAATGTACTCACTCTGCACCAACAATGTTCCAGAAATAACAATGCAGCAATACTGAATCACATACGAACAACTGTGATAACCGCTCCTCGCAGAAATTCGGCGTCACTCAAAACTTCAGCACACCAAAATACCGTACTTTCCAAATAATTTGGTACTTAGAGACAACATGATGATAGGCAAACGGCTTTCAAAATTTTCATTGCCTTAATGTAACCCAATAACGGACCAAACCCAAACGAAATTTTGCGTAGCAATGCACTTTTGGTTTTATATATAAGCCGTGTTTTCCATGAGAACTGCACTAGAACTCGATAAACTTTAAATTCCTTTTATTCTATGTAAAACGAAAAAAAATAAATTCATAAAGCGCGAATGTGTAGTGTACTTGATATAATTACATATTTTGAGTTTAAAAATTTCCCCCTTCAGTTATTTCATCAATATTTCCTTATTTCTTGCTGACGTCATTACACGCAACTACACTCGATAAATTCATGGGTTTATCCAGTGTAACTAAAAAATAAGCTATAATTGTCATTATTTATTGCTGTAACAACTTAAAATATGTATTTATGTGAAATGCACTACACATTATCACTTTATGAATTTAATTTTTTTTCCTGTTTACATAGAATAAAGGTGCTATCACACCAAGGGCGGCGCGTCGGCGGCAAATTTAAATAAATGTAAATACACGTTTTTTTTGCTTATGTAGTGATAGGAAATCGTAGCTTGAACAAAAATAAAATTATTATTCATAAAACCATTTACAAACTTGATATTTTTAATAGAGAAATTACAATTTTAGTAAATGGTATAAAATGAAATTTTATCTGCCGCCGCGAAACCCGGCGGCAACAAAAAAATCGTCGTTTATCGCTAGTTTATATTTTTACACAAACTACGATTTCCAATCACTACATAAGCAAAAAAACGTTTAAATTTGCCGCCGACGCGCCGCGCTTGGTGTGATAGCACCTTAAAAGGAATTTAAAATTTATCGAGTTCTAGTGCAGTTCTTTCCATGAGAAACGACTATATACAAAAAAAAACTGTTTATATATTTTGTTGTTTTTTTTTCATTCACCAATTCAAAGGTATATTTATTAATTATATTTTCCAGAATGTACCAATAACAAATCTTTTTTTTTTATAATTTATACAAAATCACATAATAATTATAAACAAGGTATTCTTCATTGAATCTAACATAATCAGTTACATTTTTTTTCATCGACAATTTAACTGCACATAGTAACGTTCTTTAAATTGTCTAATATTATTTTACAACACAAAAAAAAAACGGAAGAAAATTGTTTTTGTTTTATTTATCAATAAAATCATTCGATATTTATATTATGATGTATGAGTCAAAAAAAAAATTATTACACAACATTTTCTTTTCCTTTTTATCTCAATATAACGTTTTTTCTTTCATATACATATTCATTTTTCTTTCATATACATATTCATTTATACAATATTCATTTTTCATTTTTATTTTCTTAATTCTTTCACACGTTTTTTTTATTTTCCTCATAATAACCCATTCATGGGCTTTACAATATTTACAAAAAAAAACTTTTTGTCCACAAAAAAAAATAAAATAACTCAAACGCAAAGAAATTTATATTAAATCGTCTCGAGTCGAGACTAAAAAAACGTCCATCCGCTACGGAGGTAAAAACTTGACTCCCCAAAATAAAAAAATCATTCTCACCCATTGATAAGCGATCGATTTGCCAAAAAAAAATACAAAAAAAAAATCGATCATCAAATTTCGTTTCCCCTCTCTCTTCGTTCAGTTGCCCGTTAAACAGGGCTTAGCACCGAAGTTCTTCTATGGGCAGGGATGATGCAAGAATGCATCGTCACACTATTTCTTGCTAAGGTATATAGTATTTTTCCAAATATTTCCATGTGCTTTCTTATTGTCCTAGTCGCGATCACTATGTCGTCCATGAAATATACCACGTCTTCGCATCTTTCGAATTCTTTCAACACTTTTCCCATATATCTAATGAATGCTGACGGCGCGTTTGCGAATCCAAACGGTAATTTGTTATATTCGTACTGCCCTTGCGTCGCCATAAACGCCGTATACTTTCTAGAGTCCTCCTCCACGTCCACAAATATTTCTTCCCGTCCAACCGTTGGATCACATCCTCAAGTATCGGCATCGGATAGTGCTCCTTTTCTACTATTTTATTCAATCTTCGATAGTCTACGCACATCCTGAATCTACCATCCTTCTTCCTAACCAGCACTACTCCACTGGCGTATTCCGAATCACTTCCCCGTATAATACTCTCTTTCAACAACCCTTCGACTTCTTCCCTTATTGCTTCCCTTTCAACCATGCTCATTCGTCTCGGCTTTGAATACAAGACCTTGTTCTCTTTCAACCTAATCCTCACCTCGTGTCTTACCGGGGCTACTCCTTGTATACTAGCTCCAGCATAATTCCTTCTGAACAATTCTTCTATTCTTCCCTTCTCTGCCTGTGTTTCTTTGTTATCTCCTACTGCTAAGTCTAATACGTTCTCGCTACCCGTCCACTCTATTTTACACAATTCCCGAAAATCTTCTCCTAACTGTTCGCCCCACTCGATACGACCTACTCCATTTTCCTGTAAGAAATCCCTTCCCAGAATGACGTCCTCGGTCATCGTACCTTCAGGTACCACTAAAAGGTTCGCCTCGTATACCTCCCTTTCTATTTCTAATTTGGCTTCTATCTGCCCTAGAACTCTTAATTCCGTCCCGTTTATTCCCCTAATCTTTCTTTTCCTAACCCATTTTCCTATTTCTTTGTTATTTAATAATTTTGAATTTTTAATGGCACTTACCGCACTTTCGGTGTCCACCAGCGCCCTGATTCGATCACCGCCACCCATTGTCGCTTTCACCTCCCCTCTATGGTCAATCCTGATCCCTTTGTTCGCTTCCCCGTTTCCTCCCGTCCTCTGCTGATCCCCTCCCCTCATCGTATTCATCCCCTCCGTTGCACTTCGACACTGCGCTCTCACATGCCCTTTCTTGTGGCACCGATAGCATGTTATCACTCCCCTGTCTAATAGCAACGGGCACTCTCTTGCCGTGTGGCCTACTCGTCCACATTCGTAGCGTGCCAACGGGGCTGCTCCTCCTCTCTGTTCCAACCCCCTTCGTTCTCTGCCCATCTTCTTTTCTTGTTCGTCCAGGTACACCACCCTTGTCCATAACTCGTCCCTTGTTACCTTCCCGCGCATCCACTCCCTTTCTGCAATGTCTCGTAAGGCTACATTCTTACTGCCGTTAATAATGACCTTCACCATGTCCTCCTCCTCCAGCTTGCCCTCCGCCATCGCTTCCATCTCCAGGAAGTATCCCACTAGAGTTTGCTCCGCTCTTCTTTCCGTTGAGCTTACCAGCTTCATCACCTCGAATGCTATTCTTTTTATTTTGAAATCCTTAATAAGATTATCTCGTAATTCTTGCCATGACTGGTTACTTTTTTTCCTGGACTGCAGCCATCTTTGGGCACTCCCTCTCCATTTCGCTCCAATGGCCGCCAATAGCGTTCAGTCCTCTACGTCATACCACCCCTTCAGCCTCGTCACTGCATCCGTCCACTCCTCCACCTCCATACTGGTCCGGCTCTCTGGATCAAATTCCGGCAACACTCTTTCGACCTCGCTTACGGCCATCCTGGGGTAACCCACTTCTTTCCCATCCTTCGGTTCGTCCTTGTCCTCCACCGTTTCGTTCTCTGATGCGCTCATCCTGTTCTTCCCAGCTCCTCCCTGAGTTCCTGGAGTCTCCCTTAAATCTTTCATTTCATCTTCCCTTTCTTTTTGTGCGACTCTTATTACTTCCAATTCCTCCTTCTCGTCCTTTAACTTTCCACACTCCGACCGGACGTTGTCTAATTCTCTTGTCCAATTTGCTTCCTTCTCAGCCGCGCTTTCCTTTAATTCTTGGCATATCTTTTTTAACTCCTGTAATTCGTTCTCCACCAACCTTTCCCTTCCGTTATATCGCTGCGCTATTCCTTCTTCCGCCTTTTCTTTCTCTTCCCGTAGCTTTCCGCACTCTACTTTGACACTCATCAGGTCCTTGGTTAACTTATCCAGTTGCTTTTTCAACTCTACATCAACCATTTTGTTCACGCTCGTTTACGTATTACCTTAAAATATTTTGATTGCAGGCACGTGTTTTCCGTATCCGAGGAAAAAAAAAATTCCGTACCCCACACCCCTGATCGAAAACGATTAAAATTAACACACTAATATTTTATACTAATAACACATTTAATTTTTATCAATTACAATCATTAATTTTAATCCCGATTACTTTCATTTATTTTTTCCACTAATCTCCTCCGACCTTGATGTTCGGTGCAGCGACAAAGAATGTGTTTTTTCGACGTAATCACGTCATTTTTCGTGCCCTTCCCACCGATGCGTAAACGCCATTCGTCTTTATCCTATCATCCATTCCTTACCGCCCGTATCACCTGTTGCCTATCGGGTTCCTGTCATTCCCTACAATAAATACATTTAAATATAATTTATATTTAAATTAGTAAATACAATTTTTAAAAATATATAGATAAATAAATAAAAGTGAATTCATAAAAATTAAATAGTGAGTGAGTGGTTCTAACCATTAATGGAGGACGCACAAGCGTCAAAAAATTAATGGAATTTAACTAAGCAGAGCTGGAAACTTTTATTTTGCTTCTCTTAGGTTGTGTCACTTGAACAAGATATTATTGACTCAAGTGAAGTTAGCTACAATAGTTAAATACAGTGAAATACGTTCAATGCTTATTTCCAATACTCCTCCTCATTTGAATCATCAGTTAACTCCACATGCATCCCGAAGAACATTGACACGAGGTCCCGCCAATGGTTTTGTCAACAAATCTGCCACCATAGTTTCCGTAGGGCACTATTAGCATGTAACAATACATTTGTCGATGTAATCCTTGACAAATGCCTCTCGAACATCAATATGTTTGGTACGTGACGACAATTTCTCCTGCTTAATGAATTTCAAACAACTTTGATTGTCTTCGAAAATTGTTTTCGGTTTTTCAATGCGTTGATCGAAATCATTGAGTAAACGACGAATCCAATTCGCCTCTTGACATGCTTCAGACAACGCAATAAATTCTGCTTCCATTGATGATAACGCAATGCAATCCTGTCTTCGACTGCACCAACTGAGAATACCGTTACAATACTTGAATATGTAACCATATTGTGACTTTCTGCTTGCACGATCATCAGCCCAACTTGCATCTGCATATCCGATTAACTGATCCGTACCATCACTCTTGCCAAGTGACAATTGCAAACCGGCAGTACCCTTGAGATACTTTAATACTCGTTTCAATTCGTTCCAATCCTCCTGGTTTGGACTGGACATCTTTTGTGCTAGAATTGAAATTGCTGCCGATATGTCGTCTCGTGTTGACTGATATGTACAGTAAGCAACTGAGCAAATTTTGATATTTGCCGTTGCTTAACAACAAATCCGTATCTCCTCCTTTACCATATCC
Organism: Tipula vernalis; assembly: GCA_958295665.1. NCBI lineage: Eukaryota > Metazoa > Arthropoda > Insecta > Diptera > Tipulidae > Tipula > Tipula vernalis. The sequence goes on from OY282559.1 coordinate 109,485,874, forward strand.
AACTGATAATGGAACTGAGGACTCCCTTGCATCAGACATTTGGAAATCCTTTAGTAATTTTCCAATGTAAGCAGTCTGATTCAACGTGTAATAGCCATCTACTTCCTTCTTGATTTGAAGACTCAAGAAATCCTTAATCTCTCCCAAGTCCTTAATCTTGAATTTCGAACTTAAAAACGTTTCGCACTTGGAGATTATCTCGTTGTTTTCACCAGCAATGACCACATCGTCAACGTAGATTAATACGTAGCATATTTTTCCATCATGTTTGTAGGTGTACAAGCATGGATCATTCTTGCTTTGAACAAAACCGAAATCGATGAGAATTTGATGAATTGTTTTTGCCAAACAATTTAAATTCTTAATAAATATTCGTGTGTGCATAATACACAGACAAATGAGGTTTCTCCTTGGGTTTTTAATATAGTGAATATAATTCACTATCTCAGTACGTTCTGGCCAGATTCTTAATGTGAATGGCAGGGGCTGTATTTTTGTAGTTTGGTCGTAGCTACCTAATGAGTAGACCAACTTTTCAGTGCGAAACCAAACTACTAACATAGGAACTAAGGGAGGGTTCTCAGTTTTGAAGAGTATTAATACATCATGGAGTTAATGTCCTTCTGCTTTTCCTCACCAATAAACCAATTGAATTTTAATGGGTTTACCACAATTTTCGTATTGTACATCTATCTTTTTTGATGTTTTTGGATGAAAAGAATAGATCATGTTTTCCGAAAGGGGCAGCACGATCAAAGAAAAAGTACAGAGCTTTTGCCACTAGATATCACTACACAATCAAAAAAATATTACTGCCGTTTTACAAAACGGGACATATTGAAGTTACATGTTGAACTGAAATGATGACCGACTGAAACTTAACAAAAAGTTTAAAATGTAAACTTCAACCTAACCAAAGTTGTGACTGAAATGGTGACCGAGCCAGTTAGTTAATAATAGGTTAGTTGAGTCGGTTTTAATTTTTGGTGTAACATGTAACTTAGGACAAACTGAAATGACATTTCACATGTTTATTTCTAAGTTAGAATTTAGAAGAATAAATCATCAATTGAAATGCAAAACACAGAATGAGTTTAAAAAAGAAATTTGTGATCAGATGGAGGAGTGGATCTTTTACTAGATGTGTTGGTTTTGTTTAGTTTAACGTTATATCGGTCATAAAGTGGAAAACCCATGTAACTTTCGACTGAAAGGTTTGTGTCGTGTTCTTAAAATTGTGGTTGAACAATTAAAATTAAGTACACGTTTTGTTATGTTGATTCGCACTTTATTTGTATGAATAAATAAATTCACTCGATTATACACACAATATCACATTATATAGTATTTATTTGTGCACAAATTATTTATTTACATTTAGATAATTTATGTTATATTGGCACAAATTTGACTTTAACACACCACACTTTTTACGACTAATATTCTTACCGTGCACTGGTTTTTTGTGTCGTTACCACCGGAATACCAGAACGAATTCGTTTTTTCAAAAGCATTTATTTATTTTTTTATTGAACTGTAATATGGGCGCTCGGCTCGATATTTTCGGTATATTCCGAGTGTATCAAAAATATACTATAAAGTGTCATCTGTTAATGGGTATTTTATTTTGTAGTCAGCTTACGTAATATAACGAAACATAAGTTGACTATCATTGACGCTACACCACTCCCCCTTCAGTTCGATGGAACGTAATGTTGTGGTGGTTTGCTTGATTGGTTTATCTTTGAAAAGATTGGTTTATGCACATATACTATGCACGATTGGTTTATAATTGAAAGAGATAGTATGCTTATGAGTAGGTTCACGCGTACTGTTTGTTACAGTTTTCGCTTGGCCAGTGTTTGTAGAATGTGGAACAAAGGTACGGTCGTTTGGGATATTATTTGGCACTGGAGACAAATCATTAGATTCTATGAAACACGGTTTCAATCGGTTAATTGAAATATTTGCATCTTTGCCCTTAATCCTAACTGTAAAATATTTCACACTAAGATTGACTACGGGAAACGGCCCTTCATATGAAGATTGAAAAGGCGTACGATATGCGTCAGTGCGTACAAAAACATGTGAACAATCCTTAAGCTCCTTGAATATGAATATATCTTCTTTTTTACGTCGTGGTGGAGGTGTTGGTGGAATCGCTTTGAATGTGTTGTTCAAAATAGTTGCGAAATCTGACTGTGAATACAATTGCTCAGTTGGTTGTAAAAAGTCACCAGGCAATCGCAAATGTTCTCCATACACTAAAAATGCAGAGGTAGTCCCAAAATCCTCGCGAAAAGCTGTACGTAGGCCCAGCAAAACCGATGGGAGAGATCTTGTCCACTGAAGATTTTCCTTGCACATAAATGCGGTCTTAAGGCTACGATGCCATCTTTCGATTAATCCGTTGCAGGCTGGGTTATATGCGGTTGATCTTTTCCGCTTGAATCCTAATAGCTTCGATAATTCATTGAATAGGCGAGATTCAAATTGCGAGCCGCGATCTGTAACTATAAATGTAGGTACACCATACCGACAGATCCAATATCTAAAAACTGCTTCAGCAACGGTATCAGCTCTAATATCCGGCACGGATTAGCTTCTGGCCATACCGGTTTCCTTCTGATAGCGGGAGTGGTCCTATGATGTCTAAATGTACTTTATCTAACCGGTTGCTACTCATTGGAAAAGATCCGATTAGACTTTTTACGTGTATAGTAATTTTTGCTTTTTGACACTTCGGACAACACTGTGACCTCTTCCGACAATCCGATTTTATTCTGGACCAAAAATATTTCTGTGAGACCATGGTTACTGTAGCTTTAACACCTGGGTGTGAAAGGTTGTGTATGGTGTCGAAAACTAGACGACGAAATTCCTTCGAATATATGGCCTTGTTCGTCCGGTAGACGTCTCGCACAAGATGTGTTTGTTTGTACCAAATATAGGAAATTTTTCCATTTTAACTGAGTTTTCGGTTTCGATAAGTGTTTTTAGTTCATCATCTGTTGGTTGTTCTTCTCATATTCATTGATGTTGCTGTCGACCGTTATTGCATTGTTTCGGGAAAGCGCATCCGCGACGACGTTGTCTTTTCCACTTATGTTCTGAATGTCGTATGTATATTGAAATATAAGATCCAGATGTCGAAGTTGTCTTGGAGATGCTGTCTGGGTATTCTTTTGGATTGTGTAAACTAGAGGCTTATGATCGGTATATAAGGGAAATTTGCGTCCCTCCAGATAATGTTTGAAGTGCTTAATCGAAGAATATGCTGCGTACAAGGAGTTCGTGATCATACGTGCTGTATCGGTTGCCAGGCAACATCAACATACTGCTGGACTACGGTACCGATGGAGTTATATGAAGCGTCAACTGTTACTGCCAGTTTAGCGTTGGGTGATGGATGGCTCAGAAGAGTGGCGTTGACTAACCGTTGTTTGGACAACTCAAATGCATTCGTTAGTTCATCCGACCATACAATGTGACGTTTATCATTCTTCTTTGATCCAATTAGCTGATCGTTTAGAATGGCTTGTTCTTCGGCTGCATGTGGGAGGAACTTGCGGTAGAAGTTTATCATCCCAAGGTAACGACGTAATTCTGCTACCGTTTCAGGTTTCGGGAATTGTTTAATAGCGTCCACCTTGTTTTGTGATGGCCCAATACCTGCCGAGGAAATGTCATGACGCAAGAAATTGATTTGTTGCACCCCAAATATAGATTTACTGGCATTTAATATAAGTCCGGCTTCTTTGAACCGTTGAAATATCATTTCGAGGTGTTGTAAGTGCTCCTCTACCGACTTTGATGCAACCAGCATGTCATCGATGTATACAAAGCAGAAATCCAATCCTCTAAAAACTGAATCCAATTAACTTTGGAATGACTGTGCAGCATTTCGAAGCCCAAAAATCATTCTTGTAAATTCGAATAAGCCAAATGGTGTTCGAATCGCCGTTTTCGGAATATCACGCTCATCGATGGGTACTTGGAAATAGGTCCGAACTAATTCGATCGCAGAAAAAATTTTGCATCCATTTAGTTGGTCGATAAAGTTGGTCAAGTATGGGATGCTGTATAAATCTGGTTTCGTTTGAGCGTTAAGAGCTCTGTAGTCGCCACATGGCCTCCAATCACCGTTTTTTTACGCACTAAGTGCAACGGGCTAGACCAATTGCTATTACTTGGTCGACAGATACCTAGTTTTATCATTTTATCAAATTCCTTTTTTGCGGTTATGTATTTTGCTGAGTCTAGTCGACGTGCTCGCGCAAAACATGGAGGACCCGTTGTTTCAATTATATGATATACGCCGTGAGCTGCGTCGTTGATACCATATTTCTCGACTGTTATTTCTATAAAGTTGTTTAATAGATTTGCTATTTGTGGATGACATGCATTTGAAGATATTGTTGTAATTCCTGCTGAGCAACCCTTCGAAACGTTGGCATTCGATGATAACGACGTTAAGGTATCTATAAGTTTAGGATTCTTAACGTCGATCAATAGACCGAAATGCTTTAAAAAATCCGCACCTATAATTGATGTGTTTGTATCTGCGAGTATAAAATTCCATTCAAAATCTCTACGCAATCCTAGGCTGACACTGATTCTTTTCGTACCGTATGTTTTTATTTCCGTCTGATTAGCGGCAAACAATGTGAGATCACTTAGTTTCGCGTCTTTAGGATTGTTGTATTTAATAATAGAAACACTAGCACCAGAGTCGATTAAAAAATTTTGTGATGATGGTCTATCAAATATTGATAAACGGATGGAATCTATCAATCCCGTGCATCCTTCGATGCACAGGTAGTTGTTACGGTTTTTGAATTGCCATCGTTTTCTGTAGCCTCGGCGGTTGGAGTATGTTTCCTAAAATTACACGGCGTTCTACATTTACGAGCTCGTTCAGCAAAGAAATGGTGGTAATAACAGTTTCCGCTGGAGTGCGTTCATATACTCAACGAACAATGTTACAACTGTCATTGTACAAATGACATTCCCACTTACAACGAGTTACAAACGTCAAAGTAAAAACGCCAAAATAAAAACGTGGAACAAAGACAATTGAAGAATCAAAACTCAAAACAACAAAATATTTACAGATGCTTTATAATATTATAAGAATACATGTATTGTTATTATCATCTTCCAGTATTGTTATCATCAGACAAAATCATTATTTTGAATAATGAAATTATTTTGCTCGTCCAAAGCAAATGAATACATTTTTTATTTCGTTAATTCAATTGGATTTTTGATTTTTATTATATTTGACAGTTAGAAAGGCAGTATTGAGTAGGATTGAAAATGACGTTTATAACAATAAGGGGAAATTTTGGTTTAGGTTTATGAACAACAAAAAGCATGTTGCTGTAGTTACAACCGAGGTTTACGAACGCTTTAGAACTGTCATTTAGCGTATTTCCTTGACAAATTTACAACAACAATTGCATATAATAAATCCCCGCAAGAATAACATTAACCCCCAAAAAAATTGGGTTTAATTAAACATAATTCTAATTCTTGGTTATGATACTTGCCACCAGAGTCATAATTCATAGTAAATTTATATTTTATTTCGAAAGGTTGGCTTTTGTCAATTAAATCAAATTGGCTATTTTCTTGGAAAAAAATAAACCCCAAAATAATTCGAATTAAATGTTGGTCAACAAAATACGCTTATTGTTAACAATATTGTTACAATGTAGAGTTTATGAACACAGTCCTGGGATACTCTCTAGGTCGCCTGCTAGATCTACTTCCGTTTGTACATGCGTGATAATACCTCTGTCGTGAACGTGAATGTTCGTTTTGCTTGCTTAATTGCATTTCTAAACTTTCAATTTTTTTGATTAGATAATTATAATCGATAATTATAATATGATTCTTTTTTGAATTTTCGTAATCATGTTTCGGTTGAAATGTGTTTACGTATTTGCTGGTATTAGCCAATTGCACCTCCCAGATTTGGTCTGCAATTTGATATTGCTTATCGATTTTTTCGTCGAACCATGATGCTAGAAACGGTTATAATTCACCAGACAAATTCTGAAGCCATATCGGTTTCAATAATTCTGGATTGATAGTGGCCAAGGATCCACTTTTAGAGTTTAATTTGTGATAGAAAACTGAAGGTTTATCATCTCCAATGGTCAAGCTACCAGAAAGGAGTTGCTTCTTGGAGTAATAAAGTTTATTACTGCTAGATGAATTCATGCAACGGTAATCAGACAACAATCTCGTTTATGTTTGTGTGACTATTCCTCTGCATACTCGGGCCCATTTATATTCGGTATATTGTGTGTTTATGACGTGTAAATGGACCTTTTTAATTTGAATTAATTGATTAAATATTTTATTGCTCTAGCTTGTTATAGTAATAATTATAAATGTATTGGATATTATTTATTGAATTATTTGAACTTATCATTCAAATCACATTTTAATTATTTGTATTACGTAGGTCGTCATTTACCGTTCGGCACCATTTTGTGACGTGTTCTTAAAATTGTTGATTCGCACTTTATTTGTATTTGCGAAAATTTGCGATGTCGAAAATTTCATAATATACCCCCTGGTTTTTTGTGTCGTAACCACCGGAATATCAGAACGAATTCTTTTTTTCAAAAGCATTTACCATATATTATTTTTTTATTGAACTGTAATATGAGCGCTCGGCTCGATATTTTCGGTATATTCCGAGTGTATCAAAAATATACTATAAAGTGTCATCTGTTAATGGGTATTTTATTTTGTAGTCAGCTTACGTAACAACGGAACATAAATTGACTATCATTGACGCTACAGGTTCATTCAGTCAAGTTTCAGTTCACAACTCAGTCAGTCATGTTTAAATAAAATAAAAATATTTTATTTTATTTTTACAAAATGCACACATAAAAATGTCGTACAATTTTTGATAATAAATATTTAGTGACACCTAGTGGCATTTTGTGAAAGTTTATGCTTTTGGAGTTTTCCGAAAAATGGTAGCTCTTGCGGTTTTAGAAAATTTGGCAGTGCTACGTGATCTATTCAGCATTTGGTAGTGCCCATGATTTAAATATGATGAGCTATGTTTGACAGCTCAAAGCAAGTGGAGCGTGACGTCATTCTGAGTTAATTTGGATATTTTTTTTGCGAATTGGTTTTGGTTTATAAGAATTTTTTTTAGGTTTTGGAAATGGAAATAATACCACGTTTACATTATACGTACCTAATAAGTATGTACTTTTTTGCTATTTAATTATTTTTCCGCTGCAGTTCACACTAGTGTTGCGATTTGTAGTGTGAACGCATACTATAAAAGTTTGTTGTTTTGACAGATAGGCTTCTGTATTCAATTCAGTTTATGTGTTGTGAATTTCTTCTCAAATTCTATTAGATTTGTCGGCAAATTATTTGATTTACACCCGAAATTGCAGTTAGAAACATAAAAACGTAATAAATTTTTGTTTTGATAACAAATATACGAATGACATTAACATATAGTTATTAGTTAGGGTTCACATTACAACGTAATATACTAATACTTTTTTGATACATACTTTACCGAAATATCAAAAATGTATGTGATAAAATATCTAAATATTTAAATTTGAGTTCACATGACGATACTTTTTTGCTACATACCTTTATTCTACTAATGTAAACGTGGTATAAGTTTCAACGAATGTACCAAATGGAGTCAACGTTACGAAATATATAACTCGAAGTGACGTCACAAAAAGGAAACATGGCGACAGGTCGATTGGTTGGCACATACCTACGTAAATTTTTATATCATGGTTAGTGATCAAGTTTTTCAAAATGAATGCACCTACCTTTTTTACCTTGTACTTCAACCTCAAGTAACTTCTACAATTAAAAATATTCTCAAATCCAATTACATTTATTATTATTATTATTTTTTTGTAATTATTTTACGTTTTACAAATGAATTTCATTAATTTCTATTTTTCTTATCAATATACTATATAATTAAATAAAATGTATGCAACAAAAATGAAAACAAACAAAAAAAAAAAAAATAATAATCAGTCAAGGTTTTATAAATTTTGTTTAATAATTTTAATTTCTAATTAAATTAATGATTACACAATAATTATATTTTATATTCGGTTCATTTATAGTTTCATGGGATAATACGATTTACTTTTAAAGTTTGTTTCTATACTTTATAATTATTACTTAGGTGTGTTGGTTGGTGCAGTTTGTATTTTCAAAATAATTTTGTGCAAATATTAGTTTTTTTTATATTTATTTAGTTTGCTAAAATTTAATTTTTAATTATTTTACGAGTACTAAAATTAATATCATTATTTGTATGCCCGGTTTTAAACTAAACTATAAAATATTTGTATGTAATAAACTACTAGGTTTTTTTTTTTATTTTTAATTTTATGTCCTATAACTATTTAGTATTTTACATAAATTATTTATTTTAAAAACGATATGGAATGATTTTTTTATTTTTGAACAATTGAGATTTAATGTTTTGTGTTGTACAGATCGTATAAAAAATTGTTTGCGACATGCATGTGATGGTTATAATTTGGACCTATTTTTATAGTAAATTTGTTTTGTGGATTCATTCCAACTATTCGGGAATTCACCTGTTCATAATAATGAAATTTTATTTTTCTCATATCCGGAGATAAAAACTGTTGAATGATCTAATGATATTTCTAAAGAAAAAATCACCTAAAAAACTTGTTTGACTCCAAAATTTACGTTATAACTAATGTAGTAGAATGTATAGAAAGCGAAATACCACAACGATTTTTTTTATCGTTCTTTCAATTTGTAAGATCGGTATTTAACCTGTCAACCTTAGCGATTGTTGTTGTGCGTTTGCTATAATTAACGAAACTGGAGTTGTACACAAATGCGTTATGGTGTGTGGCAAACCATAATAAATCAAAAGGTTTTTTTTTTAAATTATGAGTAAGCATGAAGTAATCACGCATTTTATATTGATTTTGACCATTAGGTCGCGTATTGCAGTTTTTAATACATGTTAAAATGCTCGCAAAAAATTTTCGTTTCTAAAACACTATTGCAAGAGGTAAAGCCTAGTATCTAATCTAATTTATTTACAAAGGAATCATTTTAGCATATAAAATATTTTTACTATTTACAATATTAATAAATAATAAATGTATATAATTTTAGTATACATATGTTTTATCGCTAAATTTATTAATTTATAATTAAAACTTGTGAATTTACGATCATTTAAAATAGCAAAATCGTGTATGGAGATTTCTGTTTTCAGTTTAGGATAAAAAAAATACAAGAATGCAAATTTTAAAATGCGTTTGCCGGTTAAGTGGATACATACATAATTTATAAGCTCATTAACCAGAGGTTTCGTTAATAGATTGAATCTGAAGTTTTTTCTTTTTACATTAAATATTTATATTTTACTTTGTGAAAAGGCAAAATTATTTTATCTACCGGCTTATACGACTAAAATGTGTTAATTTAATTGACTAGATGAAATCAATTTTTTAGTTTTTTTTTTGTTTTTAAATTTTTAATAATATTCAATCTTAACTAAATTTTATAAATCTATATAAATGTGGTGCACTTCTATTTGAATTTTTATTTTTTGGCTACGATGTACAAGTCATCATCACTCACATTGATATGTCCAATGACCAGTCCAAGACAAGTGACTGATGAATTGTATACCGCTTCCTATTCTTTTGATTGACTATTCAACAAGGCTGGTTAATGTTGTGCGCTACAAAAAATTGCAATACTGTTACAAAAATATTTCATATCATAGCTTTCACTAATAATAACAATTTTTAAACGATATAGTCGAGTTCCTACAACCGTTTTACCTTTAGATTCTGGAGCTTCTAAATGAATTTTGATCAAATCTTTTGTGATAGGTTTTCAATGCGATTTAAAACAAAGTTGGCTACCTAAAGGCTCAGTAGGGTTTTTTTGGGTTACTGATTACGAATCAGAGATAAAAAACAAAATGGCGGATCCAATATGGCTGCTTTAAAGTGAAAATAACTGTTTTAATTTTGTGTTTAATTTACCATAAATTTGTAATCAGCGACTCTCTTTTTAGCATTTTATAGCGTCACAAACACCTGTTTACAACGTTAGATCCAATACTTTACGAAATACAATACATTAACAGTTTCTAACTGAAGTTTAGAGCGGCCATATTGGATCCGCCATTTTAAATTATAAACCGATCACAAAGCGGTTCATCAAAATCCATTTCGAAGCTCCAGTGGTTGAGGTTTTACCATTTTAGAGATAAGTAAAATTATTAGCGAAATTTCGGTTTGGCTGCGGCATTAAAATAACGCGGTTATTTCGCTTAATGAGATTAATTTTGCAAATTATGTGTAAGGTTTATAATTCTATATAATTTAATTTTAAAGCTAAATATCACATTTAACGATTATTTTACTTCTTATTTTAGAATCATTTATCAAGTTTTGCCATTTACGTGTGGAGACTATATTTAAACATAAAGCACGCGACTAACGCAAAAATAAAATTTTAAAAGGCTCGCTTGACGAACAGTCAATCATTTGCCGATTTTAATAAATTATTTGTAAATTTGTTTTTTTTTTTTTGGTAAATTTATGATCACTTCATCATATCTCGTCGCTACACATGATCAAACATTAGAATGTATATAGTAAAGAACTAATTATTACATTTTGCCAAGTCTACCTAAACTATATTGTTCTAAAATAGCCAAACTACACTAAAACTAACAACATAACTAAATTATTTTAAAATTAAATAAACTACACAAAATACTAATAAATTATAGGTGAAACCCGCCAATAATAGTGACGATGTTTGTGATTTCGCTGCTGTTAAATTTGATGTACTACTACTACTATTTTCGGTTGCTGTCAAATGATAATTGTGATTATCATTTGTGGTGCTGGACGCTAGTGTTGTCCATAGAGAATCCGACAAATCAATATGATTTATATTTTCTGTATGAAAATCATCATTTACATTTTGTCCGTCATCCGCCGCAGCATGCGAAGATTCATCATTACCGCGTTCATCATCTTCATCATTTAAATGTAATAAACTTGATTCACTCATGCCAGATGATTCCATAAAATCTTCATCATCCGAGTTTTGTATAAATTTTTTATGTAGTTGTCGATGCATTGTTGGTGTATTTTTTTCAATAATCTTGCCATTACATAAATCTGTAGCACAATAGCAATATTGTACACCATTTGCCGTTTTACAAACATTTATCCTATACATGTCACATGTTCGCATGACATCGTTTCCTGGAAAACAAGATAGAGACAAATTTAAATTAATTTTTCATGTGGAAGTTTTTTTTTTTTTAGATCTGTGTATTTTTGGGTGTTTTTCGTGGGAGCTCTTTAATTTATCAAATTTTTTATACATTAGCTGTCAAATGGTAGGGGATGAGTACGATTATGTGGAGTTTCTAAAATATGGAAATTGAAATTATATTTTTATTTTGCAAAAATCTAGGTTACAATATCAATAAAAATTGAAAATTTTAATTTGTTGAACCATGTTATACCTATCTATCTATATATTTCTAGAATATTCCTCTGAATTATTTCTCTCAACCATACATTGTTCTGTAGAATGAGAAGGAACAAAAAATTTTGCTAAACATTACTGTGCGTTAAACAAGGAATGGTTTGGTGAACAAGCGTTGACAAAAGAGTTAAAGTTCTTTCCAATCACTATTTGACAAAATGTCCGAGCAAATTAAAACATTTTGATTTTTAATTGAAAATTGTGTCCAATTCTTACTAGTGCTAATATTCTTGAATTCAATCGCAAAAGGTCCTCGTCTTTAGTATATTCGACTCAAATTTCGTATTTTAATAGAAAGTCACTGGTGAATTTTTTCGGGTGAATTTCAAGAATATGTGTCCATATTCTTGAAAATACGTCATTTCAAATGAAATTTTAAACTGATTTGTACACTAATAGTACAGCAAAAATAGGGATTTAAAAAAGAAAAATGATAGTTTTGAAACTTGACATAGATGTTCTTTAACCCTCAAATAAATACAGAAAATTAGCACCCAATCATTGCCTAGGATCTTCCGGGAGGATCTTCTTTTCTTTTATCTTCAAATAAAATATATAAAACGTTCATCTCAAAGTCTAAATCAAAGCGGCTCGAAAATTACATGCGTACATGAACTCAACTTAATCGAATAAATTCCCAACAGCCTACTCGATAACAACTCAACCCTCAACTCAACTCTACATTTTTACATGAACTCAACTTAGAACAAGTCAAAGCAAACTTCCAACTCAAATCAAAACTCAACCCCTACATAAATCCACAACTGAATGGCTGAATGAACCCCAACTCCAACCCCAACCCAACCATAACCAACCTCAACTCCACCAAAAATTCAGTCTTCAACTCAATTCCAAACTCAACATCCTATACAATGCCCGAATCAACATGGGCCGAAAAAATAATGCGTGCATGAACCCAACTCAAGCTAATTTGTAGCACAACCCACAACTCTCTCGAACTTAATCCGCAATTGAACTCCTCTAAACCTCCACTCAACCCCAACTCTACTCCTAACTTAACCTTCAACTCAACCCCAAACTCAATCCCTAGACCAACGCGGTTCGAAAAGTACATGTTTCTATGAACTCAACTCAAGCCTAACTCAACCTCTAACTTGATCTCCAACTCAACCCTCAATTTAACGCCAAATTTATTATTATTATTATTATTGAACCGAATAATTGCGACCTAAAAGATCTTTTGTGCTTGGACCCTGTTTAGTTATCCGTCCAGTCAATATTTAGGCTCTTAATGAACCTGATAATACTGCCGACCGGTACGTGATACAAACTATCTGGGCTTATTGCTCTTCCTCCTAGATGTTTACTACAGAAAGTAGTTATGCTAGAAAGATGGTAGCATTGGCACCCAAGGACTTATACTCCCATATATTCCTAGCCCTGGCCCATCTTCCATTTTGATTTTACTCTTATGAGTTGCTGGGAATGGAAAGTCGCCTTAAGGCCACCCAGCTTTACTATAGGAAGGCTAAATAAAACTGGAGGGTATCTGGTATCCAGAGTTCGCATACTTGACAGAACTGTTTAACCTATCAGCCATTCCTCCATCGACACGTGCTGTTCCGTACTTTAGCCTGTGCCAAATGGCTAAAAATGTGCCATATGGCCTCAATCTGCTCAACTTTGGTGCCTCCTCGAATAGATACCAAACCACCAGAGCTTAACCCCACCAGAGCTAACCCCAAATTTAACATTCAACTCAATACTCAAATCAAAGTAACTCGAAAAACCATATACGTACATGAACTCAATTCAAAACACATCAAGCTCCCTCACTTCCAACGCAACCCCAAATAAATTCGCAATTTAACCGCCGACTCCTATTCAACTCAACTTCAACTCACCACAAGTTCAATATCAACTCAACTTTAACTCGACCAGCAACCCAGCATTTAAATCAACTCGAAACTGACATCCAACTGAACACCCAAATCAACATGACCTTAAAAAATATATGCGTACAAGAATTCAGCTCAAGCTTACTCTAATTCAACCGTTAATTCAACAGAAAAATAAATCCCCAGCTCACCTGCTCACTAAACCCTAACCTAACCTCAACTCAACTCAACTCAACTCCAACTCAAACCGCAAATAGAACGAAACTCAACCCAACCGCAAACTTAACGAATAACTCAATCCACAAATCACCATACATAAAAAATTGGTCAACATGGTAATATCAGCATGCGTATAGCAGGTCCCGATCCTCTTGACGTAAAGCTTCCAAAAGCTTTTCCTTTCTCCGACGTGACCATAGAAATAGGTTGGGAAAACCATTTCACATCGGACAGGCCGTTTCTCCTTTATACCATGGATACAGACAGACAGACGGACTTTTTCGAACTTGCAAACCATCGTGAAAAGTGTTTTTTCTTGTCAAAAATAACCCAACAAAATTTTTGGACAAAAATGCAATCAAAGATGAAGAGGCCAGTAAAATGGAAATCCCGACTAGAATGCACCCAAAAGGCCGTAAAAATCATTGAATCAAGAATCAGGGGATGATTTAATCAATTTAGCTCATCAAATTGAATCGTGTCTATTGCATGTATCACGCCAATTACACAGATTAACGTCTTCCCCCACATACCAAAGCATCACACAAAAATCTGTCAAAATATGCGAACAGCTGCAATCTAGTTTACAAATATTTATGCAAGACCATGATAAATTAAATGAATCCATTGAAGCTGCCAAATTAGTGGAAGTCGGGCTCTCAGAAGTGGATGAAAATAATGATCCTGATTTGCCTACATTAGAAACCCAACAAAGTGAATCGGACTCTCCAACCCAAGGTCTAGGTAGAAGATCCACTTTGGAGGATTTTAGCGCGGGTCCACCTGGGTCGATCAAAGGATCACTTCCTCCATTCATTCCTACTTTACCTACATCAGCGTATGGGAACTACAGTCAACCCCCTCCATTAGTCACAAGTCTGATTCCAACTCCATCGAATACTAAGAATCGGCAGCCGGCTTTTAATATTCCAACAATGGTAACTGATAATTATTTTCCAACAACCGTCTCGTCAAATTTACAATCTGTATCGTCATTTCCGATACCTCAAGCCAATCCAGCCTCGTTCGCTTCAGCCGTTCCTCCAATAATTGGTTCAAATTACACAAACCGTCCGTCGATTGTACCACAGTCCAACCTCGCAAGGTTTACGTTATCCCCTCGAGTATCGCAGCCTTGCCCGATGTGGAATATTTTATGACGGCTCTCTATAGAATAGAATTCTTCCGATCCTTCTGTTAGAGAACAAGAAATAGCAGCGTATCGTAATAACTACGTCTACCAAGGAAAGAATTCGACTTCAGGTGGCATGTTCCAGTCACACCCTAATTTTCCTCGCTCACCTGTTAACCGAGAAATTGTGTGTTATAATTGCGGCGAGAAGAGACACACTTTTATTGATTGCCGTTTTCCACCTATGCGATGGTTTTGTCATAAATGTGGAATAGAAGACCGTTTATTCTAAATGTTCGAAGTGCTCGGAAAACACGCCGAGGGGGTTAATAGAGTTCTGGGAACCATGGAACAATGAAAGTAGTACTTCCCAGACCGATCAAAGAAACGAAAAAAGCAGCCAACAATACGGATCCGGAATTGCGCCAGCTCGCTTAACCTAATTTCCCGAAATAAACTCAATCAGCGACGCAGATAGTAATGGTCGGAATGGTGCTGCATCTCCACGTAACCTTTCTGAACAACCGTATCTCCATTCTCCGCTTAGAAACTATTCTGATCTTCAATCCTCTTCAAATCCATGCATTAAGTCCCAGAATACGAAAAAGCGATATTGCAACTCTCAGCAGCATAAACGAACTCGATTATACTGGCAAAATCGCAATAATCTTAAATTTGAAATAGTTAATTCCATCATAATGAACCACCTACAAGATCCTAGGCCATATGGCCAAGTTCGAATCAATGGGGTTGAATATAAGGGTTTGTTAGACAGTGGTGCCACCATCATACATAAACGCAGCAAATGGTTAGTCAGAGAGAGTGTTTGGATTTATTTACGCAACAATAGCCTTTAATGGCAAGAGCCACAAAATGCGGTTGTATATCGTCTTTAGTCTAGAGCAACCTTTATACCAAGGGATAGATTTTTGGAATCTATTCCAGATCATTCCAGCCTTATACCCGATGTTGCTGCAATTAAACCGATCATACAAAGATTCTACTCTGTCTCGCCAGCTACACAGAAACAACTTTTCGATGAGCTCGATCGAATGCTAGCGTGATACAGGAAAGTGGTTGGTGCTCACCGGTCACTTTAGTTCGGAAAGCAAGCTGCAAGGTTCGTCTCTGTTTGGATGTCCGTGAGTTGAACAAGGTCACCGTTAAGGGCGCGTACTCACTACCACTTATCGATGGATTGTTGGGCCGATTGGATCAAACCAGGTATATTTCTTGTATCGACTTCAAAGATGCCTTTTGGCAGATCCCGTTGGACCAACAATCCAAAGATAAGACGGCGTTTACTGTACCTTGGAGACCTTCTCAGACGATGTGCCGCTTGATGCACAAAGTGATCCCGCACCAACTGCATGACAGAATCTTTGTGTACTTGGACGATCTTATGGTGACGTCAGCGTCATTTGAAGAGCATTTGACGTTACTACTACCAAAACACCTTGAATACCTTATCAGTGATAGATGCCTATGTAGTGACCCCGTGAAAGTTCGTGCAATCATCTAGTTCCCTGCTCCTAAAACGGTAAAAGAAATTCGACGGTTTTTGGGAATGTGCGGTTGGTACCGTCGCTTCATAAGAAATTATGCAACTTTGTCTGCCCGTCTTACAGACCTCCTTAAAAAGGGTTCCAAAATTAACTGGTCCGTCTCTGCTGAATCTGCTTTCGACGCCTTAAAAACTGCATTATCGACATCTCCCGTCCTGGCAAAGCCTGACTATGGAAACCCTTCTTTAGACAATGTGACGCCAGCACAACAGCAGAGCGTCCGACAGTTTTTGTTTCTCAAAAGCTAAACGCCGCTCAGACAAAAATTTAGATAAATTGTACAGTGGTGATCCCAAATAATTTACAATATGTCTCAGTGAGCAACGATTTATGAGAACCGTTGTGTTTCCCTTGTCAGCTTTCAATACATAAATTTCGTCGTTATCTTTCAAAAACCTTTTTTGCCTTAAATGAATTCCGAATTTTATGCGTTTTTTTTAAATTTGAAAAAATGTTTGTTTGAAATGTTACTGCACTTAAAATTTGTTAAAATATTTAAAATCCTGTTTCTAATATTATTATGAATTTCCTTATCTAATTTTGAGATGCCACTCTCTATATCCGCAACAATTTTATTATAGGGAATTAGCACCCTCCCTAAACTGAGAATTTTGGCCACATCTAGAGGAATTTCTTGACCCGTCAAATTTATGATCCATTCCTTGTCCGAAATTGCAGCCACAAATCTTTCTACTGCTCCGGTGGTAGTTGTATCACCTCGCGTAGAAATCACCACTTGTACAGGTTGTATATTTGTAACAGCTGGTAAAGTGGAAATCTGCTTGGGGTTTCTTTAATTTTTTCAAACAGTGCAAAATATCGTTGTTTACCGTTTTCAAAAAAATTAATTTTTTGTTTATTAATTTGGAAATGGAATAGAGATGAGAAATGGAAGTAGATCTAAGCAACTTTATTTCCGAAGACTTTATTTCTCTGCACCCGTTAAGAGACTTGGTAGATAATGGGGCAAATTGAATCGATTTTTAAGTTGTCGTAAACTTAAAAATTATTTTGTAAATTAGAAATTTGAAAAGGGAAACTATAAGCGGAAACTATAGGAATTATGAAAATTTTAAGGAAAAGGATTAACCAACTAGTTATATTGATAAGAAATTTCCCGTATAACGTGGAATTTTGCCAATTGATGTTTATTCCAAAAAACAAAATAACAGAGTTATTTGTCAAAATGTGACCGCAACCCCATAAAAGAGGTGGGAACCCCGTTTTTCGAACCTTTCGCTTATTCGTTCCAACTCGGAACTCATCGAAGTCTTAATGTATGTGATGTATTTATTTCCTTTATAAACCCTAATTACTGGACTAAAAGTGATCGAGAGTTGTTCGGTAGACACGAACAGATTTATCGCTCGATTTCATATTTTTTCTGCAAATTTTTAAAAACTTGTTGATTTGTGTAGTATGAAAACATTTTGTTTTAATGATTCTTCTTTCAGTCAAATTGGCCGTTAACAACTAACGAGACCGATTTATTGATAAAATTGACAAGTAGGAGAGTTTAATTGGATATCTTCAAGTTTCTTTTGCAATTCTAAGCGTAAACAATTGTAATATTGGCTACTTGCATAGTAAGTCGTATTAAATTATTCTACGAATTCGTCATGTGAGTACTATTTTGTCCTACAGACCATTGTTTTTCGAAAATTTGTTATATATGGATTCTTGTATTTTCGACCAAGCTCTTTTCGACCAAATTTTTCTTCACCCGTTAGACTAAAAAATTTAAGTATCGAAAGGTAAGCAAATTTCTCGTTATTGTATTTTAGTTCGCATATTACATTCGTTTTATTTATTTTTTTGTCAGATTTTTAACACTTGCTTAAGCACATTCGATGATGATTTCATAGCGCTGATCTAAATTTCGAACCAGAGAGCGAATCTACTCCAGATATTTTAAAATATGTTACAAACAATGAAAGCACGTTGCTTCAACCACGATCGGTAGTTGGGAAGGAAACCCCGTCACGAAAAAAAAACACGCAACAATCTGATTGGAAGCGAGAAATTTTAAAGAGGAAAAGACAATACGTTAAGGAATATATGAACTCCAGCAGGAACCCCGTACCAGATTAGTCCATTCAGACAGATTTGTTTGATAAACCATGTCCCTTTGATTACATTGTTCTATTTTCGGAACAAAAAACGAAAATCTATTCATAATAACTTTTGGGTTCTTAATGATGAGGAAAAAAATATATTTTATACCAAATATGTAACCGTCAAGCCAGTGAAAAAAAACGCACAGCTGCAGAAAATTCCCGGAAGCAAAATACGTTTCAATATAGATTTCAACACGGAAAACATTAATTACGAGTATGCCAATTGTTCTTTTTGGCCACTTTATCCATTTCTCAAAGGACAATTTATTATTTTTTTAAAAATAATTTTGAACAAGAGACTGGAGTCCGAAAGCCTTCAACTAGAGGGAAACATATCAAAAAAAAAAAAAAACAATAAGTGAAGTATTCTTAACACAAGTCAGACAACATATAGAAAGTTTCCCGTGCTTGGATTCGAATTACTTAAGAGCTGGCACGCAAAGACAGTACCTCGAGGCAGGTTTGTCAATTCAACGAATGTACGAGTTATATAAGGAAAATGTTCAACACTGAGTATACTACATTGATCAACAAGTTCCCGGAATAACCACCGTGTGGCGCTCCCATCGTTCCGATTTGAGTTCTGTTTTTTTTTGTTAAGTTGGCACATCTGTTGTTGATATTCCCTTTAAATCTTAGCGTCATAGCTTGACATTTGCAAAAGTTACGTAGTCAAGAGTACATCTACTCTGTGTGTGTTGACGATTTTTCCATTATTTCCTCTCGGCTGCTGAAACGCGTTCCCGGTAATGGTTTTTTAACTCGATTGAACAGAAAGAAGTCACAGGGAGCCAAATCAGGTGAATTCGGTGGCTGTTGGTTGGTATTCGTTGCATTTTTCGTCAAAAAATTACGAATAATGATGGCACTGTGCGACGGTGCGTTATCATGGTGCAAAATCCACGAGTTTTCTGCCCACAATTCTGGTCTCTTTCGGCGAATTGCTTCACGCAAACGTCTCATAACGCCCAAATAATACTCTTTGTTTACGGTCTGGCCTTCTGGCAAAAATTCATGATGCACTACACCGTTGTAATCCATGAAAACCGTGAGCATTGCCTTCTTTTTTGACTGAAAACGACGTGTTTTTTTTTTTGGTGAACGCCATTCACTTGCCTGATGGCTGAATTGCGTGTCGTACTCATAAACCCACATCTCGTCTCCAGTAATGATCCTTTTGATGAATGTGGGATCGGATTCAGCCTCACAAATCATGTCTAAAATTGTAAATAATTTCTAAAATTGTAAATAATCGCCAACACATACAGAGATAGATGTACTCTTGACTACGTTACTTTTGCAAATGTCAAACTATGACGCTAAGATTTAGAGGGAATATCAACAACAGATGTACCAACTTAACAAAAATAACAGAACTCAAATCGGAACGATGGGAGCGCCACACGGTGGTTATTCCGGGAACTTGTTGATCAAGGTAGTATTTTATCATTTTTTGTGCCAAAGAAGGATGTTTGTGATGCAGACAAGATGCTTGTGCTTCAAGACCAAACAACGGCTCTCACTTCCTATGATTTGGGTAATGTTTATACACTGCCGAAGGAAAATACCTCAAATTTGTTCTAAAAAATAAAATTTAGCATGTATAATTTAACGGGATAATACCATTAGAATAAAATGACTTATTATTCACTACGGTATGAGAGCAAAAGCGGCAAAACGGGAAACGATATCGCTAGTGCCCTCATTAAGATTTTAAAGGGCATCGGAAATTACAACCCTAACGTGTGACGATTCATGTGTGCCCCAAAATAGAAATAGGATCACAAGCTTAGCGCTTTTGAAATTCTGTGAGAGCACAAACATAACAACCATTATGCAAATATTTTCAGTTCCTGGTCATTCACGAATCAAAGAACTTGTTGCAGTTCATAGTGTGATAGAGAAAGTAGTACTCACGTGACGAATTGTTGACAACTAAAAAAAAATGCCTGAAGATTTATTCCAATACCTTTCGAGAAAATCTAAAAGATCAGCGATGAACGATTAATCTGTTGAAAGTTTGATATTACTAGGTAATGACCAATTTATTGTGAAGATCAATTTTTATGGTAGAAAAATTAACTTATCGTTCAAGGAGAAACAAAATCTTATCTGAACGATTTATTGGTTCAATCTACCTGCAGATTAATCGATCAATTTTATCGTAGCTAAGAATTTTATTTGTCAATTTTTTCAATAAATCGGTCACGATTTATCATACAAACTAGTGCTTACAGCACTTATGTAGAGGAATTCTTCATTAAGATACATTAGTTTATGGTACTTGTGTATATTAAACCAACTATGTATAAGAACCCATATCATAAAAAAAAATAAATAAAACTGATGAGATGATAAGACGCATCAATTACGACTAATCGACGTACTCGTACATACATACTTAAAACGTAATAAATCTGTCATGTCTTAGAAATTAATTAATATTACACCCAAACTATTTTATTTCCCATAACTATTGGTTTAATTAAATTAGGCACAAACTTTCGATTTTATGTTTTTTGTCTAATAAAAATAATTTTCTAATCGAAAATTTCATTTATAATAATAATTAGTATTTATGTATGAATATAGTTTGTGGGTCAAATGGGCAGCAGCTTAATGAATATCAAAATTCAATGGAACAATACTAATAATTTTTTTATTTTTATTAATGTTTGCTTACGTAACATATTTATGCGTTTCATAACTTCTTGAATATATCATCATATAATTAAGATAAAACTAATAAAAGTATTTTAAATTTTGGTTATAATTAAAATGTTAGTAGATGGTGTGCGGCTGGGTTGAGAAAAGGTATATGGTATAATTGAGATGCTTATATAAATTACGTAGATCATGAATAAAACTGCCTAACCATCGTCCAATATTGGTTTAATAAAGAAAACAAAAAAAAAATCCAATTTATCGAAGCTGTTCGAAATGTCACCTTAACTCTTTTTGCTTAATTGAATGAACAAATTTATAAACGAAAACAACGGGAGATGTTAACTAATTTCTTATCGAAAAGACTTCGACTCGTTTCATTTAATTTTGTCTTAAACTTTTTTTTTTTTTTTGGAATATCTTGTTACACACAAGATTAAGATTAATTGTTTTTTTATTAAAATGCAATTAAAAATGCATTTTTCAATTTAGTTTTATTATTGTTGACCGTCTGCAATATACGTATGTAATTTATATTGAACTTCATGGGTGTATGATTTAACATTAGGATAACATTCGAGAATGATTAATGACGTAATGCAGTGATTTGCTACGGATGGATTCAGGTTCGAAGTCAAATTTAAGTGACTGATTGCCGATAATTATGGTGCCCTTTTAATAGATTTACTTTCAAAACGGTAATTTAGTTTTACTTCATCTCCTATGTCGTTATCTTAACAAGATACATATTTTTTTTCCTGTATGCTGCCGTAATCGGTTTCTTTTCTAAATGAACTTTGAAACAACATACATACAAATATTATTTGTGTTGATATAATCAAGGTATTTAATAGCATAGCAGAATAGCTTTGAGTTTATTTTAATTTAATAACACTACATAAAAGATATAATTAATTACACTTAGTAAATTACTCTTGTAATTGTATAGATTTGCTTAATAATTTCGTTTGCATGTAAAGAGGTTTGAAATTTATGTGCTAGGTTAATAGCGGGCACACCTAAAATAACAAATTAATAATAACAATTTATTTAATTGAAATTTGATACTTTTCAGTTAAATGTGCAACGATATTCTTTTAGTTGCCAAAATATCCATAAATATTAAGATTTTCATACGTAATATATTTATTTATGCTTATGACTTTAAGTACAATTAAAATTTTATACTTAATTGAAAAATGAATAAACTTGATTGTAAATGAATTTTACGTTTAATTTAATTGGTAATAAGTTAAGATTTTATATACAGAATGAGTTTTTTAAAAAATGTCAGGCTTTTATCTCGAGAACGGTGCTTAGATAGAAGAAAATCACTAATAATTAAATTTGTTAATGGTCGAACGGGACATTGGATGGTGACCTGCAGTTCGACCTTGACTTCGACCTTCAAGGTCATTTGCAGGTCAAATTGAATTATAATGGGGAATGAATTAATTTAAAGTTGTTGGCACCACGACCTAAGGTATCAAGTTGGTATTGTGTTAGTATATTCCCCATTAAAATTCATTATTTGCTGATTATTTCATATTATTTAGTAATTTGTCCTTGAACTAACATGTGAAAGTCTTTCAAAAGAAGAGCCTAAAGTTGCTCTCTGGCCGTCAAATTTTGCGCTCTTTCCGAATCCGAGGTTCATAAATAGGGATTTCTGTTTAAAAAATTCAATTTAACCTTCAAATGACCTTGAACGTCGAAGTCAAGGTCACCAACCTCAACCCTTAAAAATTTCATTATAAGTAATTTTTTCCTATCTAGCACAGTTCTCGAGATAAAACCTTGACATTTTCTAAAAAGCTCACCCTGTAAATACATATATTGGGTATGTATATGTATTGTGTGGGTCTGGTAATGCATGTTTTTGAAAAGTCTCTTCAAAAACTTCAAAACCTAGTGTATGACATTTGATTAAAATATAAACAACACAGTTTTTTATTCGATTCAAAATGGAGAGTTTTGTGCCAAATAATCATCATTTGCGGGAAGTTTTGTTGTATTTTTTTGCTGTGATTAATTAGCTTCACCATGCTTTACTCAAGGTTTTTTACGTTAAAGATTCTCGTAGTAAATTCATTTTTCATCTCCAGTCACAAGTCGATGCAGAAAACCCTTTCTTTGTTGTATTTGAAGAAGCATTTAAGAAGTGATTTTTGGACATTCCATCTGCCTTTCTGTTAATTCATTTGGTAGCCAATCCCCAAATTTTTGAACTATCCTCATTCCATTTAGACGTCTATTGACAACAGATTGACGAACATTCAATGTTTCTGCCAATTCTTGTTGCGTTTATGTGTTGTCTTCATCCAATAATGCTTGCAATTTTTCATCTTCAAATTTTTTCGGTCTACTGCCTTCACGTTGTACGTCTTCAACATCGAATAAACCTT
The DNA here is from genome assembly GCA_958295665.1 of Tipula vernalis. Taxonomy (NCBI): domain Eukaryota; kingdom Metazoa; phylum Arthropoda; class Insecta; order Diptera; family Tipulidae; genus Tipula; species Tipula vernalis. The sequence continues at coordinate 109,509,433 of OY282559.1, forward strand.
CTTCAAATCGCCTAAACCACCTTCTAAATATACTATCAGAAAAAGCATGTTTACCGTAAGCTTCTACAAGGAAACGATATCTTTCAGCAGCGCCTTTCTTTACAGTAAAAAAAGACAACAAAACGTCAAAGCGGGAGTTTGGGGCGACAGCCTTCATCCTCTAAGGTATAAAACGAATTAAAATAATATTTCAAAAATTTGTTATATTTAAAAAAGTTGTTTTTTTTGGGATTAATTTAGTTTGGCTAACGATACCAACCCCTGTCAGGTAAGTTAGGTTAGGTTAGAGTGGCATCTTAGGCATACTTAGGCCTCACTAGACTTGCCCTTTTCCCTTTGACTGTCCAAATAGCTTACGATATCACCTAAGGATTCCACATTATGCTTAAGATCTCTTCTATCGCTGTCACCTCCGCTAGGTACCCACTGCAATAATCAAGCAAACGAATAGAAATGTTCACATATAGTTTTATCACTCCAGCTCCCACTTTGCCGTCTAACTTGGAGCCGTCCATGAAGAATTGCAAAGCTTCGGTATCCGATATCGACCCATCCCTCCAGGATTGCTTTAAAGGGAACATGGTCTGAAATCGCTTCTCGAAGCGTATGGTATTTTTTATTATTATTACTATAAAATTGGTTGGAACCAGTTAGCCCCATGCACAGAAGATGCACTTTAAAATGGCCGTGACTAGTAGGAGTCGCAATCAAGACTCTCAACTGGTTCTTGTTGAGAGATAAAGCAAATCTAGTGGCCCTCAAGTTAGGTCCACTAATAAAAAGTTTCGCAATGCGGCAGCTAGCAGTAGCAAGCCATTGCTATTTTAATTCACATACAGCGCAATTTTTGATCGCCTTCTTACCAAAGTTAAATGGTAAGCAAGCAACTGGTTCGGGACCGATAAATTTAAACCCAGCCCCGGCTTTTGCTAGAGGATCAGCAATATCACTGCCCTCAATGCCACAATGGGCAGGAACCCACATGTTCGTCACTCTATTACTTGAATAGAGAAGATGTATAAAGTATTTACAGTTCTTAAAAAATTTTGACACAGTTAAGGGATTATCGAGTGAATTCAGCACAGACAAGCTATCTGAACGGAAAACAAAGTTTTTATCTGTAACAGCGAGATTCAATGCCTCAATTAAACAGAGCGAAAGAGCAATTTCTTCCGCTTGAAAAAATGTGCAGTACCTACCTAGGCAGCTTGTAAAATTCAGATCAAATTTAGAGCAGTACACTCCATAACCAGAACTATTGACGGTGCGAGAGCCATCAGAAAAGAAGATTATCGACTCGTGCAAATTCTCAAGAAAATCCGGTGACCTCCACTGATCTCTCGGAATGTAGCCTTATCCAAGTCAACCTCAACAATGCGAGATTTGAGCATACAATCAATCCATCTTACAATGGTGGGATCAATACCGAAATTGGAGCAGGCTTTGGTAATCGACGAAAACGATGTACTATCAAAGGCTCCCACAATGTACGCACAAGAAACTCTTTATTATTGAGGGATCTTTCGATCCTAGTGACGAATTAATGTAGAGTCGTTTTACAGAACTTACCTACTCTATAAGCATGTTGTATGTTACTGAGTGGAGAATTAGATAAATAATTATCTCTAATAAATCTGTCGGCAATCCTCTCTAATGCTTTAAGAAATGTTGAGGACAGACTGATGGGCCGAAATGCTTTTGGATCAGTGCAATCTGATTTACCAGCCTTCGGTAAAAAAACTAAAAGCAACGGAACAAAGCTAAAAGCAACGCACGCTTTGAAAAGGTGGAACAAGTGGTGCTTAATAATAGGAAAACCATGCTGTAATTCAGCCGGAAAAATCCTATTAGGACCACCTGATTTGTGCGGTTTAAAAGAAAAAATACTCCAACGCAGAACTTCGAACGTAATTAACCGATCCGCTAATTCCCAGTCGGGAGCTTAATTGGAATTCTTATTGGTTAGAAAGTGAGCAGAATCAGAGTTAACAGAATCAGAGACTATTCATTTCCTCAAAGAAATTTGTCCATGCGGTTCTGTGAGCGAATATTAAGCTTTTTTTATACTCCTTTTGAGCTATTAGGAAACAATCCCAATCACATTTAAGATTAGTATTTTTTGCTTTATTCTTCAGTTTCCTAGTATGTTTCCTTTGTTTTTTAAGAACAGAGCAACAAAAAGGTCAATAACAATAAACTCACTCCGTACTTAAGTACAGGACTCACTACGGCTGTGTAGAGTCAGTATACCAGCTCCGGATTCAGACCCCATTTATTACCAATGGTGTTCCTACAGAGAGTACATAGCTATAGTAGCTTTGTTTACTCTCTCCAGAAAGTTGGGCCTCCAACTGAGGTTGCTGTCCAAGATAACCCCCAGATATCTCGCTTTGTCAGTAAAAGTAAGTCTCCTGCTATTTAAGGTACGAGGGAGAACTACCGGGATTTTGTATTTTTTAATAAATAGTATCTATCAGCTCTGTCTTGGCCGGGTTAATTCCCAGCCCACATTTGGCGCCTCATTTCATAACGATTGTAAGCGTATTCTGCATCACGTCCATAATCGTGCTTGGGAATTTCCCTGTAATAGCTATCACCATGTCATCTGCGTAAGCGATAACTTCCGCACCCTCTCTCTCTCTAGCTCCAGTAGTAACCCATTCAGAGAAGAGGGAACAAGACCCTGCGGGGTCCCCCTGATTACTCACTTCTTACTCAACTATCTTGCTTACCAGTGATTAATTAATCTGCTTACAGAGAAGTCTATCTCCAAAAACGAGAACCCCTGCCTGATTGCCTCCACATTAGCTTTCACATTATTAAAGGCGCCCTCTATATCCAGGAAAGCTACCAAATAAAACTACCTCGAGTTAATCGATTCCTCAATCGTGTGCATCAAGGCGTGCAGAGCTCTGTTCGCAGATCTACCCTTAATGTACGCATGCTGAGAATCTCATACATTCCCTTTCATTTGAATTTCAAGCCAGAATGGTTTCTGGAGGTAATTTCTGTAAAGTTACAGTTACAGAATTTTTACATTTTGTAAATGGGGGCATTAATAACTTGCAAATGCAGACAAACTGAACTTATACACATATAGAGGGTGTTGATCAATCCATTTGTCGTTTATAGATGTGAAAGTTGATGCTATACCGAATAACCTTATGTGCCATTGCCCAGAACTTGGTAATGGTTGCACATACTGGAAATCAAAGTCAAAACATGTAATGCACATTTCTCATATTTTGCACGTGGAAATGGTTATATCGGATTCATAGAAAGGCTACTATTTTTCTTACAGCGGCGATTTCAAATATATTTATTTCCAGTGGCGTAGTTCTTAGAGTTTGTGAATACCAATTTTTAGAACTCTGTAGCTTTTGCTCTATAAACAATTTCTGTAAAGGTACAGCAGTAGAATTTTTACATTTTGTCATGGAATTTCTGGAAAAGGAAGATTTAGTTTTAAAACATTCCGATAGTGGGAGGTTGAATTTTATAATTAGAATGGATTTTTTTTTAAATTATAGATAAGTAATCTTATCACAGAGACGGACTAGAGAAAAGCCCTCGGAATTTCCAGAAAATACAGTGCTGTACAAAAAAAAATTGGTCCAACATATTTTTTTACAAATTGGAGTCTTGGTTGCTAAAATTACAAAACTTTTGAAAGCAATTGGCTTATTGTTTGATTTTACCAAAGCCTACTTAATAAATAAAGCCTCCATGATGAAAACAAGCTTTTTTTAAGGTATCAAAAAATCCAAAAGAAAATGTTTATTCCATAGTTTTTATATGGAGAGATATGACCTCAGTTTATTCAAAATATATTAATGAAAATTGACTCGAAATTAATTTTATTTTGATTCAATTGAAACTATGAACTTTATTTTCCACCTGACTTGGACGATTTTTTCGTGAGCTTTTCCAATTTACGGTAATAATGGTAGCAAAATAAGATATTTTATATCTGAAAAAGCTTAAAAATAGAGTACATGCATGTAAAAAAGAGATATAAATATAAAGGAAAAGGCGCGACGTTTACAATAATAAACGTGACAAACAATATAGAAACTAGGTAAACATAAGAGAAATGAAGCAAATACATAATATGAAGCATATTATCAGATGACAGCAAATAAAAAGCAAAGCCTACTTAATAAATAATAAAAATATTATTTTCAAAATTTGTTGTTTTTTTTGTTTGTCATCCGCTCATCATACTTCGTTAGTGTTTTTTCCCTTTACATGTTGACCTTGTTCGTATATTTTTTGTTCTTTTATTATTGTAAATGTCGTGCCATTTCCTATTTCATATGTTTATCTCTTTTTTATATTTGTGTACCTACTCTATTTTTAAGCTTTTTTAGACAATCAAATATTTTATTTCATTATTCCTGGCGGGAAATTGTCAATTATTTACCCAATAATTCGACAAGAAACATTTTGATGTACAACTAAACAACAATTTACATTTATATAATTATATTTATAATTGAAAATTTTAAATAAACAATATTTGTTTTCATATTTTTTGGTTTCTTTTTAATCAGAGATCAAATTTAAATACTATACAGAATGTATTAACAATCCTTACATTCAAAAATGAACGAATATTCGTATAACGAAATTGAAAAAACACAAAATACAAAAAATTTTGTATTATGAATATACATATTCGCAACGTGACGAATTTGGAATTTCATTATACTGAATGTTCTTATTTGAGCTTCGTGTTTTTATTTTTTTTTTTAAATACAGTATTTCGTTTTTTCTATTCTTGTATTTTGTTTTGCATTATACATGTGTTATGACAAAACCAACAAAAATGTTTATACAAGCCAAACAGTACAAACATTTAAGATATAAAAAAGTACGTTAAGGTATAGTATTAGTGTCCGCATAAAATAATTCAGAAAGTATAAATACACAAAACAAATAAGTATAGGTGATAAATTCATCGAAACTAAACTATTTTACGATATATAAATACCAATACATAAATAAATTTAGTGTACATTTTTTTTGATAGAATCTGTGTAAGGAGCGAACATTTTTGTTGGTTTTGGTTATGAACAAAGACCAAAATTTAAATACTTTACAGAAAGAATTAACAATTTACATATTCAAAAATTTTTGTATTATGATTTCACTTATTCGCCACGTGATGAATTTGGGATTTTTCGATTCATGAATTTCAAAATCGTAAATACAGTATTTCAAAGAACGAATATTCAGTATAATAAACGTATGAAGAATGCAATGAAGCTATAATAAAAGTACGAACTCCATCGTTATCTTAGTTATTTATATTTTATATTTTTATAATATTTAGGTGCGTAAGTACACCTTTTGGGGTAAGGTTAGTTAAATGGCAAAAAATATAATTAAATGACTCAGTTCATTTATCTTCGCTCCCAAAACCATCTAATGTACAATATTAATTTGTTTTTACTGCCAAAACTTTAAATATGGCCGAGTATGATGAAACTGGTCTATTTCTCAACCGACTATGATGAATTTTGACACGTGCGTTGGAAATGGTATTCTTTAATGATTTTTACATGAAGTGATGATGGCCAATTAGGACGGAGCTTATCTATTTCTCAACGGATTTCAGTGGAATTTGGCATATGCGATAGAAATGGGATTCTAAAATGATTTTTAGATGAAGTTCTATTCTATACTAAATCATATTCAAAATATGATGGAACTTGCCTATTCCGTAACCGATTATGATGAAATGCGACATGTGCGTTGGAAATGGGATTCTAAAGTGATTTTAGATGAAGTTTTGGAATATGACCAAATATGATGGAACTTCCATATTCCTGAACCGATTATGATGAAATGCTACATGTGCTTTGAAAATGGGATTCTAAAATGATTTTTAGTTCTGGAATATGACCAAATATGATTTAACTTGCCTATTCTTAAACCGCTTATCGTGAAATTCGACATGTTGGTTGGAAATGGGGTTAAAAAATCATTTTTAGATGAAGTTCTGGAATATGGCCAAATAGGATTTAACATTGATATTTCTTATCCGGTTTTAGTGAAATTTGACATCCGCCATGGAAATGGAATTCTAAAATGATTTTTGTATGAAGCTCTGGAATATTGTGGAAACGGTTTTCTTAAATGATTTTAAGATGAAATTCTGGAATATGGTCAATTAAGATATAACTTAGCTACATTTAACCTATATTGATGAATTTGAACGTTTCCGAACACAAGGAAATGTCCCCCAAAAATTTATTTTGGATGAGGTTCTGAGAAATACGTCAAAATGACTTTTATAATGTTGTCCATTGAGGTATAAACCCCCTGTCGTATTAGGTTATTGATGTGGGGTTATTTGTTGGTCATTATAATTAGTACACCGCACTTCAATTTATTAATTTTATTGCGAACAAACTACTTTACAATAATGTTTTTATAATGGGGATTTTATACCACCTATTGTTTTTTAGTATGCACCTTTTATTCACACTCGCGGAATTTTATGAGAAAGGAATCTTTTTAATTGAATTGATACTATACACTATATATCAATCACTTGAAAAATGAAATAATAATTTTTGCTTAAAAATATTTGATGAATTTGTTAAACGACTGTGTCACACCGTGTTCTTAACTTTTGTGTAATGATAAACGATATGCCTGTATATGTGTCTGTGTTTTTTTGAGACGATGAACTAATAAAATAATGAATTATTTTGATGAATGGTGCTCTCCATTGAGAAAGCTAAAAAGTTGAGATTTGTTTTTGATGTGTAGTGAAGACACTGGAATTTTGTTTGATGATGAGTGTGATACCTAACTAAATATTTCTGTGAGTCGAAAAGCATTTAGTAGGTGTCACTAGCGGAAAATAAAGATGCAACACTTACAATTATGTTTGAATTTAAGTAAATTGATTTTTTAATAATTGTAGTGCTGAAACGAATGAATAACGATTAAATGAGTGAATCTCTACAGAGGTTTCGGTGAATGATGCAGCTGTTAAGGTTTCTTTAAGGCAGCCTAAGCGTACTATTTCAATTGCTAAACGATCGAAATTATCAGCATTATAACATTGAAGTAAAGTTAGAAACTTTTTCGCCAATCTTTCGTGTAAACTTACGGTTATGTTTTCTGAGTATTGGCTGTCCGAGTGTATATTTTGCAATGTTTATAAACATATTGTGTTGGAACACACGCGCAGCAGAATTGGAACTACTAACGATAGTGTAGAGCCTCGGATTAAAAATATCTCTTTAGAATCTCATTTCAATCGCAAATCTCGAATTTCATCAATATTCAAGTTCCACCCTAATTAGCCATATTCCAGAACTTTACATAAAAATCTTTTTAGAATCCCATTTCCATCGCAAATGTGAAATTCTACTAAATTCCGTTAAGATCTATAAGAAATAGATAAGTTCCATCATAATTGGCCATATTCCAGAATTTCATCCAAAGATAATCATAGTATCCCACTTCCAGATTAAAAATCGAATTTCATCATAACCGCTTGATAAAAATGTAAGTTCATACCTGACCATATTTCCGAACTTCGTCTAGAAATAATTTAAGAGTACCATTTTCAATTCGCATGTCAAATTTCATCGTAATCGGTTAAGGAATAGGCAAGACATCATATTTGGCCATATTCCAGAACTTCATCTAAAAATCATTTTAGAATCCCATTTTCAACGCACACGTCGCATTTGATCATAATAGGTTAAGGAATAGCCAAGTTCCATCATAGTTCGCCATATTCTAGAACTTCATCTAAAATCATTTTAGAATCCCATTTTCAAAGCACATGTAGCATTTCATCATAATCGGTTCAGGAATATGGAAGTTCCATCATATTTGGTCATATTCCAAAACTTCATCTAAAATCACTTTAGAATCCCATTTCCAACGCACATGTCGCATTTCATCATAATCGGTTACGGAATAGGCAAGTTCCATCATATTTTGAATATGATTTAGTATAGAATAGAACTTCATCTAAAAATCATTTTAGAATCCCATTTCTATCGCATATGCCAAATTCCACTGAAATCCGTTGAGAAATAGATAAGCTCCGTCCTAATTGGCCATCATCACTTCATGTAAAAATCATTAAAGAATACCATTTCCAACGCACGTGTCAAAATTCATCATAGTCGGTTGAGAAATAGACCAGTTTCATCATACTCGGCCATATTTAAAGTTTTGGCAGTAAAAACAAATTAATATTGTACATTAGATGGTTTTGGGAGCGAAGATAAATGAACTGAGTCATTTAATTATATTTTTTGCCATTTAACTAACCTTACCCCAAAAGGTGTACTTACGCACCTAAATATTATAAAAATATAAAATATAAATAACTAAGATAACGATGGAGTTCGTACTTTTATTATAGCTTCATTGCATTCTTCATACGTTTATTATACTGAATATTCGTTCTTTGAAATACTGTATTTACGATTTTGAAATTCATGAATCGAAAAATCCCAAATTCATCACGTGGCGAATAAGTGAAATCATAATACAAAAATTTTTGAATATGTAAATTGTTAATTCTTTCTGTAAAGTATTTAAATTTTGGTCTTTGTTCATAACCAAAACCAACAAAAATGTTCGCTCCTTACACAGATTCTATCAAAAAAAATGTACACTAAATTTATTTATGTATTGGTATTTATATATCGTAAAATAGTTTAGTTTCGATGAATTTATCACCTATACTTATTTGTTTTGTGTATTTATACTTTCTGAATTATTTTATGCGGACACTAATACTATACCTTAACGTACTTTTTTATATCTTAAATGTTTGTACTGTTTGGCTTGTATAAACATTTTTGTTGGTTTTGTCATAACACATGTATAATGCAAAACAAAATACAAGAATAGAAAAAACGAAATACTGTATTTAAAAAAAAAATAAAACACGAAGCTCAAATAAGAACATTCAGTATAATGAAATTCCAAATTCGTCACGTTGCGAATATGTATATTCATAATACAAAATTTTTTGTATTTTGTGTTTTTTCAATTTCGTTATACGAATATTCGTTCATTTTTGAATGTAAGGATTGTTAATACATTCTGTATAGTATTTAAATTTGATCTCTGATTAAAAAGAAACCAAAAAATATGAAAACAAATATTGTTTATTTAAAATTTTCAATTATAAATATAATTATATAAATGTAAATTGTTGTTTAGTTGTACATCAAAATGTTTCTTGTCGAATTATTGGGTAAATAATTGACAATTTCCCGCCAGGAATAATGAAATAAAATATTTGATTTTCTAAAAAAGCTTAAAAATAGAGTAGGTACACAAATATAAAAAAGAGATAAACATATGAAATAGGAAATGGCACGACATTTACAATAATAAAAGAACAAAAAATATACGAACAAGGTCAACATGTAAAGGGAAAAAACACTAACGAAGTATGATGAGCGGATGACAAACAAAAAAAACAACAAATTTTGAAAATAATATTTTTATTATTTATTAAGTAGGCTTTGCTTTTTATTTGCTGTCATCTGATAATATGCTTCATATTATGTATTTGCTTCATTTCTCTTATGTTTACCTAGTTTCTATATTGTTTGTCACGTTTATTATTGTAAACGTCGCGCCTTTTCCTTTATATTTATATCTCTTTTTTACATGCATGTACTCTATTTATAAGCTTTTTCAGATATAAAATATCTTATTTTGCTACCATTATTACCGTAAATTGGAAAAGCTCACGAAAAAATCGTCCAAGTCAGGTGGAAAATAAAGTTTATAGTTTCAATTGAATCAAAATAAAATTAATTTCGAGTCAATTTTCATTAATATATTTTGAATAAACTGAGGTCATATCTCTCCATATAAAAACTATGGAATAAACATTTTCTTTTGGATTTTTTGATACCTTAAAAAAAGCTTTTAAAAAAATATCGTCAACATGGAGGCTTTATTTATTAAGTTGGCTTTGATTTTACATACATTTTATGACCCATTTAAAAAAACAAAACCCCGAAAAAATTCCAAAATATTCAAAATACGTTGATTGGAGCTAAAGTAATGGAATAAAGTAAATGAAACGTAAGTTTTTATTGGTTTACAGAAATTCTATCTTGCCTGCTTTTTGCTTTTATTACGGCGGTACACCGTATTCATTGAGTTTGATAAATTTTTCAAAGTCGCAGAAGTCATTCCTAGACGTTTATCACTTTTTAAAGCTTCGATTCAAAATCATTATATGGTTGTTACAACTTTCGCAGTATTGCATGGAAAAGAAAGGAAGCATATTCGACCCGTTTCTTCTCCAACAAAACTTCCTAGACCACAACTTCCAGTTTTCGGTGGTAGTCTTAAAAGACAATCTACCTTCTCCAACATGAGCTTGAATTTGGATTCATTGGAGAAAATCACGTTATTCCACATCTCTTGAGTCCAAGACACTTACTCCTAGACCCTCAGCAAATCGGTTTTGACTGTTTTTGTTTGATTCGTAATGCGAACTCTGGTTTCTGCACTGTTTCAAGTGCTCGCAAGCCAGCTTTAACCAGTCTAATTCGCATGAAGCCAGATGAAATTCGTTTGTCCGTTGCTCGTTCAAGATACCCTCTTATGTCCTTTGACAGTAAGCGTAAAAGTAGAAGTTGTACGAGGTGTGCCATCTTTTATGGGGGTAAGAAAACATTGAATAACTTTGAAAAAAATAAGTGATTTCTATATATGAGGTATTTTTATTCAATTTGGTCCTTTGCAATTTATTTGAACTATTTTTTGAATACAACATCAATTAAGTGGCCGCCTTTATTGCCCAAAGCAAAATGTGCCCTTTTTGCTGCGTGTTCCATTTCCTTTTCGAGCATAGCGGTATAGCGATGATTTCGTCATGAATGTTTACCTTGAGCTCGTCAATGGTCTGAGGCTTGCTGGCGTACTTTTTGCTTTTCAAATAACCCCCACAAAAAGAAGTCCGGAGCGCCTGGGTGGCACAGGGAATTTTCGTTGCAGAAACTGAATTGTTTGATTTGCAGTGTGGCATGGCGCACCGTCTTGTTGTAACCAGTAACCGTCAAGACCTTTTTCACGCATTTGCGAGCAGACATAATGAGCCAATATCCACCGATATCGATTTCCATCGACTGTTCTGTTTTCTCTGAAAAATATGGCCCAATGATGGTTTTGGCGCAAACGCCGGCTCAAACAGTCACTTTTTTGTCGTGCACATCCTCCAGTGTCAACCATTCGAGCGACTGTTTGGCCGTATTTCAAGCGACGTGGATGGTCTGTCGGCAATATTCTTTGTGTTAATTGCACTTTATACGGAAATAAATGCAAATCATCCTTCGAAATGCACCGCAAAGTGGTTCCACTGATGCCAAAATGCTGAGATCGGCGACGATACGACACTTTTGGGTTCTGGGCAACGCATTCTCTGACCGCTTCAACCAGTTCATTAGAACGTGTTGGTCGTTGATGAACGGCATGTTGACGATCTCTCACTGTCCCGTGCTCAACTAAATTCGACACCAAACGACGAATAGTGTTGTCAGACGGTACCTGTTGGCCACGATATTATCGACGATATGCACGTTGAGTTAACACAACTGAACGACTATTTTCAATGTACAGCGTCACTATTTCGGTGTGAAGCAATTCATGGTTAAAATTGTACTGAATTGACGTTTCAAAAACATGCTTAATCAAGGTCAATCGGTTGACAAATGTCAAAGTTATTCAATGTTTACGTACCCCCATAAAAGATGGCGCACCCTCTGTAAACCAATAAAGCACAAAAGAATACAAAAAACAATATTTGCTTTATTCCATTACTTCTGCGCCTTTAATAGGGTACTTTGAATATTTTGGCATTTTTTCGATTTTTCCTCCTAAATTGCAGCTGAATTTTTTTTTTTTTTTTAAAATGGGCCATAAATGTATTTAAAATGAAACAATAAGCCAATTGCTTAGCCAAGACCCCAATAGCACTAAATCGAAATGCAGTTGTTGATGATGGTTTGTAGAAAATCTCCAAACTAAAAATATTTTACGGCCAATAAATTTAACAGTGTATAGAGTTAACCACAATTTGTTTTAAACGAAGGTGTATTAATATTTTTCTTCAATTTCTTGAAGGACCTAGAAAATTCTATAAAAAAGGTCTTTAAAAATTCAATTAACTGAAAAAATCATAGAGATTTAAAGTTAGCTTTGGAGAACTCTAGCGTTAAGTAATTTATTTTCTTTGAGTTGTTTTGAATTAAGCCGGGTCTCTCTCTAACCATAAAGTTTGTAAAATTTTAAAAAAGCCCTCAAAAGATTTAATGAATTACCTTGGTAAATTTTAACTTGCCGATCTATTTCGTTCGCAACACATTCTGTTAATACAATAACTTCCAAAGCTTCAAAATTATATTTCAAATATTTTTTAAAATTTCTATTAGCATAATTTCCTAATTAAGTGTTAATGTATTTAAATTAATATTGCCCGGTTGCATAAGAAAAAGCCAGCACTATGTGCAACTGGGCATAATAGTTTCCGTTCTAAAATGTCGTAACATCCTAACTTTCCAAATTTTCTTATTTTCCTAATTCTGATATTTTCAGATTTTGTTAATTTTTAACCCGAAAGTCCTCATTTTTATAATATTATATCAAGATATCAATTTCCATTTATCAATATCAGAGTTTATGAGGTGCTAAAACTGCTCAAACTTTTTAAATTTTGTAAATTCCAGAATTTTTAAAATCGTTCCTGATTCGTAAATTCTTTAAAACTCCAAATTTAATTTTTCTATTTTAATAAGCTAATTGCAGCTAACCTGTTGCGTTAACTGTTATTAGGGTAAAAGCTTTGTTATATTTCGTTGGGATTCTAGTTGGTTTGGTATTTTTCTACATCGATAAATCCAAAAATATGTCGAAATCCTGAATTATGGTGAAAACTAGGTTTCTAGAATTATTAAAATTGGTCAAAAAAGTTCAAGTTAAAAATTTGATTATATTTTGACCTATAAGAATCTCATTTAACATAAAATTGCGATCCAGGATTTAATAAAAAATTTAAAATTCTGTAAAAATTTAGAATTTGTCAAAATCACAGTGCTCTCAAGAAAATTGTAATGTTAGTTTTGAACGCTTTTTGGTTACAATATTGTTACAATGTAGAGTTCGTGAACGCACTCCTGATGTAATACTTAATTTTGATCTCGCAAAGAAAAATCGAGGTTAACAAGCTTGGGGTAAGCGCTACCTATATCTATACCATCTAGTATGTGTTTCAATATCAAGTTTAAATTTTATATAAACACTTAACATAAATTTATTAATTTTGAATTTTATTACAGTATATTATGTATATACATTAAAATTATTACCACACCTGATATTTGTGTAAAACATCCCACGTAATTACTCGGGCATTCGTAAATAAAATTTTCGTGTGACAAACTTTTATCGAACATGTCACAAGACGATGAAAAATTATACTTTTGATGTACACTTGCAGTAGCAGTACCATTCACATCATCATCGTGATTACTAAATGATTTATCAGCTTTAAATGGTTCATCAGCTCCTTTACCACAAACATAACATTTATTTGTTGCTTCAGTATATGTGGTGGCGACTGAAAATAGAGAAAACAAAACAAATATCGATTAAAATTTGGTCTACATATTAACCAAGTAATTAATGTAATTAAATTAATTAAAATATTTATTTAAGTTTTGGCGTCAGGTTTAATTAATTTAATTCGGTTTTTGCCCATAATACATATGTATATACATACTAAAGAATTTATGAATCACCCCACATCACATATCAGATTGGAATCTTAAATAATGTGTCTAATCATTTCTAAATTTTTTTTATTTTTTTAAGACGGATTTTAAATAAATAAATCGATTGTTTTGGTTAGTTTTATTTTTTGGTTAAATCTTAGATATTTATTACGGGTGAAAATAATAATTATAGATTATAGTAAATTTATCTGCATAGTATCTCACATTAATTAATTAAAAATCAAAATGCAACATTTTTTTTGTCAACTTTTTTTTTTTGGTGGGCGATTGAATTTGATTCAAATTCATTACAATATTGATTGGGTTTGAATAATATTAATCCGGGTTTATATATTGTATTATAATTTGTGTATAATATTTGTTGGGAAATTAATCATAAATTCATAATGTATGTATTTTATTAATTTTTGAGTGTTTGATTCTGATTACAAACAGACAATAAATGAATATAGGGTTTTATGCTTTTTATCACATCATTAAACCACACCTTGATAGTAATAATAATTTAAAATTATGATTTTTATGTTATTAAAAATGTGTTTATAAATATCATAAAATGATTTTTTTATTGTTATTACTTTCATTGTGTAATGTGTATGATTAAGTGCATGTTTTTGATTAGGCGAAGCCTGATTTTTTCGATTTTTCTTTAATCAATTGGTGATCTAAGATAGAAGCCAATATACATATTTATGTATACAGGAAATTAAACTTTCTTTTTGCTCTTTGCAACATAATTGTTTTGTGTTGAGGAACATTTTTCAGTGTAAGTGCATTCATATTTTGGAACTTGATATTCATTATAGAAGTTGAAGTTGAACTTATTATAGAATTTTTCTAGAAAATTCGAAATTGATCGTCATATTACCTTCACTTGGTTTGGTGCGTTTACTAAAATCGTTCAAAAATGTATTACAAAATTGATTCAATCAAAGTTTGGTTCCCACCAGTAAATTAACCAAACGTATGCTCTAGTCGAAATAGTTGGAACCATTGGCGAGCACGCCTGGTGCCGATAACAGAGAAAACAAGTGAAATCATTTGCCAAACATATGGCCAACGAGACATTGAAAAACGACTGATGGAGACTATATCTATAGTAACAGATCTAAACAGTACCTTTAGGCCGTTCAGCATTACGTCCTAGTCATGCCTGACAATTTTGCGAAAAACCATAAGGACCGATTCAACTTTACAAAAAATCATTTTAACTGGACAAAACAGTTTTCTGAAAGTAAGTTTAATTGATTTTCCTCGGTTGCAATTTAAAAACTGAAACACGAAAGAAATGATATTTATTAGTTAGTCTACAGGGATGATACAAGCACCAGACAGTACTTTTTTAAATAAAAAAAAAAGTTTCCAGTTTGTTTAACCTTACCTCTGTGTATTGGGGTCAAATTGACCCCAGTCGATTTAAAAATTTAAAAAAATACGTATCTTATTATTTAAATGGGCCATGCTCTAAACCTCAACTAATATCTTATACACACAATTAATTACCATAGTCTGAAATAAACCAAGCGCATTTCTGTGTATCGAGGTCAAAATGATCCCCAAGTTATTCCCATAAACTATTTTCTATATAAATCAAGAAATTATTTACTTTTTATGTCTATGAATGTGTTGTATATGTCTGTGATGTGTTGTGTATTTTTTCTGATAATTATTAAGTGAGACTGAGATAGAAACTGCTTTGTTATTCACTTGTTGTATGTGTATTTTATATAAAAATGCTAAAAAATCTGAGTTTCCGAAAATTTTGTCAAAAATAGGTCAAAAACCTTAAATTATGATCAAAAACTGTCGAAAAGTGTTAACAACTGTCAAAAAATGTAGGAAAGTGTGTGCGTGTGATATTGGAAAAAAGAGGTAATGAAATATTCTTATTACTGAAATATACCGGTAAATTTAGTAACTGTTCTAACTGTTGAAACAGTTTTGAACGTAAATGAAGCTAAACTTTTAGCTGTCAAAAGGTCCTGTCAAAAAGTGTCGAAAATAAAGGTTTTGAAAGATTGTCAAGAACTCGTGTCAAAATGTGTCACCTATTCCTTATATTTTTTCTCATTTTACTTTTGTATTATTTTACCTTTTTAATTTAATATGTTCCGAAGATTGTAAGAGAATTCAATCCAGTTTCGAACTGATGAGCTTATGATTATGAAAAAATCAATCCTCTCATCAGGCCGCGGCGACTGGACTGACTATACCACAATTTACATTCTATATATACAGAATGTCCTGTGCTTTATATACTAGCGAATCGTACTAATATAGATATATTCAATTACAATTTTTTCTTCTTCACGACAATCACATAAGCTGTGAACGCTAATTTTACTTTTTTTTTTTTTTTTAATTTTTTGTTGAATGTTAATTTAGAAATTTCAAGAATTAATTAACATTCAACAAAAAATTAAAAAAAAAAAAAATAAAAAAAAAAAGTATTATTTTACCGTTACCGATATTTCGAACGATCGTTGAACGATATTTCTGGTTTAGTTTTTGTTTGTAAGTCAAAGTGTTTAGTAGTTAAAATAGCTTGTCCTGTGGCCCTATTCTGGCTATTCCCTGGGAATTGGGAATTGCACTATTTTGACAGTATTCTACCAGTTTGGAATTATTTTTTCCAAAAGTGTATTCTGGCGATTGGGAATTTTTATTGTAGGGAAAAAATAATTCCATTTTATGTAAGTTTTGACGTTTATTTTTCCCAAATTTTTTTTTTGGGTATTAGAAGAAACTGTTTGTTTTGTGTATTTTCAATATTTTATTTACAACGTAGTATCGGTAAAGTTTTTATTTTATACATATGTAGAAAACAAAATTTTTAAATATTGGCGGCTGCAAAATTTGAAATAGTGGTTTTTCCCATTGGATGATTCTCAATTACGCCAGAAATTTGGGAATTGGGGAATAAAAAATTGAGAATTATTGAAGTTTGGAAATATAGCAATATTTTTCCCAATTTCCATTTCCCAGGGAATAGCCAGAATAGGGCCACTGGTTGTAGATATTGTTATTGTGGTGCGAAAACGACAGAGCACATTTGTGATTATGATGAGGATGAGTATGTTGTCGCTAACGATCGAGAAAATGATTAAGAAAATGTTGAAACAGACACTGGTATGTGGTACTATGCCCAAAATAAAAAACACTATCCGAAAGTGGAGCTTAAAACCTCCGATTGTAACCAGAACATGCTACCTTCTCCTACTGCGAAGAGAAGGCTTGACGGTTTAAACAGCAATAAATCAAACCACTCAGTTACTAGCTGTCTAAAAAATCATCCCAGAAATATTGGTGAATATTATCGTGGCTGAGACCAATAGAAAAGCACGACAGTTTTATACACGAATAGCAAAACAACAGAAAAATACCGAGATTACGGAAGCCAGCAAAGATTAGAATTAAAATATTCTGGCTATGCGACGCAAAGAATTCTTACCCGTTGAACGCAGAAGTATAAAAAAATCAGAAACGACAATGAAAGAATAATTACCATGGACAACTTTTCTACTAGTTGCACTTTATCAACTTTTGCACAAATCAAATACACTAATCGGAACAATTATACGAAATAAACCCAATCTTTCCAAAGAGTTTAGTAGTAAGGCGGAATTAAAAACACGAGAACCAAAACCGTCAAAATTTTGTTTTGATAACAATCTAACACTTATGAGTTTTATTCCTAAACCAAATGAAAACATTTTTCTATTATCAGTAGTTATACAACAAGAGGTTCGAAAAAAATCGCATCTACAGTTGAGAGGACGCGATGTGTTGCCTAGGAAACACAAGGACACTGTAGGTGGAGTTGTGTTTCCTAGGTAACACATCGAGTACACAAACTGTATATTCAAATGATTTTCGAAGCTCGAGTTATATATGTTAAGACTATACAACGAATCAACCAATACCAATATATACCTAAACCATATTAAACAAATTATTTATTGAATTATTCAGTAGCATCCGAATACGTTCTGCAAACGATATGATTCATTTGTTTGCGACCGAAACACCATTAGTTGTGTTCGCAAAATACATTTTAGCAACGCAAATAACCGATGGATAGTCAACTTGGATTATAACGCAACAAAAGGAGGAGTAAACGTCTTCGATAAATTAGTCAACGATGGCCGATGGTGTTATTTTTTAACCTTACTTACCTCGCTGATGTTGCAGCCTTTACGTTTTGTATAAAAACGCCCCCCCCCCCCTTGTATGAAACTCGGGAAGCATCCAAAAGAAAATCTTTTCTAAAAGAATTGGCTATGCAACTGGTACAGGCCAACGTATTGGAGCGGCTCTCTAACCCTCGAAAGTTAAAAAAAATAAGGACAGCAATCGATCTAATAGGTTATAATTTATAAAGCATTACCAATAAGGCGGGAATCAACAGGCGAAGTTGTGACGGCTAAGACAAATAGGCTAAGATCTGATATGAATATCAGAACAACATGTCATTTTTGTAATGAGCCATTTTGTCCAAACCACACCAAAATCATATGGATAGAATGCATAAAAAACGGGAAATTGTTTCGGATGGAGCCATCTGATTAAAACATAAATTTCACTAATTAAAATGTGATTTCCAGCGAATTCAACTCTGTTAATTTTTTTTATATGTTTTGAATCTTGAGTGTAATTATATATATTTGTTTGTTTGTTTTTATCTCTGCAATCTTTTCTGGGCCTCAAGCCACTCCTGACTCTTTCGCAGTTCGCTTTTTACGTCCTACCTTACGCAGTAGCCAAGTCGAGGACATACGGCTCTAGACCCATTTTCGTTTAAACCACCTGCACATTGCATTGCTTCATGCCAACCTATAGTGCTGACGTGAAAAGTGGGTCGGCCCATGGATTCCGCACTCTCAACAGGGGGTCATAAATGTGTTCATCTTCATCACCGATCGTAATCAGATGATGAAAAATCCCTTTGGCGGCATCCCGCCCCTATAGCGATTCGAACCTGGTACCTCCCGATCCAACCGCCGCAGCTTTAACCACTGCGCCGTTTGCTCGGTAATTATATTTTTAGAAAATAAAGAATTTTTATTTAATTTCGCTATGAAATACATGAAAATATCCATGGGGTCAGATTGATCCCTTCACACAGACAACGTGATAGTAAGCTATACACAGAGTGAAGGTTAAAGAAGACATCTGAGGGTTTAAGAATTTTATTGTATTTTACCCTTCCTTCGGCCCCATCCCCACACTCTCGTAATATTAAAGGTTTAATGCAATGCGACAATTGTTTTTTTTTCGTTGCTTGTGATTTTTTCAATGAAAATATATGAACACTTAAATGGCTGAAGAAAGTAATCAACATAGATTTAATTACAAATTAATAACAAAAAGTAACTAACTGAAAGGAATTTTGATAAAAAATGCATGCTACAAATTTTTTTTAAGTTAATAATAGTCACAAAGGCGGTAAATGAGTTGTTACAGTACGAGTTCGATGTTTATGGGCGAGGCGACGAAAGAGCTGATTACTTGCTGTATATCGTTTTATTTCATATTGTATTATTTGTAAGATTAATTTGAGTTTTTTCATTTAACCTTCACCTGGGAGTATTCCTGCTTGACTTTGACTTTCACGTCGGTTTTTTTCTGTAATATAATTTTTCTAAATTAATTTGATTTGTTCAATTAAAAATTAAACGGGGAAATTGTGCAAGGTACAAAATCGTTTGACTGTGAGGCGAAAAGGAAGAAAGAGACAGTAAGGATTGCAAATTATGTGGCGCCCCAACCAAAAACTATCGAAAGAACGAATTGAAAATTTAAAATATTTTAAATCGAGATATTCGGGCAATGCCTCTACCAATTGATACCGGTGAAGATCCGGGCAAATTAGAACGCATGGTCTGCCTGACCACCATAATAAGCAAACCATTTTCTTATGGTGTATTGTTAGGAAATTCAACTATTTTGATACGCTCTGTTGCGAATGAGCACAAGCTCAAAATAGAGTGTGGCAAAATATCTGTAAATTTTTATGTACATATATCTAAATAAATAAATAAATATACACCCGGGTATAGATCTTATTTTTCGCATTTGAATATTTTTGCTGGATTTTAATTTCGTTTGGACTCAGTTACTAAATTTTTGAGTTCTTTTTGAAAATGTAAAAATTAATATAAAAAAAAAAAATTTACCAAGTAAATCACCTTGACTGTATACACCCGGGTGTAGATTTTTTTCTTTATAATTTTCTACGGAAAAAATTAAAAAAACCTTTAAAATTCTAAATATCTTTTAAATTCAGGCTTTACAAGGTTATTACAAGGTTGAATATTTTAGTCTCTTTTGCATGGGTCAATAACCTTTACGGGCTTTGTAATTTATTGAACTAATAAAACGAAAAGTGGTATAGTTTTATATTATACTTCACTACCGATTCATTTATACAAGAATAAATTATGAACAATTATAGAAATAAAAAAAAAATACAAAAAAAAAAGTATGCCATGTGGCAGTCCTCCACTTCGTTTGCGTAAGGCTGTGCGTCTGACAAACTTGCTTTTTACACTGACCGCATGATTTTCGTGTAGGTCTTTTCCGTTTTTCCTCTCTATAACACATATGACCTTTTTGTGAGAGTCGACCGTCTGCACCTCTATCCATGGTATTGTCTGGAATAAAAGGAACATTCTGCGGCTGTTGCAGTCCTTCAATAGATTTTCCAAGAATGCACTCTACAGCACTTTTCGTTGGAAAATAGCTCATCACTCGTGGTATTTTTGCTCTTTTTATTATAAGTGGAATACACAAGTGTTCGCCCAACCCTTGCAAAAACTCCCGTCGTCGAGCAGTTTTGACGGTTTGAGAGGTTGATGGATTATTTGTAACAAATATAATATAAGCAGCAAGTCCTGCGGTGTCAATTATATTGAAAAACATTGCCAGTGGCCAGCGATTGGTTTTCCTTTTTGTTGTATATTGACCCAGCATTTTGTCCATCGTATCGACAGCTCCTTTGGTTTTGTTGTAATATTGAATTATGTCCGGCTTGTGTTTTGGCCCAGAGGTTTTATCGTCATTGTGTTGAGTAGAGATTAAAACTACTGCTTTATTGTTCTTAGGAACATATGAACATAATACCATTTTCTCTCCAAAACCAAAATTTGTTGATAAAACCTCCCGAGTTTTTGAGGTTTTAATTCAGCAGGGATACAACGTTTGTTTTTCTTCATGGTACCGACCATTGAAAGATTCCAACTAAGAAGTTCTTTCGCTACAGAAATCGACGTAAAAAAAATTGTCCATGGTTACTTTTCTGCCCGTATTTTTGTATGGTTTGACTAGCTCCTTCACCACTTGTTCGCCTTGGTTTATATCCCGAGTATTTCCGATTTTACCGGTATAAATCTGTCCGTTCAACGAATACGCTGTGTCCGAATCGCATGCCCACCATATTTTGCTAGCTTGAACGGAATGTACTGCGTAAACTTGGTACGCCCTCTAAATGGGAACAATTGCTCATCAACTGTTATGCTGGTGTTCGGTCGAAAATTAGCTTTTAGGTTGGCGTTTAGCATATAAAAAATTTCACTGATGGGCGCCGCTTTGTCGGTTTCCATTCTAGCTGCTCTAGTTGCATCAAAATCAAACCGAATAAATCTTAATATATTATAAAAGCGTCGCACAGACATAGTTGCTCAAGGAAAAGAGTTTTTTTTCCAGAGTTGATCTACAGGTTCATAGTTGGTATAAGCCAATACTACAGGTATAAGCCAATAATTCTTCTTCGTGTAACGGTTCCCAGACCATAGGCTTTTTATCGGAATTAAATTCGTTCCATTTTACTTTCTTTTACTCTAGTAAAATAAAGTATAGTAATCATGAAAATTTTGGACCTTGAGATTTTTAGAGATTTATTTGTTTTGAGGTCCCCTGAGTCCGCAAAAGTGGGTTTCGAAATGGTGTCTGTCTGTCTGTCTGTCAGTCTGTCAGTCTGTCAGTCTGTCAGTCTGTCAGTCTGTCAGTCTGTCTGTGTCCTCTCTACAGCCTATATGGTTTAATCAATCTAACTGAAGCTTCAGATTTAAGCTTTTTTGATAAATTGGGAGGTCCCAGTGAATTTTACTCCAAATCGGCTAACCGGAAGTGTCCGCTCCCTTGGTCCAGAAAATTTGTTTTGCAAATATCTTAAAAAGTATCAGGTTTACAAAAAACTACTTTATACAAAATGTTTCCAAAAATTAAAAACAAATAAAAATAAAAATTTAAAAATTAAAAAAAAAAATTAAGAAAAAATAAAATTTCTCAAAATTCTCTGTTCGTAAAAGAAAGTCGTGTGTTGGTCACACCTCAATTTTAACTAGGTAATTAAGGGACCTATTCCATGTGCTAGCGATATCTTTATCATCATTGTTGAGTGCGATTTCCAAAAAATTATTTCGTAGAACTTTTATTAAACGAACGATCCGTATGGATTAGGGTTTTCTAACTAGGTAATTGACCAACCTATTCTAGGTGCTAGCCAAACCTTTGTCATCATTGTTGGCAATGGCCGATATTGGCCCTTGGGAGTTGAGTGCGATTTCCAAAAATTATTTCGTAGAACTTTTACTAAACGAACGATCCGTATGGATTAGGGTTTTCTAACTAGGTAATTAAGGGACCTATTCCATGTGCTAGCGAAACCTTTGTCATCATTGTTGGCAATTCCCGATATTGGCCCTTGAGATTTGAGTGCGATTTCCAAAAAATAATTTTGCAGAACTTTTACCAAACGAACGATCCGTATGGATTAGGGTTTTCTAATTAGGTAATTAAGGGACCTATTCCATGTGCTAGCGAAACCTTTGTCATCAATGTTGAGTGCGATTTCCAAAAAATTATTTCGTAGAACTTTTACTAAACGAACGATCCGTATGGATTAGGGTTTTCTAACTAGGAAATTGACCAACCTATTCTATATGCTAGCGAAACCTTTGTCATCATTGTTGGCAATGGCCGATATTGGCCCTTGGGAGTTAAGTGCGATTTCCAAAAAATAATTTTGCAGAACTTTTACTGAACGAACGATTCGTATGGATTAGGGTTTTTTATTTTATTTTACTCTAGTAAAATAAAGTATAGTATTCCTGAAAATTTTGGACCTTGAGATTTTTAGAGATTTATTTGTTTTGAGGTCCCATGAGTCCAAAAAAGTGGGTTTCAGAATGGTGTCTGTCTGTCTGTCTGTCAGTCGGTCAGTCTGTCAGTCTGTCAGTCTGTGTCCTCTCTATATCCCATATGGTTTAATCAATCGAACAGAAACTTCAGATTTAAGCTTTTTTGATAAATTGGGAAGTCCCAGTGAATTATACTCCAAATCGGCTAACCGGAAGTGGCCACTCCCTTGGTCCAGAAAATTTATTTTGCAAATATCTTTAAAAGTATAAGGTTTACAAAAAAATTCTTAATATAAAATATTTCCAAAAATTAAAAACAAATAAAAATAAAAAATAAAAAATTAAAAAAAAAAATTTAAAAAAAATAAAATTTCTCAAAATTCTCTGTTCGTAAAAGAAAGTCGTGTGTTGGCCACACCTCAATTTTTTGATATATTTTGTCAGCTTTTCTATTGGTGTATCGACAAAATAAATTTTGCATCGATGTGTCGAAAAAAAACGCAAAATGTATCCACATCATTTAACATTTTTGTATTTGGTTTTGGACCTACAAATAATGATTCCTTAAGAATATTATGGGCTTGCGATCGCTGCATATTTGGCCGAGTTTTTCCCCATTTGGTCCCATCCATACCGACGTAATATTCTTCTGAATCTTCACGACCTCCTTCATTGTTCTGGGCATGTTCACCAATATCGGCATCTGTATTTAATTCTATGTCATCGCCTTGGGAATCGGTGTCATCGTTAATTTCTGCTATTACCTGGTCTAATTCAGCATCCGATTCTTCGTCAAGGTATCTTGGCAAATGGTCATCAATATCATTAGCAGCATTAAAATCAGAATTCTGATCTTCCTCTGTTTCTGAATCTAAACGCTTCACTACCCTTTGTAAATAAATTAGCCGTTCTTCATAGGTGAGTCCATTTTGAGTAATGAGTAATTAGTATAACATCGAACGGAATACTGTTTTTAACTTTTTGCTAAATAAATTTTATTACTTATATAAATGAAAAAATAATAATAATGATAATAATTACCTTCTTATTTGAGCAGTCGAAAGATAATCTATTTCTCTATTTTCCATTTAATTTAATTTATTTGTACAACAATTAAAAAAATTACATATAATTTCTACTAATTATTTTTATTTATACACCACCTGTGTTGCTGCAACAAAGCGATAAAAACTAAAATTATTTTTTCGATATACCTATCTCTTGTTTTTCATAAACCAAATTTTTCGATATTTTTCTTTTGTTTTTTCACAAACTAAAAAATGTACCTATTTGTTTTTTTTTGCATTTCTGTTTTTCTCGTACAGTACAGTAAAGTACCGTTTTTTAACAAATAAATGAAAGAGAAACTAAAGCAGCTAAAATATATGAAATTTCCATATCTACACCGGGGTATTTCAGGGATTAAAATATATTCTACGTAATGCGAACGCTATTCACACATACAGTTATTTTACTAAATAACATATACATATAATCTTACAGATACTATAAATATATTCTTACAGATTCAATATATAACTTGAATTGATCCTAACAGAAACACACTTTTCAACTGACTGACAAATTAAAACTAACTGACTTGTTCAAAACAATTAAAATCAAACAGTAATATTTTTAACAATACAAATAATTTGGTTGTTTTATTTTATTTTTATTTTTCTTCACAAATTTTCTTCACATATATTTTTGGTTTTATTTTTTAAAATAAATAAATAAATTGAAATTTTTGGTCCGCGCTCTCTCAAACTTACAAAAACCATTATAAAAAAGAGCAGAACATTTTTTTTTATCAAAACACCAATGCTAATATATCAGGGGAGGGGCCATGACAAGCAAATAAAAAAAAGTTATACAAATTGTTACAACATTTTTTGTTGCTTGTAACTCTGCATTAGGCATTAGTAACTGTTGTACTAACTACAGTTATTTGGTTTTTTAATAAAAGGATTATGTCGGCTATAGCCGTCATTTGTTTATAACAACACCAAAAATTGGACGGCTATAGCCGTCCTGTGCGGGAACGTGTTAAGCTTCCATCTCGAATTTCGAAAATCCGCATATACGAGTACTTAATATTAAAATTGCTAGCTGATGGTTGCGAGGCGGACCAAATTATTTTGCTTTTTTCTTTAAAAAAAAAAATTCGTTTGGCACACCCCGAATATTTGAGTTAGGCTGGAAATACACCGAATTAGTCAAAACGTTTTTTTTCTTGTCTTAAAGCGACTAGCGCTATGAACATTGAATCAGGCAAAACAATTTTACGTCAAACATTTTGTTTCATAAAACATAGAACGGCAAACATTGTATTGTGCTTTATGGGTCCATTTACACATAATAAAGCAAAATTGTGTTAAGTCAAATTTGACTAAGGCTGGAAACACACCGAATTAGACAAAACGTTTTTTTCTTGTCTTAAAGCGACTTGCGGCCAAAATGCATACGATTGTATAGTGCTATGCACACTGAATCAGGCGAAACAATTTTACGTCAAACATTTTGTTTCATAAAACATAGAACGGCAAACATTGTATTGTGCTTTATGAGTCCATTCTCACATAATAAAGCAAAATTGTGTTAAGTCAAATTTGACTAATGAAACATGATTGAAGGTGTTCATACTCCATAAATCAATGTGTTAATTCACACTGACACAAATCAAAGCAACACAAGACAAAACTGATTGAATCAAAAAAAAAGTGTTTGAAGTCGTTTCGTGGTCGCCGTTTTATAAATCAAATTAATAAGGATTTTTATGGTACAAAAAAAATTGTATTAAATTACAATATACATATTTATCATATTTATATATAAAATAATATGCAGATAATACAAAATCATCCTCTAACTCCGACGACATTTTGTATTCTATGAAATCAATTCACACCAACCTATAAAGCAACACGAGACAATTTGACTAAAAACAATTTGTTTGATTGTATGTGCACTATGTTTAGAGAAATCGTCTTGCCTACTCGAACCAAAAACGTTTTGACTAATTCGGCGTGTTTCTAGCCTAACGAAACATGATTGAAGGCGACCACAGCTTATATAAACAAATATTTCAATTCACACTGAAACAAAACAAAGCAAAACAAGAAAAAACTGCTTGGATCAAGAAAAAACATTGTTTGAAGTCGTTTCGTGGTCGCTGTTTTGTAAAGCAAGAAATAAATAATTGTCAAAATAGAAACGATGTTAATATTTTTAGCAAAATTAATATTTTTAATTAAAATTGTTAATTTTATTTAATTAAGTATTTGATTGATAGGGAACAGTTTCTCTTATTTTGCTTTCAACATTTTGTTTTCTATCAAACCAATTCACGCCAACCTATAAAGCAACACGAGACAAGATGACTAGAAACAGTTTGTTTGATTGCATGTGGGCTATGCTTAGGCAAATCGTCTTGCCTATTCAACGCAAAAACGTTTCGACTAATTTGGTGTTTCGCCAGCTTTAAGGTTTTAAACGGCCGCAGAGCAAAAGTTTCTAGATACATTATTAGGGGTATTTTGTTCAGAAAAATTTATGTCGAATTCGATTCACCTTTTACCAAATCTTTAAAAGATGACTTTTTGGGCTGTGTGAATCGAACAGTTGCTCCGTAATATATGTCTGTGTGTTTTTGACGTTTATATAAACATAACCTAATTTTTATAAAAGATCGATACTCTATAAAAAACAACTTAACATATTCTAATGTTATATACATAACAACATAACAACAACAAACTAATTCTTTAATATAAAATATTTACATAAAAATAAACAGAAACACAAAATATAACACAAAACACAATGACGCTTTCAAAATGACAGTTCTATTTGTGTTTGTGTTTGTAAATCTGCCAAAAAATCGAGATTCGCAAAACAACAACAATTTTGCTCGATCGAGCGACTTTCTTGGCGAATCGAACAGTTTGACAGCAGAAAGAGCAAGCCGGCTTGCTCTTTTTTGGTGAATCGAAAACCACATTAGTTTTGATTTATTTTTTGTCCTACTCTTTCCTATCTGCTACTACGATTTAAATAAAGAAACATTTTTTTTTGACTTTATTTAAATCATGCGCAGCAAGTCTTCGTTCAGTAAATTGAATGAGATTTAGTACGCATCCCGCTATTGTGTTATGTCGATTTCGATTCACCTTTTACCAAATCTTTAAAAGATCCCTTTCTAGGCTGTGTGAATCGAACAGTTGCTCCGTAATATATATGTGTGCGTGTTTTTGACGTTTATATAAACATAACCTATAATTTTTCTAAAAGATCGATACTCTATAAAAAACTACTTAACATATTCTAATGTTATATACAATACATAACAAGAACAAGTTAATTCTATAATATAAAATATTTACATATAAATAAACAGAAACACAAAATATAACACAAAACATAATGACGCTTTCAAAATGACAGTTCTATTTGTGTTTGTGTTTGTAAATCTGCTAAAAAATCGAGATTCGTAAAACAATAACAATTTTGCTCGATCGAGCGACTTTCTTGGCGAATCGAACAGTTTGACAGCAGAAAGAGCAAGCCGGTTTGCTCTTTTTTAGTGAATCGAAAACCACATTAATATACGTGTAAACTATTGTTGCTGGAATTATTTAGGAGAGTGAGTGAGTTTAGGTCGATAGAAAACGTTTTCTGTTATGTGATACAAAAGGATATCAAAATATTGTTAATTTCATTCCTTTATATATCTACTCGAATAGCGGTAATTAAATTTACAAGAAAAATCTTGTCGGATTTGTAGAAACGACAAAAATCATAATGATGTTTGGTGTTTCGAAAATGATACATGGATCACAACAAAAATATAATATGAGATTCCCGAAGAGAATAATAAAGAGTAAATAAAACGGTAAAATACCGTGTATTTTTCGGACCATAAGACGCACCTTTTTTACTCTGAAAATTCAACCAAGAATTGGGGTCGTCTTATGGAACGAAGTGCGTCTTATAGTCCGATCGGAAAATCACACGAAAATAAATCAGGGATTCACATAAAATGAATCTGAGACTCCCGTAAATTTTAGCAACCATGAAATGGTCCGATGCGTCTTATCGTCCGCAAAATACGGTAATCATAAAAGATAAAAAATAAAACTATGGAAAAGACCATCAATTGGCGCTTTTTTTTTGGAAGAGGCTTTGTTTGGTAATTAGTTTTTATAAAAACAAAAAACACAACGGAATAGGCACGATTTGCAACACTACTTATGGAGTAGAACGAGTAGAGTTTTTAATTATTATTTTTGTAGGAATAAACTGATTTCAACCCATCCAAGTTGTATTAGATTTTAGATTTTTAACTCGATTATCCGGGACGCTCGCGATCGGAGGCTTCCCGGAAAATTAAAAATCCCGGTTGATCGAATTTTTCAGTTTTATAAAGAAGTGCACAATATATAAAAAAGTTAAATATGTATAACACAAAAACCACACTGTTGCCAACATTTAATCAATTGAAATTCCAACTATGGATTATTGCCACAGACATATTCTTGGGAAAAAAGACATGAACATAGAAGAAACAAAATGAAAACGGAAGAAGGAATTGGTTCAATACAGTTTCGCTTTGTTTTGCCTTGCCGGTTCTATTACAGGTTATGATTTTTTTTTTATTGAAATGTCACAACAAACAAAATATTTTTTTTTAGAATTTATACGGTAAATATTAAATAATGTAATTACAAAAAATATGTTTCCCAAAATATGCCGTTTTTTGTTTTTTAATAATGTTGTATTTTATAAGGAGCCTTCGTTAGATGCTGCCTCTTAAATGTTGTACAATGCAATCATCGTTTTTAAGAATCTCGAGTTTTGTTGTTTATGTCTGTATAAATCTGGAATAATAATTTTATACACGTTTTGCGTATACATACATCTCAATTTGACAGCTTGTTGCTTAAACTTTAAACTATAGAAAAACGTATTGATAAAATTTATGTATGTGCAACCTGTTACTAGAAAAATTTCCATAATTTATACATTTATGTAATTTTATTATTTTTAATAAAATCATATAGACTATAAATTTCGGTGGGGGGTCACCCACCTCTAACAAGGAACACTAAAAAATATTTATTGTTTTACAAATTGCAGCCAGGTAGAAACAAATTGAAAAGGGGTGA
Source organism: Tipula vernalis (assembly GCA_958295665.1). Lineage (NCBI taxonomy): Eukaryota > Metazoa > Arthropoda > Insecta > Diptera > Tipulidae > Tipula > Tipula vernalis. Next base: position 109,538,539 of record OY282559.1, read on the forward strand.
CGCTTTCCCAACTATGCATAACCCAAATAGCTTTCTAGAGAAATTATTAATTATCAAAACGTTGGTATGTAGTTACAAAATATGGCTTTTTTTGAATGGAACATCTGTCGCATAATTTTTTTTTTATAAAGTAAAGTAAATTACAGTAAACACCAGGTAGTCTCCTAATGATTTCTATCTTAAATTCTTATCTAATCAAATAGTTCGTCGAGTTAAAAAATAAAAATAAAAAAAAATATTGACCGTTCTATCTCCTACTGTACACACCAATTATCCCTAACGATGTGTATCAAAATAAATTTGAATTTTTTTTTCTTATTTCTTGTCTTTTATCAAAGATCAAAACAACAAAAAATCATTAATTAATTTTTTTTTCTTCTCCTAAATTTTAATCTAATTTAATTATTTAAATTAAATGTTTGGTGGGAAATTACTGGATGTCAAATTAATTTAAATAGAAAACAACTTGCTCTTCTATCCTATATAAGTGAATTAACTATGACTGATTTTAACTTTGCTTCCTAGTTGATGATGTTGTTATTGTTGCCATTGTAGCAACAAATTAATTGTAAAACTGTATTTACATAAATTTCAAGATAATAATTAATAAACTGAAAGTCAGCATTTAATATTTGATATCAGACGGTGTTTTGACGCAAATTAGAGTGTGTTAATTTAAATGATATTTTAGATTTGATTACTTGTACAATTGTCTCTGGCATGGGCAAAGTGTAGCACCTGGGCCAAAATTTTGCTTTCCAGACGTTTAAGTACTGTTGCGCATTAAAGGTCAATTAATTGGTTAATAAATCAATTAATAATTGAACAAATGCATATCTTATCTAACATTTCTAATCTTTATTGCTCTAATATGTCAAACTGGCCAAGAATTTATGTGAATTTTCTTCTTTGTTGTGTATAAGCAGATGGTTGGTTTAACACTATCAGATGTAAGTTTTATAAGGTGGCAATTTATTTTCTTTACAACAGTGTTTTATTCCAAAAATTAAATGTTCATCATCTTAATTAACTTTCCGTTAAATCTTAATAAATCATCTGAATTTAAATCGTATTGAAATAAACAAATAAATTAAAATCTAATCATTTTATCATAATTAATTGAATCCCTAGGAATGACTAATCATAAAAATGCAATCAATCTTTTGTGTTAGATAACGTATAAAAGACGGATGACTTGAAGAAAAAAAAATTGTTTAATAAAGATGTTAAAAGAACCAAATCTAATCGACGGTATTTGTTTGGATTTTAGTTTTGATTTTGTTGGGAAACTATTTTACACAAGATTGAATATCAAATTCTCCTGCCCACTCACTCATATTAATGGATTTGAATTGTACAAAACATTTTTTTTCTTGAAGATGGCTTTCTATATAATTAAGCGACAAGGATAATAAAGGGACACTGAGCATGAATAAAAATGATTGACATTTAATGCATTTTGAATACAACATCTGGTAGCAAGAATTCAGAAATTAACCTTTGCACCACTATATACTGTTTTATATTATCCAGACTCGAATAAACATTTTTAATTTTTATTTAATTTTTATTAAAGATGAGAAAATGTGTGACTCGAGTAGCATGCTTGGTTAAAATACACATAGCTAAAAAAAAAGAGTTGTCATTGTGTATAGTGTTACATAAAATGCGGCAGCAAAGACAAACTCGCGGATAAAATTAAACGCAAAAATATTTATGTGTATACATCAAAAATTATCGAAGTTTGAGGTCAAAGCCATTATCTCGATAACAAGACAGGCAGTCTGACAAATTTTTTTTTGTTTGTTTTCGTTTTCTATTTCTTACCTTAATTTTCACGTTCGTTTGCCAAAAGTAACAGGTTGTATTGTAGACTAATATTTATTGGGACCAAGCGTGTTTTGCAGTATTCATAAAATTGAGACTAGAGTGCGTGTTCATTACCCATCTTCAAAGTCTGTAATTTGTGTACTGGTTTTTTGTTTGTTTGTTTGTTTGAAGGTCGAAAAAGAGTTTTACTTTTATTTATTTTTAATTTTTCGACATGAAATTACCCCAAAAACAAAAAGATAAGACGATGTGACGATAATCTTCATTATTTATTTATGATTCTGACTTATAGTTATTATTAGATAAAATGAATCTCGCGGCGTAGCCTTGATATAATTTTCTTTTTCGTGCGATTCATAAATTAAAAATAAAACAAAAACAAACATTTTTATGATTATGGATGGTGTCGCGAGTTTTTTTATGAAGGATTTTTTTTTTTTAATTTTAGTCGTGTGGCTGATCAATTCAGAAAACAAACGCGAATTTAAGTAACATATTTAAGTTAACTTTAGTTAACTTAAATATGTTAATTGTTTTTTTGTTTTTCTTTTTTAGCCGATGATGTAACACGCGCTTATAATCGTCATTAATTTAAATAATGTCGACGAGATCAGACACCGCATTATTTATATGAAATGATTTTATCTTCTCACGATTATCAAAATTATTTTCAGATAACTGGTTCTGTTTTTTTTTTTTTGTTGATTTCTTATAAGTGCTATGACATATGTATTTCAGTGTATTGTTGGAGAAGTATGTACACGCCTAGCTGAAATTTGAACTTTTTGAATTCAATTTTAATAAAGTAGTGGTACACTATCTCATAAATTCAATGAATATGATTATGTGAATAAAGAATTAAGTGTTAATTTTATAGTTTGTTTGTAAATAAACAAAAAATTGATCAATTTATTAGAGATTTGGATTTAATTGACAGTTTAATTAAGCACACATGTTTATCACTATACAAGACAACAAGAGTTTCAGTTATATCATAGGAGATCCGCTATTGGTTAATCACATGCTGTTGGGATGATTTGATAAAAGCTTTAAACATGCTTTTATTGGTCTACAACTTTTCAATTGGCAATTTCTTTAACTGGTGATGCAACCCAACACTAAGTTATTTGAAAGACTAAGATGGGGTAATATAAGTTCTTTGCACCAACAAGAAGCATTTTGATGATGGTTTTGTGTGCATATAAGACATGTGAGCAGGAGCAAAACGATTCATACATCTTTTTTCTCTTTCATTTTAGTTTTTTCTCTTTCATTTTAAGGTGTAAACTGAACGTTTCATGCCGTTATGTTTAACCGTTCAGTTGCCGCCAAAAAAACAACAAACGCTAGTCAGACTAATTTTCAATGATATCGACTTTAGAATTGCGGATCTCGTCCAAAGTGAAATGGAAGCAGTATATGTGTCCAGGAATACAATAGCTTCTTAAAATACTACATAATTGCTTATTAACTTATTACCATCACTACATGACCTGAATCCAATAAGTAAAAGTCTAACTACTACATCACTGCTGACTGAAGTATTAAGATATACAGTATATAAAAGAACAGTAAAAATAAACTGTAAAATGGCCGGAGAACTAGATCTTCTAATATCAATGACCAAATTGTTCCAAATGGTTATCCCTCTAAGAAAGAAAGACGAATTTATCAATTTACATTTATTTTTGCTGGCTACAACATTCGCATGCGATCAGAATATTTTTCCAACTTGTCAAAAATACTTATATTTAGATTGTTGGTGTCTTAAAACCCAATAACAAATTGGAATATTGGATATGGTCATATGTCCTAAGTCTGAAGACATACCTAACACAACTATTAAAAAGCATTTGTATCTCGGTGAAGTATTTTTTTTTTTTGCCGGTCAAAAATTACCACATCAGTCCATAGCATTAACTGTTTCGATGTGCGAGTTCCAACAAAGAGTTCGATCAAAAATTAAATCAAGATTGTTTACGGTATCAGAGAAATTAATGCCCAATTCTGTTTTTACACGGTTTTGATTTAACACGGCCTAGAAAAAAAAATTCGATTCCGTTTTTACACGATATCATTCGATTTAGCACGATTAAAAAACGCTATTTGATTTAAATTTTAAAGAAAAATATTTTTACCGTAAACTTCTAGATTTTTTTTTTCTATATGTTATTTATAAAATAGATAGGGAATTCCCCTTCCTAATTCATTTTCATAGTCATAGTTATTCATAGTTAGTTTAGTCTTTTGTTTAGTTCCAATAAAATTTGACATGTTTTTATATAAGCTGTTGACTAAGTAACATAAAAATAAAATTCAATTAAAAGAAAAACGTCGAATACTACAACTCCGAAACTCAAAAGGAAAGGTATTTCCTTGGAAACTAAAATTGAAATTTTAGACCGCCTCAAAAATGAAGAAGGTTCAACGTCTTTAGGTAAGAGTTTTAGTCTGAACGAAGCTATAATAAGGACCATTAAACGAAATGGAGACGCTATTAGATTTGTATTATTTGGAACGAAACTATTTGCTAAGTGATCATCATACACTAGAGATTCTGTTAAAGAAAAAAATGGAAAAAGCACTGGTAAAATGGATAGAGGACAATACACAAAAAAGGATACCAGTAGATGGAAATACCATCAAGTAGAAAGCATTGAGAATTTACAAGCAGATAAAGGAACTTTAACTATCTACATCCTCTCAATCAAATCATGATAAGAGCTATATATTTTCTGCAAGTACAGGATGGTTAACAGGATTTATCGAACGGCACACACTTCATAATATAAAAATCAAAGAAGAAATTGCTTGCCAAAGAATTTATACCGAAACTTGCTCAAATAACTGCCGATGGTGGGTACAATCCAGATCAGATATTTAATGCGAACGAAACTGGTCTCTTTTGGAAAAAAATCCCAAACCGCACATACATATGTAGCAAAATCCCAAAAGAGTGCTAGTGGTTTTAAGGCAGCAAAGGATCGGGTCACATTTTTATTTTGTAGCAATGCTTCAGGAGACCGTATGCTGAAGCCTCTTAAGCCTCGATCAATGAAAGGAGTCGATTTTAAAAAATTACCGGTTTATTGAGTGGCGAACAAAAAAGCATGGGTGACAACTTCCATTTTCACTGAATGGTTCAATAAATGTTTTGTCCCAGAAGTTAGAAGATATATGAATGAAAAAGATCTGGTATTCAATGTTCTTCTGATTGTGGACAATGCTCCTGGCCATCCACATTTGGAGCACGAAAATCAACCACTTGACCAGGGAATCATCGCAACATTTGAAACTTACTAAATCAAGCGAACTTTCCAGTCACAATATAGAATATGATAAGACACTTACAGTAATTGATGTTTGGAAAAAGTTTTCTGTTAAAGATTGCGTCACATATGCTGCGTTGGCATTATCTGAATTACGACCATCAATACTAAACGCATGTTGGAAAGCAATTTGGCCAGAATGTGTCAAAAGCAAAAATTATGTGCCTGAAAATACGAATGAGTATTCCTCTATAATCACTTTGGCACATGCAGTTGGTGGAGAGGGCTTTGATGACTTAGCATTTGATGATATTGACGAACTGCTAGTTGACAAAGTTCTAAGTGAAGATGAAATAATAGAGGTTCCCTTAGAGATTGTTGATTCTACAGAAAGCAGTAATAGTGATGAACCGGTTCAACTAACTGCAAGTTTAATTCTAGAAGGTCTTTAACTTGCTAATAAATTAGGAAATCATTTCGTCACAAACGATCCTATTGGCGAAAGGGCTGCACAGTTTCAACGTGATCTGAAGTCTTGTACGGCTCGTTACCATGAATTATACAAAGAGCTATCCAAAACTGGATCACAACGGATAGTAACCGATTTTGTTGTCAAATGCAGTACTATCCAGTCGGAAAGAGAAAATCCTAATCTTGTTGAAGATACCACAGAGAGAACCTCACAATTGGAACGTGATAATGACGTACAAAATATCTCAAGTGATGATAGCGATTTTGAACCAGTCTTACGCAAGCGATCGCGTATGATATCCGATGATTATTGCGAATAGAGCTATGTTATTTTCATTACCTTGACTGTTTTCAATTTTTTGTTTATGAATTTTTGATGATTTTTAATTTGTTTTAATTTACTTTAAGAATTGAATTATGTACCTTTTGTTTCTTAATTTATATTGTTTTAATTGCGATAATTTTATATTTATGTTACTTTTAGTTTAAAAATTGAATAGCCTTTTGTTTTTATGAAATAAATCATTTTATTTTATCTATTTTTGACAGGGTTGAAGGATATGGAACTAATCCCCATTTTTTCTACATATGTACTTCATGTCTTTTTTTACACAGGAGATAGCAGTCAAAGTAGGCAAAAATCATTTTGACGAACTAAACCGGTATTTCATCAGTACCCGTTGCATCTGATTAACCAAAGTCTAGAGCGTGGTGAAGATCAACTATGTCAATGTTTTTAAACCTGAAGTCGCCTTCAAAAAAGCGGTGACTGTATTGAATAATCCACTAAACCATCTCCTGCGAAGAGTGGGAACTGAAAAAATTATTTTAGTCATCAAAAAAAAATGGGCAGTTATTACAGTTATTAAAATTACGAGGACCGTTAAAGGAGCTAACCGATTTCAAATTCTCCCAAAAAAAATTTTCGAAGGTAATGGCGGATTCAAGACTTGAATAATATTTTAGTTTGGCTTTACATTTTTCTACGTTAATTTTATTTCTGATAATTCTAAATTCCTGAAATAGTCTATTGTCTCAAGTGCGGCGTTTCCAAAGACTTAAAGTTTTAAATGGAACATATTCTTCAAATAAGTGTAATATATTAGAGCATAAATAATGGATTTTTTCATCAGGTTGTATAATTGAGGATGCCATATTCCAATCAAGACTGCAAAAGGACTCAGTTGCAAAAATTGACTTTATAAGAGGAATAAATTAGATCAGGCTCTGTGAATTTTACCGGTATTTGTGATAATCAAATCTAAAAGTAACGATGCATTATTCAAAAAGTACGTTGGTCACTATTAATGATTTTACATCCAAATTTATTCAACAAACATAGGAATTCAGTTGGTTTTCGCTTATTAAGATAATATGGAGCCCCAAATTTATTTCGATTAGAATTATATTATCAATGTAATCACCTATATCAAGCAATGATATTCCAGATTAAATTTTATAGCAGCAGCTATTTTTAATACAATAAAAGTCACATCTTCATTAATTGCAGCCGGTATATTTGTTACTATCAGATTATAGGATCTTCTACCGATTTCATTGTATTCCAGGCAATCATTTAATATGGTAATTTAATTCTCCATTGTGTTGACTTTTACTATTAAAGAATTAATGTGACATTTTAATTCAACGAGGTTGCCATGTGGGCGTTCAGCCACCTCGCACTGCGACCTAAAAGATCTTTTGTTCTTTGACCCTGCTTAATTGTCCGTCCAGTCAATATTCAAGCTCTTAATGGTCCTGATAATACTGTCGACCGGTACTTGATACATACTATCTGGGCTTAGTGCTCTCCCTTCTAGATTATATGTTTACTACAGCATGTAGTTCTGCTAGAAGGATGGTAGCATTGGAACCCAAGTATTTCGAGAGGGCTGTCCCACTCCCGTTTATTGCCACCCCTTCCCCGTCTTCCGTTTTGATTTTACTCTTACGAGTTGCTGGGAATGAAAAGTTGCCTGTAGGTCACCCAGCTTTACTACAGGAAGGCTAAATAAAACTGGAGGGTGCCTGGTATCCAGACTCCGCATACTTGACAGGACTGATTAACCTATCAGCCATTCATCCATCGGCATATGCTGTTCCACCTTAGATTAGGGTTTTTGTCAAAGGTTTCTCCTTTAGCGCCGTACTTTAGCCTGTGCCAAATGGCCAAAAATGTGGCAAATGGGCTCAGTTACCAGTGGTTGCCACGAGGAGGTAGTACTTACACTTGCGAATTGTGACCAGGTTACCCCTTACACAATTGTACCCATGACGCAGCTGTCTAATATATGACCAGAACAGCTCACGTGATGCGCACCATACGGGAAGGTTACGGAGCTGGTAGATTAATCTACTCAACTTTGGTCCCCTCCCCCCAATAGAAGCGAAACCACCACATAAATGTGTTTATTTGTTTTATAATATCTGAATGTTTATGGCGTGATTATAGTAGTACAACAATTATTTATTATTACAACACATATGTTCTTCCTTTTTAATTTAAAGACAACTGTACAGGTTCACCATTTAAATGCCCCAAAATTTAACCAACATTTTGAGACTATTATTAACTCGCACACAAATTAAATATTAAACTTTACGCTGTATTATTTAATGTTCACCGGTATAAAATACCTTTAAGAGAATTGAAATGCAAATCATAGTTGAACAAATTATTATTGTAGATGCAATAGATGCTAATTTATTTATAAATCCCGTATTATAGGCAATCACTGTAATTTTATAACGTAATTGGGCCACAATATAATATAATTGCAAAAATTATTTTTGCAATTGAATTCATTCATAATATCAAAATTGTTGCTGAATTACGTTTTATATATTATTTATACCCGGTTATTTAAACAAAGCAGAGAAACATTACATTATGATGACTGTTTGATGGTGAAGTTACCCAAATGTACAAGATGCTCGAAACCGCAGTCTTCGACTACACAAAACAGTTATCACTGGAGATGAATTTCGGGTTCACCAGTAAGATCCAGAATCGAAACCGAATGGTTGGTGCTAGAAAGTTGATAGCGACAGTCTTTTGGGACCCGGAAATAATTAAAGTAAAGATACCACTATAATCATACTATACTGACATTTTATGACATTTGGCGGGAAATTGATAAAAGCGTACTGATACTGTGTGCTTATACACCAGTTCATCAGATCAAACTTTCAATGAGTGTTATGATGTTATACGGTTTTAAAATATTTAGCACCCACCTTGGAGTTCAAGGAGATTAAATCGAGACAATACGTTTCTGTCCCATTCTCGAATATAATAATTTGCCCTTGTAGTTCTCTATTGCATTTATGCAACAGTTAAATTTTTCATGTAGCCGGCGATCGATAGTAGATTAGTGATAAAATGAAAAACCCGTTGAAATCGCGTGAAAAAATAGTAGAATATGATAATTTGGCCAAATTTGGTAGCATATGTCATTTTTCCCTCGATAGCTTTTCGATTCCAACATAATGGGAGTCCTAAATGACACCAAGATCAGCCTTATGCTTTTGCAATTAGGTTTTTTATTCGAACCTAATTATCGAATTACGAAAATGGTTGATGTCGTATTTACGGGAAAAAATCTAAAAATTTCGATACTAATTTTTGATGTAAAAAGAGAATTGAAATTTTGAGATTATTTACCCGAATTTTGATAGATTTGAAAAAAATAATCATTATTTAAAATTCTGAATAATTATCTAGGCACCAACAACTTTCAAAATTCAATAATTAGGCTTGAAAAGTCAGTGGCAAAATTAATTTTTTGAAAATTTTCTCAAGAATTTGCAATTTCTTGTTTAATAAAATGAGCCAAAAATTTCAAACTTCCTAATTCCGAATTATCAAAAACCAAAGGTTCTTTTTTTAATAGTTCGGTGAAATTGCCGAAAGATAAAGCAATTTTATTCAATTCTCAAAATTTAAAACTTCTTACTATCCAAATTTATAATTTTTAAAATTTTATGACATTAAGTGCTTAGTTTGCTTAAATTTTTGTAGGCTAACTTGTTAAAGTCGAAATTTAGAAAATTCGTTGACAGCATTGCTAGACGTCTAAAATGAAGTCGAATCGACTTCTCTCGCAGACACCGTTAGTGTTTAGTTACTCAATGTAGAAAAGTGTAATACCAATAAGATATCGCTAGATGCACAGTAGTATTAAAAAAACAAACAATAATACAATTTGTTATTGTACATGTACACAACTCTCAAGTGTCATTTTGCGACCAAAATCTACGATGGTGTATAGCTAGTATTTAGTCTTGCTTGATTTTACTTTAAAAGGAATGTGCATCAAGTAATATAGATAATAAAAATCGTACACCAAGTCTCATTTTACGATTATCCATTCGTTGGGTAACGAATAATTGTTTCGCCCAAAAAAAAAAAAAAAAAAAAATTGATTCCTGCAGAACGTGAAGTCCGATTGGTATATCCTTCCAAAGTTTCAAAGTTTTAGATTTAAATGAACATTTCCCATATTTTTCGGAATTCCTGAAATTTTTAGAATAACTCTCTTATTTTCCGAAATGGCACTACTTCTAAAATTTCTATTAAATTTTTCAAAATTTGTTCCAATTTAGATATTTCTGAATTGTCGGAAATTTAAGGAGTTCTAGAGTTTCTACTACTTTTCAAATTTCAGAATTATCGAAAATTTTAAATTAAAAAAAAAAACAAAATTCACCATTTTCTAAAGAATTTCTAAACCTTATAACATAAACCTAATGGAAAATTGTAAACCTCAAAATATTGATCCTGTGGTTTCGAGGAGGAAATTCGATGATTTTTTAGGTTTGTGGTATATCAGTTTAAAATATTTTAAAATTAATAAAAAATAAAAAAAATGGCGGCTTGTGTACGTTATTCTGAAATATTGAAGTTAATATTTCATTTAGTTCAGAAAAAAGTTTGACGAATCTAATTGGAAGTTCCTTAAAAGATAAGTAAGGCAACAATCAACAAATAAATGTTTTATTAAACAAACATTGATGATTTTACTCAACGTAGTGCGATAGTTAAGTTTTTACCTGAATTAAGGGTTGATTCTCGGTCAGTGAAGATTTTTTTTACTACTTACACGTTTTTGTTTATAATTGGGTGAAAAATTATCCTTTGCCGAACAATTGCAAGACGATTTTTTCCCCCCATACCCATGAAAACGTTGTGAATTTGTGCTCAGTTTCTTCCGCATAATAGTTCGTTTTAATATTGTTCTGGGTTCTCAACACATGTTTTTGCTTCAATTTCAATTTTCTTTGCTTTATGGTTTTATTTCAGATTATTTTTTTTGATTTTTTTTAAACGCGTTTTATTATTGTCACACATTTTATTTGACGAAAACATTAAATTAATACTTGAATATTTATTATGTGTATGAAATTTCATTTCAAGGTTCGTTCCGACACACCTACATTATGTGGATAATTAAAATGAAACTTGTTAGTTCATTTGAACTTTTATAGTGCATAATTGGTGTGTAAAATTTCAATTCAATTTACCAAAATTTTTGCACGTGGAGTACCAGCCAGAAATATTTAAGTCAAACAACGAAAGGAGTTAATAGTTTAACGGTAGTGTATTTTCTGTATTCGCCATGAATAAACTTCTGAAACGTATTTCAGTCACAAATTTTGAACTGGGGAAACCTTTTGGTTGGCTTATTTTTTGACTTGCTTTGATAAACCTATGTGTTATTTGCTCAGCATGCATGAAAATTGTCTAACAGGTGAAACCTGAACAATTTAGTTATAGTCATGAATAAATTTAGTTTAGTCTCCAAATTAGACGGAAAAATCAACATACAGATAAATACACAGCATTAACAGACCTTAGAAAATATATGAGTTTTGCCGGAATCGAAAATCTGAAACTTAAGGACTACATAACTCTAGTTAGCCAAATTATTTAAGTGGTGCATCTTTACGATCATTTTTGGGTATCTATAGTTTTTTGGAAATGCAAACGACATTTTCCGGTAACATTCACTTGATTCTAAAAATTTACTTAGACCGACAGAAATTAAAGAAAGATAAACTTTATCTTTATTTTAGGTTTTTTAAAGCGATCATTTACGCATCAACAGAGTTCATCAGCATCAACAAAGTTGTTTCACTTTTAAGTGTATTTATCTTCATTGCTTATAATTTTCCTATTCGGGAGAAACCACATTTTTATGAGGATTATTGCTGAAAAAGTTGAGGTGTTACGCTTGTCTACTGGCACCAAAAAATTATTTTGTTTACGTATTTTGCGAAAGGAATAGGCTTCCAAATTTGGGACTAATCTAATAAAGTATGTTTCAAGTTTGCGTTACATAAGGTAGACGAGAAAATTAAGTAAAACTGGAAAATGTGGTTTGCACCCTTTCAAAACTATAGTTACACTATTCTAAAACCAAAAAATATACATCTTATCTAATTAGGGCGGCGTACCCGCTAAGAACAAATGCTGCCCTTTATTTTCGGGATTATTAAAATTTCTATAACTACTAAAATTTTCAGAATTTTGATAAATTTAAGATAATTTCTCTTTTTAAAATTTCTCCAATTTTTAGAACTTTACAATAAGGATAATCTTTAGCAAAATATAAATTAGAATTTCTTTAATGTTTAAGACGTTTGGGTGAAGTTTAAGTTGATAAGCTTAATATTTAAAATTTTAACCAAATTCAAAATTATTTAAATCTCTATATTCAATATTTGAAACTTTTGTGAAAATTTCTTACCTTGGGATTTGATAAAGAGGGCTAAATTGTAAGTGAATTGAGCTAGTGATAGAGGAGAGTATAATTGGTGTTAATGTGGCAGATAGTTAAACCAAAAATAAAAGAAAAATCAGATTAAAAAATGTCTAAAAATTACAATTTTTGAAAATTCCCACTTTCAAAAGTATTAGAAGTCCAAAAATTGAAGAGTTTAGAATTTCCAAATTTCTAATTTTATAAAATTAGGAATTCGTATAATTTATGGTTTGGAAATAAAAAACACTAGCGTTTGGATCGCTTAAGTATTGCCCTAAGTCTTGGATTTTTGGGAAAAAATATCTTTGTTTTCTGACCTCTGTGCAGCGACGGCTGCTGATTTTAATTTTCACGTCGTTTCACGACGACAATATCGCCGATCTTTTTTAGAATCTATTTCTAATTTTGCCGTTATGTTGGTACTTGCAAATTTTTGGTTGTCAATTTTTCGTATCCTCAATTTTCGCTCTCCTTAACAACAAACAATGTAAATTCATTCGCCACATTTAATTTAAATTATTAAATTATTAAAAAAAAAAATTAATTGATATAGTGAGACGATGCTTAAGGTTATGTTGTTTGTTATGTTATTTAATTTTGTCGTCGGTCGCTGACGCTCTTGAAGTATTTTGAAGTCATCGCTTGTAGTTATCGCTGTTATTCTGTTTTGTACCTTAAGAGAATGCTTTCTGACTTTTTTCCAAAAATATTTTCTGGAAGGATACAATTTGTAGAATTTATGACGTAGAATTCCAATTTCCGGTTCGTTTTCCTCGATAGATAAAAAAAACATTACAACATTTTATGGATAATTTCTGGTGTAAATCCCAAAGACTAATATGGGGTAAACTGCGATCAATTCTCAGAATTCCTACTTATTTTGTCGAACCTAAGGTATTTCGATCGTTTTGATCCCTTTTTGGCGACAAATCTGTTTACTCTTGGTTTATTAAATAAAAACGGTGATAAACCACCAATCGGCTAGTAAAATAAAACCGGGTATTGCAATATTGCTCCATTTTGCAATTACTAGAACAACATTCATTTATCTTTCAATATATCTTTGTATTTTACCCCTTAAACACCCTTTTGTGACCAACACCCTTAGTAACTCGGATTTTGGGAAAACTCCAAATTTGTTTAAATTTGTTGCAATCAAGTTTTTTTTTATATTTCATTGCAGACCAGTCGAAGAATGTAGTGTATTGGATGTTAATTTTATTTAAATTTTGAGCAAAAAACCAAAATCATATGTGGTCAAAACATGATGCAATAACGATAATGGTGTGATTTTCTTACCAAGTAAAATAATTTTGATCCAGCGAGATCCTTTGTTTTACCGCGGGATTAAATTTCAAGATTTCACATCTTTATCGTCCCAAAACTTTAATTTATGTGTGGTAGCGCAAGGCGTCATTATTCTTCTTTATTTTATTATACGTTATACTCGTATATACGAACATTTTTTTCTGGTTTAATTTACAGACTTACATATAAGATACATTATATAGAAAAAAAGACAACAACAAACCCAAACATAAAATATCATTAAAAAAAATACATAATTTTTATTTTTATGTTCCCGATGATTATATGTAATATGTGTAACATAATAAGAAAATGTATATACTAAACGACGTTCTAGTTTTAACTTTAGGCCAATGAAGATTATAAATTTATTTATCATTGTATACAAAAATATTCTGCTTCAAAAAGAGTTTATTAAGATTAAATTATGTAAATATAGATGTTGGGTTACAAACATGTATTATAGTGAGTGCGGTTGTAATATTTCAGTGTCATTGAAATTTCCAGGTGTACCACCATTCAATTTATCAAAATTCATAAAGAATATTTCAAATTGTAAAGAGAATTGAAAGATTACTAGTATTAAATAGTTGAATAGTAACCACATGGATTAAATTTATAAAAATTAAAAAATTTGAAAATCTGCTATATTGGCGCTTGCAAATCAAATTTTCACCCTCGACGTTATAAATATTCTTTCGCACCGCAAATAGCGACAACTCATAAATAGAAACGCGTCAAAGTATTAAAATTTAATTTTATCCATACAACACACACACACACACACATACGCATAAATTATAAAGAAAATAACGCAATGCATATACTCGTACCGTATTCATGGATTCATTTTTTGTTAGGGAGGAAATTCTCTATTTTCATTTTCAATTAATAAAGATAAAAGCGAGCGATATTACATTTATTTATACATATACAGTAGCACTATGAACATATACACTTATATGTATTTTTACTGTATAATTTGATTGGTGTTTTGTCCTGATTTTCCCTTTCATGCAATAGTTTGCGATTTTCATCATACATTTTCCCCGAAAATAATTCTCAGATTTTATTTGTTTTTTTATTTTGTTTTTTTCGGGTTTTTCATATTTTCATGAGTAAAAAGTAAAAGTCATCCCAATTAAACTATTGGGACACGATGGCGGACGCCGCATAAATTTTTGATGGCAGACAATGGGGAAAATTGCCTGTAAGTTAGTATGGGGATATGGTTGCTCAGTTTTACTTTCTTTTACTCTAGTAAAATAAAGTATAGTAATCATGAAAATTTTGGACCTTGAGATTTTTAGAGATTTATCTGTTTTGAGGTCCCCTGAGTCCGAAAAAGTGAGTTTCGAAATGGTGTCTGTCTGTCAGTCTGTCCGTCTGTCAGTCTGTCAGTCTGTCCGTCTGTCAGTCTGTCTGTGTCCTCTCCACAGCCCAGATGGTTTAACCAATCGAACTGAAACTTCATATTTAAGCTTTTTTGATAAATTGGGAGGTCCCAGTGAATTTTATTCCAAATCGGTTAACCGGAAGTGGCCACTCCCTTGGTCCAGAAATTTATTTTGCAAATATCTTAAAAAGTATAAGATTTATAAAATACTACAAAAACAAAATGTTTCTAAAAATTAAAAACAAATAAAAATAAAAAAAAAAAAATTTAAAAAAAAAAATTAAAAAAAAAAATTTAAAAATTTAAAAATTAAAAAAAAAAATTAAAAAAAAAAGTTATAAAAAAAAGTAAAATGTCTCAAAATTCTCTGTTCGTAAAAGAAAGTCGTGTGTTGGCCACATCTCAATTTTTTGTTTACGATTCATGAAATTCTGATGTTTTTATTTTGAGGACAAAGCCTTATTTACCGTTATAGTTATTTGTACTAAAATTGCCAACAACTTTTGATATAAATTGGACACATGCAGCTAAGAGGGGATGTTTAACTAAGTAATTTGTTGGAAACGGAACATAAAGCAAATTTTTCATGGTGATTGTAGAAAATGATGTTTGTATTCCAAGGTGGAAAAAAAAAGTTTTTTAAACCAAACGGTCGCCAAAAAAAAACATTTTGCGCTCGAGCTGCACAGAATACTAATTGAGCGCAACCAAAATAGGGTGACAATATTATACGGAAATTATTGAGAACTGTTAAAGCACGTGTAAGTGACATGTAGCATTCAAAATAATAAAATGGTAAATAAAAGTCAGTTTAACACAACTGAACTTTACAACAAAAATATCTTCTTCTATCTATCTGTCTACAAAAGAAGAAATGTTTGTATGTGTATGTTTGTGGGTTCCACAAAAGCTCTTGATCCACTCGATTGCTTCCAAATTTTGCACGAATACTTTTTGGCAGTCGAGAAGAAACATAGGGAGGTTAGTGATCAAAAATTGTTACCCCTTCCTCATGCTCCCCTGTGAGGAGGTATTTATGTACAAGTGGAATTTCTCAAATTTCACCGATTGAGCTGATTTTTGGATATTCAGTGCAAAATCAAAAATAAACCGACACGTGGATCATTATTTTTTTAACGGTGCTGATGATGATGAAGATGATGCTGATAGTGATTGTGATGATGATGATGAGGGGGATGATGATGGTGATGATGATGATGATGCTGATTGTGATTGTGATGGAGATTGTGGATGTGATGGTGATGGTGATAAATTTGAGTGAGTTTTTACCCTAACTTCTTCAATTATGTAAAACAAGAATGTAAACACAATATTTTTTTAAACATAGACTAAATTACCTGAATCAGTTACATCAATTAAAATACAAGGACATTAAAAAAAAATCTCTTTTATCATTATATAACTTCATTATAAAGACGTAATGATTTTCTAAAAATCTGAAATACTTCATGTGCATTCTCTGTGTAATTATGAAAACGATAGTACACGTTAGACAAATTAAAACACCATATAAAGTAAAAAAATACTTCAAAAATATGTAAATTTTTCCATTTTTTCCCATTAAGTCCAATTTAAGGGGTAAATGTATCTTTCGCACAAGCTCGTAACCGTACACTACAAGACCTAAAAGTGAGTAGTGAACTGATGAGAGGGATATTAGTGATACTGGCCGGTGATTTTCGCTAAACGCTGTCCGTAAATTCGCGGTCAACACCTGCCGATGAGCTTAATGCCTGCCTCAAAGCATCAGCTCTGTGGCCATAAGTGCAGAAACTCCAATTGGTAACAAATATACGAATTCGTGCATGCTGCAGATTGGCGGCGGTCCTTTCCACATTAATCCACAGACAGGCGAAACCACATTCACTGAAAATCGGTGCCGATTAGTGTCGTACATTGAGCAGCTGATTGAAGGAATATACCCAAACATTGACAAAACCTTCACAAATTATCAATGGCTATGCGAGAGAGCTGTCGTGGCTCCCAAAAATGAGAACATCAATCAAATTAATGAAAGGATACAGAACCAAATACCAGGCACTGCCACCACCAACAAGTCATTTGACTCTGTAATGGACACTGATGATGCTGTTAATTACCCGCAGGAATTTCTGGACTCCCTGGAGCCAACTGGAATGCTTCTGCGGAATCTGGACCCGCCAAAACTATGCAATGGAACACGGCTCTGTATTAAAAATCTTTTGCCAAATGTCATCAAAGCCACCGTATTGAAGGGAACGGCAAGTTTGCAGGCGTGAATTTGGAAAGTCCTTGCTTCTCTCATGGCCAATTGTATGTGGCATGTTAAAGAGTAGGAACTTCAAAACTTTGTATGTTTTAGCTCCAGGAGGAAAATCAAAAAATGTGGTGGCATAAGTAAGCATTTCGATAAATCCAACAATTCACTTAAGAAATTGTATTGAGTGCGCCTTGCTGCATTTCTAACTAGTATCTATAATAAAAACAACTGTTGAAGTACACCAGTCAAATTTTAACTCTTCTTTTAATCTGCTGAATTTAAACGCCTCGCATTACTTATATGAAAAAGTTCTTCTATCTTCTGGGTACCGGATGTCAATGCACGATGAGTTGCAGATTAGTTATGACTTTAAAATCAACTCAAATTTTAAGCGCTCCATTTTGCTTCATCGCCACTATAATTGGTACAGCAAATTGAGTGTTAATGTGAAACTTCAAATTTTTTTAAATATGTAATTGATAGAATTAAGTTTTTTAACCGCGATACACTAGGGCACGCACAAACTTCTAATAGATTTTATATCAAATCATATACAGCAAATTTTGGAAATAGTAGATTGTTGCAATAAAGAGGGGGGGGGGGTATACAAATTATTAGTCTATATATATTTCAAAAATTAAAATCTGTATATCTGGTGGTGGTTATCTCTAGCTGTCCTCAATAAAATTTCGCGGTTCCCTTGATTTAGAAGAGTTAAAATATGTTTTACCACCTTTTGCAGTATACACTGGAAGAACGATATAAGTTGTTTTCTAAAAAAAATGAGATTTTGGTGCCATCTTTGCTAAAATAAAATATTTTTTTACCCTGGGCAATGCCGGGTACCTCATATAGTTTTTAATAAATAAACAAAAAAATATTTTTCGTTTTTTAATCCTTCCCAAACTTTAATTTTTTGTCGCTAGATTTACAAACAGTTCTCTATACTACAAAGCTGTTTGGATGCACTTAAGTTATTTATTCATTTCTATTTGAAATACTTTTTCCTAGTATTTTAAAATAAAAATCGCCAAAAGGTACTAAAGCGATTCTTCCGTTTTTCACTTTTGTTAAATTTCTATACCTAAAGTTACTTAAGCGATTTTTTCGTAAATTACATTTAATAAAATTTTAAACTTAAGTACCGTAAAATTATGTGTTTTTAAGATGTTTTTTTGCGTGCATTTCGAAAATAAATTATCGCGCTGTTGTTCGTGAGGTGGAACTCCAAACCACCGATTTCGTATGCTATATGTTGATAAAGTATATCATAGATTTATTCACCTCTGATATTTACACTGTGCCACTTAGACTGCGCCATTTCATTATTATTCACTTGGTTATTTAATATAGAACGATTCACTCCACTTATGATATTTTCAAAGTTTTAAACGCTAATGCCAAACTTTTTAGAAAAAAAAAAAAAAATAATGCGAAGAATTGAATTTCGTTCTTTTTGTTGTTTTTTTTCTTGGGTGGGTCGCTGCCGAAAACAAAACGAACGAGAGAGAATTGTTGTTGTGTTGTAGTAGTGACAGAAATAGCTGCGTTTGTTTATGCGTTGAGTTGCTGTTGAGTTGATTGACTAATAAACATGAAAACTTGAAATAATAAGTATGAATTTATTTTGTTGGTACGTAATGTAACAATATTTTGTGGTGACGAATATATTATGAGTCACTACAGGACTCCGCCGCAAGTGAATATTGCCTTCTTGAGAATGTGAAACTATTCGGCAAAGTGTACGGTCTTGTGTTTTCGTATACCTGATATTTGATCAGGTGAATTAAGTATCCCGTATGCCGGTTTTATTCGATCAATTGAAATATTGTGGTTTTTACCATTAATTGAAACGATGAATTGTTTCCGAAGGCGACGTATAACTTTATGCGGACCTTCGTAAGGAGGTGATAATCCCGTGCGAACCTTGTCTACTCGAATTAAAACAAAATCGCAATTGTCCAGTGATTTGGGTACAAAGATACTATCTTGGTTTGTAGAACGAGTTGAAGTTGGAACAAGGTTTTACATGGTTTGTCGCAGTTGGACGACGACCGTGTCTTGAGTTGGTAGAGGTGAAGAAGGATTTTTGACCAACTCACCGGGTAGCCTAATGGTTAGACCATAAATCATTTCAGCTGGCGAACAATTCAGATCTTCCTTCACTGTTGCTCGGATTCCAAGTAGTATGATTGGAATTTCCGAACTCCAATTAATCGGATTTCCTCGGGCCATCAGGGCAGCTTTGAGATGTCGATGGAGCGTTCAACCATGTCATTGGCTTGAGGATGGTAAGCTGTTGTACATATAAGATGTGAGCCAAGGAGTTTTGTTAATTCAGTAAAAAGGTTGGACTCGAATTGCGTTCCTTGTTCAGTTGTGATCTGAAAGGGAAAGCCGAATCGTGATTCGTAGTAGCTTATGAAGGTAGTGGCAATGGTTGGAGCTGACATATTGGTCATGCAGTATGCTTCGGGCCATCGGGTGAAAAGATATTGAAATCCATTAGATAGAGGAAGTGGTCCTACTATATCTAGATGGATATGCTGAAATCGACCAAGTGGAATTTGGAATTGTCCATGAGGTGAAATTGTATGTGGATTGCGTTCAGTTTTAGATTGAATTGCTGTAGTCAGAGGCTTATGGTCGGTATAAATTGTGAAGTTCCGACCTTCGACAAAATATCTGAACTGTTTCACTGCCAGATCAAATGCGAGTTAGTCCCGGTCGAATGCAGAATATTTGTTTTCGGCATTCGATAATTTTTTCCCAATGCTCGTTATTGCATTGTTGCAAAACTGCTCCGACAGCAGTGTTCGCTGAGCTCTTGAGTCGCTCAGTGGATGCGCGAGAAGTGTTATTTTGGCTAATTCAGTTTTAAGTGACGTGAATGCATGATGGCATTCGTCAGGCCAAGAGAAGTTATTGGCTGTCTTGGGCATTTTAGTTAAAACGGCCAAGTGGAGGAAGTTGTTCCAAGTGCAATTTGTGTTGTTCCTCAGTAGACGAAGACAAAATCAAGGTCACGAACTACTTGGTTTATGAAACATTGAAACGTTTGGGCGGCATTGTGTAAACCGAATGGCATTCGAGTGAATTCGAATAGGCTAAATGGTGTTGTGCGGTAAACGTGATACGTTTAAAATGCAGATTGATGCGGTAACATCAGATGATGCAAGAAATAATATAACGCAGATTCAGACGGTCCATCTCAATAATGCAGATCTCGCTGATGAAGCAAAAAATAGCGACAAAAACTTTGCTATATTGGATTCAAAAATTAAAGTTTATACTTTCGATCTCGAAAAATGTTTACCAACGCCGCTTCTGAATTCTAATATTGCTTTTTACAAGCGCCAATTGTGGACCTATAATTTAACGGTGCATGATTGTGTATCGAACCAACTTTTCTGCTATATGTGGCACGAGGGGGAGGCCAAACGTGGGGGCAATGAAGTGGCTTCTTGCCTTCTTCAACATTTGCTGATGGAACCGTTAAGCACAGAGCAAATAATATTCTAAAGTGATTCTTGCAGTGGACAAAATTAAAATTCGTTTGTGTCCATGATGTTTATGTTGTTCATGCAAAATAAGACTAATATCAAAATAATCGATGACAAATTTTTATTACCCCCCACTCTTACATGGATTGTGATGTGGACCATTCTGTGATCGAGCGGAAACGAAAAAAATCTCTTGTCCAAATACACCATCCACGTGAATGGTATCAATTCGTATGTGCTGCTGGAAGCGCTCACCCCTATAGATCAGCAAAATAATAAATGTATATGGGCGGAGGTTAAATGATTGCGATATAGTGACAATTTTGGAATTATTCAAAACTCTCTAACGGAAGAAGAATCATTTAAATCAATAAATGTACAACGGAGGGGTATAAATATATTAGGTTAGTCCGACCTTAAACTCTATTATGATAACCTCAAATAATAAACAAAGAGAAAAAAAAGGATCTAATTGACCAACTACATCCCGTGAATGAAATATACCATAATTTTTATTTAAACCTCAATGATGGCAATATCCCAAATATTGATCCTTACATTGACGATAAAGAAGACGCTGAACTACAAGAATAATGCTCGCTCAATTAATTTTTGCTTACTAAAAATTTTATCGTTTAAAATATCTTATATGAAATAAATAAATAAGGACGAGACAATTTGGAATTCGATTCCTAACCAATCGCGACGTGCTCCTTGTCGTAACAAAGCTAGAGGCGCCTTGTATAAAGTAATGATTTCGCCAGGTATGAAAATTGATACCACAGACGACGCTTTTGAATTATTTTTGACAACTCAGTAATTCATATTATTGTGAAATTTAAAAATTCTTACGCAATTGGGAAAATTACCAAAATTAGTCCTTTAAGGAAACCTATAGAGTCTATAGACAGATCAGTAAGCAGATCAAAAGACAAACAGCTCCAATCAGAACTATTTTGTATATAATAAATAAGAACTTATTAAAACATTACATACCTGGTGAGAATCTTACTATTGACGAACAGTTGGTCCCTTTCCGAGGACGAATCTCATTCCGGCAGTAATTACCTTGCATGCCCGATAAATGTGGTAACAAACTATGGTGAATTTACGATAGCGGCATAAGGTATCGCGGTATATTTGTCTCAGAACGTAGTGAAAGAATTATGTGAACCATTTATACGAACAAACTGAAATATAACTTGTGACAATTTATTGTCAAAAAATTTGACTATTATTGGAACACTACGGAAAAATAAAAGGTTCATGCCACAAAACTTTTTACCAAATTCAAAACGTGTCAAGAACCATACATTGGTTTGTTATGTGCCGAAGAAAAACCGCGCTGTATTGTTTCTTTCGACAATGCACCACAACAAAAACATCGGTTAGACAAATAAAAACAAATCTGAAATTAATTTATATTACAATAAAACCAACGGTTTTAAAACGTAAAACGCAGCGTTGACCACTTCTACTTTTGTTCAATATCATCGATATTTCTGGAGTAGCATCTTTTATTATATATACCCATTTATTTTCTGCAAAGGCGCAAAATGTTCAAGGAGGCTCAAATCAGACGTCGAAGTACCCATGGCTTATCTAAGTCACTTACTATACTACGATCAGTGATCTATTATAGACACTTCTACCAGTAAACCACAAAACGTTCCTCAATCGGATTTAAAATATCAAGGTTTTAACCAAAATGTGCAGTATTCGACAAAAACAGTTACCTGCATTAAGTGCAAAAATAAAGCAAATCAGTAACTTTATATATTGTTTTAACCTTAGAATCGTGTATGGGGTGCTGTGCTCCCCAAGTGTTTTTCGACTTAGAATAAAATAAACTATGTGTTCGACACCACCATAATTTCTGTATATTTTTCGATGTATTATACCATTAGCTTCTTAATCGAAATGAATTCCAATTTTATTTTGTTGTTGTTTTGGTAAGAGAGAGTCGATCTACACACCGCTCTTTTTTTATTCTCACGTTTTTTCTGTTTTTTTTCTGTTATTTCGGATAGACTTGCAAGTGCACATTTTTTTGGTTCAATCCAGTCGAGCTATTACGTGAAGTGGTTTAGTGTTATTTTGTGCATTAATTTTTTTTAAACTGAAACATGGAAAGAATTGTTTGTTTGGCAAATATTCATCTTGCCGATTTCGATTTGGATGGCCCCCATATACAAATGACGAGGCTCTTCGAGACATTGATTTTGTATAACTCGTTCAGGATATGGAAAATAATGATGGTAGTGTTAACGAAGAAGAGTCAGAGCCACAAGCAGCAATCGAGGCCAATCGTGGCCAGAAATCCACGGGTCACGACAAAAACGACAAAACTATTTGGTCATCGATGCCATCTGCTGCGGAGAAAGCAAGAACCTAAGCGTCTTTTCCCAGTCGCCATTATTGAATGCGTTGTTTTGGAAACTCATAGGAAAACCAAAATGACGTGTGCAGCGAATCAACATGGACATAATTCGAAAAAATTGAGTCATTGGCGAGGTACTAATATGGATGAAATGTACGCGTTTATCGGTATATTGCTTTACGCTGTTGCGGAGGAATCAAATTTACTGGCAGCTAAATATTTATTCCACAAGTCTCATATGCCACTTTACAGAGGATTGATGTCATTAGAGAGATTCGAGCAAATCAGTCGGTTTTTGCATTTCGATGATATTCACGAACTCGTGTTGATCGATTGCGGGAAGATAAGTTGGGTCCAATCCGCCATATTTGGACTCTCTTCAAAATGAATTTAAATTTGCCTTTCGTTCCATCCAAAGAACTCACGATCGATGAGCAGTTGGTGACTTCTAAAAACCGATGCAGTTTTCGCCAATAGATACCAGCGACGAAAGATCTTTTTTAGAAGTTATCCATTGGCAAAAGATTTGTGGGCCTGCAATACAACACTAGTTGGTACAATTAGATCAAATAAACGCGAAATTCCATGACTATTCGCGTCGGTCGAAGATGCTAAGAAAAAAGGTCCGTTTTCTTCGGTTTTCTGTTTCTCGGATGAGGTGTCGCTAGTGAGCTATACTACTTTAAAAAAAAATGTTATCATCCAGGATTTCAACTAACACAATGGCGGCGTCGACACATTCGACAAAATGGTGCGCGGCTACACCTGCAGCAAAAGGAAAAGTAACCGATGGCCAATGGTCATATTTTATAATACGCTTGACATGGATGGACTTGCAGCTTACCGATTGTTTGAACTATGTCATCCGACTTGGAACAATAACAAATACGAGGAAAGAAAATTTTTTTAACAGAATTGGCGCTGGAATTAGTTCAGAAACATCTAGACAACCGTAGCAAACTTCCACTGAACGCATCTATGAAAACTACTATGAACTTCAAGGGCTACAAATTTAAATCCATTCCTATGCGGCCATTCCCACAAATGCAGGTAACTAATCAATCAAATTTTCATTAAAATTTTACTTATACATACATATATCGTTCTCTCAATATCTGCCATCTGTGATTTATGCCTCAGGCCAAAGTGCGTCAAGCACTACGTTCGGGTTTACGAACCGTGTTTCATGTGTAAGTTCAAGGAGAATGATTCCGACCAAGAATTTGGCTCATCAATACATTAATCAGATATATAATAAAACAATAAAGAAAATGAATTTCTTTATACTGGAGGATTCAATTCCCCGAACGCGGGATTAAGCTGGAAAAACGGTACACGATTCTAAGGTTAATAAAATGTGCATTACAAACAGTCTATGTTATCGAAATAGAGGTAATACACAACAAACTGAATTTTTATTCTAAAATAAAATGAGTCCTTCATATGAGCCAAAAAGGCACACGTTGGTTGGATGTGTAACAAAAATATGTTGGTTGGATTAGGGTTAATTGAATTACCTCGTCTATATAACAAAATGTGTCCAATTTTCTACATTTTAAGGTCACCCTATACAACAAAGGCTATTCGTACCAGGAATAACTAACTATGTGCTCTGATAACGAATAAAACTATCCCGATGTTATTTTTTGTTAGACTAAAAAAAAAATCGAGATGAGGATGAGGCGTATACCTAAAAACGAAGTACCCAATGTATCCAAAGAGACAGTAGTTTAAAGAGTTTTTAATATAAACACTGAATGAAAAAAAAAATCCATATTTTGCTGAACACAACAAATACATTTTCCAAAATATCGAGAAAAAAAAAATCACATTCCATAAACAGAAAAGAAATTCATATCTAAATCTCATATTGCATAATAGAATTTTATTATCATTTCCCCGTCGTACCCGTGGTACGGTACAAACAGAAAAATAAAATTTTATATGAATATGAATAAAATTGACTTTTCATGTCTTATAGATTTTGTAAAATGGAATGGAGATGCTGAGGAAGATCTTTACATCGATATGAGAATTTTTTTTTTTTTTTTTTCAATTTTATTTGCAATCATCGAATGTTTATGTACAGAAGGGAATACATTTTATTAAAACGTTTTTTAACACAATACCCTTTAACATTTCAATTATTAGAAAATCGTACGCGACATATAAAACCAGTGAACCTTGTGATTCACTTAAAATTATGTTAATAAATTAAAGATTTACGTTCACATAAATAAAAGTTCTCAACCGCGTTGTCGTATTACAAATTTCTAATTTCAATGATATTTGCATAATAAAATGTATGGGCGTCTGGCAATGCGAATATTTTTTTTTTTTTTTCACGATAAACCAGTAACCAGGAACCAAAATAAAAAAATTAAATACAACAGTCATCCTCACTTAATCATTATGCTTCAATTTCTTATATGGTTTTTATACACACGCTCAAAACAAAGAGGTGAAATTATTATTGGGTATTTTTTTTTTTATTGATTGTGTTTTCTAAAAAGGGGAGTTTTAAAATTTTTATAATTATGTACACAATTATAAAGCACTCAGTTGATCCGGTAAAAAATAAAAGTGGTTTGTTTGAATTTCGCGATTTTTGTATGCGCCATAGGGTATACCAAATTAATTGATTGGAATCGATTTCATTTTCATCCGTGTATAAATGTTTGATGTTAGGTTGTGATTCACATTAAAATTATAACAAAAATAAAATGTAGGTTGGTTTTTTTTTTGCTGTAATTTTAGCCACATTATACGAGTATATTACTCATAAGAAAATCCAAGATAAGTCAAAATTTCAATTATCTAAAATATTCAGTTTCTGTTACACAGTCCAATTGTTACTCCCATCATAAAAGCTTGTTGCCGTCATGGTTTAACAGAAGGCGTGCAACGGATTTTAATTTTTTGTAACAATTTTAATCGATTATTTTCAGACAAAAAATTATTAGGCGCTTTATATACTCAGGAATTTGCTAGCCTCAATCTCTAAGCGGTGGCGTCTCGAAGTTTCTCGAAATTAAAATTTCCTGAAACTCTTTAATTTTTGTAATTTTTTCTTTCTCTAAATTTCTTGGAAAAAATTAAATTCTTATTAAATTCTTACTAAGTTTTTAGAATTATAAATTTTTAAAATTAAATTAAAATATTTTTAATTAGACTCTGAAACTCTAAAATTCATCCAAAGCATTTTAAAATTAATTAAATTTGTAAATTTCTTTAAATTCTGATTTTCTTGGTGTTTAAAAAAAAAAATTAAAATTTTTAGAGTTGGGTACGAAATTCTGTTTTATTTAATTCTGTTAGATGGAACAGAGGATATAACCCGGATCTATGTTTTGTTTCAACAGACGATTCGTGCAATGTCTTATCTGCTGTAAGAACTGTAAGTAATAAATTTCCAAGAAGTCAACATCGATGTGTTTTTCTAGAAGTCGGAATAAAAATTCCAATAATAAAATCATTGCCGAAACCGAGATGGAACTTTAAAAAAGGTAATTGGACAGAATTTGCCGAAGCGATAGGTTGTTGAAAATTATAATAGATTTGTGGGACTCTTAATATCTACGGCTAACGATTTATTCCAAGAGGGTTTCGAAGAACATACATTCCAAATTGGTCCGATGAATGTGAAAGATTATGGTTGTTGTATCAAGAGAACGAATCTAAAGAAATTGCAGATGAATTAATTAATGAATTAAATCAGGAACGTACTGCGAAATGGATAAATTTAGTTGAAACAATGGATTTTTCACGTTCAAGCAGAAAAGCATGGGATTTACTAAAGAAAAGTGGTGATTCTAGTAATAAGAATGGTGTTAACATTACAACAGTACATCCGAAGGATGTTGCGTCAAGATTAGTCAAAAATTCAAAATGTCGTATACCCAAAAATAAAATTCGAAACGTTAAAAATAAATGGAGAAGATCAAAGAAATTAATTACGGATTCTCCATTGGCTTCATCAGTATCTTTTGATGAAATTAATAGTGTACTAACATATGTAAAACCAAGAAAAGCTAGTGGAGTGGATGAGGTGTTTCCCGAATTTTTTATTAATTTATCAAAAAACGCCCGTAATTGGTTGGCGAAATTTTATTCTGATTGTTATAATCGTGGCAAAATTCCTCCGATTTGAAATTTATCAAAAGTTCGTGCCATTTTAAAACCTGGAAAGGACAAACATCTACCTGAAAATTATAGACCGATATATCTTTGTTGTGCATTGGTTATAAAATTTTCGAAAAAATTATTTATACCAGAATTTTTCCAACACTTGACGAAAATATTCCAAATTATCAAGCCGGTTTTCGTCCAGGAAGAAATTGTTGTGATCAAGTTTTGTTTTTGGTAACACATATTGAAGCAGGATTCCAAGACAAATTACAAACAGCTGTTGCTTTCGTGGATCTAAGTGCAGCATATGATACGATTTGGAAGAAAGGATTGATGTTGAAATTAAGTAAGATTTTAAAATGTTCAAAAACTTTAAACATGATCTCTGCTTTGTTATCGAATCGAAAATTGGTTGTACATTTGGGAAATCAGAAAAGTTGAATTCGATGTGTGAATAATGGATTGCCTCATGGTTCAGTTCTTGCTACTGTTTTGTTCAATGTATGTACATCTGAGTTGCCAGAAACAAAATCTAGAAAGTTTCTATACGCTGATGATTTGGCAATAGGTTACCAATTTCCATACAATGACAGAGCGGTGGTTGATGCAGAGCGTACTTTGACATTGGATTTGGATTTACTAAATGATTATTACAAGAATTGGCGACTGAAGGCGAATCCCAGCAAAACCGAAGTTGCATTTTTCATTTATCAAATCAACATTCGAATACTCGTTTAAATGTTTACATGGATGGAATTTTAATCAAATTTAATCAGAATCCGATGTATTTGGGAGTTACTTTGGATCGAGCTTTAACTCGTGAACCTTATCCAAAAACTATCTGGAACTCGATGGGGTGCGAATGCTAAAACGTTACGTATATCAGCAATTTCACTGGTGTATTCAACGGCTGAATATTGTTCACCTATCTGGGAACATAGTGCCCATACAAATCATGTAGATACAAAACTCAATAGTTGCATGCGAATTATTTCGGGTACAATTAAAACGACACCATTACCATGGCTGCCGATATTGTCCAATATTGAACCACCTCACCTTAGAAGACAGTTAACATTATACGAAGAACATTTAAAAATTACAAGAAATTTAAACCTTCCTATTCATTTCGACATCGATGGAAGAATAGAAAACCGTTTGAATTCTAGAAAACCTTTTTGGACAAAAATTGCTGAGTTGATAGACTTAACCAACTATGACATCAATAACAATTCGAAGGCACTTTTCAATGAATCAGAGTTTGTCAACAAGCATCTAATTGAAGATCCAACATTAGTTGTCCCTGAATTTACAAATTTAAGATATCGTTGGACCTTAGTCAATAGATTTAGAACAAATCACGGGGTGACAAATTCTGAATTAAATCGTTACAATCATGAAATTTCAGCTGCCTGTGATTGTGGACATCCTATACAAAATATTGTTCACATTTATCAAGAATGTATATTTAGAAAATTTAAAGACGGATTGGAGGAAATTCATCAGATGACTCACGATGCGATATTGTGGATGGATAACTTAGACATTTTTATATAACATAATTATACAATTATCAAAATATTTGTAAAGATATAAGCTTAATAATAATAATTTAATTCTGTTTCACATAATTCTGCAAGAAATTAATTCTGCAATTAATTTTTTTGCCACAAAAAAATTTTATTATGTAAGTGTTTGTGCGTGTGTTTGTGTGTATATATGTATGTGTTTAAGTGTGGGTGTATGTATGTGATTGTGTGAAGGTTTGTGTGTGTGTCTTTTTACCTGTAGGTGCGTGAAAATCTTCGAAATACTCTGTCTGTCCGTGCAATAATGCCAGATTTTTACCGGTTTCTTATTATTTTGGACGGTCGGTTGTAATTTAACTAAAGTTTCTGCTGCGAAGCTGCAATAAAAGCAGACCAGTAAGATAATGTTCTCCGGAGTTTTTGTCTAGCTTCCTCGAAGCAAGGGCAGAAGAAAAAAACATCTTCTGATTTTCTCCCTTATAGTACGGGCCCTCGGACATATCGCCGTGTCCGAATAAATACAGGTGTGATCGGAAATACCCATGTCCGGTCAGCAGCTGGGTCAGATAGAAGTCAACTTCACATTGTTGGCGATTCGACCAAGTATCTATCATTGGTATGAGGTGGAATGTCCATCATCCCTTATCTCGTTCGTTCCAATGTTGTTGCCATTCAGATTACGATTCACTCTAGTCGTTATTTAGGATCAGTTAAGGAGTAGATTATGTCGCTTCTTTGCCAACGGATCAATTGGTCACATTCCCGCTACTACATAAGCCGCCGGTTTGCTGTATCCACTATTCTATTAAACCTGATATTAGAATTACCCACCTGGATGGCAATGGTTTTCCGCCTTTTCCTGACCGAGATTAATATCACCTCTGTCTAATGTTCGGCTACCATCAGTCTTATCTTAGATAACCACTGCTGGATAAATTCTATGGCCTTGTTACAGATATTTTCTGCTTCGGCCTTAAATTTGGCCACTCAGGTATGCGAAGTCTAAGCCCACCATTACATAAAATATTCCATAGCAATGGATTCAGCACCGAACAGTAAATATCTGAGTAGATAATTGATGAAGAAGTTAGTGACAAAGATTATGTTTAAAAATACAGAATTGTAAAACAGAATTTTATAAAACGGAATTTTTCATAGCAGAATTTTTCGAAAACAGAATTACGTATCGATCCCAAATTTTTAGAATTAAAAAAATTGTAATTTCCTTGAAATTTATTAATTTCTCAAGCTATTGCCATTTTACAGGAAGCTTTTAAAATTTAGAGGAAAGCAAGAATTAAATAATTTAAATGCCAGCGTATAATAAATTGGCAATATTTCAAAACTTTTAAAAGTTATAATTTTTAGAACCCCAGTTTTCTGCTAATAATTGGTGTCCTGCATTCTCAAATATCTCAAGATTACCGAGTCAAACAACTCACTCTTGTTTCATCAAGAACTTATATAAGAAAAAACAAAATTGGGTTTTCAAATCATTTCCGAATTCTCAAATCCTAATCTCTTATTCCGAGTTTCAAAAATTCCACAAATCGCTACTTAAAATGTCGAATCTTTAAAATTACGTTCATTGTTAAGGAACTACAATATTTCGAATCTTAAACCTCTGAATTTCAAATTTTCTCATTTATTCTGAGCCAAGGAATTTCTATAATTCCCAAGTCATGAAAATTTTCAAAAGCTACAAATATTCCTTCTAGAATTAAAATTTCAACTCCCAAGTTAATACTCTAAATTTCAAAATTATTACTCCCAAAGTCAGAAACTATAAAACTTTTAATCTTTCTGTTCCGAGTGCCTCAAAGTTTCTTTATCTTTGGTCTTACAAAACTCAAATTCTCGTAATTAACATTCCAAAATTTTACCAAAATTGCTAAAGTGAAATTTTGAAATTGCAGTAATAGTTTGGAAAATCTTATAGTCTATTACTTGACTCATCCCTTAATGTTGATATTTTCAAAATTTCAATTAATTTTGTCATAATTTCACATTTTAGAGTCTCAAGGTGTACAATTCTAAGTCTCAAAATCCGAATCCTTTGTAACGCCACAATTTCCATTGTCAATTTCTTAAAATTTCAATTTTGTATTGATTTTCCCATTATCCTGAACTTTAAAAATTCAAATTTTAAAATTCCGACCATCTTCAAAATTTGATATTGCAAAATTAAAAACCTCAAAACTAATGTCTCGGCTTCTAGGTTTAAAATTTAGATCTCAAAATTAAGCGAAAATGCCTAAACTTAAGTTACTTAATTTCGAAATTCAAAAGTTTTAGTAAAAGCAATGACACACATGTCCTTGAAAGGTCGAACCTTAAATTCTCAATTTTGGTAACTTGAACGAGCTACACCTCAAAACTCGGAATTTCAAAATTTTTATTTTTAGGATTCGTTTCACCACGAATAAACCGGTTTATTCTAATAATTGGTTTCCTGACAATTCTGAACACCGCATCTCTAGATTACCAAGTTAAAAAACTCACTCTTGATTTCATTAAGAACTTGAATATCAAAAAACAAAATTGGTTTTTAAAAATTCAAAACTCAAAATTCCTTCAAAATTTTGACAAAGAAACGAAAGATTTTTGGATTCTCAAATCCTGACGTTTTTAAACTAAAAGCTTCAAAACTTTTATTTTTGTATTTTTTACCGGTACTGCAACTAATTCTATACTACACTCATAGACTAATTAAAATGTCAAATGTTTAAAATGACGACCAGTGTTCAGCACTTACAATATTTCGAATCTTAAATTTCCGTATTTCGAAATTATTAACTTAAAAATTTGAAATTTCAAATTTTCTCGTTCATTCTGAGCCAAGGAATTTAAACGTTTAATTCAAAAGTCATAAACTTTCAAAACTTCCTAATCCGAGTATTTCAAAGTTTTCATATTTTTGGTATTGCAAAACTCTTATTCTCAAAATTATAACATTCCAAAATTTTACCAAAATTCCTAAACTGAAATTTAGTTCGCAAAATCTCTCAATTTGATCACAAATTTCAGAGCAAAGCAGCAGAGTCGGATTTTATACGCCGATTCATAACTGTTGATGAAACTTGGATCCACTATTAAACTCTTGAGACGAAGGAACTGTCAATATAGTGGGCACAAAGGGTTTGAGATAGTTACGAAATCATTTTCATCGACTATCTGGGAAAAGTACAGGAATAATGGAAGTATACTATGCAACATTACCTAAGAAGCAGAAGGCAAAAATTACGGTCAACCACATTTAAAGAAGAAAAAAGTGGTATTTCACCACTTATCCACAATTCACCTGACGCTATGGCCAAATATCACTAGTTACAGTTCGATTTGATTATCCATCCAAATGCGATTCACCAAATGGCTGGCTCCAGCGTTTTTTTTTACTGCCTTCTATAAGCTCAAAGTTTGCCAACTACTATTTGGGTTAAAGAGAACAATCCATCGCTGGAAAGTGTTTCACCGCTGAATTTTACTTTGTAGTACGCAGTTTAACAAACAAAAAATGAATTTTTCGTATTACAACATAGATGTCTCTGTTTTATCTCTATACATTTTCCTCATGCACGATAAATGTGAAGCTAAATGACATTTCATCATTCGAGTTTCTTGTTCTTTTTTTCAATCGCCTACGGTATTCAATCTTTAATGTTTATATATAAATTTGCAAATTGCAGTTATCTGATCTAACATTAATTTTACGAAATTCGACAAATCAATTTTTTCACGTCCAATTTATCGTGTTTTTTTTTGGAGGCCAGTGACAATTTAATTTCACTTCAACTGTCTACTAGGTTGTAGTACATAGTCTAAAATACAGATGTGTCCATTTTATCTCTACAGAGATTCACTTTCGTTTTTATCTTCATACACGATAAATGTGAAGCTATTTAAAAGCATTTTAAATTTTTACTTCTAAATTTGTAACGTGAACGTCACAAAAGTTTTATGAAATTGATAAACAAATTTTGTCACGTCGCTTTTATCTTGTTTTGTTGCTTTGGACCAGTGAAAATTTCATTTTATTGGGTGTGTGAATATGACTCCGCCCTTTCTCAATTGGTGTCGTTATTTTTACTGCTTACGTAAACTATAAATGCGCAATACTTGTATTCTATTGTACTTGATGTCAGCTATCAGACGCAGTATACGACAATTGGTTGAAGTGTAAACAAATAGTATTTTTAACTCTTTCAAAATGTCGAATTTTATTCCAAATAAACATCATTTGCGGGAAGTTTAATACATTATTATATTGCAAAGAAAAGTGCAGCGGAAACTTATCGTTTGCTTGTAGAAATTTACGGTGAGCATGCTCCATCGAATACAACGTGCAAAGAATGGTTTCGACGATTTAAAAATGATGATTTTGCCATTGAAGATAAAGAGCATGGAAAACTACCCAAAAATTTGAAGATGCTGAATTGGAAACGTTATTGGCTGAAGATCAACTGTTGCAAAACGTTTACAAACAATCGGAATGGTTCAAAAAGCTAACAACTGGGTTCCGCATGAATTAAAAGAAAGAGACCTCGAACGTCGAAAAACCATTTGTGAAATACTGATTCAAAGACAACAAAGAAAAGGTTTTCTGCATCGGATAGTTACCGGATAGGAAAAATGGATTTATAATGAAAATCCCAAACGCAAAAAAACTTGGGTGAAGCGTGGTGAAGCTGGTCCATCGCAACCAAAGCGAGATATCCATTGCAATAAGGTTATGCTCTGTATCTGGTGGGATCAGAAAGATGTGGTATATTATGAACTGCTGGAATCAGGTGAAACTATCAATGGCGATGTGTACTGACGACAACTAATACGTTTGAAGCGAGCTATAGAGGAAAAACGACCAGAATGGGTGTATAGACACAACAAATTAATTTTTCAGCGTGACAATGCAAAACACCATGTTGCAAACGTTGTGAAAAATTATTTACAAGGACAGGACTGGGAAGTTCTACCCCACCCGCCGTATTCACCAGACATAGCTGCTTCAGATTACTAGTTGTTCCGGTCGATTCAGTCGTCTCTTTCTGAACAGCGGTTCAATTCTCGCGCAGAGATCGAAAATTGGCTTAATGATTGGATCGCCTCCAAAGACCAAGATTTTTTCAGAGAGGGATTCCGTAAACTGCCTGAAAAATGGGAGGAGAGTTGTAGCTGCAAATCGAGCATACTTTCAATAAATAGTTCTTTCATTTTCTAAACAAGCAAATGTGGTTTATTTTAACAAAAAAGGGCGGAGTCATATTCACACACCCAATACTTCAAATATCAGGCTTTAGGCTTAAAAGTTTTTAGATTAAATTTAATTTATTTATTTTAATTTTCTTAAAATTCGCACAATTTTGAAAATTTGAATTTGTATTTTAATAATGAACATCGCTGAATTCTACAAGAATTGGTATTATAAGCCGGATAAAGAATATTTCAATGGAAATTCTGCCCAAAGGACCAAACGATATCTTAATGTAACTACCGATGCCGAAATTTAGTGGTTTACCGAAAATGATTTTATAGTTAGATTTTATTCGGAAGTGACGTTAAATAGACAAATTTTTGAAAAAGGAGATTAGTGAACCTTACGAAGATTAATTAATTAAATCATTGATTTTTGTATGGCGAAATTAATTCATTTGCAATAAGAATTAAATCTGCGACATCTTATCTTTTTTAAAATAAATTAATTTCGCGCAGATTTACTAGATATTGAAAAAGCAAGATTTACTAGATATTGAATATTTTAATTGCATGCATTGTTTTTAGAATATTTTTTAAATTTTTATTTTTATTGTCATCAAAATTCCTATTCATAATTTTACTTATCGTTTTATTTCCAAACCTCTATAGAAATGTCGAATAAGAAAGAAAAAAGGAAAACCATAACATTAGAGAGAAAAATTCAAATTTTGGATAGGTTACGTAAATGAGATGGTCCAAGAACAATTGGAAATGATTTTGCATTAGGAGCCACAATTCATGCGATTAAAATTAATGAAAAGGAAATAAGAGATGCCGGTAGCGGCCGGTGCCTCAATTAGTTTCAATAAGACATTTCACGCTAGAAATCCATTGATGGAAAAAATGGAAAAAATGTTGATGTTATGGATAACACAAAAAAATCAAATCAACATGCCTTTAAATGGAATGGTAATTCGTATGAAAGCCGTGCGAATTTTTAATCATATCAAATCCGAACCGACTTCGTCCAGTCAGCAAACAGAATTTACTGGAAGCAAAGGTTGGCTTGAAAGATTGTATCCACCAAAACTTCAGAAAATTATTGACGAGGGTGGATATGTTGCCGATCAAATATTCAATGCCGACGAGACCGGCTTATTTTGGAAAAAAAATACCGGATCGGACATACATTTCCAAGCACGAAAAAAAGCACAAGGATTTAAAGTGGCGAAAGATCGCATTTCACTATTATTATGCAGTAATGCATCGGGGGATTTAGTAACAAAACCAATGCTCATTCATCGAGCATTAAACCCTCGAGCTTTCAAGAATGTCGATAAAAATAAATTACCGGTGTATTGAGAGGAAATCGAAAAGCGTGGATGACGTCAAACTTGTTTAGAGGATGATTTTTCAAAATGTTTGTTCCAGAAGTTGCGCAATACCTAAATAAAAAATATTTAGGTTTCAAAGTTTTGCTTCTCATTGATAATGCACGCTGCCATCCACCGGATCTAAATCATCCTAACGTCAAAGTAATATTCTTACCAGCTAATATGACATCGTTGCTACAACCATTAGACCACCAGGGGATTATAGCCACCTTTAGAGCAATAATTTTATGGGTCAGATTTGAATTCATCATAGATAAATTAGATAACCGACCAGATGTAACAGTTACCAAAATATGTAAAGAATACTCTATGAGGAATTGTGTACAATTTATTGTGGCGAAAAAATTGTCGCCAGCGGGAGTCGAAGGGTTACATGTTGTACCAGAGGTCGAAGCTGAATTAACAGTGGTGGCTTTGGCGCGCATTCGGTTGGAGATGAAGGACTTAATGATATTACATTGAATAAGGTGCACGAATACATGAGATTAGAAAAAGACGATTTTATATGACGAAAACTAGAATTTAATGAAAGAGAATGAATCTGAAGAGACACCAGAATTGACATGTCCCATAAATTAAAATTTTTCTTCGAGGAGAATGATCCTGATATTGAGAGAGGGCTAAAATTTCATCACGAAGTAGACATAATCATGGCACCATATTACGAAATTAAAAAGCAGTTTGATATGTCAAAAAAGCAGATATTAATTACAGATTTCATATGTTGCAGCACTACATCTGCTCCCACTGAAAGTTATTCGAGCGACGAAAGTGTTATTATGCCTGCAAAACGGCAAAAGCTTATGACCAGTTTTTTCCAAAGAAGCTACTCTACGGATAGTTATTTTTAAGAAAACAACATTTTTTTAATGAATTGATAGTTATAAATGAATCGTTTCTATTGATTCTAAGTCTCAAATTATGCGAATTTTGAATTGTGCGCGGTTTTTGTGGAACCAATTTGCCGCATATTTCAAGGGTTACCTGTATTTCGTTGCGAAATTAATGCCGGCGGAATTAATTCCCGCCGACTTTATATTTCGAGATTTTTTGAAGTTTGGGAAATTTTCCTAGGCGTTGTATACCGTTAAGATGATTTTCGAGATTTTCTGCGATTCGCTGCTTTGGTTAATAGTATAGAAGATTTTCGTCGCTTTTGAAATTATTTTTGAGATTTTTCGATTTTTCATCTGGTGTATTACTTGTTCCATTTGTTTTATAAATTTTGTTATCGGAGATTTTTTGACATTACTGAAAATTGTTCATGGTTTTCGAGATTATTCGAGAATATTTGGGATTTTTTTTTTTATAATGTTAGTCATAATGCAAAAATTTTTAATACTGTCTGATGCAGCATTATACCACATAACACGAGAACAATCGTCAAATTGAGTATAAAACAAAAAAATTATGTTTGCATAAAAAATTTAAATTCCACCTCGTAGATTTTATAGTTTTGCCTCTAAAATGTTGCAATAAACCAATTTAATATAAATTTAATTGTAGACAACAACGTAAAATTGCTTTTGTTAAAGTAATGAAAATGAAAAATAAAGAAAACGAAATTGTTTTCTTCGTCGTATGAAAGGAAAGCTTTTTTGCTTCATTCTCGTCTTCGTCTCTCGTCTCGTATCCCAATTTAAATACAAAAATATATTTCCGCTTGGAAGTTTATTTCCTTGGTTTAAATGAGTATTTTGGAAGGGGATAGTTTTTTTCTTAGACATACAGTTTTCTCTATTATAAATTCACAACCACTCTTAGTGTATGCTCATTGTAAACATACTGTGTTGTGTATCGATTTTTTTTTGTTATGTTTGTGGTGGTGGGTGGTAAAAATAAAAACAATTCAACCAAGAATATTTTTGAAATTTTCGTTTTGTTAACCAAAAATGATATGAAATTGTAGTAAATATTTTTATTAGTCTAATTAGTCTATGAAAAAGCTAACATACGTTAGATTGTACCACTTGTACTTTACTGTAAGTTTTTATGATTCGATAGAATAATTCAAATGCAAGTGCATACAATTTTTTCTGCTTTCAATTTCGATTATAACTAAAAAGCAATTTCACGGTTGGAATTTTATTAAATGGATATTTTATAGTTTTGTTATGGATATGATAAATAACTATGACTAAGCTCGAGTCATACATAATGTAGTTGACCATTATCTTAACATTTAGCAAATGTATTATGTCGGTTGCAATCACAACTATGTTGATATATAAACAAAACATGTAATCATAATGATTGTCGCTGTAGATTGTACTACAACGTATCAAAAATTTTCCTTTTACGGATAACATTAATTTACATATCAAAACGTAATTCCCTCCAGCCGCGCTTGGTATATGTATGTACTCTGTATGTAAAATATGTAACGTTATACAAAAATATGCAAACAGGCAAAAAAAAAAAAAAGATTATTAATTATAAATAAATTAAAATAATTTTTATGATATTTTTTTAATTCACTTGTTTGTTTGTGGTCAAACGAGAAATAAAGTTGGCCATAAAGGCCATTAAAAACAGATACAAGTATAATTCGTTGGACATATTAATTGACTATATTTTTACTGTCACCGTAGTATTGTTGTTGTTGTCAATATTAATTCGCGCGACTATATTAATATTAATTTACATAAAAAGTTAATTGTTTTTTGGCGTTAAGAGAGATTTCATTTTATACAGTTAATAGCATCACACAACAGGCAACTGCACTAAACTCAATCTTGCATCACTCAATTAATATTTAATCAATTTTTTTTTTCTTCTCTTTTCATTCGAATAAACTAGAGGCGAGGACTCACGGTGTAGGTTACTATCAGTTTTCGACCGATGACTTGGAACGTGAAAGACAACGAGAAGAACTAGATAAAATGCGTGACGATACACTAGATGAGCAAAAGAAACGTGAAGAAGCCCGAAAAAAACGAGAACAAATTATTGCCGAACGTGTTAGAGCTGCTAAAAATCGGCAACGTGCACGGCAAGGTCTTCCACCTTTAGAAGATGTGTCGCTAGAAAATAAAGAGGAACCATTGTATGATACAACCGAAGAACAAGAGCGGAAAGAGATGGAGGAACAAATTAAACGAACACAAGAAAAGGAGGAAAAACAAAGGGAAAGGACACGAAAACAATATGTCCGGCCGTGGGATAAAGGCAAAGATGATTTAAAAAATACCACAAATAATGATGATGGTACGGATGAAGATGACGATGAATGGAAATATAAACCAGAAAAGGTTCCACTCAGCCAACAACAATGGAATGAGAAAAAGCGTGAAGAAAGGCCAAAAGAATTTGCACCTTTGTATCATTCGGTACAGACACAATTCTCGGCACCAGAGCAAAAACAAAATTCTAAATCGTTTTTTCAACGCAACAAAAATATTGCAACGCCAATCGAGGATGATGAATATTATGTTGAAGAAGATGAATCAAAATCTTTGTTTTTTACTACCAAAAAACAAACCAAATCACATACTACCATTCCAATAAACGATGATGAATCTAATGAAACTGATGAACGGTTACCACAAGGTATTGAAATTCCACCACCACCAACATTTGAGTACTATGGTCCCTCGTCAAGTAAAAAAGCTCGAACGGAAAAACCTTCACGTGAACAATTAGTATCATCGATTGAGGCAGGTTTAAAATTTTTACGGGAACAATCTGATAAGAATGCAAGTTCGGGCGGTAAAAGGGTGTGGACAAGCAAAGCTGATTATTAAAATCATGTTTCTTTAATTTTTTTTTTTATTGTCAAAATATGAAATATATTTTTGTTTTAGAAAACACGTAACGTCAAAATATGTTTATTTGATTTTCGGAGAAACTTAAATATGATTGGTTTTCATTTATTTCAGGTACAGTACAAGTAAATGCTTTATAGATTTTGTCTGGATCTAGATGCATGTTGAGTTTTTATTTTATGTTGCGTTTATACATTATAATGTTATGTGTTACAATTTTACAATAAATGTTCACAGTTTTGAAATTGCTAAACGTTGCAAACAGAATTATTTAATTGATTGTTTACATTTTATAACGACCACATATAATGACTGCATTATGTAATAGCATACACAATAGTAATACACAGGGAGATTGTCAAAAAAATGGTAACTTAACGGAGTTAAAAATATGTTATCGCATGACAGCAAAACTGCAATACCAACATTTTCGCTGTCAAAAAATTTCCAAGGATGGTAAAAAAAATCAAAGGTTGATGTGAAAACGTTTTAACTAATGCTCGTGATGATTCCTGCCTTTTCATAAACTTAGTTTTAACTTCTTGCACTATACGGGGATGTCAATGACCCAAAAACGAAGAAAAACGTGTCTTTACAGTTACTTCTTAAGTGGTCAATGGAATTGCATTTTATCGAATATACTTCGGTTTAAGGCTACGAAGTATTGACCATTATAGATGTTTTATATGTTACAGAAAAGGGAAATTCACTATAGCCAGTTGCCGAGCAAAATTGCAGAATATTTAAAACTTCTAAATGCCAAGGCCCGAAGAACCTCTGCGACTTTGCTTGCGGATAGCGTTCCTGACGTCTAAATTCTGAAAAGGAACAAAGAATGACATTAAATTACAGTAGCCGAAAGACTTCAGGAAGAGACAGCCAGTATAAAATTGTAATGGGCAACAGAACGTTGGTAAGTAGCCCTATCCTTCACAATTTCCTGTGTTCTAGCGTAACTTTTAATAATTTGAATAGCTGTATATTTAATACAGGGTGGTTATTATTGCAGTGTATAAAGACTAATTTATAATTTATTATAGAGAACTTAATTTTAACTTAACTAATTTAATAGTTTAAAAGTAGTAAGGTAGATTTATTTTCAGGGTGTTTGATGAATCGGAACTAGCCTCAAGGAACATTGAAAAGCAGTATATAAATTTGTAGTTAGAAATTGTGTTGTCTTGTGCTAATACTTTGCCATATATGTATATTACTATTGAGATTGCGGTGTAAACCGAACGTTCAACAACGTTTGGCTAATTCACATGAACGTAGTCAATTTAAAGTTTTTTGTCGTGTATGAACGCAGTCACTATGACTGTGACATTATATGTCTTACTTTTATTTTTTTTCGTGTTTTTTATACTTCCGACAATAAAGCACGTTCTAATTTAATAAGCATTTTTATTATTTGTTCTACAATCTTTTATAATCCCAAAAGGTTATGGGCCCAGATTTGTAGAAATACAGTTTTGTGAAATAATTAATCAAGTTACATATGAGATATATAAAAGTTTTAAATAAATGTTACATACGGCGTAGAGGCGCTAACAGATAAGTGGTGTGTGGCATTCTTTTTGAGTAGCTTACCAAGAAGCTATGATACATTAATTACCAGCTTGGAAACACGACCGGAAGGTGAACTGACATTTTCAATGGTTCAATAAAATGTTATTTCTGAATTCGAAAGGCACGTGCATATGAATAGTAATTCTAGTGAAGCAGTTTTAAGAACTGTTGCAAACAAAAGTCTTTGTTTCTTTTGTAAGAAAGCAGTAAATATCAAGAGTGGCTTTCAAAATGCGGTGGCAATAAACAAAGAGAAAGAATAAGTAATGTCAACAACAAGGTTAATTCAGTCGAAAAAAAAACAGTAAATCAAAGTGCACAAGAAAGACAAGGGTCTGAGGCGAATAGTTTCTTGTTTGTGGTTGGAAAACAACAAAATTGGTGGATTTTGGACTCCGGAGCAACTCGGCATGTTGTTAATGACAGGCGACTTTTTTCATGAATTAAATGAATCTTGCCAAAGTTCTGTTGAATTGGCAAACGGAACAACAACATCAGTACAAGGCATTGTCAGGGAAATCTAAAATTTGTAGATGACAAAGGAAAGATTCATACAGCAAAAGCATGCGATGTATTGTTCGCTCCAGATTTGTGTCCAGAAATCATGTATAAAGATGAACAAATTGGTGTAGCGGATAAAATCGGCAATATATACAGATTACGTCATGTGACAAAACTCAATATGGTTCAACACAATGAGAATTGTATTCATCAGTGGCATCGAAAACTTGGGCATAGGGATTCTAAAGCTATTCGGGAAATGGCAGCTGAAGGTTTAGTGGATGGTTTAAAAATAGTTGATTGCGGCATCACAGCGACATGTGATACATGCATGATTGAAAAACTTACTCGGTTACCTTTTTCGAAACAATCAGCAAATCATTGGTACCATTGGTTTTGATTCATACGGATGTATGCGGAAAAATGGAAACAGTGACACCGAGTGGCAAGCTGAAGCAATATATAGTCACATTCATTGCTCTCGGTTTACTGTAATTCGGTTGTTGCGAAGCAAATCTGAAGTAGAAACAGTACTCAAACAATATGTTGAAATTGTCAAGAACAAATTCGGGCGAAAATCAAAGAAAATTCGATCTGATCGAGGCGTAGAGTACATTAGTAAGTGTTACAGATTTTCTAAAAACAGAAGGCATTGAAATGCAGTTGACGGCGGCTTAACGTCCAGATCAAAATGGAGTGGCCGAAAGAAAAAACAGGTCTCTGATCGAAATGGCACCATGCATGCTAGTTGATGCAAATTTGCCATATATTTTTTGGGGTGAGGCAGTAGGAAAGGCTTTGCTCATCATATACCCAGAGAAAGAAAAAAAAAGTTGGGCGATAAAGGAATCGAAGTGATCTTCCTTGGATATGATAACAATTCAAAAGCATATCGTTGATACAATCCTATTACGAAAAAGGTTATCACAAGCCATGATCTGAGGTTCAGTATTGACTCGCAGCCAGAAACAGACACTAAGGTAGCAATTGATTCGAATGAAAAAATTAATGATTCAAACGCAAATTTGCTGTCGACATCAATTCAGGAGGGTGTGCCAAAATGAGGAGGAGAAAACGCGCAGACAACTCGCGTTTCACATCGTTCAACGAAGGGAATTTCACCAAGAC
This sequence comes from Tipula vernalis, assembly GCA_958295665.1. Taxonomy (NCBI): domain Eukaryota; kingdom Metazoa; phylum Arthropoda; class Insecta; order Diptera; family Tipulidae; genus Tipula; species Tipula vernalis. Next base: position 109,580,923 of record OY282559.1, read on the forward strand.
GCTTGATCGAGCAAATTCAGCAAAGGAGATAGTTGAACCAACTGGCTACAACGAAGCAATTTCTTGCAATGGAAAAAAACATTGGATCAAAGCGATGCAGGAGGAGATGGATTCACTAGAAAAGAACGACACGTGGTAATCGTGCGATTTACCAGAAGACATAAAAACAGTTGGCAGCAAATGGGTATACAAAGTGAAATCTAATACAGACAACAGCATTCATCGATACAAAGCGCGTCTGGTGGCGCAAGGTTTCTCGCAGAAATTTGGTGAAGATTACGATGAGGTTTTTGCACCAGTAGTTCGACAGACAAAATTTCATTTGCTATTATCTGTAGCAGCGAAATAAAATATGGTAGTACACCATTTAGACGCAAAAACAGCATTTTTTAACGGGAAGCTAACGGAAACCATTTACATGAAACAGCCTGCGGGCTTTGTAAAGGGCAATTCAACAAAAGTTGGTTTACTAAAGAAGGGCATTTACGGTTTGAAACAGGAAGCTAAAGAACCATGCCTGTATTCAAAAAACATAAATGGCAGCTGGTGTTATCTGCTCATATATGTTGATAATATGGTACTGACTTGCGAAAATGATCAACATTTAAAAGTTGTTGAAACGATTTTATTGTCAGAATTTGAAATTCAAAATCTTGGACCAATCAAACATTATTTGGGAATGACTATTTCGAAGGACAATCACGGAGACTATGCACTAAGTCAGTCAAACTATGGATTATGGACTGCACAACACAAAACCAGTCAAGACACCGATAGAATTAAATTATGGAAAAAACAGGTATATCAGACAAGCTGTTGAATAATATGAATTATCAGAAGTTGATTGGACCATTATTATATTTGTCCGTAAATATAAGACCTGACATATCAGCGAGCGTGAGTATTTTAGAACAAAAGGTTTCAACTCCAACACAAGAAGACTGGACATAGCTGTGCGGGTAGTTAAATATCTGAAGGGAACATTGACAATGAAGCTTAAACTAAGCAACTTCCCGAAGAGAGAAGAGACTCTGATTGGATATGCCGAAGCGAATGGCGGTACTATAAGCTGGACCGTTCGAAAACAAGACTGTCTGGCACTTTCACCCACTGAGGCCGTATATTTTATTATGTGAAGCAGCAAAAGAAACAAAATGGTTGAGAGAGTTGCTAAAGGACATGCATCAAAGTGTGGATGCGTCAACGTTTATCTATGAAGACAATACGAATTGTTTGGAATTATTAAAGAATGATAAATTTTCATTTAAAACAAAGCATATTGACATCAAATATAAATTCAGAAAGTAATTAATTAAGAACGGCATCATCAAGTGTATATATTGCTCAACAAACGAAATGATTGTTGATCTTCTTACAAAACAGCTCTCAGGAACATAGCATGAACAATTGAGAGACAGATGCAACATTGCTTGAACGAGGAGGAGTATTGAGATTGAGGTGTAAACAGAACGTTCAACAACTAATTCACATGAACGTAGTCAATTTGCAGTTTTTTGTCGTGTATAAACGAAGTCACTTTGACTGTGACTTTTATTTTTATTTTCTTGTTTTTTGTAAAGGGTTTTCCAATAAAAGGTTTCATTGTTGAAACCTCTTATTGGAAAACCCTATACTTCCGACAATAAAGCACGTTCAACCGGGTCGAATCTTTATTACTAACATACCTTTTCTGTCGTTCGGAATTTTAAATAGTATTGTCTAATACTAACTATCGGCTATACCTAGGTACTGCTGAAGACGATGAAAAAGTTTTGGGTCATCAAATCAGAAGTGAGAACCTCATAGGAAATCTACTTCATCGGAATTAATTCACATAACTGGAAAATTCACAATGCCGGCTCTTAGTGGCCTAGTCACTAAGATTGAAATAGCGTTTGCTGGAAAAGAAATCGTCTTTGTGCTTTTGTTGACATTGAGGAGGCATTTGATAATATTTTCTATGATTCAATAGAGATTGTATGATTCAATGTTGTTGTATCCTTTATTTTGATGATAGTTTATGGATAGACTACCGCCTCTTCTGAGTAGCCCAGGGCTATGCGGATGGTTTGGCGATCATAACCAGAGGGAAATTTGATGAAATCATCTCCGACCTCATGAAGAATGCACTCAACACAGGATGGAATTTGTATGTCCAGGAAAGATTTAGCGTCAATCCAAACAAAACCGTTACTGTGCTTTTTAAAAGGAGGACAAAGGTTGCGCTAAGACCTCCCTTATTAAATGGTACTACGGTTCGGTACTCCAAAGAAGTAAAGTATCTATAGGAGTTATCGTGGACCAAAAACTAACTTGTAAACAACAATTACTTAAAGTTCAGAGTAGTGCCACCAAAACCTTCTTGGCCTGTTAAAGACTTTATGAACTAACTTCGGGTTTATAACGAAAAATGAACTACTGGCCTAAAATTCAGGGGAATGGAGCGCAAACTTTACTGAAGGAGGTTCAGCGAATAGCCAGCCTCTGTATGAGAATACGCCCATAACAAACTGGTCATCTTTGAATGGTGACGATATTCCCGAGTCATCTAGCATAACTACATGTCTTATAAGTGATAATATGTTTAGTTTGGGTAGTAAATAATTTAACCCTTTCAATAGATAGAAACCACAGTTGAAGACATTAGTTTTGTGCGGCAAATTGTAAAAATACATAAATCTGGTACGATCTTATTTGCTGATGTACAATCGCTGAATTCAAGTAAATATAAAAAGGGAAACCACCTAAATTTGCTGAATGTTGTATATTTCAAAGAAAAATTTATCATTTGTTTCAATGGTTTCGATGAATGAGGTTCTTTAATTCAAAATAAACATTTGTCTTGTTGAGTTTTAGTATAAAAAAAATGTTTTTTTTTGGCAAAAATACTGTCCTCATTTAATGCCAAAGTTACTTAAGGGACAAATTTTCATTTGGGGGCTTAAATATGACGGTCTCCAATTACGTACGAATTCCCATAACGGGTGTAAAAATCTTTATGGAATTTGTATTGTAAAATAAGTTATAGAACATAAATATTTATTTTGAAATTAAATTTACTAATTAATTTAAAATTGAGTTTTTTGACTAATTATAACATTTTTCTTTGGTTTGTGGTAAAGGTTTCTAAAGTTTTTAAAATGCAATGAACGGTGTCTTGTACCACTCACATCAAATGTTAACATGAGAATCACAAATGAGCAATGCACCGAAGAAACCATTTTGTATGTGGATGACATTGATAATCTATATGATTCAAATGGTGGAACTGCAAGATTTTAGCAACCGGAAATCCGTTAGGTTCGCATTTAATGATAGAAAATGTCGATGTTGGTTTTATCGGATTTGATAAAGGGCAGACATATACAACGAAATCTAGCTTACGAGTAGATGCTGAAGATGTAAGTTTGAGGAAGAAGTAACCGATTTTTCTCCAGCCAAATATTTTTTTTTTTGCTATATCCCCAAAAGATGTTTTTGAGATGGCCGAGTACACAAATTTATATGCAAATGAGTCCAACGTTCAAAATAATAGAGAAACTAGTCCAGACGAGCTAGTTAAGCTTTTTGGAATTTTGATATTAATGGGGAATTTTCAATAGTGTCGGTTACCAACATACTGGGACGTAATTTTTGGATTTGATCTTGCCAAAAACCCAATATTTCTCAAAAGATTTTACCAATTGAGAGTTAATTGGCATTTTGTTGATAAAAAACTTGCAATTGAAACTCTGGCAATAGAAGAACAACTAATTCCGTTTAAAGGGCTCCTAGATGTGAAACAATATATCAAAGGAAAGCCTTATCCATGGCGTATAAAAGTGGACTTCCCTCTGATTTTTTTATCTATCAAATGGCCATTTTTGACAACTATTTTAGTAGTTATCAATTGTTTGAACTGCTAAAACAACTAAATATCAACGCCACCGGAACTATAAGAATCAACCGTTTTGCAAGCCCAGCTCATTTTAATGACAAAAGATTTAAAATCAAACGGTCGAGGGTTTTACGATGAAGTATGTAGTTTGGATGGCAAGTTATGCGTAATAAAATAGCAAGATAATAAACCCATTTTCTTGCTGTACGGAACTGTACGGACGTTGGAGCTGAAACTACTGCCGACAGATTGGATAAAAAACACAGAGGTGAAACAACCAACAATAGCCGCAGAGTACAATAATCGAATGGATGGAGTTGATCATCTTGATCAGATGATTGTATATTACCGTATTTTTATCAAAAGCAGGAAATGGACACTAAGAGTGGCTACTCATTTCTTAGATTGTGCCTCTTATTGGATAGAATAAAAACAAATTTTGAGGCAAGCAAATCAAACAAGAAAACTAAATGGTCGATCTCTATAATTTCAGATTGCATCTTGCTAAGATTTTACTATCATCAGATCAAATACCAAAGAAGAGAGGTCGCCCAAAGTCGACTACAGCGTCTCCTACTCCAAGTACCACAAAAAAAGCGAAGTATGAAATTCAACCGACAGACGAAATTCGACTAGATAAAACGGATCACTTTCCACTTCATGAAAGGGAATTAAATTCGTCCAGGAAAATCGAGGGTGTATTGTACAAAATGCAAGTTACATCTTTGCCTGAATGCAAAAAATGATTGTGTTTTCTAATATCACAATTAATGAAATGGTTTAGTTGGTATTTAAAGTATTTCATTTAATAATTTTCATAACTCATGACGGTATTTGTCTTCAAAAATCGGCAAATTTCAAAACTCAATTTCAAGGTCAGAACTTTCTGTAAATATTAAGCATAAAATTCATTAAAAATATTTTTTTTCGCCTGTGGCTGTGGTATAAATTTTGCTTTCTTTAACCATCACGGCAGTTTATTGGATCTGATTTTTTTTTTTTGTTCAATACAGAAGAATGTCGAAATTATAGCATGCGATTATCTCGTAAACTGTAGCAGTATTTACCATACGATACATACGCCTTTCAATGTGAAGACAAAATTTAATAATTTTCCATAATGTAATTTAAATTCTTCCTATTTTTATTTTAGAAACGGATCTTAGTTTGAGTGCTTTTCCTGGTGAGTTCGATTGCGACAATCTTTACATACAAAACGACATCGAATATTTCGCAGACAAATTTTACGAAGTGTTAAGAGATGCAATTGATCGATTCGTACCTAAAAAATACCAGTAGAACCAACAAGGAGCCTTGGTATAATCAAAGTCTGATTAATTTGGAAAACCGCAAATCAAATTCTTGTGAATCTAACTATCGTTCATACAGTGTCTTGCGTTTGGAATTTCATATATTGAATAAGATCCTTTATAATAGTTATATACTGCAAATTGGGAGTGACATTGCAAGCGATTCTGATGCTTCCCCGATTCCATGAAAAATCTGAAAGATATAGTTTGGTTAGAATTTTGATGGTGTAGTTGCCACCGACAAGCAGGCAACTTGACACCTGTTTGCCGACTACTTTGAAGTTGTGTAAAATGTTTTCTGTAAAACACAAATTTTAAATTATCATGCAATGAAGATTTATATGCACTACAAAACTTAAACCTTAGTAAATGGGCAGGACCTGATGGTGTTCCTCCTTGCTTTTGTGTTCGCGGTTATGAAAGTTTTCGCATATTACTCCCATTTTTAAATCTGCACCAATATTATACTTTTTGTACACAGTCGATTTACCTGTAACTAATAAAGTAATAATATTAACATTTTGCCGGTAATATAGCCATTCTGGTGTTACACGATATACTGTCCCAAAGGAATTAAAGAATCATTTGGATAAGAGGACTGGCTGAAGAAATGACAAATAAAAGTTAACGAAAATAAAATAACTCACGTCACATTTACGCTGAACAAACGCACCTGCCTACCGGTTGTATTAAACGTTATTAATATCCATTAACATCATAATCCATCTCACATTGCACCGACAGAGAAACAGACAGAAGTGTTACCTTTTCACCCTGACCGAAATAACGCACTCATCAAAACCTGTGATGAATAATATTAGATAATATTATTGAATATAGCAGCTTTGCCATACCAATACTTCCATTGAGTTCTGAAGTTGTTCAATTTGAATCCCCAAACTGGACCACTTGCTTTCCAAATTAAACTTGTTACTTTCTCATAAAATATTACTGGGTGAAAATATCATTTAGAACATTTTATTTCATTTTCTTGTTATTGCAACGAATCATGATTAACTTGCTGATTAAACCGAAATTGCCAACAAATTTATTTCACATAAAAATTAAATAAAAAATAAAATCGTCTTAAAATATCTCCTCTTCTGTTTTCACGATTTTTAATTGGGTCTTTTAAGATAACGTTTCTTATTTTACAAGTAACCACATACAAACCAACAACAAAAAATATTTCAAGAAGTTCGTTAGAATTTTATTACATTCAACTTACAGGTTCTTGAGATTTTTCATGTTGTTAAAATTTTTCAAATTATCAAAACAATAAAATTGTTTATTCTGCTTTCTTAAGTCATTAAAACAATAAATTGAAGAAGATTTTTGATTGCGGCCTTCTTCCAAAACTATTGGTTTACTACCAAAAAAAAAACGAACAAAATGCATTCCATTCCGTGGACCTAAAAACAAAAACGATTAATTATTTTCTTTAATTAAATTGTAAAACAACTTCACGAGGTACAATTGTGAGGAATTTGCGGAATATGTTGAACACCCTTCTAAACATTTTTTTGTTTATAATTTCTTAACTCAAATGGTATTTGGATCTGTGCGATCAAATATATTATTATGGGTGTACCAGGGTAAACGTCACATGTGTATAAACAAATTGTTAGATACAAATACTCAACATATAGAAAAAAATTAGCCAAGTCATCAAACACATCCAAAGTTGACTGGTTTTTCTAGAATATTTGTTGGTACAACTTCATAATATCATCGTGATTAATTGAAATGGGTTTTACATAGAACAAAAAAAAAAAAAATTTGTTCATGTCATTAAGTTCCGTGTTTGGCAAAGCATTGAAATAACTTTGGATTATGCCCAATGTGTAAATAATTATTGTGAAGGACGAATTAAAAATAGGCAGCCGCACGAAATATGTTACGGCACATTCCATTTGTACTTTAATCATTCAAATGCATCCATCTCTTCCATCATACCATGACCAAGTAACACAGAATTTTTTTTTTATTCAATATCGATAAATTCAACACCAACGTATGATCTTGAATTTCGGCTGTACAATCCATCAAAATAATGTCAAAAACTATACGTATTGTGTAACACGACGTTTCTGTTCGTTTCGCTTTTTTTAATTGAATTAAAAAAAAAAACTTTTGAATAAATTATTTCACAAACAAACAAACAAAAAAAAGACAACAAGCAACTTGGCTTTACTGCGGTTTGTATATTAGCTTCAGTTTAATGTTATTAATAAAATACAATTCAACAAATTTCTTACGTTGTGTTCTTTGGATATAATAACGTGTACGTACAAGAAATACGTGAATTGTGGAGTAAGAATATTACGAAATATTGATGAATGAAAGACAACAGATCAAAAACAAAACCAAAAAAGATGTTGATTACGAAAATATTTGCTTTGGTGTAATTATGCATGTTTCGTTTTGCACTTTGGATTGTGATTGATGGATGATCTATGTCCTGGAAAGTTCACTTATTACGAAAAAATATTACCGATGCTCATGAAAGCCCATCTAACTGTTATGGAGAGTAAACATGCTATGCTGGCCCCTACTTTATTTTGGAACGCATCGTTCTGCTTTCATTGCGCTATGCACAGAACCATTATTTTGAGTTTGATCGTAGAGCAAACGAAATTATACGAACTATTAGTCCGGATAATTACGTGCAAACGTGAACTCATCTCAACTCAACTCATCTATCCCCTAACTCAACTTCCAAATCAATCGATAACTGAAATCCTTAATTCCTAACTCTTAATTGGTATAATCTGAGTACAAAAATTGATGAGCAAAATCGAAAATTAGATGTTCAAAATAAAAATGTTGAGATAAATACCTTTTCAATGGAAACTCGCATCAAAAAAATAAACGAAAATTTGGCTTTGAAAGCTGAGATTACTACTCTCAATCATCGTGTAATGAATTTGGAGCAGGTCAGTCTCAATACAGTCAATGATTGTATTGAGTTTCACGGAATTCCATATAAGAATAGTGAAAGTGTTTCCACTATTGTTACTGAAATTCTACAAAATGGTTTACAAATGGATATTGATGAATCTGCGGATGCGTCTAAAATTCACGTACAACTTGTTTCAACTTCATTAAAAGATCAGATTATATAAAATAAATTGAAATATTTCCATTCGTTGATAACCAAACTTCTTAAGGGCGAATCCAATAATCCAGTGGTTACTACTTTGAAATTTGATGCTACATTTATATATACGTCCAACCACGAATGGAACTTTTCTTTTCATATAAGCCAATACATTTTCGATGACGTTCAAATCAGAGCTCTGCGCTGGCCACAACAATACCGTTTGATTCAAACTTTCAAAAAATCTTTGACGATTTTGCCGTTGTGTATAGGAGCATTGTCCTGCTGAAGTATGAATTGTGGACCAATTAATTTTTCGCCAGCTACCAACGCTATCTCATTCAGCAATTCTAAATACCTTACTTGTGTAACTGTTCCCCGGATCATTATAATTGGTCCTACACCATTAAAGCTTATAGATCCCCATACCATTATATGTCCACCTCCAGAGTGGCGTGTGGGAGCAATAACCATCCTCTTTGTTTTCTCTTTAGAAGTGGAATAATAAAATTTTCTCTCCCATGATCCATCCAACGGAGAGATAGTTTCATCGGCCCATAATATGTTCCTCCAAAATTCAATCGGTTTGTTAATATGGTCCCCCGTGCAAAATTTAATCGAGTCAATTGGGTGACGTATGTATGAATCCCTTTTTCCTGAAGCCTGCTGCATATCGTGGGCTTACTAATTATCTTTTTTGATGATGAATTAACCCGGTTTTGAATGTTGCCTAGTGAATACAATTCAAACAATTGTAGAATCCGACACCACTTTATTCAACATTAATTATCCGAACACGACTCAATTTACTTCACCGATTATGTTGTTCACAATATAAATAAAGAAAAACATTAAGTGCTTTTAGTTTCTTAATTTAAATTTATAAATTTTATTTATTCTTAATTCGGTCAGAATAAATATTTTCAAGATGGACGTGCATATGTATCTGAATCGTTTGATGTTATGATGCCGACTGATTTTAGTAAAGTACAAATACATTATGGTAGATGGCTATTAAAATCGAGTATAACTGATAATAGATGGCATTAAGTGCAAGTTAAAGGCAGCTAAATGTAATACGGTGAATATTCTCAGCTGTCAGAAATTCATAGTAAATAAACAAAATTAATCTTAAATGTACAATAATAACATAAATTGAAAGTGAATTAATATATAGAAATGTTATAAATTAAAATTAACGTGACATGTATCATTTAAACTGTAAAGTACAATAATAGTTTTAATTAGTTTATAGGTTATAATACTGACAAGCTGCCGATACATGAACCATTGAATTTAAAGCTAAGTTACATGAATTTTAAATATAAGTTTCGAATATAAAAAATGAATATTGGCTTCCTCAACACCTAGTGTTAACGTAGGGTCAACCTTTACCCTTCTTTTAGAGATGTAACTCATTTTCTTCCTCTCCCCTCCGTATTTTTCAGCACTTCTTTATTTTTTTGTTTCGCTCCTTGGTATAAAATGGTATTTCGATGACAAGCATATTTTTTAGCTAAGTTAGCGGTCGAAATTCCACAAATGTATTCAGCCACAATGGCGGCCCTTGTTTCGACGCTAAGTAACAAACTAATGTTTGTAAGAAAACAAACCGGTTATTTTAAACAATTGGAAATCAATTGAAGGTTAAATAGTGGCAACTTGATGCTCGAAAAAAACAGAATACATAATGCACAAATAATTTTGAAACAGGAACTGAGTGTACAAATAATTTTGAAATGAACTTAATTAAAGTTTCATTGAAAAGATATTTCATCCAAAAATATGGTCCACATTAAATTTTGGAAGTAATTTTATAGTGTGATACAAAAAATTTTCACGATGCACATATAATTTTGAAATTCATAGTATAAACGCGCTGATCTTTTTCTAGTCATTTCAAAGGCTTTTGATACCGTCAATCACGCGCTATTATTATTAGAGTTGTATGTTATTGGAATACGTGGCGTAGCTTGTGACCTGTTTAAATCTTACATTATGAACAGATCTCAATGTGTGAAGATCAATGACGTAGTAAGTAAACAACTGATAGTTGATATCGGGGTACCGCAAGGTTTTGTGCTAGGACCAATATTGTTTTTAGTTTATTAAATGTCAATTTTTAAACTTAAACTAAAGGGAAGTATCACAGCTTTTGCTGATGATATTGCCTTGATGATCTACAGCGTGCCATAACCTCACAAAACCCGTGTGGTGTTCTAGAAGATTCTAAAATCAGTTTCACTGCATCCAGGCTCCCTTATCCGGCTGAGACCCTGAATCATGGCTTTCATGCCATCATGGCAGGCACAGAGGGAAAACGTCTTATGAGGTAGGGGATCGGATACCAAGAATCGGCGGCTGGTCAGGATGAGAAAGCACCATGCGACTACAGCTCTACATTAGTTGGTGACTTGGCTAATGTAGAGTATGATACGATAAGAAATAAAATCCAAACTCGTGCCGCAATTTTATATGTAAATTATGATGTCTTTTGCTACATTTGTTCTAAATTTGAAGTAAGCTCGTACATAAAGTACTCTATTTCAACGATTTGGAAATATCCTCGAAGTTTGGAGGATTGCTTATTTTGTTCGAATCAAATGTTTATATCAGCATGGCATCAGTAACGGCTCTAATTTTAGTTAAAAAAAGAGTGTAAAACTGATTTTGGTTGTGTATCTGGAGGTATTGAAACAATGCAAATTGACAAAGAGTCTGTAGAAGAATATGAATCTGATGATAACGATGATAGCGAAATAGACTAAGCTTAAAGCAAAAAAAAATTAGCAATCCATTCCCTGGTCCGCAGTCGGACTCCAATGAAAAATTAAGGCTTGTTCGAAATTAAGGCTTACCGAAAGATGGTTCAGAGTACTTAGCTTCATTCCTTAAAGAAAATAATCTGCTAGAACCCAAATTCAAGATTTCTTTTTATCGCGTAACAAAGACTCAGAAAAACATAAATATTTCGTCAAAGATGAAAATTCATCACTAATATTTTGCACTGATATTAAAGGACTTATTAATGGATTGAAAGAGAATTGCTATGAAGCTAAAGATTGGCGACATTTTATAGATTCATCTAGACGAATTATAAAGACAGTTTTACAATACATCACGATGTTGCTCGAACAACAGTATGACTCATCGTTTGTACCTCCTTAGTGTATCCATCTAAAATCCTGATTCCTCCTCTCTCAGGTAGCTTGGCCTCATGAAACAATTCGTTAAAACTTTAGATAAAATAAGACAATGTTTTCAATATCTTGAAACGATATTCGAGGACCAAAAATACGAACAATGTTCAGAGATACTGTCTTCAGTAGCAAAATGAATCGAACTGAAAAAGAAGCCTGGCTCAGTTTTAAAGCAGATGCACAGAAGTTTTTGGGGAATACGAAAAGTCCAAAGTACAATGAAATCGTTGACAAGATGACTAAAGACTTTGAAAAGCTGGGACATTTTTGTACATTTTTTGCACTCACATCTTGGATGCAGGATGAACCAAGGTATAGAAGTGATGGAAACACTTTCACAAAAGATATACAGGTGATGGAAGCTCCCTACCAGAAAGATGACGTAAATACGATGGAAGATTTCTATTCCGTGCTAAATAGTGACACGAAAAAGGAAGAAAAACGTAAACGAGACCCATTGCATAGATCATTTGATCAAATGAGAACTCGTTATAGCTATAAAAAAGAGAACGACTAAATAAGATACATCTTCATTTATTATTTACCTAACCAAATCCTTAAAACTATGGCCCCCGTGCAACCTCCTCGTGGTGTCAGAAAGGGGTAACAAAAATATGAAGATATAGGGTTATGGGGTTTGTGAATCACAGGACGATTGAGTTTAATGATTTCAGTTATGGCTTTATGGGTTATTTAAGTTCAACATCTTGGGTTTGGAATCCTAGGCGGGGCCAGGTTATTGCGCTATAAGAGTTTGAGTACAATTGCCGTATTCTTGCGGTTATTGTGGTTCGGGTTATTGGGTTGGGTTTTTTAGCAATAACACGAAAATTCCCAATTGCACTCTTCAATTTGTTATATTTATTGTTTGTGTCCTTTCTGGGAATTTGTATATCTACAATTTTAAATTCTGTAGTCTTGACTACAACTTTCTGGCCCATTATATTTCCAAACCGTAATACCCGTTACATACCGTTATAAATACATGTAACCAAAACCTATATAAAGTGAGGTGTTATACGTGAACACTAAAGTATTGTCAGATATGCGTGTAAGTATAGACTTGAATAAAGACAGCTAATTGAATGATTAGGGTAACCAATATAGAGGTCCTGTATTGTGGTATCAATTCTAAAACCGAAGCTGCAAGTGAAAAAATGAAAGACCTGAATGAAACATTGGAAATAAAAAATTACAAAATATTTAATAAAAGAAACTACGACAATATTCACAGGAAAGGAGGCTGACAGTACCAACGGCTATCAGCATTTATTAAAAATAAATGTACGAGATTAAATAGTTTAAAGGCAAAAGAAAAAAGGATAGGAACCTAGCGAGGTGATCAGAACTTCGGTTCGGAAAATTACGAAAATATTCGTGAACTCATCTCAAGTCAACTCAATCTAAACTCCAACTTAACTTCCAAATCAATCCCTAATTGAAACATCCCCTACTCAATTCCAACTCAATCTCTAATTCAACCTCTAAATCAATCCCCAACTGAACCTCAGATCGTCATCAACCCAACCCTCAAATCGATCACCAATACAACCTCAACTCAACTAGAAGTCAGTCCTACTCAACCCTCTACCCGACCCTAAACTAAATCCCAAATTAACTCAACCACAAACTCAAAGATTAACTCAATAACTAGCTAAACTAAATCAACATGGTTCAAAAACTGCATGTGTACATGAAATCAACTTAATTTAACCACCAACTCAACCATCGACTCAACCCCCAAATAAACCTCCAACTGAATCACTCGATCAACCTCAATTGAATACCACAACAACGCCCAACTCAATCCTTAAATCAACTCCGAAAAAGTACATCCGTACAGACATCGAGAAATTGTTGGTCATTTTTGGCGGGATTTCAATAACTTTGGTCCTTGCGGACCGAAGTTAGAACTTATACGCGCAGCTGGTGAAAAACGATTAACATTTAATTTAAACGATAAGACTCGTGAACTAGTCATTCAATATCTCAGTAGACATAAAATAGTGCACTCGTTCAAGTTTCACTCAAAAACCGAGACAACAAGTTGACAAAACCTTTAATATTGCGATGGTGACACCTAGGTTGTAATAGAACAAGTTAAATTAATACCTCAATGTTTTACTGTACTAAAGTGGAATTTTCCATGATAAAATTGATCTAAATGTGCCTACGCTATTCTAACTGGAAAAGTCAAGAGCTTTCTAGAAGTTTGGTTTGTGTATATAAAAAGGCGAACGAAGTCGAATTGGACTAGTAGTATTTGATAAGCGATAGTGTGAAGATTAAAAAGGAATTAAAAAGTGATTTAAAAAGTGTTTTAGTGCGAAATAAAAAGTAAAAGTGATCAGTAAAATTGTACGAATAATTTATATAAAGCGATTTTGTGAATTATCATTAATGAATTAGGTGGTAATAATTTTTGTGTGAAATAAATAAATTCGTTGCTGATAAATTGAATTGATTTTGTTTTATTCACCAGTGATACGAACCTTAATTGATAAGGCAAAAACGTAACAATTGGTGACAGCGGTGGGATTGTGAATAATAAGATAAAGAAAATGATTCTCAACGAATTAAAAGTTCCGGAATTAAAGAGGGAACTTGAGAAACGGGGTTTGGCCACTGATGGTAGTAAAATAGCTTTACAAGCGCGACTACGTGAGGCCATGGAGAACGAACGGCTGGATGCGGAGCATCATGATTTTGGAGAGAAAGTAACGGATGCAGCAACAGTAGAGCAGAAAGAAGGAGATAAACAACGATTTGTCGCAGTTAATGGCTGCTATGAACCAGATGATGGTACAGATGAGTGTAATGAAACAACAAAACGAACAACAAGATGAGCGACACTTGGAGACTATAAACCAGTGAAACCAAGAAATAAAACACCAGATGGAACAACCAAATCCGTCTCACCAAGAAATTAAACACCAAATTGCAGATGGGCAAAAGAGAATGGACGAGAAACTTATCGAGTTATCCACTTCGCTAGATTCAAGATATGGAACATAACTTACAAGCTGAATTTCAAATGGAGATTAAACGTCTCGAGAAAGAGCTGACTGACGTCAAGGCAAGTGGAACAATGACGCAAGTGGTACAAACCGTCCAATCAATCAAGTTAAAGCCACCAATATTTGACGGTACAACATCTTTCGGCATTTTCAAATTTCAATTTGAAACGGCGGACAATCAAAATCTTTGGAATAATGAACATAGTGTCGCAGAACTAATAGTGGCCCTCAAAGGAGGAGCAGCAGAGGTTTTACAAACCATTCCGAAACAAGAGCGCAATCGCATGGAATTGAAAAGCCGCTACCAAAATGGAGGAGAATAGCTACACGAATTTTCATCGGCAATCGAGCGACTAGTACATCTAGCACATACCAGTACGTCGGCCGATTATATGGAAAGGCTTAAAATTGACGCATTCATTGATGGCATTCGAAATCCAGAGACATGCAAGGCGGTGATGTTGTCACCTAAGGCCATTTTCGCGGAAACCATCGATGACGAATGAAACTGCACAAGCCATCACCAAACTGTCAATGAAAATACGCCGAGTGGAAATCGACACCAGCATAAACACAGAGCGATCAACACCAAGATTCCGAGACGGAAACGGAAAAATCAGATGTTGGGCATGTCATAAAATCGGTTCCATCTCTCGGTACTGCTGGAAAATAAGAATAAAACGGGGAAGATCACTGTCACCTATGCAGCGACGACCAAGCGGAGCACAAGCAGTGGCCAAACAAAAGGGCCAAATGAAGACGGAGTCGTTAAACTTGAACGAGTCAGCTTAAAGGGGCAGAAGCTGACTACCACACCCGATTGCCCCATAATCTTCATCCACGTTTCGAAAGTAGTAAGAGGCGGTGACAGCTTAATAATCAAAGGCGACATTGATGGCACGGACTGCATGATCACCCTGGATACGGCAGCAGATTTGATCTATGGAGGTATACAACCAGCTAATGGATTGAAGTTACAAACAGCAACTGGAGATAGCTCAATAATAAAAAGCAAAAAGATTGTGAAAATAAACATCAGGAGAACTCTTTTCCAACACGAAGTACTGATTGCAGATATTGTGGATGAAGTCATTATGGGAATGGACTTCATGAGGACAAATGCCTTTGTGGTGGATGTTGGACGAGGAGTTTTAATTTATGATAATATCGAGTTGCCACTTCAATCTAGCAGTGAATGTAATGATAGTAAGTGAGAACACGTGTTGTAGGTTCGATGGTAGGTCTGAGACTGCTTTATTGGCATTTATGTTTTACAGCTGTAAGTATATATTTGTAAGTATTAGTTATAAGTTCATGGCATCCCATGACAGTGCAGGAGCAACTACCAGGCGAATTATTATTGATCATCGGTTGAAGCTGCCACCGAACTCGGAGACGATCATGATGGGAAGAATGGAGGTTTGTAAGAGTCTTCATTTAATAGTTTTTCGGCTTTCAAAATTCAAAAATGTAAGTTTTATTTTTACCCGTTTTGCTTAAAAATTTTATTGATAAATTAAATCATAATATCATCCTTCTGTGTAGATAATTGAATTCAAAAATTATACAAGTACATAGATAATGCAGATACTATCGAACATTGCAGTCGATACTGCCTTATACATATTAGACTGTGTTACATTTCGACTTGAAGTTTCTAAAAATATATATGTAGCCCGCTTCCAATCAGTATCGCAACTGCAGAACGATTGCTCTTCGTTAAGGTAAACAACGCTGCAAGATAGATTACGAGTACTTACTAAACTTTCATCGTGTTGTTATTATTGATGTCAATCAGGTGATCAACATTGTCCAGCAAAATCTATTTAGAATAGGCAAATAAAGATTTTACTAATTTTTACTAAATAAAAATGGTGGCAGTTGCGATTCCGCTTTTTCTGCCTGTTCTCATTTAAAATACAGCATTATGATTTGCAATATTTCTCAACGTAAAGTTCCATTGGCTAAAAATTTTGTTAAAATTATGTATAAAATTATTTTAGCGAATTTTTGTGTAAAATTCTTCACAGAGTCATAGAAATTTGAAAAAATATTGAAACTCTTAATTACCCTAAATGTCATTATTTGAGTAGCTACATATTTCTGATTAGTTTTAGATCAGTAAAATTTTCACATTGATATACGTTACATCAGGGATGAAATTGACATAAATTTCAAAGTACTAAAATGTTGAGCAACAGAGGACTAAATTAGGCTTTAAAGTAATTTTTTATTTTCTGATGTATTTAGAATTATCCTTGTCCTTATATGAATTATGCCTGTATTGGAGAAAACGGCATTTGAAGCTTAGCTGGAAATTTAAAGATGTTCCTTAGCGATTTCATTATTAAATTTTGGTTTCCAAATAGATTTGTTAGAAAAAAGCTTAATTACGAACATTAAAGTTTCAAATTTAATAGTTTTGTCTACGTCCAGTTTTGCACCAACTTTTCTTATTAGGCTTGTCTATGCCCATAATCGATTTTTGGAAATACTAATTTTTAGCATTCACCAAGTTTATTAAAATACAAATAATAAAAAACAAAATTCTAAAATCAATTTGTTTAAGCATAAATAATATACAATTTTTTTATTTTAATTTGAATTAATTAATTAAATCGTTTAATAACTTCATGATTAAAAATTATAGGTAAGTAACCTGACAAAATTTAAGACTCTTTTATTTTTAATTACTGCTTCTTCACTCTGAACTGAAGGTGAAACAAGCCCTCCAGAGGACGATTAACGACCATTCCAGATTTCAATTTTATTCTTATAAAATACCTGATCCACCGGTGGCATGTAGATAAGCATGTCAAACAAATATTTCAGTCTCTGTGAATACATTTTTCCGCTGGTTGAAAGAGGAAGGATTGTGGGTAAACCGGTATCATTTGATTTTTTTTTTCTGTGATATTTTCACAGAAATAAAATCACTTTCTTAACCACAGCGATAATTTATGTAGGATGACCCTTGTCATAAATTAAAGGTTTAGTTTGTGTATGTTGTATCTGACTGTAATTTAACTTATAGGCTGCATTATGATCCTTGTAATCGGAACATTTCGTTTGTATTGCACTGAACTTTTGTCTTCCCTCTGGAAATTATAAATATTCTTTTAGCAGGCTAACTGAGAATATACAAACTTATTTTTAAAATTTCTTTCCAAAACGCTATGCACAAAGTTAATACTTTGTATATTGTATGTTCTGGGCAGGCGGTGAGCTTGTATTTAAAAGTAAAGCAAAGGACATAAATGGAATTCCTGTTTTGCAGCACACACCTATCTGACCAAAAAATGATGGTTTGTACTTTTGGATGAGAATTAATGTATTTTTCCAATATTTGTATAGCGTATTTGCAATGTGAGTACCTTCGCGGCCATAAATCGATGCATACCTAAAAATGTGAAAGTTTTTACCTATTTTGAATGAAATTTTTACCTTATAATATTAATACGTACAAAATTGCACTTAAAACTTCTTTATCACCATGAACCTCTCCCGTTCAAGTATACACGCAAAATTCTCGCTTATAAAAGAAGTTCGAATTGTTAGCTTTGAGGAGTTGGAAGGCATTTTGAAAAAATAAAGCGGAAAATTCTAAACAGTTTGCCTTAGGTAATTTTTATTTAGAATATGTACCTCCAACTCGTTGATTTGCTCAACGGATGCAGCCAATGTCATCATCGCATTGCCTCGCATTTATCGCACAGACCTTTTTAGGACGATCGAATCCCAAATTAAATTGTTTGTTGAACGTATCTCTGTATTTCCAAATTTGATGTTGATGTCAGGACATTTAATCTTAAATAAGTTGAATATCTTGCTGATGTCGAGGGAGATTCCCTCAAGGATACTGCAAAACTCAAGGATATAAACAAAAAAATAAAACTGGAGAAAAAATTAGCGTATATAGACCAAATCGCACGGATATTATACTAAACTTTTTTTGGAATTTCAATGGTTGCTTTGTACAATTTTTTGATTCAGAAACTATTTTCTGGTTACGTTGATTCCATGCTGATTATTAAATCGAATAGTTTATTTGTTGCAGTGTTTAATCTGTGTTGTTCAACAAACATCGGTTGTCTTTATTTTTATATATTTCGAATTCTTTGGTTCGACTTAGCACATCCCCTTTCTTCATTATATGTAGTACTGGTAAATTGGCTTCAAAACTTGTGTAATTGTGCTGTGTAGAATTAATATGCTGTACGAATTTTGATTCAGGGTTGATTTTTCCGATTGATTTTACATGCTCTCTAAATCTTTCTTTAAATGATCGGCCAGTTTGTCCTAAATAAAATGCCTGAGAAAGTGAGAATTTGAACATGTTAATTTGTACACCTCCATCCATAGTTTCGTTACTCCTGTTCTTAATTAATTTTCCTAATTTATTATTTGTTTTGTGCGCCAGAGTTTAACCAAAATGCTGAAATACTTTTTGAATTTTTTTACTAGTATGACTCCAATCCACACTTATGTATTTTGTATCATCAATATCACAATTTAGATTGATATACCCCCGATATTCCATTTTACTCTTGCATCCATAATTCATCCTCTCTATTTCTGCTGCTTCGTACCCATTTTGGTGAGCGATGTATTTAATGTTCCCCAGCTCTACTTTGTAGTTTTCATCTGACATTGGATAATGTTTAGCCTATGGATCATGTGGCAGTATACTACTATCTTTTGTTGATACGGTTGCTATGATTTTTGATGAATCATTTGGTACGTTTGTGTAGGGTTTCTGAAAATTTGAAATTTATGTTTTTGATTTAAATTCTTTACCAATGGCTGGTATATGACAATATTTGTATAGAAAATGACCATTACGTCAAAAATAATTTAGAACTGGTGAACAAAATTGAGGAAGTCAACATACCGAGGAACGGAAAGTTAGCATCTTTTGATGTTACAAATATGTATACGAACATTCGAATTTTTTTTCTCGTCAGTTTTTTCGAAATTCTAAATTGTCCGTTGCAAATTTAATATAATGTCGAAAGCGGGAACCTAACATTGTAAAAGCTAAACACTTTATTATATAACAGTTCGGTTCAGTGTCAGTTACCTTGTTGAATTAGAATAAATATTAATTTGAGGTAGTGTCCATAAATATCTTGTTTTCGAAGACCAATGCGAGGCCTGTGAAAAATATTCTACATAGAACGTTTAATGTCACAACAAACCTTTCAATCAAACATCGGTCTCCATTGACAAATTACCACTGCGGAAAATTTAAATAGAACCAAAACGAAAGTTGTAACTAGTCAATATGAAAAACACCGTTTTAATAAGTTTAAATTGCAAAAGGAGTACTTATAAACCAAGGCGAAATTCGTTCTTTGATCGCCATTGAGTTGAGTTGTTAAAATTAGTATTTAAAAAAAAATAATAAAATATAATATAATAAAAATCTAATAATTATAATAAAGTAATTATTAAATATTAATTGCATATGTTAACAAATAAAATATTATATATATTATTTAAATAAGTGAATTATTTTGATTTAATTACCAAATATTTCGGACATTTTGTGTGCTATTAAAACAACAAAATCATTTCTTCTGATTGTGTTTAACTAATTGTCTGTATAAAAAATAAATAATTTTATATCGTCAAATTTTGCCTAATATCTTGGTGCAATAATCAAATTATTTATTTAGTCAAATTTAGTAAATAAACTGTGTCCTGTATTAATTATTCGTGATAACATGTCTTCCACCTGCCATCTTTGTTCAAGCAAAATCACCAATGAACGTTTTCCTGGTGTTAAATGTGGTGGTCCATGCGAAAATTGTTTCCACATAAGCTGTGCACAAATTTCCAGAAACCTTTTTAATGATATTAGAAAACGTTCTGTGAGCTGGCTTTGCGGAGACTGCCGTGTAACTGCTAACAAATCGATTGTGGATGGCAATGAAGACATTATTGAATCCGCCGAAAACATCAATTTATCCGACATAATGATCCAGGTCAAACGAATGGATATCAAATTATCTGCTCTTGATCAGTTGAAACAAAATTTTGAGATTCTAGTATCTGAGAACAAAGCTTTAAAAGCAAGAGTGCATAAATTAGAAGAACTGGTTAACCTTCACAGCTCTAAATTGAATCAAATTGAAGCCAGCATTGATAAGCCAAAACAACTGCGAAACTTAAACAACATTGTCATCAGAGGTTTACTATTGAAACACGATGATACTCGTGGCATGATGGTTGCTACGTTAAGCAAAATTGGAGTAGCAATTCAAACAGAGGATATTGTCTCAATTGAAGCTATTCAAAAAACTACAACCAAAAACACAACACCATTGAATAAAACACTGAATTCAACATTAGATTTTTTTATTGTTCAACTAAATTCAGTTGATGTTAAAAACAACATTTTGTCACAAACTATTAGACACAAAAATTTATCGACGAAGGATTTGGACATCTTTCTTCCGCAAAATCATCCACACCAGCGAATTTACATCATGCACCATTTGACAGCTTACCAATCCAAATTGTATCGTGAAGCTAAAATTATCAAAATACAACATAAGTACAGATATCTATGGTGCAAAAATGGACAAATTTACCTGCGAAAATCTGCGGAATCAGATGCGCATCGGATAAGTTCTCTGAGTGATATTTTTCGGCTCAAACATCTTGAAGATCCAGATGAGGACAACACGTCTTGCCCAGATGATGATCAGGGCTCTTAAATTATATAATAATAGGTTAAGTAAAATAGTTTTCTTACCTTTTTACATTCAGTTTTTATTTTTATTATTTTTAAATCACTTTATATTATGTGTTTTTGTTTACATTAGTTTGACAGATCAAACTTTATTTGTGTTGACAACATTGTTTATGTTGAGTACCGTTCAGTGTTGTGTGTATGTGTTAAATATCAGTACATTATTTATTCGTATTGATTATATTAATGATATTTCGCTACATATACATAACATTTTGATCGTTTTGAAGTTGTTCGGTAGACTTTATCAACAAAAACAAATAAAACCGTTTTATCTGCGTGTGATTGTGTGTTGCTCTGTTCTGTATAATTTTAATTTTTTGGATATTTACGTTAGTTCGACAAATATGAATTTCTCTCTCAAGTTTAATTTTCAATTATTTGTATTTTCGCTTGTGTTTTTTATAGTCAAGCCGGTTTCGGGTTTTATTTTAATACCTATCTCACCGCAACATTTTTGTAATTTTTGCGTAATCGTACGCGCATTTATTTTTATTTTTATTTTTAAACGTAATATTAAAACGACTCGCTACTATACATTTTCTGCTTTATTTATTAAAATTTTCCTTTGTAATTTATTGAAATTGATTTGTGTTCAAGTATATCATGGATAGTTCTTTCAGAGTTTTGATTCAAAATATTCGTAGCTTAAGGGAAAATTTTGATGCGTTCAGCTTGTTTGTAGCGAGTCTTACTAATTTTCCTGATTTGATCTTTGTATCCGAAATTTGGATTTATTCAAATGAATGTTCAGAGTTTAATTTGCCAGGGTATAATTTTCGAGCGTGCTGTAATGATAATTATCGGTCGGGTGGTGTGGGTGTTTTTATAAGTAAAAATTTGATAAATTTCACGTATCAACATTGCAATTGGAATTCAGCGGATCTTCTTGTTTTAAATATTTAACTAGCTAAACGAAACTTTACCTTTATTTGTTTATATCGTTTTCATAATGGTAACATCATTTCATTTTGTGATGATTTGGAAAGGTTGCTGTGTTCACTTAATAACAAAAATATTGTTATCTTAGGGGATATTAATATCAACCTTTTAAATACTAGTGAATCCTACAACTACCAAACAATGCTTGCATTCTATGGTTTTGTCAGTCTTGTAAATGAGCCAACAAGGTTGAAGACATGTTTGGATCACGTTTTTGTTAAAAATGAAAATCTATTCAAATTTGATATTTGTAACCTGCCCATGCATTTTTCTGACCACAATTTGATCAAAGTTAATATTTCTTCCTCATCCATCAGGCAACCAGTTTCTGTTAATACTTCGAATCAATCAAGAATTTGTTACGATAAACTCAATAATTTTCTAAAATTTGAATGTTGGGATTCTGTTTATAGCGAAAGGATTTGCAGTTTAGCTTTTGCAAAATTTTTGTTTATACTTAACTCGCATATTGCCGCATCAAAATTCATTATTGCTCCTCCTAAAATAAATAAGTTAAAGCCATGGATGAGTCCTAATCTATTATTTAAAATTAAGAAAATTAAAAAAATTTTCTAAACTAAGATGTCATCCAAATAATATTAAATTAGCAAAATTTGTTAAAAAAGTTTCGGGAAATATTAAAGCGAATGTAAAAATCGTCAAAAATAACTATTACAAAAGCAAATTTGATTGGGCTAGTAAGAATTCAAAGCACACATGGAAAATAATTGATGAAGTTTTAGGACGTAATCGGATGTATAAACAAATACAACAAATTTATCAAGCCGATACTAATAGCATTCTCACGTCCCCAAAATCGATCTCTGATGAATTCTGCAAATATTTCGTAAAAGTTTCGCAAGGATCAACCTCCAATTTTAATGTAATTACTAGTGATGTTACTTCAATTGAATTTAAAAAGTATATTTATGGAGCTGATAGAAACTACAGTTCATCTTGTTTCTTTGAGCCTATATCTTCTTCGGAAATCCTATCTGAGATAAAACAATTAGATAACAAAGGGTCAAAGGGCTTTGACGGCATTAATAATTTTTTAGTTAAAATATGTTCATGGTATTTGGTGGATGTTCTGCAATACCTATATAATCTTAGCTTGAACAGCGGTCAATTTCCAGATGATTTAAAAATAGCTGTTGTGATCCCGATTTTTAAGAAGGGTGATGAATTACAACCAAATAATTACAGGCCGATTTCGCTTCTAAGCACTTTCTCCAAGATTTTTGAGAAACTAGTTAAGCATCGGTTAATTTGTTATTTGGATAAGATTAAATTTTTAAATAAAAATCAATTTGGGTTTACTGCCGGTAAATCAACTGAAGAAGCTCTTTTGCACTGCTTGAGTGAGATTTATAAACATATTAATGATACCCGGAGACCCATAGCTTTTTTTGTCGATATCGCAAAGGCGTTTGACACTGTTAACCATGAAATGCTTTTAATGAAGTTAGCTAAAATTGGTATTAGAGGTAACATTTTTGATTGGTTTGCAAGTTATATTGAAAATCGTCGTCAGGTGGTAAAAATAGGTGAGGCAACTAGCTGCGAAGGTTTAATAAGTTGTGGCGTTCCTCAAGGATCAGTTCTGGGGCCTTTATTATTTTTAATCTACTTTAATTCGATCTTCGGTATTGATCTATTAGGACACGCCACAGCCTTTGCTGATGATCTTGCTTTGAGCTATGGTACGAATAGCGATGTCGACACTAAATTAATGCTTGAAAACGACTTAATCAAACTAAGTAAATGGTTTTATCATCATCGGCTCGCTATAAGCGTTAAATCAAAAGTTATGCTATTTGGGAAGAATATCACTAATTCTTCGGTATACCATTTAAAATACCATGTCCATCCCTGTGATACAATCATTTGCTCGTCTCAGTGTTTTGCACTTGAATTTGTTAACGAGTTAAGATATTTGGGTTTAACAGTGGATGCTCAACTAAATTGGAAGTCTCATCTCAATGTCACTAGGAAAAACGTACTTGGTGCTATACATAAATTCTATAATCTTAAGAAATTATGCCCAAACAGTACTCTGCGGAAACTATATCACGCCATAGTTGAATCAATAATAATGTATGGAATATCCAGTAGGGGTGGCACTTATTTTAGTAACATTGAAGGTTTATATATTGCCCAGAAAAGGATTATTAAATTAATATACCACCTTCCTCAAACAACACCATCAATTCCTATGTTTCGACAACTAAATTTGCTACCACTTAGATATCTTTACATATACAAAGTCTTGAAAATGTTTTTTATCCGTAGTAACAGTTTTCACAATCGGATTACACAGGTGTATAATACAAGAAATCCAAATTACTATAATGCTGATTTCCGTTGCAATTGTGAGAAGTTTAGAAGATTTTATCTTTATATGGCACCGTATTTTTTTCATATTTTACTTAAAGATATAAAAATTCTAACGATTGGACGCAAACATAAATTTGAGAGGGACGTTCGAAATTGGCTGCTCAACATAGAAAATGTTGAAAGATTTTTCTGAAATTAACATTATATAGCTTCGGGTAATTTCACCAATTAAAGCTGTTATCGTAAACATTAAACAATTGTAAATTTAAAGGCAACTAAGTGTAATTGTTATTTTTTCCATATATACATATATAAATAAGAAAACTATTGTGTAATATATATTTAACTCAATGTGTCCAAAGATTTTATAGAATAGCATGTTTAAATTGTTTATTTGCTCCACCACAGATTTTCATCTAAACGGAGCTTTACTTTGTTCAACTATAATATGTTAATTAGTTTATAATTTGTTTGTATTATTATTAAGTTATAAGTTGAAATAAAGAAATAAATAAATAAATAAAAAAAAAAAAAAATTGAAAATCGACCTAACCCAAGAGATTGATGGTGTCATCGCGAATAATGAAGATTCCTAAGAATGTGCGATTAAAATAATCGTTTGATTAATGCATTTAGCGTTAAATATTTTTAATCGAATTTGCAATGTTGACGAGGCAGAGGCAGTAGTTTTAATTTGTGTTTAATAAATGTTGGTCACCTTTTGGACACTCCATTATGAATGAGCTACTGCTCAAAATAGAGTGTTCCAAAAGTCATGTACATATACATATATAAATAAACAAATAAAATAAATAAATAAATAAATTCCAGTAGAAGAAACAATAGTAATTACAAGACGACTTTTGATGGAGAAACGGATAGATGCACATATCATAAACGAGGTTATCGCGTTATTGGAAGAAATCACACGTCAAAATTATTTTAAGCACGAAGAGAGATTCTATATTCAAAAAGATGGTCTACCTATGGGAAGCCCATTATCCGGAATTTTGGCCAACATATTTTTAAATCATGTTGAAAACACGTATATTTTGAACGATAGAAATCAATTTTTCGGAAAAATCCAATTTTGGCATAGATAAATGGACGACATATTAATATTGTTTAACGAGCAGACAGCTGTACCAGTTAATAATTATCCGAATGGAATCCACACAAAATTAAAATTCACATTAGAAATTGAAAATGATAAATCTATAAATTTTTTGGACCTAACAATAAAGAATTTAAATCAAAAATAGAAATTCCAAATTTTCAGAAAGCCTACAAAAACGTGCCAATCGATTCATCAAAAATCACAGCAACCGTATCAACAAAAGATAGCAGCATACCGCCACATGATCCATAGGCTAAACAGTATTCCAATGTCAGATGAAAACTACAAAGTAGAGCTGGGGAACATTAAATACAACGTTCACCAAAATGGGTACCAAGCGGCAGAAATAGAGAAGATGAATTATGGATGCAAGAGTAAAATGGAATATCGGGGGTATACCAATCTAAATTGTGATATTGATGATACAAAATATATAAGTATGGATTGGAGTCATACTAGTAAAAAAATTCAAAAAGTATTTCAGCATTTTGGTTACACTCTGGCGCACAAAACAAATAATAAATTAGGAATATTAATTAAGAACAGGAGTAACGAAACTAAGGATACGGAAAAGTACAAATTAACATGTTCAAAATGTCAGGCATTTTATTTAGGACAAACGGGCCGATCCTTTAAAGAAAGATTTAGGGAGCATGTAAAATCAAACGGAAAAATTAACCCTGAATCAAAATTCGCTCAGCATATTAATTCTACACAGCACAATTACACAAGTTTTGAAGCCAATTTACCAGTACTATATATAATGAAGAAAGGGGATGTGCTAAGTCGAACAAAAGAATTCGAAATATATAAAAATAAAGACAACCGATGTATGTTGAACAACAGAATAAACACTGCAACAAATAAACTATACGATTTAATAATCAACATGCAATCAACGTAACCAGAAAATCGTTCCTGAATCAAAAGTTTGTGCGGCGCGACCATTGAAATTTCAAAAAAGTTTAGTATAAAACGGATTGAAAAATACGAAATAATTCAATAAGTAAGTCAACTGACGATGATGCTATAGATCGAGCACTTATTCTCAGGCAAAATACTCGTATAATAATAAAATAAATATTTGAATTGAATAAATATTTAAAAATTATATTGATTGTATTATGTTGATATAGATAAAATCACAGACAATAACGACAGTAAAAATTTGTGGAAATAGACGTTTTACCCTAGCTACATATCTGTGGTCACAAATCAAAAGGGCATAAGTCTAAAAACCTAATTTTCCAGTAGAGTGGATAAAAGGTTTAAATCAAGTTGCTGAAAATTTTACGCTTCTGATGTTCTTGATTTCAATGACACCATAGTCTAGTATAGTATATTTACAAATTATAATAAGACACAAAATATGTGGAATTCCATTTCGTGGCGGGAAAATTTTTGAATTACTCAGTTATGCCCTTTTGAAAAAATTGGAAATTTAATATTATTTGAAGAGTCAGTTTACTTAAAAGGCTTAAGTTAAAATAACATTAGTTAAGCCCTTCTGTTAACGACAAGAAATAAAAAATGGGTTAGTTATCTCAACTAAAAGGTTTTATTTAAAATTCATTCACATAATTAATAAAAGCAATTCATTTTCTCTTTTATATCCGGATTAGTATTTAAGACCAAATTATTCTTAATCACTGTCTTGTATATCTGGATCATAATTGGGTTCCTCGTTGGTTGGTAAATTCTTATAAAAATCGTGGAAATTTGTATCCAGTAACGGTAATAAGTCTAGGAGGTCCTTCTTTTTTTCCTGATTAATTGGTAAAGTACTTGTATAGCATTTCCGGAGGCAGGTCAAATTAACCGAATTAATTCCACGTCGCGAAATTTTTAAAACTTTAAAGGGTTCCTCGAGATCGAGCGAGTTTTTAAATTTGATTATACCGAATTTTTTTTTCAAACCGCATCCATCGAACTTTGTTCCAAGTGAACGGTTCACCTTCTGTGTCAACCTTCCGCCAATTGAATTTAGTTTTAGAAAATTCATTAAAATTGTAAAATGAATCTTGTTTCATTTCAATAACATGGAAAGTGTTTTTGGTACTAACACCGCGCACAAAGTTATACCAATCTCTTGGGTGGTGTATTTTCATGGTGGTTTTCTTCCGCTTTCATTCTATGACCGAATGGTCAACGTCACATTCCATGTGTGTATGTCCGACCGTTAAAAATTTGTGATCTATTGTTTCCAGACTACCGGTTTGCATGAATAACGCAAACATGGATGCCACAAAACTATTTTTATTCTGGCCGGGACAAGAATCACTATAAAATACGATGTGAGATATTTGCTGGGGGGTAGAGTTCAAAAATGAAAACAAACATGATGCTATATCATTACCACCTCGCTTTGCAGTGGTTTCATTCCACATAAAACAATGTGGTTTGTTTGAAATACACTCGTGTACCGTAAGGTTATACGTCCATAATTGTCTCTTGTAGAACGATAGCGATGTTTTTAAGTAGGGCGTTGGAAGACATTGTTCTAGGTCGAATGTGCAAACCATTTTCGATGCGTCAGTTTCGGCCAATGATTTATCTAGCTCCTTCATTTTGTAAGACATATCAGCGTCATCGTGATGTTGTTTCTGCTCGTTTATAAGTTGCTCTATTTCGTTATTCCCAGCAACCTCTATTTTACATTTTAATGTTTCGCATGTATTGCAAATGTCCGTTTTAGGTGCTTTGAATTTTAAATTCATTCCTTTGAATACAGAAGTATATTTCGAAAGTGAAACTGGTTTACTATGGCACTCTGTATATAATTTATACATAAGCGATAAATTTAAGTCACTATTAAGATATTTTTTAGCAGAATCTCGCCTGGTGTAGTGACTCTCGTATGCCGGAAATTGAGATATATGATTTTTGGCCTCATTTACAATTTCATCAGCACATTTACGGTTATTTTCATGCTTCCCACGCTTATCAGTTTGTATTATTGCCCCATCCATAAAAAGCTTATTTGTGATAGTCCTTATAAATTTCGGTTTTTCTCCTAATGTAGCAATTAAGCATGATTTACAAATGCTAACATCAAATCCATCAATCTTTACTGCATATTTGCAAGTAAACCGGCGTTGTCTTACTGAAGTTTTTTGCAATTTTGATGTTTTTTTCCCGATAATTTCAATAAATCCAGCAACGAACGCAACTCTTTTGTTATAGTCGGCCAATTCCCAATATTCATTAAATAGGTTTTGCTGTTGTTGTTGGTTAATTCTGGATTGACATTTATTGCGGCAAGGACCTAATTGTGTAAAGTGACGAGCTGGGACTTCTTTTCCACTTTCGTTAATATAGGCTTTGCCAACATTCCTGTTGAATTTTTTGACTTTTCGTTTGTTTGTGGTCTTTTCGATTGGAACGGCTTCGACAGAAGTCAAATTGTATTCTAATTGAATCGCCATGGCTTCTAATTCCGAGTCTGTACTCTCCGACATGTTACCAGGATTATATTCGGGGTCACAATCGGAATCGTAACCATCCCCATCGTAATCCATTTCAAAATGGTTAACTTCCTTTAAAACAGTATCATTTTGGATGGTTTTGTTTTGGACGACTTCATGAAAAAGCTGATCATCTGGAATGTTTTGTTTTTCTAAAAATTTAAAGGAATATTTAATATTTATTGAAGCCATCATTTATTTTTAACTTATTCAAAATCTTACCGCTATTATCAAGTTTAGAATTTTTTGGTTCGATTTCTCCGATAGGTTCTAATTGTTTACATTGGCCCACTTTAGATATTCCTGGAATATAAACTTAAAATTATTTACAAATACAATAAATACCCTATGTTTAAAACTTATACATACCAGAAGGTCCGGCAACAGGAACATTCCTATTATTAGACAACATAGCCATCTCTACCATTTTACGAGCACAATTAGCCATTTTATTATTTTAACCACTTTACGCACTTATCAAAAGGAACTAAGTATAGTTAAATTTTAAAAACTCAGAGACTATGATTTAACATAAGGGCTTAACTGATGTTGTGACCAAAAAAATACTGCTTTGACATTATACATAAGGTCACAACTCAAGTTAAAACAATATGTGAAAATACAAACGATTTTAGAAAAGGGCCTAACTTTTTAAATAAATAGATATGCCCTTTTGTTAAATTAAAACTTAACTGTTATGTTTTATTTTTGGTTTTCGTAACAGACTTATATAAACTTATGCTACTTGAATTATTAAATTTAAAAAATTTTAATTTTTCAATTGGAAATATAACGAGATATGCCTTTATGAAGAATGCAAAAATATAAAAATATAACTTGTGCCCTTTCAACAAATAAAATTTTCTCTATTTAGAATAACTCGATTTCGAAGAAAAATGTATGGTATATTAAATCGAATACGTAGAATTCAAATATAAGATAATTTGTAAAAGGGCATAACTCGAGTTGTGCCCTTTTGATTTGTGACCACAGATATATTTATAACTCAAATTCACCAAAAATTGGACATATACAACAATAATTGTAAGACGACGATATTTCACTAACTGACAACTTTTCACTTTTATGTCACTAAAAGTAAACTTTTTCTTTTTAGGAGAGTTCAGTTAAAAGGTTAAGTGCTGATTTTGTGAAGCATTAGAGTGAGGTATTCTATTGCTAAATTAACAGAACTTAGAAATCGGTAAAATTCCACTGGGACAATTCCACTTGACACAATTCGATTGGGGAACAATTTAACTTGCACAATTTAGCTTGCATTATACCACGGAAACGCAAACACACACTTTAATATTTTATTGGTATTATTGAAACGTAATTACGAAGAGAATTGTAAGAAGCTAATTTTTAATAAATTTTAATAAAAGAAGGGTATACCTTTCAAAAAATGGTGAAGGTAGTAATTCCACTCGACACGATTCCACTGCATACACTTCTTTAACATTCGTAGTTCTTTCTTCCGATTTAACTTTTTTTATAATTAAACGAATTCAACTTGTACAATTTAACTTTTTGTTAATCAAACGCATTTAGGGTGGTAAATCGCGCGCGCGATTTACCACCCTAAATGCGTTCGATTTTCAAAAAGTTAAATTGTGCAAGTTGGATTGTACCAAGTGGAATTGTGCCCAGTGGAATTGTGACAATGAAATTGTTTTTAGTGGAATTGTCTCTAGTGGAATGGTGCTAGTGGAGTAGGCCTAAAATCCGAATTGCGAATGCAAGTAAATATTTTTTTTAGAATTATGTATGATATTAAAACCACTTATACATAAAATTTTTGCCTATTTATAAATATTAGTGTGATGTTTTGAATCAAATTATATTTAATTAAATGTGAAAATTACTTCAAAATTACCGAAAACCAAATTCGCTCATGGTATGCCATTTTACAATTGAATTTCGTTTTTCTCTAACTTTGAAGTAATTTTCGGATTTAATTAAATTTAATTTGTATGAAAACATCGTACTAACAAAATGGACAAAATTTTTATAAAAACATGTTAACTCGTATTTAGAATTCGCGCTTGGTGTTGTAATCAAAATTTAAATAAAGGATGAAATCAAAAACGATGTAATACCAAGACGTCTCGTGAACATTTATTTTCAAAAAATAAAAAAACAACAACAACAAATGGAAAATACAGTAGAACTGTAATAACTGTATCTAATTAATCCCTTTAAATCAGACTCTCTGCTGTTAATTTCTTCTTACCTCTTACTTCTTCTTGATTTGCGTTTGACTTTGGACGTGTTCGAAGTTTGTAATAATTTTGGTTTTGTAATATTTTTGACAGGAGTGAAATAATTTTCTCTTTCATATTTTGTAATAAGTTTTATTTGTACTAATTTTTTTAGAAATAATTTAACGTAATACGGCTTAATTATTGTTATTACGCGCTTTTGTTTACGAATATTATTACAGAAGTGTCAAATTTACAAGACACTGTGGCTGTGATAATTTGGTTGCATACAAAATAAAGTCATAATTATTACAGCTGGAATAATTATCACAAAGTTCGGACACGTCCTTTGAATTGAGTATACAAGTATAAAAATTTAAAAAACAAATCGAACAAAAATTCGCATTTCTCACTACTTTTATTTTTGTTTATTTTTTGTGTTTACAATTTTTATGTGTGAGTGTACATACATCAATTCATACAAAATTTGTGATAGTTTGAAACAAATAAATAAAAAACACTATGCTGGATACATAGAAAATAAACGCTCCTCATATATACTATTACGGCGTTTTTTTATTCGCTCCGGATAGCTGCTATCGAGAGCCGTCATATAAAAAGCGGCTCCCGATAGCGCTCCGTATAAATAGGTAGAGCCAAATATTTTTTTTATGAAGTTTTTGCTAAACAATTGAATTAAAAATGATAGTTTGATGTTAAATAAGTTTAATTTACCAATAAATAGCGCGTCAAATTTAAATTTAGGCGTAAAAAAATGACGGCTCTCGATAGCAGCTATCCGGAGCGAATAAAAAAACACTACTTATATACTTTCCTAATAAGTTTTGTTATTGGTTTTGGATTTTTTAACCTTTATTTAACCTTTTCCCGGCTGAATAAAAAAAACTACATATTTCGGCTGGAGTTCATATTTTGTATATGAAAATAAAGCGAATTTATGTTACCAACATGGGTGTACATTGCGTTATGAACTATTTGTTGTGCCAAGCTGGGAATATACATTTGATTATGATACTTACTAAATGTGGGATTCTAAATTGAATTTTACATGAAGTTCTAGAATATGGCCAAGTATAATGGAACTTGTCTATTTCTCAACGGCTTATAATGAAATTTTTTATGTGCGTTTGAAATGGGATTTTAAAACGATTTTTGGAAGAAGTTCTGACATATGACCAAGAATGATGGCACTTGCCTATTTCTCAACCGATTATGATGAAATTTGACAGGTACATTGGAAATGGGATTCTAAAATGATTTTTGGGTGAAGTTCTGAAACATGGCCAAGTATAATGGAACTTGCCTATTTCTCAACTAAATATGATGAAATTCGGTTTGTGCGTTGGAAATTGGATTCTAAAATGATTTTTGGAAGAAGTTCTGGAATATGGCAAAGTAGGATGGAACTTGGCTATTTCTAAACCGATTATGATGAAATTCGACTTGTACAATGCAAATGGGATCTTCAAATGATTTTTAGATGAAGTTCTGGAATATAGCCAAATATGATGTAACTTGTCTATTGCTTAACCGATTTTGATGAAACTTGGCACGTGCCATAGAAATGGGATTCTAAAATGATATTTCGATGAAGTTCTGGAATGTGGTCAGTTAGGAAGGAACTCGGTTATTTGTCAACTGATTAAGATGAAATTCGACTTGTACGGTGGAAATGAGATCTTCAAATCATTTTTAGATGAAGTTCTGAAGTAAGGCTAAGTAGGAAGGAACTTGGGTATTTCTTAACCGAGTACGATGAAATTCTACTTGTATGATGGAAATGGGATCTTCAAATGATTTTTAGATGAAATTCTGGAATATGGCCAAGTAGGATGGAACTTGGCTATTTCTTGAACGATTTTGACGAAATTCGACAAGTGCGATAAAAATGGGATTCTAAAATAATATTTAGAAGAAGTTCTGGAATATAGCCAAGTAGGATGGAACTTGGCTATTTCTTGAACGATTTTGACGAAATTCTACTTACACGACGAAAATGGGATCTTCAAAGGAGTTTTATGAGTTTTAGATGAAGTTCTGGAATATTGCCAAGTAGGATGGAGCTTGGCTATTTCTTGAACGATTTTGATGAAATTCGACAAGTGCGATAGAAATTGGATTCTAAAATGATATTTAGATGAAGTTCTGGAATATGGTCAGTTAGGAAGGAACTCGGTTATTTCTCAACTGATTAAGATGAAATTCGAGTAAGGCTAAGTAGGATGGAACTTGGGTATTTCTTAACCGAGTACGATGAAATTCTACTTGTATGATGGAAATGGGATCTTCAAATGATTTTTTTGATGAAGTTCTGGAATATGGCCAAGTAGGATAGAACTTGGCTTTTTCTTAAACGATTTTGATGAAATTCTACTTATACGACGAAAATGGGATCTTCAAATGAGTTTTATGAGTTTTAGATGAAGTTCTGGAATATGCCCAAGTAGGATGGAGCTTGGCTATTTCTTGTACGATTTTGATGAAATTTGACAAGTGCGATAGAAATGGGATTCTAAAATGATATTTAGATGAAGTTCTAGAATATGGTCAGTTAGGAAGGAATTCGGTTATTCCTCAAATGATTAAGATGAAATTTGACTTGTACGATGGAAATGAGATCTTCAAATCATTTTTAGATGAAGTTCTGGAGTAAGGCTAAGTAGGAAGGAACTTGGGTATTTCTTAACCGAGTACGATGAAATTCTACTTGTATGATGGAAATGGGATCTTCAAATGATTTTTAGATGAAGTTCTGGAATATGCCCAAGTAGGAGGAAATTGGCTATTTCTAGAACGATTTTGACGAAATTCGACAAGTGCGATAAAAATGGGATTCTAAAATGATATTTAGAAAAAGTTCTGGAATATGGTCAATTAGGAAGGGACTCGGTTATTTCTCAATCGATTATGATAAATTTTTACTTGTGTGTTTGCAGAGGAATACCATTTTGTGAACAATTAAAATTTTTGGTTTTGAAATTCGATATGAAGTTTTGCAAGTATGTCAAAGGTGTTAAAATTTTTTTCTATTAGATTGATTATTTACTAGAAGATATTTTTCCGCAATTATTTAAAAAACACTTTTGATTGAAATATAATGTGACTCTAAAGAAATAAAATAAACTTTGTTTGGGCGATTTTACTAACAATTGAGCTAATAAAAAGTAAAATGAGGGGGCATTAGAATAAATATTACCTGTCGCACCGTCGCTCAATTAGCAAAGCTGGTTAGAAACACTTTCTATACAATAAGCATTGAGAAGCATAATGGAGATTGGCTGAAAAGAATCTCTATTTGAATTGCGCAAGAGCCGGTCTTTCTTATTTTTAGAATTCTTTTAATATACAATTTAAAATTAGTATAGGCAAAGCGAGAAAACGCTAGTAATAAAGCAGAAAGGGTTCTACATATGACGAAATTGACAATTCTGTACTACACCTATTCATGCAGTCATGTTTTTCGGCCATAACACAGCTTTTCGAAATTGTTTTTGTAACACTACACAAGCATCATGAATAACATGAGATAGTATTGGGCGCTTTCAGCTCTACCAACTGTTGGCAACATGTTTACTAAAATAACCCTGTTGTTTTCTGAATGCCCCGATTTATCGAAAATTCCATGGCAATGTTATGTATCGAATGTCATTTTGCCCATCAGTAAGTTTTGAAAGCCAACATGTTGCGGGACCTGAAAGCGCCCAATGACACCCATTTCCAAGCCGTTGAAAGCTTACTAACAGCGATTGTGTTGGTACTTTAATTTTCCACTTAATTTTTTAAAGCCAACATATCAAAAATTCGTCGATCTCATACTGTTTGAATAATAATTCAAATCGAATCAATTTTGACGTCAAGAACGATGTGATGATAATTATATTTAGCAAAAATCATGGAACATATCTAACACCTGATAAATAAAAGCACATAAGCAGCACGGTTATTGTACAATTGAAATTGTAATTAAATAAGTATTTTATACAAAAACCGCTAATACTTAAGCAAATTAATTAATGAAATATATGTATTATTAGGTAAAAGTAATATTAAATATAAGTGATAATTATATTAATTATTATAATAAGTGATATATGCAAAATGAAAAGTTTTAGATCGAATAGACCCCTTGTTTGATTCATAAATTTATTTTAGAATTATGTTCATTTTACACTTTACAGGGATACTAACTACAGTTTCGTTAATTAGACTACAATTTAAAATGATCAGTCGATCAAGAAGCTATAGCAATATTTTTTGACGTTTTCTCTAAATAGGGAAATCCATGAAAACTTGGGAACTTTGCTTTAAAAATAGATTTACCTATACCAGGAGGAATGTGCGTGTGATTTTTATTCCAGAAATGGTGGAAAGATCCCCTGAGGATGTTAAGCCTTACAGATCCATTAGCCGCACATTATTTATTCTGAAAACCAAACCTTGCATAAAATACCGGTTCAGTAGATTAGATTCAACGCCTTCACGCTACCTGACATCATAAATTGATGATACACTCCGGAACAAAGAGGTACTATTATGTTCATTCATTGATATTCCACGGGCTTTTGATAATACCAAATTCAAAGTCCTTCCGGAACAAGGACAATCATGGAGTATAGACTCGGCCTGATCCTATAAGTAGTTTGCTTCTTTGTAGCATCATGAATAACATGAAATGTTATTAATAATTAATAACAAAATTTTTAATAATAACTATTACTCCTATTATATATGGTTCTCACCTCACCGAGAAATACTATGCAAATGTGACTAGATTTGTGTGAAATTTTTCGGTGAGGTGAGAACCATAATAGGGCTAAGAGTTAAACAAAGTTTATTTTATTTCTTTAGTCACATTATATTTCAATCAAAAGTGTTTTTTAAATAATTTACTTTTATTTGCGGTATAATATCTTCTAGTAAATAATCAATCTAATAGAAAAAATCTTTAACACCTTTGACATACTTGCAAATCTTCATATCGAATTTCTAAACCAACAATTTTAGTTGTTGACAAAATGGTATTCCTCTGTAAACACACAAGTAAAATTTCATCATAATCGATAGAGAAATAACCGAGTTCCTTCCTAACTGACCATATTCCAGAAATGTTTCTAAATATCATTTTAGAATCCCATTTCGTTCAAGAAATATCCAATTTCCATTCTACTTGGCCATATTCCAGAACTTCATCTAAAAATCATTTGAAGGTCCCATTTCCATCATACAAGTCGAATTTCATCAAAATCGTTCAAGAAATAGCCAAGTTCCATCCTACTTGGCTATATTCCAGAACTTCATCTAAAAATCATTTGAAGATCGCATTTCCATCACACAAGTCGAATTTCGTCAAAATCGTTCAAGAAATAGCCAAGTTTCATCCTACTTGGGCATATTCCAGAACTTCATCTAAAAATCACTTGAAGATCCCATTTCCGTCGTATAAGTAGAATTTCGTCAAAATCTTTCAAAAAATAGCCAAGTTCCATCCTACTTAGCCATATTCTAGAACTTCTTCTAAATATCATTTTAGAATCGCATTTTTATCGCACTTGTCGAATTTCATCAAAATCGTTCAAGAAATATCCAAGTTCCATCCTACTTGGTCATATTCCAGAACTTCATCTAAAAACATTTGAAGGTCCCATTTCCATCGTACAAGTCGAATTTCATCATAATCTGTTGAGAAATAGACAAATTCCATACTACTTGGCCATATTCCAAAATCTTATCTCAAAATCATTTTAGAATCCCACATTTAGTCAGTATCGTATTCAAATGTGTATTGCTGGTTGGCCACAATAAATAACCCATAACCCAATGAAAACCCATCGTTAATTTGTTAATAAAGAAAAAAACAAATAAACATATATTCCCTTTATTCACCGGTCGTGATTCAATTAATACCAGTTTAGCTCTAAATATGTAAACAAATGATCATTTTTTGTTTTATGACGACATTCTATTCTAGCATTAAAGGAGACCTTTAAATTACAACATTAAAGGAGACCTTTAAATTACAACAACAAGTAAAAAAAGGAAAAATAAAAACAAACACAAAAATGGTTCATTCGCTTTTTCTCTATTTATTTACACACGTGGCAGAATTGTGTGACGTCACGAACACGTGACTCGAAACATCGAGTTAACCTTACTTGAATCATGCTCACCGGTGTACCAGCGCATACTAACTAGTTTAACAAACGAAAATTTTTCTGAATACATATTTTTGACCTCGCTCAAAACAATCTCGTATTAGTTGAAGGGTAAATTTGGTCAAAGAGAGAATTATGTTTTTGTGGTTTTAAGTATATTGCGTAGGGGCTCACTGTATTGTTCGAAATATACAGGGTGGCGCAAAAGTTTCTACCCATGTATTTTCACGATTAAAACTAATATTTCTTTACAAAATTAAATAATATTTATTTAAAACGATATTAAAATTCATTAAAACACAAAAACAATAGTTAATATTTGGTGTGTAAACCTTCCGCAACTAAGCAGTCGTTGACTCGGGACCGGAAACTTTCACACAATTTTTGGACGAAATCAATAGGGATATTGTCCCACTCTTGTTGCACTTTTCGAATTAGCTGTTCACGAGTTCGTGCGCGAGGCTCCGCGTATACTTTCTCCTTTAGGTAGGCCCAACAATTTTCAATTGGGTTAAGGTCGGGAGAGTTTCCAGGCCAATCTGTCCAGACATTCTGTATGTTTTGTTTTAACCATTTGATCGACGCCTTTGATGTATGGCATCTGGCACCATCCTGCATTAAAATTGCATTTTTTCGAATTGGAAAGAATTTACAATCATTTAAATATTCTTGGTATATAGGTAAAATATTATTAATGTAGTAACGGCTATCTACAGTGGTGCCTTGTTTAATAAAATGCAGTTTTGTTTTACCTCGGGAACTTATACCGCCGGCCACCATTAGTTTTAACCCAAATTTTGGTTTTTGAATAGGTTTTATTGCACTTGGATTATTCGTTCGTACAACTACATTATTCTTGTTGCATACACCAAAAAGTTCAATTTGGGATTCGTCCATAAACAGAATATTTGCACGACGTATTCTTGGACAAATGTTGTCTTCCAAGAATCCCTCATCTTTTAGTCTTCGGCAAAAATTAAGCCTGTCATTAACATTTTTTGAAGTTATTAGTGGCTTAGTAGGCTGTCTGTAGGCATATTTTCCCCATTCTGTATTTTTTATACAGCGCTGAACAGTCCTGCGCGAAACTGTTTCGCCTCGTTGTTTCATTTCTCGGCTTTGGTTCAAAATTTTTGTTTCTGTTCTTGTTCCTCTTCCAACCTTGTTAGCGCTTATGATTTTAATTCGTCTTTTTATTGCTGCGTTACACTTAGTAGGTCTACCAGTTCGCGGCCGGTCCTTAACGTTACCTTCTCTTCTTTTCTCCCAAAGCCTTACCGTCTTACGATCAACACCTACTACTCGACTTACTTCGGTCACACTTTTCCCCAACTGTAGCAAGGCTTGTATTTTTGATCGAATATGTTCTCTATTTTTACCCATTGCCGTAAACCTATGTAATTATTTGAATGAAACGTATGTAAATATTGCAAAAAAAAAGATAAATGACTACGGTACGAACCTATTTACACAAGGCAAAATTATAATTTGATCACTTTTCATGAAATACTAATACGAAAATTAAAATAATATTTAAATTATGATTTCAATATAATCACTTGTTAAAAAAATATACCACCACTTTAGTATGTTGCACGGTTAATGAGTAATCACCAAATGTCGCACAACTATTAAAATATTCTAAATGATGAAGACTTGTTTTTATACAAAATTATTACCGTTATTTAGAAAGAGATAATTTTTTCCTTGTACCGTATTTTTCTCACAAATTAACATACGATACAATAAATAAAAAACAGTGTGATATGGTTAACATAATTTATTTGTTGGTTAGGACATATTATTTTAGAGTTATTTTTTCAATAGATGGGGAGAAACTTTTGCGCCACCCTGTAATTTCTACACCCAAATAGGTATTTTCTACACCCAACTAATTTGAATGTTTATTTATTCGACATGAGACGTCTCTATGAAATCTACTATAGTTTTTGATGAAATTTACTAACCAAAATAAAAATTATTTACCTGGGTATCGATTTTGGTCGCAAAATGAGGATTGAGGATTGAGGATGTTGTATATGTACACGGCGTATAATATACATTTTGCTATTGTGTGACGTCAAATATTTTTATTGTATTAGTGTGTTTTCTCAAGATGGTAAGTATCAAAAATAAGCTAAGCGGGTGAAATCGGTTCAACTTTTTTGTTGCTTCCGCTCGCCTTGAGTTATTTTTCCCTACCTTTTAACATGAGGAATTCATGTTTTTCTATCTATTGTTGTTGTAAACGAGACATTCATTTTACTTCGTTACCAAAAATCCAAAACAATATACGCAATCCATTGCTCGTGGTGATCTTCAATGTAAAAAACAAAAAGCAGCATAAATAAATGGTTTTTAATTTTTACATTCTTTGTCGACCACATTCATAATATTTTTAACTTTTTTTTTTTTTTTTTTTTGAGTTAGTGAGAATAAACATTTGAAAAATCAAAAAAAAAACAATTCAGTGTTATCTCATGCGCACGAAAGGAATGTTGTACATATTTTTATTTCCAGTAATTTTCTGCAAAATTTAAAACTAATAAAATTGTTAATTAAATAACGATTTAAAGATAAATAAAAATTAGCTAAAAATGGAAAATAAGTTAGAACAATATTTATAAACTATAATTTTATTAATAATTTTAAATGATGAAAAGACACACGACGTACATCCACCCTTTCCTGCGCGTCAATTAACACTAAGTCAAAATCACTAATTTACTTCTTATATTTTCCACTTTATATTTTATATCTCTCTTTTTCGTGTCATTTTATCTCTCTTATTTGCATCATGTTAAACAAAAGACTTAAAAAAACGCCCATTAGACTCTGTCAAATGTGCGTATTTTTTAGTTTTTTGTTTAATATAACATGGCAATAGGTTTTTTTGTTTAACATCGAAGAGGGATAATGTGAAAAATGTAAGAAGTAAATTAGTGATTTTAACTTTTAGTGTTAATCCAAGCGCAGGAAAGGGAGTATGTACGTCGTGTAATTTTTCTAACTTAAAATTATTAATAAAATTATAGTTAATAAATATTTTTCTGACTTATTTGCCATTTTTAATTAATATTTATTTATCTTTAAATCATTCTTCAATTAACCATTTTATTAGTTTTAAATTTTGCAGAAAATTACTGGAAATAAAAATATGTACAACCTTTCGTACGCATGAGATGACACTGAATTGTTTTTTTTTATATTTCAAATGTTTATTCTCTGTTTTTCTCTATTCTTTGAACACCAATACAATTTACCAATACTATTGCCTTCCGGTAATTCTCAACTCAATCCTCAAATTGCGACCAAAATCGCTGTCCAGGACAGCGATTTTGGTCGCAATTTGAGGATTGAGTTGAGAATTACCGGAAGGCAAAAGTATTGGTAAATTGTATTGGTGTCCAAAGAATAGAGAAAAACAGAGAATAAACATTTGAAATATAAAAAAAACAATTCAGTGTCATCTCATGCGTACGAAAGGTTGTACATATTTTTATTTTCAGTAATTTTTTGCAAAATTTAAAACTAATAAAATTGTTACTTGAATAATGATTTAAAGATAAATAAATATTAATTAAAAAAGGCAAATAAGTCACAAAAATATTTATAAACTATAATTTTATTAATAATTTTAAGTTAGAACAATTACACGACGTGCATACTCCCTTTCCTGCGCTTGGATTAACACTAAAAGTTAAAATTACTAATTTACTTCTTATATTTTTCACATTATCCCTCTTATCCGATGTTAAACAAAAAAACCTTTTGACATGTTATATTAAACAAAAAACTAAAAAATACGCACATTTGACAGTGCCTAATGGGCGTTTTTTTAGTTTTTTGTTTAACATGATGCAAATAAGAGAGATAAAATGACACGAAAAAGAGGGATATAAAATATAATGTGGGAAATATAAGAAGTAAATTAGTTATTTTGGCTTAGTGTTAATTCAAGCACAGGAAAGGGTGGATGTACGTCATATGATTTTTCATCATTTAAAATTATTAATAAAATTATAGTTTATCAATATTTATGTGACTTATTTTCCATTTTTAGTTAATTTTTATTTATCTTTAAATCATTATTTAATTAACAATTTTATTAGTTTTAAATTTTGCAGAAAATTACTGGAAATAAAAATATGTACAACATTCCTTTCGTGCGCATGAGATAACACTGAATTGTTTTTTTTTTATATTTCAAATGTTTATTCTCACATATTTCAAAAAAAAAAAAAAAAAAAAAAAAGTTAAAAATATTATGAATGTGGTCGACGAAGAATGTAAAAATTAAAAACCATTTATTTATGCTGCTTTTGGTTTTTTATATTGAAGATCACCACGAGCAATTGATTGCGTATATTGTTTTGGATTTTTGTAACGAAGTAAAATGAATGTCTCGTTTACAACAACAATAGATAGAAAAACATGAATTCCTCATGTTAAAAGGTAGGGAAAAATAACTCAAGGCGAGCGGAAGCAACAAAAAAGTTGAACCGATTTCACCCGCTTAGCTTATTTTTGATACTTACCATCATGAGAAAACACACTATTACAATAAAAGTATTTGACGGCACACAATAGCAAAATGTATATTATACGCCGTGTACATATACAAAATTCTCAATCCTCAATCCTCATTTTGCGACCAAAATCGATACCCTGGTGTTAAATAACGTTTACAGAAAAAATTGAATACAAATAATTCTTCGAAAGGACTGAAATGTTGATCAAAAGCATTGAAGTACTTAGGACCGAAAAAAGTACTAAAGGATCAACATTTTCTTGCCTGCGTTACATATGCCAGTGAAGTTTTTACTAATCAAGAACTAAAAACATTTTTGTAAAATATAGTAAAAACTTCATTGGCATTTTAGAATTTACTCAAAAGTTACATTAAAAACTAAACCGAAACTGGCAAAAAGGTAACCGAGTTCGATAAATTTATATGAAACCGCGTTAGTGCCAATAAGGAAGTAAAGTAAAGTTAGTTCCATTTGCTCAAAGAGAAATCTTTTAATTGTTTCAAAAATTGAGCTTAAATGTTGAGATTTTACTATTAAAAGAAGCCAAGTTTATTGTCAATGTTAACCTTGAATAAATCA
Organism: Tipula vernalis; assembly: GCA_958295665.1. Classification (NCBI taxonomy): domain Eukaryota; kingdom Metazoa; phylum Arthropoda; class Insecta; order Diptera; family Tipulidae; genus Tipula; species Tipula vernalis. Next base: position 109,623,532 of record OY282559.1, read on the forward strand.
ATAAATCATTAATTTAACTCCAATACGCTTTGATGAAACCAAAACATTTGTGATCAAAACGTTTTATTAATTTGTAATAATACGTAAACTGATTGAATTTTTCGATAATGTTTTTAAACAATCAATTCAAACATAATTATCTTTATTTTGATCGATTTATGTAAACCAACAACATATTAAAAAAAAAACTTTCAATTATTTCTAAACGTTTAAAAAACATACACGAATTTAAGAAATATTAAAAATTACTTTAAAAATTGCGTTATTAATAAATATAAAATATTGCTTTAAATCCGTTGCTATACCAAAAATCAAATAAATTTCAATTCCACCCATATACAACTTATTATTCACGTAACGTCCAAGTTATGTAAAAAAAAAAAAAAAAACGATTGGCTTTTACACAGAACTCACTGCTACATAAGAATGAATAAATTTAACTAGAGGTTTTATAAGCTTAGACGCCAATATTTTTAGTAAATTAATCAAAATAAAACAAAAACAATGAAATTGTTTTTAAATAGAAACATAAATTTTAATGACCGGAAGTTCAAGTATTTGTAATAATTTTTGCGTAAGGAATTTATAGTTTTTATAATGGATGGACAATTAGTCATATTCATAATTATTTCATATTTTAATTGTGACCGCTCTATAAGACATTGACACTTTGCCATTCTACTAGTCTGCTACGAAATACCTAAATATAATTTGATTAACTTGGTCATATTTCTTAATTAGCGTTGATATATAGTATAACATGCAAACGTTTGATTGCTAATTCGGTTTACATTTATCGTTTTTTATTTCTTTAATCTGGTATTTCCTAAATACATGGATGACCGCACACATTTTTATTATTCACTCAACCAATCTTTTTTCATATTCAATCAATAATTCATGTATTTAGCATATCCTGTAGATAACAATACATACTATCGATAATCCAATTTAATTGTAATTCAAAACCTAAATTATGTTTTAATCTTTAATGCTAATCAAATAAATGAAATTCTCTTATCAGTTTGAACATATCTAAAAAAATAAAAATCGTAATAGAATTAAATTTTATCTTTTGGTATGCTCAGCACGATTCGATTTATTTGAAACAATAATAATAAAACTAATTACTTGACTTACTTGGTATACTCGTAGATGACCTGGTAGCCAATTAAATTTTTTTTTATTTTTTTTAAATACATTCGACTGACCCAAAATTTCTAAAAATTGTACATTAACTCGATAATATTGTTACTTCATGTCCAATCACAAAATCGATTGTTAATCAGATACCGTAAATTAAGTTGATAAGGGATTTTTTTTACGTTTTAGTTTATTATTGGGGAGGAGGGGGGGGGGAGATATCTATTTATATTCACGACAGATTTCAGTATGGAATATTTGAAAACTGCAAAAGGTAAACTACGACGTATCAAAAGCGCAAAGTGCTACTTTGTGCCGGCCGAGGGATACCGAGGCTAACCTACTTGTTGAGGTAATCAAGAGTTCAAAATTTCGGGATTTCGAGATTCAAATAATTCACGACATCCCGAAATCCCTCGTTAGTATCTTGTAAAAGAAGAGTTTAGTTGTGGTTTTTAGGTTAATGAAAATTAATCCGAAGAGTTATCTCCTTTTTGGTGCTACGGGTGGCATAAAGAAGATACTGTTTTATAAATTACTAAAAATTCTGACAAGGGACAGGGTTTTAAAAGAGACAAACTTGCGCCGTATAACGGCCAATAAAAATGCGCTGAATAAAATTTTACAAGATGTGAGAAACTAGAACTTGAAACCTTTGATAGACGGTGTAACATTAGATTGGAGCGGGGTTTGACTTTTACGTCGGTTGTACGTGTTTTTCTCTAAAATTATTTTCTTAAATATTTGTTTTAAAAATTTTAAATTACCAGCAAACGCCCAAACCAAGAGATATCATCCTATATGAACCCAGTATTCCAGCAAGGGTCACAACTAATTTAAGTAATAGTAATAGTAATAGTAATAGTAATAGTAATATTTTATTAAAATGTTAAATAAGCCGAAGCTTTTGAATAACAATCATATTTACAAATATTATCGTTGTTCAGTTATCAATTTAAACAGACCCTTTTTAAATAAGCCTAGAGAGCTGATGAATTTTAGCTCCAAAGGCAAGCTGTTCCAGGTGATAATTGCATTTATCAATGCTGAATTATTCCTAACATTAGTTCTGTTAACAGGCAAGTTAACATTCTTTGTGCGCAATGACTGGGAAAAATTTAATTTTTCATGCAAATACAATGGCATGCCCGATTTAACTATACGAAACATAAAAACGGCAGTCCTATAGCAGTAAAATTGAAACAAGTCGCATCCAAGAATTATATCTTTATACTCAGAGATATGATCAAACTCTCTAAGATCATAAATATATCGAGTACAATTATTAAATGTAACCTCAAGTATACGTCTTGAGGAACTATCACATTTGTTATAAATTACATCACAATAGCTGAAAATGGGTACAACCAAGCTTTTAATTAAATAAATTCTTAAGTTAACAGGGCAAAACTTTTTTATCAACCTAAGCGTGTACAAGCTATAATTAATACGCTGGCACAAGAAGCGCACATGGTCGTTCCAAGTAAGATTTGAGTTCAGTATAAGCCCTAAATTGTTTAATGTTGGAACAAATGAGATGATATCACTGTCCAAATAAAGCACAGGTCTAATATTAAGAGAAGTATTTCTAGAAAGAAACAATGCTTTACTTTTACCTGGATTAATTGAAAGTGAATTATTCTTGGCCCATAAAGAAATATTTCTAAGGTCAGAATTAAGTCGCAAAACAATTTCATTCAATTCTGATAAGTTACCACCAATATACAGTTGCAAATCGTCGGCATACAGATGAAACCGACAATTTAGGATTCGCCAATCGCCATGATAGATCATTTATATAAATAGAAAATAACAAAGGACCCAATATGGATCCCTGAGGCACTCCAGCAAGTATCCCCGCAATACAAGAATGATCATCACCACACCTCACAAACTGCTTACGATTACATAAATACGAATGCATCAACATAATAGCAGAATTGGAAAACTTATAATACAAATATAGCTTCTGTAACAACTGGATATGATTAACACAATCAAATGCCTTAGAAAAATCCAAGAGCACCAAAATAGCCATCGAATTTCTACTGTCTAAGGTAGACGACAGATCATCAACAATATGTACAAGGGCTGTAGTAGTACTACAGCCGGATTTGTACCCGGATTGATATTTATAAAGAAAATCAAATTTATTAAGGTGCTCCTGGATCTGCAATTGCATAACTTTTTCCAAGACCTTAGATAGAGCAGACAAAATACTAATTGGACGTATATCACCAATACCAGAAATAACATCCTTTTTAGGTAGTGGTGTGATAGAAGCTATCTTCCATAAATCAGGAAACAAAGACTTTGTCAAACATTGATTTATAATGAATGTTATAAGAGGCAGGAACAGATCAATAAATAATTGTAGTACCTTGAAGTCTACCATATCATAAGCTTTCGAATCTGATTTAATTGCACGAATCGCATTCAACACCATAAGTTCATCAACGCAATCAAATACAAAGGCATCATTTTCAGAACTACAGAAATCAATATCAGGTAAAGGCAAAACCCCAGTAGAATCACAAATATTACAAATCCCAGACAAGATTTGTTCCGCAGAAAATTCAATGGCTGCAACACCTGTAGAGCTTGAAACACCTAGTTTTTTTAAATTATTTCACGTTGTCTTAGAGTTATGAGCATTCTCAAAATAAAATTTTTGTTTAGCTTGATTGATGCCTTTAACAGTTTTATTCCTAAAAAATTTAAAAGCTGTCAAATCAGCATCCAACCCATACAATTTATATTTTTTATAAGCCAAATCCCTACATTTCATTAAATTTAATATATATGAATTTAACCACGGTGCAGTAGGGCATTTATTAATGATACTTTTCCGGGGTACACAAGCTAAATCTAAATGTAAGAAATTTGAATTAAATATATCAAGGATGTCATTCACATCGGAATAGTTGTACATATTAAACCAATCTAACGAAAAGAAATTATTTACAAAATGCTCGTGATTGATAGCTTTATAATCAGGAACAACAGTATAAGAAATTTGATCCCTAGTACGAGAAAACTTATAAGATGCAAAAATCAAATCATGATCAGAAATAGCAGGAACAGCAGCCTGGCCAAATGAAATAATATTATGTCTATCAGGTACGTACAAAATTATCAGATCCAAAAGACTGTTGATCCTAGTGGGTCTATAAGGTAAATAACATAAATTATGCAAATTCAAACAAGCTTCTAGTTGATTATTAACCATCATATTGAAGTTAAAATCACCACAGCAGAAAATCTTTTCATAGCTTATTAGGTATTCAGCAAAAATTGTTTGTAAACTGTTAATATCATTACTACAAGCAGGAGGTGGGTTGTAAATAACCAAAATTAAAATTTTACCAAAACTCCCAGTAAGTTCAGATGCTAGATATTCTACTTTACCCAAAGAACCAGAGAATATTTTTTTAACCTTAAAAGTGGCCCAAAAATAAAGACCAACTCCACCCCAATTATTATTTATTCGATCAGATCGTAGCAGTTTATAATTATTAATTTGAAGCGACTTGTTAGAAATCTTACTACTAGGCAAAGTCTCAGTCAAGGCAAGAATATCAAATTGATATGTTTGTAAAATAATAGTTATGTCATCAAAATGTTTTACCAAGCTGCGCACATTCAAATGACCAAACTTTAAACAAGAATTGTTATGTACCTGCAAATTATCACCTGGAACAGCTTGATTAGCTTCGTCGATTGAGCCTGTATACATATTATAATTATGTATAAAAATGTTGTCATCTAAACAAGTGGTGTGTCGATTACAGCTGGTATCGGAAATTTCACACGTGGAGTTAGAGATGTCCGAAAATTTTTTTTGTCAAATTTTCTAACCAAAATACCAATTGGCCAAGTAGCAGGATCCAGAGCCTTACCACGCAATTCTTCCTTAAACCCCAATTTGAAGCACACATATTCCAAATCATTCAGATTGTGATTCTTTGGGACTAATTTAGAAATTTTACAGTTATCTGTATCTAAACCAGTTTTTGCCATAGCCAAGATGTCGTCCTCAGGAGTATTAGAAGCAAATCTTGAAATATGTGTCCAAAACATTGGAGTAACCGTTTGTATACCAAAATTATTCGGAACATTTTTAGTACCACAAATAGATTTAGTGACTACGCGCTGTGGAGTTTTAACTCCAACTTCACTAGCATTCATACATTTGCTTGGTTGATCCGGAGCACCACTGTGAGAAGCAAGTGCATTCGATGCTGCAACAGGCACAACTACAGGATTTTTTACCACTTCAGCAAATGTCGTACAAGAAGCACCGAAATTAGTAGGACTGGAAAATACTGGATTTTGATCGTCGTCATAAGTTAAAGGCGATGTAACCACAGCTAAATCTTCATTCACACCTACAGAGGAATTTAAAGGCATAGATGTAATAACATTAGTTGATCTCAACTGAGGTAAACAATCCAAAATCATGCCGATCTTTTGTTTAAGCGAGGAAACCTCATCAAGCAACTTTTCAATGAAGGAATGCTGAGCATTATCATCACTCAAATTATGTTTAATTAATTTAAGAAATGCTTTATTTCTTTAAAGGTCACGGCAATCGCAGCAGAACCACATGATATTTGGGCATTTCAAAGTTAGATTATATGCAACACGATCAACCTCAGCGCATCCATAGTGGAAAGTGTTACTACAAAATCCAGAGCAGCTAATCATTTGATTATTAGTAAACGCCAAGCTGCATTTACCGCATTCCATATTATGATATTAACACAATAACAGAACAAGAGAAAGAAATAGAAATGGCAATGTCAAATTAATATTTACACTATTGTCAAATTAATATTTACACTGTTTAAAAACTTATTCACCAAACACTAATATTTACACAACACATAGTACATAGTTAATAATATTAAATATTAAATTATAATATTTATTTCACAAAATCGAATTCAAATTATTTTTTAAAATTTTCAAATCAGAGAAAAATAAACAAACGTCTGATCACTTGGAAAACTCGATTCACGATGAATAAGGTCCAAGTCTAAAAATTAAAAATTAAATTGAGATCATTTGGGTGATAAAGGTTCATCCGATTATATAAATTTTCTCCGTCTAAGTGACGATTTTGGCGAAGTCTGCAAAGAACCGATTAGTTGAAGCTATTTTTAAGTTACTCATGTTTTTTTGGTACACCTGTTATGAATGTGCTGATGCTTCTCAGGAAATTTCGGTTCACTTGTGGTGAATCGCTGGCCTTTTTGCCTTGTCAATCAAGGTTTGTGTCACTGGATTGTGAATAAAAAAATCAATTCAATTTATCACCAATGAATTTATTTATTTCACACATACAAGAATTATTACAACACAATTTACTAACGAGAATTCACAAAATCATTTTTTATATTTTCACACAATTTTACTGATCGCTTTTAATTTATTTATCGCACTAAAACACTTTTTAAATCACTTTTTAATTCCTTTTTAATCATCACACTATTGCTTACCAAATACTAATCAATCCAATTCGACTTCGTTCGCCTTTTTATATACACAAACTAAACTTCTAGAAATTGCATGACTTTTCCAGTAAGAATAGTCCAGAAACATTTAGAACAGTTCTATCATGGAAAATTCCATTTTAGTACAGTAAAACATTGAGCTATTAATTTATCTTATTCTATTACAACCTAGGTGTCACCGTCACACTACCCCTCACCTAAGCCTGTTCGTCCCCAACAGGACACAAATCACCTCCTCTGTAGAGGGCCAGCCTCTCCAAATGCACCATCTTTGGTTTATTTCGATGTGCCTTCCGTATTTGATAAACCACGTCGTTCATCCTTAAGATGACAGTGTAAGGTCCTTTCCATGCTGGTTGCAGCTTCGGTGATAATCCCTTTTTTCGTTGCGGGTTATGAAGCCATACTAATTGCCCTTAGTTACGCCCTACATTCATTCCAAAACTTGATTAATTTTATCATTACTGCGACATTCATTCAATTTTGTGGATTGTGAAAGTTTATAATCAGTAAAATATAACAAATAAAAGTGTATTGATAGCAAAAATAATAATGGATGATAAAGAAAAGCATGTATTGCTATAGTAATAGTGACTTTACATAAATATTCTGCTGAACAATTTTCAACAGAAAGAAATTTAATCCAATCGACGTTGTCTATTTCGTAAACAAATTTCCCGTTCCGAATAAAATATTGTTACGTTTTTGCCTTGTCAATCAAGGTTCGAATCACTGAATTGTGAATAAAACAAAACAATTCAATTTATTACCAACTTTTACTAATAATCCAATTCGACTTCGTTCGCCTTTTTATATACACAAACCATACTTCTAAAAATGTCATGACTTTTCCAGTAAGAATAGTCCAGAAACATTTAGAACAGTTTTATCATGGAAAATTCCATTTTAGTACAGTAAAACAATGAGCTATTAATTTAACTTGTTCTATTACAACCTAGGTGTCACCGTAACAATATTTTTAAATTACAGAAAAGTTTTCAGAATAGGTACCAAATTTATAAAATAAATCTTGCTCAACTTTGTGCTCATTCTGCCAATTTATAATTTGGTTCTTTACTGTTTTGCTTAATATAGCCTGTCAAAATAAAAAAAAATGCAAAATGGCCAATGTCATAATAAATATAATGCCAAGGAAAATACGTTTTTACTTCTTGAAAGGTTTATTAGTCGTAATTTTGATTGTTTTAAAATAAGTACTCAGATATTGTAGATATGTATTTTGTAGATATTGTATTAAACTACAAGAATCTGGAGTCGACAGAAGACACGTGTTTTAAATATACAGACAAGACAAAACATCTCTATTTTCTATAAGCCCCAAAAAATCCTAAACTGAATTTTGATTTACATAGTTTTTTGATTTTTTGATTACCTTTTATTTTGTTTAACGTACAAATGATTTAATTCGGATTAGAATTCAAATTTGGTCAAATAAAATAGCCATGGAATTTAATGTTGGAATTCGAATGGTTTTCAAAGGTTAGTAGCATATTGCATTTTTTGTGGCGAAATACATTTTTTTCCCGAAAAAAATATTGTTATGTGAGTTTGTTTACATTTAGCGAATGCAATAAATATTTTTTATACTTTTAATTAAAAATAAAAAGTCAAAATAATAATAAACTTCATAAAGCCAACCTATAGAACTAAAAAAAATAGGTAAACTAAACGATCAATTCGATTTTGAATTCCGTCAATTTAGGAGGAATTCAATAGTGCAATTGTTGTTTTAAATTGTAAAATAAAATACGGCTTTAGTCATTTTGTAAAAAATAATAAATAATCAAATATGTCATCCAACAATTTGACATTTGGTAGCCACAGCAAAGTTCAAATAAAAATGATTTTGTTTCTGACAAAATTGAATTGAGCAAAAGTTGAAAATTCTTCCATTAACGGCTAACTTCACGATTCATGATTCACGAAATTTTTTCAACAGAATATTTACGTAAAGTCGCACACAAAACATTTGTTTTCTGTTGTTGATTACTTGGTTGATTGAATACAAATAATAAGAGTTTTGTTTTCGGTTTTTCAAATTAAAAATACGCATCGATTGCTCGATTGAAAAAACTCTGTTATATAATTTAATCATGAAGCTTTGTATAAGGCAATACAAAAAACCTTTCGATAAATGACTTTTGTATTTTGTAGAAAAATAACGCGTTTAAGGCCTCCCTCCCCCGCCCTCTCCGGGAAAGCACTTTGTTGCGTTTGGAATCACTCGACCAGCAACTCTCTTTCCAGCGAGACAAAGAACCACTTTGCGCTCTTGATGCACAAATAACTATGTTGTGTCAAAAGTGCAAAGAGGTACCGAGGGATATTGAGGTCTTTCTGTGAAAGCCTTGCAAAAAAAACAAATTTCTCGTATATATATACTTATTTATACAGCCCAGATGTTTATGCAAAAAATAAGTCAAATATGTATGCAGTTGTAACAAAAATTTATAAATGTTATAATAAACTTTTTTAAAAAACAAATTCACTTATTCTAAAATCTTTACAGTTTCTATCAATTTTATAAATTTAAATTCAATAAATTCGATCAATTATATTAGTTCTAATAATACTAAGTCCCAGGAACACCGAGCTACGCTCGTTCCGAATTACATTAGCGTTTGTTACACGTTCATGTCACTGAGTTTCACCTCATTCAATTGAGCAATATGTTAGTTCCATTTAGACTGTCGATTTTCCAGAAAAATTTCCGACACTCATGTTTGAATCCCATTCTATACTAAACAAATCCCATTCTATACAATTCATCCCAATTGAAAGGAAATGGTTTAATTCTATTGAAACTAGAATAATATTCATATTCCCATTTTACAGTCCCATTTTCATGGTACATACCGAGTTCTATCGAAATCGGTTGAGAAATGGCTTTGGTCCATTGGAATTGGCCATTTTACAGAACCTATACGATCCATATTTGGAACTAATTTATGATCTCTATATAATTCTCAAAAATCACAATTGAACAAAAAAAAAAAACAAAACACAATGCAATATCAATAGCAATAACAACAATTAGATTTCCTTTGTTAGAAAATAAAATAAAAATGAAACCCGAACCTCTCCAGAAAGCCTACTAAAATATTTTTCCAAGAAATCAAAACCCATTACAATTGCTTCCTTTCACTAGAAAATTTCCATCTAACCAATTACTATTAACAAAAGAAAATAATAAAAATATGAATTCCCATAGGAGGATCCTCTTAAACGAATTTTACTGAAATAAAACCACCCCAACCAACATTAATAAAAATCAAATAACCGTTTCAGAAACCGGTAGTAAGTTATAAAGTAAGATAAAACCAAGCAAACAGGGGCTCACCGGACGAGAACTTCCTTAACGTTTTTTTTAAGAATCAATACCCGGTGTTATCGCGTTTTGGCACTCGAAAACTCTCTTTCACCAATTATGATCAATAAAAAAATATTCAAAAAAACGAACCCCAGGCCTATTAGAAGACGCACTAAACGACATTTCCCGAAATCAAAGTCCACTGCAAATGTTTCCTAACACTAGAAAATCCCTGCTCACCAATTATTACAAAAATCGTTGAACTTAAAAAATGGACCTCGACCATCCGGAGGACCCTCTAAACATATATTTCCCGAAATCAACACCCATTGCAGACCTTTCAAAACCCTATTTGACTTCAATCAATACCCATGGCGATCGCTTCGTGCCGCTCGAATATCTCTCATTACCAAATGTTTACCAAAATTGTTAAAATGAAAAAAGGAACCCGGATACCACTGAAAGACCCTAAGCTAATTTTTTTAAACCAAGACCCATTGCAATCTCTGTCTGGCACCCACCCGCTCACAAATTTTTACCAAAAATGTAAAAATTAAAAAAAGAAGCCCGGGCTCAACTGGAGAACCCCCTAAACGAATTTTCCAAAAATTTATACCCATCACAATCGCTTCGTGGCACTCGAAAACCCTCTTTACCAACTTTTAACAAAATAGTTAAAATTTAAAAAACCCAAGTTCCAATGGATGACACTCTGGACTGGTAAACATACTTACCAATTTTCAACAAAATCATTAAAACTATAAAAATGGAGTCTGAATTTTCCTGAAATCAAGACCAATGGGGATCACCTTATACCACTTAAAAACACTTCTTACCAATATTTACCAACATCGTGAAAATTACAAAGGAGCCCGAGTTCCACTGAAGAACCCCCTAAACTATTTTTTTCGAAATCAAGACCGGTCACAATTGATTCTTGGCACACGAAAACCCCAGCTTACCAATTTTTACCAAAATCGTAAAAATTAAAAAAAGGCCTGGGCACAAATGGAGAACACCTTCTAAATTATCAAAACCCGTCGCAATCGCTTCCTGGCACCCGAAAACCCCCGCTCACTAATTTTTTAGCAAATTCGCCAAAATTAACAAAAAAGCACCCGGGCCCACTGGAGAACCCCCTAGACAAATTTTCCCGAAATCATCACCCAGCGCAATCGCTTTCTAGCACCTGAAAACCCCTTACCAATTTTTAACAAAATCAATTTTTCTGGCCAATTTTTATGGACACATTTACACTACATGATATTCAAATTCTCTAATTTTTAAGCAACGTTTCTTAGTGTTTTGAACAATAAAATTGGACCAACTCATCAAAATATTAAAAAATTACACTTTAATTTATAACTTTAGTTGACTACGTATGTACTAATTATTGAAATTTTAATTAATAAAATGTAAAGCCGCAACATCATTATTTCCATACTATAGACAATGGACTTGACGGTTTTAGTGGTGGCGTTGCGGCATTTGGATAATTTTTCCAGATTTGAATGCTTTACAAAGTTTTCCCAGACATTAGACCAGTCTCAATCGCATTTTCATGCAAAAAGACATCATATAGCCATTTTACGTCAACGAAATCGGTCTCGAAGTAGTTTTTCGTGCGGACATATATACATACCCGCAATTATTGCTCGTTTAATAATATAGATATAAATAAACTAGGTGCCGGAATCTACAGCAACTCTAGTGTTGATATAATTTTGATTACAAACCATGCCAACGTGTGTGTTATTGTTACGACCAATATTAATCAAATGATCTATAAGGCGCTTGTTTCGACGCGTAAGTCTTTTTGATTTGATCGACTCAAATTTAGTCAGTTTGCCTGCTTACGGCCATGTCCCTATACTAAATATTGCTGAAAAATTTTGCCACCACAATGTAACAAATTATCAAAATTTTCGCTCGAGTTAATGATCCTTCACCCAAATGCGTATATGTATGTAGTTCACCCAAATTATACCGATACATATACGTATACATTGATTACCGACGCGAGTGAAAATTAATGATATCTGTGTAATATTGTGATTGGCTAGCTAACCATTGGTAAAAGCGGTCGAAATATTTACTGCAATATAAGTGTCGTATATGTATAACTCAGTATAAGAATCATTTGATCCCCGATTAAGATAATTATCTGGATTCAGTAAAAATCAATTCTAATATATTCCGATTAGCGATGATACCGAATATTTTGAAGGTAAAAACAATACCGTTTAAATTATCAATCTTTGCATCTATTGTTGCAAAAATAATATATATAATATGGTACTGTAAATGTATGTATTGTACTTATTTCGGTAAATGTATAGACATAACTTGAGAAAACTTTACAAACCTAATTCGAGCGAAAATCTTGAAAATTTCTTCTAAATCTAATTTAAAAAAAAAAAAATCCCAGCTTAAATTTACATCATTAGGATTTAATTTCCACTCATTTTCGTGATTTTTTGGTCAAGAAAATCACTGGAATAATTAAATCCTACAATTGAAAATTGAATCCAATATTTCCAGAAAATTATTTCAATATCGATTTCATATAAATTTTCAAGATTCTCGCTCGAATTAATGATCCTTAACCTAAATACATATATATATGTAGTTTCCCAAATTATACCTACGTTTACTGATATACATACATTTACCGTAACTTAAATGTAAATGTAGTTTTTGTAGTTAATTCTTGATTTTTGTGAACGTAAATGTCATAATTGTGCCTTTGCAACACAAATAATTTACTATAATAGCCTAAATGTAGCTTACAACTTTTACATTCATCTTTTATTATTATTCAATCATACATGCCATATAAATTTGAAAAAAAAAAACGAAAAAAAAATTTATCTCAAGAATGTAATTTTCGAGGTTCGAACTACGATCTAAAATTTTAAAATCCACAACGCTAACACCTAGACTACTGCGGCATGGGAATTTGCCGAAAAATTACTTGGTTTTATAAAAAGTTTTGAGCATTCTACTAAATTATATAATATGTAGATAGATTTACACAATGTGACGTATCAACATAGAGAAAGATAAAATTTGTCAGATCTTTCTGTAATTTGGTATACAGATGAAGAAAAATATTCTAAGAATAATTTCCTTTTACATCATATCGGAAAAATCACGGAAAATGCGAGAAAATCGCGAATTTCCACTCGGAAAATTCGTCGGGAAAAGACTAAAAAAATATGCTGATCATCCAACATTAATTTAAGTTTTTTTTTTTTTTGTCGTGATTTTTGAAAAATGGACATCCATGAAAAAAAATCATAAAAAAAAAATTAAATACATCCCTACTCCGTATGCTGCTAACTACGCAGCTGTACTGCTGTACTATTTAAAAAAATCATCAAACATTCTTTTCTATAAAAAAAAATACACAATACATATCGCTCATTTGCTGCAACAATGACACAATTTAAAAATAACAAATGTTATAATTTGAGAGACATTTCCGTTTGTCTTGTAGTGAGCTTTATAGCTTTAGGTGTGTCGTTATATCAGTTTTAACTATATTAAAAAGCCGATATTTCTCTATAAATAAGTCAAAAACGACCGATTTTGAGTTATGCCATTGTGGTAGCAAATGAGCGATATACAATTGACCATTTTAGAGATGGCGCTGTAAAATTTGGATAATTTTTCCAGATTTGAAGGCTTTACAGAGTTTTCCCAGACTTGAGACCAGACTCAATCGCATTTTCATGCAAAAAGACATCATATAGCCATTTTACGTCAACGAAATCGGTCTCGAAGTAGTTTTTCGTGCGGACATATATACATACCCGCAATTATTGCTCGTTTAATAATATAGAAGATAGAAGATAATTCAACACTAATTCGGTTAGTTCAAAAAATTGAATATTTTTTTTTAAATTCTTTAATAAAATCCTTACTTTTTAAAATTTTACTAATTTTTCTTTATATTCTAAAAATTCAATAAATTTGATTCAATTTTATAAATTCTGTAACTTCAATAAATTCTAAAAATTGTAATAATTCTATAAATTCTGTAAGTTCTATAAATTTTATAAATTCGATAATTGCCTATAAATTGTATAACCCCTTTAAATTCTATAAAGCCTAAAAATTCAGTAACTTCTTTCAATTCTACATATAAATGCGATACATTCTATAAATTTAATTTTATAAAATCGATAAATTCTATGAATTTCATAAATTCTCCAAATTCTATAAATTTTATAATTTCTAATAAATAAATTTGCTCTATAAATTCTATATTTCTTTATGAATTTTGTAAATTATTTTAATTCTATAAATTTTTTAAATTCTATAAATATGATTAATTCTTTAAATTTTGAAGAGATTGTTATATTCCTATAAATTTTATATATTTAATAAATTCTATAAATTTTATAATTTCTATATATTTGTTCTATATGCTATACGTCCTATAAATTCTGTAAAATCTCAAAAGTCAGTAAGTTAAGAATTTTGTAAATTCTTAAAATTTTGCAGATTATTTGAGATATAAATTTATTTCAACTCTCTCAGTCCTATAAATCCTACAAAGTAAAATTTTACTTATTCTAAAAATGTCATAATTTCTATTAATTTCCTACATTCTTTGAATTGTACAAATTTTAGAAATTCAACCAATTCGATAAATTCTACGAATTCCGTAATTTTTATAAATTTTATAAATTCTAGAAACTCGTTAATTTTTCTTTTGATTATTAGACCAAAAATCTATTTAAGTACATAATATCTAATACCCGGTCCCTGGGGTCGGTCATGCAAAAACGTACGACCGTGGGGTCCATCATATAAATAACAAGCAATATTTACATCAAATGTTGTACGAAGTTCCTTCGACGAAATTTGTCAATACAAAAGATTTTTCTCGAATATCTGTAGTACGTATGTATCGATTTAAAGATTATCAAACGGCCGGCCCTTGGGGTTGGCCATATAAATAACGAGCTATTTTTGCATCAAACCTGTACGAACTTGCGCTGACGAAATCTGTTCAACAAAAATCAGAAGTCTCATAGCCAAATGATTTTTCTCAAATGTCCGTAGTATGGCTTTGACGCAGAAATTATCTGGTCCTCGACCCTATAAATAATAAGCAATTTTTGCATAAAATGTTGGACAAAGTTCTGCTGACGAAATTTCTTCAAAAAAATCCAGTCTCCAAATCAAATGTTTTTTCACGAATGTCTGTAGTATATACTTGATGCAAAAATTATCAAATGGCCGGACTAAGAAGGGGTCGCCAATATAAATAACAAGCAATTATTCGCTAATGAAATTTGTTCAACAAAAATTAAAATCCATAAAATCAAATGATTTTTCTTGAAACTCCATAGTTTGCACTTGATGTAATAA
This sequence comes from Tipula vernalis, assembly GCA_958295665.1. Classification (NCBI taxonomy): domain Eukaryota; kingdom Metazoa; phylum Arthropoda; class Insecta; order Diptera; family Tipulidae; genus Tipula; species Tipula vernalis. The sequence goes on from OY282559.1 coordinate 109,638,904, forward strand.
CTATCAAATGCCCGATCCCTAGGGTCGGCCATAGAAATAACAAGCAATATTTGCATAAAATGTTGTTCGAAGTTCCGCTGACGCAATTTCTTCAATAAAAGTTTATAGCATGTACTTGATTTAAATATTACCAAATGGCCGGCCCCTTCCGTGAAATAAATAACAAGCAATATTTGCATGAAATGTTTCACGAAATTTCACAGACAAAATTTGTTCAACCAAAATCCAGAAGAAATTTGTTTAATAATAATTGAAAGTTATAGAGTCAAATGATTTTGCTTTATGTAAAAATTATCAAATAGACCTTGTTATTTATATGACCGACGCCAGTGATCGGCTGTTTGATATTTACTACATCAAATGCATACTACTTCGAGCATTCAATAAACATCATTTGACTTTGAGACTTTTGATTTTGTTTAACAAATTCCTTCAGCGGGCTTCATACGGACACCCAGGAACCAGAAATTTGATAATTTCTACATGTAGCGCTTACTACGGACATCCGATGAAAACCATTTGACTTTGGGTTTTATGATTTTGGTTTAGCAAATTGAGTCAATACCATCGTTTATTCTGGGAGGCAAAAATCACCTAAATGTTTACTATAGCCGTTTTTGCTAAAAACTTTACTTCGGTTACTTTTCCGATATTTTTTATATCAAACTTTTTTCAATCGAGCAGTCGATGAAAAATAATCACAGAAAATCGTTTGGTCACACGTTGCTAAGAGGGACGTGCGACCAAGTAATCAACAAGAGAAAACAGTTGTTTTGGGCATAAGAAACAGAGAAAAGGGGTACTTTTCACCATTTTGTAGGAAAATAATATTTCGTCTGTTTTTCGAAATTTTCGCCACAAAATTGTTGCTGTGTTGGTTGTTGGTTCACAATAATAAATAATGAACAGAAATGTCTGACAAGTGTAATTGAGATTCTCCGACCTCAAGGCGAAGTGGATTTGCAGAAAGTTCAACACACTCGTGAACTTAAGCCTTATGATACTATGCACTAGGGGGGGAAATGGGTTCTGCAAAATCACAGGATATTTTAGCAAAAAAAAAAAAAAAAACAAAAAAATGGAATGCGACGCACATTTTAGACATGCTACAGGTCTAAAATGTGCGTCGTATTCACCGGACATTCTTTCTTCTTTAATAAGACTAGTGTTGCAGTTATCGTTAACAGTGAAAAATACTGATTGATGAAAATTTGTTTGCTCTCAATTGGAAGTAAGATACGCACACTAGCGAACGCGATAGTGAATTTATTCCGAGACATTTAATGGTTGGTTACCGCCCACCACATGCACGATTGCTGAACTGTCGAAATCCGCTAGTTTCAAATTTTTGCCTATGGTACGTACATGCGGCAAGTAAGATCGTTAAACATCACACATTCGATAAATAAAAATACAATTGAAGGATTCTCAATCTAACTTCCTATCATTTTAAAACACAAAATAGTTTTTTTTATAATTTTCTGCTTAAATTCACCGTTAACCTAATGATAAAATTGTTAATACATTGCTTGCCCAAATTTGAAAATACGAGGGTGAATCAAAATGTCTTGCAATATCAGCTGCATTTCTTGACGCATAGTGATCCGGATCAGATCAAAATTTACATGTGAAGCAACAACAACATTTGATCCAACATTCGTTTTGGATCACAAATGGTGATCTAAAAAAGTTGAACAATATTTTGTAGTTGAACAATATTTTGTAAAGACAAAGAATATAATGAATATAGTACGAGTATGAAGAGGCATTCAAAACGAAACGAGACAAAAAAATTGAATTTTGGTGTTTGTTTGTTTTACGCATTTTTGTGTCGTTTCATGAGACATGATCTGATCCGGATCAGATCAAACGTCAAGAAATGCGGCTATCATATGAAAAAAAAGAGTGAATGAGACAACTATATATTTTTTTTAAAAAAAATTTTGTCGCGGTGAAACTTATAGAAACAAAATTCGATGTAAATTTTACAGTTCGTTTGTTTTCTTCAATTTAATAGCTCGTGTTTTGAAAAAAGTTCTAAAATGAATGAAATTGAATATCGTGCCGTTATTAAATTTTTTTGTAAAGATGGACGCAATGCAATTTATATATTCAATTACATATCAAAAGTTTACGGCGAATTTGCACCATCATATTCCACAGTAACAAGGTGGGTAAAATTGTTCAAAAGTGGTCGGGAGTCATTAGAAGACGACAACCGCCCGGGTCGTCCCGCAGATGCTATTAGCCATGAAAACATACTTTTGGCAGAATCAATCGTATTAGAGGACCACCGTATTTTTGTTTCGCGGTTAGCGTGGAGACTTTCCCTTTCATATGGTACCACTTATACCATATTACATGACCACCTTCACATGTCAAAAGTAAGTGCGCGATGGGTTCCCCGTTTGTTGACTGCACAAAAAAACAAAATTCGTGTTCAAACTTCAAAGGCGATTTAGAAATGTATGAAGAAGATCCAGAAAACTTCTTGGATAACATAATAATAGGCGATGAAACATGGATTCATCATTGGGATCCGGAATCCAAACAAGAATCGATGCAATGGATTAAACGTGGTGAACCACCACCAAAGAAATTCAAAACTCAACCGTCTGCTGGTAAGGTTTTGGCAACAATTTTTTGGGATGCTGAAGGGATATTGATGATTGATTATATGCCACCGAAAACCACAATCACAGGCATCTATTACGCAGAGTTTTGCGAAAATTGAAAAAAGCGATCCGGGAAAAACGGCCAAAGAAAGTTAGAAAAAAAACCTTACTTCTTCACAACAATGCACCAGTGCACAAGGCTAAAGTTGTTCAAGCTGCATTAAAGGACTGCGGCTTCGTAGAAATTCCGCATTCACCATACAGTCCAGACTTGGCACCCAGTGACTACTTTCTGTTTCCCAATTTGAAAAAAAAATTAAGGGGTCGGAAAATTTCCAGTGATTCTGAAGTACAGTCTGTTGTAAATGAATATTTTATGGAGCAAAAGAAAACTTTTTTTTTAGAGGGCTGAGACAAGTTAATTGATCGATGTAACAAATGTATAAACCTAAAATATTGCTGTCTCACTCACTCTTTTTTTTCATATGATATTGCAAGACATTTTGATTCGCCCTCGTAAGAAGAAATAAAATATTTGGGAAGAAAACCTTCTACACTGCGTTTTCGTTAACTTAATTTGTTGTGTTTGCAATGCACAGATCAAAGTAATCGTATCACTCGTATCGCTTCTGCTGATAGTTGTACAACAAATATTTAAGATTGAAAAGAGTTAAACATATTATACTGTTAAAGTTAGCCGAAAGTTGCCAGCCGAAAGTGAGAAGTCGATAATGCAGACTATTTACTTATATTTATTTATTACAAAATTGGAATAAAATCAGCCTCTAGAGTGTTATGTCTGGAGATGGATTGCATTGATGTGACTTGTAATAATAGCTATCGCAGGAAAAAATTCAGTTCGAGTTTCCCGTAGGAAATCTCGGGATTTAAAATTTTGGAAAATCGAATTTTCCGAGATTTCCCACGGGAAACTTGAACTGAATTTTTTTCCTGCGATAGCTATTGACAAGTCACATCAATGCAATCCATCTCCAGACATAACACTCTAGAGGCTGATTTATTTTCCGCTGGAATGTCAATAACATAATCTGCATTATCGACTTTTCACTTTCGGCTGGAAACTTTCGGCTAACTTTAACAGGGTGTTAAAAATAATATATTTTTTATTCTTTTTTGTGAGTTAATTTTTGAAGTAGCACCAAGAATTGTATCGCCTATCTGTGGCGAATTAAAGTTATCATGAGTTTTCAATAAAACAGAAAGCAGAAAAGCTGAAAGCTTTTTATTATTTAAAGTCGAAATTCAGAAGCTTTAAAATATACTTATATGACGGCAAAATGTCGTTAAGCTTGTCAACGATAACTTAACTGCGTAATAAAATATAAAGTTACGGTAGCGTTTACAGATCCCTTTACCATCAGATTTGATCTTGTTTTCAGCTCAATGTAAGTGCTCACCAAATCCCTGAGGAAATGTGCCGTCGGTTTGCCCAATGTAAAGCCTTACTCCATAAAGACCATGGTTGGACAAATATTATTCTAAAGTGCAAATCGAATGCCAATAGTTGAGATCGTAAAATAAATGAAATCATGGACGAGCCCTCACTTGAGTGTAAGCATGGGTTGCCGACTCTTAGTATTAAAATGCTAAGGGCCATTGATTAAGGCCAAAATCAACGAATTCGGGGAATAAGATAGCGCTACTTGTAGGGTTATTATCAAGAAAGCACGATGCTAAAGGAAAGGAGAATTCAGTTTTTCATAAGGTGTTTCCGAGCGCCAAAGAACCCCTGATTTAAACCTATCCAGGCGCTGGAATGGTGAAGTTGGGTTTCCCGTTAAACCAAATATAAATTTCCCCTTCCTTCAGAAGCCATTACACAACTATGGCTCTGTTCTCGACAGTGCGGAAACAAAAATATTTTTCCTAAAGAAATCTTAAGCCAGCAGTTGAATCAATAAATTTTTCAGCTTGTCTGCTTAATACGGTGAAATAGCTGGTTTACTACTCAATAATATACAGTTTGCTACTAGAAATTAGATGCACTGCTAGAGCACTGCATCAAGTTGTCAAAGCCATTGAGACTGCATAATAAATGAAGAAAATTGTTCTAGGTGTTTTTAAAGAGAGAGGATAGAGGTCTTTTCTTTTCAACAGTCACAAACAAGGCTCAGAATTAGGGTAGTATAGAACCCATTTCTGCTCTGGTCACTGATTGTTGACGAACCTAGACAAACGCGATACAAAGTGATATGATGGATCGATCTCTTTCCTGTACTAGTCAGCGGTAAACTTGATCTGATTGCTGGAGAAGTTACATAAAATTCCCTTGATTTCACTTGGAACTGCTTTAAAAACGAGGTATTAAAAAAAAAATATCAAAAGTAGGAAACAAAAAACCCTTCTGGTGAGGAAAGATTGTACACAAACACAAGAACTTTCATTACTGAAATCAAATACCATAGTAGGTACGCAGAAAGTAGTCAAACAACTTGATTGAGAAAATGATTAAACCAAATTTGACTAAAGTCTAAAGACAGAAGACAAGGAATTTCATTACGAACTCCCCAATTGATCAAAGATGCAGATTTAAAATAAGTTCTCGCGCTTGCTGAAACCCAAAGTTACAAGGAACGTTAAAAAGGAAAAAAGGAAATCTAAAAGAGCAAAGAGAATCATCTTACAATGATGTGCAGCTCCAGTGAGCAAATGCTGTGTAGGAAGAATTTCACTAACAAACATAAAATTCATATCCATACTACGTATAGCTTAGATACAAAGCACAAAAATTATTTACGGAGCAGGCCTAGTTGGTTAACAGACGACCACATCAGAAATGCGTTACGATGGCTAGTCAAGTTAATTTCTACTATCTAAAAATATTAGTAAACCAGTGGATGCCTCATTCATATTCTGCAGTCGTTCATTAAGTGGTTAACCAGGGACACTAATCTTACAATACGTTCTCAGAGCAGAGTTCGATAGTTTTCGTGTAACGAAAACCTTCGTCACTTCCGCTGATAGTTTTTTCTTCAAATGTTTTTTATGCTTCTCGCAAGTTGAGAGAAGTACTAAATTATTTCAACCGTTTTCAATATCTAATTTCTAATACAACAAGACCAAAAAATTCTTAATTCGAAACACATACCTTTACTAAAACTATTACAATTCAAATAAATTGTTTATTTATTACTTCATAAACAAATTTTAAGTTAATTAATTCATTTCACTTGCTGTTGTCGTTAAAAATTCCAATTTCGTCGCACACTCAATACATAACATTTATCGATTCTATTATAGGTAGTAAGCATACAGTAATTGATCTTGTAGTTTCCATTTTAAATTAGGCAATTTCAAAATGTTTCGAATAAATTAAGATTTGTTGAAACATGATATGGAATCAAAGTATAGTCGGTTTGAATATCAATAGAGTTTTTTTTTTTTTTAATAGTTTTCAAGCGTGTATTCGGCTATAAAAATAAATCGAAACTAAACGCTTAAATCCCAAGAATACATTGAACATGTGCTAAAACAATTTAAATTTATTTACGGTTGCTAAATAACAATTTTGTTTTGTTATACATACTTGACAATAATTGTTCCATCCTACAATAACGTTTCTTACCTAAAAAGAAATAAAACAAAAAAAAAATGTTAAATTAGTTGTAAGCAAATCTTTTAATTGTAAAATTGTGTCAAATTCTGTCTTACTCCATTTACTACTTCATTTCACACCAAAAAAGTAAAAGTTTGCGGAGAATGTTGATGTCTATTACAAATCGTGATTTCATTCGACATCGTACATCATCATATACACAAGAAATTCAATAAAAATCACGAGGCACCTTCATTTATGTATCATGAATCTAAATTGAACAATGTTTACCATCCTCTTTTATATGAGATCATAATATCATTTTTTGACACTGACATGACAAAAAAATAAAATATAGATCGACATCAAACATCCACCAAAAAAAAAAATAAAAAACCGACACACGCATTAAAACTATCATCAAAAATTTTTTTATCGCTCTCGTTCTTCGAGCGCACAAAAACATACAAAACGGTAATAATTCGATTGCTCGCATGTGTACAAATTAAAAAAAAACTGAAGAACGAATGTTTGTGAATCGAACATTTGTCATCGTCCACATTTTTTGTTATTTTTTACTTTACAAAGTATCATACGGACAGGCAGTACTGCAAATTCATGGTCAATTTGATCTTTAACGAGTTGTGTGTGGTGTCATATGTGTGAATTAGCTCGCCTTTTTAATGTACGTATCTCGCGGATGGAAACGATAACAACGAACAAATATGTTTACAAAAAATAAAAACAAAAAAATCTCGTGATCGTGGGTGAATAAGACTACTTTTAGTGTTTGTATGTTGGTAATTTTGATGATTTATGACTTCCGCGGTTGACTTGGCTTTTAGAAGGGAAAACTTGTTGTTTTTCTTATTAATGTAAGGTTAAATAGTTTTAGATGTGGCTTTTTACTATGTATGTATGTAGGAAGTTTGTAAATTTGTGAAATTAACCCGCAACCTATTTTATCCCATAATATACAAAAAGTAAATCAGTCGTTAAGTTGCCAGATGTTGCGGCCTTAGTGATAATTCCAAATTATTCGAGATTATTCCAGATTAATAAAATTGTATAAAGTTTTTTTTTTTTTTTGATGTTAATAAAGTCAAATATCTCAATTATAACTCAAACGATTGAAACCATAAAACAAAAGAAGTAAACATTAGACAATCGAATTTGCTCTAGTTTGTGGGCTGTCGAGTGCTTTTATAATTTAGACATAGATAAGTCAATCAAAAAGTCTGCATGATTATGGAATTTTACCAATTTATTTGTTTATCGACATTATCTCGACTTTATTTAAAAAAAAAAAAAAAAAAGAAGACCAAGTTAGTAATCCAGTTAGCACTCGCAATGTGATGTGTAAACATGGCGTGTTTGAATTACGTGTACAATAAACTAGGAAGGAAGAAGAAATGAAATTGTATTAACAAAATTTTTTTAATATGTAAAATACATAATTACATATTCATAATTTAACCGGCGTAATTGACTTTTAAGTAATGGCGGAATAACCGACTAACGAGAACTTAGCAAATGATGTTCTCATCCAGGACCCACTATCAACTCATTCTGGTCGGAGTGATAGATGTAACAAGACCAAACAACTAGCAATACAGCACAATAATAATGAGAATAATACCCCAGGTGGTACGCTGAATTATTCGGTAAATCCACCCTCTGCTGAGGTAGGCTTAGTGGATTCTGTGGTGGGCCACTCATTGCTAGCAAAAAGTTGGCTATTCCTCCCAAGCAGATAAAGAAAAAGAAATTGATGATCTTAGAAAGAAATTGAACGAAATTCAGAGTTCTACTACCCAGCTACGCGGCGAAGTTCTGAAGCTCAAGGTCGAAAACGAGGAACTGAAAAAGGCTCTTCAAAAAAAGGTTCCGGAGAAGCCTCTGGCTTGTATAAATAACACTAAAGAACAAGAGTATCATACCGATGAAGAAGAATTAGAAAGAGAAACCGGACAATACGCCTGGACGTTAAAAACTAATAAAAAATCAAATAACAAAAGGAAAGCCGAATCCTCGCCTGAAGTTGACTATAGGCAACCTTCTAGTAGTGGAAACATTAGCAATAAACAAAAAAACACTGTAATATAACCTGGTACGGGTTATGCCCAAACAAAAGGCGCCTCCGCCAATCAATATTATCGGCATTACCAATTATGATAAGGTGCAGTCAATACTAAAATCGGTGACAGATAAAGAGTACCGCGTGGTATCTCTTAACATCAACGTATGGAAGATTAATACGCCAGACTCCGATACCTATAGAGCATTGGCAAAGAACCTCAATGAACAAGGAAACGGACAACAACTTACCCAATTTAAGACATAGTGGCGGATCTAAATCAAAGAGGGCTTCTAATTGAAAATGCAGTTAATATTCTAAAAAAAAAACGGAAAGAAAATGCTCAGGAGAGCAAAGTAACCAAAAGGGAGCTTCCATTGTTCATGCTCACCTTTAATAATAAACAGTAAATTGAAGATATTTTCAATACAAAAGCTATCCTTAAAATGAGAGTTAAGATTGAATCACTAAGAAAAACCACCGGTTTAATACCGCAATGCAAACATTGTCAAAGTTATAACCATACGCAGAAATTTCTGCGGGCGAGAGCCATGGTGCGTGGGATGTGCTGGTAAACATTATGCAAAAGACTGTACGGAGAATAAAAATGTACCTACAAAATGCATAAACTGCAAAGGGCAACATCCTGCCAATTACAGAGGTTGTAAAGTAGCTAACATTTTACAACAATTAAGAAATAAAGCCATAGTAAGTATTGAGGATCCAGACTTACAACCACTAAAGGAAAAGAGCTCTTCAAAGCAGGAAGAGCACTTAATTGTTAGTTTCATTCTAGCAACAAGCCAACGCACTGGCCGATGGATAGGAATAAAATACCTGACCTCATAGACTTTTATAAAACAAAAGGAATATGCGAGAATTACATTTGTGTTCAGAACAGTGAGGAACTCTCGTCTGATCATTCACCCTCAACTGATAAAGTCAGTCATCAACAATAAAGAAAGTCCGCCTAGGTATTCCAGGAACTTATTAATTTGAATATTGAACTGCAAGTTCTAATTAAAACACCGACACAGATAGAAGAGGAACTAGAATTATTTAATGATAATATTTAAAAAGCAGCTTGGAAGAATACTCCTATTAGCCACAAGAATATGAATAAGGCTCCAAGCTATCCTCTGGAAGTCAGAGAATTCGTTAGAAAGAAAAGGAAAACACGAAAAGCCTGGAGGACCTTTTTTATTATTTTATTTATAAATTTTATTACAACCGATTTACAATCATCTAGTAATTTATCTTTAATAAATGAGTTTAATATTTAGAGGGATTTAGCCCATTGGATATTCCCTATATGTTTGAAATTTAATTTAATTAAGCGGTTCCAATTTGAGCTTAAAAAACTCCAAGTGTTGTTTCGCGTGTCTTTTGATTTGTTCGCTGACATATTCCATCTTTAAATCCCTATGTAGGTTGTCATTTCTTATGTACCTCGGTGCATTCACTATGCCACGTAGGGCTTTATTTTGGAAGCCTTGAATTATTTTAATGGTGGTCTTCTTGGCACAACCCTAGGGCAGAATACCGTAAGTCCATATTGGTTTTAATATTTGCCGATGTAAGAGCAATTTGTTATGTAATGTTAGCTAAGAGTGTCTACCTAGCCAGTACATGTTCCTGTATTTGATGTTTAATTCTTCCTTTTTCTTTTTCATATGCTCTTTCCACTTTAACTTAGCATCGAGAGTCATGCCAAGATATTTCGCCGTATTTGCATGGGGAACTTGTTGCGAGTTAAGTTCCACCAGTATCCAGTTAACTTTTTGGTTTCTATAGTTAACATGTACTGATTTTGCTTCATTCAGCTTGATTCGCCACCTTTTCGTCCAGTTGCTCACTGTGTTAGTGGATGAAATTTTCTTGTCGCTGCTTCTATGGTGTTACCAATTGCAAGGATTGCAATATCATCAGCGAATGTTGCAATTGTTGTTTCATCACTATTTGGTAGATCTCGTGTATAGAGAAAATACAGTACTGGCCCTAGGACGCTGCCTTGCGGTATTCCTGCTGATATTTTCTTTAATTCCGAGTATTCTCCTTCATATTTAACCCGGAATATAAGATTTTAGAATCTGATAAAACTGCTTTGGTAAATCTCGATGCAGTTTAAATTCTATTAAAAAGATACTTTCTATCCAAAAAGATACTGGAACATATTTTCTTGTTTTCAAGCACATCTTCAACTACGTTTGTAATTTTATGCAGCTGTTCTACAGTGGAGTGATTTTCTAAAAATCCTAATTGATGTGGATGAATTAGACTGCTTTCTTCTATTATTGGTTTTAACCTCTTCAGCAGTAGTCTTTCGAAAATTTTTGAAATTATTGGAAGCAAGGAAATCGGTCTATACGATTTTTGGTCATTACCTGGTTTATTTTTGGCCAATTTTTTGGTTTAGTTAAAAGGGCTTGTATCGTTCCTAGCATATTTTCAGTTCTTCTAATCTGTTCATTAGTGTGAGTTTGTGTTGATGTCAATGTAATTATGCTTTTCTGTCGTCAAGTGTTGTGCATATTTCGAGTCGATTTCTGGTTTTCCGATTTCTTTTAAATGTTCTGTAAATCTGACTTCTAAACTTCTACCAGTTTGTCCGATGTAGAATTTGGGGCAATCATTGCAAATGTGTTCTTGTATATTCCTGTGTCTACGTTGTTTGTATTTTTAAAATCTTCGTTATATTCTTGTTGATGTTATTTATCCGTTTTGCTTGTTTAACGTGGTTATCATATTCTGCTGCTTCTTCCAAACATACATATCGTTCATTTTGTCAATTAAGTCTATAGTCAATTAAGTATAGTCCTAATTGTTCATCGGGATCGTGGTTAGTCTGTTTATTAAAAAATTGAACGCCGCCATCTTATGTTTGCGTGTCTTTCCTGTGAAATAATGGATTTGTTTGTCTCTGATTCTAGAGTAAATTTTATGTTTGGATATTTGTTGTCTGTGTTCTTGTAAAGATTGCTGAGTGGTCTTATTGTACCGATAGATATCATTAGAATATCGTCCACGTATCTGTGCTAGTAGCTGATTATTTGGTTTTTGTTGTTCGATTCCGTTAATATTATGCTGATTTTCAAAGTGGTTCATGTATATGTTAGCTAAGGTTCCTGATATAGGGTTACTTATTGAAAGTCCTTCAGTCTGTGAATAGAATTTATTGTTGTGTTGTAAATAGTTTTGTTCTGTGATTGTTGTCAATTTTTCTTTCTTGGTGGCGTTTTTCTGTAACAGTTCCTCGGTTATTTTAATTGTCTCTTGATTCGTCGAATGATGCCAATTTCGTAGGTATATCTATTGATTTTATTCTGTTGATTAGTTCTATGTTATTCAATTCAGTCTCATTGAATGATCGTTTTGTATTTGTATGTTTTTGCTGAGGAAGTAATTAATTTCTTTAGCAACTTTATAAGCTGGTGAGTTTGTGAATCTATGATCGTGTGCTCTGATTTTAGGTGCCGTTGGTTTTGCGGGTTTAAGTCGTCTTTTTTGTACTGGGTTAAACAATGCTGGCCAATAATTAATCACGGCTAAAAATGTGATTCAAAACCTTTTTGATATTGAACAATTAGTTTGTAATTTTCGTTAGATACTAGCAAAATTAAAAAATCACAATCACCAAACAAACATTAATTTTTGTTATGTCAAAATAAATTGAATGTACATGACAACATGACATCCACAACCTTTAGAACTTTAAAAATAAAATTTAGCGAAAATTCCGTGAGCCTTGCGCTAAACACAATAACTAAAAAATGTTATTGGATTTTGAAAACCACGTACACAGAGGGTATGTATTCACTAATAACAAAATTTTTTTGGATTCTTGGCATTATTGTTGTAAATGGTCAAATAAAATGCGCCTAATATACCATCGCTACCACCTCATACTACCGAATTTGAAAAAAATGCTTTAAAGCTTGCATTGACCGAATACGTAGCTATAATAGAAACAAGGGTTATGTTTAAGACAAAGTTTCGAATAATCACATAAATAATCACATTTTGGAAGCGATACACAATTTATTAATCACTTATCTTGGCTAAAAAAAACTGGTTTGAGTCTATGCTAAAATAGCTTATAAAATACGTGTATTATGGATACATTCTTTAAAAATACTTTGGCGAAAGGGGATATATCAGGGAAAAGTGGACATATTCTTTAAAAAATATTTTGGGAAAGAGCGAATTTACTCTCTTCTCGTTATTCAAATATCCGCTAAATTCAAGAAAAGGCGCTAAAGTCGAGTCAGTGATGAATTGTGTAGGTTAGCCTTTTTCTTTGTATATCTTTCAAACTCTCGAATGTGGCACATTGGATATTTAAGTATTGTAAATGCACATCGTTTAAATTAATTAAATGTTTGGTAGCAGATTCCAATCGCGCTTTGTTACTATGCTATGGTAAAAGCAAAACTGGATTTCATCCTAATTGCATTGGCTGTGTGAATACTCTGACAAATAAAGTTGATTCGGGATTTGAGACACTTCAAAAGAAGAACCAAATAAAATTTAATATTCCAGATCCAGAATCAGTTAAAACTCGTCAACCGAACGCTACTGTTACTTCTAATGAGGCGTGATTTAATGGCGAACAAATAACTTTAGTTACTCAACTAGCACTCCATCATAATTACACTAAAAGACCTGTTAACCGTGTGCTTGGTATACGAGTGATCCAAGTGTTTCTCTCCAAATAGTTTCAGTTAGTAATAGGAAACTTTTATAAATCAATCGTTTTGATCTCAGTACAATTACCGATAACTTAAAATCATAGGATTATGGGCAGATTATGGCCTAGGCAAACTAGCCACATGTCTGGGACCGGTGAATTTTGGGCCCCCTAATTTTCGAGCTCTACTAGTGAGTGAGATAGTCTTTGATTTTTGAGAACCGCCAGCTACTAATGTTCAATAATGTGACACTGAAATGTTTTTCCAGAGTGCCTTGAATACTTTACTAACTTTATAGTTTGTTTGGGATCGCTATTCGCCACTTCAGAGCTTTTTCCAAAACGCCAATGGTTTGTACAGATGCGGTTTTGCGAAATGTATCTTTTGTTTTAAATTTTATTTGGAACCAATTCGCTTTTTGCGTGTTATACATCCACACAGCCCAGATTCAAATACCCAATGTCTAACCTAGTCCAGTTCAACCACTCTGCGTGATTTGATGTGGGGGATCATATTTACTCTTCCTAATAATGATCATACCTTCCTTGTTCGTTTCATTTCGAGCTCGTTCTTTTCTGGGCCACTTTTTAAAATCCTCAGTATCATTTTAGGTTTTAGTGGCACCATAAACCATCTTCTTTCTAAATATGTTTTAAGTTTGTCCTCATTTTTGGTGTTCAGCAATTATTTTTGCCAATTTTTCATCTAAATAATATACCAATGAACTATTAAATTCGACAATTTGTTGAATATTGAAAAATTAAGTTTTATTTATTCCTCTGTTTATGGCCAGACGTTTTTTTAGAAATTATTGTCATTGCAATCAATCAACTTTTAATAATTCTCGTCCAAGTCCAACACATTAATGCCGAGTTTACGACCATTTTCTGAAGAAAAATTTTCAACAGGCAACCAATCGACGTAGTCTATTTTGTAAACAAATTTCCCCTTCCGAACATAATTCTTTTGTTTTCCATTTAAAATATATTGAATCTGCTGAAAATTTTTCTTCAGAAAATGGTCGTAAACTCGCACTAATGGCGCATACTCGAAAATTCATTTCAGTAACTTTTATGGTAATTTTGCAACAAGCGAACTTGACGGAGATAAACTTTTCTCAATATTTTGGTAATTTTTTTCCCCTCCATACCAACTTATGTATGGAGGGGAAAAAAATTACCAAAATATTGAGAAAAGTTTATCTCCGTCAAGTTCGCTTGTTGCGAAATTACCATAAAAGTTACTGAAATGAATTTTCGAGTATGCGCAGAGCACCCTGTATTTTATAGAGCCATAATCAAAAAATCTGAGCTTTTATAAGGGAATTAGAAACGAGGAAAAAACGAAACTTTTCATAGTAAAACACACAAAACATATGGGAAATCACTTTTTCTCCTAAGACAAATTTTTAAATGAAAACGTTACAAATTCTAAATTATTATTTCTGAAATACTTCCATAAATATTTGAATTTCAACATATATGAATGTCGTTTAAGTAAATCGGTCTCATTTTCTTGTAATAATTGATTTATTTAAACCAAAATATAAAAAAAAATTCATAACAACAGCATTCTGGTCAAATAAAAATAAAAGCTTACTACGATTCGTTTGCTCATTAAGCCAATATACATTACATAGATGGCAGTGATGGCCGTAAAAATTTAGAAAAATCGTACCAAAAATTACCACCTGGGGAAATTTCAAGTTCAAAAATTGTAGGAAAAGCAAAACAAATTCACAAAATATAGGAACGTGTGATAATTTTGTGATTAAATAATTTTTTTGCGTATTTGTCTTTTACCATTTTAGACATCTTACGTACACTACTAAAACTAAAGATAAATTTAGCAAGTATTATTTTAATTTGTCAGAGCCAACTTTGATGTATTTTTCAAAATGAAAATTCGAAAAAATATATTTTAGAAATAATTTAATTTTAATATTTCTGCAATTAATATTTAATTAATACCAATATGGCCTTCTTGTATATTGTTCTTAAAGATATGTAGAAACCTTTTATATAAACATTTTATAATATTTTTGCTTTTTTCATTGAAAAACTTGAAGCTAAAAAACACCATTTTTACTATGGATTCCTATGGAAATCAGTGAAAAGTTATACCACTAAAAAAGCTTCTAAAAAATACGTCATTAAGATTATGGCTCTATACTCTAGAAGGCTCTGGTATGCGCCATAAACTGAAATGTAAAACAGTTGCACGAGCTAACAAAACAAAATACACTAAAATTGAACGCCTGTTGCGATTAAAATTACTGTTTAAAACTATCTGGTATTCTAGTTTATCGTTGTTTCTTATTTTGTGACCAACACGTGAAAGAGCAGCAATCTTTTGTAATATTCCATGACATTTTTTGCTTAAATTTTGTTTTTGTGTGAATAAATACGTTTTACATCAGACTTCGAAGCTTCTAAATTGATTTTGATGAAACCAATGCAAAGCTAATGCAATGAAACTCGGAATTCATAGGTTTTCTTGGTCGCTGGTTACAAATTTATGATCCAAAATTTATAATGCAAGATGGCGGACAAAACTACATAGAAAAGTATTTTTGGGATCACTGTTTATAGAATCTGGCGTCAAAAGAATTAAATTAAAAATGGCGAAACCAATATTATCTCTCTAAAGTGAAATATCTTTGATGTTAATTTTATTCAAATAAGCATTTTGAACATAAAATCGGTACGAAAACTGTTTTGGATATATTTCTTAACAAAAACATCAAAAAATTACAAGAAATATTTTTGATAGTACATGGCACGCCCCAATTTAGTTTTACACTTTCGTTATTACCTTTGCTTAGCGTAAACCACTAAAACTGTGCATTAATCAGTGGCGGATTAAGGAAAATTCGGGCCCTAGGGAAGCTTTTGTTTTCGGGCCCTCTCGAAATAATAAGAAAATTTGGGCCTTTTGCAAACTTTTGCTTCTTGAAGCAAAATTTCGTTGTCGTACAAAACGTCAAAATTAGGCTTTTTCACTTTTCTCCATGCCCACAATATCTGATTTCGCTCCTTAATGACTACCTGGTCGCACTTAATTAAAAATCTGGTATAGGTATTTTTTGCCGCTAGCTGTAGATTCTGTTGTAGCCTTGCTATGCTGAAACACATGAGCAGAATTTCTGTGACAAAGTCACAAAAAATGTCATTTGTCACGTGATTAGAATCTAGCCCCTGGTCAAATAATTATTTTTGAGCGGTTTTGAAAAGCGAAAAAGGGTAAAACACGAAAAATTAAAATTATATATTAAATTACACGAAATGAGCGACTTTGTACAACAAATTTTGGAGAACAAACTTAGAATTTTTTTTAATGGAATCCAATTTCGAAATATATCCAGGGAACATGGACTATATTTATAGGCTATCGAACTATTTTGCAAGATACGACAAGATGGACAGATCAGAGTTGTAAATCGATGTATTGTCAGAATGCATCACATGCGTATAGAAATTCAGATTTTACGACACAAAATATTCAAACACAAAGCAAAAAAATGCGTTTTCCCCTTCAACACATTGTTCTTATCTCTTTCCCTATATTTACCAATCTTGATATCCTCCTATATTTAATAATCTTGATATTCTCAAAAAATTTCGATTCTTTACGAAAATCTCGAATACACTTAAAATCCTAGAATAATCGCGCAAATTTCAATGCTAATTGCAAAGTAAATCAAAAGCAAAAAAATATATATATTCTCGAAATATAACTGGAAGACCTCATCTAATTTAATACTACCGCTTAGCACAATCCAAGCTAAACTCGAATAATCTCGAAATAGCTTGCATAATATGTATACACATACGCAACACTCTTAGGGGCAAATATAATACATTTGGATACATTCTGTTTAAAAAAAACCGAACATCAAAAAATGCTGAAATCTTTGTAGTATAAATTGAGCTCAGTTCAGCTTTTTAACAATAAACCAACCAGAGTTGGTTTCTCTTCCAAAAAAAGGCAAGCTTACAATTATTCGCGTCCGTATATAAAATGAGGAAGTTGAAATGAATGGCTTGGTAGCTAAACTACTTGCCCCTGCCTCATATAAATCTCGAATACGTTTAAAAATTTTTTAAAAATTGAAATTCCCCGGTTGACCTGTAATTCGGTAATACATGACGCAACTCCCTTCAAAAATCTAGGATTTAAAATTAAAACAGAAGAATTAGTTTTTCGAAAGCACTCACATCGATTTGTTAATAATTTAAAATTGCTTAAAAAAAATTAATTCGATTTTTGATAAGAGAAGAAATTCTACGCTTAACTCATATTTATGTCTATATTAGAATCATAAAATTATAAAATTGAATAAAATTCTTAATTCCCATATGAAGAAGGTTTTGTACGATCCCGAACAGTAAAGTTTTTTGCAGAAATTGACCGCATTCTCTAAGGCTTCATTTGTATATAAACACTAAATTGTTACCGAACGTTTAGGCCATATCTCGAACGCTAACGAGTTTAGCGAATTTTCGTATAGTGCTAAACATCAAGCAAATCACATGCAAAGCATGTACCCGGACATTCACTATCTCCAAGCAACCGAGAAGAAGTTGGAGTGGTATGATTTCACCAGATAATGAGACTAAAAGTTTTGTTCGATAACAGTTGGTGCGTTTTCTGAGTTTTTTCAAACCTTAAACTAAGAAAGGAATTATAACATTTAGGATATTTTGAAAAAATTTTGAATAAAAACGTGTCTCGTTTTCCAAATTTCCAGAGGTGGCAAGTCTAGAACTATTAGACATCGGCTGTTTGAGTCTGAAATGCGTAGTTGTATTACACGTGAAAAGCAAATTATTTCCACACAAAATTTAAAATGAAGGATAAATGTCGCAAAACAACACCTGCCAAGCCACTGTGGTTTTGAAAAAAAGTCCTCTGACGAATCGAAGCATGATTTGTTTAAGTCGGGCGGGCGGCAAGGTTTAGATGATATGCGTGGAAAACAAAGAAATTGATTCCTGAGAATACGAATACTAAGACCGTAAAGCACGGAGGAGGGAACGTTGTTAGTCGTTTGAAAACGTGACGGGTTGTTTCATTTTCCAAATGAATGGCGATACTAAACACACTGCATAGTTAGTAGTAGGTTGGGCCGAATTTTTTTGTTTTAAATTTGATTGGCGGTAGTGCGCAAAAGCTGTGGTAGGTATTTCTCACATAATTTTTTTTTTTAATTTTTGGTCACCCGTTCAGCCCACAAACATTTTTTTTTTTTACATAACGTGGTAAATTACAGATTTTTGGTTAATTATCTGCTGCGCATGCCCGTATCACTGCGCATGCCCATATCATTTGTGCCATCACACCCGAGAACATAACTGTTCTCGGGTGTGATGGCACAAATGTCAACACTGGGTGGAAAGGGGGCGTATTACGTTTAATAGAAACCCATGTCGGTAAGCCTCTTCAATGGAGTACATGTTTCCTTCATGTAAACGAACTGCCACTTCGGCATTTAGTGCGAAAATTGGATGGTCACACAAAAGGTTCATATTCTTTTTCGGGACCCATAGGAGCACAGCTGAGTGAATGTGAGAAGAAACCGGTGATAAGATTTCAAGCTATTCAAAGTATATTACCGGATATCAACATAAAATATTTGAGTTCCGATCAGCAGTATCTTTATAACATATATCGCGTGTGAGTGAAGGTTATTTTTGCTCAAGCTTAGCAAGCAGTAGTCCAGGGATGTTATCTCAAGCTAGATGGCTAACAACTGCCAACCGGCTATTGAGATTATACGTAGCGACTACTGAACCATCAAATTCTTTTCAAACTCTTGCGGGCTTCGTAATAAAAGTGTATGCACCCATGTGGTTTCAAATCAAACAAAATCCAATGTACTTACATGGTGCCAGACATTTGTGGAAGATGATTGAACTTTCTCGCCAGTTTCCAGTCGATGTCCGAGAAATAATTCACAAAGTGATTTCGACCAACGCTTACTTCGCACTCCGGGAAAATTTGTTACTTGAGATGATTACAGATCCTGAAAATTGTAATATTAGGAAGCTGGGCATTAGAAGAATAGTCAAAGCTAGGCTAGAGTAGCCGCATGGAGTCCGTTTCTTTAAAGTGCCTAAAATAAATTTCCAAGCACCAAGTTATATGGAAATAATTAATTGGCAAGGATTTCCTGTAACTGAGCAGCCACTTACCATGAGTATAAAGGATGAAGATTTACAGCCAATGTTGAGCGAGAAGAATGTTCCCGTTTTATTTATAGACAATTTTCCTTGTCACACACAAGCGGTTGAAAGATGCGATATATTGGTAACGGAAGCATCTTCCAAAGTATTTGCGAGGAGTCGAGAGACGGACACATTCGGGCAAAGTTAAAACCCAGAAAAAATTTACCTTCGTTTGAGAACAAGGGGCAGTACTACTCTAGTGCTGAACAATGATTCCGATCAATTGTGTTATTAAGATATGTGAATTAAATTACTTTCGAAATATATAAATTAAATAAAAAACTTTGGTTTTATTTCTTAATCCAACTTAAGTTAAGCAAGTGGGGCTCGGATAAATAATTTGCTACACCATTAGGATTTCTTATATATGTTAAGGAACAAATTGCGCAAATATTAAACACTATCGCAAACTAAAAAAAAAACAAAAAACAAAAAAAAAATTCTAGAGCGTCAACTCCAGGGGGCGGCTAAATATTGTCAAAAATGGAAAACAAAAATTTAGTGAAATTATGAATACTTATCACACCTTTCAAACACTACCCATGTTTAGATTTTGAAGAAAAATTTATTTTCATTATTTTTCAGACCAGCCTAACTAGTAGTGTATGTTTACGAATCAAAAAATTGAATGTTTTTGGTGCGAATCACCTGACTTTAACCCAATCGGGCTAACTTAGGAGGAGAAGTTGAGCAAGTATTAAAAAAGAAAAGCTCCAGGAATTCAGGCGAGCTGTTCCATCATATTAAGGAAATCTGGAAAAACATTTCAGTGTTGCGTTGTCGAACATTAGTATGTAGTTCACGGGCCCTAGGCACGTGCCTATTGTGCCTAGGCGTTAATCCACTCCTGGCATTAATACAAACAGTTAGTCTATACCTTTGGCAAAAATGTATGTATTAGCTCTTTAACGTTCATTTGCCATAAATAGAAATACTCTTGAAATTCTAATTCGTCTAGAAATACATAAATTCTTACAAAAAGTGTTGTTAGTTTATCGGCCCATAAAATATACTTTTTCCATAAGCTTTAACCACTGTCGAAAATGTTTGTTGGTGATTTATTTTGGGTAAAATGTTGTGGAATTATTTTTGGGTAAATAAGTCCGGTTTCACTGGATCAAAGACAATATTGAAAATGGTGTAAATGTGATGATGAATTCTTTAGGGTAAGAAATTCACGTTTGCTTCACTCTTACAATTAAATAAAAAACAATATTTTGATGGAAAATACTTCAGGTAAATATGGTAAATTGGAAAATTTAATAACAATTTTTTATTTAATAAATTATAATTTCGTTTTAGGTTAATATTTATTCTACACGGTTTAATTGGCACGACTGTCTCTTTTGGAATGGAAAAAAATATTATTGACGATTGTAAAAGTAGAGAAAGCGCCTCTCGAGGAAAAAAGTTAAAATGAGGCAACCGGCAAAATGACATTTCTCATAAATGCGACTAGAGAAATTTTTGCAATCCGGTAATTAAAAATTGTTTTTATAATCCAAAATTGGAATTATTTACAATTATTATCAATCTGGTAGGTAAAAATTGTGTTTACAGTTCAAAATTGGAATTGTTTACAACAATTTCGAACGTCAAATTAGCAGCTACCTCAGTTTAAAAATTTTCCACTAGGTGGAATCTGTGATGCTCCAATCGTCAAAACAATGCAATGATTTTACGGAAAATTTCTTAATTATATAAAGTGTCATCTGTTGTCAGATATTATAAACTTATTTGAGCAATAGACAATTTTTAGTACAAATTTTGGACGTGTAACATCACACCTAATATAATATTCCACAGCTTATAGTCAAATTGGAACTTTCAAAATCAGGTAAACAAAAATTAAATTGGTGGTGGTAAGTTAAATGACTCGAAATAAAACTTAATATTAAATTTACAATTTCAGATAACAAACTATCGGAACAAAAGAAGCGTCTGATGGACAATTAATTCAGATAAGTATAAATGGTAATTACATTCGCGATCAAACGATTCTCTGTGTGTTCTCTTTTGTTTTTAGGTTATAATCCTGGATGTCAATATTCCATTGGAATTTATCAATTGCAATACAAACAATATTGCTTAGGAAAAATTATGGAATATAATACAAATTGGAATTCAATATGAGGTTGTATACAAATTTATATTTTTAGCAGCTGCTATATGATGTTCAGGCGTTGATTAAATCCGCTCAGCAAATGTATGCTTATGATTTTTTTTCCAGGATGATTAATTTTCAGGTTGGATATTTGAACAACCAGTATGCCTTTTGGTTGGTACAAAAAAAGAAATAAGAGTACATATAGGCGTGGGGTTGAAATCTTAGGGATTGGTAAACAACAACTTTTTTATTATTTACATTTCTTGAAATTATCAAAAATAAACTCGACAAAAATTCCAATCGGACAAAAATTCCGATTCAATTAATCAATGAAAGGATTACGAAAAAACCTGTGAAAACAGTTCGTTTCCCATCCTAAAAAGAGGATGAAACATCATAAAAAAGGGACGCCACGATTCATGAACAATCATTTTTGTGAACCTAAAACCATTTATATAACATTTAGGTTTACTTTTAGAAGAATTGCATCTGCCTGAATCAAATTTATTTCCTGACTCTAAATTCCCATTAAATTTTTTTCGGTTCATCGATCTCACCGTACATATGTACATACATATATATTTATGATGCATCTCGTAAAATAATAATAAGCATCGTAGCCACCAATCGAGACCAACATTCCTATATAAACATTAGAATTTTATATTTTTTTATCTTATCGAAACTTAATGAAAAAGAAATAAATTTCAGTTAACACAAAAAAAAAACTTTATCTAAATTTTTTATTTCGATATTTTCATCTATTTTATTTCAATGGGGAAATAATAAATTACACTAAAACAAAAATAAATTTTATTTATAAAAAAAAACGTAAGAAGATATTTTCTTATGGTTATAATAATATACCTAGGTACAGATAGCAGACTATAAGCAGAGATAGAAAAGGAAAATTAGCACTCATTGGTTGTTTGTCACATTGAAATGGACTCGCTCGCGTAACCAAATACTGTTAAAAATTTATTTATTTTGTATAAAAGTTTTTATTTATTTAAATCGTCTACAATTTAAATAGTACTATGCGGTAGACAAAACCCAAATTGAGTAATAAATGAAAATTTGAGACTGAAGTTTGGTTAGGAGGTAAAAACGTTAATTTCAATTTTGTTATTTATTTGTATAGCACATAATGTTAAATTGGGTAAATAATAATTTCATTACTT
Source organism: Tipula vernalis (assembly GCA_958295665.1). Classification (NCBI taxonomy): domain Eukaryota; kingdom Metazoa; phylum Arthropoda; class Insecta; order Diptera; family Tipulidae; genus Tipula; species Tipula vernalis. Next base: position 109,661,355 of record OY282559.1, read on the forward strand.
TTCCAAACGCCTAAGTATATATACATATGTATGTACAAGTAGTTTTTGTATAAGAATTGGTAAATTACCATTTCAATTACCATTAACAAAAAGTCATTCAGTATTATTAAAACTGCATCATCATCCATTTTGTGATTCAATATCCAATCGATACAAGTACTCGTAGTAATCAACAATCTCGTTCACATCTACTACTATTATGTGTGTAAGATTTATTAAGTAGATTTATGCAAAACAGAGTTATTACATAACATTCCCACACTCATGAACATACATATATCCATAAATACATAAATAATTAATAATCAATTTTCTCTAATCACTACAAGCATGTAAAAGATAGGTGATTTATTCAATGATTCTTTTGTCACAATAATTATCAAAAATCTTCCGATCAATTCAATAAAATAATAAATAAAAGTTTCTTGTTAAAAAAAAAAAAAAAAAAAAAACACAACTAACTTATGTATGTAAATTTATATTTTAAATGCTGCATCTAGCATCTAGCATAATACACCCATCCCCCGATTTGCACGGTACCTTTTTTACACGATATCGCTTTTACATGGTTTGAAAAAAGAGAAAAATTTATTTAAAAATTTTAAACATTGAAATTATTTTTTTTTAAGTTTTTATTTGATATTACTAATTTATTATTTATATTTTTATAAAATAACCGGAAACTAAAAATTTGATTTAATTTTGCCATTTAGATGATTTTGATGATGAGCGGAACGAATGTTGAACCATGTAAATTGGGGGATGGTTGTATATATATAAATTATAAAAATAAAACAACAATAATAATAATAATGTAAATAAATTCATATTTAATTTATGTAAAACAAAAAATAATTTTAAAACATTTTTCTAACTAGCTATTCATACATATGTATCTTGATTTCCAATTTAGTTAAGAGAACTTGTTTTATGACAAGTTCAAAAGGCATCGTCTAAAACCATAAATAACGAATTTATGTTACATGTTTAATTATTATATGCGTCTGATAATTGGCAATTGCATAAAATGAAATAAAAAGAATTAAATTACAAAATATTGCAATGTGAAAATCAAGAATTATCGCAACATTTTCTACCCGCCTATTAACAATAATTTTTAACTTGTAATTTCCATAAACAATTTCAAGTTTTATTTCACTTTTGTAATATTTGTTCGCTGAAGTTGGCTATATTTACATAGGTATCTATAAAATATATGCCCCTATTCACATATACACATTCCGGTATGTGGAACCATAGCCGAGTTCTGAGCAATTACAAATAAAGTTCTTCCCTCGAAATTACCATTCGGTATAGTTTCAACTTTCACATGGATAATGGACAAATAGATTAATTTGAACACCCCTTATATGTATCTATCTGCGTATATACGTTCAGATTGTCTGGATTTGCAAGTTATTAATTCCCCTATTCAAGGGAATTTGACGGAGCCTTTTCCGCGAATTAAATCCGGGTTTCGTAATACATAAATGCGTATAGCATCAAATTTTACACACAAATACGATAAATGGAGTGATTACTTTATAACTTCAGCTTGACGGCATGTGTAAGGCATTTATTTTGAATTTGGTAGAGAACATAGGGGAGTACCGGTGGCAAGATCATATGAGCATGGGCGATAAGAAATCTCACAAAAATCTGAACTCTTTCTCAAATGTATAGTTAAATGAGGTCAGATGTTATTTTCTGGACTCTTTGACAGTTCCACAAACTTTCACCAACATTCTGAAGAAAAAACAGTTATGTTAATAAGAATTACAGACTCCATCAAGTATACTTGAATATTCGTTAAGAACACAAGGAAATCCTATTACAAAAACGTTTTAGTGAAAATCCCAAAAACTACAAATTAAATCAATTTGGTTTCTTACAGGTAAATAGATGCTATCGAGAGTAGTACTTCCTTACAGAGCATAATTTACATTTATGGAGTATATAGTAAGTAAGATGATATCAGGTTGCTGGAATAAATTGACAAACAGAAAAACTGATGAAATGGAAATGGTTTTGCCTTATGTACATTTTTATTCGTTTTACCGTGAAATTCTGGGATATAACTTCATACACTTCGATTGATAAGGAATCGGATCTTTTCGATCCGATCGAAAAATCGATTGTCAACTAAGGATCATATCACTGGATTGTGAATAAAACAAAATCAATTTAATTTTTCTGAAACGAATTTATTTATTTAACACAAGAATTATTACAACACAATTTTTTAACAATAATTCACAAAACCACTTTATTTTAATATTACCACAATTTTACTGATCACTTATAATTTTTATTTCGCACTAAAACACTTGTTAATTCACTTTTTAATTCCTTTTTAATCCTTATACTACCGCTTACCAAAAACTAATAATTCCAATTAGACTTCGTTCGCCGCTTTATATACCCAAAGCAAACTTCTAGAAATTTCATGACTTTTCCAGTAAGAATAGTGTAGAAACATTTAGAACAGTTTTATCATGGAAAATTTCCATTTTAGTACAGTATAACATTGAGCTATTAATTTAACTTATTCTATTACACCATAGGTGTCACCGTAACAATACATTTTGCTATTGTGTGCCGTCAAATACAGGGTGGGCTATCTGTTGGTCCTTTTTTCAATCAATAAATTTTAGTACTTAATGATATCTGTTCTAAAAAATTCATTGACATCTGAAAAGCCAAAAATATGCTATTTATCATCATGGAGTCGGTAACAACACAACAACGGATTTTTATTGTCCAAATTTATTATGAAAATAATCGTTCAAAAACAATAACATTTCGTAAATTACGTGAGAGTTTTGGTCGACACGGACGTCCTACTGAGCATGCAAATTTATTAATCGTTTTGAAGAAACTGGTTAAGTGGAAGGTTGCAGACCGTATCAACATGTTCATCCAGTTCGTACTCCCGATGCAGTGGCAGCTGTTAGTGAAAGTGTTCGTAATGAACCAAGCACATCACCAGGCATCGTTCGCAAAAACTAACGATTCTGCATGTTGTTCTTCATTTGCATCTTTAAATAATCATCGTTTTGTTAATAGGATGCTTGAACGAAATGGTGGTTTTTCATCAAAAATCATCTTTAGCGATGAAGCTCATTTTCATCTTAATGGATACGGCAATAAGCAAAATTGTCGAATTTAGGGAGAGGAGAATCCTCATGTTATTCACGAAGCAGAACTTCATCCTCCAAGAGTCACTTTTTGGTGTGGTTTATGGGCTGGTGGCATCATTGGGCCTTGTTTCTTTGAAAACGAACAGGAAATTGCACTTACAGCGAATGGGGAACGTTATCGCAACACGTTAACTGGTTTTTTTGTGGCCCAAATTGAATGAATTGTATATCAACGACCTTTGGTTTCAACAAGACGGAGCGACATGCCACGCAAATTGTGCAACAATCCATTTATTGTCAACAAAATTTGCTGATCGCATAATTTCAAGAAATTGTGAAGTTCCTTGGCCACCAAGAAGCCCGGATTTAACACCACTTGATTATTTTTTGTGGGGTTATTTGAAAGGTAAGGTTTATGCTAATCATCCACAAATAATTCAAAAACTTAAAAACAACATTCGAGCTGAAATTGAGGTCATTGATCCGCTTTTATTGGAAAAGTCATCGAAAATTTTGATGTTCGGATGCAGGCCTGTAGTCGAAGCCGTGGTGGGCATATGAACCATCATACAAAAATGGCATAGAACTACCTTTTATTTTCAATTGCTGGGTTCCATTTAACGTGGCAAAGTACTCACAAGTACTTCTGACTACACGCAGCTACTATTGCTATATTTTTTGAGTAGTTTGCTTTTTGAATTTATGGCGACTTCGTTACCAGAATATTTAGTACAACTAATCGGTAAGAAATGGCTGATCCGTTTTCAAATTAATAATTAATTTTCCAACTTTTTATGTTGCACGTAAATTTGTTTAAATTAAATTTTATTTTCGCAATTAATTTTCTGCGTTCCATTTACCATCTACTCCCAAGTACTTATTTATACTTTGCCACATCAAATGTAAGCCTGCATTCACAGTATTGTTTTCGCTCTGCGTTTCGATCTTGTTTTCAGATTTTAGTTTTTGTTGTTGTTTTTCTTCACGATATTAGCAAAGAAATGCTCCTTTACCATATAAAAAACTTATCGTTCCCGTGGAAAAAATCCAAGTTTTCTACCAATATTATTTAGTGGCACTAACAAAATATAGTGGCTATGGCGGTGAAAACAACATCGAATCCAAAAAAATTTGTCAACCATAGTAATTTTTGGTTGTTTTCGTAATATAAAATTTGAAACTTATCGACACGTCGATATTTATTTTAAAAATGAGAAACTGTCAATAATTTTTTTTTATTGTTTTGACAAATTGCCAACTTCAAAATTAATGATTAATGCCTCAACAGATAACAGACTTTGCTTCTCTGCGCCTTTATGATTTTTTGCAACCACATAGACGCCGCTAATCAGACATTTATTTATATGAAAAATGTTTGGGTTTTGAGAACAAATATTTTCATAAAAAAATATTGTATGTAGAAGTTGTATCAAGCATCAGAATGGTAGTGTTATTGGGAAAATAAAAATGTTCCATATGAAATATATGGATATCCTGGCGCTCGCGCTAAAGGTATCCAAACATGGCAACATCTTGGCTTGTTTATGGGTTAGCCCGATCAATTGTTTTTTGCCTTCGCGGCCTTTATGTACTACGCTGGATATTTGGTCGCCAATAACGTTGTGTACTATGCTGACGTATTTAAAGTAGCCCAAGCCTTAATTATGGGTACAGTTTCAATAGCCAATACATAGCCAAGCGTTTGCTCCAAATTTCCAAAAGGGATTAACATCGGCCGCTAAAATATTCCAGCTTTTAGAACGCGAGCCTAAAATCAAGGAACCCGAGAAAATCGACTCAAGCTTAGATGAATGGAAAGCAGAAGGAAATATATCATATAAAGACGTTGATTTCTTGTATCCATCACGTCCTGATGTAAAAGTGTTGAATAAATTAAATTTAAATGTGCTCAAAGGACAAACGGTTGCATTAGTCGGGCAATCTGGATGCGGCAAATCTACATGTATTCAATTAATTGAACGGTTTTACGATGTGATCGATGGAAGTATGTATTTCAATCGACAGTAAAGAAGTATCATCTCCATCGTTTAGACAACTGCGATCACAATTGTCTATTGTGTCGTCTCAAGAGCCAACCTTATTCGATCGAACAATTACCGATAATATTGCTTATGGTGTAGCAGTAAAGCCGAAGTTTCACAATCCGAAGTTATTGAAGCGGCTAAAAATGCATATTCATAATTTCATTACGTCGCTTCCGCTTGGTTACGATACCCGAGTTGGCGAGAAAGCTTCCCAAATATCAGGTGGCCAAAAACAACGTATCGCTATTGCACGTGCGCTAATTCGTAATCCACAAATTCTACTGCTGGACGAAGCAACATCGGCGCTCGAACATGGGACGAACATGTATCACAATCGCTCATCGTTTGTGAAATGATTTATTACGACCAAATTTAAGTTCCAATAGATTTTTTTACAATTGCTTTCTTATATGCCCATTTGGATGTAAATTTCAACTAAAATTACGATTTTCCAAGTATTTACTATAAAAACAACAACAACAAATCTAAATGTCATTCGTCGCAAAAAACGATCAGTTTAAAAAAAATAAAAAATTAAATAATTGTTGTTGTTGTATAACGATAAGTCCAAAACAAGATCGAAACGCAGAGCGAAAACAATACTGTGAATGCAGGTTAACACAGCAAATAAAAAATTTTGACTTTTCATCCCAAAATCTGTGTTTTATTTACAAATACAAAAATGACTAACAGATGGCCCACTGTATTTGTATATTTTCTCATGGTGGTAAGAATCAAAAATAAGCGAATCGGGAGATATCGGTTTCTTTTAACATAAGGAGTTTATGATTTTGTCTCTATTGGTTTCGTTAATAAAAAATCAAAACAAAAATTTCTTGTGATCGTCAATGAAAACAAACAAAAAGCAATATAAATAGATGTCGGTCACATTCGTAACGTTTTTAATTTTTAATTTTATTTTGAAATTTGCTGTTTCTTTCTGAGTTATGTGTGCGAGTAAACAAGAACATAAGGAACACGTTTAGAAGGTACTACCATTTGAAAACGACCTTTTTAAAAATCGGAATTAAGAGTACACCGCATTTTGGATTGAGTCTTTCTTGGGTCAAAATACTTTAGAAAATGAAACAAAATAACTTCTTATGGTTCGAGTCTTGGGTTAAAATACACTTACTTTGGTTGGTGCATGTACTAACATAAATTTGAAATCTCAGTAGGCGTAGTGTTTCTAATGTCGATTTCGATTGATTTTTTCCCCTTATCAGAGCACACTAAATAGAGTACCCTATTTTTTAACGTCAATCGAATGAAATATTTTATTGCACTAGTGGTTAATTGTGTGTGTGTGTTTGGTTGAAAAATATCAATAATAATAAAAATAAATGGAGAAACTAAATGTAAATTCAGAAGATTATAATTTGGTGTTTGATATCGAGGGATGTGTTATAATGAGTGGGACTTGGCGGTGTTGGAATAATTTAACGGCCAAATTCAAAATGCCACCATTCAAATCAGAAAATGTTATGAATAATAGCCGCCTAAAATCAAAATGTCATTACGACAAAATATCATTGTAATATTCGTTGGTGTGTGTAAAAACAAGGGTTACTCGACCAAAAAAGCTAGAGTAGCAAAAATTGCACTAGTGCAAAACTAAGTACAAACAAATTTTACCTCAATGCATTTTTTTTTTCAATGGGACTGTTTGACAGCCAATAGAGTACTATTTTTACCCTTCGAGTGAAAAATTTTCTACAATCGAATTCGACATTAGATAGATAAGAACCATCTCTTTCTATAAAAATAAACTGTTTTTTGACGTTTGCTTGTAAATATTGAATTATAATCAAATGCCTACTGTATTAATTGTTATGTGTATAAAATATACTTTGCTAATAAAATTATTTATAAATATTAAAAATGCATGTTTATAGCCTGAATCACACTATTGACGATTGGAAATAGAAAGAAAGCACTACCTATCGGAATAAAATAAAGCTGTAATACCATACAAAAATTAGCATCAGCGCTCGCAGAACGACTGAAATATGGTATAGTGGACATTTTTTGAAGTTGTAATGCCGACAAATATTTTGTCTAAAATCACGGTTCCAATCGTCAATTGACGATTGGAACCATGATTTTATACAAAATATTTGTCGGCATTACAACTTCAAAAAATTTCCACTATACCATATTTCAGTCGTTCTGCGAGCGCTGATGCTAATTTTTGTATGGTATTACAGCTTTATTTTATTCCGATAGGTAGTGCTTTCTCTCTATTTCCAATCGTCAATTATTTTTCTATATCAAAGATGTTTTATCAAATATTTGATCGTATTTAGCTTTATGAAGCTAACTTTGATAAAATATATTTTTTAAAAGGAATCTTTTATAAAAGATTTAGCTCACACTATCATTTATCTTTGACAAAGTTATTTAATAAAACATCTTTGATATAGAAAAATGATAAAACTGCGTTTAATACGACCGCCATCAAAATGTTTGTGTTTATCGTAAAGGCATCGGAAGTGGGATTAGCATTAAAAATCAATATCGAACCGTATATCTTCCCAACACAATGCTAGCCTAAGAATGGCCGAGAGAAATTATTGGAAATGGATGATGGATCAAATGTGGATGTAACTCTATAATTAAATGTTCGACCGTGAATGTTTTTCACTACACAGTACAATTGAATATCCGACCAAGTGCCCATCGTTTAAAAGTACCACCACCAGAATCAACCATTTGACAGTGATGATAATGGTGCTAGCGGGTACTGATAATTGTGAACACAAAATATCCCGTGTTGAAATATTCTGGAAAATGGACATTTTTATTCTAGTTATAATAGATAATTTAAAATTTAAATATTCGTTTTCAAGCAAAAGTATTTTTGAAAAATGAAAATTTAATTTTAAAAATATAATGGAAATCTACATTTTCCGGAAAATTTCAGAATTAATCTTCCTTTCCTAGAATTTTTGGAAAATGAAGATTTTGTGTTGAAATATGCTGGAAAATGGAGATTTCCATTCTAATTTTAAAATTAAACCTCCATTTTCCAGGAAATAATTTTTTCTTTTCCAGCAAAAGAACTTTTATTAATTCAATATCATCGAATTTCTTCAAAATCGGATAAGAAATAACCAAGTTACAGGCTAATTGGCCATATTCCAAAATCATTTAAGAATCTCATTTTCACATATACCTGTCGAATTTCATCAAAATCAGTGTAAAAATAGCCAAGTTCCATAATAAAATTTCATCTGAAGATCATTTACGAATTCCATTTCCATCAAACCTGTCAAATTTTAGCCTAATCGTTTAAGAAATAGCCAATTACAGTCTAACTGGCCATATTCCAAAAATCATTTTAGATGTTGAGAATATTTTCGATTTCCATAAAATACGAAAAATAATGCATTACATACACACTTATAAAAGTAGTGCATTACCCGGCAGTATTCAAAATTACCACAATATTTTTATTTTGGAAAATTGACCGTTCTATTTAATTCATAATTTTTTTTATTTTTTAATTTAGAAATTAGCACTCTCATAAATATAGAGCTAAATTGAAGCCAATTGGTTAACGCAACTAAATCATAGCCTTTTACCATTTTGACAATTGCATACGATGGAATTGCATATGATGGTATAACACTAAAGATTTCCGGCGGATTATAGTAAAGAAGTAAGTGTTAAGTGTAGCAGATCGACACGAGTAATCAGCCAAAACCAATAAAATGAAAATGAAAAATAGCCCAAAAATGATCGATTTTTGGACAATTGTACATATTATATTGAATCGTCCATATCAGAAATTCAAAATCATCCAAATCATTTTTGGGTGATTGTACATCTTTAAAATGTAAACGATTACCTCGTACTATGATAAACAAAAAATTTGGGTGTTTATTGGTTTTTAATAGTTTAGCTAAGTTAAAACACATATTTTTAAATATTTCTTTCTTTCTTTTTCAAAATTAAATTTTCGCTTTTCCAGAATTTACACACGAACCTAAAAATTTAAGTCAGCAGCCACCGGTCTTAGTGCTTTTCTTTAGTCGGCTTCCAAATCATAAAAGAAAAAGTCAATGGGCCTTATTTCGTAAAAAAAGATTAAGAAATTTCTCCACTCAGCTTGCCTACAGCGCCTCCTGTCCTGAGCGCTGACTTGAATTTTTACGCTGATGTATAAATTCTAGAAAAGATAAAATTTATATTGTAACAAATTTAGTTAGTTTAGCTCCCATGGGCATTATCCACATTTGCTTAAATGTACATTATTCTCAGAAAACTTTTGGGTAGAATACCCAATTTTTAATTGAAAGGTTGACTTTTAAATTATTCTGAAAAAAAAGATATTCGGTATTTAATTTGGGTATTGGTGCTCTTTTCTAAGTGAACGATATCCCCATTCTCTTTTTCTGGACATTAAGCTCCTTTAAAACAAAAGAAGACATTAAAGGGAAATATGGATAATGTCTATTTAGAAAAAAGACAAAATATAGTAACATTACGGCACTGCTGCAGAAGATTAACCAACATTTTGAGTGATTAAAAATGTCCCGATAAAGCCCGATAAACTCAAACCGAAGGGCAGTTCATTCCATTACCTGAACTAATATCAGAGCAAGAGCCTTCAAAAAATAAGACTGTTGACTCAGATAAGTTTTCCTGAAAATCCAGTGATCTCAAAGAATGGAACTGTGGTAAGAACAAAATGGATTCCATGGCAAAAAACGGAGATGTGCTGTTTGCTCCAGTAATTGCCCTACAAGCATTCATTTGTAAACCAATTCTCCTATAATCGATTCTGGTAATCGATCGAGATTAACCGCGCACCGACTAAAAGTGGGTTATGATAATAAACGTTTCGAATAAGTACATAGCGAATTTAATGGAAAGTTTCCTGTTACGAAATAAATTCAAATCGATAGCTGACTCATCTAAAATCAACATTTATTTAGCAACAAACATGTTTTTAATAGCACCTGAGCTTGTATCTGTATAGTTGGCCAAAAACGACAACGACTTCAATTCCAACGCAAAACACTAACCCACTTTCAGACGGAGGGTTGATAAAAGAGATTATTTGCGCTCTGTTTGAGTAATTTTAATTCAAAAGGCTACAACTTGAAAAGTGTGATGGATACAAAAACTGTTCCGTAATTATTATAATTCATGGTAACTGATAATGCTATGAAGTATTTTCAGTTTATGTAAAATATCTGTAGCATACGATGACCGGATTATCAATCTTACAAGCAATTGAAATTGATCAAAAAGCGATTAGAGCGACACCGTAATAAATACCTTTGAGGTATAAACATAAATATTAATTACAGAGTTTCCATTACCACAGTAAATTATGTTTTTTTTAAATTTTATTTATTTTTTATTTAAATTTAATTACTGTATTGTCAATTTGCATAATGAAAACGATAAATTGTTTAACTTGGTAATAAGAGATAAATGATAATATGCCCGCTATGAATTGTTATGAGAAAATTTTTAAAAAATTCATAATTTTACACAATTTTTGAAACTATTAAGCTATTTGTATAAAGTATTAGTGACAAGCTGATAATTAGCCAATTACTTGTAAACAAAATTTCAAAATTGAATTTCATGTAATCAAAACCAATTTAAGCTGTCATAAATATTATTAAGAAGATAAAAAAAAAAAAACTGTTGGCATAAAACATGTAACCATTTCTCGTTGTAATTTCTAGATAAATCCTAATTTTAATGATGGATGATGACTGGAAAATTGACATGAATTTGTTTCGTCTTTTACCCAACCTAAAAAATGTACATTTTATGGGATAATGATAGTGATGTTACATAAAGTTAACTTAAATTGATCTTAATTTTTTGTTTGTTTGTTTTTTTATTTGTTTGTCGGATATTTATTTTGGGATTTTGTGTTGCAAGTAAACATTTTTTTTATTTTATTGTATGCTTAAATTATGATTGAATGTATTAAATCGATTTATCATTGTCATTTAATTTATGTTTTTGTATTTTAATAAAAAATTTGCAGTAATGCGTTAATCCATGCTCTATATAAAACCAACAATAAAATGTGTTAATTATAAATGTGTACTGTGTAGTGTATATAGACTTATGTTGTGTAGTCAGTATCATTCATATGATCAAATATTTTAATAAACTCTCAAATACAAATAAACGGCGTGTGATCTTTCATAAATATTTGATTAATAAAAAACGTAATAAAAGTCTATCTAAATCAAAGTACAAATACGTATAATACGTACGTACCTCTGTAAATATTTAAAAAAAATTTGATTTATCATTGCAAAAGCGAAAGATGATATTTTCGTAGTCGATCTATTTATAAATTTGGATAATAATAATCAGATGGTGTATATGCATTGTGTACAAAACGTTTTATTTACTAAGCAGCTACTAAAAATAGATTTATTGATTGTTACACTATTTAAAAATTTTATGATGATAATTAAAAAGTCAGCATCACATCAATATCACAAGTTTTATGATGTTACCAACCAATATTGAAAACGCATATGCATGATCGGAAATAATTAAAGTTTATGTAAATAATGATTAAGCAACTTTCTTCCTAACATACTCGTACACATAAATACATCTTATGTTTTGTGAAAGTCGTACTATGCCATTTTTAACTATTTCGTGGAGGATATGTCATCTTGATTTTCTCATGATGGTCAGATCATTATTTTATGTTTTTTTTTTTACTAGAATGATATCATTACTTAGGCGCGTGCACCATTTTGGAGGTTGCGTCAATCGTATGAACTTTTGTGAACCAATGTGACAAATTGCTTAAGATTAAATGTCCATTTCGAAAGATATGTCATGTAGGTAGGTCACACACTCGCAATGGTAACATAAAACCAATCTTTTGTAAATCATTTAATGTAATTTATTACTGATCACAATAAAAATTTATGATTTCTGTTAATCATAAAAATGTATGTCACACACACACACCGTTTCGTTCCGAATAGAAAAAGTGAGTGATAATTGATCGTAAAATAAACCAAAACATGTAGAGTTATTTTTATAAACCTATAAACGCATTAAATAACCATATGTAACAATTTTACCTACGGTAAACGTTTCCAGCATGTTGTATTGATTGAGTTATTACCACCCAAGTTGAATAAAATATCGGTTACATTTTACATGTTGATCATCAAAACTAATCAAATTACAACATTAAATTCTTACGTCGGTTCATTTTGGTATGATTAATGTGAGTTTTATTATCTTAATATCTAGCTTATCTATACGAGTACATAAAATTAGTTTAAACATATTTTTTCTCAAATTTATGAATATTCAAAACTCAAAAAAATGCACGATTTATCATTTCGACTCTAGTATGTGGCGATAAAAAATAAAATAAGTGTGCCATACGTCAGTGGTTCGCAGCTAGAGGACTGCGTGCCGAAACTATTTTGTCAAGATGTTTTGCGAATTTCAGTTCCTTAAAAACTGGCTAGGGTTCCTGTGATCATGCTTTACAAAAAAAAAAAAAAAATTAACCTCCAGTTAACTTATATTGATAAACAAATCGCAATTTCATAAAAGAAAGAGAGAAAATATATGTGACAAAAAAAGGAACAAATCTCTAGTTAAATGGTACTTCTTCTCTCTCTTCTTTCATCAAATCAGCTATTTGTTTCATAATTGAAATTCAATCCAAACTAGATTGTCACGGGGCGAATTAAATATTTGACTGCCAAATTTCTGGTTGTCAAGTTGTCAAAAATGACCGAAAATTTGGCCGATTAAAAATCGCTTGCTGTGTTTTGTCTTTTTGGTGTCACCAATTAAAGCGGAGAAAATTTTTTGTTTTATTTTTGAAGCTTTACACGCGGCTCGGCTTTTACGATTATTGTCCTAGTTTTTAGATGATATCCGTTCAGATCGCTAAACTGAACTGAGCAGCAATGCAAATTGCCGGAGAAACCAGAAAAATATAAATTTGAACGTTTTGAATTAGGGTATCCAATACCGATTATCGAGTATCCGGTGGTAATCGGATCTTTTGGTCCTTTTTCGAATAATCGACTACGAATAATCGTAATTTGATCGATTACTTGGCTAAATTGATTCAGAGGCACGAAATGAATCCATGGGAATAAAATCCACCGAAAATTTTTGGTGGCGAAATTAATCCCATTTTCAAAATGAATTAACACCGCGATGTCTAATTTTTTAAATTAAAAAATTTCGCGCGGATTTAATTCAGATTTTGAAAGTTAAATGTCATGAATTTTAATTCATATTGAAAAAGAACTAAAATGAGGCAGAATAAATTCAAATTTATTGGCGAAATTAATTCATTTCTAAATGAATTTAATTTTTCCGATAATATTGCCATCGAAAGTGAAAGGGAAACAAAATGAAGTGAAATGTCACACATGTATTATATCTTCTCGAAAAAGTACTAAAAAGCTGATTGGATTACAAACGATTGAGATGAATTCAACGCTTTCAAATGAAGTTAAAATTTTTCATGAAAATGTACTAAACCACTTATTGAATTAAAGATTGAAATGAATTTAACGTCTTCAAATGAAATTAAAAATTTTAACATACTATACACCTTCATGAAAAGTACTAAAAAACGTTTACTTCAACCATAGATTGAAATGAAAATTAATTCCGCGCGGACTTAATTCAGTTTTTCAATAAATTGATGTCGCGTAATTAATTCATAATTAAAAATGAATTAAATGTCCCGAAGTGAGTTCATTTTTGACGGCGGAATTAGTTTCCCGAAACTACGAAGCCATATGATATGATTCCACCGAAACAGCAAAAAAACCAAGAAAGGTATTGTAACTTATAAGTAAAATTTTGGAAGACTACCCGGTACTTTGAAACTCGAGTAATTTGGGTACCCTAAGCCTGGGCGAGCAGATAACGTCCCAGAAATGATGGAAATTTTGTCCGATTAATAATCGCTAGTTGTGTTTTGTATTTTTGGTGTCACCAATTAAAGCGCAGAAAAATTTTTGATTTATTTTTGAACGCTTCTAATTATTTTTCGCTAACTTCTAAACCTTTACACGCGGCTCGACGATTCCTTTACAACTATGGCGGCGATAAGTCCTGACTTCCTAGGAGACGTTCCGGCTTTTAAAATATCTGTGGATGTCCGGAAAAATGTCTTACATTGTCCTAGTTTTTAGATAATATTCATTCAGATCGCTAAACTAATTAGCGACAGTGCAAAATGCTGGAGAAACTGAATGAGAATGGGATAATTTATTGTGTACCACATAAACTATGTACATATTCAACTTTGTTTTGAACCTATTAAAATGTGCCAATGCGTTTTTAGCCATTTTGGTCATAGGGCTTAGGTTTACATTCATGTAATCGGCGTGGTATTGGTTTATTAATTTTTAGAGCTAGTTTTTATTGGTGAATAAATAGTGAAAAATTTAATAGTGAACCAATAATAAGCATCAAGCGTAAATATTTATTAAATGTAGTGGCCCATGAAATTCTCAGGACGTAATTTAATTTATTTTAGATTAGAAACTATTTATGAAACCTACAAAATATTTCAGATAATGCAGTTGCATACGATGCAGGAGGCGGAGAAAATTGGCTGGGTTAGTTGGGTATGGAAAACCAAAATTGGCAAATCTAATTTTTGATAATACATACCATTAGTATGAGCAGTTGGTCCAAAACATTTCTGCCGCTGTAGCTTTTTTTATTTTACAAAATCTGACCCCAGTCAAATCTTAGGGTCATAAATTCGTTAACATTTCACAAATGTGCATGTTGCACCGGCTATTTATGTAAAAATACATTTAATCAATATTATTCTTGTTATGGGAGGTGTCGACTAAAATAGCATTGAAACCATTTGATATATCCGAAGGAATTGTTCACAGCCACCTTCATATCTCAAACCTCAGAGATAACATTTTATTAAAATCCACCCAAAAACCTACTAGTTCCATTTGGATCTGAAGACGTAGTGAATTGCCTGGATTAGCCGTCCAAGTAAAAGAAAACAATGCTGAAACAATTTCTTGATTAGTGGTACTAGGGTTTCTCGAACGGGATCCTGGAATCCCGGTTTTTTCTAAACCGATGGTGATGAAATGCGATAAATACGGTATGAAATTGGTAAAGATACAACTGAGTTCCTTTCTTATTGGCCTTATTTCAGAACTTCATGTAAATATCATTTTAGAACAACATTTCCGTCGTGCCTGGAATTTCATCATAATCGGTTAAGAAACCGCCAAGTCCTTCCTAATTGGCCATTTTTCAGAGTTTTACTTACAAATCATTTTAGAATGTCACTTACATCGTATGTGATGAATTTTGTCATAATTGGTTGAGAAACGGCCAAGTTCTTCCTAATCGGCCATATTCCAGTACATCTTCTTGGTTATTAAAGAACCAAGTTCCTTCCTAATCGGCCTGAATTTGACTTGAAAATGCTATTGATGGATGAACTTCTATACGAGATGTTCAAATTTTCTACATTCGGGTCTAAGGGATGGCCGGATCTATGGGTCAATATTATTTTTATGCCATTACACAGTTTAAAGAGTATAAAATAAAATCGAAAACCGGGAAATCCCGGTCATACTTTTGAGACAAAAACGGGATCCCTGTATCGACCATAATATAATTAATGGTGTTCGGCAATATTTCTTGAATTTGTGCCATATTTTATTTAAGAAATCTGGCCACAGGTGAAATGGTTCAAGAAATTCTTTAGAGCGTGAATAATTCGATTTTATGTTATGAACTATTTGTAGAATTGGCTTACTAACTCAGATATAAAATGTCACTAAAATTCATTAACAAACGGGCTAGTTCCATTCAGGGCCGGAAATGTAGCAAAAACCTGTATTGGTTATGTATGTGAAAAACAAATTTGCCAAATCTAGTTTTTTGTTTTATGAATCAAAGTATCACTAGTAATCGATTCGTTGCAACATATCCAAATGATAGGAGAAACTTTTCTAGAAGATATTTCATCACAAAACTGTTTTGTAACCTGTGGATGGACGTCGCTACCAAACCAATTTTACGTAGCAATTCTGTCTTAAAAGTCATCTGTCAAAAAACTAGATTGCCATCAATATTCCACAACGGATGCTGATGGCACAAGCTCAATCGTCTGTTAATAAACGATTTATATTCTAATAAAAATTTTTTAGTAGAGACAGTTTCGCAAAAATTCCATAAGGCGCAACAGAATATCATCTGTACGCAGCAAATAGAACGAAAATTAGGGCACTTGGAATATTTATTTATTTTATTTATTTATTTATTTACTACTACTAAAATTGGACACCATTTTGAGCATAAGCTAACTTACAATGGAGTATATGTTGCCAAATTAAAATTAAGACAGTCTGATTTTTTATTTTTTCTAGATTTCCCATCCACAGCACCGCCGAATTTCATCCGGTAACGTTTGAACATGACAATTTCACATCTTGGCTTGGAAATTTACCAATATTCAAACTTTGACAAATTAACAGCACAAGATTGACCTTGAATATGTACCCTCAAATTAAATTTCGGTCTCCGTAGAGTATTTACGTGGAAGCTCATCATAGCCGATGTAACCATGCTCATAATATGTGCAGATTTTTTAAAAGACACGGGATTGCTTGTATATAAATCATAAAAAGCCGCAATATTGATCCTATAACAACATTATTTTCCGTAGGATCAATTACCCAAATACAAAGTTCTGCATTATCCTTAGTAGATAAAGCAACGGTTAATCCGGAGATTTAAGAGTTAATAACAAAATTCGCATAAATACCAGGCGAATCGTTAAACACAACCCAGTGTAAACACAACGTGACGCATTGCATTGAAACACGCGGACCGTCGTTAATTTGCAAAACAATACGACTAGCACCAGACAAACCTTATTAGAATTCTAAAAATGACATTTGGTCTTCGAAACACGGCACAGTCATATGACATCCTGATAACGTCTAGTTTTTGGAAGGGATATGTCTCGAATATCGAAACGGTTTTCCAAAAGTTGGCGAAATCAGATCTAGTTATAAACGTGAACAATTGCGTAAACACGCAAGAAAAAGTTCTCGTTTTGGGTCATCTGGTGAACGCCCAAGGTATTTTGCTCTCACAAGCACGAGACCAAATCATCAAGGAATATAACCAACCAGATAACGTACAACAGCTGAAAAGGTAAGCTCCGATCGCATGGGCCATTAAAATGAAAAACTGTGATTTTCAGTTAAAACTGACAATATGGCAACACTGACAGAACGGGAATACGGGACTAATTATCGAACAAATACCTGTAACTATTAACGGAAATATAAAAATATACTGCGACACATCCATAAGTAAACCAAGGCCTCTCGTACCAGTTAGTTGGCGGAAAAATGTTTTCGAAGCATTTCACGGTCTATCACATCTAGGTGTCAAACCACCGGTGAAACTAATGACAGACAATGTGGTATAGCCGTCAATAAAAAATGACGTCAAAGTTATGACACAGTCGTGCTTGACTTGCCAGAAGTCAAAAGTTGATAGCCATAGCCAGACGCACATCGGAAATTTTAAACCAACATCTGCACGTTTTACCGAAATACACATAGATATAATGAAGTCATTGCCTATTTCAAATAACCAGAGATATTGTATAACACTAATCGTTCGATACACTCGCTGGGCGGAAGCGATTCCAGTATCGGATGTTACAGCAGCTATGTTTGCATTCACGTAACGGATCTATGAGCTCAATTCTAATCTCAACTATTCAAGGAATTGTCGCAAATATTAAAATTTGAACAAAAACGCACCACCAGTTACAACACCAATTGCAGCTATCATATGTCATGAGAGATTAAACTGAATGCAAATTCTACCATCAGTTCTTTTGGGACTATGTACAACATTGAGTGACGAGCTATAATCGACTCCAGCGGAGTTAATGTAGGGGGAGCATGATAAGAATTACCATTTTTAGAGAAGCAAGATGGAGAATGCCACAGTAGGAATATGTGAAAAATTTAAAACAGTTGGTAGAAACATATGTTCACAGCAGAGGAGAGAAAATTTTCGAGATACTAATAAATAATAAAAAAGTTAAAATTTTAATAGATAGGCTAAAACCGTGTTTCAAGGAGGACACAGAGTAAACTTTTAACGTCCCACAAGTACCACATAAAGTGACATTATAGCAAGAAGTGGAAAACGAGAGCATTACGTCAACGGGTGCGTCCACAAAGGAGAAGGTCACATTCGCACTGCAGCTCTAAGAGCGTAAGGAACATAGCCCAATTGTAACTAGAACAGGACGTGTTACCGGCGCCCTACCATGACTAGAAGACCAAAAGGCACTGAAATGTTTGTAAAATTTTAAACAGGTAAAATTTCACTGGAGGGGAGTGTGTGGTATTTCGGCAAAGCATCAATAAGTCCCTTAAGTCTAGCTGTAAATAAATCGTTCATTAGAAATATTTAATTGAACAAAATCGAGCAGTTTTCTTTGGGTATGGCCGGATGCCTTAAAATATTTAACGTTTGTTTTTTTTTTTAATTTGAAGACCCCACGACCAGCGAATCAGTAAGAAGACCCACTTATAACTTGGCGAACCAACATTTTCTGTGTAACGCATTCTTACTTAAAATTGTTACTAATACTAGCTCGGTCGTTAGGCCTTTAGTCAAGACTACACTCAGAAATCACAGACAGACAATTAAACAAATTTAGAACTTCGACGTGTTAATCAACAACTTCTAAATGTTTGGTCGCCTTGCTACAACTGTTGAAAATCATTAAGAATTTAAATTTCTCCTTTCCCAGTTTATGCCGCAATGTTATAAAAAATGTTTTCTGAATATTTGTGTTGTTTGTTCAAATAACACCATTATGTGAGCAAAGTGATAATTGGTAGATAATTCTTTATTAAGTCCTTCGGTCTGAAACTTGGTTGGGAACAATTCAAACAATACAAACAAGAAACATTTTAGCCATTCAGACTAATAATTTTAGGATACATTTTGGAATAAGGCCATTAGCCTGTAACTTGGCTATTTCTTAACCGATTATGATGAAATTTGACAGGTATGATGGAAACGGGATTCTTAAATAATTTGCATATAAAATTGTTGAATATGGCCAAACAGTATGGAAGTTGGCTATTTCTTCACAGATTTTGATGAAAAATTTCACATGTACGATGAAAAAAGGGATTTTTGAATGACTTTTAGAGGAAGTTTCTGAATATGGCGAATTATCCTGTAATGAATATGATGAAACACGATCCCGAATATGAGACAGGTACCATGGAAATGGGATTCTTAAACGAATTTTGGATACATTTTTGGAATGTGGCCTATTAGCCAGTAGCTTGGCTGATAGGCCATATTCCAAAATGATGTTGAATTAATAAACGTATTTTTGCTGGGAAAGGAAAATTTATTTTCTGGAAAATGGAGATTTAATTTTGAAATTAGAATGGAAATTTCTAGAATATTTCTACATAAAATTTTCCTTTTCCAAAAATTCTGAAATTTTCTGGAAAATGTAGATTTCCATTAAACAAATTTTTAAAATTTTCGAAAATTTAAATTTTCGCTTTCAACCAAAAATATTTTTATTAATTTCGACGCACGGCGAAACCGAAGGTAGGCGCATGCCAAAAGACTTCAGGTTTCTCGACACGCATTCTACACTTAGGCCCTTTTCCAATTACTTGCTTATTTGATGGAACCTAACTTATTCAATGTAATTTCTTATATATTAAGTTAGGTTCCACCTAATAAGTAAGTAATTGGAAAAGGGCCTAAGGCTCTTTCCGAAAGTTGTACTTATTTGTGAAACCTAACTTATTACATAGGAAATTACATTGAATAAGTTAATAAGTATAACTTTCGGAAAGGCTGTTTCCGAAACCGATACTTATTTCATACTTATTCGAAGCCATCTTAAATAAGTAAGTAAAATCATTCGAATTGGTTTCACTTACTTATTTTGACAGCAACAACAAAAATTTATTTGTTTTCCATTTTTTTGAGTTAAGGACACTGCTATTCGCAACATAATACGTTTATAACACTAACGCTTCATAAAACAATGAGATTATTGATTAATGATGACCTCTAAATAATTAATTATCTGAAAGAATTCATTTTTTACTTCAGTGTTCGTCAAAAGCAAATCTTAAATTTTTCGGTATCACGCTATCTTAGAAAAATATTGTTAGGCAAACTGACAAGCAATTTAGAATTTTTGGTTAGAAAGGGATAGAAAATAAGTCACCTCGATAGGATACTTATTTGAATAAGTTAGGTTCCACAAATAATTATTCGTTTCGAAAACGGCCTTATGGGGGAACCAGCGAGTCAGTAACAACTTTAAGTAAGAACGCGATATCCAGAAAGTACATGTTACTGACCAGCGAATCTTAAGAACTTTTCGTTCAGTTCAACTGTCACTTAACAGAGGGAAAATTAACGCGCAAAATGAAGGATATGTTAGAATACATCAACATTTTCATAGCATACTTCTCGTAAAAATAATAAATTTTGCTATTCACATTAAAGTTTTAATACTGTATTTGTCATTTGTTACGGATTCGCTGGCCAATATGTTAAATATTCTGTAAGTAAATCTGCAAGGATTCTTACTGAAAGCAACTTTTTGTTGTATGTAAATAAACCATACGACAAAAAATTCGCCGTATACAAAATTGAACAACGTCCGATTTTTTTATTTTTGCCTTAAAGGTTTTCAAGATGGCCGTTTATTGACCAATCAGTGCGCTGTATTTTTTTAGCTTAAAGGAATTTATTTGGATGCATCACTGACTTTATTTTCTATCCCTGTCTTACAAAAAAATCTAAATTGTTGTCATTTTGCCTATGAATATTTTTCTAAGGTAGCGTGATATCGAAAAATTTAAAATTTGCTTTTGACGAACACTGAAGTAAAAAATGAATTCTTTCAGATAATTAATTATTTGACCTCTAAATCTATTTCTAAAATCAAAATTCAATACTCTCATTTTTTTATCAAGCGTTAGTGTTATAAGCGTATTATGTTGCGAATAGCAGTGTCCTTTGTTATCTGGAAAATATTCTAATCTATATCCATATTAGATTTAACATATCAATGATAATGCATTTTCCATATGTTCGGGTTAAGTTAAATAAGTGTAATAATTAAGTTAAATTGTGTGTTTTATTCATGTAAATATAAAACCATAACTTCGTGTCAGATGTGTAATAACATGGTACAAATAAATAAATAAATACATACTTAACTGCGTGTTGGACAAATAATTTTTATCGAAAATAAATTAGTTTCCCTTAAATAAAACTCAAACTAAAAAAAAAAAAAAAAAGTGAGGTCAAGTTCTTGTTAAATAGTAAAAATAATTCAGAAATTTGTCTCCAAAATGAATGAAGAACTTACAGAAGTTATTAAACTGTTCACTAAAAGTTGTAATGGCATTAATGAAAACATGCAGTAGGTAAATCAAGGCCTAAAAGCATTACGTGAGGATTTTGATAAAATACGTGTTTTCGATCACAGTACACCAATGCAGCATGTACCATTCCCGAAACCACTGGAAACTCAAGGCAACATCGACGAAAATTTTGAATTATTCAAACGAAATTAGCACGAATATGTGACTGCAGCTGGCATTGATAAATGGCCCGTCACGGAAGAAAAAAAGAAAATCAATTTGCTGTTGACACTCGTTGGAGATGAAAGGGAAATATAAATATACACATTTTTCATTAACCGAAGAGGAAAAAGACACAACGGAAAATGTTCTAAATCTGATTGGAAGTCGTCTAGTGTCAAAAAGGAACGTGCTATACGATAGATATTTGTTCCACACCTGTAGTCAGAATGATAACGAATCGTTCGATACATATTTGATTCGTTTGCGCAAAATCATCGACGTGTGTAAATACAATCAAGGCGTCACAGCTGATCATTTGTTGCGGGACCGTATGGCATTTGGCATTAGAGATACGAATCTTAAAAAGAGATTTCTGTCACAAGATCTCGATACTTTACACTGGATAAGATAATTCAAGAGGTTAAAGTCAGCGAGGTTACGGAGGATCGATTTAAATTCATAATAGGCGACAAAATTACAAAACTTAATAAAGTGATGAATACTAATAAACACAAAGATAATAATAACAAACCGAAAAAGTGTGTATTTGTGCGACGTATCATGTGTTCGATAAAAATTTATGTCCCGCGTTTGGAAAAAAGTGCAAATCATGTAACGGGAATAATCATTTCGAAGTAGTGTGTAAAAATAAAAATAATAATAAAATGGGAAAGAAAAATGACATTAAAGCGGTAAAAGAAATAACAATTTCAAATAATAATAACAGTGATAGTGAGAGTTCATTTACTATATCTACCGCGATTGAATCGAAAAAGGGTAATAGTCGTGCAGATCTAACTTTAAAATTTAATGGAGAATGGCAAAAAGTGACGTGTGATCTGGATTCGGGTGCGCAAGGTTGTTTGATTGGGCTTAATCAATTACGTAAATTAACTAATAATAATTTTACGTTAAATGACTCTAAAGTGACTTTGGCGGATTATGGTGGACATCCGATAAAAGTTTTGGGACAAGTTAAGGTACCGTGCCTCCACAATAATAGAAAATATTCAATAATTTTCCATGTGGTCGATAACGCTCACTATGCGTTATTGTCTGAGAACGATTGTACTATTCTCGGGCTTATTCGTTATGATAAGTGTGTGTTGTGGAATGAACATTCTGTGAATAAAATAACGAATGATGACAGTATAAGTCTAAGTGATAGGGATCCGAAGTCTTTTAAATCAAGCCAATCAAATCATACAGACGTATAGCGACGTATTCGAGGGTTATGGACACTTACCAGGAGAAGTGGAAATAGAAGTGGATGAAACAGTGAAGCCTGTTATTCAGTCTCCTCGTCGTATACCCATGGCATTACGAGCACAGTTAAAAGCCGACTTAGATGGACTTATTAAAGAGGGTATAATCGCACCTGAAAAAGCTAACACAAAGTGGGTTAGTAATATATTACTTGTTAAGAAAGCGAACTCATTTAGGATCTGTCTAGATCCCATACCTCTAAATGTCGCAATAAAAAGGCCTCATCGTCAGAGTACAACAATTGATGAAATCTTGCCTGAGCTGGGAAAAGCAAAAGTATTCTCCACGGCCGATACAACTAAGGGTTTTTGGCAGTTGAAATTGTCAGAAGCGAGCAGTAAGTTAAAAACCTTTTGGACTCCGTTTGGACGAATGAGATGGTTGCGATGTCCTTTTGGTATATCATCGGCTCCGGAACTGTTCCAGATGAAAATGTATGAAATTGTACATGACTTAAAGGGTATTGAAATACTAGCTGATGACATATTAATTTACGGAATAGGTGATACTATGGCCGAAGCAATAATGGATCATAATGTAAAATTGGACAAGTTAATAATACGTTTGCGTGAGAATAATTGCAAACTTAACAAAAAGAAATTAAACCTCTGTGGTTCAGAAGTAAAATTTTTCGGACATGTGTTATCAAATAAAGGTCTGAAAGCTGATGAAACGAAACAGCAAAACAAAATTTTCCGTCGCCTAAAGATAAGTCGGATTTGCTAAGATTTCTAGGAATGCTGAACTATTTAGGAAGATACCTAAAAAATCTAATCGCAGAAAGCTCCATTCTTCGAAAATTAACAATCGAAAATGCAGAATGGAAATGGACGCAAGAGGAAGAACATGAATTTCAAAAATTGAAAATGTTAGTCGCTGATACAAAATCTCTAAAATATTTTGAAGTCGGAAAACAGCTCACTGTAGAGTGTGATTCAAGCAGCACTGGATTAGGAGTTGTTGTTCTTCAGGATGAATAAGTAATCGCGGATGCATCTCGTACGCTAACAGCAGCGGAAAAAAATTATGCTATAATCGAGAAAGAGTTGTTGGCCATAGTGTTTGCATGTGTACGATTCGATCAGCTCATCGTTGGCAATGTAACAACTCTGATAAAGACCGATCATAAACCGCTCATATCAATATTCAATAAACCACTGTTAAAAGCACCAAAGCGATTGCAATTAATGCTTATGGTACTCCAGCGCTATAACATTGAACTGAAATTTATTGAGGGTAAAAAGAACGTGATTGTTGATACATTATCTAGGGTATCATTAGGGGTACCAGAGGATTTTAATTTTATTAATCAGTCAAATGTTTTTAAAGTAAAAGTAGCTGAAAACAAGGTTTTCAAAAGATTTCGGAAAATTAATTTAGTCGAATCACTAAAAACCTCAGATGAAAGAATTGGTAACATAAAAACAGAAACCATGAAAGATCAGTCGTTGCAAAAATTAATTTCTTTCATTTGTAATGGATGGCCAAATCGAATACATGAAGTCCCTGACGATATACGATTATATTATAAATATAAATATGAACGTTGCAACGCAAGATGGGTTGATATTTAGGAATGGTAAAATATTAATTCCTTATAGTCTACGGAAA
This sequence comes from Tipula vernalis, assembly GCA_958295665.1. Taxonomy (NCBI): domain Eukaryota; kingdom Metazoa; phylum Arthropoda; class Insecta; order Diptera; family Tipulidae; genus Tipula; species Tipula vernalis. The sequence goes on from OY282559.1 coordinate 109,686,072, forward strand.
ATTATGGTGTATAAAGTTCACGTTGCACATAACGGCATAGAGACGTCGATCAAGTTGGTGAAGGATAATATTTTCTGGCCTAATATGTCAACGGAAATAAAAGGAAAAGCTCAAATGTATGATATCTGCGTGAAGTATTCGGGTTCACAATCTAATCCACCTATGCAATCGTACGAAGTTCCTACATATCCATTCCAGTATGTATCAATAGATGTGCTCGCGACAAAATAAAAAGGAAAAGCATATAATATGCTTGTTACTGTGGACAACTACTCAGATTTCTTTGAACTTGAGCTTTTAAGAGACTTAACACCGGGTGCTGTAATAGAACAATGCAAAAGAAATTTTAGTCGCCATGGAATTCCTCAGCGAGTCTGTACTGATAATGGTACTAATTTTGTCAACAGACAATTCAAAGACTTCGAAAGGACGTGGGAATTTGAACACGTTTCGTCATCTCCACATCACCCAAGAGGTAATGGAAAGGCAGAGGCAGCAGTAAAGATTGCTAAGAGTCTAATAAAGAAAGCGGAGGAATCTCATCAAGATATTTGATACTGTTTGTTAAGCTGGCGAAATTCTCCGAACAAAATTAATTCAAGTCCAGTTCAGAGATTGTTCTCAAGAAAAACGCGATCTGGTGTTCCATCGTGTAATGAACAATACTTACCAAAAATAATCGACAATGTTCCTGAAAAGATAAAAGCGCAGCATGGCACAAGCAAATTTTACTTTGATAGAAAAACAAAAAGTATTCCAGAATTGAAAATAGGGCAGTCCATAGCGGTTCAGGTACATCCGCAAATTGATAAAGAATGGTCACTTGGAGTTATTGAGCAACAGCTCAAAGATCGTTCTTACTTGGTAAATGTAGACGGTTCTACATTCAGACGCAATATCGTTAATATCAAACCGTTTGTGAAAGAGGAACCTACGGATAAAGACGACCAAAATATACCTACACTTGATACCAGAAGCAGCAGTAACGCCTTTTATATACCAGAGGCTCCTGAAATTATAGCTCAACAGGGTATTTACAGTTCCACACAACAATTAACAGGTCGTCCTAAACAAAACATAAAATTACCAAGTCACTTGAGTGATTATCAGCTTTAATAGTAATAATTTCTTTAACTTAATTTTTTTAAAGTAAATTCATTATCATTTTGTTTAAATAAGTTTTAATGAAAAAAGGGAAGATGTTATATGGAAAATATTCTAATCTTTATCCATATTAGATTTAACATATCAATGATAATGCATTTTCCATATGGAGATTGTAGTTCGGTTGTACGAGTGAGGGCAAGGAAGAATATAATAAAAAAACATGTTTCTTTAAGTTTATTTTATGAAGTTAAATTGTGTGTTTTATTCATGTATTTGAATTTGATGTATTTCATGAATTTTTGTTGTTGCTGTCAAAATAAGTAAGTGAAATCAATTCGAATCATTTTACTTACTTATTTAAGATGGCGTCGAATAAGTCAATAAGTAAAAAATAAGTATCGGTTTCGAAAACAGCCAAATACCACGTTTACATTATACGTACCTAATAAGTATGTATTTTTTTGCTATTTGCGGTTCACGCTAGCTTTGCGATTTGTAGTGTGAACGCGTACTATAAAAGTTTGTTGTTTTGACAGATAGATTTCTGGACTCAATTCAGTTTAATTTTGATGATATTTAAGCGAATTTTTAATCTTTGATTTTCTTTTTATATTATTTGATTATCACCCGAAATTCTATTGTAGTTTAACGTAATACATTTTGGTTTTGACAACAAGTATACGAATGATATTAACATATAGTTATTAGTCAGTCATTCTTTAAAATCGTGTTGTGACAGACTGGAAAAAATAACTACATAATCTCGAATTCGCCATTAGCTAGTTTGTGTCTGTCGGGGGTATTAGGCTGTTTTCGAAACCGATACTTATGTGATACTTACGACGATTTCGATTCAGCTTCTACCAAATCTTTTAAAGGGCACTCTCTACTGCTGTGTAAATCGAAATAAAATCGAATTGCTTGCTGAGTATTATACCGGGTGATTTTTTTAACCTGGTACACTCAAATATCTCGGAAAATAAGCACTCTACGAAAAAAATGATGCAGATCAAAATTTAATTATTCCGCGGGGGAAATACATTAGTGTTAAGATTAGATACCCCCTCCTCCTTGTAGGTGGGGGGGGGGTAACTTTGAAACTAAAATATGTACCCCTATTTTTTATTGCAGATTCGGATTCTACGGCTAAAAATACGTAGGATTTGACTGAAACATTTTTTCGATTCAAGATAGATGGCGCTGTAATTCACGATATTCGTCACTATGACGATAGGGTTACGAGAATGAGAAGCCATTTTCAGTAATTGAAAATTTAAGAAATACAAATTGTTTAACACTAACTTCGAGTATTTACAATGAAACCGTGGTATTTTTATTGCAGACGTATTGCAGAATCGTTTGCGTAGATTCTCAGTAAGAGAAATTGAAAAAAATTAATATCGTCAATTACAGAGCCATCTATCATGAATCGCAAAAATTTTTTCAGTCAAATTCTACGTATTTTTAGTCGTAGAATCTGAATCTGCAATAAAAAATAGGGGTTCATATTTTAATTTTAAAGTTACTCCCGCCCCACCTACAAGGAGGAAGGGGAGGTACTAATTTCAACACTAATGTATTTCCCCCGCGGAATAATTAAATTTTGATCTGCATCATTTTTTTAGTAGAGTGCTTATTTTCCGAGATATTTGAGTGTATCAGATTAAAAAAATCACCCGGTATACAGTGATGTGAAAAATAATAAGGACACTAATTACTAAATATTACAAATGAAGTTAACTAAAATGTAGCCCAACACAAAATAAGATACCGTTATCCATTTATTTTTATCAGTGTGGTCATGGAAAATTTTGTCAGTTTACCGTGAGCTTCTGGTTATCGCTGTGAAAAATAATAAGGGCAGTTCTTAAATTTTGGATATTAGTTGAGAGTTAATAATTTTATTCTTTCTTTAATAATAAGGTATTATTGGTATTTTATATTAAGCAAGAAATAAACTGTGCCTTAGAAGACTTAAATAAAGATAACTGAAACACACCAAGCGTAGCGCGACATGTCCCACAGATTCCACTTCCCTCTATTAAAATTATCAAATATTCAAATGTTTTTATAAAAATTGCTTATACTTTTGCTTTACGACTATCTTTGAATATATAAGCAAATCAACATATATTTGAATTTGCTGATCGTTGCCGCTACTCGGTGTGTTTCACCCTTTAGCTTGAAGTTATCTCATTCGTTCTTAATTAGACGGATAAGTTTAATGATCGAAAATTGGCATGAAATTATTCAGGATCTATTTCCGAAAATGTCTAATATATAACATTAAGGCTGTTTTCGAAACGTGACTTATTTGAAACTAATTGACTTATTTGCCGCCATTTTAAATAAGTAAATAAAGTCATTCCAATCGGTTTAGCTTATACCCCAAACAGATTAGCGGCGCTCTACGCCTGACTTCGCTTCTCTTCATCTTTATTTTTTTTTCAACCACATAACTCGCTTTGACACGCATCATAATCCAATTCCGAACTGGATTACCTAATCCAATCCTTAGATTACCAAATCTAATGCCGAAGTGGATTATCAAATAGAATTTATAATTCGGTATTTTGTAATCCACTGCGGTATTGAATTACCGTGTGAAAAGAATGACAGATATTAATCTCAAAACTGAATAAATGTTTTTGGAATTTTGATTAATATCTCAATTAATATTTTTTAAGTTGAATTTGATAAGTTTATCGAAAAGGATTTATTTTTGTTTAGTTAAATTCATATTTTAAAAATGTGTAATTGATGTTTAACAATACATTTTTGATAACCAATTTGTAACATTCGAAATGAAACTAGTTGCGCTTCAGTCAAATTAGCAATCTTCGATACGTGTGAAAAGACTTACTGTGATGGTGACATCTAGATTGTAATAGAACAAGTTAAATTTATAGCACAATGTTTTATTGTACTAAAATGGAATTTTCCATGATAAAACAGTTCTAAATGTTTCTACACTATTAGTACGGGAAAAGTCATGAGCTTTCTAGAAGTTTGGTTTGTGTATAAAAAAAGGCGAACAAGATCGAATTGGATTATTCAAATTTGGAACGCGATACTGTAAATTTGTAAGAATTAGTAGTATTTGGTAAGCGACAGTGTGAAGATTAAAAAGGAATTAAAAAGTGTTTTAGTGGAAATAAAAATTATAAGTGTACAGTAAAATTGTGTGAATAATTTATAAATAGTGATTTTGTGAATTATCATTAATAAACAGTGTTGTAATAATTTTTGTGTGATATAAATAAATTCATTGGTGATAAATTGAATTGTTTTTGTTTTATTCACAATCCAGTGATACGAACCTTGATTGACAAGGCAAAAACTTAACAATATGAAAGCTAATTATCAAATCCACTTCGGTAGTGGATTATGGTGCATGTGAAGGTAGGCGTATTTCAAAAGACTTCAGGTTTTTCGACACATATTGTACATTAAGGCTTTCCCAAACGATACTTAATTACTTACTTATTTGTGGAACATAACTTATTCAATCAGAAATTACGTTGAATAAGTTAGGTTCCACGAATAATAAGTAAATAAGCATCGTTTGAAAACCAGCCTAAAAAGATAATTTATATTGTGTGTGTGTGTATATTCTAGAAAGTTACTAATTTTTTGTTTGTTGTTGTATTATGTTTAGTAATTTTTTAGAATATAACACAAGACTGATGGAAAAAATGTATCTTGTTAGTATAAAATGCGTGTCGAAAAACCCGAAGTTTTTTGGCATGTCCCCACTAAATAAATATATGAGATGGGGAAATACACCAAAAAATTATTAAACATTTTCGGACAGCATGATAAAAACTTGTGAATGTAATAATTAGCGCCGCTTACCTCTTTAGGGAGTACATCGTGCGATTTTGAAGTTTAAAACATTCCGGTTTCCGTGTGAATTGTTTGTTGGGAATTTCCGACAGCTTTAAAAGCCATTAGAATAAAAAAATAAAGAAAATTCAATTTTGTGTTTTTTTATCTAACCAATCTGATTGATCTGACTACTAAATAGTTGTTTCTTATTTCAGCTCAGATCGATCTGATCAATTTTTTTTTCTGTTTCTTATTTATTTCAGATTGATCAGATTGATTTTTTTGATTTGTAGAAATATTCCGATTTCTCAGATTAGTTTTAGTTTAGCTAACTTTACGCAATTCAAATAAATACATTACCGCATAGAGAAATGTCATTGCCATCACTTACTTTTTTTTGCAAACGTTATTAAAATGGAAATAGAAGGAAATTTTAATTATTATGTGGTGGGAAGGTAAATAATTTTATTAAATCAATTTTTTTGATCTAAAAAATCTGAAACCTGTTTCTTATTTCAGATCGAACAAATCGATCTGCTTTCAGATTTCAAAACCTGCTCGATCTACGGATTTAAATAAGAAACACAGTATTTATTGTCGGCAAAATTTTTGGTTTGATGCTGAAATATATTTTTTTGTATAACCTTTCTCTTGTATAACCCTCTCCTAAACTATTTTTTTTGACGCTAAAAATTATTTGTTTGTATTTTCATTGTTTTGTTCCAAAATATTATATTTGTTGCCAATTTATTATTTTTGATGCTAATGTTTGTCGACAAAATTTTTTTCTTGTATGCCCCTTTAAATTATTCCTTAATATATTGTACCGTGTGGTGATAAACATTCACAGTCGAAAATTAAATTGTAGAGCTGTATCCAAATCTGATACATTTTTCTGAGTTAATAATTTCTTTCGATTTTTATTAAACGAAGGAATGAATTCATTGGGCTATGAGCCAACAAGCACTTTTATTATTTATAAATTATTTTATTGACAAAGTATATATTTATAGACATTTAAATTAATAAAGTAGGCATTTGATTATAAATCAATATGTACACGCAAATGTCAAAAAAGGGTTTACTTTTATAAAAATAGATGGTTTTTATCTAGCTAAGAAACAATATGCCTACTAAGATTTCAAATTTATTTTAGCAAAGACACGAACCAAAATGAGTTGTTTTTGTTTGTCAAGGTATTTTAACTCAAGACTCTAACCAAAATGTAATTTATTGTTAATTTTACTTTTAAAAAAAGTGGCGTTTTCAAATGGTAGTGCTCAGTGCTTTCGAAGTGAGCACAATCGGAGTATTTATACTACTTTCGCTTAGTGCTTACTCCTGTACTCCGCTATTTCTTTTTGTACTCCTCTGTTCTAATAACAGCTATTCTAATAATACTTTTACACAATATTTTAACTTATCGGCTTTTGTTTGCAATAATTATAATATTCTGGGAGATATCTGGTTTTTTCAAAATAAACTTATAAAGAGATAGTTCCTAGTTTTTTACAACTTACAACTTCAGATAAACTCAAACATGACAGAAAAAATCTAATTTTACCCAAAAAATGTATCAGCTTTGACTAAATATTTAGATTAGAACCTCCTGAATACAAAAATTTCCCTGTAAGACAAATTGTGAAGTAATTTAACCTTTCCAAAGTGGAAAGTTTTATGCAAGTCTGGATTTATGCAGTATGATATGGGAAATTTTATTCGTCCAATACCCCTTGACATCAATATTCTTAAATCATTTGTTTTCATTTGAATAAAATCCAGAATCCCAGACATCTTTCGTATCTGGCAAGGTTAAATACTGACAGCATAAATTGTCTTTCAGTTTTATTGTGACATTCTCCTTCTCGCCAAGATAGGATCTGGGTAGGAATAATGTGACCAGGCCATCCAGGAAAATATCTTACATTGTCCTGGTTTTTAGACAATATTATTAGTGACATGCAAAATTCACGAGAGACCAGCAAAATAATAATTTCAACAAAATTTAATTCGAACTTCAGGACGTGATTTAATATGTTTAAGGTTAGGAAGTATTTATATAGAATCGGCTTAACATTTCCGAAATAAAATTTCACTAAAATACAACGACAAAGGTGTGTATCCGTTCGGTGTCGGAGGCGAAAATAATTGTCTGGGTTGGCTCATGGCTGTGTATGGAAAACCAAAATTGATAAATCTAATTTTTGATTTATGGTATCGATCATCATACCATTAGTATGACTAGTGTTCCAAAATATTTCTTGCCGCTGGACCATGTTTTATTTTAAAAATTCTGCAGGTTTTATAATAGGAACTGTTTATAGAATTTACAAAATATTGCACATAATAAATTTCACTAAAATCCATCAATAAATGTACTTGTTCCATCCATTTGATTCTGGGGAATAGTCTGAATTAGCTAAGTATGTTTATACAAATAAATTTGGTGAATTTCATTTTTGATTTAAAGTTTTAAATCAAAAACTTCCAGAATTTGAGCCTTGGCTTAATTAAGAAGTACGACTTCAGATGATATGGAGAAAGGAATTTTCCAGAGCCGAAATTAATAAATTTTATATTAGGAACTACTTAAAGAATCGATTTAACATCTCAAATTTCAGTGCCATCTAGTTCCATTTGAAACTGGATACGTAGTACACTACCTGAATTGGTTTTCTATGTAAACAAAAGAAAATTGGTGAAACAATGTTTCTGATAAATGGCATCAACTGAAATATTATTAGTAGTGTTCCGCAATATTTATTGAATTTGGCTCTTATTTTATTTACAATAACAAATCCGACCCCAAATAAGGTGACCCAAGAAATTTTTAGAGCGTAAATAATTCGGTTCTATCTTAGGAGCTACTGATAGAATTGGCTTAATAACTCAGATATAAAATTTCACTAAAAACCATTGCCAAACGTGCTCCATTTGGTGCTGGAACCTGTGAATGTAGTATGGGCCTGGGTATGAAAGTAAAAAACAAAGTTTTCTTTGGCAAATCTAATTTCCCGAAATTTGTTTCAAAAAACCACAGGGTTATTATAGTGTCTTGCAACATTTGTTGAATTCTGGCCATTGCTGTGAGTATGCACAAATTCCATTGAAATTTATTTTGTGACTTAACCAATATATTTGATGATCAATGAATTAGTTGTAACACCCCAAATTATTAATCAAGTTAGAGGGTTAAAAACTTTTCTAGAAGAGAATTCACCACGAGCATGTTTTGTGACCAGTTGTCACCACCAAACCAATTTTATATAGCAATTTTTTTAAAATCAAATGTAAAGATATTTCGAGACTTAATAACTGTCCTGCCTTTGGACATTTATGACCTGATCACCCTAGGTACCTAAAAATAGCTAAAAATGGCATCAACTGAAATATTATTAGTCGTGTTCCACAATATTTATTGAAATTGGCTCTTATTTTATTTACAATAACAAATCCGACCCCAAATAAGGTGACCCAAGAAATTTTTAGAGCGTAAATAATTCGGTTCTATCTTAGGAGCTACTGATAGAATCGGCTTAATAATTTAGATATAAAATTTCACTAAAAACCATTGCCAAACGTACTCCATTTGGTGCTGGAACCTGTGAATGTAGTATGGGCCTGGGTATGAAAGTAAAAAACAAATTTTTCTTTGGCAAATCTAATTTCCCGAAATTTGTTTCAAAAAACCACAGGGCCATTATAGTATCTTGCAATATTTGTTGAATTCTGGCCATTGCTGTGAGTATGCACAAATTCCATTGAAATTTATTTTGTGACTTAACCAATATATTTGATTATCAATGAATTAGTTGTAACACCCCAAATTATTAATCAAGTTAGCGGGTTTAAAACTTTTCTAGAAGAGAATTCACCACGAGCATGTTTTATGACCAGTTGTCACCACCAAACCAATTTTATATAGCAATTTTTTTTAAATCAAATGCAAAGATAATTCGAGACTTAATAACTTTCCTGCCTTTGGACACTTATGACCTGGTCACCCTAGGTACCTAAAAATAGCTAAAAATTAAAAATTTCACTTACGGCATCGCTGATCGGACCTCTACGAGAAAACCTTAAAAATCACAAAACGATAATCTAAAACAATCTGTGATTTCGTGAAAAGTTGTGGCCGCGTTAAAAAACTATTTAGCTCGAGCAGTATACAGAGCTTAATGCTTTAATTGTAAAATAGATAAACAGCTCTAAACCAATAAATCAAACAGTTTTCTTTTAATATTCAAATTTGGATCAACAACTAAAAACAATTTTAATGTAATTTGCTGGTCCGTGATTTCTTTTAACACAAAACACCAACAATTATTTATGTCTAAGGTGTAACTATTGTATTTCGTATGCACTTTCTTCTGTCTAGAAATATTCCGCTGAAAATTTGAAACGATTCCGTTTAAAGTTTTCAGAGCGACAGCACTGTAGTGCTTACTAAACGTGCTCCCAAAAATGTATAACTTGTCGGCGAATGTAAAGCGACAGACATAAAATCGATCGCGTGTAAAAAGAATCGTTGGGCTGACCATCTCTGCATCAATAAGCTACATATAAGTAAGGGGGACCTATACGCCATATTTTGACTGGGAGGACGGAAGGATGGACACGACATTATTTTAATCGATATTTTGGAATCGTATGGCCTGATTTAATTTAATTACTTCGCCTAATTGATTTAAAAATTAATCACAATTATATGGCCTACATTCAAATATATGTTGTACAGTACTGCCTTATATAATTACAGACCTTTAAAACAATAATATTTTCTAAACATTTCAGTATCATTTTACGCGTGTCTTTTTCAAGACTTTCATGTAGGTCCCATTACCATACAAATAATGGTACGTTCTGTTGAAAATATACATACAGTACAGTCTTTCGTTTACTTTTATTGTTATAAGTAAATGTGTACATTAATAATTTTATCTTATGTGTTGTGACGTTTTTCATGCGTATTTTGACAATGTAAACTTATACATATAGTAAATTGTTATACTAACGTTAATTTATATTCTATTTGGTTTCTGTTTAAACGACAACTTTTCTATTTATAAACTTTAATTATAAAGTACATTATCACGTTTAAAAATGAACTCAGGGACACAAGCATAAATTATGAAAACCAATAGTTTTAGTAATTACAGATTTTACCAAACCACCTTTCGTTTTACGTGAAAACCTTAAGATTTTCCTAGAAACAGAAGATGGATATAATTTTTTATCAAGCTGGAATTAAGACATTAATTTTCTTGAAATTGCGGAAACATTTTATGTTCATCTTGATTTAACCGGTATTTTTTTTTGTTTTATGTACAGACTTTAATTATGATAAGATGAGAAACGAACATAATTACACGGTAATTACGTTGTTTAAAGTAAACTTACGATATGTTTACTCAACAGATTGTTATATCGCTGATGGTAGATGCAATTAAAGTTCGGGTGGTAAATTTTTTTTATTTTTATTTATCTAAATATTGTACTCGTACGTCTGTAGTATCTACGTACAACTAGAAGCACAAAATAATTGTTTGTGATGCACTTAACTTTAAATAAATGAAACAACTCTAATTACATCAAGATAACGATTACGAACGTACACATGTCATGCAAAATTGTAAAGACTTGTTTTAACATACACAGAGTGATTCCTTATGAAGGATTGGAGGAGCGAAAAGCAGGAATTTACTACTTTAGTTCTTTTCACTTTCATCTAATTAATTAAGATATGTAAATTAAAACAAATTTTTTATATAATATTTAAAAAAAAAACTATAAACAAGATGTGAACGTAAACAAATCAATCAACTTAAAATGCGGAAAATCATGTTTCCTCATACTCGTCCATACACAAATACAAAACTGAAGATAATGTAAACACAACAGCATAAGAAATTCGATCCAACTTGATCGTTTCCATCAAACACAAAAAAAAAAAACAAAACGATCTATATATCAAACCTATAAACAAGAGCAGCCAGACAAACCTTTCGAATTTTCTACACAAAACCATTGTTTACGTAACTATGATTTTGGATATCAATCAATTTGAGAATTTATAGATCACTTTTTATTTACAATTTCCAGTTAGGTGTGGTTTTATTGATGGAGAGCGTTTACTCGATTTGAGATCAAAATATTTATTTTCCGGTTATTTATGGTGATTTAGTTTCCTTTTAGATTCAGACAAATTTATCATATTTTTTAACCAACACAATATTTTTAATCAAATTATTCAAAATAATAAAACGAACCCCACACACACGAGATACACCACAATTTATTTCTGTTGGTTCAAATATTTTTGAAATTTATTGCATTAAGATCATTTAAAGACATAAATTTAATTAATTTGATAGTTTTGAAAATGCACGCATATCTAAGTTCCAACTATATTGTGTTGGACGAATAATTAAAAATAAATTCCAAATTGTCTAGACGAGCAAAGTGTCAATTTGGATATGTTTAATAAACTGTGAACATTGTATTTTATACCACATACGTATATATGTATGTATAAATATTATTCATAACATCTTAGCAAGACAATAAAATAGAAGGATGAATATTTTAAGTGATTTTGTGCAATCGAGTGAGATATTTTTAAGAGAAAAAAAAAAAACTTTGTATTTAAACGTCCGATAAACTGTGAAAATTTCACGGCCATTCGAGTACTTATTTTATTTTTCAATTATCACATTTAAACGTGTTGTGTATTAAATTTATTTTTGGCAACATAAAGTTAAAAATAAACTAACTATAATGGTGGAATTTAATTCAGAACTCTTTGCTCTTCCATTTATCACTTGAAGGACAAATGAACAAGAAAAGAATTTTAAGCGGCGGATTCATTCATAAAAGTTTGTAAAAAAACACTTCTCATAATCCGTCCACCGTTGGTGGAAGAGTTTTCCCACTTGAGTATTTAGACATATTTTATACAATCTTAAATTGCTATTTAGGCGGCAAAATCTTTAGATGGCTTAAGTCGATCAACCGATCGAAAGAGCATATTTAGGCAAAGACTGAAAGTTTTGTTGATGCTTGTGAACACAACGCTTTATAAATTTTTACCTCCCTATTTATAAAAAGGTCAGTAATAATCTTGCTAACCGGTTAATTTTCTTGCTATGCATGGAGTAAGTGGAATAGTGAACTGGGTCATGGTGGTGGGGTCTCAAGTGCTGGAAATGAAAGAAAAACTGTAAATAAATGTTATGAATTATGTTATGTTATGTCATATTATGTTTAGAAAATTCTTCGAGTAACAATATATAAACCGACAAACTAAGAGAGAGAGAGAGAGAGAGAGAGAGAGAGAGAGAGAGAGAGAGAGAGAGAGAGAGAGAGAGAGAGAGAGAGAGAGAAATCGAGTACTTTGTTTTGTTTCCGATTTTTTGAGAATATTCCAGAGCCGTACAGAAAAGGCCACGTGAAATAAGAGTTGTCAAGAAAATCAATTAAAATCAACAGTACAGTTGTGAAACTAAAATAGTAAAGCTTTCGAAACATTTATTTGTCAACCAAGATGCGGACGTGAATCAGATATGGACAGAATGGAAAGAGGCATTTCAATGTTACACTATTGCAACTGAATTGAATAAAAAATCAAAGGGAATTCAAGCAGCTACGTTGTTAGCTTCATTCGGTCAAGTACCTCAACGCGTAATAAGCAATTTGGGTGTGACTAATGAAGAGAAAAAAGAAACAAAAAACATAAAGTCAAAACGAATCAAGCAACAACAAACAGAAGGGTTTGAAGATTTTTTTTTTTGAAAGACTTCAATGCCAAGTGAAACGTTTCGGTTATAGAGTTGAGGACGCTGATGAATTCGCAATGGATCAAATAGTACAGAACAAACTCGCCAAAACTCTGGGTCGAACAAAGTTTGGACCTAGAAAAAGCAAAAAAAATATCCAGAGCAGCCGAGAGAGCTGAAAAAGAAATCCATCAAATACAGCAGGAAATCACTGAATTAAAGGCATCAGTAACGGTAAATAAAATTATAAGCATTGAGGAAATATTTTACTGTGGTCGATGTGATACGGAACACGGAAGGAAGGAAATCAAAGAAAGTTGCAGCAGTCGAAGAGTCAGACACCGATTCTGATTCAACGGAAGAAGATGAATCCGATGATGATGCCAATTAGGATTTTTATGCATCGCTTATTAAAATACATAAGTTAGCAGCCGACGATAAATGGACAGAAAAACTTAAATTGGTGATAAAAATGTGATGTCATCCAAAAACCAAACGTATCTTAACCTACAACAATGATGCATTACCTGTCCTCGGTGAAGTCAAAACAGCTTGTAAATCATCTAAAGCTAATCATATTAAGCAACCATATTAGATCGAGAAATGTGTGAAAAATTGGGGTTAGTTATTCGTGAGGAACAAATTCAACGAATAGGACGTTGCAATATATATGTATGAATATTACATCGACTTTATTGATAATCCAAATTTTAAAGTTATACCACCCAGACGAATTCTACATGCGTTTAAAAATCATGTTAAAGAAGAATTGAATAAAATGGTTGAAATGAAAGTAATTGAGCCAATAAAAGACTTGGATTTTGGCAAATTTCTGTTACGGAAAGAACATCCAAATATTAAGTAATTGCCCCGCCTTGGGGTAGATATACATCTGTAGATACTTACGTCTACCATTCGGCATGTCGGATGGGAAATTGTGAAATTGCCATGGACGATATATTTTTATTTGCTAAAACGAAAGAAGGGCTGCGGGAAATTACGAATAAAGTTCTGAATAGACTGAAAAAAGCTGAATTCACTACATATTTTCACTCCAGCAGGTTATGAAGCAGATCCAGAAAAAATAGAAGCTATCTATCAGTTAAACAAGCCACCTTGGTGGTTTGGCGTCTATTGAGGGGGGGGCCAAAGTTGAGTAGATTATTTTACCAGCTCCGTAACCTTCCAGTAGGGTATGCATCACGTGAGCTGTTCTGGTCTTGTCATTAGGCAGCTGCGTGATGGGTACAATTGTGTAAGGGGTAACCTGTTCACAATTCGCAAGTGTACGTGCTGCCTCCTCGTGGCAACCACTGGTAACTAAGGCCATTAGGCACGGGCTAAAGTACGGCGCTAAAGAAGAAAACCTTGACAAAAAACCCAAATCTAAGGTGGAACAGCATATGCCGATGAATGAATGGCTGATAGGTTAATCAGTCCAAAATATGCGGACTCTGGGTACCAGGCACCCTCCAGTTTTATTTAGCCTTCCTGTAGTAAAGCTGGGTGACCTACAGGCGATTTGCAATTCCCAGCAACTCGTAAGAGTAAAATCAAACGGAATACGGGGCACGAGTTTGAATATACGGGAGTGGGACAACCCTCTCGAGGTCCTTGGGCTCTAATGCTACCGTCTTTCTAGCGGAACTACATGATGTAGTAAACATCTAGGAGGGAGATCAATAAGCCCAGATAGTATGTATTACGTACCGGGAGGCAGTATTGCCAGGTTCATTAAGAACCTGAATATTGACTGAACGGATAATTAAGCAGGGTCCAGCACAATAGATCTTTTAGGTCGCAGTGCGAAGTGGCTGATCGCCTGCATGGCCCTCCAATAATAATAATAATCAGTTAAACAAACCGACGAACGGCAAACAATTGTAACGACTACTAAGTATGATTACGTATTTACATAAATTTATATGGGAAATTCTAAAAGTTTTACAGATTTCAGACGGGAAACTTCAACTGAATTTTTTCCAGGCTTATCAATTATTAAATCACATTAATGCAATTAATCCAACCCCATGCCTTAACACTCTAGAGGCCACACATGAATAATGATAGAAGTCTACAATGCTTTCCGTGTGTCCATGGTACCTTTCGTCTGAGTACTATCGGCTGGTAACTGCTATATTTTATATTTTTGGCAGTGTTTAGGACAACACAATCTGTATTATCATTTTTTAGGATAGCAAATCGCAAGTCGAAAAATATCACTCATAATCACCTCTAATATGATTCAAGAGTTAAGTTTCTTCATTTGATAAAAACAAATCGAAAAAGGAAAAAGCAACACATGCAACACATGTTCTTTGGAGGAAAAGCTAGTATCACGACAAATTTCTTCTCGCCACCACCGGGAACCGAATCCGGTACCCCCAAGATACAAAGCAAAGCACTAAGATCACCGCAAAAAGAAAGCTTAGAATGTGGGTGTTGGTGTGGATGTTCAATGTAAAATATTTAAATTGTTTGGTGAAGGCTGTTGGTGCATATGCTTTCTGCATTTGGTATATATTATAATACTTTTATTTAGTTTAAGTTGGGATTGGGGTAAGTAGTTTGTAGCGCGTGGAAGCAGTGACTACGTATATCTGAGTTAACACTGGCGTTTCAGGCGTATGTTGGAAAGCTAAAGCAATAGGTGAACATGGAGTGGTCTATATCGCGTTTATTTTGTTTTGCTAGGGCATTAATTTATAATCAGTTTCAGAGTTTAGAGTTTTTTGGAGTAATTTTGGAGCTCGGGTCTAACTTCATAATACCCTTGACACACTACGGATTAGAAAAATTAAACTATGACTACACACGAAAAATTCACTAAACCCGATTTGTTAAATCGCAGTGCGTCGAGGGCTATGACTCGATTCAAGATTAATCTGAACTTTTTTATCAATTCTCCAATTTTATTGTTCGCTTCTTTGTCAATAAAAGAAAAATAAGAGACAAGTCCCAAAAAATATTACACACATTGCTCAGAATTCTGGAGATGGCTTTATTTCTTACCTTCTTAGGGAAATTTTAAATGATAATTCGGATAACCCGGTGCAGTGAATGTATTTTTTCTAAATAAAAGCTAACAACTATTCACGTAACTGTAACACTAATATAAGTGATGCGCAATTGATAAGTCTGTTTTATTATAAGAGATAGGCACGGCAAATTGACAATTTTTGACAGCGTGGTACTAGAAAAAAGTGAACAAAAGCGATTTTGGTTTACTGATAAAAGCTAAACATGTATTATGAGGGATCCTGCTTCGTCGTAAGCAATGGTTCACAAAATGAATGGTTTACGAAATGTACTTTTAGGCGGCGGGAACGTAGGTCCCGCGACCAATGCGGCGCAGGGAGCGCTTGCTAATAGCACCAAATGGGAGATTTTATTAATTGAAGAGGATTTTGTTTATTTCAATAATGTGGTAAACTGGATTGACCAAATAATTGGTCTAAAGTCAAAAACAATCAATATTGACATTAAAAATATCAGAAGCGAACGTGTAGTTCAAATGGGGTTAATTGTATTGAATTTTTTAAATTCTAAAATGAAAATTGTGCACAATGCCAAAATTTGGTAAAAAGTGAGGACATCAGTGGTCAGCGGCAGAGTGCCCATGGTTATTGGGGCCCAGTCGATTTTTGAACCGTACGAATATCAGTTCAAAGCCATATGATTAGATAAATGCTAGCTCAGATTAAATATAAATTAGAACACCGTTAAAACGATAAATTTTCAAAACGGGACGTTTCTAGGAAAATTCTAAGAAAAAGCGCTGGTCTAATTATCAGAGAAAAGCCCGACAGTCTCTTCTCGGCTGCTGTTACACGTAATCTGACTCCATATAGATAAAAGTGCCTTGGAATGTGATTGGCAAGAGAGTAAATTTCTTTTGCAGAAGTTTAAACCTAATTTGTTAAAGGGAGCTATTACTAATGTGCAGTAGCAAAGCACATTAGTAATAGCTCCCTTTAGCAAATCAGGTTTAACCTTTTACAAAAGAAATTTAATCTCTCGCAGCTTGCGAAATACCATTATGATGTTCATAAAAATCAAGAAGAATTGATTGCTGTCCGATTTCATATCCCCTTGATTTCATCTTTTGATCACTTTTTAAAATTTTTCGAAATTATTGGAATTTAGTATGGAGATGAGATGCTTGATGTTTAAGATCCACCAAGTAAGTCTCGATCTTATTCGTTGTTTCAAAAAAATCGGATTATTCGAGATTTTTGAAAAAGTTTTGTAGACCACAATATCACGTAAGTGAAATTGTAAACCCTGTAGTAGATCAAACTGGTGTGACCACTGATAATATTAATCAAAACTTTGTCTCGGACAAGAATCAAAAGTGTTCGTTTTCAAACTTTGGTCCACAAAATTATAATTCATCAGTAAATCGTAATCTCGGACAATTCCAAAATTTTAACCAAAATCCGAACCAAATTGATGCGTTTCAGCAAAATTACAATCCGTCAGTAAAGCCTAATATACCGAATAATTTTATTTGCTGGAATTGTTTTGATATAGGACACACTTTTGCTAAATGTTCAAAACCTCTGCGGTTATTTTGCCGCGGATGTGGAAAAGACGGATGCACAAGAAGTAACTGTTCAAAGTGTTATTCTTCGGAAAACGTCGAGACGAGGACTCAAGGGGCTGCCATGAACCACCCTCGAAACACACGGCAGCCATACCAACCATATGTGACAAAAATTTTGACCAACAACTCCCAGAACTCCCAGCAAAATCAACATTAAAATATTCGGCCGAACCCAATTTTGTTATTCCAAATTCTAAATTGCAATCTTGTCCTGAAAATAGTACCTCGGTAATCTCAAATCAATCTAAAAGAAAACGGTCGGATAAAGCTAAATCTCGTGTTTGTAAATATTGGGACAAACGCAAAACACTAAATTTTTCAATTTCGGAAACATTCATTACCGAGCATTTAGATGATAGACCATACGCCAACGTTGGTATTAATGGGGTACCGTATAAAGGTTTAATGGATAGTGGTGCCTCTATTACTGCGTTGGGACAGGGTTGTGAAAAGTATCTTTTAAATCCTAATATAAAAATTCATAGCATATCCTCGAAAGTCAAAACAGTAGGTGGGCAAAAGCAGCGTGTTATAGGATATTTTAGGGCTACTGTCTACTACAACGGTGAACAGAAAGTAATGAATATTTATCTAATTCCAAGCCTAAAACAAGCTCTCTATTTAGGCATAGATTTTTGGAAATTATTTAAAATAATTCCAAAATGTATCTCAGAGTTGGATAAAGATGATTCTGACTTCCACGTTCTTTCCCATGATCAAAAATGTCGCCTTGATGCAGTCGTTAAACAATTTCCATCGTTTAACAAAAACGGTCTTGGCAAAACATCCATAATTTCGCACAATATTGACGTACAAGGTGCTACGCCCATCAAACAACGATACTATCCCATATCTCCTGTGGTACAAGCTGATTTGTTTGCTGAGATAGATCGGATAGTGTCTTTGGGAGTAATTGAAGAATCCAGAAGTGCATGGAGTTCACCCATGACATTAGTTCGGAAACCAAATGGCAAGGTCCGTCTTTGTTTGGATGCAAGACGAGTGAACGAAGTGACGAAAAAGGATGCGTATCCGCTGCCTATAATCGACGGACTCATCAGCCGATTGGAGGAAACCAGATTTATCTCAGGTATCGATCTGAAAGATGCATTTTGGCAAATCCCGTTGGATGAGGAGTCCCGAGATAAGACGGCGTTTACGGTCCCTGGTCGCCATTTGTATTAATTTAAAGTTATGCCATTTGGTCTCTGTAATGCGCCTCAGAGTATGAGCCGGTTAATGGACCGTATGATTCCTAATGAATTTCACGATCGCGTCTTTGTTTATCTGGATGACCTTCTAATTGCTTCTAGGATATTTGAAGATCTTCTCGAATTGCTTTCAATTGTTGCTAAAAGATTGTTTGATGCTGGTTTAACAGTAAACCTTGAAAAAAGCCACTTCCTCCTCAAACGCATCAACTATCTAGGTTATGTGGTTGGCGACGGAACCCTTTCAACAAACCCGGATAAGGTAAAAGCCATACACGATTATCCAATACCAACTACTCCTAAAAAACTTCGTCGTTTCTTAGGAATGGCGGGATGGTATCGGCGCTTTATTCCCTCCTTTGCTTCTCTTGTTGCGCCTCTAACAGATCTCACCAGAAAGAACTCAAAATGTGTTTGGTCCTCGAAAGCCCAGCAAGCGTTTGATAGTGTCAAATTGGCGCTTTCAAATGCTCCAGTGTTGGTACACGCAAATTTTTCCAAACCGTTTGTGATTCAGTGCGATGCTAGTACAACTGGTGTCGGAGGGGTGTTGTTGCAGGAAGGTGATGATGGGGAGGAACATCCCATCGCATATATGTCTCAGAAGTTGAACGCAGCACAGCGAAATTACTCCATCATCGAGCTAGAGTGTTTTGCGGCTGTGCTTAGCGTAAAGAAGTTCCGAGCATATATCGAAGGATATCCTTTCACCATCATCACTGACCACGCAAGCCTTAAATGGCTTATGGGCCAGAAAGAGCTCACAGGCAGGCTAGCGCGTTGGAGTCTGAAACTGCAAGGATTCGACTTCACAATACAGCATCGTAGTGGATCACAGAACGTCGTACCAGATGCACTTTCGAGACTCTTTATGGAAGAGATCGTTCTGAACGATAGTGGCTTTAATATTAACCTCGACGCCGTATCGTTCAAATCTACTGAATATTTAGAATTACTTTCTAAAATCCTATCTTCGTCTGACTCTTTCCCTAATTTTAAAATATCTGACGGCAAAGTCCTGGTCAACACTTCGGCAAATAAAATGTCTGACGTACCAAATTGGAAACTATACCTACCTCATTCCTTGGTAATGTACATTCTGGTACAAGCGCACAACCCTCCTACGTCGGCTCACGTTGGTTCTGCGAAAATGCTAGAAAAAATTCAACGATACTTTTATTGGCCTAAAATGGCAAATGATGTACGACATTATGTCAGCGAGTGCCATAAATGTAAGGAAATTAAGCCAGTAAATTACTCCACCAGAACCGAGATGGGTGGGCAAAGAGTAGTTGTGCGGCCCATGCAGCGTTTATTTGTCGACTTTCTTGGCCCTTACCCCAGATCCAAACACGGAAATGCTTACATTTTCATCGTTTTGGATCACTATTCTAAATTTGTTTTTCTGAAACCGTTTCGAAAAGCTCTCGCCTCAGAGATTATCAAATTCTTAGAGAAAGATATTTTCCTTTCATTTTCCGTACCTGAGTATGTTGTCTCTGATAATGGTCCACAATTTACGTCTAAAATCTTCCAGAGTTTCCTGTCTAAGTTCGGTGTCAAACATTCACCTGTTCCGCGTTATTGTCCCCAAGCGAATGCATCGGAGCGCGTCAATCGATCTGTACTATCGGCTTTAAGAGCTTATGTTGACCACAATCACACTACGTGGGATCAGTACCTTCCAGAAATTACCTGTGCTCTGCGAAATGTTATACATGATGCGACGAAGTACTCTCCTCATTTTTTAATGTTTGGACAGCACATGATTATGCATGGCAAGGAATACGATCTGTTAAAGCTACTAAGCTTAGAAGGTGAGGGAATTATTTCGGCGGAGTCAAAAAGCAATACTCTAGGTGCCTGTCAGAGTTTAGTGTTGAAACATTTGGAAGATGCTTACAAAAAATATTGTCATACTTATAACCTCCGGAGTAAGAAACGAAGTTTAGAAATTGGGCAAACGGTATTTGTTAGGAATTATGAGCAAAGTAATGCCATAGCTAAATTTTCAGCTAAGCTGGCACCTAAATTCCTTAAATGTTCTGTACTCAATAAGTTAGGAAACACTGCGTACGAGTTAGTAAATGATGGAGGCAAAAATCTTGGAACCTACCATATCAAGGATATTCGTTCCTGAATGAATGGTGTAGTTAGATAATTCAAAATCAAGTTCCGTGGTGGTTAGTGGTGCCCGGCTTGATGAGACATTCAGGGTGTGTGGTACGTCCCCACGAATGTAACAAATGCATGTTACTGGCACTACAGAACAAATCTACAGTAGGTTAAAGTAGAGAACGGTTCAGGAAAAGTTCTGATGCACAAGGGGGGGAAAAAAAAGTAAACTTAAGTAGTTCCGGTTGGAAAATTTTTAATCAGAGCAATATTGGAAATTTTTTGGAAAAAATGATTGTTTTAGAAAAGAAAGAAAAAAAGGGAGTTTGGGAAAAAAAATTCTGTGAGGCAAGAACGAAAAAAAAAACATTATTATTGGGAGTTATACAATAAAAAAAGGAAAAAAAAAGTTTTTTAATCATAACTTGTGCATACCGTGAAAGTCGGGTATATAGTGATTTGTGGTAATTGAATATCTAAAAGTAAACCAATTACTCGTAATCCATTTGGGACTGTGAATAGTTTGCCCGTGTATAGGCTATAGATTAAAGATTGTAAAATAACTATACCCATTAATTAGTGTAAATAGTATATATGTCTATACTAAAGATATTGTAAATAATAAAATACTAATAATATAAAAATCTGTAAATAAAAGTTAATTAAAAAAATAAAAAAAAAAATAAAAAACTGTTCCGGTGTTCACGTTTCATTGATTCAGATGAGGAAGTGAATTTGGTTACAAGGAGTTTGCTGAGTGGAGGATATCAATCAGGATATTCCCATAAGTTTGCAGTGCTGGTGGATCGCATCGTGCTATGTCCTGGGTGTGCAGAATTATCATTTAATAACAGGTATTCCTGTAAACCACATTTTTTTGCTTTATATAATTTTTTTAGTCATATCATATTATTTATTCCAAAAATTTTGTTGTATCTGGCGGCTATACGCTTTCCTATTTCGACTAATCGGTATGTACACAGCATGATCGGTTAAAAGGGGTAATATCAAGTCGTTGTGAAGTATGAGGGAATGGGCGTGATTCTCCAGAAATATAATGTTGGCTTACCGAGAGAAAATGACCCACGACCGAATAAAAAAAATATGACCTCACCGAACAGAGCTAGCAGGTGACGTGTCTCTCCGAAGTGGTAAGGTAACACAGTCTTCGCGGTTTTGCGTAGACTGGTGGGCCACGTGTTATGATGTGGTGTGTCACTTGATGCTTCACGGATTTTATTATTTGCGTAAGTGGCTTCACTCGATCGTCCACGCTATTTGTGTCGCAGCTCATACTTTGATAGTTTAAATTTTGTAAACCATCAGTTTTCGCATTTTAATTTTATAACTTGGAATGCTAACAACTAGATGTCACGTGAAATGATTTGGGGAACAAAAAAGCATAGTATAATTTTAGTACAATTTACTAATTTCTAAAACGTCAGTTTTCCTTTCAAATTGATCAGTGAACGCCACAATTTTACGTTTCACAATCCTAGCTAGTAATCAACGGTTTGTTATTCACTCTTTTAACAAACTAATTTTTTGATCCACACGGCGTACCAATGAAGAGTTAAAAGATGAGCTGGTACAATAAGAAACAAAATAGGAAAATCTATATAGAAAAATTGAAAAAGCCTCATTTCGATTTTGAATAGAAACAAGGTCAGCCCATGGCTCAAACTGTAAAATATTATTCAGCTTTGCGTAGTCAATACTCGGAATAACCTTATCGGTCGCAGGGCAAATTATATTAGATTCATCTTGCTGTGATTTTAGTTTAGTAAAAGTAGCAAAATGATTGGTTATACGTAACTCCCCTACCCGTGCATTGAAAACAGCATTAAATGATCTATAAAACATATGATCAATACACGTTTTAGAGTCACCAAAAATTCTTGTAGGACTGTTGATCACAGATTTGAGTCCATGACTTGCCATCATGAATTTCACCAAGAATTTCACGCCATCACCAAGAATTATTAAATTTTTAGATTTAAAAACGTTAAATATTGAATTGAATTCATCAATAAACTGAAGTATATTAACAAACTGAATTCTATAAACATATAAAATTGAAAATTTAAAGCAACCAATGTTGCAATCAACTATAGCAAGAAATCAGCACTTTTTGAAGAATAGTCAGTATTTATTACGCTCTTCAAATAATTAGGAACAAAAATTGCAACTCCGTCAGCACGATATTTATATTGGCCATTCACTGAGCGACATACTGACACAAGATGCATTAACAAATAAACTACACTGTACACATATTGGAGAAGTGATCACTTTACAATTAATAGAGCCAAAAGTCATTAACAACGTTTTTCATCTGCAAGTCAAGATAAAATCATTTAACTTATGCTTCGACAATCTTTAGGAAGTACATTTATAACTAACACAATGTGTTGGGTAAAATCGCTTTAATTTAATTGTTTTGGTTTTCACCAACAAAACTATACGATTGTAACTTCATATTTAGGTTTAAAATTATGGCCGTTAAAAAAAGGATACTAATTCTTACGGAATCTGAATTACAAATCGTTGAATCAAACAACTTTTAATCTTCAGTGGGGGATTAAATTCTGCTTCTAAAACCCTACACATAGCTTTCGTGTTTATTTCGTA
The DNA here is from genome assembly GCA_958295665.1 of Tipula vernalis. Lineage (NCBI taxonomy): Eukaryota > Metazoa > Arthropoda > Insecta > Diptera > Tipulidae > Tipula > Tipula vernalis. The sequence continues at coordinate 109,709,345 of OY282559.1, forward strand.
GCTGGTGGAGTCTTAAGGGATATTTTTAGATAAAATATTGGGTGATAACAAAATATATTAGCCATTGGAAGGTGCTTGTCCTTACCTATCAAAACTGTTACGTTTTTGCCTTGTTAATCAAGGTTCGCATCACTGGATTGTGAATAAAACAAAACACTTCAGTATAACACAAACGAATTGATTTATTAAACATCAAAAATTTAATCAACACAATTTATTAATAATAATTCACAAAATTACTTTTTATCGCTAATTCGATCTCGTTCGCCCCTTATATACTCAAACCAAAACTTCTAGAAATTTCATGAGTTTTCCAGTAAGAATAGTCTAGAAACATTTAGAACAGTTTTATCATAGTAGAAAAATTCCATTTTAGTACAGTACAACTTTGCGCGATTAAGTTAACTTAGTCTATTCTATCATAGGTGTCACCGTAACAAAACATATTGTGACGGTGACACCTAGGGTGTGATAGAATAAATTAAATTAAAAGCTCAATGTGTTACTGTACTAAAACGGAATTTTCCATGATAAAACAGTTTTAAATGTTTCTACACTATTCTTATTGGAAAATTAATGAACTTTCCCGTAGTTTGGTTTGTGTATAGTATATAAAAAGGCGAACGAAATCGAATTGCATTATTAGTATTTGGTAAGCGATAGTGTGAAGATTAAAAAGGAATTAAAAAGTGTTTAATAGTGATCAGTAAAATTGTGCGAATAATTTATATAAAGTGATTTTGTGAATTATCATCAATAAATTGTGTTGTAATAATTTTTTGTGTGAAATAAATAAATTCGTTGCCGATAAATTGAATTGTTTTGTTTTTATTTTTAACAACAACGACAAATTTTTAAACGAAAACGTTACAAATTCTTAATTATGATTTCTGAAATACTTTCATAAATGTTTGAATTTCAAAATATATGAATGTCATTAAGTAAATCGTTTTGATTTTCTTGTAATAATTGATTTATTTAAACCAAAATATACAAAAAAATTCATAACAACAGCATTCTGGTCAAATTAAAATAAAAACTTACTACAATTCGTTTGGTCATTAAGTCAATATACTGTTACGTTTTTGCCTTGTCAATAAAGGTTCGTATCACTGAATTGTGAATAAAACAAAATCAATTCAATTTATCATCAACGAATTTATTTATTTAGCACAAGAATTATTACAACACAATTTTTTTTAACAATAATTTACAAAATCACTTTATTTAGTTTTTACCCAATTTTACTGTACACTTATAATTTTTATTTCGCACTAAAACATTTTTTAAATCACTTTTTAATTCTTTTTTAATCTTTACACTATCGCTTATCAAATACTAATAATCCAATTCGACTTCGTTCGCTTTTTTATATATACAAACCAAACTTCTAGAAAGCTCAAGACTTTCCCAGTTAGAATAGTGTAGAAACATTTAGAACAGTTTTATCATGGAAAATTCCATTTTAGTACAGTAAAACATTGAGCTATTAATTTAACTTGTTCTATTACAATCTACAGTGATGGTCGTAAAAATTTAGTAAAATCATACGAAAAATTACCACCTGAGGAAATTTCAAGTAAAAAAATTGTAGGAAAAGCAAAACAAATTCACAAAATATTAAGAACGTTTGATAATTTTGTCAATAAATTATTTTTTTTCGTATTGTTACGTTTTGCCTTATCACTCAAGGCTCGTATCACTGGATTGTGAATAATACAAAATCAATTTAATTTATCCCCAACGATTTATTTATTTCAAAAAATTTATTACAACACAGTTTATCAATAAAAATTCACAAAATCACTTTATATAAATTATTCTCAAATTTTACTGATCACTTTTAATTTTTATACTATCGCTTACCAAATATTACTAATAATCTTACAAGTTTACTCTATCGCGTTCCAAATACTATTAATCTAATTCGATCTTGTTCGCCTTTTTATATACACAAACCAAACTTCTCGAAAGTTCATGACTTTTCCAGTACTAATAGTGTAGACACATTTAGAACTGTTTTGTCATGGAAAATTCCATTTAGTACAGTAAAACATGCAGCTATTCATTTAACTTATTCTATTACACACTAGGTGTCACCGTCACAGTATTTTTCTGTAAAAATTTTAGACATCTTACGTATACTAGTAAAACTAAAGATAAATTTAGCAAGTATTATTTTAATTCGTCAGAGCCAACTTTGATGTATTTTTCAAAATGAAAGTTCGAAAAAATATATTTTAGAAATAACTAAATTTTAATATTTCATCAATTAATATTTACTAAGTACCAATATAGCCTTGTTGTATATTGTTCTTAAAGATATGTAGAACACTTTTATATAAACATTCTATAATATTTTTGCTTTCTTCATTGAAAAACTTGAAGCTAAAAAACAACATTTTTAATAAAATTTTATGATTATGGCTCTTTAATCTATAAGGCTCTGGTAAAATATGTCTTTTTAGTCGAAAATTTAAATTGCTTTGTACTGAAGTTAATAGGGGGTCTGGCGCCTTCTGGAAGGGGGGGAACAAAGCTGTGTAGTTATTCCGGCTCCGTAACCTTCCTTTAGAGTGGGCTACAGCAGGCTGTTCTGGTCATGTTTTAGGCAGTTTTGTCTGTGGGCCCACGATCTGCGCGAAGGGTAACCTGTGCGTGATTCGCAAGTGTACATGCTACCTCCTCGTGGTAACCTCCGGTAACTGTTGGATCGTTTACCGAACAACAGAGTAAAGTACGACGCTAAAGGATGGTATAAACCTTGAAGAAAAAAAACAAATCTAAGGTGAGACACGTGCGCCGAGAGATGTATGATCATGGGTTAGTTGATCGTTAGCACGGAACTTCGGATACCAGGCGACCTCTGGTTTCAATCAGCCTTACCATGGCAAGAGGCGCTGCCGTGTTCGACCTTCCATTCCTCAACCAAATCGACAACTTATGGATTTAATTAAAAACAAAAAAAAATAAAGGCGGTGCTCCTTTGAACGCACCAGTCTCACAAGATGACATGGGCCATTCAGGCCCTGCTTCTGAGGTCGTAATGGATAACTACAGTACGGACGTAGTGGTGGGCTCTCCTGTACATGGCACTCTATTGCCTGAAATGGATACCCAATACACGTCGACTACGGCCGAAATAAATAAGGACCTCGAGGAGTTGGAGCTCGAGGGAAAATCAAAGAGGAAACCACGCCTCAGGGGGGCCGCGAGGAGACGTCTGTCCCATTTAATTCGGTCAGGAGTCCCCGCGACGCTGCCTTGCAGCAATGTAAGGAAAAAATCAGGGACAGAATTGTCTCAACTAACAAGAAGAATAAGTCGGATGACGACTCGACCCCCAAAGGCATCGCGGCTAAAAGAGGTAAAGTTTCCAGTCCTTCACCGAAGGCATTGGAAGCCGCCCCAAAAGCTGTAACGGAGAGCGACAATAAGGAGAGTTGCCCCGAGAACAGGACCGACACGGTCACAACATATAGTTCCGCAGTGAAAGCTATCAGGTTGGATATTACCGACCAAGGCTACCCAGAAACAAAACTGGGTATTGCCCAGATTCTGGCAGTACAAGATGCCAAAATGGAGACAGTGGCGGAGCTGCCGTTAGATGGTGTCAGCCCTAATTTCCTGGGATGTCGCACCAAAAACGGTTGGCTCACGGTCAACTGTGTCGACGAAGATACGGCAGAGTGGCTCAGGGCCACAGTGCCCTCACTTAAGCCATGGGACGGGGCATCCTTGAAGGTAGTCGGGGAGGAGTAGTTGCCTCGCCCAAGGATTATGTTTGTTTACCTGCCATGAGGGGGTAAGGAGACAAATGACAAAATACTGCGTCATCTGGCAATCCAGAATAAGGACTTTAGAGACGCAGACTGGAGAATTATTGCGAGGAAGGAGCGAGAAGGCGACCTCCTTCAACTCACAATGTCAGTGTCACATAAAACGGCGGAGATACTGAAGGGCTCCAACTACAGAGTCAATTGGATGTTTGGCTCTGTACACTTCCGCCCAAAGAAGGAAGGGGCGGTGGATACAGTCAAGGGGAGAGTGGCCGAGCCGAATCTGCCCGGCAGGTCAAGGGCAGCTTTGGCTGAGAATGCAAGCCGCGGTGATGGGGTTGCTGGGACGAGGGAAGCCAGGAGACCTGGCACCTCTGGAACAGGTAGACCGGCCAAACCAGCCGAGGAAAGAGCGGGAAGAGCCATGGGCTGACCCCTAGAGGAAGAGTGGCACAGCAACCTAGCAAGCCGGGGTCTCTGGAGCCTAAGATATAAATAAGAAAAAAAAAAAAAAAATATATATATATACTCGTACATCATGGTGATACACACCAAACCTGCAACCGTAGCGAAACTGAGAGTCGTGCAGATTAATCTGCATCGATCGAAGGCGGCTACAAACAACTTAACCCGTCTTTTTATGATTAAGGACTGGGATATAGCGCTCATACAGGAGCCTTGGACCTACAAGGGGAAGATTAAAGATTTTGCAGCCAACACAGGTAAGCTAGTCTACGACACGGCTGCAGACAGGCCGAAGGCAGCAATTCTCTGTCGCTCTCATGCCACAATATCTTCTCTATCAACCAATTTATTTCTAGGGATATCACGGCTGTTTCAATAGAAATGCCCTTACCAAAAGGAGGCAGGAGGGTGATTAACATCGCTTATGCATACTTTCCGGGGAAGAAAATGACCCCCTCCAGAATTGATACAGAGCTTCGTGCATTTTTGCACGATACATCACCAAAAATTCGTCATTGGTTGCGACGCTAATGCACACGACGTAGTCTGGGGAAGCAGCAACACTAATTTAAGAGGTGAGCAACTTTTTGAATTCTGTCTTAGTAACAACTTAGCAGTTAACAATAAAGGGAGTGATGCGACCTTTGTGAATGCGGTTAGGAGAGACGTACTGGATCATACCCTGTCTGACATGGGTACCTCCAGTGCAATTCTCGACTGGCATGTGTCCAAGGAAGCGTCCCTCTCACATCATATGTACATCAGGTTTGATATTAATATCCCTTTGAGACAACAATTGATGGTAAGGATACCAAAACGCACCAACTGGCCAGTCTATAACAACAGATTTTCGGGTAACTTAGCTGGTCTACAGACCACGATAAACTCTGTCGATGACCTCGACAGAGTTGTAAATGACGTTACAGAGGCAATGATTAATGCCTACCACTCAAGCTCACCCCTGGTGCGTATTAAAGGCACTAGGGATGTTCCTTGGTGGAACCAAAACTTGGAAAACATGAGACGGAATGTCCGTAAACTTTTTAATAGGCCTAAGAGGACGAACGATTGGACTCTCCTTGGAGCACAGGAATCCCTTGGGATCCGTTAAGAAACCAAGTGGAGAGACAACCACAACCAGGGAGGAGACTCTGGAATGTCTAGTGAGAGGTCACTTCCCAAATTGTGTAGTACTGAGGGATCAGGAAGAATCCAACGCAAGTAGTGTACATCCGTATCTGTTCCCAAAGGGGCTCACGAGTTCTCGAGGCAGTTTTTTACGCCGGAACGGATAGGCTGGTCAGTAAAATCTTTTGGCAATTTCAAATCACTGGGAGGAGACTGCGTATACCCCGCCTTTCTACAGCAAGGGCTGCAGACTTTGCTGCCTTATCTTACTATACTCTTCAGAGCCAGCTACGGCTTGGAATATGTTCCAAAATGCTTGAGGGAGGTTCGGGTCTTATATACCTATTAGCCTCACATCATTTTTACTGAAAACCATGAACAAAATTCTAGGACTTTGTATCAGATCCAACACTCTCCAAAGATACCCTCTGGACTCTAGGCAGCATGCCTACCAAGCAGGGAAATCAACTGAAACGGCCCTACACGAGCTGACATCGGAAATTGAAGATACGCTTCGGAATGAAGAGTTATTACTATGCTCCTTCATTGATATCCAGGGAGCTTTTGAAAACACTTGTTTCGAGGTAATTCAGGAGCAATCACTAGCAAGGGGTATAGACCCCTCCACTGTAAGGTGGATTATAAACATGTTGGAAAATAGGAGGATTACGGCCTCTTTTGGAGACAAAACCATCACCATAGCGGCCACCAGGGGTTGCCCCCAGGGAGGTGTTCTCTGTCCCAGGCTGAGAAATTTAGACTTCTCGAACATTACCTATGCGGATGACCTAGTCTTGATGGTTAGGGGCAAATTCGCAAATAAAGCAGGGGAAAGCATGGAACAAGCCCTAAAGGTAGTAAATGATTGGTGCCCGGAGGTGGGCCTTACGGTAAGTTCCAACAAGGTCAACTGCACTCTCTTTACTAACCGAAGGAAAATTGGCCTCCCGCCGATAGCCCTGGGGGAGGGGAGTCACCAACTGTTAACGGAGGTTAAATATCTGGGTGTCGTACTTGATCAGAAATTGACATGGAATCCCCACTTAAATCATATCACAAACAAGGCGAATAAGGCCTACTTCACCTGCCATAGAATGTTTGGCAAAACGTCGGGACTGAGCCCACAAATGTTGGTTTGGCTCTACCGGGCCGTCATTAGACCTACTGTCTCTTACGCAGCGTTTATGTGGTGGCCAAAGACGGAGCAGACTGGTGCACGAAGAATACTGGATAAAATCCAGAGGTTAATCTGTGTGGGTGCAACTGGAGCAATGAGGACTTGTCCAACAGCTCCCCTTGAGAGAATACTGGGGCTCTCACCACTGCACCTACAGATTAAAAAAATAGCCGGTTCAAGAGGTCTGAGCCTAAAAATAATAGCCAAAATTAAAACGGTAAGGCCAGGACACAACAGTATCCTACATAAATTAAACTTTAAGGAGGAATTGATCCAACTATCGAATTTGATGGTAAGGACAATAGACTGTCGGAGGAATTTTACTATTAGTTTGCCGGATAGGGCACTGGTAGAGAATATTATCTCCTCCCTCCCCCGCCATGCTTCTGTATGGTATACGGATGGGTCGAAAACAAACGGGGGTACCGGTGCAGGGATAGTCGGCCCCAACCTAGAGCTATGCATACCACTGGGTAGCACCCCCACAGTTTTTCAGGCAGAGACCTTTGCTATTGAGGTATGTGTGCTTCAATGTCTCAAAAAGAAATATAAGAAGACCGAGATCTATATAATCTCGGACAGCCAGGCAGCTCTGCTAGCCTTAGGAGCATCAGAGTTCAATTCGAAATTGAACTGGGTAAAGTAAATAAAGTCACCCTTTTGTGGTCTCCTGGCCACTCCACCATTAGAGGAAATGAGGCAGCAGACCGATGTGCAAAAATGGGAGCAAGCCGAGATTTCCTGGGTCCCAGTCCTAGTTTTGCTTTTTCCAAAACCCATTTGGCAGATGGTATAAGGGACTGGGAGCATAACTATAGGAAATTAGTCTGGGGGTGCTCCAGTGGGATGAGACAGGCCAAGAAATTATTCAATTATAATATTATGCGTCTGAGAGAGGCACCGAGGATGGACCGCCAATCCCTAAGATCCCTTACCTTGTTTTTAACACGGCACGGCCCTTTTAACGGCCATCTACATAAAATGGGAAGGTCCCTTACGGACCAGTGCAGATTCTGCGACTGCGATAAGGAGACATCGGAACACCTACTACATGCGATTCTATCATCCTAAAAAGATTAAAGTTCCTCAATGCGTATATAATCCAGTGGCCTAACGCCGACCCACTGGATATGCATAAGGTAGCGGCGTTTATCAAGGATGTAGATCTACAGTTCACGTAGGAATCTCTTTTAAACAAAACAAAAAAAAAAACTGAAGTTAACGGCGACTTTTTTTTCGATTAAATTTAAGTATAACGGATGCAGGAAAACCTCTAAATGTTCATGTGCGAACACAAATAGTTTAAGAATCGCTGAACATACAATATAAATTGTTTACCATTCTTACATATAGTTCGTTGACCACGAACTAAATTGCATGGCTGCTAATATCCTGTTTTTTTACGATATGTTTGTAATTGCTATAAATGTATATGTAATCAATGCAAATTTTGCAAACTTTAAATCTAAATGTATTCTGAGAAAAATAGAAGATGGGTGTGTAAAAAATCAATCACATGTTTCTTTTTCTTGAATGAAACGTCTTATGGTTAGCTATTAACATGCTGTTAATTCTCAAAAAATTATTTATCCAAAATGCACAATAATAGAACGGGGTAATTTAAAAACGATCGATCGAATTTGATTATTTTTCTCACATACTGCACACACACATTGTTACAAAAAACACATTACAATGAAAACTAATTTTCATTTAATTTAAATTAATCTCTTTATGCAATACAACTGAATACTGGAATTTTCAATTTAATGTAATTAATTTCAATTTTATAATGTAGAAAAATACTTTCATAGTGCAACAATATTTAATTAATTGCATTGTATGGATGTGTTGCGTTCTGTACGCGCGTTATAAAAATAGAAATTATTTTTATTTCTAATTATAATTAGCCGTTGTTTATTTTTTTTTTTAGATGTAACATATTATTGTGCAATTTCCAATTTCATGAATTTTTCTTCTAGCTACTTTTATTTGTTATTTTTTGTTCGATTTAATTAGTTTCGAAAACAAGAAGAAATTTGTTTTATTGGTTACTTGCCAAAATTGTGATTGATTTATGATGAGTTATATGATAATTAACATTAAGACTTTTGTACTGTAGAACCCTTGAGTCAAGTTTTTTTTGGTTTTGGTTAAAGAATTTTTCGGATGCATAAAGAAAACTAAATGAAATTATTCTGTTTAATTAATTTATTTTACTGTAGATAATCGAAGAAGAATTTAAATAAATGCAGCTCTTATCCAGGGCTGACCAAATTTGCTGTACAGGAGATCATTAGAATCACAAAAATAATTTAAACTTAGTTTTGGCTAATCAAGGGAAAATAATTCTATAGTTTACATACACAAATGGCATGAATCAATTTTAATTTACATCAGTTAAGAGAATTGTAACGAAGTTAAAGATGACTCAACTATAGTATCCAAATTTTTGATTTCAAATAAAAATGGAACAAAAAAAAAGTCACTTCGTTAAAGAAATAAATACTGGTTCATTGCCTTTGTACGGTCATTTAAGTGCGGCTAATGCTCAGGAGCTTAGGGGTGGGATTTACAAAGGATGAACTCAGTCTTGTTAGACCGTTAATTTAATTAATTGCAAGATCATGAAATTCTGACCACAACAGAAAAATAATAATTAAATTAGTGAATGGAAAAAAAAAATTTAGGAGTCATCATCATCATCAACCATAGAGTAAACACACATAATCCAGTATATTGCTTACAGCAAGAATGCAAAACAGTAAGTATGTATTAATGAGAAGCAGAAAATAAAATTAAAGGTATGCAAAGAGAGAGAGAAAATAAAATTGTAAGTAAATAAAAAGAAAAGGATCTATTCCTGTCATTGCATTACTCACCTATCTCACCGATGATTTGATTAATGAGTCATCATTAACATTATGTAATTATAAATCAACAAAAATAAATAAAAAGAAATTCAATGTAGTATCAAGTTTCACAAAAAAAAACTATTATGTGTATTTAATTATTGCTTCATTCATAAATATCCAACATTTGAAAATTATAAATGTAAATTTGAGAAAAGGCAAAAAAATTAAAGACGTACGAGTATGTACTTATATACAAATTTCAAATTAATTCTAATAGCCTGTTCTAATCCTAGTCTAAACTTATTATGTACTTATTCTAAAATATAACCAAAAATTACATAAGAAAAAAAAAATAATGATAATAATAATTATGATAATAATTAATAATAAAAATGATAATAATAACAATAAAAATTAAGAATTATAATAAATGTATATGTATAATAAAATAGAAAATAAAATCTTATCTTGACCAAGTTGCGTTTAATATGGTGAATGTTGCATGTTGAATCAGCACATTGAACATTATGTTATGTATGTATATCCATATTTTCAATGTTGCATGTTGAATATCGAAAATGGATCAATTACACATTAATTTAGGCTTAGGATTTTTATGTACCAAAAAATGAAAAATATGTACTTAAAATATGTGCTTAAAATGAAGAAATATGCAAGTAAAATAACAAAATATGTGATTAAAAATGTAAAAATATTTCGAAAAAACAAAAAGCACACTTTTGCACAGTAAATATAAGTAGGTATAAATGCACACATAAGCAATATTTTACAAATAAATTATTTTTAAATAGTAAAATCAGGGGACTATTTGTGAATTCGATTCGAATGTATTAGACTCTTCGATTTTTAGAATCGTATTTGATTTAAATAAGAAACGAACGAATCTGATTTCGAAGGCTCCAATACGTTCGAATTGAATTCACAAATAGCCCCCAGAATAATAGTAACAGAAAACAATCAGTACGCATTACACATATTGTATCGTAACTTACGAAAATCTTAAATAAAATAATTATCAGAAGAAAAATCATTTCAAAATCAAATGAAATACGAGTAAATCGCAAAAATTCGGTTTAATTCTTAAATTTAAATAAAGTCTAAATCTTATTCTTCTAAATCTTATTTACACCTAGTTTGCATTCAAAGAAAATGACCTTTCTACTTCAACACATGTGATGGGGCATGTTTAAAGGTAAAGATTTCAGATAGCGGGAGTCGTCCCATCTCATTCGCATTTTCAGGATCTTCAAAAGTAGCCTTAATTCCGATATGACATTTTTTAATTTATTTTTCATTAGTTCATCGACAGCTCCACTAATTGCTTCAACTTTCCTATTAGCTTCCAGAAACAAGTTTAATTGTTCCACTAAACTTTTATTTGAGGACTCTTTCTATTAACCTAACATTGTCTTAGCAGTTTAAATATATGGTAAGTAGAATCTTCGTCGTTTAGTTCCAAAATAATTTCTTTAATGTTTTCGATACTTTCGAAATTTTCTTTCAAAGAATGCAAACTTTTAATACAAACTCTGTGTAATCCATGAACTACACAGAACACAAGTAAAATTTTGGCTTTCATTTTGTATTGCTCCGCATAAGAAAAAAAAAAGCAACATCTTTGTCCCTCTCGAATTTTTCTCTTAATAGTTTGAGAGAGTCGTCGAACAAACTGGCGTTTATTGAATGGTTGGTTTTGTCGAAGAAGGGAACGTTCAATAAAAAATTTTCTTTGGCTGCCTTTTATCACAATGGTTACATAACGTCCAGGGGGCTATTCCTGAATACGATACAAATTCGAATGTGTAAGATTCATATTTGATTTAAAAAGAATCGAGTGAATCTGATTTGCTTCAATAAGAATATTATACTTACGTATTCGTATCGTATTCAGGGATATCCTTATCGAATGAAATTCACAAATATTTATTTTATGTTACTAGCTGTACTTCGCTAATTTTTTTGCCGTATAGTGCTTTAATATATCGTTTTCTTATCGTTGATTCGTGCGGTATAGTTTGTTTGGCATATTTTTTAGAAACCACGAAGACACTTTGTTATTTAATTTCGCCAACGAAATATCAGCAGCTAGCATGGCCATAAACAAATGCTCGTTGAATTTCGAATAACTCGAGCTAGTCACATTCTTTAAAAAACGGCTCAGAATGTTTTTCAGTCCGTCTTTCTTCCAGTTCTTTGTGTTTCTTACTCTTGACATGCTGGTCCACAAGAGATTTTTGGTACATCGTCACCGATTTTTCACATACTTTGCAGCATAAAATTGCCCCGTCTGTCTTGAAAACATTACGTTATTCTTAAACACTAATTTTGCTTTACTATTAAAGCTTTGTTCTACTTTCGGCATCTTAAAAATATTTGAATTCCTGCTTGTTTTAAAAACAAACGTGAAGTAATTATCGATGCACCAATTAAATTAAAAATAAATTAATTATTGGTAGCGAGTAGCGACAACTAATAGTTAATATTATCTACAGTGGCATATTGAATTAGGAAATGTTCAAGTTGTTAAATTGAATTGCCTACATGCAGGCGATTTAAAGTGTTTTATAAGAAGAATTTCATAATCGTTATTTTTTGTAAGAGAATATTCGTTAATTACTAAAATGTTTAGTAAAATATGTATTTATGGAAAAATTGTATGCTAACATGCGGGAATATGTAAAAATATGTATTTATTTCGAAAAATGTAAATATATGTTGTAACAAATATGGCTCATTTTGCTCGAAAATTTCTGATTCATAAAACATTCGTTCCCAATTTTCATTTCCTTAACCCAAAAAAAAGATGTATTTACATAATAATCCGAAGCCTACACATTATATTTTAAATGTTGCACGGAAAATATTGAATTTAGCTATTCAATGTTGCACGTTGACACCGGCGATTTATAGTTTATTATATGTAGTGTTATTAGTGCATTTATGTTTTTTTTGTTTATATTAAGTTTTAGGGTATTATATTTATATATTTTTCGTTGTTTTATAGATTTAGTTTTATTTAGGATTGTTCGGTGTTTTTATTTTAATTTATATTTTTAACATTTCACTTTCACTGTTGAACTTCGCTGTGTATCGTCTCGTTAATTGTGGTAACTGTGTATAACTTGGTACCAATATTTAACAAAGTAACAGACTTTAATTATAACACTATATATTAATTAAAAAGTTCGATACGGAATTATTACTTTTATTGATTAATGATTATTCACTTTACGATCATTCACATCAAATTTTGACTTGACGTTATATTATGACCTTTTGTAATCATAGCTGTCTCAAAAAAAAAAAAAAACGTTCTTGAGGCTATGTTCGGAGCACATGTTTATTTTAATTTATAATTTCTATAACTTAATTATAACTATGTTTGATTGTACATATAAAGATCATATCATAGTTTGCACTAAAACAAAGTATTTCTTAAAAATTACACATAAATATATATACTATATATAGTTTTTAATTTAATTTATTTTTGTATATATGTACATTAACACAAGAGAGAATGGTATGACCATTCTGGTCAGTTATAACCGAACAAAAAAAAAATGCCATTTATTACACTATGGTTCTAAAGAATGTTATTTTTTTAAGATATACACCAATTTTTTTCCAATAGATATCTACTTAAAAAAAAATAGATTTAAACAAAAAAAAAACTAAGATTAAACTAATCTTTCGACACAAGATTAATGTTTTAAAATTTTAATATTTAACTAATAAATTTTTAATTTTAACTTCATTAGAATCATTTTACAAAAAAAAATACCGACCGATCTCATTGCAATTTACTTTTCAACTCCCAATCCAAAAAAAAATCTGTCCCACCTAAATTAATTAACAGCAAAATTTTGCAACATACACACAAAGTAAGCAGATATATATCCCAATGTTATGATAATACACACTTTGTAATCTGTATTAGTACTATATAAATCGACTCAATCATATATTTTGAATTTGTAACACAGTGGTAACCAGTGCTGCGTTACAGAATAATTATCAATTTTATTAAACAGAAGCTTATTTAATTAAAGTTTAAATTTTCAGTTTAAGAAATTGAAAAAATATGCAAAAGTCAACAGTTACAATGACAGCGGTTGCAGCAGATTTTTCTTTGTCGCTGATGTCCTTTTCACCCATTTTTTCAAAAACATAGAATTTGATAATCTTACACAAAATTTCACTTTAACACCACTTTAACACCGAATCTAAGTGCATCACTTTCTTGGTTAGAAAAACATTTCCGGATGGGATGTCCTATTTTCTTAAAATAAGTAGATCGGAGCACACACAGAAATTGTTTCGGGGTGTTGGTTCTCAAAAACATTGATTGGTTGTATGACCGGATTTTTTACAATATTGGCCAAACGTTGGTTGAGTTTGAACTCTATTTTTATTGGAAAAACTATCAAAAGTTGAAAGGTAAGTTCTTCTTCGCTCGCACGGTTAATGGTTTAGCTATTTAAACCTTCTTGAAATGCATTTAAGGCAATATTTGTATTAAGTTTTTTAACGTTTTTTCTGAAGCAATACACGCTTCATGCAGATCATGGAGAAACAACTCTAATCAACCTGTGATCTAACATCCTCACCTTTATTTTGTCTAAGGGATAAAAGAGGGAAATAAAGAGTTTATTATATAATGCGTATAGTTGGGTAACACTTGGACTATATGGTTGCTTTCTACATACATATAGAAAATAATGAAAGGTATAATTGGGAATTCAGTCAGTCGCTAAAGCCTGATGAGATTGACTGAAAATAAGTTTTTCATAATTCCCATTCAGATCGAAACTTTAGTTGCAAAACTCTTGATAATCTCGCTCTTCGTATAATTAGAATAATAAAGTTAATATTATTAGTCCAGTGCACATCAACAATTTCGTGAACATAACCGTGAACATTTCGTGACCTCAGAATAACCCAAGACCTTATAATAACCAAACACAATGACCGGCATAGAAAACGGGCATCACTAAAATTTTTTTTTTTTTTTATGCAAATATCTCTTGAATCACACTAGCTATAAACATGAAACTAGCTGGAAACATGAAACAAAAACCAAATTCTAGGTCATTGAAAACAATCTTAGAAAATGTAGAATGCCATGGAAAATTTGAATGAAATTGTTTTTGAGATATTTAATCGTATTATTGTCGAGTTTACATTTTGCTGTGTCAGTGTGTTACATTTTTATTATGTCGCATTGTTGGAAAATGGAAGAAGCCAACACTACATTGCTAAAAAGTTCCGGATTTTCCGTACTACCGTACAACGTGTTTTGTCACGATATTTCGAGACAGGGTTGTTTACCAGGCGACCAAGTATGGGCAGACAAAGAGTAACAAACGTTCGAGATGACCATTTTGCCGTTTTATCAGCTCTTAGTAACCGCCATGCAGCCGTTGTTGAGACCTAAGAGTCTTCATGCGGGAGGGGGGGGGGGGGGGGGCTAATACACGCTACTAAACATTTTTTATTGGTTAATAATGATTTATCAATATTTGATTTTTATTTGAAAATTCGAGAAACCTTAACCACAGGTTTAGAAAGAGTAGGCCTTACCCACATTTCCCAAGATTGTTTTTAATGACCTGGAATTTGCTTTTTGTTTCATGTTTCTAGCTAGTGCGGCTCAAGAGGTATTTACATTTGAAAATTCGGTTAAAAATCATCTTGTGGGATAAGTAAAAAAACTCAGCCACATGATTAGACAAAGTAAGCTATTGTAATATTTTCTAAAATGGTTTTTAATGGCCTAGAACTTGGTTTTTCTTTCATGTTTGTAGCTAGTGCGGTTCAAAAGATAGTCGTAAAAAAAACATTTTTAGGGTGATCCGTTTTCTGGGCCGGTCTGTGTAAAAAAGCAAATAACAAATTGAACAGCTCAACTATTCGTTCTAAAACTCAACTAATTGGAGGAATATTATCTAGACTAATGAATCAACCTTCATATTATCTGCTGATTTTTGTCATTACCTATGTTGTAATTTCGGAAGGTATTCGATCTGTTATCGCTTCGAAAAATCTAGAAATTTTATTTGGATAAGTTGATACTGTGATATACGAATAGAATTAAAATGAAATAGCGACAGTTCAGGTAAAGAGAACAATGGCTCCCCAATCAGAAAATACTCTGGTGCGATAACGGTTTGACATGGCGGTATAAGACGACGAGAATTAAGCCTCAATTTGAGCAAGAAGTGTGTAGTACAATTTTAAGGTGAATGAACTTATTTCAATGATACGTTTCATTCGAAATTTGGCAATTTTAACTGCGGCTTCCCACAAGCCTCCAAAATGTGGTACAGTTGGCTATGTTGTATGGTTATTGGCATAGAAATTCTTCAGTTTCATTTTGATAAGTTTCAGATAAGAATAATTCCCGAAGTTCTTTTAGCTCGGATTTTCTACCGAAGACATTAAATAAATGGACAGTCTTTACCAAACAGATGGACAGCCTTTACCAAAAAGGATTTTCAGAAAATGGTCTACAGAAATCAATGCCAACTTCTGTAAGATGTGATGTGATCTGATTTGAATTATTATTTATAGCCGTGTGCGAAAACATCTTAGACAACTTCTTTACAATGGTTTCTTCTGCCAGTTATCCAATAATTCAAACTTTAGTCATACAAGAGAGCTTGTGGACTATAATGTAAACAACACTTACGCTCATGTCGAGACAGAAGTTTCGCGAAAATATGCTTGCCTGTCTAGTTTAAATTTAATGAATGACACCTCGTCATGTGGTGGATTCCAATTAAGGCCCAAAAGACAAAGAACCTAAATGTGATGAGAGTTCTTGATAGTTAAACGAAAATTTTCTCAACTCAAAACCGATTATATTTAACAATTCAATTAGATTTGATTTGAGCACGGCTTCCTTTAAATTATAGTTGCGTAAGTGTACGAGTAGCTAGATAAGGGGCACTATGTAGTAGTACCGCAATTCATTGAAGATATTATCGCCAGAAAAAGTGACAATGTGTCTTCAAACTTTGTTGCACAATCGGACCAATTAATAAACAATCATTGAGAGAAACCTGACTAGAGGATTTTGAAGAACCATTAAATAAGACTCTCGACTTAGTGATCTAAGTGATGGTGAGGCAAGTAATATGATTTATTATAAAGGCCTTTGATCAATTTTGGTAGAGAAATATATTCTTGCATGAATGATTGATATTGAGAATACATTTCCGATTTTATATAATAAATACAATCATTTTGGTTTTGTCACTTTCTTATTGTGACATTTAGTTTGCCAAATTTCTAAAAAACGCTTACTAAACCTATATTAAACAACTGACTACGTGACTTATGAAACTCCTCTCTCCTCTATTAAAAAAAAAAAAAAAATACATTATCCTTTGACAGGTTAACCTTTTTTCAATTGATAGAAAATGTTTAAGAGACGTGTCGCTAGTTGGTCCCAAATTATCAATAATTGATATTACTGACAGTGCTACAGAATATCGACCAGCCCTTGATAGGTTTTACTGTAATGTTCTTCACATCTCGTTTGTTCAATAGAATAATTATTTTTTGAAGTAATGGTTTCGAGTTCCCAAAATTTTCTAATTTGAACATTCAACAGTTTTTAATAACAGGTACGATTGGAAGCTGATTGCTGACCAAGAATTCAAAGTTGAGTGTAAAATCTGAAACACGCGAACCTTTGCAATGTATGATGATTCCTGTCCATCAATTCTAGAAATAATTTTACTTGTATTAAGTTTCTTTAAGTTTAACTTTTGTCAAGCTCTTGACAAGCTGAGGTCAAAGTTTATATTACATGAGCCTGATAACAAAGTGGTTGGTTTTAACAATATAGAATATTCTTCTTGACAAATTATCCAACCTTTCCGAAAACTGGTGAACTAATAGTAAATTGTAATGGTTAGTAATGATCCAATGGATCAACTCTAAGTGCTCTACGAATAACAGAAGGGACGGTGACGAATTGTGTTTAGGTCTTTTTGCATCGGCAGAATCTCAACTAAATTATTGTAACGATCACAAATAATATTCCAGGCAATGATACACATAATTCACAGCCGTAATTGGAGGACTTTCTTTAAGATTATTATATGCACCAGAACGAATATGAGAAATTAAATACGCGAATTTCATAGTAATTAATTTCTAAAAAAAACAGGAAATTAGGGCCATGGCTGTTAATTCATTCCACCAGGTTTTTGTATGGCGATTTCAGCGGGCTATAGTGGTTCATGAATACGAGCATTAAGGTAGAAAATTATTAATGCGTATACTTATGAACTGGATATGCGATCATTGAATAACCATTTGTTTGCAAAATTATTTAAATGTATTTCAAGTGAACTGAGGTCCATAATCGGATTCCAAAATTTCAGGTATTCCATGGGTTCTAAACCATTTTTTCATTTTTTCAAACCAGAATAATAAAATTGAAATGAAACAAATCTGTGAATACATTTTGGAATGGGTCAATCAGGTATTACTTTTTGTAGCAATGGCTCCTTTGTTTTTGATTTTTGTGTACGCTGACATGCGGGACAATTCTTCACGAATTCTTAAATATCCTTTGTTAGATCTACCGAAAAAAGACTTTGATTGGCTTTAGCTAGTGATTGATTAATATCAGGGTGACCTTTATGAACCCAATTAAGAATTCCATGTATTTCCGCTTTCATGTATTTCTCGTCCCATGTGATGTCTTCCTTGAAATTGTGGTATTTACGAACTCCTCGTGGCAATTTCTTTTCGTCCTCTGGCCATTCCTTCATAATAACTGATTTTAATAATTTTAATTCCTCATCGTTATTGTTTAATTCGACAAAATGTTGCTTCGTTTGATTGATCGGTTTTATCAGTTGATGAATCACAGTCGCGACTCAAAGACAATAATTGGACAATAAACGTTCTGGAGCCATTATTAATGGTCTATGATTTGTTTCTATTAGCAGTTTTTTACCATACACATATTCCCGGAATTTTTTGCACGCGAACCGTGTAACTGTTGCTTCCTTCTCAGTTTATGTGTAGTTCTGCTGAGCCCTTGTATGTGAACGTGTCGCATAAGCAACAGGATGATCTTTTTGTATTAGACAGGCTCCTAACGCTTTCGAGGTTGCATCTACAGACAACTTTACATCAGCATTTACGTCATAATAGTTCAAAACTACTGCTTCATCTTGTTGAGCATCCCAAAACCATGATGTTTCCTTTTGCAATAAAACTCTTATTGGTTCCGTACTGAATTTTTCCCAGCAATACGTAGATATTGACAAACACATTAATCCAAACTATCTGCAAGCATAACACTCTAGATGCTAGTTTTAAACGAATTTTCTAATGATTTTTGGAAAACAGAATTTGCCAAAATTTCCCTCGGGAAATTTAAACTTAATTTTTTTCGGCTATTGTCACATCACATTAATGCTATCCATCTCATTCTGTAGACATCAGTGATCCGCCGCACCCGCAGCCACAGGGCCCACGGTTGGTAGCTTAGATTAAGCTTAAAGAAAACCACCCTTTCAAATTTACAGAATGGGACATTTCTAGGAAATTTTTAAAAAAGTTGGTGGTCTAGTCTTTAGAGCAAGGAAAATTCGTTCCTGTTGCTTTTAAATATTTTATTATTTTCTTAAGACCCAACAATTTCTTCTCGGTTAGTAAATGGTGAAGGTTAGAGTAATTACACGTAATCAAAGCTTTTGATAACAAACGTTTCCGATTTTAGTGTTTGCAACCTTTAACAAATCAAGTTTTGATTAGAAAATGTTGAATTTGATTTGAAAAAGATTAAAAGCGAGTGACATAGTATATCTCGTTTACCGAATCTTTTTTATTACCGGTAAACGGTAAATACAAATTTAATTTACCGGTTATTTTGAAAAATTTGTTTTAAATAAAGAAATTTCAAATCCTCCTCTTTCACATACCCTTGTCTTCGATTTCATCATTTGATCACTTTTTGAAATTTCTTCGGAAACGGGAAGCGTGATTGGTACGAAACTCAATTGGTGATTTGGTGTTTCGAAACAGTCAAATTATTTGGGTATATGTTTGAAATTGTCGGGTGTATTTGATAGTTCGAAATTATTCATTAATATTTAAATTTTTCGGTGTTATTGAAATTATTCGACATCAAACGGAATTCACATAATACTGCTTCTATGACTATGTTTTGTGCATACGAGTTGTGCGAACTTGCAGAGTTATGAAATGTTTGGTCGTTATGTTGGAAATGCATACAATCCTGTAAGGCAAAAGTAAAAAGTATTTCATTGGGGATGCGGTGTTACACATATAAATCTGAATCGTGATTTTTAGTAGATTTTTCGAGATTTCGATATTGCTCCAATTTCCTAGGTTATGTACATTTTACATAGCGGTGATTAGCGCGTATAGGATTTCCTTTGGTTTTACTTACTTACGGATAATTCGATAATTAAGAACTTTGTAGACATTTCATTAACATATGCTTAATAGTCTTTACTGTGTACTTTGGGTCGTGGGCAGTGTTTGGAGGTATCCTCACATATTGTCGACGACCTGTGGAACCATAAAGGGTGATTTTACTTTCGTCGCTCCATAAAACATTTCGCCAGTTTTCTAGGGGCCAATTGACGTGTGCGCCTTATTCTTTTGGCTAAGTGCCTCTTGCTGAGCAATAGTAATTTTGTCGGACTCCTGGCGGCCAATTTAGCTTCTAATAGGCGCCTCCGTATAGTCACCGCACCTACAGGCACCTGAAGTTCCTTCTTAATCTTTTTTGAGCTGATATGAGAGTCGTTCTTTACCATTTGTATGATTTGTCGATCAATAAGCTCAGTTGTTTTCCTTTTTGGCCCTACGAGTTTCAGCCTTATCAGCCCATTTTACTGAATTATACAGACCATTTTCGCAGAATATCAGATAACTTCTTGTATTTCACGGTAAGATTTTCCTTCACATCGAAGCTTTTTAATAAGGTTTCGCTTTTCTTCCGTGCAGTGCTTGGATCAACCCATTACTTTTCTAAAATCCACTTAAATATGGTTTTTGCACTTTACGAATTACGAAAAAAATTTGGACTTACCAATTAGTTAAAAAGTTTCAACTCTTCGTTAAAAAACTCGCTTGAAATTATGTTTCTTGCGTTGCTGCTATTATTATGAACAGCTTGGTTCAAACACTCGCTAACAAATGTAATCTCATAAAAAAGAATTTAGCATTTTTTAAAACAGTAATGATATACCGTTAATAAGAGAGGAAAGAAGAAACTTTCAGAGCATTGCCACCCTTGGAAAAAAGTAAGGAGTAAAAAATATTAAACAGTTATTAAAGCAACGTAATGCGCTGCTATTATTATGAACACAACTGTACATATTTAGAAATCGTCATAGCATTGAGTTGATTGCAAGAAATCTCGATTTGTTTGAGACCATTGAACTGAATCAGGTGCTGTTTCGTATACTCTCGACATCAGACACTTTTAGTTAATGCGAGGCTGGACAATAGGAAAAAATAAGTTTTTAACCAAAAGTTTGTTCTTAGGTAAAAGAAGTATTTTTAGGGGCCCAAGAAAAATTTTGCGGGGGCACCTGCAATTTTTAGTTACACCGCTGCTAGACGTAATACTCTATAGGGCTGATTTTATTCCAATTTTTTAATGAGTCCCACGGGAAATTTGAACTGAATTTTATCCAGCGGTAACTACTGATAAGCCATATTAATGCCATCTAGAGCTTTATTATTCAAATTTCTTACTGATTTTTGGAAAATCGGGTTTTTCAGATTTGCCTCGGGAAACTTGAACTGATGCATTCCTTATCCAGACATTACAATCTAGAGACTAATTTTATACCAATTTTCTGTCGATTTTTGAAAATCAACTTTTTGACTTATTGCTTGTAGCAGTTTATTTGGTTATGTTCGCTAATGACAGTCACAGACAAACCAGTAACGAGTTCGGAAATACAAATTTTGTTATTAACTGTGTCAAACTAAAACCAGTTGTGAACATAATAATGAACCTAATATGAGAATTGAAATGAAATACTTATTTTGCTGAAACTTGAAACGTCATCAATTTAAAGATTTTCATCTTCAAAATACTCGAATGCTTGTAATAATAAATTGTCAAGAAACAATTTATTTATTAAGTATCTCGTTCACATTGAAAACACACATTGACTTTAATTTTAGATGAATCACCTTGTTGTTGGTTTTTAGCTAAGATGCTTGTTCTTTTTTTTGTTGTTGTAAAAATTGAGTTTAATCACTGATTTTTATTGATTTCGCTCCTCTTCCTGACATGACGATCGATTCTGTAAATTAGTTTGAGAACAAATTTATTTTGGTAGTCGTTTATAGTTAAGTACAGTGTACCGTTATGTTTACGTGCAGCCCTAGTCTAGTTTTGTTTGTATTATATTTGCAATTTGACTTTACAGTTTTTATCGAGAGCCAAGCGCCTAACAATCATTAATTTTATTGCCATAAATAAGATGTTGATTTCAACAGAGAAGTAAATAATAAAATATTTATTTTATATAGGGCCGAAATGAGGCTATTAAATCACTTGATTACAAAAATTTGGTGTGATATTAGCAATTAACATATTTCCCCGGTAATCAGTGAATAAACATATTGTAACATAAAAATAAGCAAAATTATTTATTCATTTCCGCCATATTTATCATTCACTTATACTCGCGTATAATATAACGATCATCGAATTAGCATTTTGGTTTTTAAATGTTTCTTAATTAAAAAAAATACAAAATATAACAAACACAAAAAAAAAAAATTCTTCCCATTTTAATTTTTCTTATTTCTAA
The DNA here is from genome assembly GCA_958295665.1 of Tipula vernalis. Lineage (NCBI taxonomy): Eukaryota > Metazoa > Arthropoda > Insecta > Diptera > Tipulidae > Tipula > Tipula vernalis. The sequence goes on from OY282559.1 coordinate 109,731,603, forward strand.
ATTCTATGATTAAGAAAGTAATAAAAATTCTAAATTTATTTTTGAAAGATCAATTTAAGATGATCGAGAAAATGTGAAGAATATAGGAAGAAAAAAAAGATTATACAACAATAATCAAGTGATGAAAGAAAACACAAAATAGAAGATGATATATAAAACGAAAGAATTAGACATTTGAATTGGTCCATTGTTTAATTGGGATTGGAATTTCCGGTCTGATAGAATGTTGTGTAATGCCTCTGGATTACCAGTTTACGAGATACACTTGAGTTATAAATTCTTTTGAAGGTAATAATTTTAATCAGCATTCCACCAAAAAGGTGTTACATTACCAAAAATAAAAGTTGAGAATTTCGCATAAAATTGGTAAGACGAAATTATACGTTTTGTATTGTGTATACCTATGTATATGCGTTTTTAATCCGTAAATATTTCGATTCTTCTTTAGTTTCTTCTTTATAAACACCCATACACAAAATATTTACAATCTTTAATTTCTAAATAACGCCTTAGCACGATTTTGATCGATATAAAATGAAATATTTTGATTGAAATTTCCAATTTTATTTCATTCACGTGCTAAAAATGTTAATCACGTGCGAGTGTATATACAACATTTTTATCGTTTTAGTTATGTTACGAATATAAAATTAACATGCTCACGAACACACCAATTATACTCTGCTATGAACGAGGTAATATGAATAAATACGAAGATTTTCATAATAATCCAGATGTTTTTCATTTTATTTCCTTTTACATATTTCTCTATACGCGCGCGTATAATTTGTACAATGAAAATCAACGCTGCTATGTACATACACACAACAAAATGTTCACAATGCAATGGTGCGGCGAATAAAATGTTAATATGCGTTGAAGATCAAAGTGATTATATTTACTGTGCGCTTCCGATGATTATCTTCCATGTTTTTCCATGTATGAATTACACATTTTCACACTTCTCTAATTGGTGTGAAGATTTGTGTTGTTATAATTTATTTATTTTGGGGTTCGTAATTTATGAGAATTACATTAAATTACATTCAAAAAAAGAAAACATAATATAAACCGACGCAGTGGTATTCAACTAATGAGAGAAAATCATGCGGCTATTTTTAATTATTGGAGATTTTTCAACTTTAATAATATCGGTATGTATATTTATTTTAAAAGTGTCAAGAGTTTGGACTTTAATTGACACTAAGTTATGACCAATCAACGGAAAATATTGTAGTATTTACCTTTAAAAATAAATTTTGATTATTTTACTTTTGTGTTTAAGACAGTCATGGGTGAAATATGGTAAACCCAAAATTTCGAAATTCGATGAAACACTGTGATAATTCTGACTTATGTATACAGTTGGCTTTTTTATTGCATAAAAAGGACTTTTGATTCTGGATTTTACACAAAAGGCGAGAAGTAACGCCAGCGGGCTTTATTTCCCTTTTTTTTGCTTTTCTAAAATGTTATTAAAATGCAAAGTTCCTATATTTGGTTATTCCTTAAGGTAAAGACATATAGCATTCGAGTCGACTTCAAGAATTTCTTAATAAAACTGATGTTGAATACCAAATTGGTTTAGATTTCTGCAAAACTCGGTTTCTTTCACTAATGCCGATGGTTGATAGAATTTTAAAACTTTAGAAAACGTTGAAAATCTGGTTTTTGGTCGTTAGAAGTATGTCCAAAGTTAAACGAATATTATTTACTATGATACATCAGGTACATATACAGCTCAATGCTATGAAAATTTCGGGAAAAAACACTAATTCTGTAACATGACGCAGTGCAAACCCTTGTAAATTTCGAGGAATATCGAAAAACTCGAAAAATATCGAAATGATCGAATAATCTCGAAATGGTCGAATAGTCTTACGTTTCTAAAACACTAGCTCTAAATTTTTAATCTTATAATAATCTTGAAAAAACGAGAAACCACTAAAAAGAATCTCGATTAATCTGAAAAATATCCAGCAGATTTCAAAAAACCTCGAATAATCTCGAAAATATTGAAAAATATAATGGTTATAATTTTGCTGTCATACGCCTCAACGCTATTTAACACTAACAATTTGGAAATCTACCATAGAGAAATCCAAAAATCTGAATTTAGAATCTAACCGCTGTAAGATCACAAAACAGAATACTATACGCTGAATCGAACTGTAAACAAAATTCCAATAATTGGAAAATCTATAAAATTTTAAATAATATTTAGTACATTACTCTCCGTGCCAAACAAACCTTAAATAAGCTAAAAACCTCCTATAAATCTTATAAAAATATCAAAAATCTTGATATAAATCAAACAAACTCGATTAAGCTGAAATAATCGCAATATTCTCAAGAAATTTCTAACACTCCGAAAATCTCGAATAAAACTAGAATTCTAGAAATCAATCAGTAACAATGTCTGTAATAAATACTATGCAACAAAAATGTCATACAAATATTTCCAAGCTGGAGCATAATATTGTTTCAACCTACGTTTAAAGTTGTCCTTGCTTAAGTAAAAGTCGAACAGATGTTCGATTTTAGTAAAACTCTTCGACATCATGTTTACCGGTTCATTATCACCATAGCTCGTTCTGTGTTTATTCAGATGAAGGAACTCATGATCTCTTAAATTCCTACTGGTGCCTTTATTTTAATTGATTCAAGTAAACTATTTCCAACAAACGGACACTCATTACGGATTCTCATTATGTAAAATATTTCGTACATTTTTTTAATTTATTTGCTGTATAACCTATGCAATACTACAAAAATATATAGTCGCAAAGATTAGGCCGAAAAATGTTTAGGTTTGCGAGTTACGTCATTTGAATTGTCAATATTTAAAACAAAATTATATCGAGTAAGCTTTTATTAATAGGAAGACATTGGGCGCTTTCAGTTCCCACAACATGTTGTCATTAAAAATTTACTGATGGAAAAATTGACAATCGATCTATCACATTGCCATGAAATTTTCGATAAATCGGTTGCATTCAGGAAATAACATGATTGTTTTACTCAACATGTTGCCAACAGTTGGCGGACCTGAAAGCGCCCATTCCCATTTCTGTAACGTTGACATTTCTCTGACGTTTTTTGACATTTTAATGATTGAAATTTCAATGATATATTGATCGTTACATTATTTGTGAATTGCTTTATTAAAATCGCTTTTAAAGATATTATTCTGACCAATAAATTCTCTTGGTATAAGGACATATAAAGGGATCCAAAACCACTTTTATCGACGTTTTGAAAGTCCCTGAGTGTAAAAAGGGGGGGGGGGGGGAGGGGGAATGTCTGTCTGTCTGGATGTCTGTACCCATGGTATCTCGAGAAGGGATTATTCGATTTAGAATTTTTGCCAATCTGTTTCTATGGTCAAGGCCGAGATTTTAAAAGTTCAAGGAACCTGTGCATCAAGAGGGTTGGGTACCTGCCTTACGAATTGATCCAAAATACCTGGTTATAGAAATATTTACCAATTTTGTATATATGCTGGTTTGAATATTGAGTCGGGTATTGAGTTTGTTGTTGAGTTGAAGGTTAAGTTAGCGGTCAATTGGCTGGTTTGAGGGTTTAGTTGGGGGCCGTTTGCGGGTTGAATTGGGGTTTAGATGGTGTTGGACTAGTGTTTAGTGAGCAGTTCAGCAATCTATAAAATAAATCGAATATTTGTATGTATGTACAGCATATCTGTATGATATTTAAACAACTCCACACGACTTGACCGATTTGAAGCAAACCTTACACAAATATTGTTTAAGACTTAAGAAAGGTCACTGTTAATATCTCAAACCTCAAATTGAACCTTTTACATTTCAAATTAAACCTTTAGCAAATTAAATGAATGACCAATTAGGATGGAACTTATCTGTTTCTTAACTGACGCGATGGAAATGTGATTCTAAAATGAGTCTTGGATGAAATTCTGGAATATGACCAAGAATGATGGAACTTGCCTATTTCTCAACCAATTATTAAGACATTTGGCAAGTGCGCTAGAAATGGATTCTAAAATGATTTTTGGATGAAGTTCTTGAATATGGCCAAGTATGACGGAACTTGCCTATTTCTCAAACAGTTATGATGAAATTCGGCTTGTGCGTTGGAAATGGGATTTTAAAATGAATTTTGGATGAAGTTCTGCAATATGGCCAATATGAGGGAACTTGCTTATTTCTCAACCGATTATTATAAAATTTGACATGTGCATTGGAAATGGGATTCTAAAATGATTTTTGGTTGAAGTTCTGGATTATGGCTAAGTATGATGAAACTTGCATTTTTCTCAACCAATTATGATGAAATTCGACTCATGCATTCGAAATGGGGTTCTAAAATGATTTTTAAGTCAAGATCTGGAATATGGCCAAGTATGATAGAATTTGGCTATTTTTAAATGAAATCTTCAATATGGCCGGTTAGGATAGAACTTGTCCATTTTTTAACGGATTTTTATGGAATTTTACATGTGCGACAGTAATAGTATTTTAAAATGACTTTTGGATTAAGTTCTGGAATATGGCGAAGTAGGACGGAACTTTGGTTTTCCTTAGCCAAGTATAATGAAATTCGAGATTGGGAATGAGGATTTAAAATAATATTTCTAATTCCGAAACTATTAGTTTCAATTTCAATATTGAGGCGCGTGTCCGCTACACACTATATTTTTCTTAACAAGGCCACACCTACTGCTCTGAGACCAGATACTCAGAAAACATAACCCAAAGTTTTAGGCGAAGGATTTGCAAGAAAAGTTTCTAGTGGAACTTGAATATTGATCGTTTAGCAATTGAAATAGTATGTTTAGGCTGTTTTAAAGAAACCTCAACAGCTGCATGATTCCCAGAAACCTAAATAGACAACATTAAAGAACAATCAATATAATTTTTAAATATTTATTCAATTCAAATATTTATTATTGTGAAATAGATTCTTATTTTGCTGCAAGATCGATTTCGATATTTATTGAATTATTTCGTATTTTTCAATCCTTTTTATACTAAACTTTTTGGAATTTCAATGGTTGCGCCGTACAATTTTTTGATTACCAAGAGGTATATCATAAAAAGGAAGTTAAAAGCACTGGTTACCATGAGAAACAACATGGCAAATTATTCGTCGAACGTACCAACTACAACCCATCAGTTCCACCATATGATTGAGAACCACACGAGTATTTAATTCGACAACAATGAGGTAGCATTGTTAGAGAAAGCTCGGAAGTACATATAGCGCCACTTAACAATTTCAATAATCAACTTAATGAGCATCGAGAACGCTATCACAAAAACAAATGTACAACATCAAGCTGATATTAGGAGTATAGTGGTTGACAAAATTAAAGATAAAATTGGTCAAGGTGCAGCTACACATAATAGCGAGAATAAAACGGCCATCAGTATAAGGAGCAAAATAAGCAGCAACGATGCGGTAATTGTTAAAGCAGACAAAGGGAATACAGTCGTAATAATGAGAAAACGAAACTACAACACGAAAATTGACGAGTAAATTATAAACAACAGGATTCAGGAGTGTAACGATGACCCGACGGCCAGATATAATGTTAGTATTAAAGCTGTTATCAGTAAATCGAGTCATTTTATGAGCAGTAGAGAAATCCGACTAAAAAGCCAACTATCCCGACAATCAGAGGCATGCCCAAGATTCATAAGGTGGATGTGCCAATGAAACCGATCGTGAACTTCACATCAGTGCTGGCCTTCAAAATTGCAAAACACTTAAACCAATGGCTATATGACAATATTTGTATGGAAAATGATCATTCCGTCAAAAATAATTTGAAACTGGTGAACAAAATAGAGGAAGTCAACATACCGAGGAACGGAAAGTTAGCATCATAAACGAGGTTATCGCGTTATTGGAAGAAATCACACGTCAAAATTATTTTAAGCACGAAGAGAGATTCTATATTCAAAAAGATGGTCTACTTATGGGAAGCCCATTATCCGGAACTTTGGCCAACATATTTTTAAATCATATTGAAAACACGTATATTTTGAACATGATGGAAATCAATTTTTCGGAAAAATCCAATAATGGCATAAATATGTGGAACGAGCAGACAGCTGAACCAGCTTAATAATTCGCATTAGAAATTGAAAATGATAAATCTATAAATTTTTTGGACCTAACTATAAAGAATTTAAATCAAAAACATAAATTTCAAATTTTCAGAAAGCCTACACAAACGTGCCAAACGATTCATCAAAAATCGCATCATTCGTATCAACAAAAGATAGCAGCATACCGCCACATGATCCATAGGCTAAACAGTATTCCAATGTCAGATGAAAACTACAAATTAGAGCTGAGGAATATTAAATACATCGCTCGCCGAAATGGGTAACAAGCAGCACAACTAGTGAGGATGAATTATGGATGCAACAAGAAAATGGAATATCGGGGTATACCACTCTAAATTCTGATGTTGATGATAAATACATAAGTTTGGATTGAAGTCATACTAGTAAAAAAATTCAAAAAGTCTTTCAGCATTTTGGTAATACTATGGCGCACAAAACAAATAATAAATTAGAAAAATTAATCAAGAACAGGAGTAACGAAACTTTGGATACGGGTGTGTACAAATTAACATGTTCAAATTGTCAGGCATTTTATTTAGGGAAAACGGGCCGATAATTTAAAGAAAGATTTAGGGAGCATGTAATCAATCGGAAAAATCAACCCAAAATCAAAATTCGCTTAGCATATTAATTCTACACTGCATAATTATACAAGTTTTGAAGCAAATTTACAAGTACTACATAGAATGAAGAAAGGGGATGTGTTAAGCCGAACCGAAGAATTCGAAATAATAAAAATAAAGACAACCGATGTATGTTGAACAACAGAATAAACACTGCAATTAACGCAACCAGAAAATAGTTCCTGAATCAAAAAATTGTAAGGCACAACCATTGAAATTCCAAAAAAGTTTAGTATAAAAAGGATTGAAAAATACGAAATAATTCAATGACTAAGTCAACTGATGATGATGCTATAGCATTGAAATCGATCTTGCAGCAATAAGGAGCACTAATTCTCAGGCAAAAAATTTAATAATAAAATAAATATTTGAATTGAATAAATATTTACAAATTATATTGATTGTATTTTATTGATTTAAAGTGAAATATCCACAAACAACGGAATCATGGATTTCGTTAATAACATTATAGAAGCCATATTGACATATGGTATTTCTCACAACCTCGTCTAAAAATAATTTTTGGGTCACATTTCCTTCTATTCTTTGGAAACGTCAAAATTCATCATAATCGGTTAATAGCTAAGTTATATTCTTATTGACCATATTACAGAAATTTATCCAAAAATCATTTTAGAATCCCATTTAAAACGAACATGTCAATTTTCATCATAATCGGTTAAGGAATAGCCAAACTCCATCCTAATTGGCCATTCATATAATTTGCTAAGGGTTCAATTTGAAATGTAAAAGGTTTAATTTCGAATGTAAAAGGTCCAATTTAAAATGTAAAAAGTTCAATTTGAAGTGTAAAACCTGTTTGATGGTATAATGGTACGATGGTAAGTTGGTATGATGGTATGATCGTGTGATAGTAAGAAGGTGTGATGGTATGATGGTATGTTGGTACGATAGTATAATGGTATGATGGTATGTCAGTACGATGGCATGCTGGTATCGTGGTAAGATGCTATATATGATAGTATGATTGTGTGATGTTATGATGATATAGTGGTATCAATGTATTTACGCACTATGTTATGACGGCATTTATTCTCGAATGATGGTGTGATGGTATGAGAGTATGAGGGTTTGACAGTATGATGGTATGATTATATGATGATTGTTTGATGGTACGATGGTAAGATGGTATGATTATTGGAACGGTATGATGCTACGATGGTATAGTGGTATGATGGTACAATGGTACGATTTTATGATGATATGATAGTCTGAAAGTCTGGTGGATTGATGGTAAGATATAAATAATGGTGTGATGGTGGGATAGTTCGACGTCACTATGGTACAATGGTACGATTGTATGATGGTTTATTAGCATTGTAAATTAGTAATAATAGAATAATGGTATGATGGAATGATTGTTTAAGGTGATGGTACGACGGTACATATGCCGGTACGATGGTGAGTAATGTTTGGAAGAGAAGTTCGGTTAGGGATTAATTTGAGGTCTAGTTTAAGGTTTAGTGGGAGGTTAGATTCAGTTTATCGCATACACGCATCTAACTTTCGAATTGAGTTAATTTTGGGATTGGGTTGGAAAATAAATGTAGATTTCAGCAGAGGGTTGAGATTTGGGTCGAGCTAAGTTTAGTTGTCGTAGAATTAGGATTTGGTGTTAATTTGGTGATTGCTTTTAGGATTGTGTTGCGATTGAGACAGAGATGGAGTTGTAAATTGATTTGGAGGTTGAGCTGAAGATTGACATAAGAGGTTCATTTCGGAATTGATTTGGGAGTTGAATTAATCAAGACCGAAGTCCTGATCCCCTTATGAGGTTTCAGCCCTTTATATTTATTATGTATATATTTATTGTCAATTCTGACGTTGCTCGCATAATATTGTGAAATGGCACCAATTTTCAGAAAAGCAATTTTTAACATTGTGGATCTAATTGTTAACGGACAAAGAAGAAAAAAGGATAGTTCTAAATAATCTAACAAGGAAACCCTTTGAACTGTCAAATTGATAACCTATTCTAAGTTGTAGTACTCTGTGAGACATTAACAAAACTTTTTTGATCGGGAACCAAGCCCTTTTTAGGGCTTAGGTTATATCCCGACTTCTACTCCACTTTTTTTGATAAAACAAATTAATAATTATTCCTCATAAAAATGACAAGTAATCGATACTAAATTAGATTATAAGGGTTGCATCTCTATTTTTTTTAGGGGATAAAATTACCTGTTTCCGCATATTAAGGACTGGTTTTAACCTCTAAAAAGGGTTTGGATGCCGATTAAAAAATGGTTTCGTTAATGTCTCACAGGAAGCTACCACTTTAGAATAGTTTTTATAATTTTTTGAATTTGACAGTAAAAAAGGTTCTCTTGTAAGATTATTTGTGAGTCTGTGATTTGGCGACATCAGAGTGGAAGATTTAAATTGTCGTATTAATTTATAATTTAGATTTTTAATTATTTTTGAATGAAACATAATCGAAAATGATTATTTCTACACACTATTAAATTCAATCGAATCTAAAAAACACAATAATAAGTGAGTATGAGGATAACTCTAAGATGGCTCGACCCCGAGTATAAACGTAGTAATAAAACAACCAAAAATACTACCGCAGACATATTTTGGTTGTTTTTTGAACTATAGTGGCTTTACAAATTTACAAAATAATACATTGCATTGGTAGAAAATTTGACAAATGTTGATGATAATTTTGTATAGAGTTGGTGTGTTTCTGTGGTCAAAAAACCCAAAACGAAAAAAACAATCATGTAAATCCTAGGTAAATATAAAAAATAATAAAAATATGTACAATTTGTAATCAACATGTAGGCTGATACAGCCTAATGCATAAAGATGGCAGTATTAAACAATTAACGGTGTTTTTTGATTTGTAATTTCTAAATTTTGCTTTCTCTTAAACTGTACCAATAAAGTTTTCTCAATTGTACGTAGTACTATATTAATAGGTCTGGTCTCGGACACAAGCTCGTCGATTTTTATTTTTATTTTATAGCTTTAAATCAATATGGCGTGCGGCATGTTTGATCATGTTCTTACTATTTAATTAAAATTGAAATTAAAATACATTTAAATAATTTGTTGTTTTAATTGGATTGATTTAATTGATTTGTTTTAATTAGTTTGATTTTTACAGTTTTTAAAACATTACATTTATATTTAACAACAGACATTGCTTTAATCAAATAAATTTCGTAAATACGTCAATTCTGTGACGCGCGTCATCATATTGAAATTTTGGTTTACACGGGGTATACACTATGCAAAACCGCTGAGATTTTTTCTCATGGGATCAAATTTATCAATGTATCTGTATGTACAAAATGTCAAATTAAAATGCACTTTTGCGACGACTCAAAGTTGTTGTGGGGAAACGAAACAGTGAGCTATGTACAATTATCAATGATATAAAAAAAGAATTAATTTTAGCTAGGAGGGTGAAAACACAGAGCTAAATTTTATGATGGGCGCTTCTCTAGCGTACCATACCTAGAGTATAAGACTAGAGATAATAAATTGCTCAAGATTCTCATCGACACAGGAGCAAATAAAAATTTCATCAGACCCGAATTAACTAAAAACCCAATGCCGACTAAATACCAATTCAATATAAAATCAGCTGGTGGAAAGATATCGATTAAGGAAAAAATCGTCGGACCATTTTTTCAAAGTATCGGAATTCACAAAAATTTGAAATTTTTTATTTTACCAGGACTTCAATCATTCGACGGAATCAGTGGAGACAACACCCTAAAAGAACTGGGAGCCATAATCGACAGAAAAAATAACACACTAATGTTAACACCAAACATAAAGACCATTGAAGGAAAAGCAGTCATCACAGGTCAACAACCTAGAAGTTCGAGACGATCATCTCTCACAGGGATCTAAGCAAAAACTACAAAATATACTGTCAACATTTGAAAAACTATTCAGACCGGTCAACAACCATGAAACAATCGACACTGACACAAGAGCAGAAATTAAGGCCACTACGGAAGAATCTATTTATTTCCAATCCTACCCATACCCAGTAAACATGAGGAGTGAGGTAAAAAAGCAAATCGAACAACTACCAAAATATGGCATCATAAGGCCCTCCAAGAGCCTATATAATTCTCCAATCCGGGTAGTGGAAAAGAGGTTATATGCTTTCGGTATTAAAATGAAGGAAACGGATGTAAAAAAGACATCATTTCCAACGATGAATGGGAAGTACAAATTCCTAAGGCTTCAATTTTGATTAAAAAATGCACTGGCTATCTTTCATAGAGAATGATAGATAACGTGCTGAAGGAGTTCATCGGAAAAATATGTTATGTGTATATAGACGACATAATAATATTCGGAGGAAATACAGAAGAGGAAGATTTGGAGAACGTCAGGAAAATATTTTCAAAATTGGAAAAACCAAATGTGCAAGTAAATCTTAATAAAATGGAGTTTCTCAAAAACGAAACCGAGTTCCTCGGTTACATCATAACCAATCAGGGTATCAAACCTGATGAAACAAAAGTCCGAATAATTCAGAAAATCGGGATCCCGGAGAACTTGAAAGATTTAAAATCATTTCTCGGCCTCACGTTCTATTACAGGCGCTTCATAAAGGATTTCGCCAAATTGGCCAAACCACTCACAAATCTCACCAGGGGTGAAATTGTGCAAATCAAAGCGAACGCATCAAAAAAAGTCAAAATCAACTTTTCAGAGAAAGAGATCCACGCATTTCAACAACTCAAAGACTTATTGTCATCAACAGAAATACTCCTCTTCCCTAACTTTAAGAAGCCGTTCATCCTAACAACGGATGCTTCGGATGCTGCAATTGGAGCAGTATTACTACAGGGGGAACTGAGCAAAGATAGACCTGTTATATTCATCTCCAGGTCATTAAATAAAACGGAAGAAATCTATGCTGTAAATGAATAGAAATGCTGGCCATAATATGGTCCTTGGACAGCTTACGGAACTATTTATATGTCGCAAAAAAGATTAAAATGGTCACGGATCATTAACCCCTTACATTTTCATTAAGCAATCGCTGGAAGAATACAATTATGAAATAATCTACAAACCAGGCTGCACTAATAAGGTAGCAGATGACTTATCACGGCTGGAATTAGAAACAAATATGCTATCGACAGATGAAACGATTCATAGCGCAGATCAAGACAACACTAACTTAATACCATACTGTGAAGCACCCATAAACGTATTCAAAAATCAACTTATCATTACAGAAAACAAAGACATCTACGCCTATCAGGAACCTCACCCTAACTAGCGGAGGCATTTCATCTGCCTAAGTCAGATAAACAAAGAAACAGTGACGAGAGTCCTAAATGAAAGCCTTAGCCCAGCCGTAATCAATGGAATCAAAATTTGAAACTGTCAGGAAAATAAGGAACATATTTTGGAGAAATATTATTTCCCACAGATGCCTGATAAGGAAATATACACAGAACTGTGAAAATTGACATACGAAAAAATATGACCGCCATCCTATGACAAGCTTAAATTACAGCAAACACGAATTCCAACGTATCCATCAGAGATCAGCTACATGGATTTAGTCAACATAAAGAAGGAAAAATTCATCACTTGCTTAGATAAATCTAAGGAGCAACATCATTAAAATTCTACATTATTTCACCGCAGCTAAAACAATAGTGATGGATTATATCAAAACAATTGGAATTCAAATCTACCTTACACCATCTCAAAAAAGCGAGGTGAACGGCACGGTCGAAACGGTACACTCAACGATCATCAAGATCACGAGGACGAGATGTCTAATGGACGAATATAAAGATCTCCCTATAAAGGACCTAGTAATTATGGCGGTGGATAGATATAATAACACCGTACATTCAGTGACTAAAAGAAAACCCAGTAACCTATTCTTTGCAAGATCCAACCGTATCAACTACCAAGGTCTACTAATTTTTAGGGACAAAGTAAATGAAGACATAGCGCAAAGAATTCAAAACACTCAACAAACCAACCTACGAAGAGAAAATTTACACAAAACGGAGCCCAAAACATACGAGGTCGGGGACACGATATACGTGCCCGTAAAACAAATTCGGAGAGAGGACAAAGCAAAGTTTAGAAAGGAAATAGTAGCAAAAAACAACCAAGTTACAGTGATAATGGCTTCGATTAAAAAAAATACACAAAACCCACATAAAAAATTAAACTGAATAGATACCAGCTCAACAACAAGGGATTTTCAGATGTTTACCAGAGGTTCATACGGTTACCTTAAATACATGACCCACATGGCCGTGAATCTTTAAAGGGGGAAGAGTTAGCAACATGCTATACACCAGAAATGCTGCATCAATCAAATTCCCAGACATAATTGGAAACCTATTTTTCATTTAGTAACCCGCCATATACCACAAATGCTGCATCAAATGAATGTGTTTCAACAAACAAACATTCTAAATAGAATTCTTTAAACACAATAAAAGACAAATTGTTAGTTTTAAATTATTGTAATTTTGTACGTAAAAGTGTAATAATATAAAATTTGAAGAATAAATTTCATTTGGGTGGTGTTAAATGTGGTACGGTATGTTAAATCCACGGATGAGTACTGCGAGCTAAATATTTTGGATGGTAGATTTTTGTGTAGGTCCAACAATGTTTTGATATTTGATTTGAGAATGTCGTGAAGAACAAAAAAAATTGTAAGAGAATTTATCTGTATTAGTATGATTCGCTAGTACATAACGTACAGCACATTCTTTATATATAGAATGTAAATTGTGGTATAATCAGTCCAGTCACCGCGGCTTGATGAGAAGATTGATTTTTTCATAATCATTAGCTCATCAGTTCGAAACTGGATTGAATTCTCTTACAATCTTCGGAACGTATTAAAATCATATAAATTAAAAAATTTAATATATTTACAGAAAGTTTTGTGACATACATATATATTAACTAAATTATTAATTATTAAATATTAAATTTATTATTTATATTAAATACCTACTTAGCTTTATTGTAATTGAACAAAATTTTACAAAATTTATTGGTTATGTTAAAAAAATCTGTCAAAATACAACAATAACATTTTGCTATAAAAAAATTACTATCTTTGTCACTCTAATGGAATTTTTGATTGTCTTAACTCCTCTGTCTTTTTTCAGTAAAATATACAAGTCAGTAAGATTTTCTCATGGAAATCAAACTTTAGACTGAAAAATTGCGGTTTAACAGTTTGGGATTTTGCCCTTTGAGATTTTAGTAAAATAAAATAAAATTTAGGATTTCTAAAGCTGGGATCTTGAAAATGATATTTTTTTTTTTGTGAAAACGATTTTTGGGGTAGGGTACCGAATCCTTTAAATTATCCTAAGATTTAGAATAACAGTTTTAAACACAACAGTTTCTTATGGCTGAGATTTGACGTGTCCCTAATAATTTAGCAACCCACTTTACATGATTCTAGAAGAAGTGACGTACACATAATTTTTAAATGCCAATTAAATAGGTAGCGCAGTTATTTTCATGAAATTAACCTAAACACTTTTCATTTGTGCTGTAGGTACTGGGACACCCTGTACAGATTAAGACCGCAGCACTTTACTTAACAGAAAACATGCTGGCTCAAAAAATTCAACCGTAACAGTTACGTACAACTTTTTAGAGTTAAGATTTGTTACAAAATAATTTATGGGTACGTTCCAATTAAAACGAACAGACGGTCATATTAAAAATCATTCCCTTGAGCATTGGTTATAAGTACATATAAGCGTATTCTACTTTGTTGTAATTTTTTTTTTTTGGTTTTTGGTTAGATAATTTTCGCTAAACATGTGAACCATATAATGTTATTCATGTGAGCATCGATTTTCCAGCATACACAAATTTAATAAGCTACAAAAGACGAAGTTACAGTACATTATATACTAGTTCTAAAAACCTATAAGCCAATTATTACACTTATCTAAGCTTTTAACATTCTTAATCATCAACTAATTTGTAACAAAGCACTTAAGGCGCGCTACTTCTTTTGTCTTGCCGATGATGCGTAAAATATTGTTATTTGACTAATAATAAACTAAAAATGACTAAATATTTAGTGACAGGTGCAAAGGTAAATAAACTTACATTATGTGGTTTAAATTATGTAATAAAATACAGTTGAACAATAGAAGTAAGATTACTTGACCGACCATTATTTCAGCGGACATATTTTCTTGTAAACCATTTTGTATGCGGTTTGACGACGATGCAACTATAAAAATTAAAATAACGTTAACTTTATAGGTAAATAATGTCATTAACCGGCTAAGCGATAATCGATAACGACATCAAAACATAAAATATAATTTTTATTATGATTATCTCATAAACTCATATTATGTATGTATGTACATTGCGATAAGATATGTCTAGTACTTAATAGATTTTAATATTTAAAAGCCATATACCAAGATTACCAATGCCCGTAAAGAACAAA
This sequence comes from Tipula vernalis, assembly GCA_958295665.1. Lineage (NCBI taxonomy): Eukaryota > Metazoa > Arthropoda > Insecta > Diptera > Tipulidae > Tipula > Tipula vernalis. The sequence goes on from OY282559.1 coordinate 109,746,815, forward strand.
TAAAAATCGGATGTCGTAAAAGTTTTACTGAAATATACTCGTACATAAATCATACATAAATGTTTGACGGATATTTACTCAATAAAAGAAATGTTCAGTTTGAGGTTTAGAGAGGAATTTGTCGTTTTTCTGTGGGTTGCCCCCTGTGTACTCCTAAAAAAATTCAATTTTAATTTTGAAATAATTAAAAAACAAATTAGTATAAATATTTTATAAATATGAATCAGTGTAGAAAACATGTGTATGCCAAAAAATTCCAAGACATAAGTATTGTAGATCATAAATCATATCGAATATGCTATGGGAGATTGTGGCAATCGCAGCTTTATGACATAACTGGGTTTGCCACCACAGGCAGCATATGGAAAATTAAAAAATTAAAAGTTATAAATTAATTATGTGTGTATGTGTGTGTATGTGTACACACTTATATCTTTGACTATAATATGATCATTGTATTTTTGTAATTTTTGTGTTTATTGATGTTTTGATTCAAAATTTTTGAAATTCCTGTGGGCCAAACAAAATGTTTCAACAATATAAGGTGTTTGTTTATACATTATTCATTCATACATTCATTCACTGAATGAAGATTTTTTTTTATTATGTTTTTTGTAGGCTGATAATAACAATTTTATGTGAGGTTTATAAAAACGAAACAATAAATACAAAATTTAATTATAGAAATTAGTTGTTAACACGACATTCGATCTAAAGAAATTTTAACTTTCAATAATTGAAATGTGTTGAGATTTACGTTTAAATAGATATAGCTACCGATAATTTTTGACGATTAATCGAAACACCGGCTTAGAGAAAAAGACAGATGTTTGACATCTGGTGGCCGATTTTAACGTTAAAACTGTCGCGATTTTCACAGGGATGTCCAAAAAAGGTGTGTAGGACTTACTACTTGAAAGATGGTGGAGTGGGGCGGAATAGCCGAAAGGCCAAATGTTCGAAAGGCCGAATGTTCGAAAGGCCGAATGTTCGAAAGGCCGAAAGGGTCGAAAGACCGAATATCGGAAAGCCGAATTTCGAAAGGCCGAATGTGTCGAAAGTCCAAATAGCTCGAAAGGCCGTTTGTATTGCAATTGATTTTAATTTTTCATCTTTTTATGAACGGAAATTTTCAAAATTTATATTTTTATGAAAGTTTTTTCAAAAATAAATAAATTTTTTTACGACAAAATTTGATCACATTAATATGGCTACCTTATCTAGAAAAAAAAAATCCAGAAACAAAAAATTCCGAAAAAGAAAAATGCAGAAAACTAAAATCCAGAAACACAATTATCAAAGTGCGGCCCAAGTTAAAATTAAAATTCATAAAATGCCTTAAAATTTGAGTTTGTTGTAAAGTTCATAATATTTATGGTAATAAAAATTGCTTCAACCTTTCAGACAAAATTATATCGCTCATATCGCTTCTACGGATTGTTGTACCATAAATGTTTCAAATTAATTTGTGGTTGCCTTAATTCGTTGGGTTAGTATAGTATCGGCGAATCCATGGGATCGAATTGCGGATTTAATTCTTCGTTAATGCTCGTATCGTTTCTTCTGATAGATGTACCACAAATTTTTCAAGTGACGACAAAAGTCTAAAAATGCCTATACAATTCATTTTTCATTTATTTTGAACAAAATATTTTTTCTAGATTCTTTTTTTCTGGAATTTTAATTTTCAATTATTCTGGATCTTAAAATTTCTGGATTTTTCTTTTCAGGCAAATGTAGGGATACACAGGAATAATTATTAGCACGTATTTTCAATTTATTTAAATCATTTTACATTAGGAAATCAATTCAATGGTTTTAAATATTGATTTCACACAATTAAGCGAAGAAAAATTTAGTGAAAATTTGGTCTTTCGACCCATTCGGCCTTTAGACATTCGGCCTTTCAACACTTTCGGCCATTCGACCCAATCGGCCATTAGATATTCTGCCTTTCGACACATTCGGCCATACGACATTCGGCCTTCCGACCCATTCGGCCTTTCGGCGTTCGGCCTTTCGACATTCGGCCTTCCGACATTCGGCTTTTCAAAATCGAAAGAATTGTATGTAAATTTCCACCTCAAATATCGTGGCCGGGAATTGTAGCTGCGATTTGTTTCCCACGAAATCGATGATAGTGGACTGTAATTTATAAGTCGAATTCCAGCAATACAAATCAATAAATAGAGCAATTGTAATTTAACGTTATAAATCTTATAATTCAAATCCAATATTTACATTGTTTTGACAACGGGGTTCGCAATCATAATGATTCTAGAGAAAATGTAAAGTAATAATAATGTCGATAACACAGTTTGGTTGTATAATCATTATTCAGTGGTACACGTACAATTTCCATCACAAACGGTTTACAGTGCAATGCGCATAAATAAATCTGTAGTAGATTATTGACAATTGTGAAATGTCAATATTGACAGAAGTTACTTTAAATTGATAACAATAAGGTAAGTAACGTTATATAATTCAGTTTAAAATTGAATATAAATTCTAACCCAAGTTATTTTCTTTAGCGTAACATTAGATTGGCGAAGTGAATTTAAAATTAACTTAAAGCTATGATTAAATACGCTTACAATTTTAAATACAGATCTTAATTTCCAAATTTTCCTTTCTTTCAGGTTACATCAAGTAAGCAGATTTATGATCAGGATTTTCAGGCTTCATCTCAGGCTTCTCCAGGCTCACCGTACACCCTTTTATATACAACAAGACCGACGAAGGATAGATAGAAAAGGAATGTTAGTATTAGAGACTTGACCCGGTTATAACCACCTATGCAGTCGATAGTTAGTAAATTTGTTAGTATTTTTTTTTTTATGAAAAGTTGTGTCTCTTCCTTCTCATCTAATCGCCCCCTGTAAAAAGTGCAAAGGGCTAGTGAATAAAAACAGCTCATAAGAAAACTCTTCAAGACGATAGTGTGAAAGTGCTATATTATTGATCTCTTTGGCTGAACTCTTAAACCCGTTAAGAGAAGTCGCAGTTTCGCCAAGCTTCAAATTTAAACACAGTTCGTACTACCAAATAGACGATAATTACAGGAGTTTATCGCACACATCAGCCAGGCGAGAATTCCGGAACTACCGGTAATTTTTTTTATTTTCAATATCAGTAGTTCATCAGATCAAGCCACTACAAGATAGAGCTACATATAATTTTATTCAGTAGATTGTCGAAGTTAATACGTACACTATCAGATAGACACGAGTATTTTTGAAGCTTTGAGTGAGAAATCAATTGAGATTTACATAGCAAATCGAATTATTGATTACCAAAAACTTGAAATGTCAGAAATAGAACAAGTTTCACAAAAACAGAGTCAGCTTGAACAGGCACTGGCATATCCGAACAATAAAGAAAAAGAAAATATCCCAGCTCCACAACCACTCATTCTTGATATATTCCAGATCTCAGATCTGAAAATGGTCTAAGATACTTTAAGCTTCTTTGAACCAATGAAAGCAAAGCAAAGGATATTCTTTTGAAGATGATCACGTCTATTAAATTTTGCAGACCATTAAAATTTTAGCAATACAAAACCCGGTCTATAATTATTCATGGCCGGCAATATGGGCATTTATCGAAAAAGATACGCTAGCAGCATTCATTGCAGGCTTTAAAAAGACGTATTTCGGCTATGTTCAAGCAGCAATACGTATTCTTGTGCAAGTTTAGCATAAAAGAGACAATTTCAAACAATTCCAAGAACATGTCTGAAATAAAATCTCACAATCAAAATAGGGTTCCACGAAAGTCGAAACAATTAAATTTCAGAAAACAGATATATCCTGTCACTGAAAAGAAACCCGTGGGACCGGCACAACACCGATCCTTAGATTCAGAAAAACTTTAATATCCGAATAATAAATAACCACGAAATCCCAGAAGATGCTACAAAACCAAGTAATACAAATTCAGAAAATTAAAATTGTTGGTAGGGCAAGAAACAGATGGCTAAATAAACTTCTTGCCTTATCTAAAATGCCACAATAAAATTACTAACAAAACAATTACACTCCTAATAGGCACTGGAGCCAAGAAAAGTATAATATTCCAAATATTATTTCAAATAATCTCTTTTCAGAATCTGAACCAATTTTCAATTTTCTTGAATTCAATTTACCTAAACAAACCTGCTGCGAATAAAATTTCCACAAATTGTTTGATGGTCTTTTAGGATCCCAATCAATGGCGGCAATGAACGCTAAAATTGACTATAAATCAAATACTATCCTTGAATAATAAAATTTTAAAATTTTAACGTTATTACCCAACAAAAAGTTTCTATAATCATACAGTAACGTTCAATACCAAAACAAATGATGATTGAGTAGTTTTGAACATAAAAAATTAGATGACGAAATCACAATATTACAAGGTGTTTACAAGCCCGAAAAAGTTGTAAAACCACTGTTAACATATAACAACAGACAATCCAGAGTCACCTTCAAAATTATCTAAATTAGGCCTAACAGTAAATAATTTCGACACAATCGAACTAATTCCAAACAATTTAAACACAAAGCAATCCACGAAAATCAGGATATACTGTTGAAACAAAATGAAAAATGTTCATCAACAACAGTAATCAATTTCAAGTTAAGAGAAGAATGTCTGTTTTAAATATCAAATGATTTTTTTCGGCTTTTTATAGACACAAATATATTAGTAATAAATGGCATTCATAAGATCTTCGATTGGTTAATCATAAGAAAAATCAAGAGGCCAATCATTTGTAATATACATACCTATCCAAAAAAGTAGAAATATCAAAACCCCAATACTTTACCCCCAAGAGTTATACAAAGTGTAACAACTCTGAACAAAAATAAGAACTTTCCTTGAGTTCATTGTGTTGGTAGTTTGGTTTCGTACTGAAAAGTTTGGACTACTCATCATGTAGCTACGAACAAACTACAAAAATACAATTCATACTTATAACCGAGAGTATCAAGTATGAACGTAACGATCTAGCGAATTAAATTCACTAAATCAAAAAACCAACTCAAGGAAAACCCTCATCTGTGTGTGTATAATGTCCGCATAATTAAATTTCAAGTTAAGAGAAGAATGTCTTATAGACTCGAATATATTAGTAATAAATGGCATTCACAAGATCTTCGATTGGTTAATCATAAGCAAAATCACGAAACCAAACTACTACCGTGTTACACTTTGTATAAATCTTGGGGTAAAGTATTGGGGGATTGGATATTTCAACTTTTTTGGGTAGGTATATTACAAATGATTGGCCAACCAATCGAAGATCTTGTGAATGCCATTTATTACTAATATTTGTGTCTATAGAAAGCCGGAAAAAATCATGTAACAGTAATCAAACCTAAAATTTTAATAACAGATGAAAGGGGTAGAACTAAAACGGTCAGATGCTTCTGGTATCCAAAAACTGACATAATAAATGACAAATTTCCGAACCCTCGAATTGAGGAAATTCTTGACAGCCTCGAGAAATCTGTGTATATATGTTTCAACCTTGATCTAAAATCTGGATTTCATCAAATTCCGATGGATAAAAAATACCAAGCAAACACTGCATTTTCACAAAAAAGGGCCACTTCGATTTTACTCGTATGCCCTTTGGGTTATAAAATGGCCCAGTAACTTTTCAACGTGCAATGAATCACAAATTAAACGGCTTAGTGGTAGAAGTTTACTATGTACAAATAACTAAACGATATCATAATTATAGGTTGCAATTTAGAAAACAATATTGAAAATCTTTGCAAGATTTTAAAATATCTTGCAGAGATTATTCGAAAAGTGCACAACTGATGACCAAATTTATTTAAAAAAGATAAAGATATTCGATTTACGAGCCCGAATATATAAAAGCGTTCCAAACGCTAAAAGAAATATTGTCCTCAGGCCAAATATTGGCCTATCCGGACTTTTCGAAATAGTTTATACTAATGACCGATGCAACAGACTATGCTCTTGTTGCAGTGTTGCCTCAAATACAAGAAAAGATAAAAAACCGATTGCTTTTACATCGAGGACCCTAAATTCCATCGAAACCAATTACACGACTAATGAAAAAGAAGCATTCAAAGAGAATCATGCCATTTTAAATTTGTAACACACAAAAATTGGAAATCAAAAATTTGAATCACGATCCTATTTTAGTGACGAAAATTAAAGAACGTAAAAAAAAATAGGAAATATTAAATTAAGACACCCAAATAGATTTAAGAAGTTTAGAAAGTACAATAATATCCAAAAATAAATTTATTGGTTATACACTAAATGATAATTTAGAATTTTATAAGATAATAGAACAAAAATTTAAGAAACTCAACAATAATTTTTACCAAATTAAACCAATATAAGGCATAATCTTTGGGATACATTGATTAGAATGAAATTAGAAGTAACAAGCAGTAAAATTCTGTCATTAAGGTGTTATCTCCTTTCCTGATGAAGCCCTTTAATATATGGTATTCCTCCAAAAACAGCAATAAACGATGAAAATCTTCTGGTTATCACCGACACGGTCATCAATAACTACCCTCAACACCTTATTAGAGCAAACCAAAAGCTGTCTACATCGACGAACCAAAATAATTTTGTGCAGAAACAATCAGACATCAAAGAATTTCGGGATAATTGCATCAACCACTAGTGAAGGGCACAAAAAATCATTTCAATATGACCGTAGAAATGGAAACAATATTATAATTCGCTGAAGATAAGCTAGTCATAAACAACTCCTGGAACGAAACAATATCATCAGACTGTGGTCCTAACAATCGAACATTGAACGGGAATAACCGTCTGAGATTGCACGATAACGTTCAAGAATAAAAAATTCCGGTCGTACGAGATAAAAAACGAGACGACAGAAATCCAAGGCGCACTCCACAATATTCAAGCTACTCGACAACTAATCTAGAGCTTAAATGTGGACAAAATCGGTCAAGAAACGTCATGAATAAGACACAACTTAAAAAGGGATACCTTAGGCAATTGAATCACCCAAATTGGATCTGTTCTCTATCCGGAGGAGTGTCTCATCCATAAAATTATTCACAGACATACAAAAACGCTAACAGTAAAGCATACAGCGACATTATCGGTAAAACCACAGGATATCGATGAAATCACACGACGTTGGGAATTAAACCAAAGGACGAGGACGCCCTTTCTCCACCCCCGGAAGGAGTTGTAGTAGGATATACTATAAGAGATAATGTAAGCATAACGTGTGGATTGCAACCAAAAACCCAACGAGATAATCAACGGCAAGACGAAACATGAGAAATGCAGATTCATCAAATTTTATCAATAATTTTCCTCTTGCTTAGCGTGTAGATTCTTTTAAGAAATACACAAAAGAATTAATAAGGAAGAATTATGTTAGTCTTATTATTATTATCTTAAAATAAAGATAAATAATATTATGTGAACACCGCATCCATAATGCTAGATTACACAAACCCACAGTCTAAAAAACGAAGCTTTTATAAAGGAAAGGACTTAGAAACTAGGAGAAAACCAAACTTTTCATATAAAACGTATGGTACGAGTAAATCACTTTTTTCTAAGACAAATTTTTAAATAAAAACGTTACAAATTCTTAATTATGATCTCCGAGATATTTTTATAAAAGTTTTAGTTTTAACATATATGAACGTCGGTTAAGTAAACCGTTTTCATTTTCACAACCACAGCATTATGGTAAAATTGAAATAAAAGCTTCCTAGATGGCACCACAAAATTGGTAAAATCGAACAAAAATTACCTCTTGGAAAAATTTCTAGTTTAAAAATTAGAAAAAAGCAAAACAAATTCACCAAATATTAAGAACTGTGAAAATTTTGTGATTAAATATTCTTTTCGTAATATTCTATCAACAACTCTAGACATCTGGACAGCGATTTTGGTGCGCAATTTTTTTTTAGGTTATGTTTCAGTTTTTGTTTGATGTTTTGAATGTATACATATACATAATAAATACTCAATTATTATAGTCTAATTTAATGTTCAAATACTCTCGTTTTAATTTATTTATTAACAACTAATGAAAATGTTAAAATTTTTCACAAAACTGGTGTTTTATTTCACGCGTTAAAAATTTGTGCAGCCTTTTTTAAGTTTTTTAAGCTTACATGAAAAATTTCGCTCTTTTTAAGTTTTTTAAGTGACAGCTGAAATTTCCATTTTCACTCCAAAAAAAATTAAAGTTTCTTATTTTACGTACGGCCGAATCATAGAAAAATAACAAAGCGAAAGAAAACTAAACTAAAAGTGTGAAGCAAATTCAAAAACCAAAATGGTCGACAAAATCATGATGCTCGACAAAACCATACTGGCCGACCAATTCTGTTTTTATTTTTTTCCAATGGCGTTGCATATTTCTTTTAAGGTTTTATATTTATATTATGAAATATTTATTTCAAAATAAACAGAAATATTCTATTAGTTACAGATAACAAGTTGTAAATTTCATATACAGGGTAATCAGGGTGCATAATTAATATAAAAAAAATTATTGTTACACCTATAACATAATTATAATAAAATTACTTATTTGTGTTATGTAAGTACAACAGACATAAGTATTATTATTATATTAGTTTACAGTTACTATAATGAATATAAAAATAACAATTTACAACTTAGCTAAACTATTAAAACTTTTAAAACTTGTAATAAAATTTTTCATTAAGCACCCTAGCATTGAAGATAGTGCGACGCCTATGTCTTTTTTTGCTTTCGTCATGTTTTCATGACGATTTATATGAGTTGTCAAAATAAGATTTTTGTGCGAATGAAACTTGAATTTTGGACTTTAATTACAATTTAATGAGATAATTTTTGTTTTTGTTTATATTTAGCACATTTTAAAACATAGTGAATTTACTGATGTGTGTAAAATAAGTGTACAAAATTCGAAAATATTTAAAATGATTGTGTACAAGTGATGTAAATGTTTGTAAACAAATAAACATTTACTTGCCTTATACCTGGTATTTTTACACTTATACACACAACACTTATGCAAGTTTCCAACAATTCAAAATTTCCGTTTTAAACTTTAAGAAGCCAAAACCTCAAAAGACAAAATTTCTCTAACCATTATGCCATTGATAAATATAGAAAAACAAAAATCAAACGAAAACTGCTCCAATTGTTTTTATGATTTTATATGGGATTTTTGTTTTGCCTTCTATCCTTTTGTTTATTATTTGTGGGTCGAATACGCACAAATCCCCTTTCTCGCTCTCTTACGTTATTTTTTTTTAGTTTTCTTATTCTAACTATGGTTTTCGCCTAAATTAGTGATTTTGACTTATGTCAAATTCTTTCGGGTTACTCGAAATAAAGTAACTTTTTATATCCAAAAGAATATGAAACATTTTTGTACTTGTGTTGGTGTAATAAAAGCAAAAAAGTGAGGTTATGTTTTACTATCAGTCAAATCAGTAAAACTGTTTTTATTGTGATAAAAACAAGATGGAACCAATTAATTTAGCGCATTAATATTCAAATAAACCACAAATGAAATATCAAAATGGAGTTTTGTTTTTATTTCACTTTGACATTTCACATTTCTATGGATTTGTAAAGAGCAAAGCAGAAAGAATTTGTTATGTCAATTTTTTACCCTTCGAGTCAAATTTTTTACCCTCAGAGTGTTTTTTTTTCCGAAAGAATTTAACATTAGTGTTAAGTGTTAATTCAAGCGCAGGAAAGAGAAGATGTAGATTTTTCTTAATTTAAAATTATTAATAAAATTATAGATTATAAATATTTTTCTGACTTATTTTCCATTTTTAGTTAATATTAATCTACTTTTAAATTTTGCAGAGAAATTACAGGAAATGAAAATATGTACAACCTTCCTTTCGTATGCATTTTTTTTTCTTCCTTTCGTAGTTTTTTTTTATTTTTCAAATGTTTATTCTCAGTCTCACATAACTCAAAAAAACAACTAATTCCAAAAAAAAAAACAGGTTAAAATATTAAGAATGTGGTCGACGAAGAATCTATAAATTAAAAATTATTTATGTTGCTTTTGATTTTTAATATTGAAGATCACGAGCAATTTTTTTGATTGTGTATATATTTTGTTTTCGATTTTTATTATCGAAGTAAAATGAATATCGTCGGTAACAACAACAATAAATACAAAACATGAATTCCTCATGTTAGAAGAAAGGGAAAATAACTCAAAGCGAGCGAAAGCACCAAAAATTTGAACCGATTTCACCCGCTTCCCTTTTTTTTTTTATACTCACCATCATGAGAAAAGACACTAATACAATAAAAATATTTGACGGCACACAATAGCATAATGTATATTATACGCCGTGTACATATACGAAATTCTCCTCCTCAATCCTCATTCCTCATTTTTCGACCAAAATCAATGTAGCAAGACTAAAGATAAATTTAGCAAGTATTATTTTTTAGTATTAATAGACCATCGAAATTCGAATAAATGTTCCCTAGGTGCCTTTAAGATAAAATAAATATGTTCCAGTGTAACAAATATAATCTCTCAATTTACCTAAAATACTTTGCTGGGAGTAAATAATATCGTCAACATTTAAAAATAAAACATATCTAGTAAGCTTTTATTAAAGCAATTCTGAGTAATAAATTCTTTTGTTCCTATATAAATTTTAACAGCAAATTACTGTGGGACGCCCTTAAGCCTGTATTCCATGAGAAAAATTGACTGACAGTCAAAAAAAAAAACGCGAAGAGAAAAATAATCGGATGTCCCATATAAGAGACAAAGGGTTTTTATTTTATAGAAAAACAATTTTGCATCACAGTTTTTCAAATGAGTGCTTTGAAGTATAAGCAGATTGTTGTGGCGTTCACTGATTGCACTAACAAGAAAAATGACATTTTGAAAATAAAAAAATTAAAAAGGACTAAATTATAACAAGCATTTTATTCTCCTAAATTATTCCGCTTGACCCCTAGTTATGAGCATTCTGAACTATAACTCAAAATGCGAAAAATACGAGTTCACTAAATTTACGCTATCGCAGTACGAGCTGCAAAACAAAGGGAGAATTTATATAAAAGGAATTTTCCTATGCAATAAAAAACAATAATCATTTAACTGAGGCACGACGCACATCGTCGTGTCGTGAATAAATTTGGTAGTAAAAATATAAAGATTAACTGCCAACCATTGCTGAGCCGTTATATATGAGGCGAGTAAGTTAATATAGCAATTTAACGATTTATTAAATATATTGTAAATTGTTATAACAAATTAAAGCATAAAAATAATAAACTTAATTCAATAAAATTAAAGAAAGAATTATAACTAAAATTGTAACTATTTATTGATTGATAAATACAAGTGAATTAGAAATATTATTATGGCGTGTAACAACACCCACACACGGCCATATTGTTATAATTGAAGGACCATATGAGCGTTCAGCCATCTCGCACTGCGACCTAAAAGATCTTTTGTGATTGGTCCCTGCTTAATGATCCATCCAGTTAATATTCAGGCTCTTAATGAACCCGATAATACTGCCGGCCGGTACGCGATATATACTATATGAGCTCATTGCCCTCCCTCCTAGATGTTTACTTTAGCAAGACAGTAACATTGATACCCAAGAACTTCGAGAGGGCACTCCCACTCCCGTATATCCCTACCACTGCCCCGTCGTCCGTTTTGATTTTACTTCTACGAGTTGCTGGAAATGGAAAGTCACTTGAAGGTCAACCAGCTTTACTACATGAAACCTAAATAAAACTGGGGAGTGCCTGATTCATCCATCGGCTTATGCTGTTCTATCTTAGATCAGGGTTTTTGGTCAAGAACTTCTCCTTTAGCGCCGTATTTTAACCTGTGCCAAATGGCCTCAGTTATCAGTGGTTGCCATGAGGGGGCAGTTCGTACATCTTACACAATTGTACCCATCGCGCACCTGCCTAATACATGACCAGAACAGCTCCCGTGATGCGCACCCTACTGGAAGGTTACAGAGCTGATCGAATCTACTCAACTTTGGTCTCCCCCTCACCCATCGTGGGACACCCTTAAAATAATATCACGCTATTATAAATGTGGGATATCGATCACGAAAGATAATTTACATTAATTCTAATTTTGTATTGTATGTGTTTTATTTTTTTGTACTCTCGAATGGTCCACAGCGTTGCTCCATCCAGACCGAAGTGCTGAATAAAGAATTATATCAGCCAATTGTCACGTTGCTCACAGAATATTTTGAGAGAGAGAGAGAGAGAGAGAGACAGATAATAACTGGATCTAATAAAGGTCGAAGATGAAAAACGGGGAATGCGATTTTGTTTGCTGTTCAACACGTCTCAGTTGTAAATATTCTAACATTAATTGTGAGTCTGCGATTTGGTGGCTTGATAGTAGAAGATTTATTGTCATGACCAATTGTGATATTCAGGAAGAGGTTACCAAATTTAAGAAAAATAACGGCAAAATCTTTGAGAAATATAAATGGTGGTGATCTATAATGGACGCTCGAGGAGTGAGATAGGCCCCAATTTTTTTATAATTATTGTGGTGTTTTATTCAGCTGAATTTTAATAAGTTTCGTTCATTATCAATAAAATTGTTTTTTAATAAAAGTTAATCAACAAATCGTAATAATATGATTGTCATGCTTGTTCGGTGGAACTTTACAAATCGTATACGCCATTCCACAAGGGTTGGCCCTTTGGTATTTTATAAAATAAAAATAAAAATGTACTTACAATAATCATGAATATTTAATCACAATTAAAGATATTCATAGTTAAATTACTGTTGATTTTAGCTTACCTAGAAATAAAAATAAAAAAATATTTTTAAATAAAATTTAAATTATTTAACCTGTTTGCTACTAAATTATATTTTAACCTTTAAATGTTTGGACTTTAATAAGAACAAACATAAAAACGTAGTTTCAACTTTTAAAACGTTGTTCAGGATTTGAATTCAAAGATGTAGGGTAAAGCGGGCCAAACTGATATAATCGCTTGAAAAATTTAAAAAACACGTTTTGAGCGATTTTTTTTTTTTTTTGAAAAATATTATTAAAAAACCAATAATGTATAGTAGCCCCTAATGGGTAGCCCCTAATTCTAAACAAATCATTTACTGAACCCTCCTAAGAGAAAGCAAATAGTTTAAATACCTTTTTATTAATTTTAGACACACCTATTGGTGAAATATGTAAACACTTCAAAAAATTAGAAAAGTACATTAAAGCCCAATTTAGGTCAATTTCCTAGCAGGTAAACTAGCTTATTTGAAAAGTTCGTGGATCATCTGCAATATATCTATAACCACATTAAACGCATTCACTCTTGATATGAAAGCATATGAAATTTCAACTCGATCCGTCAAATCTTTGTGAAAAAAAGGTTGAAATAATTACCTAATTGAGTTACAAATCATCGTTTGAAATCAGTTTTATCTTCAGGAAAAAACTAGGCTTGTTATAACGAAGAAAACGAATATTTATTTGATTAAAATGTACGTTTTCTTATTTTAAAAGTTTATTTTCTCATTTCTTTCGAGTTTTTCTTCATGTAAGATTTGTATTTCTTGCAACGATACAAATTGCTTGAGTTAAGAGAGATTTAGTTTATTGTATCTGTAACTGTTCCAAATTCTTGATTGAATAAAAAAACAACGAATGGAGGAGAAAAATATGATTGTTTTGTTTCCAATTTTTCTTGCAACTAGAAATTGACTCTTTTCTCAATCTAATTGTCCAATTTTCTTGAAATTGAAATGAACACAAAAGCAATTTCCTTATTCGAGAAACTATTGAAATGAAAAATTTAGGATCCGGATATTATGTTTTGTTTCGTTACTGTTTTGTTTTAGATATGGAAATTTATTTCTTTTATCCACTCTTGAAGGATGTTGTCGGGCAATTTGATAAGATTAAGCCTGTATGAGGAATTGGTATTATTGGACGAGTTGGATAAAAGAACAGACCATCGTCTGATTTTTGCTGCGCTCCTAGTGTTTTCACATCCAACTTGAGATTTTCCAAGGTATCGACATAATCAGGTGACCACCCGAATCTTCAATTGAAGAAGCGAGCATGCTTATTACGCGATAATGTATCAGCGATTACGTTGTCTTTTCCACTGATTAAAAACTGCAATATAAAATCGAGATGACTAGCCTGCCTGGGACTGCGCTCGGTTTTCGATGACATAGTCGTTGTCAGTGGTTTGTGATCCGTGAAAATCACAAACTGCCGACCCTCGACGAAGTACCGAAAATGTTTCACCGCCAGCTATATTGCCAAAAATTCTCGGTCAAATGCGAAGTACCGTGTTTCACATGGAACCAACTTCTTAGAGAAAAAAGCTAGAGGTTGCTAAGTCCCCTTCCTAATTGTTGCAGTACAGCGCCTACTGCCGTCCCCGATGACTTGTTATGATAATTTGCCTTACTATCTTGGTGCACTAGCAATGTACAGGTAGCTAATGCCTCTTTTGAGTCAGTAAATGCTTTCTGATATACTTCAGGCCAAGTAAAAATTTGCTTTGTTTTCTTCCCCACACTAAAATTTTTTGGGAGTGGAACTTCTATATTAATAACGACGGCATTTACGCTTAATAATGTGTTCGCATCAATTAATTTCTCAGATCTCATGTCCACGAGGATCCCAAACTTAGTTAAGACGTCAGCCCCTATTATTGGTTTGATATCGGTGACAAATAAGCGGCGTTGGGAGGTAAACCGACTAGGAGCCACATTTTTAGCTCAGCCCGCTTGGCAGCCCGTTCGCCAAATCTGTTATGACACCAGCAAAAATTCTTATTCATGTTCGACTGACTTCTGGCACGGCTTTGTGAACATCCTCGTCACGTTTGATTTGACCGTGTCGTGAAACATTCATGGATTTTAAGATATTTTTAATCTCACAAATTTCGTTCTTACTGTTCATATCGTAATTTGACGCATAAGGCACATTGTTCGAACTAATTGGGCCTGCTTGGATAGATCTTGGCTTAAGTTTAGCAACTACCGAAGATACTGATAGGCTGGACAAATTCCCAAATTTTATCTGCCCTAGCGATTAATGATTGGATATCAAGGCAATCGAGGCCAGCCAAAATTGTGGAGATGTCTCTTGGCAGTCGGCTGAGCCATATTTCTCTATGATCCTTTTTGTACGTCTGTGAGTTACCGGCATTTGTCTCCATTTGACTGTAAAATTTCGATGGCTTCTTATCGCAAAATTTTCTCCAATTTACGCCGGTCCAATTTACGCCTGATATCAATAACTCCAGATACTGTGTCTTAAGTGAGTGTGCTGAGAACATCAAATTTGGTCGCCTCGGCTGAAATAGCACCCGTTTTAAAGTGTGCTTCCGCCCTGGCGAACCAAGCAACACAATTGATTTTCCTCAAATTCGGCAATTTCACCATTTTGGGTGCACAGATAAAAAAAAAAAATGTCCAACACAACAATAAAATCGCTTGAATTCCCGGAAAAATTAATATAATTGAACCACCGCAAACGTTGCAAATATTCTGAAAATGGTTTTACAATAAATAAAACTTATTAAATGAAATGAAAATAACTAGAAATAGTTCTCGCTGTGATCTGAATAATAAATCCTTGCCATAAACAGGTTATTTTTGTTGTCACTACTTGTTGTCGGATATGCTTTACAGTTTCTTTATATTCGAATCCAATTTTTATGTTAAATATCTGCTTAAGTTGCTCCAAATTTCCGCGGTGAATAGCGTTGCTTTGCGGGTTGTGAACTACAATAAACTGGCTTTTCTATTTGTCCGGCCAAATTTTAATCAGGCGTTCCGCCTTTGTTAGTCCGGCTGAATCACGACGGGGTCACCATTTATGTAAGGATAAACAACCGAATTAAAACCAGACAACCAAAATCAAAGCCAATTACTCCTCTCCAACGAATTATGTAATTTATTTATGTATTGTAGCACAATTATATTCTTAGTTTAAATTTAATTTACAAAGTATACAAAAACTAGATGTTCCGGCGATGGCGGGTTGGTAACGATGAATAGCTTATTATATTTCTTTATTCTTTTCACCAAAAGAGGAAGATTTTGATACCACAAGTGAGTTGATTGTCGCGATAGCGAGAAAAAAATTAAAATTAAAAATAATAATTGAAAAATAAATGGTTGAAAATAAATAGAATAAATAATTTCGTTGTCGAGAGTTAACTTCGTTGTCTGTTTCAAGATGCTGTCCTCTATACTTTACTTACGGCGGCAACGCAGGATATACGTATGATTCAATTAAAAACCCATTCCCACCATTGCGCTTTAGTCGCGCTAGAAAAGTTCGTCGTTGAAGCCTCTACGTAGATAATAAAATAATTCTGTTGACGATTCTGGGCAATTTTCACAATTTTCATGGTCTCTGTAGATTGGTGTCCCCCTCGCCCTACCAAGGGGATCATTAGAAACTTTCCAAAGCACCTACAATAAAAAACGTGTTCTATTGACTTTTTCAAAAAAATTCTAGATTTTTTCCTTCGGCTTAAAAACCTACCCATTCGTCTAAGGATATTCTGATGTTAAAGAATTCGATACTATTCAGGCAACAAACGATTTTAAAGAATTTATCGTGCGAAATGGGTACTAATAATAATTGTTCAGATATTAGTAAAATGCCAAAAGGTCAATTATTATATTTTAATAAAATGAAAAGATTTTCCAAAATCTTAAAAATTAGAACTTCATAAAAATGATAAATGATTCTTCAACATTGTTAATTACAAATAGCAGAATGTCTTAAAATTTAATGTAGTTATAGTTAGACTATAAGAATTCTAAAAATTTAAAATTAGGCTAGATTCGTATATTTAACTCTAACCTTGTATTTTTTATGTTGAGTTTGTCAATCCGGATTTCCCGGTTATTGGATTTTTTTTCTTAAAAATTATTTGAACTCTTTAACGGCATAGAAATAATATGGTACAGTAAAATCTTGGTTTAAGAGAGTAATTGGGGATTGGCTTGTCTCTTATTGCCGATTGTCCCTTAGATCCGACTCTAGAAAATTAGAATTACGATGAAATTCAGCATGCACGACGGAAACAGAACTCTAAAATGAGTTTGGAGTGAAGTTCTGGAGTTAGTTTTACTTTCTTTTACTCTAGTAAAATAAAGTATAGTAATCATGAAAATTTTGGACCTTGAGATTTTTAGAGATTTATTTGTTTTGAGGTCCCCTGAGTCCGAAAAAGTGGGTTTCGAAATGGTGTCTGTCTGTCTGTCTGTCAGTCTGTCAGTCTGTCAGTCTGTCAGTCTGTCAGTCTGTCAGTCTGTCAGTCTGTCAGTCTGTCAGTCTGTCAGTCTGTCAGTCTGTCAGTCTGTCAGTCTGTCAGTCTGTCAGTCTGTCAGTCTGTCAGTCTGTCAGTCTGTCAGTCTGTCTGTGTCCTCTCTACAGCCTATATGGTTTAATCAATCGAAATGAAACTTCAGATTTAAGCTTTTTTGATAAATTGGAAGATCCCAGTGAATTTTACTCCAAATCGGCTAACCGGAAGTGGCCACTCCCTTGGTCCAGAAAATTTGTTTTGCAAATATCTTAAAAAGTATAAGGTTTACAAAAAACTACTTAATACAAATTGTTTCCGAAATTTAAAAACAAATAAAAATAAAAAATTAAAAATTAAAAAAAAAAATTAAAAAATTTAAAAATTAAAAAAACAAATTAAGAAAAAAATAAAATTTCTAAAAATTCTCTGTCCGTAAAAGAAAGTCGTGGCCACACCTCAATTTTAACTAGGAAATTAAGGTACCTATTCCATGTGCTAGCGAAATCTTTATTAATTTATCTTTAATAATTTCGTAGAACTTTTACTAAACGAACGATTCGTATGGATTAGGGTTTTCTAACTAGGTAATTAAGGGACCTATTCCATGTGCTAGCCAAACCTTTGTCATAATTGTTGGCAATAGCCGATATTGGCCATTGGGAGTTGAGTGCAATTTCCAAAAAATCATTTTGAAGATCTTTTACTAAACGAACGATTCGTATGGATTAGGGTTTTCTAACTAGGTAGTTAAGGGACCTATTCCATGTGCTAGCGAAACCTTTGTCATCATTGTTGAGTGCGATTTCCAAAAAATAATTTCGTAGAACTTTTACTAAACGAACGATTCGTATGGATTAGGGTTTTCTAACTAGGTAATTAAGGGACCTATTCCATGTGCTAGCCAAACCTTTGTCATCATTGTTGGCAATGGCCGATATTGGCCCTTGGGAGTTGGGTGCGATTTCCAAAAAATAATTTTGCAGAATTTTTACTAAACGAACGATTCGTATAGATTAAGGTTTTTTTAACTATGTAGGTAATTAAGGGACCTATTCCATGTGACAAACTTTTACTAAACGAACGATTCGTATGGATTAGGGTTTTCTAACTAGGTATTTGAGGGACCTACTCTATGTGCTACCCAAACCTTTGTGATCATTGTTGGCAATGGCCAATATTGGCCATTGGGAGTTTAGTGCGATTTCCAAAAAATAATTTTGCAGAACTTTCACTAAACGAACGATTCGTATGGATTAGGGTTTTCTAACTAGGTAATTAAGGGACCTATTTCATGTGCTAGCCAAACCTTTGTCATCATTGTTGGCAATGGCCGATATTGGCCCTTGGGAGTTGAGTGCGATTTCCAAAAAATAATTTTGCAGAACTTTTACTAAACGAACGATTCGTATGGATTAGGGTTTTTTACTTTCTTTTACTCTAGTAAAATAAAGTATAGTAATCATGAAAATTTTAAACCTTGTGATTTTTAGAAATTTATTTGTTTTTATGTCCCCTGAGTCCGAAAAAGTTGGTTTCGAAATGGTGTCTGTCTGTCTGTCTGTCAGTCGGTCAGTCTGTTAGTCTGTTAGTTTGTCAGTCTGTCAGTCTGTCAGTCTGTTTGTGTCCTCTCTACAGCCCAGATGGTTTAATCAATCGAACTGAAACTTCAGATTTAAGCTTTTTTGATAAATTGGGAGGTCCCATTGAATTTTACTCCAAATCGGCTAACCGGAAGTGGCCACCGGAAGTGGCCACTCCCTTGGTTCAGAAAATTTGTTTTACAAATATCTTAAAAAGTATAAGGTTTACAAAAAACTACTTAATACAAACTGTTTCCAAAAATGAAAAACAAATAAAAAAAAAAAAAATTAAGAAAAAAATAAAATTTCTTAAAATTCTCTGTTCGTAAAAGAAAGTCGTGTGTTGGCCACACCTCAATTTTTTAATAACAGATTATGAAGAAATTCGACTTGAACGATGAAATTGGAATTCTAAATTGATTTGTACATGAAGTTTTGTAACAGGCCCATTTAGGAAGGAACTAGGTTATTTCTGTACCGATTTCTTGTCGTATCTATCGAATTTACAAACCACGTATGTAACAACCAAAACAAAATAAAAAATATAGATGGCTGAAATCTCATGCAGTGATCAGAACTTCGTTCTTGATTAATTCAACTCCCAAATCAATCTCGAAATGAACCTCTTAAGCCTCTTCAGCTGAATCGCCAACCCAATCCTCAACTCAATCGCCAAATCAACCACAAATCAATTTTCAAATCAACCCTTAACCTAATTCCAAATCAACCCTTAAATAATTCCCCAACCGTACAAATGACTTAACCCCAATGCTAACTAAGTAAATCCTAACTCAACTTCAACTCAACTTAGCTCGAACAAAATGTCAAGCGTCTGCTCAATCCCACACTTATTTTTCAACCCAATCCCAAAATTAACTCGATTCGAAAGCTACATGCGTGTATGAATTCAACTTATTCTAACCTCCCACTAAACCATAAACTCGACCTCAAATTAATCTCTAACCGAACTTCTCTTTCAAATCCATCCTACTCACCGTCATACCATAATAGCAATGTTCCATCATACCGCCATAAGAACCGCCGTACAAACATTCCATCGTACTATTATTCCATTATAACATCATACCATCATGACATTATACCATTAAACCATCATACGATCATACCATCATACCAACATCACATCATGCCATTATACCATGATACAGGTTTTACACTTCGAATTGATCCTTTTACAATTCAAATTGAACCTTTTACATTTTAAATTGAAGCCTTAGCAAATTAAATGAATGGCCAATTAGAATGGACCTTGGTTATTCCTTAACTGATTATAATGAAATTTGACATGTGCATTGGAAAAGGGATTCCAAAATGATTTTTGGATAAAATTCTGTAATATGGTCAATAAGAATATAACTTAGCTATTTTTAACCGATTATGATGAATTTTGACGTTTCCAGCGAACAGAAGGAAATGTAACCCAAAAATTATTTTTAGACGAGGTTGTGAGAAATATGTCAATATGGCTACTTAATGTTGTCTATTTAGGTTTCGGTGAATATCATGCAGCTGTTGAGGTTTCTTTAAGACAACGTAAATATACTATTTCAATTGCTAAACAATCAAGATTATCTCAGTAATGTGACGGTGACACCTAGCGTGTGATACAGTAAGTTAAATTAATAGCTCAATGTTTTACTGTATTAAAATGGAATTTTCCATGATAAAACAATTCTAAATGTTCTACACTATTCTAACTGGAAAACTCATTAGCTTTCTAGAAGTTTGGTTTGTGTATAAAATAGGCGAACGAAGTCGAATTGGATTAGTAGTAATTGGTAAGCGATAGTGTAAAGATTAAAAAGGAATTAAAAAGTGATTTAAAAAGTGTTTTAGTGCAAAATAAAATGTAAAAGTGATGTAGTAGTAATGCTACTTTACTTTAGTAGTAATGCTACTTTACAAGCGCAACTACGTGAGGCCATGGAGAACGAAGGGCTCCATATAGTGTCAAGCGGACATGCGCCGCAGTATTGAAAATACTAACGGTAGTGCTAAGTTTTAGAATTAGAAATATTATTTTAAATCCTCATTCTCAAACTCGGATTTCATAATAATCGGTTAAGAAATAGCAAAGTTCCGTCATACTTGGCCATATTCTAGAACGTTATGTAAAAATCATTTTAAAATCTCATTTCGATGCACATGTAACATTCTTTTAAAATTCGATGAAAAATGGACAAGTTCTATCCTAACTGCTATATTCCAGAAGTTAATCAAAAAATAATTTTGGAATCCCAGTACTAGTATACCTATCAAATTTCATCATAATCGGTGGAGAAATAGGTGAGCTCCATCATACTTGGGCATGTTCCAGAACTTTATTTAAAAATCAGTTTAGAATCTCATTTCAAACGGACATGTCAAATTTCATCATAATCGGTTCAAAAAAAAAAAATCTCCTTTATAATTTGCCGTACTTTGCATATATAAAAAATGGCCAACTGCTCACCACATCTTAATCCAACCCGAACTCAACTCCAACTCAACTTCAACTCAACCTGCAAATTTACCCCTAACTTAATCTTCAACAAAACCCCAAACATAATGGCCAACTCAATATTCAAACCAGCATTTCTAAAAAATTAGTAAATCTTTCTATAACCAGGTGTTTTGGGTCAATTCGTATGGCAATTGACGTACAGGTTCAAAACTTCGAGTTTCGAAATCTCCATCTTGAACATAGAAACAGACTGGCAAAAAAAAATATTGAATCGGACAAACCGTTCTCGAGATACCATGGGTACAGACATCCAGACATCCAGATATCCAGACATCCAGACATCCAGATATCCAGACATCCAGACGTCCACACAGATGGACGGACATATTTTTTGTTACTTTTTTAGACTCAGGGACTTTCAAAACGTCGAGAAAAGTGGTTTTGGACCAACGAAATTTTTCATCATGTTTTACAGGATTTCAATACTTTGTTCTTTTTAGTGCAATGACGGACAGTTTTACAGTACACTACACTTTTACCTTTTATTAATTGAGAGCAAGTGTTTCAGATATTAATCAGTTTAATAAAGAGTAAATCGTTTTTTTGTACCGTACGATGATTAATGTCGAAAACTGTATTCAGAAAAAGTTTTGTGCAAGTACTGACATACATCATGCGGTTACCAATAATTCGAATTTAATGCGGTCATCGAACACAAACTAGCTAAGCATTTTAGCATTTACATCTAAAACGATCTAATTAGATATAATCATGCTACAAAATGTATACATAATAATAATTTCGATTCAATTAACTACATTCCACATATTGTATATGAACAAGACAAGACCAACAAGACTTAATTTGCATTTTAAATTCTTTCCACCGAACTAAAATAATCAGCTATGTCTCATAATAAATTCAAAGAAATGTACAATAACATCATCACCATTAGATTATTTAATTTTACTTATGTAGTTTTGATAAATTATATTCTATAAAGTAGTGAATTGGAGAAATAAAATTATTTATGTACAAAACACACAACTCGTCTCTGCGAATAACAAAAATATGTGTACAGCGAACATAAAGCAGAAGCGCTTGGCAATTAAAAGATTTATATGGACTTGTAGTAAAAATCGAAATCTCTTTTAGTTTTAAAATGGTTTATTGTTGTAAGAATATTTTAAAATAAACAAACTGGTACAAGTTTGCCACCATACGAAATATTTGCAATTTAAAAATGGTACACAGATGTTTAAATAATGCGGACCCTTTTATAATACTGGAAATGTTGTTTTTAATCTAACCTTAACAGACAGATTTTATTATATGATTTATAATCATGTAACTGATTCATTAAACATTACTATCACATTTTATGATGATTCACGTCATTAATATTAAGAAATATAAACAAACTATTTAAATAGACGTTTCGACGCATGCAACAATTGCATTGTATGTATATCCAAATTGGCGAGTACCAAAGCCAATAAATACATCTTAATCCAATTACTGAAATCGATAGTTGTTTAGGGACGTCTATACTTTATGATAGGACTATTTTCCACTCCAAGCCATAAATATCAAAATGTAAATTTTATGGCAGTTGTTTGCATTACATGTGTAACTATTAAACTGTACAGTCGTAAAAACTTAAAAAGTTGTATTATGTATCCTCGTTGTGTGGTGTGCAACATAAATTCTGTAGTATTTGATTTTACCTGTAGTTTTTTCAAATTTTTATGACCAAAACGCAACACAAATCCCATATACCTAATTATAGAGTTATATGTACATATGCGACCAGATATAAATAAATTGTGTACAATGTCTATTCGCGTGTAAACATAATACATTTTTACTATGGATTTCAGAATTTATGATAAATTATGAACGGTCATAATTTTCTGCCCTTCCTGGCATCGTAAAAGCGAAATGGTTAATGTTAGTTTCGCCCTGTTTTTGCTTTCCCTTTTATATTGTCATTGTTTTCCTAGCGACCGCTTGAATAACAACACAATATAAGAGTGTTGAAAATTATTCGAGGACTTAAAGTTTTAATGACTGTAGACTTCGCCAATGTCAACAAGATGCATACATTTGAATTTAAATATTTATAAAATTAGCACAATTTTAAAATAATTGTTATTCAACCAACCAACATAATGGAATCACAATGGTTTAGTTGGAACAACAGTTTATTGTTCCTCTTTGTGAATTGATTGTTTGTAAAATTTTACCACGTCTAAGAATACCAGATTCATTTTATTGGATATTTTTATTTGTTTTAGTAAATTACTGAAGCATATAGTAAATTGTATTCAATTGATTTTTTCGGCTTTTTATAGATAAATATATTAATTGTTCATGACATTCTCATAATATTTTCGATT
Source organism: Tipula vernalis (assembly GCA_958295665.1). Lineage (NCBI taxonomy): Eukaryota > Metazoa > Arthropoda > Insecta > Diptera > Tipulidae > Tipula > Tipula vernalis. Next base: position 109,770,580 of record OY282559.1, read on the forward strand.
TGGTAAATCAGAAAAATAAAGAGGCCAATCCCTCATAAAATATCTATACTGAAAAAAGTAGAAGTATCAATTCCCCCTCCCCGTACTTTAGCCCAAGGGGTAAGATCAGGGTTGCCACTTTACTGCAAATGGAGCAGATCTGCCACAATTTTAAAAATTAATTGGCCACTTATTTAAATCTGCTAGTTTTAATGCCGATATATCAATGATTGATTTTGTCTCGAAAATGGTCAAATCATTATAAAAACCTAACATTTTAATCCTAAATTTAATTTCCATGATATAGTAACATGTAAATAACATGATAAACATAACATATTGAACATACATGGCTTGTCTGAACGTGTCCCTTTTTATGAAAATGTTTACGTTTCATATTCATGACTAGCTTGATAAGTTATAAATTTACTCCTTTTTTGACATTTCAGCAGTTCAGTGGATTATTTTTTTTTGCGTGCGCCGCTCTTGATTTGTGTAATTAATTTATGTGGTTTTCGATTCACCAAAAAAGAGCAAACCGGCTTGCTCTTTCTGCTGTCAAACTGTTTGATTCGCCAAGAAAGTCGCTCGATCGAGCAAAATTGTTGTTGTTGGCAGATTTACAAATACAAACACAAATAGAACTGTCATTTTGAAAGCGTCATTGGGTTTTGTGTTATATTTTGTGTTTCTGTTTATTTTTATGTAAAAATTTTATATTAAAGAATTAACTTGTTGTTGTTATGTATTGTATATAACATTAGAATATGTTAAGTAGTTTTTTATAGAGTATCGATCTTTTATAAAAATTATAGGTTATGTTTATATAAACGTCAAAAACACGCACACACATATATATTACGGAGCAACTGTTCGATTCACACAGCCTAGAAAGTGATCTTTTAAAGATTTGGTATGAGGTGAATCGAAATCGACATTACTGTTTGATAAATATGAAAAGATATTTTCAAACAATTACAAAAAATAAGTAAGTAATTTTACCATCTAACCTTTATTTCATGGAAATGTATACGAAATAAATCTAAACATGGACATAAAGTATGGGTTATGTTAAAGACGTTGGTGTGTCGTAATAAATTTAGTTAAATTGATTGTTAAACCACTTTTGTAGGCCTGGTGAGTCGGCAAATACTATCCAGAGCAGTGAACCCTCTTCGTTACATAATATTGCTCCAGAAAATAATGTGGCTTTTTGTATTATTTGCTTTAAAGTTTTAGCGAACTATAAAACCCATATAAGAAGACATCAAACAAGTAGCAAATCTTATGCAACAAATCTGCAAATTAAAAATGTAACAGCAACCATTGAACAGAGCTTTCAATCTGTTCATAATTGAACCAGTTATCGCAAAAAGGCGACTGAATTTGGTTGCGTAATGTATTGCGTGCAGTACGACTTACCATTTTTATAAATGGACTCTACCGAAACTAGTTCAAATAACTTGCCACGATTCTCAATTGGCTAAAGATTTAAAATGTGAGCGACCCAAGTCTATGGCGATGAATAATCAAGTAGTCGGACCGTTTTCTAAACAATAAATTGCAAGAAATCTGCAAAACACAAAATTTTCTCTAATGATCGATGAAACGACCGATCTGTCTACTACCAAATGCTTAGTGATGGTCGCACGATTTTTTGATACACATAACAATAATGTGATTGACTGTTTTCTGGGGTTAACTGGAATGAGTGCTTCTACAGCCCAACAAATATTTAATGAAATTGAATTCAATTTTAAAGGTAGCAATATTCCAATGTAGATTGTTATTAGCCTAGCAGTCGATAATGCCGCAGTAATGACTGGTCACTTTAAAGGAGTAGTTTCCAAATTTTATAAAATTAACAAAAATTTGTTTTTCCTCCGATGCACATGCCATTCTTTGCATTTATGTGCATCGGCCGCATGGAAAAAGTTACCAAATTCCATAGCAAAAAACGTAAAAAATATTTTCAATCATTTTGCGCATTAGTTCAAAACGTATTATATCGTTTCGCGAATTTCAAAATTATTTTGATGTTGAAAATCATAAGATCTTAAGGTTAAATACGACGAGATGGCGAAAGTGTCTTCATTCGAAAGTGTCGTAAATAGATTGTTAGGGCAGTGGAACCCCTTAAAGCATTATTTTCGTTTATATGATTTTGAGAAGCTTCACAGCTCAAACGCCGCTGAAATTTATGAGTTTCTCACGGATTTATATAGAATTCCTTAAAAATTTTATAAAACCAGAGTATTTAAAATTTTGACACAAATACTAAAGATCCAGAATTTCATCTTACACCAATGGGAACTAGGGATTAGGTTTGAAAATTTTATAATTTCAGACGGATTGGAAGAACAAAAAGTCGGAGCCCTTCAAATTAACATTATTATCGTTTTATATTGAAATTGCGGCCCAAATTAAACAGCAATTTGATTTTAATGACAAAAAATTAAAATTTTTGAAATATTTAAATATTAACGAGATCGTACCAAGAAGTCTTCCGTCCATCATGCCTTTAATCATACATTTTCCATTTCACTACTGTGAATTTTTAGATTGCGGCAAAATTTTCGGGCGATGTCACCAAATTCTGTATTGAATTGAAACTTTACAAGGATGCCTGCTCAAAATACATCCTAATACTATGTTGCCTACTTCAAAGTACTGCCTCAGCAGAACGGAAGTTCTCAAAACTAAATTTAATTAAAACCAACTTAAGAAACAACCTAAATTTGATAACTGTCGAGAATCTTATGTTTGCTAAGGAACTTTTGAAACCAGACAAAGCTTGTTGGGAACCAGGTGATACACCAGAACTTCTAAAATTTTCAGACAAATTCAAGTATATCGATGGAAAGTATCAAGTGAAATAATACTCAACGTAATACTCTAAAATTTTTTTATGGGATGTGATGCGATGTTCCTAAACACTCGTTTATTTATTTACATAATAATTTAATTTTTTGTTATTTTAATTTGTGTGAATTTATTTATTTAATTTTAAATATCGATAGTTTTAATTTTCCACCATTTTATGTTGTATGTTTTATTTAGTTAATGAGCGCGCGTGTGCTCCGCACGAAATCCGAGACGAGACTGATTAAAAAGAAATTTTATTTTCTGTATTTTGTTTTTTTTCCAGCCAAGCATGAAGGGGAAGTCAACCCAATACACATTCGAGGTGGAATGTGCGGCGCCAAGTTTGTAGTGGTTTATTGGGTGAACCGCTACATTCCTTTCGTGTAATATTATGAATATGCTACACTTACATTTATTATATAATTAAAATAAATTGAATTATTTAATTTATTATTAATTTAATAAATATTCTGAAATAAGAGCATGTGTTTTACTAAGGCAGGGTTTACACCAAAAAAAATTAATTTACTCCACTTTTAAAGTACATCTACTCCGTATTTTCTATGTAAAAGTGGCCACTCTGGCCAAGAGTTAAACAAATGTGTTACTCTTCAAAAATGAGAACCCTCCACGAGCTCCTATGTTATTTGTTTGGTTTCGTACTGAAAAGTTAGTCTACTCATCAGGTAGCTACGACCAAACTACAAAAATACAACTCTCGCCATTCACATTAAGTATCTGGCCAGAACGTAACGACATAGTGAATTATATTCACTACATCAAAAACCCAAGAAGAAACCTCATTTGTGTGTGTATTATGCCCACACGAATAGTTATTAAGAATTTAAATTGTCTGTCTGTAATCAATTGATTTTTTTCGGCTTTTTATAGATAAATATATTAATTGTTCATGACATTCCCATAATATTTTCGATTTGGTAAATCAGAAAAATAAAGAGGCCAATCCCTCATAACATATCTACTGAAAAAAGTAGAAATATGTTTCTTCCCTCCCCTTTAATTACCTGAAACAATAAAGCGAAATGACCGTCTAATAGCTCACAATACCATATTCGGATGAATCATCTGTTGAGACAAAGTCAACGGACCAGTCGATCAATCTACATTATCCAATGTACAATTTTGGGAAGTTGAGGAGTTAAGCACCATATCGTTAATTTCCGAAGAGGAAAAAATGATTGAAAAGCACTTCCTAAGCATATGCTCGAAAACCAAGCAGTGATGCTTTATGGTAAGTTTGCTATTTAAACCCAATTCGAAACCGGTTATTATCTGACACACCATGCCGTGATGAAAGAATCGGATGAAAAAACAAAACAAAGGGTAGTTTTTGATGGGTCATCAAAAACATCGTCAGGCGTATCTTTAAGGTAGGACGGACGATACAAAAACGTTGTTATCCATCGCAAAGATGTTCCGGAAGCATAAAATCGCCTCCGACATCGAAAAAATGTAAAGGCAAATGCTGATAACACCAGATGTCGGAAAACTACCTCAGAGTCCATCAAACATTACCTTTTGCAAATGGTAACATATGGTCTAGCGTCATTACCATATCAGGCCATTAGATCGTTAAAGCAGTTAGGAATTGATAACAAACCAGAATTCCCACTAGCTGCTGAAATAGTCTTCAATGACGCGACTGACTGCCGAGGCCAATTACTCCAATTGATGAACCGCGGATGTTGTTCCAGTTATTGAGTTAAAAGGTTCAATCAGAAATGTGTAAGATGTTTCAAGCTAAGAGAAAAGACAGCTAAATAATTGATGGGCAGCTTACCTTCACCAAGATGTGCGTTTGAGAATGTAAGTGTCGACTATGCCGGTCCATAATGATGAAATAACCCTTTGTAGATTTACTACCAGAACGGGTTATCCAACAATGATACACAGCGATAACGGCAGCAACTTTGTTGGGGCCATAATAGAGAACTTCGAGATAAATAACCATCTACTGATACACTATACTCAATGGAAATTTATGTGCCTAACTGCAAGCCATATGGGCAATTAGATACGAAGCGGGAATTAAATCAACCAAGTATCACTTGTGACGGAGCATTGGTTCAACAATACTTAGCTTCAAAACTTCAAAGAGTATTACACCCTGTTATGACAAGTGAAAGCAATTTTAAATTCCAGACCGTTATGTAGTCAGACGACATCGAAGAGGTTAATTACTTATCACAGGGCCATTTTTAATAGGAGAACCATTGTTGGCTATACAAGAACTCAGTTTGTAAACAATTAAACTGACATCATTTGAAACTGACTACTTGAATAGTCTCCAACAGCGTCATAAATAGTAGTACACCGAAAAAAACCTTAAAATCGGAGATTTGGTGGTAGTAACAAATAAGAAGTTACCACCGAGCAAATGGCATATTGCCAGAATCATTGGTTTCACCCTGGAAATGATAAATCGATAACAAACGAGTAGTAATTAAATCCATATTGTTTTGAGATCACAGAAAACTGACAGTAACTTTTTTATCATCGGTTCAGAAACCGCCAAATTCCAAAAAAATTGGCCATATTTCACAACTTCATCTAAAATCCATTTTAGTACTCCATTTTAATTGCACTATGCCATTGAATTTGCCATCGTGTACCTTATGTCATAGTGTACCACATGCCGTACTGAAATATGCCGTTTTCAAATTGATTGTTTGCCCTATTGAAATATGCCGTCGTGTACCTTATGTCATAGTGCACCATATGCCATACTGAAATATGCCGTTTTCAAATATTCCTTGACGTACCATATCTCACGGTATACTATATTCCTAATTAAAATATGTTGTTTTGAAATATGCCATGGTGTAACTTATGCCATAGTGTACCATACACCGTTTTGAAATATGCCGTATTGAAATATGCCATGTTGAACCATTGTTGCCCTTGTTGTTCGATCCCCCAATCGAAATATTTAGTCCCGGAATTTTTATGGAATATGTTTTTGTAGTGACGGATCTTGAAGAATCCCAGTGTGAATACGAATTGTTGTTGTGATGGATAGGCGGAATAGAATAAAATAAAATATATTATGTGTAAACCGTATAGGAATGTTTTCAATGCAAAGTATGATGATCCTAAGGACGAATAGAACAAAATAGTCGCCCTAGGGCGACATATCAAACACTAGGTTAGGTTTGGTTAGGTTTGGGTGGCGGTCCACTAGGACCAGGCATAGACACAAAAATGGTCCGTAGCCATACCACGAATAATTGTTTCCTCCAACTCATTGGAACCATTTTGAGCTGTTAACAAAGGGCTGGATACTCCTGACGTCCATCCTACAGAGGTCCGTCAGGTCTTTGAAGAGGGGTGCCCCTAGAAACTTTAGTCTGTTTCGTGCCAGATGATGACAGGTGCAAAGAAGATGAAGTACTGTCTCTTCCTCCTCTTCGTCCTCGCAACTACGACCGTAGTCATGTGAGAAGACGCCAAGTCTACTCTCATGCTTCCCTAAGAGACAGTGCCCCATAATCACTCCAACAACAACACTGATCTGATTTCACTGAAGTGAGATCAGCTGTTTGGATCTCGCCAAGTCCAACTTTGGCCAAACCTGCCTAGTTATTACGCAAAAAGTGATACTTGACCATCTGTCATTCGTCAGCTTGCTAGCTTCTTCCTGAAGCAGCAGTTTGCATACCGCAAGGGGCATTTCAATATACTTTCTGCTTTCTGAGAAGTGGTCCGTTGTACCACGTCGAGCCAGTTCATCGGCGTTTATATTCCCTGTACTTATGAAATGTCCTGGCACATATAAAATGTGGATGTTGAACTGATCTGCCATCTCGTTAAGAGACGAGAGACAGTTCTGGACTACTTTCGACGTGAGGAGGTGTGATTGAAGCGCTTTAATATGAGCCTGACTGTCCGTATATATGCGAATAACACAAACTGATATTACATTATACTTCAACCAGTCTACGACTTCCTTTATGGCAGTTACTTCAGCTTGGAAAAATGCTACAGTAGTCGGGAAGACGGAAGGAGAGATTTAACAGAAGTTCCTCGCAGAACACTTCAGTCCCGACTTTCCCGTCCTGTTTTGAACCATCAGTAAAGAAGTTTAACTCCTGGTTCCAAAACTGCACCCATCATCCAGTCCTCCCTGGATGGGATCCTAGTCCGGAACTTTGTGTCAAAAGATAGTGACGGGACAGTATAGTCGGTGGTCTTGGGAATTGGTTTGTTGCACAAAATAGATGAGTGCCCTGTATTGTTGCAGGTCCGCATTAAGATGGATTTCAGCCGTATGGCAGTACAAGCTGCCAACTGTTTCCCCAAGATATCTAGAGGAGTCAAAATTAGCAGAGTCTCTAGTACCCGAGTGGATGTGCTCCTCAGTGCACCACCGATCCCCAGAGAGATTGTTCTCAACTTTGGTCAACAGCTTTTGGTTGACAGTTTTGTCCAGAGCAGGCCACCACACTATTACCCCATACAAAAGTATGGGTCTGGCTACTGCGGTATAAAGCCAATGTACGATGCGGGGCTCCAGCCCCCATCCTTTCCCAATGGCATTTTTGCAAGAGTATAGCTCTAACACTAAATAAAACACTAATTAGAATCCTATAATCAAAGCATAATTTACTCCGCAGTCAAATGAGTAGAAAGTGATAAGTATATTGGCTTAATAAAATTGCAGTAACCGTAGTCTAAATTAACTTCAATCCAAAAGGACCAAAGTTATGAAAATCCTGTGAAAAATGACCAAAAATTGTGTTGCTCCTAAACCATTTACTTGACGTTTTCGAGTTAAGGTTAACAAATGTCCATCTGTCTGTCTGGATGTCAGCCTGTATTTGGAATTTCTTTTGCCAATGTGTTTCTATCGTCAACAGAATCGGCTACTTCACATACAAATTGACCCAAAACCACGTGGTGATATTACCACGCTGACCAATTTTTTATATAAGCTGCTTTGAGGATTGAGTTGAACGTTTGAGTATGCGGTTGAGTTGAGGGTTAAGTTGGGTTCGATTTCCGGGTTAAATTGGGTTCGGGTTGGATTAAGGTTTAGCGAGCAGTTCAGCTGGGGAATTATTTGTATGATGGTTTGACAGTGAATTAGAGTTAGATTGAGTTGAGTTGAACCAGGGCCAATTTGGAGGTTGTGTTGGAATTGAGTTGGGATTGGATAATTTATTTGGGTTTATATTGAGGGTTGAGTTGAAAGTTGGGGTTGAGTTCATTTACGATTGAAAAGTTGGGTTGGCTTGGACGTTTAGTTTGGAATTAAGTTGGGGGATTGAGTTGGGGATCGAGTTAGAGGTTGAGCAAGGATTGTATTCAGTTCATAGACACATGCGGTTTTCGGACTATGTTGGTTTAGGGAGTTAGTTTGGAGTTGTGTTTAGCGTTGAGTTCTGTTGAGGTGGATTTGAGGCTTAGTGAGAGTTTCAGTAATCTGGAGGTTAGCTTGGGGATTACGCTGTGATTGAGTTGGAGGTTAAATTGTAAATTGTGTTGGAAGTTGAGCTGAAGATTGAGTTAAAAGTTTCAGTTAGGGATTGACTTGGAAGTTGAGTTAATTTTCAAGACCAAAGTTCTGATCACCTCGCGAGGTTTCAGCCCTTTATATTTTGAAATTGAATTTTTCTCGATTTCCACTCAATGTCCTTGGATAAGGTCTGAAAGATTACTGCATCAAAAAACAGAACACAATAAATGATTAAAAATAACCACACAGAGACAGAGAGAAACAGAGGCAGAGAGAGAGGGTTATCTTAATTAAAAGTTTTGGTGTGCTATACTCTGTACAGATTGATTAATTTTCTTTAAGATACAAATACATACATAGACGCACAGAAGCTTTGTTTGGTTGGTGGATATGCAGAATTTAAGATATTGATTATAGGTTGTCATATAACATCAAATGTTTTTACTACCGTTAATAATGTTAGTACAGACGACAGTAGGCTTTGAAATCGTGATTACGTTCTATTATATCAAGTAACAACTTCAAGTAGGCTCTGAAATAAAAAATTTGAAAAACTCGATTTTGTCTTTTTGGTTCAGTTTGTAAGATGCATTACATTCCTTATCTAACGTATTTTAAATAAAAAATTGTTTGTTATTAATAAAAAGTGAAATTAAGTTACAAGAAAAAAAATTCTTTCATTTAAGAATGGATTCTATAAAAGGAGGTCACATATTTAGATTGCGACCTTGCGACATAATTATACTCGTATGTATTACAATAATTTAAGCTTGTTGTTGGGTCTGAGAAAAGTTAAAAATTTAACAGGCAGCCTTCGTTAGTAAAGTTTCTTTAAATTCAAAGTGTTACGAAGTTTCTAATGCTACGTTGAATATTAAATTGTACTTTAAGAATTTTAGAATAAAGTAATGTTAATGATTTAAAATTAAGAATTGTGCACGTTTTAATTAAGAAGAATAATTTTCATATAGGTTTAAAGCTATAGATTAAAAATGATTAATGGTTTTCGCTCCATAACCTTATTTATAACCCTTTAACATTTACCGTAATTTTCATAGAATTGCCTTCTAGTAATCATTTTGTATAACGCTTAGGCTTATTTTTTTTTTTTTTTAAAACAAATGTTACTTGATGACATTGAAACTTTACCAAACGATTTTATAAAATAGAGATAAGCCGTAATTAAGATGCTAATTTGGCAATTTGATTGACGGCATACTTTTCTAGTATTTCCGCAGATTTAAATAGCATTAACTCTAATAGCATTATGCTGTAAAAGTGAAAGTGTGGACAAATTTGTGTTTTACGAATATTTTGTTAGTGTCCAAATTTTATGCGATTTCCATATCTCAATCCCCTTCAACAATTCTTTTTACAAATTTATCCGTTGGTTTGTCTATTCTCAATCAAAATAAACGATTCAATCATAAATTTTGACAATTTACGTGATGTACGTTAAAGTGCGGTATAATTTATCGTTTTCTGTTTGATTTCTTTAAAAGTAATTAAGCAAGTTGTGTCTTGTCTTGTTCGGACAAGCAAAAAAAAAATAAAAAATCGTTCTATTGTCATTCAATAATGTTAATTTAATTAGTTGTGTGTTTCTATTTGTCATACAACTATAGCTAAACGGTGTCCAAATCAAAAACAAACCTTAAATAATTATTTTTGGTAATAATTATGATTAGATCAACTATGTAAGTATGTTCTATATAAAAAATCAGATCTCGTGCAGGCATGCACTAAATAACCCTCTAAGTTTTATTTACCAGAAACGATCGTAAATTTATAACATAAATAAAGAATTATTGGGTTGAATAAACTGTGAATGGTTAAAAAAAACATTTACATTTTTGTTGTCTGTAGTGTTGACTGACGTTAATTGGATTAGATTTTGTTTGAAATGATAGAATTGTAGTTTCTATTTCATCTAATATAAAATAAACAAATAAACAATTTTTAAATAAACTTTTCATATTGAAAAAAAACTGAGTTAAATAAAAAATTCCGGACATCAATTTTCGGAAATTTACATTACACGAGAAAGTGGTGGAGTTAGTTGGTTTGCTTTTACCCCAAAATGTTTTAGCAAAATTATGAAAATATTTTTTCTAATTTAACCATTTACAAGGGGCTTGGCTCGGTCGAAGCTTATCACAATGTAGTAATTTTATCAATTTGTAAGAAGCATTTCAAATTTTAAACAATTAATTAATTAGTAATTAAAATAATTGCCATCCAATTATTTTATTAATTTCAAAGTTTGGCATGAAAATGAGTTCTAAATAATTGAGCATGAATGCATGACTAGTGGAAATACCATTTCGACTTATTAATTTTTATATAAATTCATGTTTATTTAATCATTCAATTTAAATTTTGTAGTTTCTCTCAAATAATTTTAAATTTGTGCTTTATTGAATGAGAAAATTGTCTTTAAATTATATACTTTTACCAAAAAATTCAAATTCGAATCAAACTACAAACTACACTCACAATTTTGATTGTGATTGTTTGTTATTCCTCGCTTCTCATTTAAAAAAAAAAAAAAAAAAAATTTATTGGTCTAAGTCTTCATGTCAAGGAGTTTTATTGTCATGTAGAAGACTTTTCAATTCAAAAAATGTACCATTCTGTTGTCTGCCATAAAGTAAAGTTACTTGGGATAACTTATTTTTGTTTAATTTGCATAAGATAAACAATTCGGTAGAACCAGTTTCTTTTAAACGTGACTTAAGGGGAAGAGTGAATAATTTTCATTCCTACTAGCTACATGTAATAAAATGCTGCAAAATTCAATTTAAAAAAATGAGATCGCGAAATTTATTGCACGCGGAATTTTTTTAAAGAGAAAACGGGCCACCCTAAAAAAAATTTTTTTTTGATACGAATATCTCTTGAACCGCACTAACTGGAAAGTTGAAACAAACATCAAATTTAAGCTCATTGAAAATGCTTTATTTTACTTATTCCATGAAACAAAAAACAAATTCTAGGTCATTCAAAACAATTTTAGACCATGGAAAATCTAAATGTATCGGCAAATTAATAATCGAATGCAATTGTTTTATTGTCGACTTTATATTTTGCTGTATCGGTGTGTTACGTTTTTATTATGTCGCTAAAGTCAAAGAGTGTAGCGGTAACCGTGGCATTGTTGGAAAATGGGAGAAGCCAACATTGTATCGCTAGTAAGTTTTGGAATTCCCGTAGAACCGAACAAGGTGTTTTGTCGCGATTTTTCGAGACCGGGTTGTAAATCAGGCGACATGGTACGGATACACAAAGAACAACAAATGTTCGAGAAGACCGTTTTGTAGTTTAATCAACTCTTAGAAGTCAACATGGAACAGCTGTGGAGACCTGCAACCAGTTCTTTGACGCAGGTAATATAAATCAATTCGGCTACAATTTGCCAGAGAATATGAAAATTGGACTGAACCAGATTGGAGCCAAGTCCTATTTACAGATAAATCGAGATTTTCTTTGCGGTTTCCTGATGGGCGAGAATTGGTATGGCGACGACAGGGGGAGCGTTACGCTCCATGCACCTTTACGAAAATGTTCGAGCCGGATCAGTTTACCTAGTCCCAACCGGATAACGGCCGTTCGCTATATTAACGAAATATTGGATATGTTGTTCGCTAAGCTCCATTTACAGGGTGATAATTTCGTGATAATGCACGACAATGCAATACATCATCAGCGCGCTCTTAGAGGAATGGGAAAAAATCTTAGAGTGTGTTTTTACAAGGATTATCACAAGTATGGGACGGAGGATGACGGCAGCTAGTGCGGTTCAAAAGATATTCGTATTAAAACTAAAACATTTTTGGGTAGCCCATTTTTTGTGGCGGTGAGTGTATTTAAAAGCAAAAATTTATAAAATCAAAGCCTACTAAGGTATTTAAAATAACATGTTTGCGTTGGGAAAATTAATTTTCCAAGATTTTATTATGTTGGCATTGTATGAACCAGTGAGTAATGATTGTTTGGCGATGAACGCTCGGTGGAGATGGACGTGTTTTAGTCTGTCTTCGTAAGTGAAATTTATTTTATTTTAAATTTAAATTTAAATTAATAAATTAATAGCGATTTGGGGATAAATTAGGAATTGAAGTTGAAATTCAAAATGTTGGAATATACAATATGGATTTCGATTTCAATTTTAGATTGCAACTAAAATCGTTCTCCATAGTCTTCATTAGTGTTCAAAAATGTTTGTTTTATTGTAGTGAAAAAGTTAAATTGAGAAACGTGAGGAAAACGTGGTTCAAGAAATAGTTAACGGTACCGATCAGATATCGTTAGAAAGATATTTTCGTATACTATATTTCTTGTTCTATCAATTAAAAAAGGCCAGAGGAAGTAATATGGTGGGAAACATATAAGGGGTAATTGATAGCTAATGATTATTTTCTTTAGGATGCCAAGGAGTGAAAGCAGTTTTTAGAAAAAATGTAACTATGTACTAACAATTGACCGTCAAGGTGTTTGTAACCGGGTCAATCTCAATCCTATCCAATCCTTCCAAGTAAATGTTAAAAAGGGTGTACGGTGGGCCTGGCGTCAAAAATTCCTAGAATTACCGGAAGATCTTGCTAAATGCTTGGTTGTACATTCAAAATCAATCAATCAATCAATGGTATGAACCAGTGAGTAATGAATTTGTTTCGTACCTGCTCAACCCGATAGTAATAAATTTGTCGAGAGTTTTGATTTATCCAAGAACAAAAGTTAATTAGCTTATTACTGAACAAGTGTAGAATATAGTTATTTATCATACTAGAGAGTAAAGTTTGAGATTACCAAGAGGGATAAGTTTATCTTACGAGGCGATAGTTGAGTGGGGCATTATATGTCGAGTGTATAATATTTTGTTGCTCACTAGTGCCAAATTACCCACTTTTGGATAAGCGTTTATACATTTTTGTTAAACAAAAATTCTTAAATTAATAAGAATAGTTCCATTTTTTAGTTATAATAGTAGCCGTTGCTTAGATTGTTGTGATCAGTTTTTATTTAAATATTTCTGCATGTTAAAAGGGGTAAATATTTTTTTGTAAGCTTAACTGCACAGAAACTTGGTTTAAAGAGTGTAATTTACGTATTATTGATAAATTAAGTTGATTTCATTATAATTTAATAACCAAAACCTAAAAAATAAATTGTTTGTGTAAGGATGTTTGGGTTATTTTATCACAATATCAGTCGCAATCTGCCGTACAACTTTTACCGTACTTTTTACTTTGGCATTTGTAAATTCTGTAACGTGAATACACTCGCGACCAAGCCCCCTTAACCATTGAGTTAAAATGGCTTTGCCCTGTGGCGCCACGGCTTTAAGAGCGCCGATATATTATTAAATGTCAGCAAATTATTGAAAAAAATTTTATTACAAATTTGTAAATGAGTTTCATTTCAAAATTGATTTAAGGCAACAAAATGTATTTGTCACAATATGTATGTCTATCCGCTAAGTATGTAGTTAAATCCAGAAAGATTTTTTTGATTTTCAGCGGCTTAATTGCTAAAAAAAAAGGTGGTAGGCTGTATTGTGTAGACACGGCCTCATAAGGTTTACGTAGAATAAGTTAGGCATATTGATTTTCACTCTTTATTCAATGATGAATGAAGTATTCACTCATTACTCAGCCAATACTCATACATCATTTAACTAATACCTACTACTAGAAATAAATTCGTAAGAAGTTCTTCAAACAAAGCAAACTGTAAAATAAATCCTAATCCATTTTTACGAAAGCAATACAACTATTATTTACTGATTATTCACTGAAGGTTCACTCATTACTCACTCAAAAATCCATTCAACATTAACTGATTAATCATTCATTAGTCTCAGTGTTCCCTCATTATTCACTGATGAATGATGATTTTACTCATTATTTATGCATTACTATATCAGTGTTCTATCGTTATTCACATTTATATTTTAATTTATTTGAGATTAATATTTTCACTGACAGATTAGCTACTTTTATTTCAAGATTAGTGACCAAGCGCGATTATCCTCAATGTTTTAAAGCTTATCTCATTTTATTGAGTTTAGTGAAAGTACAAATGTTGCCGTACAAGTTACGCTATTGTAGTACAAACAACTTATGGTACATATAAATAGAAAATAAAAGGAAAATTTTAATTAATATGTAGTTAAAGTATTCAAATCATAATTTATGGTTTTCATGTTTATGTTGCTTTTATTTTGATTTATTTAAAAAAAAAATCAAAAACTCAGCTAAATCAAGACTAATGGCATTTGTATTAATATATCTTTACCACTGAATAAATATACCACTGACAAACTCGTAACGCCGCTAGCTAAATCTTAGTCTATCACTGCAATTATATTAGTGATAGATTCGAATTTGCTAATCGAGCTTAGCTAATCCCTAGTTTGTCAGTGGTATATGATTATGAAGAAACTAAATCCTCTCACCACGCCAAGGCGACTGGACTGATTATATCCCAATTTACATTCTCTATATACAGAATGGACAGATTCCTTAAGAATTTTTCTTCGTCACATTCTCACTTTAGTTTGAAATTTCCCGAATTAATTAATTAATTCAAATTAAGTAAAAAAATTGGTAATTGATTATTTATATTCATTCTTATTTCGTCATTGTTCACTGAATAATCCTGAATATTTATTCATTATTCACTCAATATTCAGGATTATTCACAGATTTTATTCACTCATTATTTAAAAATTATACAGTCATTATTCAGTGTAACTCCCCAACTATTTCAGAAAGCTGTATCGGTATTAAAACAGCTTTCTGATTCTTCGCCATCAGCATCATTTCGTCATTTTCACACTCTTTCGCATTACTATACTAGAAGATTCGAATTCGTTGGTTTGTGTGTTTCCGTAGTACCTTCAAGAAGATTCACGCATTTTTCAGCTATCTGGACTCTCTTATTCGAATAATATCTAGATCCAAAGCTTGACTTTTTCACTTACTGATATCTTCGATTTCGAGTTGTACCGCGATTTGTCGAAACTAAGCACAAACGTTCGAACTTTTTTAAAACGAATCAAACTGGAATATAATTGTAGCTCGAATGTCACCATTTGCATATTCTGTTGATCGAAGTCGGTAAGTTGTTAAATCCCCGTGAGGCTAAATCTTTTTGTAGGTACTTGGGTACTCTAAGGAATCGGAATAATGAACCATCGGTCTCCGTTGAAGGTCTTTCCAATACTTTTAAATCGTTGCAACCAATTTTTCCATTTGGTTAGTTATTCTGATATGCCACATAAAAAATGTTGATTTAAGAATTATTCTTGGTTATAAATTCAATAAACTGTGAAAGGTTCGGGTTTCACACAACACTTTCAGACTCAATGAGTGCGAAAAAACAAATATTTCCTATATAATAAAGAAATGAGCGAACCATAATTCGTTAAAACTAAGTTTTTTACTCTCAAAATGTGCAACGTAGATACAATGGTAAAACTATAATTTTGATCAAAAAATAGCGTTTCTCGGTTTACGTTTCCTTAAGTAAAACATTTGTCATGTTTTCATTTTATATTTTTGACAAATTGTGTTATTTTGTATTTTAATTACTAGTGAATATGGTTTAGTCCAGTAAATGAAGGGGGAAAAAGGCCAACCTATAGATTATTAGTTGCCATTTTTATTTGCTAGTTGATGAGTGGCATTTGGCTTCCCCTTAAAAATGAGCCCGAGTTTGCGAAAAAATATTGTGTGACAGGGGGAGAAAATGGCCCTAAAAGACCCGGTTAATCGGTTTTCCACGAATATCTCCCAAAATATGGTAGCTAGAGATTTTTGGTTCAGATAAAAATTGAAGATCAGTTAATTTTCTACAAAAATGGTCCTTATGATTTTTTTCGCAACATTAATATTTTTTGCAAAAAGTCGGGTTGAAAAATCCAAAATTTTGACTCATAAAATTGCAAGTTTTTTACAAAATTTGAGATGGGGAGGGGGGGGGGTGTTGGAAATACATTATTTTCAATGTTTTTGACTGTGTAAACCAATTGTAGATGGCGCCATCACATTCTATCTACTGGCAAAATCCTCGGGGCCATAAATGAGAAACGCCGTAAACTATATAATTTTGAAGGATATTTATGTTTTTCTCACAAATGAGGCCTCAAGCTATACCTGTTAGGAAAGCAGACCATAAGATTAATCACAGCAGGATGAACCCCATCAATTGGCCAGAAACTAGCAACAATCAGTTTTGCACATGTGGTAAAAAGTATTGAAGTTCATTAGGTTTTTCCTAATGAAAACTAAAAATCTCTAAAGTGTGAAGAATATTTACCCATAATACTCAACAACAATTTCTTGCAGATTCTCGGCAAATTTTTGCAAATTTTTTTGCAACCATCCGGATAGAGGTTTTTGGAATAAAGAGTTATAAAGTTTGTTTAAATTTCATTTATTATAGAAAAATATATAAAAATACATTGAAATTATGACATAAATCTGTAAATCACCAGTCCCCGTCACAAGAGTCCAATAATAATTCTTGGTCATCAACGTCGCCCTCGCCAACAACTCCTTCTGGTTCTAGAGTTTCCTCTAGTTCTACCTCTTCGGGTAACGTATCTTGACTGTCTTTATAATTCGAACACTGGCGGGACTCGCATGAACCACAAATAGGTGAGCATGGTAGCCCTGCTTTCTTGCAAGAACATGTTCCCTTACATTCTTTCTTACATTGACAAAATATCATCTTTAAGAGTTCCGGAACCACTGAGTCTTTAGTGGTTTGGACCGGCATGAGTGTACCCCCTACACATTTCCATCCCCATTTGTCTGGTGACAGTTCGTTTCCGAGCCACTGCCGGACTTGCAGATATACCCGATAAAGGTGTTGCCTTGCAGCTTCAGGTGTGGGTGGCAAGGTTGCTATTTGAGCGCGGTTTGGTTTCTGTTTCTGTCTCTGGTAAATCGCTTGAAGATCTCGTACCTAATTTTTGTCAGGGTTTGTGTATCATCTTCAGTGTACATCGACGCAATGACAGTTTGCCCGTCCTGAAATACGGTCTCGTGGGGAAGATTATGGTTTTTAAAACTTTCAATGACCGCTTCCAGTTCCGTGTCTCTGTTCTTCGTTACCTTTTCCTCTAATTTGTCGACTATTGACGTTTTTCCTTTCCCGAAAAAAGTGGAAGTTGTATCGCTTACCGAAATCGAGAAATAAAATATTGTCTCTAATAATTATCCTTCCTTTCCTTGCTAATAATAATCAAATTTTGTAAGCCCCGAGTTACGGTGACGGCATCATCCCCAGAAACATCTTCCTTACAAAGGAAATACACCGGTGTAGCGGAGTTAACCTCCATTTTTCTATAACAAGAAAAGTAGACCAAGATTTGAGTCAGAATTGTTACTTGTAAACAAATGTTCTTGAATAAAAACAACATAATCAAATGCTCACTTTTTGCTCCAATTTCACAAGATTTAAATCTTCACTTTCTATATTTTAGGTTGGTGATGTAACTTAATTTAAACGAAAACCCTCAAAATTTGTTCAATATTCTTTACTTTTATCACTCTTTTTTTCTATAATTGGCTATAATATTTATCAAAATAATAATAGAAAACCAACGCATTTAATATCTCCAAATATTAACCAACAAAATGCTACTGCGGTCGCATGGACTGTAACAGACGACACGAGTGCCGCATAGAGCACACACGCGACAAACGACGGAAAAAAAGAAAGTAATGAAATTATAGCATTACATTTAGAGACTCGGGTTTTTCCCCACGTATAAATGAGATGACTTTATATACATTGATGGAAAGGTGAGAATTCAACCTTTACATTAGTCAAGGTGTTAAAATGTCAGAAATAAAGGGCAGGGAGAAAAATGGCATGAAAAGAAAAAGTGCGCTTTTTCCTTGAGCACGCGTTTTTCAAATTTCTTGGAAAATCGCCGATTTTGTGAAAAACATAATTGCACAGCCGAAAAGTAGACATTCTTAGCTATAGATATGTCATATAGAGACCAATCCGACCATGTATGAATTTTTAATTGGTGGTTGTTTACAAAATTTCCCCACACTCCAAAAACAGCATAAAATTGGGATTCAACAAACAAAGTTTAAATCAAAATGCAAGAAAATTAGATTATACAAATTTCACAGATGACAAAGGACCTTCTGAGGACCCATAATCAAGGAAATTTGGAGCAAATTAGTGCAATACAAAAAAATAGGAACAAATTCAGGGGAGGACTAAAAATGCATGGAAAAACAATATTTGACCCCTTTTTTCGATACGGACAAATATTAAAAACATGACTCGAGTCACCGGATATGGTAGCGGTAGATTTTCCCTTGCAGAAGAACTTTGAATAATGACAAAATTCGCATTTTTAACAAAGTTATTGAATTATTTGTCCGCCCGATCATATATAAATGCACGGACTGTGCTCTCCCGCATACAACACAGAAATTCAATATTCTGGGTACGCTTGGCCCGTTTATCTCGAAAACGGTCAAATCTTCGAGAAAAATGATAAGGACTACTTTTGTAGGCAAGAAACTGATCTTCAATTTTTATCTGAACAAAAAACCTCTAACTGCCATATTTTGGGAGATATTTGCGGAAAACCGATTTTCCGAGTTCTTTGGGGGCCGTTTTCTCCCCCTGCCGCACAATATTTTTACGCAAAACTCGGGCTCATTTTCAAGGAGGTGCCAAATGCCATTGATCAACTAGCAAATAAAAATGGCAACTAGTAACTTTCAGGTTCGACCCTTCATTTACTGGACTAGTTGGCAAATTAGCACTTTCGGTGCCAGATTTAGCACTATCCTAGTTTTGAACCTAGATAGGTAAGGTTAGGAATCGAAGGAATAACATGAAGTAATTTTATTCTTGACCTTTTTGTCAAAAAAATTTAATGTCCAAAAATGTTAGAATCTTGTATTGTCATCGGAGTTAAGCCTGCATGCAAAATGTCAGCTTAATTGGACTATCGCAAGTGGTTGAAAAATTGATTACAAAATTTGACGATACAAACAGACACACAGAGTGAGCTAATATAAGCGTGGTAATTATAAAAAATAACCAAGTACAAATGATAGGTTTCGATTCAACCTGTTAGGTTGAATTTAGATGGCTAGTGTCAAAAACTAAGTTCTTGACAGTCTTAGAAAATCTGTGTTTTCTACACATTTTGACAGCGAAAAAAAAATTGAAAAATGAATAATTTTAGTATCATTTACGTTCATAAATGTTTCTACAGTTAGAACAGTTTCAAAATTTAACGGTATATTTAAAAAACTTGCTCATAAAACAATAAGAATATTTTGTTTCCTCTTTTTTTGCAATAACGTACCTACAGTTTTTAACACTTTTCGACAGTGTTTGACCAAAATTTAAGGTTTTTGACTTATTTTTAAAACAATCGTAAAAGTCAGATTTTTTAGCGTTTTAACCATCTCCGAGCCAGATTCGAGTCAATTGTTATTTCAACTTGTAGAGTCTGGTTAACTCTTTTCTATAAAACTGGAATAGGTATATCATGCCTACAATATGTCCAAATAATGCTGTTAAAGCTTATTGTCGACATTTTTGTGATAAAATATTAAATATTTTGTAGTTAAAGTTATGCTGTGTTCAGACTAGTGGTTAGTAATCTCGATTAACTAGGAAACCTAGATTTTCTTATAGTGTGAACGACAGAGATTAAGTTAATCCAGTTTCAATTATAGATTATACTAATCGTCAAAAATTAACGAATTTTGCCTCTAATGTCGATTAAATTATTATAGCGGGAGCGCTTAAAATATTGCGGTGTTAGGCGAAATAATTTGTTTTATTCGAGACGTTCATAATTTCTATTCTATTTAGTTTGTTATTTGGTTAGATGTACATATCCTGACGTTTAGTTACCACGTTTCACACCGTAAGTCTTTTGGATTTTATTATTTTTTCATTTCCAAATTTTGTCCCGACGACGAAGAAATGTGACATTTCATAATTTAAAAGATATCTTGCTTATTGCTTTCGTAAAAAATACAATTTTTTCCAAAACGGTACAGGGATAAACTATAAAACTAGTTTTATCAGTCTGCCTTTGTTCTAGGAGGGATTTGATCATTTTCCAACATTTGATAAATATTTCATTTTATTTTATTAGAAATTAATTCACTTGAAAATATGAAATCATTTTTTAAAGACTAATTTCTAGATAAGCTTTACTAAATTTTCCAACATTTTTGCTTAATCCTAAATTCTTCGATTCTAGTATTGATGACCAGGGGCCCTATTGTCGAGCTCCACAACAATTTTCCACATCGATACCTTAGAGTACACAAGTGCTATGTCCACTTTTTAAAATTTATGGTAAATAGCAAATTAAATTTCTAGAATGCTGTTCTTTATCGTTAGTCGTGTTTTCCATGAGAACTGCACTAGAACTCGATAAATTTTAAATTCCTTTTATTCTATGAACACCGAAAAAAAATAATTTCATAAAGTGCTAATGTGTAGAGCATTTAATATAAATAGATATTTTAAGCTGTTAATTACACTTGATAAATCCATGAAACTTTTGTACTGAAAATCTATATTTAGGTCGTCAAATACACTACATATTCGCGCTTTATAATTTTATTTTTCGGTTTACATAGAATAAAAGGAATTTAAAGTTTATCGAGTTCTAGTGCAGTTCTCATGGAAAACGCGGCTCTTAATGGTTTTGTTTTTTGGTACTATTGATTTTTGTAATTAATATAATCTTTTAGAACTCTACTCCAAGGACCTTAAGTAAAACTTCCAAGTATTTTCGAATTTAGAGATATTTTTTCATGTAAGTCCGGACATAGCACATTTACGTATTAGGAAAAATGTATACTTATTGGACATAATGTCGATACCTTAGAGCACACAAGTGCTATATCCACTTTTTACAATTAAAAATAGTGGAGAGAGAATTGAAAATTGAGCACAATCAATCCAAAAATTATGGACATAGTACTTTTGCGCGCTGGTAAAAAAAATTATAGAGGACATAATTTTTTTACATTTCTTAATTTTTTCGAATGTTCCATTAAGATTTAGAAACAACACAACTGTGCAATTGATACAACTCCTTATCCCAAATTTAGAGGTATAAAAAAGTAGATATTAAGAAAAAGTGGACATAGCACTTGTGTGCTCTAAGGTCTCGACATATGGACATCTGTCAAAATCTATGTAATTATTGACGTTTTCGTATCCAGATAAAAAACGAGCACACCCATCAGATCGGTATAGTTTTAATTCTATGTCTTTTATATTTTTTGGGAGATTTTTGATAACTGAAAATCATTTCTTTTATCGGGGTAAAAAAAAAATAAAAATTCTTGCGAAAAGTGTCAAAAATTAAGTGTGTGTGTGTGTGTGTGGTATTACAAACCAGAGGAAACAAAATATTCTTATTGTTTCATGAGCAAGTTTTTGAAATATTCCGGTAGATTTGAAACCCTTCTAAACGTTGAAACTGTTATGAATGTAAATTAAGTTAAAATGGTGCATTTTGCCATTTTTATCGCTGTCAAAAAGCCCTGTCAAAATGTGTCGAAAACACAGTTTTTCAAAGACTGCCAAGAACTCGCGTCAAAAGGTGTCGCAAACAGTGTCATAAGTACCACTGTTTGCCACTATTCATCTTTTGTTTTGATCTTGTTCAATCTCGAAAAAAATGTAGCACTGTTTTCACCCACTAAAAATAATAGTTGGTAGCAGTAATAGAGTCACTTTAAAATACGTAATTTTAAAACTCGCCCTTAAAACTCTCGCGTTTTATTGTAGGTATGTGGCATCTCACTTTAAAACGAGACATCTCAATTTAATTGTGACATTTTGACATTTTAAGACGCCCTCTGGGCCGATTAGACAGGGATTTCAATTGTATTTCTTTCATCTAACAATCTTACGTCTTTTTCACATATATTTGACATTTCATGTAGCTTTGACATTTCATGATGGAAAAATTCAAAACTGGCTAAAAAACGAACGTTATATTTGCCGCCTCATTGGAAAGATGAGTTAACTGGATATGTACTCGATGAAACAATCGATTTGGTGAATTTTATGCAAAGTGTTGTGACTCCACCCCTAAAAGATTTAGTTGACACACTACCTTGCATTGTACCCGGGAAAAATTGCTGGTGTGAATTGTGGGTTGGCGGCTTCATCAGACCTTACTTCTTCAAGAACAATGAAGAAAGAGCATTTACCGTCAATGTGGAAATGTATGTATTTAAGGCGAGGATTAACAATTTTCTGTCACACTGTTTCCTCGAATAATATAATCAAAGAATCTTTTTCTCGTTTCAATATTTATGTTTCATATACATGGGATTCTGTAAACGTTTAAAATATTGGCAATGCTCCATTAATAAAATATTTTCAGTGGGTTGATCGACTAAATGTCACTCCCTTAAGAATCTATACATTATGTTAACGGACCATTAGTCATTTTTTGCACACACATCATCATACCTGCGACATAATATCTTAAAGAATACGATTAAAAATATCGTGATTAGACAAAATCCTCTAATTTGCGTCATTATCCAAAAATTCGGTATACATAAGACATAAAACAAAGTAATCTTGATAACAACGCCCCAACAACTATAATTATCTTGTATTTGCTAATTATACTAAATTGTTTTAATTGTTTTAAGTTAATATATTTCGCGTTAAATATGCGTGATTCATGATTGAGTTATGATTTTCAAAGAAAATTCTCAAAATTTCTGTGCATAATGGTGATGATAAAATTTCTGGTCGGTTCACACATAAATTTTAATGATCTCATCATATCAATAAAAATAAACGAAATTGGACGGTCTCAATAATATTTATTTTCCTCCAATTTTCTCATCATTTTTACATAATTTTTCAATATCGTACATAGAGGGAACCAAGTAAATCATAAAATAATTATTTATGCTAATTATAAGTATATTGCCTTGTTTTATTTTTATTTTTTAGTTATTGTTAAACTTAAATAATTTAAACAACAAAATTAATTTTTAATGAACATCTGTTTGATGTTTAATGTACATACATATGTACATATGTCCATAAATAGGGAAATTTGAATGACGAGCAATTAGGTTTGCAAAAAATGGTTAAAGTGTTTCTTTCAATTTTCCCATTCTATATTTTGAGGGACACATTAAAATATTTAATTTTTTTTTTGTTTGCTTTTCCCACTAAAACGTAGTTACAATTGGGTAAGTTTTGTAATACCCTTGACTCACTGTGATTTAATAAAACCGATTTAGTGAATTTTTCGAGTTTAGTCATAGTATGTCCTCCTCAAATTTTGCTAATCGCGTTTAGTTGCTCTATATGTACATGATCGAGTTTCGCCAAATTTGTTTGCGATGTGTTGCGATTTTTAGATTTTCTGAACGAATTACGTCGTCACGAGTCACGACTCTAAAAACTCTTAAATAATAGGAGTTGCTAATGAAGCGAAAAATGAAAAAAGGATTTTGTCAAAAATAGCTCAAGAACTCCACGAATCTTGTAATAAATTCTACTCAACCGTTTCAAAATCAAATTCTTTTCTTTCTTTTCTCTTTTACAAGTTTTGCAAAAATTTGGTTGGTCCAAAACAACTTTTCTCGACGTTTTGAAAGTCCCTGAGTCTAAAAAAGCAAAAAAAAAAAAATGTCCGTCCGTCTGTTTGGACGTCTGCACCCGTAGTATCTCGAGAACGACTTGTTCGATTTAGAATTTTTTTTGCCAATCTGTTTCTATGGTCAATACCAAGATTTGAAAAGCTTTTGCCGTACGAATTAACCGAAAATGACTGGTTATAGAAATATTAACCAATTTTTGGCTGGTTTGAATATTGAGTTGGGTATTGTGTTTGGGGTTGAGTTGAAGGTGAAGTTAGGGGTCAATTTGCGGGTTGAGTTGAAGTTGAGTTGAAGTTGGGTTAAGATATAGTGAGCAGTTGACCAATTTTTTATATATGCTGGTCTGAGGATTGAGTTGAAAGAAAGTTTGTGGTTGGATTGAGGGTTGAGTTGGGGGCATTTGCGGGTTGAGTTTGGGTTGAGATGGTATTGGACCAGTGTTTAGTGAGCTGTCGAGCAATCTATAAAATAAAGTGAGTGTTTGTATGGATGTACAGCATATGTATATGATATTTAAACAAATCCTCATGACTAGACCGTCGGCTTAAGAAAGGTCACTGTTAATATCTCAAACCTCAAATTGAACCATTTACATTTCAAATTAAACCTTTAGCAAATTAAATGAATGGCCAATTAGGATGGAACTTATCTATTTCCTAACTGATTTTAGTCAAATTCCTAAATTGATGATTCTAAATTGAGAAATCTAAATTGAGATTCTAAATTGATTTTTGAATGAAGTTCTGGAATAAGGCCAAGTATGATGGAACTTGCGCATTTCTCAATAGAATATGATGAAATTCGGCTTGTGCGTTGGAAATGGGATTTTAAAATGATTTTTGGATGAAGTTCTGGAATATGGCCAATATGAGGGAACTTCTATATTTCTCAACTGATTATGGTGAAATTTGACATATGCGTTGGAAATGGAAATCTACTCTTCCTTTCTATGGAAATTGCCTCTTTTTTTAATCAATTATGATGGAATTTGGCTTGCACATTGGAAATGGGATTCTAAAATGATTTTTGGATGAATTTCTGGATTATGGCCAATTAGGATGGAACTTGCCTAATTCTTAACTGATTATGATGAAATTTAACATGTGCATTAGGAAAGAGATTCTAAAATGAAATTTAGGTGAAGTTCTGGAATATGGCCAAGTATGATAGAACTTACCTATTTCTCAACCGAATGATTCTGGAATATGTCCAATTATGATAGAACTTATCTATTTCTTAACGGATTTTAGAAGAATTTTACACGTGCGGTGGAAATGGGATTCTAAAATGATTTTTAGACAATGTGCTGGAAAGTTTGGCCCAGTAGGTTGGAATTTTGCTATTCCTTAACCGATTATGATGAAACTCAAGATTGGAAAAGATGATTTAAAATAATGTTTCTAATTCCAAAACTCTACAATACCGTTAGTAGTTTCAATACTGCGGCGCGTGTTCGCCATACACTATATTTTTCTAAACTTACCTACGGAGATAATATTGATTGATTAGCAACTGAAATAGAAAGTTTACGCTGTCTCAAACGAACTGCAACAGCAGCATGACTCACAGAAACCTAAACAGACAATTTTGTAGAAGCCATATTGACGCATTTCTCACAACCTCGTCTACAAATAATTGTTGGGTCATATTTCGTTCTGTTCGTTGGAAACGTCAAAATTCATCATAATTGTTTAGTAATAGCTAAGTTATATTCTTACTGACCATATTCCAGAACTTTATCTAAATATATTTCTAGAATCCCATTTCCAACGCACATGTAATGTTTCATTATAATCGGTTAAGGAATAGCCAAGTTCCGACCTTATTAGCCATATTCCACAATTCCATCTAAAAATCATTTTAGAAACCTATTTCCAACGCACAGGTCAAATTTCATAAAAATCAGTTGAGGAATAGCCAAGGTCCATCCTAATTGGCCAATCATATAATTTGCTAAAGGTTCAATTTGAAATGTAAAAGGTTAAATTTGAAGCGTAACACCATGTATTCTGGTATGATAGTACAATGGTATAATGGTATGATGATATGATGGTACGATGGTATGATGTTATAGTGGTAATATGGTATGATGGTATGACGGTATGATGGTATGGTGGTGTCTTGGTAAGATGGTAGATATGATGGTATGATTAAGTGATATTATGGTGATATAATGGTATGATGGTTTGGTATTATAGTAACGGGTGGTCCATCTAGCGTTTGAAATTTCAACTACCGGTTATTTCGAGTGTGGCAACACTTACGTCATTCATACAATTAGTTTAATGTTTGACATTTACGAAATGGATCGCTTTACGCTTGAACCAAATTGGGAAATATTGAAAACTTACTTTCCAAGTGGTGAGTCCTCTACCCAAACTGTCAGAAATGTACGTGGAAAATTCAGTAGAAATGAAATGCTTACATTCAATTTGTGGATCAATTTGTGAAGGACTTTTTTTGTCTGGAGCTGTTAAGGATAAGTGTTATGCTAACCATTGATTGACAGAATGGGGTACTGTAAAGTCAGCCGTGGAAGTCATTTAAATGAAATTGTGTTCAATACTTAATGGTAATGTATACTTTTTTTAATAAAAAAAACGCTTTGAAAAATATTCATTGCTACGAAGTTACGATGGTATGATGGTGTAAAGGTTTGATGGATTGATGGTAAGATATATTATCTATCCATGGTATGATGTTATGATGGTGTGATGGTTCGACGTTACTATGGCACGTTATTATGAATGTATAATGGTTTAATGGTATAGAGTCATAATGGTATGATGGTATAATAGAATAATGATATGATGGAATGATTGGTTAAGGTTATGATTGTACGTTGCTATTATGGTATGATGGTGACTAGGGTTTGAATTAAATTTGGGTTGGATTTGAGTGAGAAGTTCATTAGTGGGAGGGTAGAGTGAGTTGAGTTCATATACGCCTGCAGCTTGCGAATTAAGTTGATCTTGGAAATGGGTTGAACATTAAGGGCCGAGTGGAGCAAACGGTTGAGATTTGGTTCGAGCTAAGTTGAGCTAAATTTGAGTTAGGGTTTAGTTAGTTTGTATTGGGGTTGAGTGAGTTGCTCGGTTGGTGAATTATTTAAGGGTTGATTTGGAGTTAGGTTAAGAGTTGATTTGGGATTGATTTGGAGATTGAGTTGAGGGTTGGGTTGGCGGTTAATTTGGAGATTGCGATTGAGTTGGAGGCTTAGTTTTAAATTGAGTTGGAGGTTGATCTGCAGATTGACTTAAGAGGTTCAGTTAAGGATTGATTTGGGAGTTCAATTGACCGAAGTTCTGATCACCTCATGATGTTTCAGCCCTTTATATTTTATATTTAGATTTTGTCAAATTTCGATATTAAATGAAAATTAACATGTTTCAGATAAATCAATAATTTCCGTCCAATTTAATAAAATTCGAATTCTATAGAATTCAATTTTCTTAAAAATCTTAATTGAAAAATTTGGGAAGTTATGCTTTCAAAATTTCAGACCTTATGAGTATATCATTTAATTAAAAGAATTTCAAATTGTAAGTAATTCTGCTCAAATATTTCCGAATTTTCAACTCCAAAATATGGTTGCAAAATTTTTTATTTGGCAAAGATAGAATTTGAATATTTAATAATTTCTCTTCTTAAATTATATAAAATTCTAAATTTTACTTCTACTACGAGGGCGAATCAAAATGTCTTGCAATATCATATGAAAAAAAGAGTGAGTGAGACAGCAATATTTTTATTTTTCGACGTAATCTCCTTTAAGGTATATACATTTGTTACATCGATCAATTAACTTGTCTAAGCCCTCTAAAAAAAAAGTTTTCTTTCGCTCCATAAAATATTCATTTACAACAGACTGTACTTCAGAATCACTGGAAAATTTCCGGCCCCTTAATTTTTTTTTCAAATTGGGAAACAGAAAGTAGTCACTGGGTGCCAAGTCTGGTCTGTATGGTGGATGCGGAATTTCTACGAAGCCGCAGTCCTTTAATGCAGCTTGAGCAACTTTAGCCTTGTGCACTGGTGCATTGTCGTGAAAAAGTAAGGTTTTTTTTCTAACTTTCTTTGGCCGTTTTTCCCGGATCGCTTTTTTCAATTTTCGCAAAACCTCTGCGTAATAGATGCCTGTGATTGTGGTTTTCGGTGGCATATAATCAATCATCAATATCCCTTCAGCATCCCAAAAATTGTTGCCAAAACCTTACCAGCAGACGGTTGAGTGTTGAATTTATTTGGTGGTGGTTCACCACGTTTAATCCATTGCATCGATTCTTGTTTGGATTCCGGATCCCAATGATGAATCCATGTTTCATCGCCTATTATTATGTTATCTAAGAAGTTTTCTGGATCTTCTTCATACATTTCTAAAATCGCCTTTGAAGTTTGAACACGAATTTTCTTTTGTTGCACAGTCAACAAACGGGGAACCCATCGCGCACTTACTTTTGACATGTGAAGGTGGTCATGTAATATGGTATAAGTGGTACCATATGAAAGGGAAGGTATCCACGCTAACCGCGAAATAGAAATACGGCGGTCCTCTAATACAATTGATTCTGCCAAAAGTATGTTTTCATGGCTAATAGCATCTGCGGGACGACCCTGGCGGTTGTCGTCTTCTAATGACTCCCGGCCACTTTTGAACAATTTTACCCACCTTGTTACTGTGGAATATGATGGTGCAAATTCGTTGTAAACTTTTGATATGTAATTGAATATATAAATTGCATCGCGTCCATCTTAACAGAAAAATTTAATAACAGCACGATATTCAATTTCATTCATTTTAGAATTTCTTTCAAAACACGGGCTACTAAATTGAAGAAAACAAACGAACTGTAAAATTTACATCGAATTTTGTTTCTATAAGTTTCACCGCGACAAAATTTTTTTTAAAAAAATATATAGTTGTCTCATTCACTCTTTTTTTTCATATGATATTGCAAGACATTTTGATTCGCCCTCGTAAATCTGACATTTCGAGAATTTTACCAAATTTGAAATTTTATCAATAAGCAAAGTTTAACAATGTTCGTAAGCAAGTTTTACTATTCTCTTAGTGTTTCCTAAGCTTTTGAACCTACATAAATTAAAATCTAAAATTTTACAAATTCTGAAGATTCCTCAAGAACTTGCCAAAATTTGATGACGTCACAAGTCATTTTCTTCTTTCCAAGAAATTTCCGAAATAATTATACAGGATGTTCCGGAAACATTTCCGGAATCGGTTATCAAAAAACTGTTTTTCTCAATTCAGGAAATGTTGCACGAAATTTAACACTACACCTACCACTACCGATTTTAAATTTCGATTAGAATTGCCGATAAACAATATAACATACATATACGAGTATACAATACATTTTTCAATAAAGATTTCATTTTTGATTATTTATTTTCTATGAGAAACGATTAGCCTACCTTACCTGCCACAATCGATCATTTGGTATAAGGTATATTTGAAGTGTAGGTAGGTTCAGCGCTAAAAACTAACAAAAAATGTAATAACGACTTACTTTACGCACGTTTTCAAGTAAACAGACAAATTCAACAGCCATATCTATCATAAAAAGTTGACGAAACGTAAAAGTACATTTCCAGCACTGCCATTCCATTAGTCAAGAAAATTTCTAGTTATCCACAGACGTGGTTATATTCCATAAAGAGTTGGTCAACCAAACAATTACATCCATAGATTCAAGCGTTCAATTATCGGCGAATTAATCGCTGTGGGTATTTTCTAAAAAAATCTTCGAAAAGTTCAGCCGTTAAGCCGTTTTGGTAAAAAATATGGCCTAACCAAGCGATTATTGATTATTCCCAGTCACACGTTTAAATGAAAATTACTCTGGAAAGGATGATTTGAAGGTGTTACATCGATTAATATTTCGTTTTTTACATGAAACTCTGAGCTTCACTCTTATTCGTTAACCAATCAGAAAACGTTTTTCTCTTATTCGTGAACCAATCAGAAAACGTTTTTCTTCGTTCTAGTTGTTGGAATTGCTAATGTGCATTCCACCATTGGAACGCTCATTGA
This sequence comes from Tipula vernalis, assembly GCA_958295665.1. Lineage (NCBI taxonomy): Eukaryota > Metazoa > Arthropoda > Insecta > Diptera > Tipulidae > Tipula > Tipula vernalis. The sequence goes on from OY282559.1 coordinate 109,800,617, forward strand.
TGAATTATTGTGGCATTTATTGAAAATAGCAGATGTCTTTGTTTCATTATGTAATGTTGAAAAAATACCAACGTAAACACGCTACTTTTTGGTAGCCTCCTAGATGGACATATCAAAGCACATTCATTTCGAGTAGCGGAAGCGCTTCCGTTACAAAAACAGTAAACGAATACCATAGTCTTAATAATCAACTAAGCCGAACAGAGAAAAGTGTTGCAAAGGTTTGTTTGAAATTGTTCGCTTTAAATTTGAAACACCTTCTATAAATGATGAAAAACCTTTGTTGATTTTGATAAGCCATTAAATTTTGAAAATCACTGCAGAGAATTTAAAAATGCAAAGTGTCAAAGGAATTTTATCCAAAATCTGGGTGATAGAAATAGGCATAAGTTGAATTGTAATCACCTCACTTTCAAATGTCTCTGATTCAACATACTAAAGGTTTGGAGCAGGAACCCATGATCTCATTAAGTCCTGAGATGGATGAATTCTTCCATAATCTATTTCGATAACTGTGTCTTACCACCTTCCAGCTTATTCACCTCTGGAAAAAATGTTCACAGAAGCTTAGTTACGCAATCGTAAACATCGGTATACAATATTTGATTGTGATTTTCACACACGTGGAAACTTCATCAACTACATGAAATAACTCGTTTCCATGGAATGGAACCATAGTGACTTATTTGCTGTGTGGCCACAAGAAAACCATTTCAAGGGTGTTAGAATCTGATCTTGGGATACATTAACGATCGTGTTTTTTTTTCAATCATCGATTGGAATATTTGGTCAGCGAGTTGTTTCATATAAACATTTTAATTTTTACTGGCCCTGTATTGCGTTATAAATTGGATTTATTGACTACCTACAAGAAAACTTGACGTATTTTTTACTTATGTCTTTGTCCATATTCGGTAAATTCTCTTCCTTGTTGAATTTTTCGTCCGGAGCCATTTGCAATAAGGCTTCTACCGTGTGGTTCTCGCTGGGTTAACAGCCTTCCATTTAGACCATTAAAAAACAAAAATGTCTACTTAAAACCTCCTGATTTGAACTGGAGCATTGACTGAGCGTTACTTCAGCAATGTTACCCATTTATAGCCATTTCTGGCTGATTTGGGGAATTTATACAAAACTAGTGGTTGATGGAGCTACTCCAACAGCGGTTTAGTTTTCAGAGCAGCAAAAAAATTGTTCCTACGTCCTTCTGATATGAACAGATGCAATAATTTTGCGTTATTTTCGGTATTTTATCCATTTAAGGCCATTTATATTATTTTACTTAAAACTGGATGGAGCTACACGCACTGTGAATTCTAACACGGCAATTTTTTTATATCCTTTTATTAAACAAAAGGGTTATCAGGATCTATCAGCCACTCGCTAATGAAGTTGACCTTGATTTGCAATTTAAAAGGCCATTCCCCTCGAACTCTACTTTTTTCGTGAAACAATTGAAATGTTATACCGTATACAGGTAGAAAGATTTTCCGATGCTAGTTATGCGTATTAATCGTTGTTTTAGTTGATAGTGATGTGTTGAAATGCAAGAGACTTATACCAGTAAAGAGGCTTGAGGTATACAGAGGGATCTTCTCGACGAAGGGCCCGGGTGTAAAACATTTAATTTTTTGGGATCTAAAAAATGTCAATGATGGATGCAGGTTGGTCCAAAAAACTGAACATTGTCATTTAGGTGTGGCCACTCGTTAAAATTTACAGTGGGAATTTTACAGTTGGGGCAATAGAAACCTAAAATGGTATTTTCTAGAGAAATCAAAATTTGTTTAAAATAAATCTGAGGCTTAGAAATGTTATATAAGACCGTTGTAATAAAATGAGTGGTGTCTTTAGCACGTACTTCAGTTTGTCCTGTATCATAGTTTCTTAAGTTGTATCTCTTATTGGGGTTGCGCTGATTACTGGGTTATTGTATAGGATCCAATAGCCTCAAGCAAAATTATTTTCCTCAGACTAGTAATTAGGTTTCATAAAGCTGTTGGCGACTAGATGCTGATATCGATTTGCTGCATAATTTTTCAGTCCTTCACAGTTGTACGTTGTAAAGGTGCGGCGTTGGCTCCTTGCATCCGCAATACCGCTGGGATTGGCAGGCCAATTATATTTAAATATCGTTTAACAATGAAACCTTGTCTGAAATTTTAGTATGTTCCCAACAAAATTTTTTTCTCAAAAATTGATCTCTGTATAAATACTATGTGGTAAAAGTGTCGTACCAGGAGTCGGAGAGGCCGAATTTTTTTTTTTTTTTTTTTTTTTTTCAAATAAACACACGCTAAGTACAAAGAGTACATTTTTCTGTCAACAGACAAAAATAAAAATTATCTTATCCCGCAATAAGGGGTTAAAATAAATTATGTCATGCCAGTACATGATTTTAATTAAACTTACAACATATTTTTAAAGATGATGATTATAATGATGATCACGATCCAAACAAAATATGGATGTTAATGACACAACAAATTCTGGTTAAACTAAAGAGACACGATTCAAAGAGTCATCCTAAAAATACAACAACATAACATTATATTCTACTTTATTGTGCATTGTTTTAATCGTAATTAATCGTATGTTAAATTATTCATCAATTAGTTATATTTGGGTTTCAATTTGTTTTAATTATGCAAATTAAATTTGATCGGCAGCTTTTTGTACGAACATAAAATTTAGAAACAAATATTTGATTTTTTTTTTTATTCTGGGTACATAGTATACCACCGCCATAAGCAGACGTTTTATTTGACGATCGCACACGATTTAAGTGTTTTGACTGTCTATATGATCACACAATAATGTGGGAAATACTTAATTACACGTTATTGTGTGTTTAATTCTTGTGCTGTTGTTGTTGTTGTTCAATAAATACTATTCCGATGTCATAGGTCGGTAGAGCTTTATTGTATTTATGTGGTCAATTTAATTTTCAAATAATATTTTGTATAGACTTGAGCTTAATACGTGATTTACGAGTGTGTACCTTCAAGGTTTATTTGGTTTAGTTTCTTAATGTTATGGTACCTTCTATGCAAGTCACCCTTGAATAAATTCAAAATCATTTACGCAAGTTACCTATTTAAATACATATAATTAATCTCATTTGAGTCGTCACCTTAAAAGTTAAATTTATCACTAAAAATATAAAAAAAAAAATCCAATTTTGATCTGAATAATCCATCTCATCTCATCTTTGTTGTTTCGAATATTTTATGTTGTGATCCGACATTTTATTGTGTTATCGCCTTCAAAGAATTTTTTTTTTTTAGTTTTATTATTTGTTAAGAAAATTTTCATCTCTTTTCCTATGATGCATCTAATAAAATTTGATGATTTATGACACAGTGTGTTGAGGAGATAGACGCGAGGACAATAAAGTAATGATCAATCAATAAAATGTATATAAGAATATTGAACACAATAATGAAAAATTGTTTGATGTCATTTTAATTAATTGTGTTTGTTAGATAAACTGGATTTACTTGAATTTGATATATGCATTAAATTTATTTTAATTAAAGTTAGGCTTTAATCTAGTGTAGATGATGATTGGGTTCATTCATATCCAACAAACGGCACATATGTATATGTATATACCATCGGTGTATCTTATTTTATTTGCTATACCACTTGTGACCAATTGTGAAAGGCAAAAGTATCAATTTCATTTTATCCGGTAAGAAAATATAGCATAACCAGTTGTCAAACAAACGACACTTGGACAAATCGCATAAAACTTTATAGAGCCAATTAATCATTTATAATAATTAGCAGTTACTGAATTAACTGCAAAAAAATGTGGTAAGTGCTAAAATATTTCATAATAGATATGGTGCCAAACATGCGGGTCGCGGTTTTGTAAAATATAAAATTTCTAATATTTAATACATTATAGTGTATGATAGTGTAACATTTTAGCTTTGAACGCATTCATCACTTGGATTTAACAACAACTTTTAACGACTTTCAAATGTTAAGTATAATAAATTCGGGAAGTGATGGAGGACACTAATCTGAACAAAAAGTTATATGCTGGCATAAATCTTATCTTTAACCGTTATTGAGATAATCAAGGTTCTACTAAAAAATTAGTCACCTTGAATTTCACTTATAACTACTGTCTTCCACCGTAAAAAACGCCTAGGCGCTTTATTCGGGAGTAGCTGAAAATACGAACATTTTGAAAATGAAGGAAAAAAATCAAATAAAACGCCCATCCGAATAAAACGCCTAAGCGCTGTATTTAAAATTCGAATACCACTAAGAAAATTTCATGTTTTATAGAAAGGTACCCTTCAAGCAACTCGAAAAAAAAAAACGAAATTGACGATTGGAAAATATGGAAATGCGATACCTGCCGCCCGAAAGTAAAGATTCGTACCCATTAAAAAAACCTACATAGGTTTGATATATGTACATACCATAGTAACCAACATCATGTAATGTTTGGGTGAATGATCAAAGCTCAATCTGATTATTTTTTTCAGATCTGGGGGCCTATTCTCGAATTTCACATCCATTTTCCACATGTGGACATCTGTCAAAGTTGTCAAAAAATGGTTCGAAAATTGTAATTCGTATATAAAACACATGCCGCATTGACATTTTCCTATATGGGGAATTTTTCCACATGCTTATACCCATTCGGAAATATTCCCTTAGTACAGGAAAAATTCAATTTTTATGAGTTTTGACAGATGTCCACATGTGGAAAATGGATGTGGAATTCGAGAATAGGCACTCTGGGGCCCTATTCTCGAATTCCACATCCATTTTCCACATGTGAACATCTGTCAAAATTAATAAAAATTGAATTTTTTCGGTGCGATAATAAAAATAATAGTAATTGATGGAAGTCAAGAAGGTGGGAGCATCACGGCGGAAAAATGGAGGTTGGTGTATAATGCACTCAACCTCGTCTTTTTAAAGGTCCTGGGAGAAAATCCAGGACCACCCCATCCTGCAGAGATGCGGGATGGCATCAAGGGCGTGTGAAGATGACTGCATGCTCGGACTCTAGATCTGTGGATCTGTATAAAAAGGCTATGTCCAAAGTAGGGGAGGTGTGGCCAGGCGCAAAGCTCGCGGCAGTTAGCCGGCAGGAAATTCCCAGCAGGCCGAGGGCACGTGTCTGACTGCCAACCGAACCGACTAGCCCTGACTAGGCTTTAAAAATCATTCAGCCCAGTAACCTGAATCTTTCGACCGGAAATTGGAAGATCGTCAAGCAGGAGGAGGCGAAGGGGGGCTCGAAATTATCAATTATGGTAATAAATAAGGAGTCCCTTGCCCTCCTGCACCAAACGAAGGGAGTAATTGACTTCAGATTCGGGTCAATTACTTTCAAAGTTTATAAAAAGGATGGGGCGGAAGCGCGTATGGGAGGCCAACCGGAGGATGGTGGCAATCCGCCCAGACGTGAAGGGGGTACCAGCAACATGGGGGGAGAAGCTGAGGGTAGGAGGGAGAGTGAATCCGGTGACCTCGGTCTGGCAAGGATTCACTTGGAAGATGAGGAGGAGCACATAAGCGGAGGAGCTGGTGCACCGATGGAGGAGGATGTCGGCAGCCCGGCCAGACATGGGCACTGACTAGTCCTCTACAGAGGGTGTGAGGGGTAGCGAGACGGGCGAATCCGGCGCATCCCAAAATACCGACAAATAATATTCCTGCGGTAGCAGGAATATACCTTAGAGGTAGGTAAAGGTTAAAAGGTTATGATTAAGATAACTTAAATTAACCTTCACCATTCTAAGGCTGCTTCGGCAGCTCTACTCCTCAGGCTGACTAGTTCGGGTGAGGATGTGATACTAATCCAAGAAACCAATCAAAGGTAGGTGTGGTACATGCAGTTGATGATAATGCGCATCACACTATCTGGGGAAGCACGGACATTAATGAAAGAGGGGAGCCGCCTTTTGATTATTTGATTAGTACTAACCTTTCAGTGTGTAATATTGGGCGGGAACCCTCATTTATTACTAGTAACAGGCAGGAGGTTCTAGATGTGACCCTGGCCACAAATAATATTCTTCATATGGTTAAAAATTGGAGGGTGGATAAGGAACACTCCTTTTCTGATCATCGATATTCACCCTGCTACCCGGGAAGCCTTCAGGAACCCTAGAAAGACCAACTGGAGCCAATATGGGGAATTATTGGAGGATATGTTACCGTCGAGGGCTCTGGAGACCCCGGCGACCGTTGGGGAGCTGGAGGACATGGCGGCTAGCGTTACTAGCGCATGCAACTAATCCTTTCGCGCTGCCTGCCAACTGGCTAAGCCTAGAGGTAGGCAAATTCAGTATGTTGGTTCAGGGAACTGGGAACCTATCGTAAGGCTTGTAGGACAACCTTTAATAGAGCCAAAAATTCAAGGGAGGCTCAGGATTTTGACTCCTATAAGGAGAAACTCGGAATTTATAAGAAAGAATTAAGAAAGGCACAAAGGAGGTCTTGGAGAATGTTCTGTGTTAAAATGGAAGAGGTATCCGAAACCTCCCGCCTTAGAAAGATTCTTTCCAAAATTACAGCTAGTCCCAGTTGTTTGATAAAACCGGACGGATCTTGGACAGCTTCTAGTGGAGAATCTCTGGAGCTTCTCTTCGAGACACACTTCCCAGGGAGCTTTCAAAACCTGTTGGTGAGTAGCAATCATCAGGAATCACTGTCAGTGTTCTCAGAGGATATCGTAACCATTTAAATCGGCTGGTCCGGATCAAATTATACTAGTGGAACTTCAAAACAACTCAGTAATTATTCTTCCCTACTTGGAAGCTATATTCACAGGGTGTTTCAAGCTGGCCTATATTCCTTGGTACTGGACGGAGGTCAATGTGGTGTTTATACCGAAAGCGGGGAAAAGCTCACATGTCTATCCTAAGGACCTAAGACCAATAACTCTGTCATCCTTTCTTTTGAAAACCTTGGAAAGGCTGTTGGATTTATACATTAGAGATAAAATAGGTGCCAGGAAGTGGAGGATCGGTAGAAAATATTTCGATGGTAGAAAAGATTTCTGTTTATACCATCGAAAGAGAGAGTTGAAGCAATTTCAAATTTTTCGGAGCCAACGTCAATCCAACAACTACAAGAGTTCGTAGGTGAACTAATTTCATCGCTTTATACCACGTTTAGTAGAACTGTTATCGCCTATTCACTGCCAAACACGGAAACAATTTCTCTTGGCCTGAGGAATGCACTACATCTTCCAACGAAGTCAAGCGTTCTCTTGCTGCTGCCATCCTTTAACGACATACTGAGTTCAGTATAGAATAACTATAGACGCTTCTAGCTTAGCAGTTGGAGCTGTCTTACAATAACGCAACCATGGTTGTTGCTAGCCAATAGCATTATTTTCGAGGAAGCTCTCCAGTGAAAATATAATACTCTATATTCGATAGAGAACTTCTTGCTATATACCTCAGATACAGAGGCGAAGCGCGCTGCGTGTGGCGTCGGGATATCGGACGGTGTCGGAGGCCGCCATCTTGGTTATAGCGGGATGTATCCCCATACATCTTGTAGCGCAGGAGCGGAACGCTATATACCACAGGAAACTGGAAGTCGGCCGGAAGGTAGCGAGAATGGAGGAAAGGTCCCGAACCATGCAAACCTGGCAGACGGCATGGGAAAATGAGACAAAAGGGAGATGGACAGCCAGAGTTATCGCTCTGGTGGGCCCCTGGACCGAAAGGAGTCACGGAGAGGTCGGTTATTACCTGACCCAGTTTTTGAGCGGCCATGTGTACTTCAGATCATACCTGAGGAGAATGAGGAAGGTAACGTCGGCAGAATGCCTATACTGCCCAAGGAGTACCGATGACGCGGAGCACACTTTCTACTCGTGTGACGCATGGGAGGAGCAGAGAGCGACGCTGGAAGCAGAAGTAGATATATGGTCCCCAGAAACGGCGGTGGAAATCATGCTCCGAGTAGAGAAGGAGTGGAGCCTAGTAGCCCACTTTGTGGAGGAGATCCTGAAAGCGAAGAAAGGGGATCTAGACAGATTCCCATAATATAAGAGGAGGCTCGGAGGGAGCAGTGGGAGGCCTAGCCCGAAGTAATGTGCAAAACTGCTCCAGGCTAGGCCAGGAGGAGGGGTAGGTGGTTTTAGTCGGTAGGGCCGCAATGCGAGTCCGACACACTGTGCGTAAAGAGCATTCCCACCTTCCCTAGCAACAAAACAAAAACAAAAAAAAAAAAAATACGTGCGTATCGTAGTATTGACAAAGTTAAATGACCTTTGAGTGTATCCTATTCTAGAGCAGCAAAACCCCCAGTAGCGTAATTAGGTACCCATGGCACCTCAGTCGTAGAGGGACCCTTATGGGTATTTTGCCACAGAATTCTAAATCGTGATATTTAGTAGATTTTTCGAGATTATGCCAAAATTTTGATATTTTTCCGATTTCCTATTATGACGATTAAATTTTCCTATTTACGATATCTTGGTAATAGGATATTTAAACGTTTACAATTGAAAATGAGAGGGGATACATCGTACTTTACGATGGAATCTTTGGTTTTTATTGCTGAAATTCCCTAACAATACTGTAAAATATTGAAAACCTAAACAGCCTTTTTTTCACTTTCAGATTAGGATATCCCAAAATCCCGACGTGATAGGGTAATTCTACAACCAGATTCGGATTCAACATCGCAAAATACGTCAGCAATGATTATCCGTGTTTCTGTTACTTTTTTTTTGTCGGGCTGTGTAACCTATTGACGATTGTAAAAGTAGGAAAAGCGCCTCTTACGGAAGATAGAAAAATTAAAGCGGATACATACCAATTCCGACGCAACCATAGTTAACGAGCTATCAGCGCTCCTGCGGAAAATAGAAAAAATGAAGTAGATACATAAAAATCGAGACCCTCCAATCGTCAATAGAAGGGTACATATAGGTACATATATCCGGAAAACTCCAATAAACTTAGACTTCCATCTTGAAAACTCAGGAACCTAACAATGCAATTCGACTCTATGTCATTATTTTGCTTCTTAAGTTTTACAAAATTGCAGAACTTCTTTGAATTACATCGTATGTCGTCCTCTATGTCAATTGTGGTACAGGAACCGGTTAAGACAGACAAGTTGTTTGCGTCAAAACTTAAACTGAAAATGCAATTCTACCCCATTAATGCACTTAAGCAACAGTTTTAATGTTAATCATTTTCAATATGTTTGAGGGAAATGTTGAATGTAAATTTGATTACAAATTAAATTAAATTAAAATTAAATTTAGTATGATTTGGTAAATTAGAAATCAATTTCGAATTACAATTAAAACACGATGGACTTGACCAAAATTACAGGGAAACCTACAGGTAACAAAATTAGCATTAATTCTAAATTGGACCTAATGATTGTGAATGAAATTTTAAATGGAATAATTAGGAAAAAATTTAAATTTAATTTAGAACTGAAATTAACTCAGAATTCAAACATGAATTTTTTTGAGCAAAAATCAGAATGAGAATTTGAATTCCCAAATGTAATTGAATAAATTCTTGAGTAGGAACTTAAATTGGATTTAAAAATTTAAAAATTTAATTAGAATTAGAAACTAGATTTGAACAATATCTTGTGTTTAATAGTGGTGCTGTAGTGGTGCTGTCTTTTATCTAAATAAAAGTGGCATTAATTAACTATCGTTAAACTTGCTTAACATATTGTGAGTGTATGTGAAACTGTAATCAAAATCTAAATATAAATAAAATCATAAACATCTTGTGTTGCATTTATAGTTATTAGTGATTTGATTTTCATTAAATTTTGCAAATTGTGACGCGCCACTTAGCGGTTTGCATCAACAGAATACAGACGACCCCTAATAAAGTGATACTGATAACAATTCAATTAAACCCGTTCTAAAATATTTTGTTATCATCATAACAATTTTAACAGTTTAATACTATTTTATATAATTATTAAAATGTCGTGTAGTGGCTGTTCTAAATTATTTAGTTCTACATTTTTCGATACCGTGTCTTGCAACTATTGCATGAAGCATGAATTTCACTATGACTGCAGTGGCATTGATTGTGCTGCCATCGACTCGACACAAAAATATTCGAATATTTGCTATTTTTGCAACTGTTGCAAAGTTTTGATTATGAACAACGATTTCACCAAGCTCTTAACATAAAATTGATGTAATTACCGAAAGAGCCGCGGAAAATATTGACCTGAAGAAGATCGAATCCGACGTAGCTAAAAATCGAAAATTAATCAACCAACTGTTAAACAACTCTGGGAATGTCACTTCCTTCGAACCATCATATGCAAAAGTTGCTGAAATATACACGGGTGCTGGTACTATCATTAATTCACGGAACCATACTCAAAGTGTTATTGGTACAGGTTATCCCGTTGATTCAATTAAACCTGCCGTTATTCCTGCCAATAATAAAAAAATATTTGTATATAAGCGGAATCGACCCATCCGTTTCACCTGAAATGATTGTTGGGTACATTCAAAGTAAACTAGAAGATTGCTCGCCTGAGGAAGTGGATTGTAAATTATTACTTGCAAAGGGCCGGGTAATTAACAATTCCATTTCCTTCATCTCCTTTAAAACTGATATGTGGCCTCGTGGTTTGTTAATTCGTCCATTTGTAAATCATTCACGACAGCCAAAAAACAGAGCTGCTATAACGTGCCAACAACACACGCTGATGCAACCAACACTATCAACGATTTCCCCTCGATCTACTACCACAACGCCTCCAGTATTCGAGGTAAAGCTAAGGTTTTTCGTTTAGGCGTACTTGACAACGATTATGACGTCATAATAATCAGCGAGACCTGGCTTACGATAAATATGTTCTCCGAAGAATACTTCCCATCTGATTATGTCGTTCATAGAAAGGATAGACACGATTTTGGCACCAGTCGTAAGGGTGGTAGTCATCCTGTCATCCTAGCCTAAACGTGATTGCTGTTTGAGTCAGATTGGCCAATAATACTTCGATTATTGTAGTCGCCGTGTATATACCTTACAGATCGGACTTGGATTACTACAACACGTATATCAACTTCATCGACTCAGTTCTTATGCCTCCAGTTCGTCCTAGCGACCAACTTATAGAGGGCATTAGCTATCATCGATTATTTTGCTGGCATCTCAACTACACAGCTCAACAGAATTAGTAACAGTCGGGGCAAATTCCTTGATCGGTTATTTGCTAATGATGTTATGGATGCCGAGATTTCTGCTTGTCCGGACTTCACTGGTGGTAAAACAAATTATGTTTCTAATGATTTAAATTTTAATTTTAGAAAAGCCAACTTCACATCCTTGAATGAATTTCTCAGCATTTCTGATTGGGACTTTTTACAACGCGGTGGTGATTTGAACTGTATGGTGTTAAGTTTCAACGATCTTCTCAGGTGTGGTATCGAAAAGCACGTTCCGCGGGTTAAAATAAATAAAATCGGCCGTCGAGAGCCATGGTATAACAATGAGTTGGTGTTGCTCGAGAAACGGCGTAATAAGCTTGATTCATTGTATAGATTGCATGGTGTTAAATATTATCCAGATTTTGATAGAGCCCGCAAGGAATTTAAGTGCCTAAACTTGTTCCTTTACAACAACTATGTAGTCCGAATTGAGGAAGAGTTAACATCTAGAACTAAGGAGTTCTGGAATTTCATTAATAGCAAGAAAACAGTGTCTGGTTTTCCGTCTACCATGTCCGGTGCTAGTCAGCTCTTGGATATCTGTAATCTGTTTGCCAATTTTTTTGCGTCGGTTTATAAACCTGTTCTGTCGTCCGCTACCGTATCTCCAGCTTTGCCCACCTCCGATCAATTTTATATTTTCAAGTTTACCGAGGAAGAAGTACGGGATTGCTTGCTCCAGCTCGAGGTTGGAAGGGAGCGGATTATGATGGCTTCCCGCCGATTCTGTTTAAGTGTTGTGCTGAGAGTTTGGCCCTTTCCTATTACCTTTATATTTAATGAAAGCCATCGTCGCGGTTTTTTCCCCGATCCTTGGAAAATTTCATGTATTCATCCAATCTTCAAGGCGGGTAGAAGAAGTGATGTGAGTAATTATCGCGGGATCGCCATTCTTTCTGTCTTACCCAAGTTGTTTGAGTCTATGGTTCATAGAATCTTGTTCTTCCACACTAAAAACTTCATTTCTCCTGTACAACATGGATTTTATCCCGGTAGGTCTACAGTAACTAACTTGATTTCGTTTTGTGGCGACTTATTTGATAGTTTAAATTTCAGACATCAGCTTGACGTTGTTTATACAGATTTTGCCAAGGCTTTTGATATGATTGACCACTCTATACTTCTTAGTAAGTTATAGAGTCTAAATTGTCAGTTCATTCCTACTAAATGGTTGTGTTCCTACCTCACTGATCGTTCTGATCGTTGGCATTCCGTTAAGATCTTAGGTTCTTACTCCCAATTATTTCATGTTCCATCTGGCGTGCCTCAAGGTAGTCACATTGGACCATTATTGTTTTCATTGTTTATCAACGATGTGGTGAATTGCTTTGAGTTTGCTAACTGCCTCCTCTTCGCAGATGACATGAAAATGTTCGCCCGGGATTGATGAAGACGTTGACCGAGTGGAGTTCATTTCCGATCTTACGCTACATTTACCAGACATATTAACACAATTATTTCAAAGTCGTATATTATGTTGGGCTTTATTAAACGAAACTGCAGGGATTTTAGGGACCCGATAACTTTGACATCACTGTATGTTTCGTTTGTTCGGTCTATTTTGGAGTATGCATCTCCAGTTTGGGCGCCTTCCTACCATTGTCATTCCGGGAGGATTGAGAGTGCTCAGAAGCAATTTGTTCTGTTCGCGCTCCGATGTTTGCCACGCGTGCTGTGGAATATGTCCTCCCACCCTATCAAGATCGATGTAATCTTTTGAAACTGCAACTTCTAGACTATCGCCGGGACGTAGCTTCCGCGCTGTACGTGCGCGATATCATTAAATCCCGTATCGATTGTACTGAGTTACTCGCGTGTCTAAAAATCTATGCTCGCGAACGCCGACTGCGTCAACGTGATGGGCTTTTAATCATTGACCTGGTGCCAACAAACTATGATCTTTCGAAACCGATCCTAAGAATATCAAGGGTGTTCAATTCAGTTTTTGAAATTCTTGATTTTCACTTGTCGAGAGGTTTGTTCAAGAATGTTTTATTTAAGTTTTTTTAATAATTGTTGCTAGTCGTAATTGTTTGTACCGATTGTAGTCACTGTAGGTGTCAAATAAATAAATAAATAATATGTATCAAAAGCTAACGGTACTTTTCAGCAGAAATTTAGTATCCAATCTTTGAATAAAAATTCCAACTAGGGCTTGACTAAATATTGAATGGATTTAAAACAAAATTCCGGTTATAAATCCATAAATTTTTAGTTTGAAATTAAACAGATACAATTTTAATTGAGTTACAATGAACTACGACGCAAACGTTTTGAGTGAAATTAAAAAGAAAGTAATAAAGCGTTTCTGCATTAAACTACATTGTGCATGGAATTTTAATAGTACAAATTGTTTTACAGTGTTACTTTGGTTAAAAATTGATTTAAAGCACATTCTCCTTGGTTTTGAGCAAAAATTTGAGTGTAAATTGGTTGTTCCAAACTAGATTTAAACATAATTTTAATTGGAATTAGGTAAGAATTGTGTTGCAGTATGAGATTTGATCTCAAACAACCAACAAAATTTCCTTTGAAATTAGTTTAGAAATTTGAATTGGAAATTTTGAGTGAAATTTGAATTAGGAACTTAAATTTAAAAAAATGGTTTTGGCCTTCCAAACCAAACGAAATCTTTGTTATAAATTAAAACTATAAATATAAGGTTACATTGCACAATAGAGTGGGTTTTCAATTAGAGAACAAAAAAATGAGAACAAATTAGGTGGAGCAAAGAATAGATACTTACGTACGTCAAGAGAAAACCACAAGTACATATTTGGAAACCATTTGATAAAATAATAAAATTAGATTACAATTCTATCTGGATTTGAATAAACTTTGAGTGACATTTTATTCCGAAATTAAGTTAAACTTCCAAACTGTACTCGAATGTTGATCACGCTCATTGAATTAAATTAAAATAAAAGCTTGAGTGAAATTTAAAATTTTAACAAAAATTTAGGTTTTCTACTAATTGATTATTGTAATTTTTTCTTTTAATATTTGAGTGGTATTCAGACTATTAACTTGGTTTAAAATCAAAATGGATTTGAAAAAAATTAAGATTTTTAGTCAGAAATTTAGTTCGAAGCTGTTTTCAAAGTTGAACAAAATGATAAATGGAATTTTGAACATATATCTAGTCTAAATTGGTCAACTACATTCGAAAAAGAGAAAATTGATTAAGATAACGAAATTTTAACGAGAGAAAATTAGCTTGAATTCTAAACTCGATGTAATGAGTTTGAGTGAAATTTTAAGGAGAAATTGTCTTCTTCGTATTGCATTTGAGAAACGCATTTTGAAAACAATTTAAGCAAAATATTTAATGCACTTTATGTGACTGAGTTTAAATGCTAAACACGATTTCAACAAATTTTTTAGTTCAACTAGAAAATGAGGAATCCAGCAAAAATCTGAAAGAATTTGGATTTATAATAAAAGCATCTCAATTTTAAACCGTAATTGAATAAAATCTTAAATAGGTACTTACATTAGATATAGAGTGTAACTGACTGCCTTCAATAACAGTTTGAGTGAATTTTAAAAATTTAGTTAATTATTCGAGCAAAATTTTTATTTAGCACGGAGTAAAACTAGATATGAACAAAGTTTGGACTAAAAATTCAATTTCAATCCAATCAAGAGTTTGAGCAAAAATTTGGATGCAATTTAACTAACGTAAAATTATGGGTGTAATTAAGCTAAAAATTTTGTGATATTTTGTTTACAAATTAAGTAAAACTTTCAGTAAAAATTGGAATACAACTTCAGCTATAGTTGCAAGTGAATTTAAGAAATGTACTGAGAATTTTTTTGAATGTTATTAGAAATGCTGAGTTAAAGTCGAATTTAAAAATCTAGTTTGAATCAAAAGGTTTGTTAAATTTGTATCAGAATTTTGAACAGAAATCTGAGTAAGTATGGAAATATTTGAATTTTAAGCCATAATTTAAAAAAATATTGAGTAGAAATTGAATTTGAATAGTAATTTGAACTTGAGCAAAAACATAACTGTAATTTTGTTAGTTTAAAGTTGAGTTTGTATTTCGAATTGGACTGGCAAGAGAAAAATTAAAGATTAAGTTAGAATTATAAAATCGATTTGAGTAAAATTTTATGTTTAGTAGAAAATTTTTATGAGAAAATGTTGTTATTGAATTCAAAAATTTTGGTTGCAATTAGATAGAAATTTTGTGATATTTTGAATACAAACAGACTAAGTTCAAAACTCGATTTGACAAAATTGAAGGAGAAATTGAGTTATAATGTTGAGTGAAGTTTAAAATACAATATTTACAATTTCAGCACGATGTGTAAAAGAATATGAATTCTAAACTGTAATTGATTATAATCTTGATGTTAACTTAAATTGAAAATTGTGTTTGAATTACAATTTGATTTGAGCAAACATATGATCGTAATTTTGTTTTTCTTAGTTTAAAACTTGCTTTAATAGCGTAAGTCTTTTAGCCCCAAACGTCACGGTGTTCTTTTGAAGTAAGTATCGCTTATCAGTCCAAATTTTTAAGTGTATGGATGTGGAAGCATTTTTGGACTACTTTTCCAGCACTTTGTAGTCCAGAAGAACTAATTTATCCATCTTTGTAGGCAACACCTTGATAATTCTTTTTGTTAATGAGTGAATTGAAATCCTCTTAAGATAAGGCCTAGTTTTGGTTTTCTTTCCAAAATAGGACCACATATTTTGCATTATTTTCAAAGTATTAGTCGCCTCACCAATCGGATATTTATAATTTGAATACAATCGGATATTATAATAAGATAGGTAAGGTTTAAGTGGCGGTCCACCAGGACCAGGCATAGAAACAGAATGGTCCTTTAAAGCGCTTTAATGGCACCCTGAGTGTCCGTATATATGCGAATATTACAAGACGTTATTACATTACAACTCAACCAGCCCACGACTTCATTCATCGCAGTTACTTCAGCTTGAAAAATGCTACAATAGTCGGGAATACAAAAGGAGAGGTTTGCCATAAGTACCTCGCAGAACGCCCTGGGACCGATTTTTCCATCCCGTTTTGACCCATGAGTGAAGAAGTTCATAACTACAGGCTCCAAAACTGCATCCATCATCCAGTACTCTCTGGATGGGATCCTATAGTCCCGAACTTTGTGTCAAAAGATAGTGACGGGACAGACTGTTATCCCATACAAAAGAATGGGTTTGACTACGGCGGTATAAAGCCAATGTAACATGCGAGGCTCCAGCCCCATCCTTTGCCAATGAAATTTTTGCAAAAGTATAGCGCTATCGTAGGTTTCCTTACCCTTTCCAGAATATTAGGTTTCCAATTTAATTTGCTATCCAAAACAAAACCCAGAAACTTCGCTTCATCTGTAAAAGTCAAGCTGAACATATTTAAGGGGGAGGATCAATATTAGGATGTTTATATGTCCTAGAGAAGAGAACCAGAAGAAAGTTTCTGCTTGGATGTCCGCTACTTCCGCGCACGCCGATGAGCTGTTAAGCACAGCGGTAGTGTCTGAAGCTGACTTCGGAGCCTCCGGCTTGTCCGCGTCCTTCTTGTACATCTTGAGTGCGACCGCACTGAAACCATTGTTGATTAAACCTTTGGTTTTTTCCAGAGGAGTAAGTGACTCCCTGTTTAAAATAATAACAACTGACCTATAGTCAGCCTTTATCTCTTCGAGCTTGGTAACTTTCCAGTTGTGCGTTGGAAAATCCGGGTTGCCAACCTGCAACAACACCTTCGGATCACTAGGCTCCGACGGGATGTACACTCTAGCTCTTGGTCTGCAGGGGATCTTCTCCCTATCAATAACAGCAATCCTTCTTGTAAAGCAGCAGAGACCTCTGATATGCTCAGGCAGTCAGTTTCACCTGATTCCTGTGCCAGCTCCCATCTCGACAAGTCAGAGCAGGTCCTGGATTTTTCGACATGACTTTCAAGGAGTTAATGGCTCAATGACTGCCACAACCAGCTGATCCTTGAATACATCGCTGAAAGGCCTCATACCGGTAGCGTGGAGCTTCATCCACTTAGGAATTTCCTCCTGCGAAATTTAGGTAACATAATTTTTGTGACAATCAGCGTCAACTCATCTACCATATTTTAACAAAAAAAAAAAAAAAAAAATCTCGGAAATATGTTGCGCCAATTTGTTCCTAAGAAGGAGTTATACCTTTAGCCTTCTGCATTTGTTTGTATTCTCATGGTTGCCAGTCATTGTCTTTCTTTGTTACAATACTATGTATATAAGAGCATGACACTGGTCGTGAACGAGGTCTATATATAGTAGCTTAGTGGGGGATAGGATCTTATTAGAGTGATCTCAAAATGGTAACTGACCATTGGTGATAATATGAATATGATGAACAACATAAAATTTAGCGGATTAGGTCTAGTTCGGTGACTCAGAAGCTCACCATAACCAATAAGGAAATGAAGAGAAGGGCTGGAAAGTAAAAGTAAAACCGTTCTGATTTTTTCAAACATTTCTGGTGAACACTCTTTCTGGTTCATCATCACAAACACTTGTACTAACACGTTTAAATTCACCGAACCAAAAACGGACAGTTTAGGCTCGCCCAAAGTTAGATCTAATATCCTTTTTGATAACGGTTAATGATATCGGTTAATTGCACCAGGAATTTGAAATTTATACATTCTTCACAAAATACAGAATATGTCAATTTTGTTCCTTGGGAAATCCAAACTAAACGACTTATCGACTTGAAAATGTAAATGACGGCTTATAAAAGGTTCTATTTGCGAAATTTAATAATGGTAATTCATTACAGCGCCATCTATCTGTCAATAAGGGAAACTTCCCGACTAATTAGTTTCTGAATCGTTTACCAATTATTAAACGGAATCAACTTATGCCACAATAAAAGTATGAGTGAATGTTCGGCTTTACCCATAATTAATTTGAAGAAGTTTACTTCCATAGTTCTATTTGTAGTACTATTGCTGCGAAAGGCAAATAGATCTGTGCCAGTATGTTTCGTCTTTCATAAAAAGAGAGCTGTAAGTTTTAAGCATTTGGGTCAAATTGTTTCGGTAATTCGTTTATTTCAGTCTAGAATTTAACCGGGACGACTTGAAATCGTCGCGATCGCAGGTTGCACCGGCAAAAATACGTGATTCCAAATAGTTAGGACCTAGTTGATTATGACTGGTAAAACGTCGGCTTGAATTTAACTGATCAAGAGACAGATGTGGTCGGTTAAATCGGTTCAGTTTTTCAGTTTATTTACAGTACGTGCCTTTATTTGAAAACCGAGTTTTAAGGGCTTGTTGGCCAACAACAATAGGCAATCTACCTTTTAGCGAATTAATTTCACCTTGTTCCGTATTATTGTTAATATCAGGTGCAAGTTTTTCAATAAAAATATTTGTACGTTTCAGTTTTTTTGTAAGCTTTAGAAGAATCGCTAGTATTATTCTGATCAAGGGTAATTAACTTGTAAATGAATATTTTTTTTTTTTTAAATAATTGTTTAAGAAACTTACCTTCAAGCACTTCAATTTTTTCACATACGAAACAAATTTGAAAGTATGTAAATTATAATCCTCGTTAATTCAGTACCACTGATATTTGATCGTGTTTATGGCCCAATTCGTAGGCTTGACTTGTTAATAGTAAATTTGGAGTTTTAAATTATGCGATTAGTAGCACCTACGCAGTTTCGCTGTTAGTATTACATTCTGACGCATCACTTAAACATGCTTCTTAAAAATGTATTTTATTAATCCGGTTTATATTTATAAAAAACTACTTTCGAAGCTTTGATTAAGCCGACACAAAGCATAATTTCAATGGTACTGAGTAAATGTCTAAAACAACGATAAAATTGATATTTTAATTGCTATAAGCCGATAGTATGTACATAGGTAGTATAGACCTGAATGCTGGTATTGAAGTATTGTTATCGGTATTTTCGAGATTAACAAACAAGTTTTGCAGATTTAGATAAATAAGGTCCGAGTATATAGTCTTTGGATCAATATCCAAAATAAAAAGCAAAATAGTTTTAGTTCAAAGTAATGTTTCTATTCTAGAGGGTGATCTAATAGGAACTTTAGAATTTGTTTATTGAATATAACTCAGAATATTTTCAAAATTCTAGTTTAATTGTTGGTGTCTAAATCAAATACAGGTATATGGTAATTATGTAGGGAACACAATATCTGATAAATGTTCTACTCGGCTTCTCTGCCATAATACCTTTCGTTACAATTTTCCACTAAATTTTGCCATAGACGAAAATTTATCTTTGTCGAGGGGAACAGTTATCACATATTGTGATCCTCACATAATTTTCGTGCCTCTTCTTTATTTTCATACCATTAAACTAGGCATTTCGAAGCTTTTCGAGTTTAATTCAATAAACAAATTGAAAAGTTCCTTAACCCACTCGTTCTTTGTCACCGGAAATATTAAAATTTAAAATTCTGGATAGGAGGTAGAAAATGAGAGAAATCTGTAGTGTACAACAAAGAATTTGAATTTTACAAAACCAGTTTCAGTTTCATGAGGAGGTTTATACGAAAATCCAACGTTCCAAAAAGTCTATATGAGGCTCTCGACATGATAATCCGAGCTTTCAGGTATTGTTTAATTCAACTAACCGAGATATATCTATGTTATATAACAATAATTGTGATAAACTATATATAATGACTTAAAAATTATGGTAAAATGAAGATTTTTAATTAAGTCCCGTTAAGTTACGCCTTGTTGTTCTGTTCAAATCGATTGTCAACAAAATCACTCCTACAGAACATCAAAAGGATTACAGGCAACAGAAAGAAAGTTCGCGATTGACAATTGTAAAAGTAGACTAAAAAGTGAAGAATTGGACGCGATTCTGAGTTCAAACATTTTATGTTATGTAGAAAACAATGAGTGAATAATGAAGAATGAGTAATGAGTGAGAAGATGATGAGTGGATGCTCCTTGAATAAAGGGTGAATAATACGTGATTAATAAGGGACTACTGATGAGTGAATCAAGGTTGAATAATAGATGGATCATCAGTTATCACTGAATCAGTTAAAAATGTGTGAACATTGAGTAAATTCATTCAATCATCATTCATCAGCAAATGACCCGTTAATAATCATGAATAATGAGTGAAAAATCGCCTTGGGGCCTTATCTCAAAAGCAGCTTACCCATTTTTTCTTGTTCACTCAATAACCAGTATTCTCAGATATTTGGTCAAGAAGCAACCACTGAGAGTGCATGTTATTGGGCCAAGAACCAAAAGTGCTCAATACATGAAGCGAAAAAGTGTCATTAACAATATTCCAAATACTTTGCTTGGAGAATATTGTTCTGGAAGTGGAAAGTAGTATTACATTTACATTTTAATTGGAATCCAAAAGGATTTTTTACTATAGTGGAATTTCTGTTTGGAATTATACCAAAGCATTCCTAGATATACATATTCCTAGGTATATTTAGGAATGCTTTGATTATACAAAGCCATAGTCTAAAAAATGAAGCTTTTATAAGGGAATTAGAAACGAGTAGAAAACCAAACTTTACATAGCAAAACACCGAAAACGTTACAAATTCTTAATTATGATTTCTAAAATATTTTCATAAATGTTAGAATTTTATGTGAATGCCATTTAAGTAAATCGTTTTCATTTTGTTGTACTAATGGATTTATTTAAACCAAAATTTGACAAAAAAAAATCATAACAACAGGATTCTAGTCAAATTGAAATAAAAGCTTACTACAAATCGTGTGGTCATTAAGTCAATGTACATTACATAGATGGGAGTGATGGCAGTAAAAATTTGGTAAAATCATACCAAAAATTAGCACCCGGAAAAATTTCGAGTTCAAAAATTGTAGGAAAAGCAAAACAAATTCGCAAAATATTAAGAATGTGTGACAATTTTGTGATTAAATAATTTGTTTTTGTATTTTTACGGTGGCACCTGTGGTATAATAGAATAAGTTAAATTAATCCGGCAAAGTTTTACTGTACTAAAATGGAATTTTCCTTGATAAAACTATTCTAAATGTTTCTAGACTATTTTTACTGTAAAAGTCCTGAAATTTCTAGAAGTTTTGGTTTGAGTATGTATATATAAAGCAAACGAGATCTCATATTTGGTTAGCGAAAGTATGAGGATTAAAAAATGAATTAGTGAGATTTAAAAAGTAATTTTGATCAGTAAAATTTGTGCAAATTTTATAAAAAGTGATTTTGGGAAATATTATTAATAAATTGTGTTAATTAAATAAATTGGTTTGCGTTAAACTGAGGTGTTTTGTTTTAATCACAATCCAGTGATACGTAACAGTATTGTTACGTTTTTGCCTTGTCAAATAAGGTTCGTATCACTGGATTGTGAATAATACAAAATCAATTTAATTTATCTCCAACGAATTTATTTATTTCACAAAATTTATTACAACACAGTTTATCAATCAAAATTCACAAAATCACTTTATATAAATTATTCTTAAATTTTACTGTTCACTTATAATTTTTATTTCCACAAAAACACTTTTTAATTCACTTTTTAATTCCTTTTTAATCTTTACTCTATCGCTTACCAAATATTACTAATCCAATTCGACTTCGTTCGCCTTTTTATATACACAAACCAAACTTCTAGAAAGCTCATGACTTTTCCAGTTAGAATAGCGTAGAAACATTACGTAACAATTTTTATCATGGAAAATTCCATTTTAGTACAGTTACACATTGAGCTATTCATTTAACTTCTTCTATTACACACTAGGTGTCATCGTCATGGTATTTTTCTGTAAACATCTTAGACACCTGATGTTCCCTAGTAAAACTAAAGATAAATTTATTTTTCAAAATGAAAGTTCGAAAAGTATATTTTAGAAATAATTTAATTTTAATATTTATGCAATTAATATTTATTTTATACCAATATAGTCTTCTTGTATATTGTTGTTAAATATACGTAGAAAATTTTTATATAAACGTTTTATATAATTCGAGCTTATTTCATTGAAAACCTTGAAACTAAAAACATAATTTTTACTTTTTTATTTGCATTAACATAATTTTTAATTGTGAAAAGTTAAACCTCTAGCAGGCTCTGATTACAGGCGTGTCACAAGCGATATCTTGTGCTTAGCATTGGAACTAGTGTTCCAACTGTTATACAGTAATATTGTTATACTTAATATTGTTATACAGTAATGTCGATACACTGAACTGATTTGAATAAAAGCCAGTCTAAAACGTAACACCAAGCCTTTCATTACATGGTGTCAGATAAAGTTTTAAGAAGAGAAAAATTATAATGAGTCCAATTAAAATGAGTGATAAAATGATAAGAAATTAATATTATCAGATAAAAAAGTGCGATAATCAATATTAAAGTAAAAATAGACATGTGGGTGATCATTAATTAAAAGGATAAACGGAGATACAAATAATAGTAATCCAATTAAAATTCGTGTTAAAAATAATAAGAAGTGAATATTATCAAAAAAAAATAAAAAAAGCGTGATAATTAAGTTAAAGATAATAACAGATCTGGATGGGCATTAATTCAAAAGACAATTGAACGCAAAAAATTAGTGAGAAAAATCCAAGGATGGATGCCATGCTTTGAGTGATTTTATTTTGTGATCCATAAGTATATACAGAGACATACGAATAAATAACATACGGCGTGTAATAATAAAATGGAAGGCATTAAAGCACCAAAGCCATTAATAGTGCTTCCAAGTGGCACAGATTATGATTCGTGGTTGGATCAATTTGAATTCTATGCAGCAGCCATAGAGTTAGAGAAAAAATCGGAGATCGTGCAATTTGCGACGTTCATGACGACAATAGGACCAGCAGCGCAAAATATTTTTAAGACGTTCCAAATCAAAGATGAAGACAAAAAATGCAGTGTATTGAAAGAAAAGTTCAAGAAATATTTCAATCCAAAATCAAATATAACATTTGAACGTTATGTATTTGACACAATAGTGCAAAATGAGGATCAAACGTTTGAGGAATTTTTGATGAGCAGTAGAGCACAAATAATCAAATGCAAATTTGGACAATTAGAGGATGAACTACTAATGGACAAGGTTGTAATTGGGGTGCATTCGCAGAAAATCAGGGAAAGATTGCTGTCAGATGAGAACTTAATGCTGGACAAAACAATAGGTATAAGCAGATCAAATAAAATTCCAACACGACAAATGTCGACAATGTCATCGAACACGGAGCAATTGGTGGAATTTATAGGCAAAAATAGGTCCAACAATGCAAATAACTTGAGTGAGTACAAAAATAAAAATGTTAGTAGTAGTTCTCAAAGTTTAAATAAAAATAAATTAATTGAGTGTCAATATTATAAGAGAAAACACATGCCAAGTAAAACACAATGTCCAGCATTTGGTGAAAAATGCTTGAATTGTCGTAAATTTAATCATTTTAAGATTGCGTGTAGAAGAAACAATTTTAGAAAGAATACAGTAAATGTGGTTGAGAATGAACATGTTAATAGTGACATGGATGATGAAGTTTATTTGATTCAAAGTATTGGTTCATTGAGTGGATCAAGAGATGAGTTTTTTAAGGATATTAAGATTAAAAATATTAGTTTTAGTTTTAAATTAGACACAGGAGCCCAATGTAATGTGATGAGTTTGAATGATTGTAAAAAGCTGAGAGTAGATATGCATGAATCAAAAACTAAGAAACTTATCACATGTGGGGGAAATTTTATCAAGGTAATTGGAGAAATTTCAGTGAAGGTATTATTCAAAAAAGTAGTTTCAAACATAATTTTGAAAATTGTAAAAGAGGATGTACATAGTTCCCATTTTAGGCTGGAAAACATGTAAAGAGTTAAATTTAGTCACTAGAAATTTTAATGACAATTGTAAAGTTAATGAAATTGAAATCAAAGATGCAATTTTTGAGGGTTTAGGTTGTATTAAGAATTTTGTGTATGATATCGATCTGATCGCCGATCCTAAGCTCGACATAATCCCGCCTAGAAGAATCCCATATTCAATTAGAGATACAGTCAAGTCAGAATTGGATAAGATGGAACAACTAAATGTTATAAAAAAAATAATTGAACCAACTCCGGCAGTTTCTCCAATTGTCATTGTTAAGAAAAATAACAAAATCAGAATTTGTATGGATCCAAGCCAAGTAAATAAAAATATCTTGAGAAGGCACCATCCGCTGAAGACATTGGAGGAAATATCAGCTACAATTGCTAATTATAAATTTTTCACGCTTTTTAGAAGAGGTTTTGGCAAATATCTGTTACTGAACGATGATGGCAGTCCGATGATGGAAGTCGATACAGACGTAACTCTCATCATCTTCGCAAAACCAGGTTGATAGAACCAATCAAACGTGAAAATAAATTCATACATAAAGAAGACAGTTCACAAGATACGGTTAAAAGCACTGCGGTGATGACAAACAGGTTATAAATAGTGAGAGGTCGAATAAAGGTATCGGTGAAACAGTAACTAGATCGGGAAGAGTTAGTAAAGCACCACAAAGGTTGGATCTTTGAGTTCAGTCATGGCTTAGTATTAAAACTAATCATAAATGTTATATTACATAGTATATAGTTAGTATGAAGAAATAACGTATATAAAAAAAAAAAAAAAAAAAAAGGAGGAATAGTATGAAATCATTTGAATTTTGATTAAGCTAATCATTTTAAATTATATTCATTATTAGTTTTATTCATTGTAATCTTTATAATATTATATAAGAAAAGTGAGATGTCACAAGCGATATCTTGTGCTTAGCATTGGAACTAGTGTTCCAACTGTTATACAGTAATATTGTTATACTTAATATTGTTATACAGTAATGTCGATACACTGAACTGAATTGAATAAAAGCCAGTCTAAAACGTAACACCAAGCCTTTCATTACAAGGCGTGTACATTTTTATTTTTTGCTAGAATTTGCTACCCGTCTGTCTGACAGAGTCAAATTTCTAAAAGTAATTTTCGATTGAAACAAAACTACTGTAGTTAACTCCGAACGTGCCCCTTTACGGCTGTATATAAATTCTCAGATCAAGACATTTTGTAATTAAAACACGGATGTATAGCATAATCTCTTTTTTACGCCAATCTAGACCATAAAAAAAACTCTGGTATAAAATAATTAAAGTTATTTTGATAAAATCGTTGTAATCAATTTTCCACAATTTTAATAATAATTCGTTTTCATTGATCATTGATCTTTTGTATACGAGCTCAATTTATTAAAAAAAAAAAAATAATCTGATCAACCTGTAAAATATTTAATCTCAACAAAATCATTAATATTTTTAAAGCAATACGCATAATATAATTGGAATTTATACAACAACAACAACAACCAAAAGTCAAATAATAATTGATGCAGCTTTTAAATCTTCAATGAAGCGAACATATATCCGCTTTAATAATATTGTCACCGCGTATAAAATATCCAACATGATGCAAAGAAAATAACTGATGATCAAATTTCTTCTTGTATAATCGAAAACCTGATGAATTTTTGATGATACCACCACCGCCACTCGAAGCAATAATAACACAACATACTCGTGAAGACAAGCACACAATTTGTTAATACAAAACAAAACAAATTTAATTAAAATTTTAATTCTTTTGGACAGTTTGACGATAAAAATAAAAAATTACAAAAAAAAAGTTGGATTTTCATCTCCTCGTTAATTCAAAATCATTAACTTTATGTTAAGATTAAATAAGATGTAACTGTTGCGGCCTTTGCTTTTAAATACTCAGTCTCGTACACAGTGCTAAAATTTGAATAATAATTACGATCCATTGTGATTATGATCATTACTTACCAGAATCATAAAATAAATGGATTTAGACACTAAATATTTGAAATATTTATGTTATTTTATTTTTGACAGATGGACATTACAAATTTTTGTGTGTGTTGTATATATTATGTCATCATAATAACAAAAAAAAAAAAAAAAAAAGAAGAAGAAGAATTAATTTATTGCAACAAGATGAAAAATAAAACATTTTTTTGTTTTTTATTGGGTTGAACTCGCATCACAATCCGAACAATAAAAAGGGAAAACGGTCATAAATAAATTTGTATAACTAAGTGACCGTTTACATGTGCCAAATGGTGACAAATGTGACAACAAACAAATGGCGTGAACATTATTATAAATAAAAAGGTGGTCGCAAATATTTATTTAGAAGAAAACATTTAAAATTTTATTTCGCAAAGCAATTAATTATAGTTTTATTATATTATGTAGTTTAGAAAAAAAAAAGAATAGATATAATGACCCCAAAAATACCAAACCATTACATAAAACTTATGATAAAGTTTTTTTTTTTTTTTTTTTAATAAATTTGAAGCGTTTCATATTATGCAACTCTTGTTTGATTGTAGCAACAATGCGATATTAATAGAAAGTCACATAATCTAGAACTGTTTAGTGAGGGTTTTACCATAAAATCGATTTGAAGGTCGCCTTCGTAAAATAGGCTCCTTTTGAGCCAATATAAGCATGCCAACGGTTAATCCATTTTTCCATACACATCTCTTTTGCGACCTCTTCTCGACGTTCTTTTTTCAAAAAATTCAGGTCTTGCGACACATCAACCAAAATGGGTTGAGTCCTTTTTCGATAATATCGTCGTTAACAGAGGTGAATGGACGACTCGCATGAGGCAAATTTTATACGACCTCACGACCATCACTGAATGCTTTATGCCACTCAAATACTTGCGTTCTTGACAGAGTAGACTCCCCAAAAAACTTCTGCAACATTTTCAATGATTTCGTAGCCGTAATTCCATTGGAAACACAAAATTTCAAGCAAACTCGTTGTTCAATTTTTTTTCCCCATAGTAAAAATCGCCAAACAAACTTTTCGCGTCGTGGCTGCCAAATCCATAGTAATGGACATATTCTGCTCAAACATTACACGAATGTTAAAAAAAGCTGTACCAACCTAGAAAAAAAAAATTGTACCGATTCGATTTACGCGCGCGATTTAAATGGACCAGTCCGGGTCAAATTTGATCAGGTGGTATTTTGTACCAATTTTCTAGGTACCATTTGAAAATTAATCTTCATATGATTCATAAAGAACAAAGAAATTTTTAAAACAACAAAGTCAAGCAAAAAAAAAAGGAAAAAGGAATTGATTTCCTGTCATGAGACAAAGCACCTAGAACACCTTGTATATCTAGGTGCTTTGCATGAGATAACACATTTTTAACATTTTTAACTTTGTTATGTTGCACATGGTGGCCCACCTATTATCATAAGACAGGCTTGAAGGGACCGTCGAGATAGAGAATTGTCGAAATAAAGAAAGGATTTTGTAAGGGTGCCGTGAAGAATTCAGCCGTTGCGCAGTTTAAGCTGAAGGAAACAATCGGAAAGCAGGCAGAATGCAAAATATTTCTTCTGCATTTTTATACGGACGGCAGCCTAACTACTAGTTTCACGTGATTACGAATAATTGAGAGAATTCGTATTAATCTAACTTTATTTGCTGCATTTTAATTGGACGGAATAGCTTTGCCTGCAAATCTTAATTTTTAACCGACTTGCTGCATAAACTACACAGCGACTGAATTCTTGACTGCTCAGTAAATATGTTTAATGTTTTCTTTTTATTTAAGAAATTTTGATTTTAAGAAATTTATATAATATCATAATATAATTGAAAGGTTGATGGTGGGACTTCTTCAATTTGCGTCAAAGTACAATTTAAACGTTTCAGGATCTTGTCTTTGGCTTGCACATCTACCTGTTCTGGTGAAAATTCTGTTTCTAATCCAATTTCTTCCGTATAGAGGTAACAGTTTCATCCTATTTTTGAGTGACCACTGCTTCGATAATATCTGAATCTGATAATATTCAATACTCTTGAAATTCAATTGTGGAATTAATCGACCAGAAACTTTGTTTCATCTGCTGAATTTAACTGTTAACTTCACTGTTTTCTACAATTCTTTGTTTAAGTACCAATGGAATATTGTTTTCACCATTTAGTATGAAACCAGCTATTTGAAAAAAATGCTGAATGGTTGAGGGCTTTACTTTTATTAACCATATATTCGCCAAAATATTGATAGCAGTCAAGATCGTAATGTCGTCGTCAATCACCTTTCAAAAATTATCAAGGTCATCCATGATTTCATATTGCTCCCATAAATTACTGGTAACGACTTCATATTTTTAAAACAGAGTTTCTTACTTTTACCGTTAACAAGTAAAGACAACTCTTCTTCGAATACTTGCCTACATGACATGTTTCGTTTTGGAAAGGGTAAGTTTTTTGTGGAAAGCACTGACAAAAAATTCTGTCTCAGCATTAAACACACGGGGAAATTATTTGTAACACAATTATTTGTTAAATCACCGCTTTCACCACAAATTCTTTTAACTCTAAAAAGATAACTTTTGGCGTCTGTAAATCTTTGGCAGCCGTTCATCACTTGCTTTAAAATTGTTGATTTTTAGAGTTTCTGCATATAGATTTGCCTTTGTTTTAATAATTGGTCCGGAGAGAGGAAGATTATGAGCATTGCTCCATTGCATGCTCCAAACTTTCGTGTATGCATTTCATGAATCGTTCATGCCGAATTAGATAGAATTTGAAGCTCTGCTGCAATGTCTTTTATTCGTATACCACAATCGAATTTCTCAATAACTTTTAATTTTATATTTTCTAATAACGATTTTGTCCATGTTAATTTTTTTTTTTTTAATTCTGTTAACCCTTAACGGTCGAAAGCTTTTTTGTAATACTCACGCATAAGACGACAAAAAAATTATATTAAGAACTGGATTAGATGAAGTTCTAGAATATGGCCAACTAGGATGGAGCTTGGCTATTTCTTAACCGATTTTAGTGAAATTTGACGCTTGCCATGAAAATGGCGACCGCCCTCATTACTCGTGGCCCCAAAATCTTGATAAACTATCTACAGTAATATTTTCACACACTTCACTGTTTTAAGTTCCAGACGTTTTAGCGAGGGATCAATTAGTATTTGATGCACTTAATTAGTGGCAATTATGTCGATAAATATATTTTAATTAGAAAAATGTTGATTTGAAGTGCGGCGGCGTTATATCCATCACTTTGGTATAAATGATCCATGGTCTGAGTTTAAGTTTCAATTAAATTACGAAAGGAATAGTCAGTACGAGTTCCTTAAGAAATGCGCTGTAGGATAAGGAATTTACACTCTTGCATGTTATCTGCAGTACCTTCTCGCAGTATTTGCCAGCTATATTTCAATCTAGGCAGGGGTATTAGAGGGGCCCATCTTGATGCTTATTAAGCTACATTCTATCGATCATTCAAATTAAAATAACCTGTCACAAATGGGTTTTAATTACCGTTAAAAGCGAAATCACACCTGATCTTTTGCGTTGGTTTTTATGAGTGGTTTGTAAGTGGATTTTTAAAAAATTGCTGGAAATTTAAGTTCATCCAGTAGTGATGAGAAACTTGTTCCAACTACAACTAAAACAATCAAATTTTCAAAACGGATGGACATAAGAACGGCCAAAATTAAAGGATTGGCTCATACTAATCACGTTGAAAAAATTATATCGGAGCGGGAAACTGGAATTCCATGCAAGTAAGTCTGTTTTTTTATTAAAAATATAAGATATACAGTGGTTACGACCTATCAGTCTTACATCGTTTATTCTTAAAACCATGGAACGACTTATAGATCTTCATATCAGAGACTGGTTAACGGCAACCAGACCTCTAAATCCAAATCAATTCGCCTATAGGAAAGGCAAATCCACAGAGGGTGCGCTGCATCTACTTGTCACCAAGATTGAAGCAGCCTATCGCTCGAAAGAAATTGCTCTGTGTGCATTTCTGGATATTGAGGGAGCTTTTGACAATACTGGATACGACTCAATTGCTAGGGCAATCAAGCGTAGAGGTATTGACGATCCGACTAACCACTGGATTAGTTCCATGTTGGTTAGTAGGAAGATTACATCTAAATTAGGTAATGAGTCAGTCACGATTACGGCAGCAAGAGGGTGTCCGCAGGGCGGTGTCCTGTCCCCTTTGCTGTGGTCACTCGTGATCGACGAGTTGCTTGATAATTTCCATCTACTTGGGTACGATGCCATTGGTTATGCGGACGATTTGGTTATCATAGTCTCTGGAGGGCATGAACGTACGATGTCCGCCAGCATGCAACAGGCTTTGCTTGTTATTTCGAACTGGTGCACTGGGGAGGGCCTTTCGATTAACCCTTAACAGTCCTGGTGCCCTTCACCAAAAGACGTAATTTGAACCTTGGTTCAATTAGTCTTAATAATATAAATATCGGATACTCCAATGAAGTCAAATATCTGGGTGTTGTCCTAGATAAGAAACTAACTTGGAACTCTCATATTACTTCAACTACCGAACGCGCGGCCAGGGCCATGTGGGCCTGCCGGCGTATGTTCGGCAGGACCTGGGGCCTGAACTCAAAAATGATTTACTGGATGTACATCATGATAGTGAGGCCAATTGTAACATATGGGGCAATAGTTTGGTGGCCTAAGGTACAGCAAAAAGTTATTATGAACAAGCTGACCTCATTACAGAGACTAGCATGTCTCGGAATTACAGGTGCTATGCGCACCTGCCCTACGGCGGCAATGGAAGCTCTCATCGGGCTCACTCCACTTCATATCCACGTCAAAAAATCAGCTGCTACCTGTGCAGCTAGATTGAAGCTCGCGAATCAATACAGTCATGATGACCATATGGGTCACCTGGACATTTTGAATGAACTTCCAGACCTGAATATGTTCTTTAGTGTCCCGGACGTTATGCCGAAAGAACTCTGCTTTGGCAGGAATTTCGTGGTAACAATCCCCGATAGAACAGACTGGGATACTGGGTTACCGCAGATGGAACCTAACAGCCTAGTCTGGTACACTGATGGATCAAAAATGGATAGTGGAGTCGGCATTGGTGTCTTTGGACCCAATCACAAAATATCGAAATCACTGGGTACTTACCCCAGTGTTTTTCTAGCCGAAATTCACGCCATCGAAATCTGCGCCTCTATTATTATGACCAAAGGTCTTAAAGGCGCATCCATCCACATTTTGTCTGACAGCCAAGCAGCACTGAAAGCATTGGCTTCTAACTGCTTGGTTTCCAAGTCGGTTCAAAGTTGTTATAAACTGCTACAATCTCTCTCTTGTCAAAACAAAGTAAGGTTGTGGTGGGTGCCTGGTCACATGGGCATCACTGGAAATGGGATAGCCGACGAACTTGCACGGGCAGGCTCGTCGACTACACTCATTGGCCCTGAGCCTTTTTGTGGTATCCCGTGGGCTTCTGCAACCTACACAATCAGTAAATGGGAAAAAATACAGTGCTTGACTTATTGGAACTGTATTCCCGGCCTTAGACAAGCCAAATCTTTGATCAGACCATTTCACCACAAAAATTTGGCGATCAATTTCAGCAAAGGAAATATTAGGAAACTTGTGAGTTTTCTCTCAGGTCACTGTAACCTGAGATATCATTTGAACAAAATGAACCTGTCCACAGAGACGGAGTGCCGACTCTGTTTGGAAGAGACAGAAACCGCAGAACACATACTATGTGAGTGTGTTGCTCTGTGCACACGGAGGTGGATTCATTTTGAAGAGAGGTATCTGACCCCGGAGAAATGTAAATTGGCCTCTATAAATAGCATTCTCGCCTTTATTAGAGAGGTGGAGAAGCTCCTGGAGTAACAGTACCCAACAGCACAAAAGATCTTTTAGGTCGTAGTGCTAGCCGCTTTTGGGCAGGGACGAAAAAAAAAAAAAAAAAAAAAAAAAAGATATACAGTGGTAAGAAAAAAATATTGGGCAAACATATTTTACTACAAATTGGAGTCTTTTTTTGCTAAAATTACAAAACTTTTGAAAGCAATTGGCTTATTGTTTCATTTTAAATACATGATGACCTAATTTTTTGAAGAAAAAAAAAATGTACGTGCAATTTAGGGGGAAACCCGAAAAATGCCAAAATATTCAAAATACGTTGATTGGACTTAAAGTAATGGAATAAATTAAACACTTTTTTGTTTTTTACTGATTTATAGAAATTCTATCTTTAATATTAATATTTTGTTGGACCGCCATTTACTTTTATTACAGCGATACACCTCTGATTCTTAAATTTGATAAATTTTTAGAGATTTTAGAATTTTTATTATTACAATGTCGTCGGAACCGTTTTAAAACTTCATCGGACATAAGAGGAGATCTTGAGCGAGCAACGGAAAAACAAATTTCAACCGATGAATCAAAATTCAAGCTGCATGTTGGAGATGGAAGAATTCTCGAAAGGAGAGAATCTTCCGAGAGGCTTAGCAACGAGTGTCTTTTAAGATTTCCACCGAAAAATGAAGGAGTTATGGTCTGGGGATGCTTTCTACAAATGAAACCGGTCGATTGTACTTCCTTAGTTCCAAAATTACAGCAGCTGTTTATCTGCAGGTCCTACATAACGAATTTGAGCCTTCTGTGTTAAAGTTTTTTGGCGAGACTTGCAGATTTATTTTTCAACAGGACAACGCTCCGTGCCATACCGCCAAAGTTGTGAGTTATTAATTTTGAATTGTAACTTAAACTTGTTTTTTTTTCTTATCTCTTCATTTAATGGTAAAAAAGTATTTCGCAGAAAAAAATATCGATGTGTTGAGCTAGCCCCCGTACAGTCCAGACTTAAATCCCATAGAAAATATTTGGTCTGTAATGAAGCTAGAAGTAGCAAGAAAGCGCCCAGAATCAATTCAAGCTTTAAAAAGTTTGTTAAGGACGATTTGGGAATCCATACCTTCTACGACTTTGAAAAATTTATAAAATTCAATGAATCAGAGGTGTATCGCTGTAATAAAAGCGCAAATGGCGGTCCAACAAAATATTAATATTAAAGATAGAATTTCTATAAATCAGTAAAAAACAAAAAAAAAATTAAAAAATAAGTGTTTAATTTATTCCATTACTTTAAGTCCAATCAACGTATTTTGAATATTTTGGCATTTTTCGGGGTTCCCTCTAAATTGCAGGTAAATTTTTTTTTCTTCAAAAAATTAGGTCATAGGTGTATTTAAAATGAAACAGTAGCCAATTGCTTTCAAAAGTTTTGTAATTTTAGCAAAAAAAGACTCCAATTTGTAATAAAATAAGTTTGCCCAATTTTCCTTCCCCAGCACTGTACAACATGCATAGCTACAATTTGTGTTACAGGTGCCTAATGAACTGTTTTAGCAAATTCACACAAGAGAGTAAAAAAAATTTATCGAATATTATCAATAGCTTTGAGAGTAAAAATTTGCAGGACACATATTTGCTAAATTTGATTACATCGTGTCCGGTAGAGAAAAGACGTGAAAAAAAATAACGGTAATGAGCAAGCATCCCATAAGAAAAAACATTTTACTTACTCCTACTGCGTGAATGCAAAAGGAAGACGTTTACATGTTTGCAAGAAAGCATTTGTTAAGTAGTCTATATGGTATTACACAGAAATGGGTTCGACGTCAACAATTGCCGTTCTTTGGTTTAAGTTTAATTGTCAGCTTATTCCGTTTCTTATTTGAAATAAGTAATAAAAATAAATAAAATTAAAAATTATTCTTATACGGTTTAACAATGGCAATGTGTCGGGTTAACAATGGTTTAACAATGGGAAATACAATTTGTGGTATTATAAACTAGTAATTACTAAAAAGTGAAATAAATATCGATTTACTAAAAAATTATAAACAAATCCTGAAGAATTCCGAAATAACTTAAGCCTGGATACAGCTGAACAATTTGATATTACTGAAATTGGGAGTAAATAACATTTCATAAACACTCTAAACGTAAGCGTAAAATTAAATAATTTTGATATAAAACTTTTACTTAATAGGATAAAGAACTTTGATAAACTTTGCAATTTAGGAAGTATTCATATGTAAAAGTGTATACTAATAAATTCCAAGGAAATACCTCCATGGACTTTTATACCATGATTCGGCCATTTGACCCATTCGGCCTTTCGACATTCGGCCTTTAGACATTCGGCCTTTCAACACTTTTGGCCTTTCGACCCATTCGACCTTTCGGTGTTCGGCCTTTCGACATTCGACCTTCTAACATTCGGCCTTTCAACATCGAACGGCTATAACATGTAACCCCTGATATTTAATTGGGATTACAAGCCAAAGAAAGCCCTACTCGTCCAGTTCATTACCTAATCGTGGGTGGTCCGTAAAAAAAACTAATTTTTCAACTTATTATTGTGGGCAAATTTCTGCTCAAGGTTGTGTCGTTGAATTGGTCGTCTTAGAGTTCTTACAATTAAGTCAAATTTATATTCAGAATTTGGATAAACTGTGAACCGGTTTTTCGTGAATCTTTTGTTAATAAACAACACAATGTCACTATACGGTCAAACTATACCTTTCTCAAATCATGGTAACTATTTTTCAAACCAAATTAATAAATGTTCAAACCAACATAACAAATTTTTAAAACCAAATAACACTTGTTCAAGCGAAATTAGCTAATTTTCAGAACAAATTAAACTATTTTCAAATAATTTTAATTTGTTTTTTGAAAATTAGTTAATTTCGTTTGAACATTCGTTTTGTTTTGAAAAATTGTCAATTCCATTTGAACATCTGTTAATTTGGT
This sequence comes from Tipula vernalis, assembly GCA_958295665.1. NCBI lineage: Eukaryota > Metazoa > Arthropoda > Insecta > Diptera > Tipulidae > Tipula > Tipula vernalis. Next base: position 109,835,515 of record OY282559.1, read on the forward strand.
TTGAACCATTTGTCAATTTGGTTTAAAAAATACTCAACTTGAATAGAAAATGGTATATTTTAGTATAGCTGCTCTCAAGCTAAGGAGTGCGCTCCAAAAATGGGAAAATTTGGATCGTTTCGAAATCTCGAGGTGTGGAGTAAGGAAATTGAACGAAGACGTAAACGGCTAAATTATGAATTTTCAAAATAAGCATTTCACTTTGTGCGTTGCACAATCAGGTATGATTGCAATGGAAAATAAAATATCTAAAGCGATTTTCACAGCTTCCTCATTCTCACACACTTTTATCTGATGTTCTATCAAAACCATACGTGGATGGTTGTTTTCGGGTGTCGAGAACGTGGGGTTCATCGCTTGTGCGTACAACCTCAATTGAATATTTGAATTACAAAGCGAAAATTTTACGGTTGAAAATGAAGTCATGATGCCCAAGAATAGCAACCAACCTAACAAAAAATATATTACTTCCCGAATTCCCTTTTTAACCAATATTAAAAAGATAAAGAATTATTTCATGCTAGTTTTCTTAGCAGCTATTCAGAAAATTGGTCATTCTACTCACATAAATTCGTCCTTTTTAGATGTTTTCTCAATTTTCTTTCAAAATTCTTCCCAATTCAGATCAAAACACAAGTATGCGTTGAATACATCCACTCCCATAAACATTTCCCATGCTAAGAATCAAAAATCAATCGGTCGATATTGGATTTGGACGGCTAAATGAGTGCAAACTGGACGTATCATAATTTTAAGTTGAAAGTTGAAATCGAGTGCTCCGCTCCTATCAGATCCGTCCAAATATATTTTGAGAAATTTATGCTAAATTCTTTTCCATGTGCTGTCTACACTTGATAATTTTAGTGTTCACCGAAACTGAGTTTTGTATAATTTTTCCATCTGTTAAGACCAAATATTTAGTGTTCAGATCAAAAGCTGAAAAAATTGGGCCGTTAATTCTAACGAGAAGAGAACTTTTTTAGTTAAATGATGTTCAGATCTGGAGCGCAGGTGGTTTTGACCGCAAGTAAATTTATGAGATTAAATCTTTTTTAATCGGCATCATCACTTACCGTATAAAAAGATTGAATGAATCGAGATTTCAGCTGACCATTTCAGTTAAAATGCAGGAGGCCTTTCATATGGCCAAGCCATAAATTGAAGTCCTTTCCAATGTAGTGGGGCCATTTGTTGTATACCGATATTCGTATATTACGACAATAGCGAGAAGAGATCTTAAAAAAATTATTTTACGATTTTTGAGTCTTACTCCTCGATTTTGGTTCTGTTTATGGGTCAAAATAATTTCCGACAATAGGCCGGTAATTATATTGGCACCACTAATTAGTTACCCTAGTTTACGAATTTGTTGAGTGCTAATTCACTTGCATGAGCTGCTACAATCATTGAATTTTGCTATATTTTGGACGTTAAAATCTAAGAAGTACTTATAATAGTTCTTATAGAAGTACTTATGGTACCATGTTTTTTACGTCGAACAACATACAATTGAAAATGGGAGCAGGCTAACAAAATGATCAACACGTTCTGGTCGAGATGATAGCCTAGTATTTGTGTGAATTACAAAAACAAAATTATTGGCAGAAAATGCAATCCATTAAAACATCTTCCACCATTACTATGGAGATTTCGTAAGTTGTCTGCTTATTCATCCACGAAGCCACAATATGACCGTTGAGATTGCATCTCGTTCTAACGGTTTTTCAATATTTAATTTTTTTCACGTCACTTATAACCACCAAGCCCTTATTCGCTGCTTTATTAGATCCGTTTTGCGGCCATTTATTTTCTCGAACAAATGGAACGAGTAGTCCAAAGGTGCGTTTACTTTGTTAGTTACCTTACTTACGGTACTTACTATAATTGAGCTGTTTTGAACAAAAATAATTCGCTTTGCCGTGGAATGACATCAATAAATATTCCTGATATTGTGCAAGGCTGAAGCTGCAGCTACGGCCTCTAAAATTCTATTACCTTGGGATGCCATTGGACTCAAACTGTTCGCAACGACTTACATCTCGAAAAGTGTAATTATATGCAAGAAGTTTGTGACATCGAATTATTCAGCAATGGCCAGGTTGCTTCCAATTCACGCATAATAATACGAAGTTTGTAATGATGTTGTTGCTCATGTTAAGTAACGTTGAATCATCAAGCATTGAGTCAAATTCGTCTAGTGAAGTAAGCTATTTTGTAATGTTCCTTTTTCAACCGGCTTTGTTCCTAACAATATTGGTCATTCCTCATAATTTTCGTTTCCAATTAACAATAACAGTTCCAATTTCTCCAAAATCCAAGTTTTATGTTAGAAATGATCCTTAACCGAGCAAATATAAAGTGAAAAAAAGTAAATGCTTTTACTTAAATGTTTCCAAAAAATATCTCGTTAAATAGAAATAAATCGACCTTAAAACAATCTTGGACCTTCAAATGTTTGATTCTTTAAAAAAATTTGTTCGCTTAGTGATACTTTCTTCAAGAAGTAATTTAACTTGATTCTTTTTGGCCATGGTTAAATTATTTGGCCATGGTTAAATTACTATGACTTTAATGGTTTTCAGAGAACGTGGATGTTGATGGACTTAGATGGAGCTCATCCCTTCTTATTTGATACCGACAATTTTTCAGTTTGATTTAATTTTTGTTTTACAATAAATTCAAAATTATTTTTTGGAGTAGAATCAGATAATGTCTCAAGCACCTCTCACACAATATATGGGCGTTTTCAATTGATAAAACAAACTTCGAACCAAATATAATTGTCCATGCCCTCTATTTAAGTGCAGTATTGGTAAACCATTTCATGTCAGTACTGCAGGCGTGGTTGGCTCAGCTTTAATTAACAAGATTGAACTGAATTTTAGTGAAGAACGTCGAACCGATATTTTTATCGCTCCGGTTTTGGATTCTGTTTCAAAATATTTTTGGTTCCGGGTTTGGAAATTTTTTTTCGTTTCAGTTTAGTTCCGGGAAAAAACCGGTTCGAATACATATGTATGTGTTCTGATCTGGTTTTGGAAAATATTTTTCCTTCGGTATAGTTCTGGGAAGAAACCGGTTCGAAACCGGTTATGAATACATAATCTATTTTTTTAAGTATCTACATATATCTGTTTTCTGCTCCAGTTTTGGAAAACTGTTTTCTGTTCCAGTTTTTGTTCCGGTTTAGTTCCGAGAAATACCGGTTCCAAACCGGTTACGAATAAAAAATTTAATTTTTAAGTACCTACACCTACCCCATCTCTAGATTTTCGTATGTAATCTCTTTGTACGAAATTTCGCAATAGTGTAATGTTAGAAATACAATATAAAGGCTGTAAAAATAATTAATAAAATAGCACAATTTACAATAAATACATTAAAAATTAAAAAAATTGAAATTAGTTCTGGAAAATGGAAATTTATTTTTAGAAGGGACAATTTAAATGAGCATACAAGAAAAATTTTGTGGTGACAAACATTACCATCAAAAATAATAAATTGGCAACAAAAATAAAAATTTGGAACAAAAAAAAAATCGAGACAAACCGGCAAACGCTATCGCGATAATCTACGATCACGATTTCGCTTTCGCGATCAAGATCCGCAAACTATGGTGGCACACATAAACCCGATTATAAATAACATTTTAGCACTCTTCATTTATTCACTCTTGGTTTCTGTAAATAATATTTAGTATCGCGCCAAACTTTATTTCATTTTAAGATTAAAGCAAAAGAGTTAATTTAATGCCAATATTGGTAAATTATACTGTTATCCCATTTACTCTTCCATCCTTTTTTGCATTTCATGTTTATCGTATTTCTGCAGCTAGGTTTTGAAAAATAACTAGAAAAAGCGGAATATGCAATTAGTTTGTGTGGCTAATGCTATATGGATCACTTGGATTTTCCTTCAATTTTGCTGCGGTAACACTACATATTTTACTGTACACATATATCAGTGTATGGTTTACATGGTTCAGTTCTTATCTAAAGCTCTGATTGATTGAAACTCTGGCTTCATGAAATTTCTTCATTTTATCTGTATTCACATTTTAAATGTCATTTTGCTCTAAAGTTATGTTTAACAAATTCAACAAATTTTTTTTTAAATAATTTCTGCCACTTACTGCAAAAATTCTGATAACCTTTTGTTTTTTGTATTACAAAATCTGTCAATTAAATCAGAAGATAACATATATGCAAATAACTTGAAATGAAAAAAAAAATGACTCAACCAGACAAATTTAAGTTAATCGAACCAGACGTCGTTTTCAAACCACCTTTACACGTTGAATTTTCGGTCATCTAGAGTTAGCTACTGGATCAAACTCGCTTTTTCATTCCTACAAATTCCCAATCCATAGTTAAATGACGTAAGATTGGCAAATCTTGCAAAACAAGTTTGATACGCCTGATAAAATCATTTATTTTAATGTAATGTTGGAAAGTGGATATTGATTGTATGGTCGGTTTATTTTAAATTGAAAGTCAACAACAACTTTTGAATTTATATATTTTCAGTTTATTACAAATACATCATTTAAATACCCACTTTGCATCTGTCGAATTACAAAACGGCATTTAATTGTTGATCTTTAATTATATAGTAACGTGTTTTGATTGATCCAGTTAACTTTAGCATTTCCTTATCATTTTCATCAAACTGATGGGAAATGTGCCTTTGCATCATGTTGTAGGTATTTATTTATATAAGATAAATGTTTTTTTTTTTTTTGATTGATAATCTCAAAAAATATTGTAAGCGGTTAAACAAGTTTATAATATGTTACTTGTGTTTATGAATAAATTTACAAGAATTTAAAACAAAACTACGAATTTTTTAAAAAGTTAAATTAAAAATATTTGCGATTTATATACGAATTCCATAATCATTGAAAGTTTGCTTGTACACGAAACCTAAGAAGACTAAATTGTTTTGAGGCAACTTTTAATTTAGCGTGTATGCGGTCGCCGATTTAAATTTTCACAACTTTTGTAAGTTTGTTTTAATTTAGTGAAGCCATTTAATTCATCAACATAATTTTCGTGTTAAAGCCACGATGCGTCATCCTATATTTTACAACACACCATTTAATACCATAATTATTGTATCAAAAACAAATATAATCAATTTTTAATCTTATCAATAAAATAAAATATAACAACAACGTTTTAACTAGAAAATCAATAATTTATATTCACTCAAAAAAACATAAAAATACAAACAAACAAAAAAAATTATCAATTTATGAATGTTAAGAGATAATTTATTAAACAAATTCACGTTTATGTCTTGGACTTTGATGGTAGCATAAGTAGTAAACGAAACCCAAATAAAGTTGTTCTCCGTGACGATTTCTAAAATATGGCCTACATTGCTAAAGTGGAAATCGCTTGATTTCATACTTATTAGGTTAAATCGATGTCATGTAAATAGAGGTTGACCGATATAATTTATAAATTAAAATGACAAGACGTTATATGAAAAGGATAACGTTTCAGTTGGATCGATTTCAATTTAAATTAAGGTTTGACCACTTTGAGTGAAAATATCATTTGTTTATCGAACCATACCATTTCTGTTACAGAATGTTATTTTGCTTAAAACTAATCCTTAGAGTTGTTCGAACTTTTAAATTCGATTAGTAATATACTTCAAATAGCACAGTTACTATCTATACGTGTAAAGACATTGGTAACTACTATTGGTAGATTTGGGATAAAGAGAACGGTACGCTACTTACTCGTAGTTATTTTTAATTTTGAAGGTTAGTTCAAGGTTAAACTATTTTTTCGGTGGACAGTTACAATCTATAAAAACTAAGAAAATATTATAAAGGTATAGGCTTCTCATTTGAAAATCATCTACATTTGAACCGATAAATAAAAATGTTTTTAATCCAGATGCGAATGATTTGAGTTTCTGACAAATTTTCAACTCAACTGGCAGGTTATTGAAAATTTTAGAAGCGAAAATTAAAAATGAATTTTAAAAATTGGTTGTTGTAAACAGAAAATGAAAAACATTTTCATAGTTTTGAACACATACAAATGTCTTAATGGAAATATTTGTAAATCATGAAATAAAGGTCATGATGCAAATAAACGAGGAATATTATGGATAATTCTTTTAATATATTTTTGCGCTACGATAAGATGATAAATTGTAGCATAGTATGCAAATGCCAAGTTCTCGTCTATAACTTCTACAACTTTGTCCTTCCATAGGCCGAGATATTTAAAAGATTAAACGAGTTCAATTTTAAAACAAGTATCAATATAAGCAACTTCATCACAATGAGCACGGATCTATGACAGTATTATCATTTAATTTGAAAAATATACCATTAGTTTTTATGCTCCAGAACCCAGAATGAGCGAGGCACCATTTCTTTACTAAGCAAAAATCTGACCTTCATATTCTGAATATTTGTACTGCGAATAGGGTGACTATCCAGAAACACATGATCGCCAGCAAAAACTATCAAGCTAGAATTAAAATTAATTTAATGATTGGGCCTATTACACCATGAAACAAGCATGGACAATTTTTTATAGTAAAATATCATGGTTTACCATATCTTCAGCTTTAGTAAAATCTACAAAAACAGAACCAATCGAATTTCTTTGATTCAAACCTTTACACACAAAATTTGTAAATTCCAATAAAGCATTTTCCGTACTTCTAGATTTTCTACACCCCCAGTATGAATTATTACATAAAAATTTATTTTTCTACAAAAAAAACTGCTAATTTTGGAATGAGCTTGCTTTTCAATAATTTTACCAAATACACAGAGCAATATTTCAAATAAATTTCCATTACTTATCTCAGTCTATATGAAGAAGCTCTTGTTTAAGAAAGTCAGCTGTTGGTATCAACAGAAAACCGCATATTAACCGCAGCTTCTTATAACTTAAGAGGAAACGAAAGAAAAAAAAACTGCAATTTACAATATTGTGACGGTGACACCTAGTGTGTAATAGAATAAGTAAAACTAATAGCTCAATGTTTACTGTACTAAATGGAATTTTCCATGATAAAAATTGTTACGTAATGTTTCTACGCTATTCCAACTGGAAAAGTCGTGAACTTTCGAGAAGCTTGGTTTGTGTATATAAAAAGGCGAACAAGATCGAATTGGATTATTAGTATTTGGAACGCGATAGTGTAAAGTTGTAAGAATAAGTAATATTTGGAAAGCGATAGTATAAAGATTAAAAAGGAATTAAAAAGTGATTTAAAAGAGTTAATTTTTAACTCAAAAGTTTTTGTGGAAATAAAAAGTAAAAGTGATTAGTAAAATTTGAGAATAATTTATATAAAGTGATTTTGTGAATTTTGATTGATAAACTGTGTTGTAATAATTTTTGTGTGAAATAAATAAATTCGTTGGAGATAAATTAAATTGAATTGGTTTTATTCACAATCCAGTGATACGAACCTTATTTGACAAGGCAAAATCGTAACAAATTGGTGACAGCGGTGGGATTGTGAATAAAAAGATAAAGAAAATGATTCTCAACGAATTAAAAGTTCCAGAATTAAAAAGAGAACTAGAGAAACGGGGTTTGGCTACTGATGGTACTAAAGCAGCTTTACAAGCGCGACTACGTGAGGCCATGCAGAACGAAGGGCTGGACGCGGAACATTATGATTTTGGAGAGAAAGTAACGGATGCAGCAACCATAGAGCAGAAAGCAGAAGATAAACAACCGTTGGTCGAAAAGACACAAGAACATTCTGGAAGTTTCGATTTGTCGCAGTTAATAGCTGCTATGAACCAAATGACAGGACAGATGTGTCTCATGAAACAACAAAACGAACGACAAATGGTGAAAATTGACCAGTCAAACGAAGAAATAAAACGACAGTTGGAACAACAAAATCAGTCTAACCAAGAAATGAAACAACAAGGAGAGGAAATTAAAGACCAAATTATAGATGGTCAAAAGAGAATGGACGAGAAACTTCTCGAATTATCTACTAACATTCACGGCGAAGTGGAGAAGCTGCAAATGGAGATTCAAAAGGTTGACGAAAAATTTGAAACGAAGGTTCAGCAGGTCGAAGAAAAATTACAAGCAGAGGTTCAACGTCTCGGGAAAGAGCTAACTGATATCAAGGCAAGTGGAACAACAACACAAGTGGTACAAACCATTCAATCAGTTAAGTTAAAACCACCAAACTTCGACGGTACAACATCTTTCGGCATTTTCAAATTTCAATTTGAAACGGCAGCTAATCAAAACCGTTGGAATGATGAACATCTTGTCGCAGCGTTAATAGTGGCCCTTAAAGGTGAAGCTGCGGAGGCCTTACAAACAATTCCGGAAAAAGATCGCAACAGTTATCTCGAAATTATGAAGGCGCTGGATAGGAAGTACGGCAGTGATCACAAGCGAGAAATTTATCGAATGGAATTGAAAAGCCGCTACCAAAAGGGAGGAGAATCACTTCAGGAATTTTCATCGGCAATCGAGCGGCTAGTACATCTAGCACATACCAGTACATCGGCTGATTATATGGAAAGACTAAAAATTGACGCATTCATTGACGGCATTCGAGATCCAGAGACACGCAGGGCGGTGATGTTGTCACCTAAAGCAACCTTTGCGGAAACCATCGCTTGTGCGTTAACAAATGAAACTGCACAAGCCATCACCAAACCGTCAATGAAAATACGCCGAGTAGAAATCGATACAAGCATAAACAACGAGCGGGCAACACCAAGATACCGAGATGGAAGCGGCAAAATCAGATGTTGGGCATGTGATAAGGTCGGTCACATCTCTCGCGACTGCTGGGAATTAAGAAGAAAAAGGGGAAGATCACCATCTCCTATGCAGCGACGACCAAGCGGAGAGCAGGCGTTGGCTAGGCAAGAAGGCCAAATGACGGCGGAGCCGTTAAACTACAACGAGTCAGCTTAAAGGGGCAGAAGCTGACTCCCACAACCGATTGCCCCATAACCTCCATCCGCGTTTCGAAAGTAGCAAGAGGCGGTGACAGCTTAACAATCAAAGGCGACATTGATGGCACGGATTGCATCATCACTCTGGATACGGGAGCAAATCGCACGATTGTCCGTAAAGATCTGATCGATGGAGGTGTACAACCAGCTAATGGATTGAAGTTACAAACAGCAACTGGAGATAGTTCAATAATAAAAGGCAAAAAGATCGTGAAAATAAAAATCGGGAGAACTCTTTTCCAACACGAAGTGCTGATTGCAGATATTGTGGATGAAGTCATAATGGGGATGGACTTCATGAGGGCAAATGGCTTCGTGGTGGATGTTGGACGAGGAGTTTTAAGTTACGATAACATCGAGTTGCCACTTCAATCTAGCAGTGCCGGAGCAACTATCAGGCGAATTATTATTGATCATCGGGAGAAGCTGCCACCGAATTCGGAGACGATCCTATGGGGAAAATTGGAGGGAGGTTCTGGGTCACCCAGGTTGTGGGTTGTGGAAGCTAACGAAGAGGAGAACGGAGCCAAGGAAATTATAATCGGGAAAGCCCTAGTTAAACCAGACAACGACTATAGAGTACCAATTAGGACTCTAAATCTCTCGGATAAGACGAAAACCATCAAGAAAGGGACAGTCATCGGAAAATGTAACGAGGTTTCAACTATAGTAAAGTGTGAACAGAGAAGTCCGGTTGAAAAAGCCGACATGCAAGGGCAGAAAGAAATGGTAGAACAACTTATGCAGAAATGGACCGAAGATCTTACCGAGGCACAGAAAAATTCTGCACATCAACTACTCAAACGGTACACGTCCATATTCTGCAGTACATCGGATAATAACGGAAGGACCTCAATGGTAAAGCACCGCATTGATACGGGAGCAGAGATGCCAATTCGTCAACCACCCAGGAGACTACCTTTGGCAAAACAACAAGAAGTCAATCGAATGGTAACAGATATGCAGGCAGCAGGAGTAATTGAACCATCTAATAGCCCATGGAGTTCACCGGTAGTATTGGTCGAGAAGAAGGACGGTGGCATGAGATTTTGCGTTGATTACCGAAAACTCAATGCTGTGACGAAAAAAGATAGCTACCCACTGCCAAGGATCGATGACACGTTAGACACATTATCGGGTGCTCAAATATTTTCGACATTAGATCTACAAAGCGGCTATTGGCAGGTGGAAGTCCATGAGGAAGATCGCGAGAAAACAGCGTTCAGTGTGGGTAACGGACTTTGGCAATTTAATGTTATGCCGTTCGGATTATGTAATGCCCCTGCGACTTTTGAATGATTAATGGAGCGCGTGTTAAAGGGATTACATTGGAAGACTTGCCTAATATATCTGGACGACATCATCGTTATGGGGAAGGATTTTGACGAGCATCTAAAGAACTTGGCAGAAGTTTTGGATCGGATACAGGCTGCCGGATTGAAGTTAAGTCCAAAGAAGTGTAAGCTGTTCAGAACTGAAGTCAAATATTTGGGTCATCTCGTAACGATTAATGGAATTCACACCGACGAAGAAAAGATCGCAGCGGTTAAGAACTGGCCAAGACCTAAAAATTTACACGAATTACGAAGCTTTCTCGGATTGTGCACCTATTATAGACGCTTCGTGCCAGGATTCGCCAACATCGCCAAGAGTTTACACGAGTTGACCAGGAAGAACAAGGCATTCGAATGGAAGAATGACCAGGAAGAAGCATTCGTGGAACTAAGGAGACGGTTGTGTGCCGCGCCAATCCTCGCGTACCCTATACCCAACGTGAAATTTATTTTGGACACCGATGCAAGTAATGACGGTATAGGAGGTGTGTTATCACAGAAAATTAATGGTCAAGAAAGAGTTATTGCGTACTTCTCCAAAACATTATCAAAACCGGAGCGTAATTACTGCGTGACACGGAAAGAATTGTTGGCTATAGTGGAGTGTGTCAAGCATTTCCATAAGTATCTTTATGGCCAAAAATTCCATTTACGGACAGATCACGGCGCTTTACGGTGGCTGTTACAATTCAAGAATCCAGAGGGACAAGTAGCACGCTGGATCGAACGTCTTCAAAGCTACGATTTCCAAATTGAACATCGGAAGGGAAGTGCACACAGAAATGCCGACGCATTATCAAGACGGCCGTGTCCAGTAGAATGTAAACATTGCGGCCATGTTGAAGCAAAGGAAGGCATCATCGACGTTAGGCTTACGCAAGTGCTGCCTGATGAGAAGTGGACCGACGAAATGATCAGGAAAGAGCAATTGGATGATACGGATTTATCAGTTATAATGGAATGGAAGGAAAAGGAACACCGGCCAACTTGGAGCGAGATCGCGGACAAAACTCCCATTGTCAAGGCTTATTGGGCTCAATGGGATAGCCTCCGTCTTGAGAATGGCTGTTTAAAACGATTGTGGGAAAGCACGGATGGCAAAGTGAAGCAATTGTTGCTGGTGATACCAAAGTGCCGGATTGTAGAAATTCTGAATGAGTATCATGGAGGAGCAAGTGGGGGCCACCTTGGAATTAATAAAACTCTAGCAAAGATACGTCAACGATTCTACTGGGCAGGATGTAGGCAGTCTGTGATAGAATGGTGCCAAAAATGTGACCAATGTGCGGCGGTGAAGCGACCCGCACGCAAAAGTCGTGGAACCATGAAGCAATATAACGTTGGAGCACCATTCGAAAGAATTGCAATGGATGTAGCGGGGCCATTTCCCACCACTGAGAGCGGCAACAAATATGTGCTAGTAATCATGGATTATTTCAGCAAATGGCCGGAGGTGTACCCCATTCCCAATCAGGAGACGACAACAATAGCTGATGCCGTGGTAAACAATTGGATTAGCAGATTTGGAGTGCCGATGGAGATTCATACCGATCAAGGACGGAATTTTGAATCGGTGGTGTTTCAAGAAATATGCCAGATGCTCGGTATAAATAAAACGAGAACAACGCCTTTGCATCCCCAGTCTGACGGTATGGTGGAAAGATTCAATGGTACATTGGAGGAATATCTAGCAAAGGTCGTTGAGAAAAACCAACGCAACTGGGATCGACATATACCGATGTTTCTGATGGCCTATCGATCAGCTATACATGACACAACCGGAATGACACCAGCTAAAACGTTATTTGGAGATAATCTATCTCAGATAGGCTCTGAGTTTTGAGTCAAATGGTTGTGTTTATTTTTTATTTTGCTTTAAAAATAATTATTTTAATAAAATTGCATTTTTTTGTTATTGCGCAAAACGGTCATAAAGCTAAAATATGTCTGCTTATATTAACGTATATCCAGAGGCTGGAATAGCGGGCTATTTAACCCAAGTTAAGGACTACCGGAGTTGGATGATTATGCTTTCATATTGGCTGCAAATAGGGTAAAAACTTCCAAAATATGATGTTATTATATCCCTCACATGACCCTACCCTTTCGATGGAAAAGTTACTGGTACTGAAAGGAAGACTTTCGCTTGAACGGAATCATATTAGATAATTCACGATTTTGTATTATGTTTTCTTGTTTATTTCTTTTGGCATACCCTATTATAAATGAGCTCCTGCTCAAAATAGAGTTTGTCAAAGGCTATATAAATTAATTTGTAAATAAATAAATAAATAAATAATCTACGGTTACCTGGAGATCTAAAGTTTGGAGCTGTACCATCATCGGCTTTATGTGGACAAGATTACGTAGACCGAATGAAAGAGGAACTTAATGAGATTCATCAATTTGTTCGGGAGAAAATACGGATGTCAAGTGACCGGATGAAGGCTCGATATGACATACGAGCAAATAACCAGGGCTTCCAGGAAGGCCAATTAGTATGGCTTCACAACCCGCAACGGAAAAAGGGATTATCACCGAAGCTGCAACCAGCATGGGAAGGACCTTATACTGTCATCACAAGGATGAACGACGTGGTTTATCGGATACGGAAGGGACATCGAGGTAAACCAAAGGTGGTGCATTTGGAGAGGCTGGCCCTATACAGAGGAGGTGATTTGGGTCCTGTTCGGGACGAACAGGCTTAGGTGAGGGGTAGTGTGACGGTGACACCTAGTGTGTAATAGAATAAGTAAAACTAATAGCTCAATGTTTACTGTACTAAATGGAATTTTCCATGATAAAAATTGTTACGTAATGTTTCTACGCTATTCCAACTGGAAAAGTCGTGAACTTTCGAGAAGCTTGGTTTGTGTATATAAAAAGGCGAACAAGATCGAATTGGATTATTAGTATTTGGAACGCGATAGTGTAAAGTTGTAAGAATAAGTAATATTTGGAAAGCGATAGTATAAAGATTAAAAAGGAATTAAAAAGTGATTTAAAAAGTGTTTTTGTGGAAATAAAAAGTAAAAGTGATTAGTAAAATTTGAGAATAATTTATATAAAGTGATTTTGTGAATTTTGATTGATAAACTGTGTTGTAATAATTTTTGTGTGAAATAAATAAATTCGTTGGAGATAAATTAAATTGAATTGGTTTTATTCACAATCCAGTGATACGAACCTTATTTGACAAGGCAAAATCGTAACAATATGTATGAAAATATACATTAGCGAAATTGTCCTAACTAAGAAATTTTTGATCATTATCAGTTGACCCAGTCGGTTTAAGACCAGACATGATCTTTAAAATTTCCAAAGAATCAGTTTCCCAAAAAACGCAAGATTTTACTTCAGAATTATTAAAAATAAGATCAGAAAAAATTTGATTATTTGAGTTGGTAGTTTGCTTTAAATTTAGAACAGAATTAACGAATTGATTGTTAAATAACTAGGATAAAGCAAGCTTATCAGTTTCTGAAGAATTATCATTAACCACGAGTTCTTCAATCAAAACTTTCTTATGTTCCATATTTAAAACCTTGTTGAACACTGCCAGCTTTCTTTAATATTGCCTTTTGTGGTGTTGAATTTATGTTTATAGAATTTTTCTTTCTCAACATATGTTTCTTGTTTAAGAGCTTTATTTAGAGCTTTGAACCGCAATGACAAGTTAGAATCGAAAAATAATTTTTTAGATAAACAATTTTTCAATTTAATTTTTTTAAGTAGTTTTACTAAATAAAATCTACTATCATAAGCTCTTTTACTATCATAATCTCTAGATACATTAGCTTCAGATATACCTTGAGCCAGCATTCTTCTCATTCAACTCAACAAATAAATTTGGATAGTTTATAGAGAGGACATTTCAATTTTGTTAGTAAAGCATTATTAATCAACCTAAAACAAAATATCAAAATCGTTGGCACATTTAATATAAAACATTGGCCATGAGACTTTATCTGAAGATGGAGGATAACCTAATATATTTAAATTCACATCATCGCATATCATCACATAGATAAACAACAACACCACCAGCAATTTACAAAGAGTTACATTTACCGCAAATGATAACCGAATTTTTATAATTTTTAGATAGAATAATGTTTACGGCAATATGTCAAGTGCAGCATTGTTAGCAAAAAATAAATTGAAATTTTGCCTAAGACTTCTAATACTTTGATGAATTATAACAAGGTTTGAATTAGTCATCAAGTTGTTGTTCGATGCAAAGAGCACATATGTATATGACGTACCCTTAAAAACGGATGATTTTGGACTTGATTCTGGAATTCTTTCACATGAACCCCAGCTGGTATTGAAGTTGTGACGACTCTTATTTTAAATGGCGAGTAGTTCTGAGTATAACTGCCTCGAACTTTTTGTGTAAGTCGATGAACCACAGCATTATCTTCAGCACTGATGCTTTTAGGAGAATTACTAATTTTCTTTGCATATCTTGAATGCGAAGTAGATTGTCGAGCCGTCAAAGAACTAGAATTCGAAAAAAGCGACGGCGCAGGTGAAACAGATGCATTCTGAAAAATCAAAGATGATTTATTTTCCGAAACAAATATGTTGAAAGATTGACCGATGATAAAAACAAAATGTCGATTCAATTTTTATGCAATTTATTTAATTAATTTATTTAATTTATTTAATTCAATATTATAAATATTGCCTTTATGCGCACAATGCTAAAGCTCACAATAGACTGAATCTTATATTTTTTCATGGTTCATTCACGGTAAGAAATTATTATTTTTATAGTACTCGTACTGGCCTTAGATGGCTTAACTAATTCTACCGCTTACCGAACGCATCTATAGCTCAATATAAGCCTTTACTGGCTTTTATAAGGTTTTTATTTTATTAACATTTAGAAGTTTTGAATGTCAACTCAATACAAAACAATAAATATGGTAATTAATTTCTGATACTACAATATTACAATTAATAAAATTAAATTAATTATTTTAGACTATTTACTATGTTAATTAAGAAAGGATGTGAATAATAAGATAAGTATTATTATAATATATAATTCATTGTGAAATTTTAATTTAATAATAATTTAATTTTAGGTTACGTCAATTATGACGTTTGGATCGCGAATGCACAATGACTTTTCATTGGCCATCGGTGCTGGCCGAACATCCCGCGGGCCTTGAATCCCCTGGTTCAACATCTTGAATTGGCAATCGGCATAATTTATGTATAGGTCGCTTCAATGTATTATGTGCTGTCTTAACAGTGACCACTCGTACTCTACCGTCTTTACCAGGATGTACATCTAATATTTTTCCTAACTTCCAAGATATTGATGGATACTCATCTGCAATCAATACTACATCACCTATTTGGAGATTAGCCATTTTATGATGCCATTTGTCACGCCGTTGTAAGCTGCTCAAGTAGTCCCGCTGCCACCGTTTTTGAAAGTGTTGTTTTATTTTGATCACGATCCCCCAACGAGCTAACGGCGATACTTTCTGGTTCGATAAATCTGGTTCTAAAATGTCGGCCATGCCCCGACCGATCAAGAAATGAGCGGGAGTCAATATATCAGGTTCATTTATACCAAATGCGCATATTGGTCTCGCATTCAAGGTTGCTTCGATTTGGCATAACAACGTGTTGAATTCTTCCAGGGTAAGTATATGGTCACCGACTGTTTTTCTCAAATGTGACTTCATGGCTTTTACTGCTGATTCCCAAAGACCGCCCATGTGCGGGCTCGATGCAGGATTGTAACACCACTGGATTTCTTGCTTGTTTAGTTCGAGTTTAATGCAGTCTTCTGATTTCTCCAACCAATCGTACCACTGCCTTAGCTGGTTATTTGCACCGATGAAATTCGACCCATTGTCGCTATAAAAGTTACGGCACATTCCCCTTCTTGCAATGAAGCGTCGCAATGCACCCAAGAAACAGTCGGTACTCATATCGGTAGCCATCTCAATATGCACAGCCTTTGTACACAGGCAAACAAATATACATACATACATTTTTGTTGGTACCTGGCCCCGACGTCGGATTTGCTGCACCTTAAACGGACCACAGTAATCAATTCCAACATTTATGAATGGATGTGTAAACGTGACTCTGGCTGGTGGTAAGTCGCCCATCAGTTGGTGTTGTAATGTTGGCTTGTATCGGATACATTTGATGCACTTATGTATCACGGATCTGGCAACATCCCTTGCTCTTACTATCCAATATTTGCTTCGAACTAGACTCACCAAGGCTCCAGACCCCGTATGTAACCATTTGAGATGAAAATCCAGTGTTATTGCTCTGGAAATTGATGCACCGCAGGGTAAAATCACAGGATGCTTGGCGCTGTAAGTGGCCCTGGAATTATTTATTCGCCCTCCTACTCTGATAATTCCATCTTCGTCTATGAATGGGTTTAATGTCTTAATTGTACTCTTCTTTGGGATATCTTGATATTTCTGTAATGATTTAATTTCGGTTAAATAATGTTGGCCTTGTACATACTTGATAATAGTTTTTTCGGCTTGCAGCAATTCTTCTTGACTTAATAATGATGTCTTCCTCATTTTGACTTCTCTAGGTTTGTCTCGATCAGCTACCATCAATTTTTGTTCTCTCGCATCTTTGAGTTTGCTTATGTATCGCCTCGCATAAGCTAATACCCTCTTTAATTTCTCGAAGGAGTTGTAACGTGTTATCAAATCTTCTATAAAGTGATTGGTAACACCTAACAATACGTCCATGTACTTGGATTTTCGCTCCTCTTCGGTCTCGTAGGATGATCTTTGTTCTGGCCACCATTCCTCTGCTAAGCATAGCCAGTCTGGTCCATTCCACCATATACATGCTGGATTCAGCAACTCTTCTACTGCTATCCCTCGTGAGGCACAATCTGCTGCATTTTGTTTTGACGGGACATGTCGCCAATACTCTCGTGGGAAATGTTCTACGATACTAGATATTCGATTGGCTACAAACGTGTTCCATTTTCTCGGGTGTGATGCTAACCAATCCAGCACTATCTTACTATCACACCATAATACCGTTCTCGCTATTTTTACTCCTGCCCAGGAATCTACAATGGTTTTGATCAGCTCTGTCAATAGTACTGCTCCCAACAGCTCTAATCTTGGTAAACTTAATTGTTGAATCGGTGCTACTCTCGTTTTGCCCACAATTACTCTAATGGAATTATTAGCTTTAGCATATACAACTGCACTATACGCTAATTCACTGGCGTCGGAAAACCCATGTATCTCAACTGTATCAGTGAACTTTAGCCATCTGGGAACAATCAACTTTTCTACTTCATTTACTTCCTGGCGTAGCGTATTCCATCTGCTATATATATCGTTTGGTAGTGGATCGTCCCATTTGAGATTTCGAAGCCATAAACTCTGAAAGAGTATTTTTATGCGTATGGTTAGAGGTGACAACCATCCTAACGGGTCAAATATCGTACTGGCTTCCGATAGCAACGTTCGTTTGCTGTGGTTTACTCGACTTGTCAGATGCACTGAAAAGCCAAAAGCATCTAATTCTGGCTTCCATTGCAAGCCTAGTAGCTTAATTGTCTCATCCTTGGATATGAATTTTTCATCGTTATTATTATTATTATTTAACTCGTTACGTGTCTTGGAGCTGTTGGTCGTCCATTTTCTTAATGTGAATCCGGTTGATTCTAGACTATTGGCAATGTCTACTCTGAGCTGGTTTAAATGGTTCTCATCGTTGGCTCCAGTCATCAGATCGTCAACATACATGTCTCTTTGGATGGCTACAGCGGCTTCGGGGTACCTTGCTTGATTGTCCTTAGCTGATTGCATTAGGCATCTTGTGGCTATAAATGATGCGGGAGAAGTTCCATAAGTTAGTGTTTTTAATACATACTGTTTGATTGGTTCATTTGGACTGGTTCTCCATAGTATTCTCTGCATTTGAGCGTCTGCTTGGTTGACCCAAATTTGCCGATACATTTTGGCTACATCTCCGGATATCACAAATCGGTATCGGCGGAATCTGATTAAAATGTCTATTAATGATGATTGAATAGAAGGACCTGTCAGTAGCAAATCATTCAGAGATGTTCCATTTAAATCCTTTGACGAAGCATCAAACACTACTCTCAGCTTTGTAGTGGTACTCGTCTCTTTGATCACACCGTGATGAGGCAGAAAATAATCATTAGGGTTGATGCTTTCGTGGATTTGTCTCATATGGCCCAATTGCTCGTATTCCACCATGAAATTTGCATATTGGTCCTTGAATGTTGGGTTTCGTCGGAACTTGTTTTCCATGGCTTTAAGACGTTGTTCGGCTACTTTGTAATTGGACCCCAAATTCGTCAAGTTCCCATATGCAGGTAATTTTACGATAAATTTTCCGTCATAACTTCTTTCCGTCGTACGCTGAAACCAATCTTCGCAATACTTCTCCTCGTCAGTCAGCTCGCTGGTTGTAGGAATTTTCTCAATCTCCCAAAACTTTCGCAATGAAGCATCTACATCCATGGTTATGTTTAGGTTGACTACATTATTCGTACTCCCTTGCTCGGTAATGTGACCTCCAATCACCCAACCGAATTTGGTTTCCTGCGCAATCAGATATGGGGATAGCTTTAATTGCCCACTTTCAATTATTGCAAAAAACCCTTCGACGCCCAGCAAGACATCGATGTGGCCATTTTGGTTGAATTTCGGATCAGCAAGGTTCAGTGACTGCAATTTGTCTAGCTCAATACAGCCAATTTTTGATGCTGGTTGTAGTGTAGTGATTTTAGGCACGACATAAGCCTGAAGTTGTAGTACCGGTTCCGTCTGACATCTTGGCACGACCTCTAATTGCACAACTCCCTTGGTTCGTCCCAAACTCGATTGGCCTAAACCACTCACCATAACATGCCCGCTTCCTATCTTAAGGCCTAATTTTTGTACACACGCGTCAGTGATAAACGTAGCCTGCGACGCTGAATCTAACAACGCACGACAAAACATAAATTCACCATTATTACCTCTTATGCGCACAGCTGCTGTTGGTAAAATTGCCTGCATCTCGTACCGAATGTTGGTTTGGTAACATTGAGCTTGTGGATCAGACGACTTTGATTTTGGGTTAAGCTCGTTTTCCATCTCTTGCGTCATGTGCGATGTTAAAGTGTTGGATTTGGATACCTTATACTCCTCGTGTATCAAGCTATGATGTCTTCGGTGACATTCCTTGCATCTAGTTTTAGCGCGACAATTGTATACGTTGTGCCCTTTATGTAAACAGTTGAAACATCGCCTATTCGCCGCCAATACTCCTTTCCTTTCTGTTGTTGACATTTTTGCAAACTGGCTACATTCGTACAGCAAATGAGAATCATCCTTGCATACTGGACAACTCCATGTAGCTTTGCTTGGCTCTATGGTTTCAGTCACTAACGCTCTTGTGTAACCAGGTTTGGCCTTCGAATAAGATGATATCGATTCCAATGCATCACATCTTCTATTGAGAAATTCAAAAAACTCCTTTGTAGTGGGATATTCGGATGCAGTAGACTCTTGTGCCCATAACATCTTAGTTTCTTGGTCCAATTTTTTTATCAGGATGTATGTATATCAGCCAACTATCTCGTTTCTCTGCCTTTGGATCTAGCGCCTTTAAACCTCGGAGAACCTCATCCGACGTGTCTCGTAACTTTCTTATGCTTGCGCTGCTCACTTGATTCACTGATGGTTGCTCCATAAACGTTCTGATGAAGGCATTAACAATGTACTTTTTGCGATCGTACCGTTCAACCAGCTTTGAAAACGCTTCGTAATAATTGGCTTCTGTAACCGCAAAGTACCGGATTAACTGGGCTGCTTCTCCTGTCAATAAGCTCTTCAAATATTGAAACTTCTGCACCGCTGGATATTCTTTGCTATGTATAGATGCATTATAGAGATCATAAAAGCTCGGCCATTCCGTATATTCACCAGAGAATGGAGGTATCGATAATTTCTTTAATTTGATCTCTGCATGCAACGCTTGGGTGACGTTTAATATAGAATCATCGTGTCTGCCGATGCCATGTTCACTTTCATTGAAACGGCGGATCCATTTGTTGAGATTCCCGGTAACCGCGTAATACTTCGATTCAAACTCGTCCATCTTCGATTCTATCTCAGAATCCACCAAATACAGTTTTTCTTCGACCTCAAGAAACTGCTCTCTTAAACCTTGCACGGTCTCTACCCGAACCTTTAGTTCATCGATGGAAATTTCATTTTTGATGGAATTTAATGCAACAAAGGTTTCCATTCGGGTTAAGCTACCCTTTATTGCCGAACGCACTCTCTTAAGCGCCAATAAATCGGCCATTTTATAATTCACTAAGTTTTCACTTCACAAGATTTACTCCACGAACACGTTATAATAATATTTAATCAAAACTTTGAAATGATTTACCTGCTTGTGATTAAAGTGCAGCTTATTGGCAGGCTTAGATGATTTGACTAGATATTGTAATCTCCACGTGGGTTGACTACTCAGTAGCGTGGTTAGAAATGGCGTAGTTTTATTATGGCTATTTTATATGACTCTCGGATGATTTTGTTGAAAAGAAAATCCCAATTGGATGATGATTGGTGTGGCTTTAGCTGGATGATAATCGCAATATGTTGAAATGATAGCTTTACTGGCGTATTTTGGATGTAAATCGGACGAAACGTTGGATGTATAACCTCAAAACGTTGGTTGTATAAACTCACTAGTGCCGATCCGGCTCGAAGGACCATATGAAAGATTGACCGATGATAAAAACAAAATGTCGATTCAATTTTTATGCAATTTATTTAATTAATTTATTTAATTTATTTAATTCAATATTATAAATATTGCCTTTATGCGCACAATGCTAAAGCTCACAATAGACTGAATCTTATATTTTTTCATGGTTCATTCACGGTAAGAAATTATTATTTTTATAGTACTCGTACTGGCCTTAGATGGCTTAACTAATTCTACCGCTTACCGAACGCATCTATAGCTCAATATAAGCCTTTACTGGCTTTTATAAGGTTTTTATTTTATTAACATTTAGAAGTTTTGAATGTCAACTCAATACAAAACAATAAATATGGTAATTAATTTCTGATACTACAATATTACAATTAATAAAATTAAATTAATTATTTTAGACTATTTACTATGTTAATTAAGAAAGGATGTGAATAATAAGATAAGTATTATTATAATATATAATTCATTGTGAAATTTTAATTTAATAATAATTTAATTTTAGGTTACGTCAATTATGACGTTTGGATCGCGAATGCACAATGACTTTTCATTGGCCATCGGTGCTGGCCGAACATATGTCATTAGTTGAAATTACAGGCACCGGGACCACAACAATTCCTGATATGAGTTCATTGACAGTTGAATCGGTAAGAGTAATTTCAGTTATATTTGAAAATCTATTAGACTCCAATCTCAGATCCGCTCCTACAATGGCATCAGTTATTGTAACAATATCGTTAACAACTTATGGTTCACTACACTATTTAGACCATATTTGCTAAAATGTTAGTACTCGATAACGAATTAGAACATAAATCACCATTTAACATATAAATTCGTGCACATTTTTATTAAAACTGGCGCTTCTATTAATTCTATCGCATTATAGCAAGGTTAGTTCTGAAGGTTTATCAATCAGAGCCAATCAACATTTCTGGAACCGGTTATTACGTCAAAAGCTGCGACTTTTTCAATCCTGTACATTTATAACGCGCGATACCATACAAAAAGTTTCAAGATCTAAATGTTCGATCTAAAACTAAAATGAACAAAAACACCAAAATAACACGAAAAACTTAATAAATTAAAATTTAACGAAGAAGCAGAGAAATTTTTTGGAAAGCCGTTTGTGAAATAAGTTTACCTGCAATTTATTTTTTTTCGATAAAGAGTGCGACAATCTGATTGCACAAAGGAATTTACTACATTCGAATAAATGTTTCCAGTTATCGATGTTGTTGAAGATATGGTGCAAATATTAAACCAACCCAATTACCAGATTTAACTGTTCAATCAAGGCTGTTCAATCCCGGGTATCTCAGGATATTTTTCAAATTTACGTTAATCCGGGTATTTTATGAGAAAAATCCCGAATTGTCGAGTAACTGTTTTCCTACAATTTTTTGACCCGATGTCATTTACGTCTAATAAGTGTCTTGATGAATCAATTTGTTCTGCTGCTTCTATTCTAAAACAGTCGAAAATATTACTAAATTTTTAAAAAGGGAATGTACTCACTCGTATAAGTAAAAGTGATTTTGCCCAAATGATCCGCTGTAAATGAATTTCCGTTTAGAGGAATTATAAATTCTGAAGGTATTCGAGCTAAGTATGTTTAATGTTTATGTAGATAATATCTGCAAATTATCAAACGCCGAAAAGCCAAGTAACAAAAAAAGTTTCATCAAAAAGCAAATAAATTGGTTTTTGGTTATAGTTTGTTTAATAACACCATAAAAACAATTTTGGTCGTTCCATCAATCAAAACCATCATCTTACAAGTTACGGGAACTACGATGATGAAATTAAACGGGAAATCCAATTGTCATACAACCAAAGGATCCATTAGTAATGGCCAGTGTTTCCTAATCAAAGGACGCCCCACTAAAGACGAATATGGTGAAGATGAAAGTAATATAGTAAAGAAAATGTTTACATTAACACAAATTTACAATTTATCAACGGTGAAGGTGAAGGTGACTGGAACTATCTGTAAAGTATAGTGTAAATACTCAGGTACCCGGGTACTATAAAATGTAGTAAAAAATACCCGGGTACGGGTAACTCGGTTAGTTGAAAAACAGTAGCTAGAGTAGCCAAGTATTAAATATCTCAAGTATTTCACCCAGGGTTTCGAACCGAACCCGAACCCAAACCTCGAACCCGCTCCGGTTCAAAGATTTTCAGTAATTTTTTCGAACCAGAACCTAAACCCGAACCCAACATTTCGCGGGTTCGATTCAACCCGGGTTCCGGGTTGACAAAAAAAAATCGCATATTATAAACAGTAGAAATCGGATAACATAAAATCGAGGGGAACAACAAAATATTTCGTGTTTTCAGAATTTCGTGTTAAGCGAAAATAATATGAAGAAACAGTGGAACTGGGAACAAAAGAATGTTCTTGTTATCCGATATTTCGTGTTATCCGTTTTCGTGTTGTAAGGTTCCAATTAACACTTAGGCAATGGTAATCATGTTTTGGCGGTTTGGATATTGAATATCGAGTTCGGTAATATTTGTATGGTTCCTATGTCATAAAAGGTAATAAAATAAATTTATTTTCGATTTGTTTCATGTCCAAAGATAATAAGCTTTAATGAAAAATAATTTCATTCATGATAATTTAAATTTAAAACTTTATGGTAGATATTGGTGTTTTGTTTGGAATTTGGTTTCGGATTTTTGTTTTACCATTTAAAATAGAGGTCGTTGGTCGGACCAAGCTCAGTCCGAGTTTACAACCAGAAAGCAAACTTTATTTGTTTTTGGTTTATTCAATAATTATTTCGAAGAAATGCACTGAATGTACCAGTACAGATTATGAAGATAAGCTTCAATGGATTCTTTGATGGAATGGCCATAGAATTAAGACGAGGACAGATACATCCGGCATGTTAAATGGAATGCCTATATAAACCGGAGCCATTACAAATACGGGAGGAGATTTTTTTTTTTGGAGTTGATGCCGAGTGGTTAATTTGGAGATAGTAAGAATTAACCTGAGTTTCTCTTTATATATATTTTTTTTTGTATTTTGGATATCGAAATATTTTTTTTTATCTAAATTAAGTGGTGGACAGTAATATAAGTGGTGTAAATAAATTGTTAATAATAAAGAGATACATTAAATCTAAACTTTATTTATAAAAATTAAAAAAAAATAAATAAAAATAAAAGTTAAAAAAACTCGACTTAATAAACAAATAAATAATTTTTGTGTGGAGAAATAAAAAAAAAAAAAAATTACCGAATGGTAATTATAATTTGATAATTTGCTAAGCGATCGTGGATTTCCGCTATTATTTCAAGAAACGAGATATATCGGCTAAAAATCATCACTCGATTGTTTCGGGAAACCCTATTCGATTTGGAATCCAAAACCACATGGTTTTTCATGGATGGATGTTCCGGAAGTATATGGTGAGATGAAGTTTTATTGAATTAATGTATGGTACATTCGGGTTTTGTTGAATCAGTAATTTAAAACTTTAATTTTTATTTATTGATTGGCTGATTTTAATAAACATATATATATTATACATATATATATATATATATATATATATATATATATATATATATATATATATATATACATATATATATATATATATATATATATATATATATATATATATATATATATATATACATATATATATATATATATATATATATATATATATATATATATATATATATATATATATATATATTGACATCCTTTAAAAAAAATATATATAGATTAGGATAAAATATTTGATCTCGGGAAGGATCTGTTCGGTTTATTTTTCGCGAACTCACGCTGGAGTGGATTGCGGGCTGAGCTTGGCCGGACAGCGTGCGAGATATCTGGCGCCCAACCTACCATATTGCATTTTGAACAAAAATATCTACCAATAAATGAAGTTTGCAACAGATTTTCCGAGGTGTGTGCTTGTTTTAGTTGGTCCATATTTATGATTACTGATTGTTTGTTATATTTTTATTTCTTTATTTTTTTTTTCATAGTATGGCCTTGGCGGAAATTCATCGAATAACCAGAAAACCACCAGTTAATTTAATTTGCTCCGAAAAATATTATAATTATCAAATAATTAGTTCTTAGTTATATATTTGTATTAGTTTTAATTATACATTCTTTTTTTTTTATTTTAATTATAATTAATTATTATTAATTTTTTTTTTCCTTTCCATTTAAATTTAATTATATTAATTTTAATTCTATTCTTAATTTTTTTTAATTACGTTAAGTTGTTTTCCAATTTCTTATTAAATTTTGGTTAATAAATTAATTTTTTTTATAAAATTTAGTTCATTAATTTTCGTCTGATTTTTTTTAATTTTGGCACACTACAGTGTTAACTGAATTCCACTTATTTATCATAATCCAACAATTTAGACAGCTGGACTAACTTTGAACTAAACGTATAGCAGGAGTTTACTGTTTATGAATCATTTTCACGGGTCCACAAGGAGAAAAATATTATGGAATAGTGGGAAACCATAAAATTGAAATTCCACTTTCATACGAAGCTGCGCAAGTTTTGTTAGCGATTTCTGCAACGAAAATCAGTGTAGAATGGGCATTTTCGGCTTTAAAGTTAATTTTAGCACGACAAAGGGTACACCTTCAAGAAGAATCATTAAGATATATCCTATTCGTCAAACTAAACGAAATGTTTTTAATGAAATAAATAAATTATATAGATTTTTTTAAATATCTGTGGTCTTATTTTTTTATTAACCCGAACCCGAACCCAAACCTGAACCCGAACCCAATTATTTTCTTGCTTTGAACCTGAACCCGAAAACAAACCCAAAATTTTGTGGGTTCGAAACCCTGTTCACCAATAATCAAAATACCCACGACCTGTTGCTCACAGGAAATATTGAAAATACGATTTAGGATAAAATGGGAATTGTGGTCGTTTTCCTTCAAATGATTTTTTTCGGTTTTTATAGATACAAATATATTAGTGAAAATGGCATTCACAAGATTTTTGATTGGTTAATCAGAAACAAAATCAACAGGCCAATTATTCATAATATATCTACCCAAAAAAAGGAGAAATATCAATCCCCATGTATTTTACCCCAAGAATTATACAAAGTGTATAACCCTGAACAAAAAATGAGAACTTTCCTTAGGCTCATTGTGTTAGTAGTTTGGTTTCGTACTGAAAAAATTGGTCTACTCATCAGGTAGCTATGACCAAACTACAAAAATACAATTACTACTTAACACAGATAGTGTCAAGTATGAACGCACTGATTTAGCGAATTATATTCACTAAATCAAAAAACTCAAGGATAACCCTTATTTATGTGTGATTAATGCCCACACAATATTAAGAAGTTTAAGAGAAGTATGTCTGTTTATCAAATGATTTTTTTCAGCTTTTTATAGACACAAATATATTAGTGAAAATCGCATTCACAAGATTTTTGATTGGTTAGTTAGAAACAAAATCAAGAGGCCAATTATTCATAATATATCTATTCAAAAAAAGTAGAAATATCAATCTCCCCTGTACTTTACCCCAAGAGTTATACGAAGTGTATAACCCTAAACCGTTTGTCTTCGTATTTTTAAATGAAAATTGGCAAACTTCTTTATCCCTATATATAACCGCCTAAAATGCAGGTCAAAATATTGAATTTAACGAAAGTTATTCATGAAAAAACACTTTTCTTATGAAATTATGTTTATGATAAGCATATTTAGCTTATGAAAATATTTTTTTTTTTTTAATTTTTCATAGCCTAAATGGCAGGTATTGTTTACGAATCCAATAAAAGAATTATCAGGTCGATTCGACAAATCGAAGCTGAGATATTAAAGAAATAGTGAACCGGAAGTTAAAAATTTCACATTTTACTTGCAATGATTCAAAACGATTGAAACAAAAAACTAACTGCCGCATTTTTTTTGTTAAAAATCATGAAAGTTTTATCTCATTTTACTCCACTGTATCATTTATCAAAGTTGTTATAAAAATATTCCTTATTTGCTTTGTAACAAATGGTTTTTTGAAAGATTTTAATAATTTTAAAACAATTAAGTATTTTAAAAATTCGCGTTCTAATTTTAAAAAAAAATTAGGGTCTATCCCACGTCTCAAACGGCACTTTGCCCAAAAATATATATCACCAAACCAACCATTTCCATTTTGCAAACATGTTCCGTTATTTTGAGCAAGGCCCTTGAAAGATGTCACGGATTTTTTTAATTTTGGACACAACTCGCCAATATCACAATTGATCATAACAATATAAATCACAGACTCACAATTAATGTTAGATTATTTAGAACTGAAACGTGTTGAACAGCAATTAAACTCGCATTCACAATTTTTCATCTTTGACCTTTAACAATTAGGTCCAGTTATATATCTCTAGTATACTGTTGAAAATCCTTGCGAATTCTCCGTTCAGAGAGCATCCACAATGTTCAAAATTTCTTTTCTCAAAAGTTGTACCGTTTGTTCAGACCTCAACGTTATGTGAGCAACGTGACAATTGGCTGATATAATTCTTTATTCAGTGCTTTAGTTTGGACGGAGCTTCGCTGTGGATCATTCGAAAATGGAAAAAAAAAATTAAACACAAGCAATAATAGAAAATCAGAATTAACGAGAATTATATTTTGTGGCTGATATCCCACTTCCTTTCCCACCGCCATTAAGTATGGAACCATACCCCATTCTGTCAACTCAATTTTCCAGAGCATTTTCGATTGTATGGGCTCCAATCTCGTCAATGGCAACTTCGATTTGATCTTTCAAGACTTGAAAATTCTCTCAGTTTATTACTCTTAGTTTATCCCAATAACAAACCAGTTTCACGAACTCGCTTCACGAATTGTCTTGTAGGCATTTCATTTCTACTGATTTTCTTAATTGATTCTGTCCCCAACTTGAATGGTTGGTTATATAAACAATATAAGTTGCAAGCACTGCAACATCTAAAATATTATAAAAAAGTAAAACGAGGCGATCTTCTAGTCTTTCTTGTTGGTGAAAATACTTCTAATAAATGATCAAAAGTGTCAACTCCACGTTTGGTTTGATCATAGAATATAATTATTTCAGGTTTATCATTTGGCCCTGATATAAGATTGTCAGCCTAATGCAAAGTGGACAATAACGTGACAGATTTATATTGATCTAGAACATAGGACACAGTAAACTGCCAGATACTAAAAAGCTAGCATTTATTTAGGAATTTTTGGCAATCAGAATCTCTTGTGCCAAAGGGATGCACGTGGAAAAATTATCTATTATAATGCTACGACCATCATTCTTCCATTTTTCCGAGAGATTATGTATAATAGAAGCTCCAATATTTTTTGCCGTTGCACAATTCGATTGTTATCCCATGTATACGTCTGCTTCCAATGGATAAGCATTTTTAGAGTAACAATGGGATGTTCGATGGGATATACTGCCGAAACGGGGATTTTCCTCTAAAAGGTTGTTGCTGTTCACCAACAGTCAACAGTTTGTATCTGTTCATTTACATAGATGCTCTGAAAATTGGGCAACCATTCTTTCTGCTCCAAAATTCAAATACTTTCCATACCAGGGGTCCGATTCTGGTTCGATGATATGATAATGAAAAAACAAAAATATCATCGGATTTTTAATTTGCTTTTATCATTTTATTTTACCATCAGCATAGTATAAAGCGATTCTGGTTCGATGATAATCAAAAATGATGTAATTATCATCGATAAAATACAAATGGCGAATCCGGTTTGACGATGTATGATATACTTACTTATGTCAAAATTGGTGAAAAAAATTAATATTTTTTCATTTTGTTTTTGTCACTGAAAAGTCTTTATGACCGATGATAAAAATTATTTTGGTCGTCCATTCGTGTTTTTAGTAGAACGTAGTTAGATTAATCGATTAATCGACCGTTTAAAATCGATTGATTAATCAGAGAATATTAATTAAGAAAATGTATTTTCTTAAAAACACGTGTGAATCGATTTTAGTGTTTTGCATAATGTGATTTCAATCTACATTTACCTACTACATTTGGATAATGTGCACATTTACTAGTTAACGTTGGTAAATGTGGATATATAATTTAATGCAGACATTTTATGCTAGTGTACTTTTAGAATTTACAACATTTTGGTTTTTACTTTTTATTAATTTTTTTGTTGAATGTTAATTAATTCATGTAATATCTAATATGCTACCGGTGGTTAGACCATTTGAATTGTGTTTCGATTAACACGAGAAGTATATTAGTATTTACGAACAGTAATTCAACGAAACCGACTAATAGACATAATTCTATTTATTTAATTAAATGATTTTTAATATGTTTCGAAGATTGTAAGAGAATTCAATCCAGTTTCGAACTGATGAGCTTATGATTATGAAAAAATCAATCTTCTCATCAGGCCGCGGCGACTGGACTGATTATACCACAATTTACATTGTAAGAGAATTCATCTGTATTAGTACGATTCGCTAGTACTTAAATCACAGCACATTCTGTATATATAGAATGTAAATTGTGGTATAATCAGTCCAGTCGCCGCGGCCTGATGGGAAGATTGATTTTTTCATAATCTTAAGCTCATCAGTTCGAAACTGGATTGAATTCTCTTACAATCTTCGAAACATATTAAAAAACATTTTGGTAGTAAAAATAATTTTCTAAGAAAATAATATTTAATAGTGTTAATGTTTTAGTGATTTACTAAAAATTAAAAACAATAATTAATAGAGAACGAAGATTTAACTTTGAAATATTCTGGAAAATGAAAATTTCCATTGTAATTTTAAAACGAAATGTCCATTTTCCAGAATATTTTTAAAATAAATATCTAAGAAAATTGAAATTTTAAAGAATTTTTGGGTTGTTATTTCATATCCGATATAATGACAACCTGAATATTTACGATTGTCAAGATAAAATTTCAATGCACATGCTCAAAATTATTTTTTTGGAAACTAGAATATTTACTATTGCAAAGAGAGAAACTCTCTTGACAAAATTTTAATACGCAGTGCGCATGCTCAAAACCATGTTTTTGGAAAACGAAACCAATTAACCAATATTTAATATTATCAAGAGAGGAAACTCTCTTTCATGAATGATAATTTTATCATTTTTGATTATCATCTAACCAAAATCGCTTTCGATATGTTGATGATAAAATAGACTATAAAGATAAAAAGCAAAGACGAAATCAAAATGACAAAAACAATTGAAAAATTCGATGATACTTTGGTTTTTTCATTATCATATCATCGAACCGGAATCGCACCCCAGAACGCAAAACGCCTGCGGACAATAGTAGACCAAAAAAAGCGTTTATTTCATTTATAGTAATTTGCTTTCATTTCCCCTCAGCGTCACCATTATGGCAATTCATTAAGCCTTTTTATTGGTCAGCCTCATTATAATATCTACCATTTCTGGTTTCCACAAAAATCAACCAAATATTTTTTTCCCCCATATCTTTCGTGCATGGAATCGGTCCCGACTTGCCAGTAAAAATGTTGTGAGCGGCCCTTCGTCCGTTTTCAGGAGCTTCAGGGTGTATCCAATCTTCGTCGTCGGAGACACATCAAATTCGGAATCTGAAAAATTGTCTACCATGTCTTCGCTGTTCATAATTGTGAAAATAACTCAGAATTATAAATTTTACATACTGGTTCATTTCTTATTATTTCTTTATTATTATGACGGTGACACCTATGGTGTAATAGAATAAGTTAAATTAATAGCTCAATGTTTTACTGTACTAAAATGAAATTTTCCATGATAAAACTGTTCTAAATGTTTCTACACTATTCTTACTGGAAAAGTCATGAAATTTCTAGAAGTTTGGTTTGTGTATATAAAAAGGCGAATGAAGTCGAATTGGATGATCAGTTTTTGGTAAGCGAACATATAAGGATTAAAAAGGAATTAAAAAGTGGTTTTAAAAGTGTTGTAGGGCGATAAATAAATTAAAAGCGTTCAGTTAAGTTGTGCGAAAATTATAAAAGGTGATTTTTGGGAATTTTTGTTAATAAATTCTGTTGTAATAATTTTTGTGCTAAATAAACAAATCCGTTCGTGAAAAATTAAATTGATTTTGTTTTATTCA
Organism: Tipula vernalis; assembly: GCA_958295665.1. Lineage (NCBI taxonomy): Eukaryota > Metazoa > Arthropoda > Insecta > Diptera > Tipulidae > Tipula > Tipula vernalis. The sequence continues at coordinate 109,866,725 of OY282559.1, forward strand.
CAATCCAGTGATACGAACCTTGATTGCCAAAGCAAAAACGTAACAATATGTTGTTTTGGTTGACATTTTTAAAGTTGAGATTATTGTTTACACTCATAACCTGTACTTAAAATAAAATTGTTTGTATATTGTTAAACTCACAATACAACATTCAATTCACGAATGACGCCAACCACAATGGCGTATTTAAATTTTTAGCTGTCATTTATAATAATAAAAAATGGATATTTCTACGTATTAGAGAGTTTGGTAGCGAAACGGGGGTAAATCTTTAAAATAAAATGCGATTTCAGAAATTTGATCTAGATCAAAGAATCTATTAATTTTTTTGTCAGATCAAACTTAATAGATCAAAGAATCTATTAATTTTTTTGTCAGATCAAACTTTTTGGGTGAATAGAACATTACATTAGTAATTTTTTGAGAGCTACGTTTTCCTCATGCAAAAATTACAGTAAAATTAGTTACCCTATAATACAATATAACTCTATAATGTTTAAATAATAAATAAATTAAGAGTAGCCTTAGATTTTCTTGTCGTCGGTCGAAATTTTTTTTCCCCGCAAAATCTACATTTAATTTCATTTTAGGCTAGGATTTAGTAAAGGATACTGTAACAGTTACACCTAGTGTGTAATAGAATATGTTAAACTAATAGCTTAACGTTTTACTGTACTAAAATGGAATTTTCCATGATAAAATTATTCTAAATGTTTCTACACAATTCTTACTGGAAAAGTCATGAGCTTTCTAGAAGTTTAGTTTGTGTATATAAAAACGTGAAAGAAGTCGAATTGGTCATTAATATTTGGTAAGCGATAGTGTGAAGATTAAAAAGGAATTAAAAAGTTATTTAAAAAGTGCTTTAGTGGAAATAAAAATTATAAGTGTACAGTAAAATTTGAGAATAATTTATATAAAGTGATTTTGTGAATTTTTATTAATAAACTGTGTCGTAATAATTCTTGTGTTAACTAAGTAAATTCGTTGGTGATAAATTAAATTGATTTTGTATTATTCACAATCCGGTGATATGAACCTTAATTGACAAGGCAAAAACGTAACAATACCTTGTGACTCAGCGCCAATTTTTACAATGGTAGAAATATTTTCAACTAGAAAATAGCTCCATATTTATTAAAGTGCTAATTTTTAAAACTAAAAAATGTAGAAGATGTTAAAAAATATAGAAGAATGTCTTTCTAGAAATAATGGTGATTAATGATGGTTATGTTATGGTCATGTTTATGAAGATGGGGATTAAGATGATGATGATGGCCTTGATGATGATGATGATGACAATTTTCATGGTTATTGATATAATGATGGTGATGATGATTGTTGTGGTAGTGATTATCATGGAGATAAAGATGATGGTGGTGGTTATCATGAAAATGATGATGGTCATGGTTATCTTGGCTGTTTGTTAACCGATAATGGTGAAATTTCACAGTTACTGAAATGATTTTAAGGTAAAGTTCTAAAATATAGAAAATCGGGAGGTGACTCGGTTATTTCCTTTCTCGGAAAATAAAATAACCATAAAATAGCTGTAAATTCCTCCTTTCCTACTTTTCCTAAACATGTATCTAGAAAAGAGCAGTATATGGTATCTTTTCCAAAATATTTTATAGAATTTTCCTCTGTTTTTCCAGAATATGACCCGGTTTTTCCAGAATATATTACAAGAAAGAGCAGTAAATTCCCCCTTTTTTCAAAATATTTCAACACAAAATTCTGGATAAGGAAAAATCTTCATTTCCAGAACTTAAATTTTCGTTTCTGTTCAATAGAGATTTAATATTAAAATTAGAAAGGAAAAGTCCATTTTACAGAATATTTCAACAAGGAATATTTTCTGTTCGTAATTAGCATTACCTGCATGCACCATTATCATTGTTACTTAACAATAATCAACATCATCATTACCACATGCGTATAGTACCATATATATTTGGGACAAGAGCAATTTTAATATCATTGGTGAAAATGTTGATTTTGGCGTGGTTTTTTTAATTGATAGGAATATGTTTCGACTTAAATCCACATTTGATACATTATCCATATTCAATAATTCCTTCCGTTATGATAAACATAAACATTTTGATGGCGGTCTTATTAAATGAAGAAATCAAGTCGTTTGCCTCATAAACATACACTTTCATTATTTATAAACAAAATATACCCTCCACAATAAAATACTCGGGAATATTATTTGGGCTTTGAAACCAATTAATATACCCGGGGTATAGTAAGGATTTTTTTCTGATTTTCTGTATTTATCTGGGTATAATTTATTTCTGACATTTTTTGGTTTTTAATTTTTTTTTTTCTATATGTCGAATGAAGGAAATAGAAATTGTACAAGGAAGGAGTATTGGGATTGTATTGTGAAGGAGAGAGACGAATGCAAATATCAAAATTATGTGAATCCTAAACTATTTGAGAAATATTACTTTAAATGTTTCCTACGTTATTGCTGACGGGTTGAGATCCTCTGGATTAAAACCGTTATTTCACACTGTGCTTGTTTTATTTACTATTTATAAGAACATAAATCGGGAAACGGTTTTAATTTTGTTGATTTTTTTATCATAAGAGGTTTGTAATTTTTTTTCTGTGATTAATAATTTTTAATTATAAACGATTTTTTTAATTTTTAGGTAGAAATTAAAAACTATTAAAAAATAAAAAAAATTACCTAACCTAGTAAAAATGAAAACAAAAAGAAATACAATTTTTATTAATGAGAAATTGTAAATAATCAGCCGGGTAAAAATGGGGAAATCCTTACACTCGCTTGAGTTCAAAGTTCATACATAAGGAACTGGATGAAGAAAAAGTTGTTGGAACGGGAAAAACTGACTGTCGGATTAAAGAAGCAGGACGGAGAGGTTATTATCCTAAGATCGAAAATAAAATAGTTAGCTGGTTTAAAATTCAACGTCAAAATAAACTCGTAGTTAATTATAGACCTTTCAGAAGTGAAACCAAATTGATAGCGGAATCATTAGATAGTCCCGTATTGGATTTTTGTGCAAGTAATAAATGGATCGGTGGGATATGTAGACGAAACAGGATATCTTCTAGAAAAAGCACTCACCAAGGTCAAAAGGACAATAGTTCACCAGCAGAGAAAAAGGAAAAGGTTGAGAAATATTTCTCTGAGTTACAGTTAAATACGATTGGATTAGATGCAACTGAGATTTTCAACATGGCTGAAACACCGTGTTACTTCGATATGTGCTATTCTCGCACCTTACATTTTAAAGGAGAAAAATCGTTGGAAGGATTAAGCACAAATAGCATGAAGGACCGATTCACGGTCGTACTGTGCGTCTCGATGGCTGGGAATTTTGTAAAAATTTAACAGCTCAATGAACGAACTCATCATGAAATTGTGGACTGATCGATGCTTCAAAAAGCGTGGCAAATATTTGGCATGGCAAGAAACTCTATTGACGATTGGAGGGTCTCGATTTGTATGTAGTCACCTCATTTTCTCTATTTTTCGCAAGAGCGCTAATAACAAATTTACTATTGTTAAGTCGCAATTTGTGCTTAGCCGGTACATGTCTTCTATTTCTCGTAAGAGGCGCTTTACCTACTTGTACAATCGTCGATTGCTGCTAGATTCATACGGTTCACACATATCGGAGACAATTGACGATTGGAACCGTGATTTTAGACAAAATATTTGTCGGCTTCACAACTTCCAAAAATTTCCACTATACCATATTTCAATCTTTCTGCGAGCGCTGATGCTAATTTTTGTATGGTGTTACAGCTTTATTTTATTCCGATAGGTAGTGCTTTCTCTCTATTTCCAATCGTCAATTATGAAATATTTAAAAAAAGAGTGAGTGCAATTCGGCGATGGTAATAATTCCGCCAAAAACTACTAGATTTCTACAACCACTTTATGTGTCGGTGAATCATCAATTTAAAATTGCCATGAAAACGGAATGGAATACATGGTTAGAATCAGGGCCAAAATTATGGATATAGGAAACGACCAAGTTATCAGGAAATATTGGATTTCGTCGCCAGTGCTTTAAAGCAAATAACATCAACAGTGATAAAACGGTCGTTTGAATGTTGCGGCGTGGCTTAGAATGAAGGTTCAATACAGGTAGGAATATTAAATTCAATTTTACGAAGATACGCTGTAAGTAGAACATCATTCTAATCAGGAAAGTACATCGGAAAACTACGATGATGACGCAGAATTGATTGTAATGTAAGGGTAATAAACAAAAAATAATTCTACACCCATGAATATGGAGAAAATATTGAGAAGTCGAACACTAGAAATGCTACTTGTGGATCGTCAGATCACTTCTGGAAGCTATCACAAGGAGTGAAAGCTGGCTTGGTGGAAGAGGTGGGCCACAATCGGGTTAGTCCAAAACGTTACAGCCAGAAATAGTCGGTGTTGAAGTCCTACATCGAAAAATCAAGCTGCAGCTGCTTCTCAGAGTATTAATGTTTTTAAACGCATACATTAACATTCGTAATGTATCGTTGATGAATGTGGAAATAATGGAAAATTTCGCAATCGCAGAAATACAAAGATGCAAATAAAGATGAGACGCCATCACGGATATGAAGATGTGCTGCGATTCTGAAACATTTAGTTTTAAAGTTTTTTTTTTTTTTAAATAATTTATTATTTTAATTCACTTCTTGCTGCACAATCTGTTAACAGGGTCAATCTCAAAACAGGGTGTGTTAGCTTGGGGTATAAAATGTATGTTAATAAAACAAACAAATAAAATAAATAAGAATATTTTTTAAAATAGTATGAGATCCGTAAGGACCCCAATTTTACTACAACAGTTTTTTTTTTTACTTCACCTTCAAAAATCAATAACGGTAAATCTTTTCCCTAATAATTTATTCACACTACATTAAGTAATGGGGGAACCAGCGAGTCAGTAACAACTTTAAGTAAGAATGCGATATACAGAAAGTGCATGTTACTGACCGCGAATATTTAAGAAATTTTCGTTCAGTTCAGCTGTCACTTAACAGTGCGAAAATTAACGCGCAAACTGAAAGATACTATGTCATAATATATCAAAATTTTCACAGCACACTTTTCTTAAAAATAATTAATGTTGCTATTCACATTACAATTTGAATACTGTATTTGTCAATTGACGATTGGAGACGTGATTTAAGATAAAATATTTATTGTAACTTTGCTGCAAAAAATTTCCGCTATGCCATATTTTAGTCGTTCCGCGAGCGCTGATGCTAATTTTGTATTGTAGTTACAGTTTTATTTTATTCCGATAGGTAGTGCTTTCTTTATATTTCCAATCGTCAATTGTTACGGTTTCGGTGGCCAATATGTCAAATATTCTGTAAGAAAATAATTTCGTCAAATTCTGTAAGGATTCTTACTGATTCGTTGGTTACCGCTTAATCCTATTCATTAAATAAACTCAAGAAATTTTAGGCAACTATGGTTCTTAACTTCACAATTATCAAACCAAATATATTGCTGGGATTCTCGCACATTCTCTAAAGAAGGTTAACTCTTTGTTGAAACGCAACTTCATGATGAGACTTTTTTTAGCATTTGGTGTTTAATTGCATAACCTAGTCTTGAAATAAAAAGTTGGTGGTACAAGTCAATCATTTAGTATCAGGCATAAGTAATACAATTTTTAGATAAGTATTCATATAAATTTTGATTTAAAAACCGAACTGTTGATTCAATAAATTTCTGGCAATATTTCAGAAATACAGTTAGTCACAGTGAAAATGGTCCAAAAATCAAACTATACATTAAACAAAATATATTTATATAAAAGCTTATTATATTTCTGTTTAAAAAAAACAAAAAATTTTGTGAATTTAATAGCAATAGCAACTGCAATGAAAAAATGAATGAAAAGAGACTAAATTTAATCTCACAATGAAAATAGTCCACCTAACAAAACTTTCTTAGATAACGGTACTTTTTCAAAATTTTGTTTTGTTCTCATCTTATTTGTTTTTTATGCTCTCCTGCACTTCAATGCAAATGCATTAGTTGTCGACAGGTTTTTGTTAAGTTTAATTGTGCAAAATGGGACCTCATACGTCATTTGAGTTGCCAAAATTAATTATTGAACAGTCAGAGGGAAATTGCGAAAATTATTAGCAAAGCTCGCACAATAATTTAAAATATTATTGGCAGATACATCAGAGAGAAAAGAATTATTAATAAGTCAAAAATAAGTCCCAAAAAATTGTTTTCTGATCGTGATGAATGTTGGATTGTGAATAAATCGAAGAAGAATCCAAGACTGAGCGCACCGAAACTTCGAAATATGGAGGAGCAACATCTAAAAATTAATTGCAATGCTGAAACGGTTCGAAGAGTCCTACGCGAAAATGGTTTACATGATAGAATTGCCAGGAAGAAGCCCTTCGTTAGTGAGAAAAATAAGAAGGTTAGGCTGGAGTTCGCCCATAACTATCGAATGAAAGGTTTTTCGTTCTGGCAACATGTCATATTTACGGATGAGAGCAAATTCCACCTTTTTGAGTCTGATGGCAGGGTAAACGTTTGGCGAAAACCAAACTAAGAAATGAATCCACAATTGTTTGGGGTGCGTGTTCGGCGGCTGGAGTTGGGAAACTTCATTTTATTGACGGAAACATGGATAAATACCAATATTTAAATATATTAAAAGAAAATTTAAAACAAAGGGCTGATAAACTGGGTATTATAGACACTTTTCATTTCTATCAAGATAATGATCCCAATCACACAGCTGGAATTATACGAGAATGGCTGTTTTATAATTGTCCTAGAGTAATCATAAAAAGGGGCTCAACGGTTAAGTATTGTTCCTTTGTTTACGTTAATTTGTCATTTATTACTTTGGTTGGTTTTTTGTTTCTTTTCGTTTTAGATTTCCAGTAATCCGGTTCGGTTTGGATGAAGCGTTCCTTTTATTTATTTGTAAGTATTGCGCTTCAATCACGTCACGTCGTGTTTATTTTTGATTGTAATGTCGTTTAATAACCCCAATGTAGTTTTAAAATCTATGTTAGTCGATAGGTCTATGTTAAATATAGCTAGTTTTAACGTGCAAAGTTTAGTCCCAAATATTGACGAGATTCGTCACATTTTTAATGGTGCTTCCGTGGACATTCTTTGTTTCTCTGAGACATTTTTAAATCCGAATATCCCTAATTTAGCTTTGGCCATCAAAGGTTATAATATATTTAGGAAAGATAGAGCGGTACCTCCCCTTAATTATGGTGGTTTATGTATGTTTGTAGGAGACCACATTAAGGCTAGATTAGTTACTATACCTTCTTCCATTTCAGAATTGTTAGTATCGGATTTAGAGTTTTTATTTGTCAATATTTTTATTAATGGTCGTAAAATCTTAGTCGGTACCATCTATAACCCACCAAAAACTAGTAAGAGATCGTATGCCAAATTTAAAAAATCACTTGTAGACTTAGAAAGTTTATTTAGTTATTTCTCTTGTAGATTCGATGAAATGTATATATCAGGTGACTTTAATTTCGATATACTCCAAAAGACCGGCTTCCCTCGGGATTATTTGAATCTTTTAAATAGTCTTAATTTATCCGTACACAACACTGTGGCACCAACGTTTTCTTGTCCAACCGCTAGCGGGGCATCTTATTCCCTTATTGATCATATCATATCTTTTACTAATAACTCTATTTGTTTTTTCAATCAGTTGTCTCTCGGTATGGGATCCCATCATGATCTTTTAGTTTTTTCTGTAAACTCTTACTCTCCACCTAAACCTAAGAGTTTTAGCTTTAGAGATTTTTCTAGTATAGACAATTCCCGCCTTTACTTAGTTTGTAACTCAGTTCCTTGGGAGGATATTTTTTGCCTTAGTTCGGCAACTAGCCAAATAGAATTTTTCAACTCGTATATTAGTTTGGTGTTTAATAGTTGCGTTCCGCTTAAAAAGGTTACTTGCAAAGCAAAATCTCCGCCTTGGTTGTCTCAGGAAATTTCGAATGCCATAAATATTAGAGTTAGTAAATATCGTGTATGGAAAAGGTGTCCTAATAGTCAGTCTCATTTAGATTACAAGCAGGCTCGTAACAGAGTTGTAGGGTTAATTCGAATTGCTAAACGTAATTTTTTCAAGGACAAGTTAGACTCCTCTCTTCCTCCCAAGGTTTTCTGGCGTAATGTTCGTAATTTAGGCCTAGGTAAATGCAAGATTAGTTCAAGTGGGGATTTCAAACCCAATGAAATTAATAGTTATTTTTGCTCTAGTCTGAACTCGGGCAGTAGTTCCGTCGATTTGTTCTCTAACGCGTCCTCTAATTCGTTTTCGTTTTCAAATATTTCTCTCGAGGATTTACAATCTGCTATTTGGAAGGTTAAATCGGAATCTTCTGGTCTGGATAACGTCAATTTAAAATTCGTTAAGGCAGTTTTCCCTTTCGTCTCAAAATACTTGTTACATATCTTCAATTTTATTCTCACGTCCTCTTCCTATCCAGATCAGTGGAAGCTAAGTAAAATAATCCCGATTCCAAAGATCAGTAATCCTTTAGAGCTATCCCATTTTCGGCCAATTAGCATTTTAAGTTCTCTCTCTAAGGCTTTCGAGATAGTTGTTAAAAATCAAATTCAATCGCATTTACATAGCAATAGTTTAATTAGTTGCTTCCAATCTGGGTTTAGAAAATTTCATAGTACTTCTACTGCGTTATTAAATGTATGTGATGATATTAGGCGTAATATGAATAATAGGGAATTAACTTCTTTAACTTTGTTAGATTTTTCTAAGGCCTTTGATTCTATTAATCACAGAATTCTTTTCAATAAACTCTTATCTCAGTTTAGATTTTCGCTTTCTGCTGCCAAATTGATTTTTAACTATCTTTCTAATCGTTCTCAGGCAGTTTTTTTCGACAATTCCTTGTCTGATTTCCTTCCTGTAATTTCCGGCGTGCCTCAGGGTTCAGTGCTGGGTCCTCTATTATTTTCTACACTGAGAGAAAAGATTGCTGTTATTATGCATTATATGTATAAAATTATGCAATAAAGCTGCTTAAATGTGCGCTAAGCAAAATTTTTCTTGAATTTAGAATAATTTAAAAAAAAGCGTCGAAGATTTATTAATTTGGAAAATAGTAAAATTAAGAACTTAAAGTATAGTTTAAGCAAAGTATGTTTCTCGTTTTGTGTATATTATTCATGAAATGATAACCAAACGGTTTACAAATTATTAACAATTTTTTAAATTTAAACTTAATTTATGCTTTAGCTTGCTATGTTAGAGAACATGTGCTTTTAATTGAAGATTACATTGAGTTAAAGTTATAAAGGCTTTTATTTATGATTCTCAAATTCAGAACTTAAAGTGTAAGTTAAGCAATGTGAGTTTCTCTTTATATGTATATTATTCTTGAAATGAGAGTTATTGATTCAGAAATTATTAACATTTTTTCATAGTTGAAGAATAAATCGATTCAAAATTATTAATTGTTTTTATTAATAATTCTCAGAATAAGTATAAGAGTATTCAAGTTGATTCAAATATTCATAATAAATTCAAAATTTTGAGCGTGTATCGGTCTATTTGAGATTAAAGTTGATATAAATTTAAGACTACAATTCACAAATTGAGTAACTGTGTGTTTATATTTCATGTAGTTGACAGACCACGGTTTGAGAATAATATACATGCTGCGTGAATCGTTGTAATCTCAAAATAAGTAAATAAAATGCATAATTCGATTATAGTTAATAAATTTTTTATTGCTTAAACCATAAAAATATTTTATACAATGTTTCATACAGAATATTATAAATAACTTTTTATATAATAAAAACTGAAATTTCAATATGTAAAATAAATTTTATATAATACATTATAATTCATTTTAATAATTTTAAAATTATTTTCTTTATATTTTAGTAAATCAAAACAACAATAATTACATTATAATAATGGATATTTTGCATACGATTGACCGTTCTGAGTTTTTCTTAATGTTATTAGTTTTAAACGCATTTCATTTAAATCAAAGATTTCAAAATCTAAAAACTCTTTTCCAGTCAAATAAATTTTGTAATGATTATCATATTTAATTAATTCTACACTTTGCCCAACAACAAATATTTGATTATTTTCAACTAAAATAAGAATTAATTTAAATAATTTTTTTTCAAATTCGTTTACATAAAAAAAGTAATTATTAATTTTAAAATTAGTATTTTTGTAACATATATGCAGAACAGATTGCATGTTTTTGTATTTGGCATATTGATCAGACTTTACATTACGCTCAATAAGTTTTTTAAATTTGTCATCATTTTGAACTTTAATAATCTTAAAATTATTCATAATATTCTGATTCATTAAAATTGAGTAAGTAAATTTTACGTTACATTTTTTACCAACGGAGAAAGGTAAATTTATTCTTGAACAACTAACATTTGTATAATTTTTAATTTCTCTATGTTTTGACTCATACCTCATGCACCAAAAAAATCTTACCGGTCCAGACATTTTTATTATATTTGGGTAATGTATTAGCATATGGTGTTTCGGCTTTAAATTTTGTTTAAACGTTTCAATATATAATTTATTATGGATTGAAATTATTTTCTTTAGTTTCTCTATGTCATCAACTTTAAAAGTATGTAAAAGCATTAATTCTACCATATCATGTAAAATGCCGATATATTTCCATGATTTATCTCCCCTGGGCACTAAATTTCCTAAACAACAAGTAATATAATTTAATAAATTTATTGCTTGACTTGCAGTTAGTCTAATTGTTCCCTTCTTTAAAAGCTGCTCTTTGAGAATTGGAATTCTATTTGATTTGTCATGTTGCCCATAATTAAAATATTGGATGCTGGAGTTTAAAATCTGAATAGTGAAATACGCTTTATCAAAAATAAAGCATTGGAAGGCCGGTATAAGGCCATATGTAATTACACCTTCAAATACATCATGCATTATGTCGACAGCCATATTATCTGTAACATGAAAGCTTGGAATATCATTCAAAATACATATTTCTTTAATTCCAGTTTCAGTGTAACGATCGAGTTCCAAATCTTCAGTGTAATTTATCTCATTCCGTAATTGTACCTGGTCTTCAAAGTGTACTTTATTTATATCATCCTTATTTATTTTGCATAACCTACAGAAGTACTTGTGTGAGAATGACCTAGCATATCCTAAAAGGGAATTAAGTCCCAAATTATCTCCAACTACTAATCCTAATACAAAATAAACTGTAATTTCCTTATCGTTGACTACAATTTTAATGCCCTCTGTTTCGATTTTTTTTAGAGTTTCTACTAATGCGTACAGACACTTACTGTTACCATATTGTTTCAAAACCTTTGACCTTATTAACATGCTTACAAAAATGGTTTCTAGAGACGAAGTATGAACTGTATTTGTAGGAAAATTGTAATAAAAACCGGCAATTGACTGATTACCAGCGGAACTGCTTAAAGGATCGCCAGTCTCAAAATCGTCATAGTATAGGAAATATGGGATAACAATCTTATTTTGAAATTGTGCAATTTTTTTTTTCCATAAATCTCCCTGCACAAAATTAGAAATACTGCCAACTGTACCGTTTAAGAGTTTTTGTGTGTTTTCTAAAGTAGATTTAAATACTCCGGGAAGTTCAAAAAATTTTTTAATTTGAAATTCCATTGGTAATAAAACTCCAATATCTAATTCCGTATGAAACCCGGGTTTACCATTTTTTACTGCCTCTTTAATTCTACTATTTACTATAAACTTAGATACTGGTGAATATAGTTCATCTTCATTTAATGTTTTTAACAACATATATTCCGTTTTAACATTTTTAAATGGATCGGAACAAAAATTTAAAAAATTTTCAAATGTGTCGTTTTTTAATTTGACAGGCAAAATAGTTTTTATTTCGTGTATTATTGTATTCAATACAATTTCCGTGAAATCATTTACTAGATTTTCAATTGCTACATTTGTCATATAACTGTAACCAGCCTGTTTACAACAAAATTCTAGAACTCTTCTAGAAATATGTTTTTTTGAGTCTTGAAAATTTTTTATTTCGTTTAAATTTTCATTTATTCTAAAATTTTCACTTAACCTAGGCGTTTCTACATTTTCATTGAGGTTATACGGTCCTAAATCTTTGTTATTATTTAATGTTGCGGAATTGGTAACGGTAACCTTTTCTAAACTAGTAATGGCAGGAATAGCATGCGAAATTTTTAAATGTCTTTTATATGAATTCATTTTATAAAAAACATTAGGGCAGTTATTTTGAATACAGTTAAACTTTCCGTCATTTTTTAACATATGGTAATGTTTTAAATGAATAAACAATAAGTCAACGGTGCAAAATGTAGCATCACAAATAAAGCACGGATACATTATATAAACTTATTAGTAGAATCAAAATGAATGAATTAAATCGAAATGAAAAAAATTAAAAATATATTCCTAGTTATTAAAAATATAACTATTAAATCTATTATTTAGCAGAACCAACTTATTATTCAATTTCTTTAAATTCACGTTATTAAATGTTAAAAATTAAAATATTGACATCTTAAATGAAATAATAATGATCTTTAATTATTCGGATTTAAAATCTGCTAAAAGTAATATCAGTTTTGCATCTGATATGTCATGTTTGGTGAATATTTCATAAAAGTATTGTTGGAAGAATGTCCAAACCTTACTGCATTCCAGCGGATATTTTATATCAAACACAAAAAAGAGCTTGAAACAGCAATCGACAGCATTCAATAAACTAGAGAATTTATAATATATGTCGTCGTATACTGTTATAAATTCTCTTTCAGAATCATCACCAACAACAATTATTAATGGTTGCAAAGTAAGCTTATATTCAGAATATTTTTGTCGATAATCTTGAAGATTTTTCTCAATTGCTGCATGGCTTGAAACTTCCAAAATTAATGATGAAATCGAGTTGTCAATAGAAGGTTTCCATATATTTTTTTTGTTTGCCGGATTATATACTCTTGATGTTGGAGGTAAGGCGTAATGCAATAATTTAATAATGCCAATATTTTTCTTGTCTGTAAATATGCATACAATAAATTTTATGTAATGTTGGTATAAAAATGCTTCATTGTAATTTAATATATTTTACCTGAGTCTTCAATTTTTTGCAAATTTGAAAGTTCCTTCCTCACTTTCCCATCTTTTATATGACGTTTTAAAACATCATCTGCTCGGCCCGCAAACTGTTCCCATTTACTCATAAGTAAAGTATTTTTTGCTTGATACAAATTTTCAAAATCTATATCAACCTATAAAGTACAAACGAATTATTATGTTAGCGCTCAACCAATTAAATTTACCAAAACTAATTTTAAACTTACTAGCCTAAACCCATTAGACGATTTAAACAGATTCCACTCATCTAAAAATTTTGTAATTTTATCCGTATCTGTTCCGTGAGCCTGTAGCTCTTGCCGTCTGCCAGAAAATGTTGATTGCCATTTTAATTCAACCGTTTCCCACGGTTCATGGAAACAGGAAAGCCAACGTTTATCTAATAAATGATTTTCTGTGAAACTTATTTCATATCTTCCTCTGCTTGTATCATCTGCAAGTAAAATAAACAAATATTATTGTTAATTTATGGTTTAAAAAATTGGGTAATTAAAATCGGTCCTACCTGAAGACTTCGAACTACTTCTACGTTTGCGGCTAGTGAAGATCCCTTTGGTTCTCAATCGACTGGAGCAATTTCTATATTTATTATATAGACTGCCGGATGCATATTTCTGGGTTTCGGAAGGCGGCTTAAAATAATATTCCTGCGTTAAATGTAAAAATAATAAAGTAGACGATTAATTTTGATAAAATCTATATTAGAATTGCCATAGGACCTGTAACTTCATGCGAGTAGAACGATTTTGCAAGAAACTCATACTTTACAATAAAATTTTGCATTAAATGTTCTTTCGCTTGAACTTGTGTATTTGAAGACCTATATTATTCTATAACTTACACTTTCCTCTGTTATGAAAGTGTTTGTAATCTGTTTAGTAATTTGTTTGAAATCTGCAATCTCCATGCATATGTCTTTTGACATAAATTCTTGAATTATGCAATCAATCAGATATTGTCTAGCTTCGTTAGTTAGTTTAGGTGGACTTTCACTATTATATAAATTTAGTATTTTTTTGCCGTTCGATGAATCCAAAAATGTTGAAAAAACCTAAATTTCCGGTTGGACATCCAAACAGTAAATTATAATATTAGACATAATTTTTATATTTTGTTATATAAAAAAAATTCAACTTTTGAGGAGGAACGTTATACAAAATGACGATGTAAACAAATTACACAATTTATTTGAATATTTTAATTGGATATTTTAATAATATTTTTAATAACTATCTTTAACAAGCTACTCTTATACTCTAACTAATAAATTTGAACTAATTTATACATACTAATGTAGTTCAAATAGAGAGTATTTGATTTGTACTTGTTAATATTGTGTTATTTGAAATTGGAGCACAAATATCTAACATTTTTGCAATTGTTTCATTAAAATATACAAAATTGTACATGTAACATGAAAATATTAAATAAATTAACATCCTAATTATTAAAACTTTCCTTAGCGAAAAAGTACAATCAAATGCATATTTTTATTTTATATTCACAAAATGCGTGTGTCGTAGGATTTACTTAGGATATCGTATAAATGTATGTATGTAGCTATACATATGTAAAAACTTACAAATGAGTTTGTACTAGAGTCGTCTGTTATGTTATCCGAATTTATTGTTTTTATCCAAGATGCAACATTGTGATTGGACGAACTTGCAGTAACCGTTGAAGCTGTTTCTTCTAATGATTGGTAATTCTGTAAAATAACAATTTTCTCAGGCAAATTTAAATTAATTGTTATAATTATGTTTACATTTTGTTTACGCCATTCTTCTAATTTTACCCGAAATGAAATTTTGTGGCCAAGTTCATCTTTGGTAAATATTTCGTCGAGATCACGTAACTTCAAATGAGGTAGCAATTCAATTGAAATATGTAAACCTATTTTTAAAAAATTTGTTATTTCTCTCGATTTTTAATGGATATATAATATACTTTTTAGTTTTGTATGAAGATGAGACAATCCCCAACTTTGTAACAGTTGATGAAATTCATCAGTTTCTATTGATGCTATATTTGAATGAAATCCAATATCTTCCTCTGTTTTATCCAATATTGCATTGACATTTAAAATATTGTCTTCTTCATACGCAAAGGTAAACTCAGTCTCGTTCATTTTGTTCTTATAGAGTATTTAAAATATATATAATGTACAATTTTAATCTTTTGGAATTTTAAATAAAAAATAACCAATTTTCTATTACATTCGTTCGGACAAGATATTTATTTTTAATTCCTTGAAACAAATCAACACTAAAAAAATAAACCCACTTCGTTATCATGCTAACAACGAGTCAGAATAATTTCCAATTATTTTATTACAATTAAGTTTAACAATTCAAATTTTGTATTTGTGGATTGTAATTTTTTAAATTGCATTTTGAATACAAAATGTTTTGTTTATAATTTGGCTATATTTTATGGCGGTTGATGGTAATAATATTTTTGGGTAAATATTTAAGATAAATAAATCTATATAAGCCTTTAGACTGGAAAAACTTAAAAAGTTAAATAAATTCACCACAGATAACCATAACTGTAAGTTTCGACCGAAAAATCGGTGGTTTTTTTTACAACTGTCACATGGGCAGTATACATACACAAAAAAATTGTGTCTCGACACAAAATTTTTAACTTACACATAAAAAAAAAAAACGCAAGAAACAACCAAGTTGTACTAATGGCGAAAACTTTTCTTGTTGTTTTTTTTACATCTGTACTAAAATATAAAATGTCTCTAGCAAATTTGATTTGTTCAACTCTTTGTTATAACATTTTTTGAATAGACAGTTGGAAAATAACAAAAAATCGACAATTTACAATAAAATAAATTATATTTAACTATTTCTGTATATTAAATGCGTTGTTAATTATAAATATTTAAATATATTTTGTGTATTTGATAAAACTAAAATTTTTGTTGATTTTCATGAATGTGAAAAGTACAAATACACAGCAATGATTCACTAGTACCACTGCACAATAAAAAATTTCCCGTTGTAAAAAAACAACCGATTTTTCGATCGAAACTAAAACTAAGGATAAAATATATCAAACGAAGTCACAATTGAACTGATACTTACACGAAAAACTCGATTGAACTAATATAGTTTGTAGAAAATTATTGTATTGCGACTTTCCAAAAACTGGATAAAACTGTAATCACCACCGTTCAATCTAACGGTTTTTAAAACCAAATTGTCTGTATGTACTGTTAAAAATTACACTTACACTTTGAATTGAATATTTACAAACCCAAGGCTCACTCAAAATGTTTAAACACAAAATTGTCACTAATTTTCTAAATCAATTTTCTTTATTATTTGCACTACACAAAATCGTTATATTTTCCACTTATAAATTATTAATTTCTCACTAAAAACCGTATACACAGTCGCACGCACGTCTATATCCTACAAAGGAAACTATAAAAATGAACTATGTAAATGTGATCGCTCATTATCAATAGAATGCAGTAACACCATGAATAGTATCCTCAAAAACATGAAACATCATGTTTTCAAATTGAGAATATTATCCACAAATGAAAATAATTAACATGAATTGAGATTAGTTAACATGATTTGAGATTAGTTAACATGAATTGAGAATTTAGTTTTAAAATTATTCATAAAATAGGTACTTAAATGTAGACTACTTTTCTCAATTTATGTATTATTATTATTCTCAGTAACATAATTTTGAAGAAATAATATGCACAAATTGAGATATAACTGCTCGATATAATTGTAATTCTAATTATATAAGTTTATTATTAAATTACTGGTTTATATAGAAGTTTTAGAGCATTTAGGACTGACAAACATCCACCCACTTTCCAGGGTATATTCGATTTTACTATAAGAATAGAAAATTGGAAGAATTATCAGGCGGTCATGGAATTTCACTCTCAAATCTCAAATTTTGAAAATTATTATATTATATATTATACTCGTACATACAATAAATTTCATATCCACCTATAAATTACTTTATTTTGAAAAAATAACCTTAACCGACTGTATTTTAATGTATTTTAAGAACGCATAATTTTAATCAATTGTACGTACGCGTACTGTATAACGAATTATACATATGTACATGTATTATAGATGAGATGCTGATTCATATACATACTCAGTTATGATCGAACCCAATATATTATATTCATTGAGCTCAACTACTTAGTATGTACATATGTAATATTGTATAATACGCAAACTTGAATCTTGTGCACCAATTTACGCAGACACTATACAACCGATTGTCATAAAAATTACACCATTAGATTTACACTATTTGTAATTCACACGTAGATGGGAATACCCTTTGCATGAAAAACGGTTGGGTAGTTCAGGCTCAATGGCAAATTGGCAATCAATCTCGGTCTGTTCAAGCGCAGGGGGGGGGGGGGTTCATTGCTAAAAACCTTCAAAAATATCTTGACTTACTTTATGGAGCCGTCCATAAAGTAACTATTTACACGAAAATTTGTTGATGAAAACGTAATTTCGATTTTATTGATCATATATTCAAGGTGTGCAAGGTTTAATATGTATAGAATCGCTAATGATGAACAACGCTTAATTTATCAAAGTAGATATAAATTGAAAAAATTGAATAATTTTTGATCTAAACCAAATGCCTTCCTAATTTTCATAACTATTTTCTACCCAAACCAAATACCTGTAGAACTTGGTCGATTTTCGACCAGGCCTCTAGTTATTTTTAATATGCAAATAGGATTAATGTCAATATAATAACAACAGAAAGAAATTAACCTATAAATAAAGCCTTTCTTTATCAATCATAAATCTTTATCATATATTTCTTTATCTTTGGATTATTTATTTTTAATTTTTTATTAGTACTCCTTACTTTGAATAGCCCATCTGTATCAATATAAAACATCTCAAATATACGGTGAGCGTCAAAAACGCACCTCATCTGTCTTATTGTACACCATTGTTTGATATTTGGAATTGTAGATTATATTGTACTTCCAATGTTAAAACTTAGACTAATTGTTAATTAAGTATTTCATTCTTTATTAAATGACAAACAATAATCAACATAAAAAACAAGAATCATAATTGTTTCAATATTTATCAATTATACATATTGAATTATTATGAAAATGCTGTATTCAATACAAACCCTCGCTGTACGTCCGATTATGGATTTCCTTAATATTGGCGGTATTTTTGAACTGACTAACTAATTGGTATTGTGAGATTATCTAATAAACGGTTTTAGCCTATAATTGAAAAGATTTTGCATCATATAAATTAAAAAAAAGGGTGCCCCATTAAATAATAAATTGGCCCTTCACTTATGGTAAACCGCATGTTCAGATTTACAAAATTTAAGAATATTAGCTTTGAAACTTAATTTAGTTTGAATACATGACTTAAGAAAATCGACTTTCATAAATTAACTCTAAATAATTTACTGGATTTGAGCGTAAACTTTGCACAATACGTCGAATTTTATGAAAATCATGGTTGAAGTACACAATTCTTAAAACAAAAACATTAATCGCCAAAAGGAGCATATATGATTTAAATTATGTATTTTCAGACTATCTCAAATAGACCAAATTAAACATAATTTAAGAAATCTCATTTGTGCAGAATTTTTATAGTTTCGTCTAAATTTATGCATTTAATTCTAAATATCATACGTTATATTCAGAAATTTTCATTAATCTGAAAATTGTGTATTTGAGAATAATCTTTTCATAATATTAGTCTACGATTTCTCTCAGTGTATGTACATAAATGACATAGAATCCTCCATTCAACATTGTTCATTTCATATTTTCGCTGATGACGTTCAAATTTATAGAAATAGTCGTTTAGATCAGGATTCTATTGTTAGGAATATTTGTCTGATAAATGAAGATTTAAGTAATATCGTTCGCTGGTCGGTCTCTAACAGGCTTGTTTTAAACGCGAATAAATCTCAGTCGATTATAATTTATAAAAAACCGTTAGATACCTCGTCCTTTCCTGGTATTTTTCTGCAGGGTTCGCTAATTGTATATTCAAATACTGTTAGGGATTTAGGCTTAGTTATTAATAAAACTCTTACTTGGGGTGACCATTTAGTTACTATTAGTAAGAGGGTCTTTGGCATGCTTAGTTGTTTGTATAAAGTGGTTGGATTTTCTGATAGTCAGTTTAGGAAACAATTGTTTTTGTCTTATCTTCTTCCTCATTTTATTTACGGTGACATAGTTTTATTCGGTATGCTTCAGGAAAATATGAATGTTCTCCAAAGATGTTTCAATGCTTGTACCAGGTTTATTTTTGGTATTAGGAAGTTCGATCATATTTCTGCCTACTCTAGCCTTGTTTTAGAATGTAGTTTATCTATTTTTTACGAATTTCGCGTTTGTCTTTTTATTTTTAAACTTCTTAAAGCTAAGGAGCCTTGTTATCTATATAGGAAATTAATGTTTAGTAGGTTTCATTCCTCTAACTTCCGCCTAATTCCGGCTAAAAATTGTTGTAGGTCGTTAAACGCGTCATTTTGTGTTAGGGGAGTTTCCCTCTGGAATTCAATTCCATTGGAAATTAAGAGATTAGGATCGGCAAAATTATTTAGGTCAAAATTTTTGGAGTGGCGTGATTGATGGGCAATACGTAGTTTTTTAATTTATTTTTAATAACCATGTTATTTTGTTAATTTTTAATTTTTAATTTTTATATTATTTCACCTCGTGCTGTACATTTTATTGTAAATGAGCTACTGCTCAAAATAGAATGTGTAAGCACGAGGTGGAAATTGTTTGAAAAAATTTAAGAGGTTTTTATGCCTAATGGAAGCAACTTCTTTTTTCTTTTTTTGTTTCGATTGCTTTGTTTCCATGTGTGCTTTTCCTCTTAATACTAAATTATTTATAAATACTATAAATAAATAAATAAATAAATAAATAAATCAAAACACCATCACAATCGCTTGATTTAATATAATTGAAAATTTATGGCATAAATTGGAGTGTGAAATTAGGAAACATAATATATCCAATAAAAATGATTTAAAAAGTGCCTTATTGGAGGAATGGGATAAAATTAGCTCCGAATACACCAGAAAACTTGTGGAATCTATTCCAAACCGCTTAAAACTAGTTATTAAACAGAAAGGGTTTCCAACTAAATACTGAAGTAGTCTTAGGACTTTTTTGTTATACATTTTTATAACTATAAAATAACATGGACCATTTCATTGTGATATGATTTTTTATTTTATTTTTATGAATGTGTTATTTGTTGTTGTTACTGATATTGAATTAATAAATTTTTCGTTGTATTAAAACTAGAATAAAATGCACTTTTAAAAATATTCATTTTTGTTTCTTACATTATTTGATTTTTTAGGAATTTATCACCAATTTTTTTTTCTATTAACGGTGGACCATTTTCACTGTGACTCACTGTATGTATTTTGTTTTTAACCTTAACCGATTTTAGAGAGCAATATACATATATAGTTAGAATAATGAAATGGGCATGTTGTTGAAGTTAGCAGAAGAATTCCAACAGAAAAAAAATTCAAAAAATTTAAGTAGAAAAAAAGTCTGCTTAAAGCGACATACCTAACCGAATTAAAAATCGAAATTGAAATTTAGCGTATTTCCTTGACAAATTTACAACAACAATTGCATATAATAAATCCCCGAAAGAATAACATTAACCCAAAAAAAAATTGGGTTTAAGTAAACATAATTCTAATTCTTGGTTATGATACCTGCCACCAGAGCCACAATATATAGTAAATTTATATTTTATTTCGAAATGTTGGCTTTTGTCAATTAAATCAAATTGGCTATTTTCTTGGAAAAAAAATTAACCCCAAAATAATTCGAATTAAATTTTGGTCAACAAAATACGCTTATTGACGATTGGAAAACTGCAAAATGCGATGCCTATCGGAAATAATGTAAACCCTACGCTTTGCTTTAAATGATTTCTCTTCAAATAAAACATAAGGAGAGTGAAACTATCGGAATTAAATTAAACCCTACGCTCAGCATGCAAAATCATGACAGTCCAATCGTCAATAGTGGTTATTCAAAAATTCGGAGAAAACTATGATTGGCCGTGTATGTTTGTCAGTTTGCGACAAAGTCTTAACTAAAGTAGAAAATTTACTTATAAAATGGTCAAATTTTTTATGGCGTTGGGTCAAATTAATTAAAAACCTCGTCACTCTCTTTTATTCGTGAAGCAGTAGAGAATTTTCGTACAACATATTGGTAATTTCATTAATTTTGTAGTGCAAGGTGCCTGAATAAATTTGAGTTCCAAATCCTACTTTGTCTCAACTGTCTTATGCCCTAGAAAATGCCTAATTTCTGATTTTTTTCACATATTTTTATTTGTTTGTAAACCTGCCGCTGTTTGAATCATAAAACACGTTTTTTGTAAAAGTAAATTTTGAATATTTTAATTTGGGAAATCTTTTGAGTATACTTTACTGCACAAACATCATACTTTTCAATGTTTTCTGCCTGAAACCGATAATTTTTTTACCCACCTTTACGAATTTCAAAGATATCGGTTGTCTGCAGTTTTTACAAAAAGCTAATTAAATCATAAAATTCCTCTCTACTTCAAATCCACTGAAATTTTAAAATATTTAAAGAACTTAACTTTTATCACATTTGAAACACATTCCAATTGTACCGAAAACAAACCTTACACTGAAATTATTTGTAAAGTGTTCCAAATTAAGGGCAATATTTTAACAACATTTTCGAAAACTTTGGCAACCTGCGATAAATTATATCTTATTGGGTTTTATCAAATTTAATGTGAACTCAAATTCTTCCCAAAAATGTTTAAATGTATTCTCGTATTTTATCTTCAAAACTTTACGATAAATTTTATCTTTGAATAAAGTACATTGACTTTTTGCGTAATCCAGGTATAAAACTATACACATGTCATACTTATGATCTAAAACCATATGACCCTCCTATTTAATAATACCAAGCGAAACAGAAATTATCGATACACCGGTTTTTTAAATTATCACCAAATTCTAACAACATAAGACCTTTTAACACTCAATTAGACAGCTATTTTGTTAATCACCATCCCCATTATATCTTTTCACTTAATACATCTGACTTTATCATCACATTCATAAATTTACAACAAAACATTTATTTTCCCTCGAAGAAAATTTATTTCCACAACATAACCATGCCTATAGTATTTTGTATATAAACAGATTTTCTAAAAAATTATATATTTTTACCATAAACAAATAAAATAAGATTAAAAATTAATCTCTTCATCATGACCATTGATAATAATTATTGTTCTCTGCTGTTAATCCAATTCAATAATATTTTCCTGATAAGCCGGGTTTTTATTTCACAAAACAATACCACAAAAACTATTTTTAAAGATTTTTCACTTCACTTTAAAACTTTTTATGCATATAGATAATATAACACACAGATATTTTCTTTCACAAGATTTTCTTTTTATCTTCTATTTTTATATTCATTCAAATTATATGAATGAAATCACACACTTATATTAAAACCACCTTGATGTAACAAGAACTCACTCATAAATCACTTCAAAAAATTGACACTCAAGAAAAACCACTTTAATTATTCTTATCACTCACTAAAACAAAAAAAAAAACCGGGCCAACAATAAACTCTCGATCAAACATAAAAATCAAATGGTAAATTATGATGAACCGTTATCAAAAAAACGTACGTATGTTTATAGTTTGTTAGATTGCGCAATTTAATTACCGAAAAATAAATAAAACTTGAAAAATTACGTAACAGCTCCGATACGTATTAACGCGTCTGCAGTTCAAAACAGACTGAATTGTGATACTGCTGTGAAGTTAAAAAATAAAAACACGAAAATACAAAATTTTTTCTTTTTTCTGTACTCTGACTGAAATCGAATCAATGAATGAATGAAGGAAATGCTGAATAAAAATACAAATTTTGTAGTTTGTTTCAGTTTTTTTTTTTTAGTGGATTTTATTTTATCTGAGAATTGTATAATGTTGTTGTTGTACAACACATAACAGCGGAAAGATGAACGTACAGGAGGTAAACAAATTTGTTTTGTTAACCAAGTCTTTTTATCGCACCATTAATTTATTACGGTTTGTTTTGATTTTATATTAGAAAACAATAAATAACGTTAATTTCGCGGCTTTCTCAAGGTATATTATGTAGACTAAATCTAATCCCATTCATTCAATATATTTCCTTATTCTTCCATGATTTTCGAATAGACATCTGATGGTTCGCTTGTCTGTCTGTCCGTCCATCTATTGGTCGGGCGGTCTATATTTCGGTCTGCCGGTTTATATTTCGGTATGTGTGTTGGTATGGCATTCGTTCAGTTGAAAAAAAAGCTGTTGGTAGTAAACTTGCCACCTTTGGAAATATGGGAAACGGAGCACCACAATTTTTATTCAACATTTTTTCCTAAATATCCTAAATGTTGGATGTAATCACGATTTGTACTTTTTGCTCTTCTTTAGTCTAATTTAAAGTTTGAAGAAAATCAGAAAACGTACCCACTAAAATCGAACGAAAGCTGAGGATAAAGTGAAGCAACTGCTAAGGGGAGACCATCAAGTCAGTAACAACCAACTAACCAACTGACCATAGCGAATCTTTAAGAACTTTTCGTTCAGTTCAGCAGTCACTTAAAAGAGCAAACTGAAGGATATGTCAGAACAAGATGTACAGAATACAAGGTAATATATTGCGTACAAAAATCCAATAGGGCGGCGCGTGCGATAATATTGTTACGTTTTTGCCTTGTTAATCAAGGTTCGTATCACTGGATTGTGAATAAAACAAAATCAATTTAATTTATCACCAACGAATTTATTTATTTAGCACAAAAATTATTACAACACAATTTATTAATGATAATTCACAAAATCACTTTATATAAATTATTCGCACAATTTTTCTGATCACTTTTACTTTTTATTTCACACAAAAACACTTTTTAAATCACTTTTTTAATTCCTTTTTAATCTTTACTCTATCGCTTACCAAATATTACTACTAATCTTACAAGTTTACTCTATCGCGTTCCAAATTCGAATAATCCAATTCGATCTTGTTCGCCTTTTTATTTACACAAACCAAACTTCTCGAAAGCTCATGATTTTTCTAGTTAGAATAGCGAGAAACATTACGTAACAATTTTTATCATGGAAAATTCCATTTAGTACAGTAAAACATTGAGCTATTAGTTTTACTTATTCTACTACACACTAGGTGTCACCGTCACAATATGTTTTATATGGAGAGAAATGTCATTTAATGCAGAGCGTATGGTTTACATTATTTCCGATAGATATCACATTTTCAGCTTTCCAATCGTCAATAAAAGAATTCGTTTTTTGAGTGAGGCTGGCGTGAGAAAAATGTTCCTATTGACGATTGGAAAACTGCAAAATGCGATACCTATCGGGAATAATGTAAACCCTATGCTCTGCTTGAAATGACATTTCTCTCCATATAAAATATATGGAGAGTGAAACTATCGGAATTAAATTAAACCTTACGCTCTGCATGCAAAATCATGATAGTCCAATTGTCAATTGTAAAAGTAGCATAAGCGCCTTTAGATTACAAAACTAAAATGATGCTACTGATATAATGACTCTAACCGTAAAAACGACGAAAGAAAATTTAGCAATTCGGTAATTAAAACTGGTTTATATAATGCAAAGTTGGTATTGTTTACAACAATTTCGAACGTCAAATTATCGAAAGACAGTTCTCAAAATGCCATCAATAGTTAATGCCGTCTTCTTTCAGACACAATGTTTTATTAATCTAGGCAATAGACCTTTTTCCTGAATTGTCAAACATAGTGAATTGTCAAAAATATCTGTGGGGCTTGATAATATTGGCATCCTGTTTTCAGTATTTTAACACAACCAAATTAAATTTTACATTAAATTTAGCTTTATGTAGATTCGCTTTTGATGAATATTTCATTTATTATTTTTCCACAACATTAATTTTGATCTAATCATACTTATTAAATTTCTTTAGGAAAAATTGTCTATAGGGCCAAGAGCATTTTCCTATTTGTGTATTTGATTATTTCGTAATTTCGTAAATTTGATTTCTTTTATGAATGGTAGAAATGTCAAAAATATTTTCGTAAGAATATTTCTTTACTCCGAGAATACCAGTCAAAAACGTTTCAGTCAAAAACAGAAAGGAGTTTAGGTTAAAAACCAGAATAACTCAGCCAACACATTTTTAGTTTGATTGCCTTTTCAAAAGATAGTTACAAAACAAATAAATTGACCGAGTTAACTTCAAATTTTTTACCGAAATTTCGGCTCCGAGGATTCCAGTCAAAAATAATTCAGTCAAAAAACGAAAGGCGTTTCATTCATAAAATTTCCCATACAAATATTATGATTAAAACTCCGTTTAAAAAGGAACTTCAGTAGAAAAAAAAGTATTTCGGTCAGAAAACAGTTTGACTGGAATGCCTTTTTAGTTTTTTGATTGAACTATCTTCTGAAAGGGCATTTCAGAGAAAAAATATTTTGACAGAGTTACCTTCTATTTTTTGACCAAATCTCCTTTCTCTTTTAGACACGGGACCTCGGAGCCGACGTACAGGACTAAGAAGGCATTTCAATCAAAAAAAACAAACCAACCAGTAGGTAATCCAGTCCAAAAATTTGTAACCAAAATGCCTTTCATGAAGGTTGCTCGGTCCAAATACACAAAGGACATTTCAGTCAAACTATTTTCTGACAGAAATACCTTTTTCTGGACTGAAGCTCCTTTTTAAAAGTAGTTTGTTGTATTGGGATTTGTTTGTATTTTTTTGGGATATTTTTGATTGTCAAATCGAGAGTAACCGAGGGATTTTAGTCTTAAAATGTATAAGGGCAATTTTATGACTAAAACGCCTTTCGCTTTTGAGAAACATTTTTTTGCCTTTTGATTTTTCAGGATAGGTTAAAATTATACATACATTGAATTCTAGACAACTTCCCTAAGTTCTTTCGAAAAAAAATCTAAATGTCAAAAAATATTTCATATATTTTGTATGAAGCAGTACAGATGCAATTTTTGTTGTGATTATTACGATTGAATGTTTATCAAATGATTTCTATTAAAAATTTAATGGCCATGCCGGTAAATTAACATATCACAACCGTTTATAATTTTATGGGGCATATTTTCATTGTTTTTTGGAGGGTGGTTTTAACACTGATTTTTTTCATTTTACAAATTCTTTGTCCGATGTAGAATAAAATATTAATCGTTTTAGTAATGTAGGCCTAAACTGAATATGAAGCATTGCTAGCCATTTTTAGATTTTGATACTTTGTATAGCGTTGTAGAGAATATCATTGCGTCTGCAAAAATAAATATTTTTACGAATTGGAAAAACCGTAATGGAGGAGACTTTTAGCAGGTATTTTGCAATTTTAGATAAAAATAAAACAAAATTGTAAAATATTTTTGTTTTGATTAGTTTCAGTATTTGTAAGTTCTGTTTAATTGCAACATTGGGAGAGACCCCAAAATTTATTCGAAATATTACCAATAAACTAATCATGGATGGAGCAATAATTAACACTGACCTATGCGGGAGGCATTCGAATGCTCGAACATATTCCGAAGAAAAGATTAATGAAATTAAGAACCACATAAATTAGTTTCTAGCATATGAAAGTTACTACACGCGGCGAGATAGTTCAAAAAATATTTAAGTGCTTAACTTTAATACTGATGTATAAACTTTACACGGAATCCCAGAAATAACAGGTTTCTATCTCATTAGCTAAAGATGATCACAATAAAATGGCTGCACATTTGACTTGGAACAGTGTCTTCCAACACTATGTTTGAAAACGTTGTTGTCGTTTTAGAAAAGACAAATATGGACTTATAATCGAACAGTACACGATTGCATTTCGAATACTCCATATTGCTATATGTGGGATGAAACCATTACAAAACGTAGTGGAAATAACATAACGTTCACCGAGCAAATGGCGCAGTGGTTAAAGCTGCGGCGGTTGGATCGGGAGGTACCAGGTTCGAATCACTATAGGGGCGGGATGCAAAAGGGATTTTTCATCATCTGATTACGATCGGTGATGAAGATGAACACATCTATGACCCCCTGTTGAGAGTGCAGAATCCATGGGCCGACCCACCTTTCATGTCAGCACTACAGGTTGGCATGAAGCAATGCAATGTGCAGGTAGTTTTCAAAGACGGATCTGTAGCCGCCCGTCCTCGATTTGGCTACTCCAGGCGTAAAGTAGGACGGTAAAAAATAAATCAAGAAAACAAACAAACAAAAACATAACGTTCTGTTTATTTACATTTTTGAATTCTATTCGCCAAAATACATCAAAGAATAAAAACTCATAGCATCTATGTTTACTTTATTTTTGCAAATCGGTTCAGTTGAATCTATTGATCATAAGTTTTTAAATGTAGGACATCAGAGCCTTCTAGAGTATAGAGCCATAATCTTAATGACGTATTTTTAGAAGCTTTTTTAGTGGTATAACTTTTCAATGATTTCCATAGGAATCCATAGTAAAAATTGTGTTTTTTAGCTTCAAGTTATTCAATGAAAAAAGCAAATATATTATAAAATGTTTATATAAAAATTTTCTACATATCTTTAAGAACAATATACAAGAAGGCCATATTAGTATTAAGTAAATATTAATTGCAGAAATATTAAAATTGAATTATTTTTAAAATATATTTATTCGAACTTTCATTTTGAAAAATACATCAAAGTTGGCTCTGACAAATTAAAATAATACTTGCTAAATTTATCTTTAGTTTTACTAGTGTACGTAAGATGTCCAAAATGGTTACAGAAAAATACGAAAAAAAATTATTTAATCGCAAAATTATCACACGTTCCTATATTTTATGAATTTGTTTTGCTTTTCCTACAATTTTTGAACTTGAAATTTCCCCAGAAGGTAATTTTTGGTACGATTTTTCCAAATTTTTACGGCCATCACTGCCATCTATGTGATGTATATTGACTTAATGACCAAACGAATTGTAGTAAGCTTTTATTTCAATTTGACCAGAATGCGGTTGTTATGAATTTTTTTTTTATATATTTTGGTTTAAATTAATCAATTATTACAAGAAAATGAAAACGATTTACTTAAACGATATTCATATATGTTGAAATTCAAACATTTATGAAAGTATTTCAGAAATCATAATTAAGAATTTGTAACGTTTTCATTTAAAAATTTGTTTTAGGAAAAAAAGTGATTTCCCATATGTTTTATGTAATAGTAAATAGTAAAATGAAAAGTTTCGTTTTTTCCTCGTTTCTAATTCCCTTATAAAAGCTCAGATTTTTTGATTATGGCTCTTTAAAATACAGGGTGCTCTGAGGACATACGCCAAAGCAATCTTGATTATACAAAGGCATAGTATAAAAAGCGAAGCTTTTAGAAGGGAATTAGAAACGAGGAAAAAACCAAAAGTAAAATACACAAAACATATGGGAAATCACATTTTTTCCTAAGACAAATTTTTAAATGCAAACGTTACAAATTCTTAATTATGATTTCTGAAATACTTTTATTTGAATTTCTACACATATGAATGTCGTTTAAGTAAATCGTTTTCATTTTCTTGTAATAATTGATTTATTCATACCAAAATTTTATAAAAATTTCATAACAACAGCATTCTGGTCAAATTGAAATAAAAGCTTACTACAATTCGTGTGGTCATTAACTCAATATACATTAGATAGATGGCAGTGATGGCAGTAAAAATTTGGTAAAATCGTATCAAAAACTACCACCAGTAGCTAGTACGATTTTGTTGTGTACATGGGAATTTACTCACAGGGAGTTTTGTATACGTATACCATGTAAAGTATAAAATTTTGTTACTGTGTGTTGTCATTAATTTTATTTGTGTTCGTGTGGTATTTGTACCAGTAAGCATCAAAAATTATTCAATCGGGTAAAATCGGTTCAAATTTTTTGGTGCTTATCTTCCTATGGGAATATTTTTTCCCATGCTTTTTAGATTGGGAATATGGGAATATTGACATTTTGAATTGTATGTTTTAGGTTTACAATTTTTTTTGTCAATTTTAATAAAATTTTGTTTTAGATTAAGAACAAATTTAAATTAAACTAAATTAATAAATTGTTACGTTTTTGCCTTGTCAATTAAGTCGTATCACTTGGATTGTGAATAATACAAAATCAATTTAATTTATCACCAACGAATTTATTTATTTCACACAAAAATTATTACAACACAGTTTATCAATAAAAATTCACAAAATCACTTTAAATAATTACTACACAATTTTACTATTCACTTATAATTTTTATTTCGCACTACAACACTTTTTAAATCACTTTTTAATCTTCACACTGTCGCTTTCCAAATACCACTAATAATCTTACAAGTTTACTCTATCGCGTTCCAAATACTAATAATCCAATTCGATCTTGTTCGCCTTTTTATATACACAAACGAAACTTCTCGAAAGCTCATGATTTTTATAGTTAGAATAGCGTAGAAACATTACGTAACAATTTTTACCATGGAAAATTCCATTTAGTACAGCAAAACATTGAGTTATTAGTTTTACTTATTCTATTACACACTAGGTGTCACTGTCACAATATATTGTGACGGTGACACCTAGTGTGTAATAGAAGAAGTTAAATGAATAGCTCAATGTTTAACTGGGGTGAGATGTTGTAACCATCACGTTTTTCGCTTCGATGCATTTTCGATAGAATAACGGTATTTAAGAACTAAATTGTTTTAAAATTTTATAGCCCTATTCCCTTGGTCGTGTCACTTCATTCGACGTGACAATTGTCGTGTCACTTCAACTTTAAATTGGTATTCTCTTAGTCGATCGAAGTGATAATATAAGAGAATGCGACGTAAAACTATATCTGTCACTTCAAATGACAATTGTCGCATCGATCGACTAAGAGAATATCAAAATTGGATTGTCGGTACAAGTGACAAGTGACACGACTAAGGGAATAGGGGTGTTATATTTGTAACAAAGCAGTACCGTTATTCTATCGAAAATGCATCGAAGCGAAAAACGTGATGGTTACAACATCTCACCCCTGTACTAAAATTTTCCATGATAAAAATTGTTACGTAATGTTTCTACGTTATTCTAACTAGAAAAATCATGAGCTTTCTAGGAGTTTGGTTTGTGTACACCATGGTATGGAAAGGCGAACGAAGTCGATTTGGATTAGTAATATTTGGTAAGCGATAGTGTAAAGATTAAAAGAAATTAAAAAGTGATTTAAAAAGTGTTTTTGTGCGAAATAAAAAGTAAAAGTGATCAGTAAATTTTGAGAATAATTTATATAAAGTGATTTTGTGAATATTTATTGATAAACTGTGTTGTAATAAATTTTATGAAATAAATAAATTCGTTGGTGATAAATTGAATGGAGTTTGTATTATTCACAATCCAGTGATACGAACCTTGATTGACAAGGCAAAAACGTAACAATATGTATTTTTTTATGATATTATAAATTCTTAAATTCAAATCCAAAAAACAGTAATAATTTGCATTTGTGCGGGCACAATGAATATTGTAGCAAGTTTTAAGAAACCTCATTTAAAAATATTATGAATTGATAGTTGGTTCGACTCGTTTTTCATCTGCTTAAAACAAAACTATTTGATAGTCTCAAATATTCAGTTATTCTCCAGCTAGATAAATATTTTACAAAGAAATCTCCTCTTTATTGTTAAGAGTTCTGCAAATTTACTTTCGATCTAACGAGGATTATGAAAAATTAATCATTTTTTATTCATCTCATCAGGCTTTGCTAACTTATTGTCAGAATTATTTTCTATATAAATTCGTTTGTCAGATCGAAACTGAATTTGCAGAACTCTTAACAATTTCTCTCTTCATAAAATATTTATCTATCTGACCAATTCCGGAATAACTTAATGTTTGAAATATACTCCACATGTTTGCGTTAAATATAATAAAATTGAAATTGTTAAAAGTTTTAAGGTGCATTCTAAAACTCTCTAATACGTACACGTTCATGGTTGATTTCGATATGTGTCGTTCTTTGTAAAAATTGTGTAACTCCAGATTTTTAAATTATATATTTTTTTTTGCTTAATGGAATCACATTTATTTATATATTTCATTATAAAAATGAAACAATTCTAATAAAAGCACTATAATCCCATAAATGGAGTTAGTTATTTACTCTGGGAAGTGAAGCTGCTGTTAGAATAGACACTTCCACCTTTTTTTACGAAAAAATAATTTTAAATCTATGCTCATTGTTGGCTTTTCCTTTGGGTTTTTCCAAATTTTATTTTTTCCTAAACCACCCTACTATTGGTACGAACAAAACAAAAAAAGGATCATCAAAATCGGACGAGCTATTATCGAGTTTTTGCGGGACTAACGCATAAAATAAATTCTCAAATTTTCCAGCTACAAAATAAAAATTGGCCAATGTTCAGATGACAATATATTTGTATCTGACGTACATACCGAGAGCCATTGGAATAAATACAATTTAATGTTTCTTTTTGATTTGTGATCACAGAGATTATGTGGGCCGAAAAGTTTCCTATATTGGCCTGAATGCCTCTCGATCTTATTATATCATATGTATACGATTTGTATATTAAACATAATTAGAAATTATTATAATCACAATTTTAGTTAGAATTTCAATTAAATTTGGGTACGACCAATTTGAGGAAAATGGGTTTAAATGCTTTTCTACAATCACCCCCATATTCCTTCATTCACCATTCACTCAATTTTTCCGTGGTATGAGTAGTTGCCCAACCCAAAAAAAACTTTTCATTTTATTCAAGTTTTCTTCTTCATACAAATTTTTCTTTTTTACAAAATTTATAATTCAATTAAAATTTTCTTTTTGGTTAAATTCAATTTAAATTTTATTTTTATAATGATCCAAATAGAACGAAAACTCAAAACCACAGTTTTGGTATAACAATAATGTAGAACCAGAAACGAAAATGTTTAAATAATTAAATTTCAAGTAAATATGCATTTTCTTTAAATTAATTATGAATTTCCCGCATTTGTATATATATATATATATATATATATATATATATATATATATATCTATATATATATATATATATATATATATATATATATATATATGTGTGTGTATATATATATATATATATATATATATATATATATATATATATATATATATATATATATATATAATATATATATATATATATATATATATATATATATATATATATATATATATATATATATATATATATATATATATATATATATATATATATATATATATATATATATATATATATATATATATATATATATATATATATGTACAAAAATAAACTAACAAATCTAAATCACTACATAAATTTTAACACGCGCATCTTGAGTAAATAAGAAACGACAAAAATGCAGTTGCACGTGAATTAGATTGAAGAATAACAATAAATTTACATTAGATTTGATTAGAAAATAAACCGGAATTATGAGCTTAATTTACTACTTTAAGTCTATTTAAAATTATTTTGAATGCCTTGGCATCAATTTTCATATTATCTTAAATAATTTAATGATAAATTTCCTATTTTGATATGGTCGATTTATTACATTCTAGATGGTTACATACATATAGTCTTACTAATTTATGGTGTGAATTAATCGAGAATAACCAATTACAATGAATGAATCTAAATAAACAACAGCCTTATCCCAATGAAAAACATACAACAACAAAAACGAGTTAAACATAATTTTTAAAAATAAAATAAAAACTGGTCCATTATCTGTTGCTGAACTACAAACATTTTAACAAGCAAAAAACACTATTTTTGCTGTAACATCATTAAAAGTATGTCGTCTTGATAATCAATAAAAATAAATAAACGTAAAAAAAAAATACACAAAAGTGGATCAAACCTGAACCATCGCAGACACACATACAAACACATTTGGGGAACACCAAAGATACCAATCACGTTTTAAATTTAAGCTAGAGATGGCAAAATGATATATAGAAAAGCATAAATCACTGACGGTAGCTCTTTTATGTTAAAACATCACAACGAAATTGGGGAGCATAATTTTTGTTTGTGGTAATTTGGTTGGATTTGTTATAAATTGGTCTCGAGTATAAAATAAACAGGATTAACATAGATAAGGTGTAGGGATTAACAAACAAAATACAATTTGGATTTAGCATTATAGTGGCGGCAAATTCTAACAATATTGCATATACATACGAGGGCGAATTAAAATGTCTTGCAATATCATATGAAAAAAAAGAGTGAGTGAGACAGCAATATTTTTATTTTTCGACGTAATCTCCTTTAAGGTTTATACATTTGTTACATCGATCAATTAACTTGTCTAAGCCCTCTAAAAAAAAGTTTTCTTTTGCTCCATAAAATATTCATTTACAACAGACTATACTTCAGAATCACTGGGAAATTTCCAGCCCCTTAATTTTTTTTTCAAATTGGGAAACAGAAAGTAGTCACTGGGTGCCAAGTCTGGACTGTATGGTGGATGCGGAATTTCTACGAAGCCGCAGTCCTTTAATGCAGCTTGAACAACTTTAGCCTTGTGCACTGGTGCATTGTCGTGAAGAAGTAAGGTTTTTTTCTAACTTTCTTTGGCCGTTTTTCCCGGATCGCTTTTTTCAATTTTCGCAAAACCTTTGCGTAATAGATGCCTGTGATTGTGGTTTTCGGTGGCATATAATCAATCATCAATATCCCTTCAGCATCCCAAAAAATTGTTGCCAAAACCTTACCAGCAGACGGTTGAGTTTTGAATTTCTTTGGTGGTGGTTCACCACGTTTAATCCATTGCATCGATTCTTGTTTGGATTCCGGATCCCAATGATGAATCCATGTTTCATCGCCTGTTATTATGTTATCCAAGAAGTTTTGTGGATCTTCTTCATACATTTCTAAAATCGCCTTTGAAGTTTGAACACGAATTTTCTTTTGTTGTGCAGTCAACAAACGGGGAACCCATCGCGCACTTACTTTTGACATGTGAAGGTGGTCATGTAATATGGTATAAGTGGTACCATATGAAAGTGAAAGTCTCCACGCTAACCGCGAAACAGAAATACGGCGGTCCTCTAATACAATTGATTCTGCCAAAAAGCATGTTTTCATGGCTAATAGCATCTGCGGGACGACCCGGGCGGTTGTCGTCATTTAATGACTCCCGATTATTTTTGAACAATTTTACCCACCTTGTTACTGTGGAATATGATGGTGCAAATTCGCCGTAAACTTTTGATATGTAATTGAATATATAAATTGTATTGCGTCCATCTTTACAGAAAAATTTAATAACGGCACGATATTCAATTTCATTCATTTTGAATTTTTTTCAAAACACGGGCTACTAAATTGAAGAAAACAAACGAACTGTATAGTTGTCTCACTCACTCTTTTTTTCATATGATATTGCAAGACATTTTGATTCACCCTCGTATGTGACAAAATAGACAGTACAACACTACAAGTGAATTTAATTCGCAGTAACCAGATAAAAAATTGAGGTGTGGCCAACACACGACTTTCTTTTACGAACAGAGAATTTTGAGAAATTTTATTTTTTTCTTAATTTTTTTTTTTAATTTTTAAAT
Organism: Tipula vernalis; assembly: GCA_958295665.1. Taxonomy (NCBI): domain Eukaryota; kingdom Metazoa; phylum Arthropoda; class Insecta; order Diptera; family Tipulidae; genus Tipula; species Tipula vernalis. Next base: position 109,901,653 of record OY282559.1, read on the forward strand.
TTTTAAATTTTTTTTTTTTTTAATTTTTTATTTTTTTATTTTTATTTGTTTTTAATTTTTGGAAACATTTTGTATCCAGTTGTTTTTTGTAAACCTTATACTTTTTAAGATATTTGCAAAACAAATTTTCTGGACCAAGGGTGTGGCCACTTCCGGTTAGCCGATTTGGAGTAAAATTCACTGGGACCTCCCAATTTATCAAAAAAGCTTAAATCTGAAGTTTCAGTTCGATTGATTAAACCATATGGGCTGTAGAGAGGACACAGACAGACTGACAGACTGACAGACTGACAGACTGACAGACTGACAGACTGACAGACTGACAGACTGACAGACTGACAGACTGACAGACTGACAGACTGACAGACTGACAGACTGACAGACTGACAGACTGACAGACTGACAGACTGACAGACTGACAGACTGACAGACTGACAGACTGACAGACTGACAGACTGACAGACTGACAGACAGACACCATTTCGAAACCCACTTTTTCGGACTCAGGGGACCTCAAAACAAATAAATCTCTAAAAATCTCAAAGTCCAAACTTTTCATGAATACTATACTTTATTTTACTAGAGTAAAAGAAAGTAAAAATTGGGATTGAAATATTAAATTGTGTAAAATCGAAAATCATTCAAAAATTTTCCACTTCCAAACATACTTGTATAAAACGGAAACTACTTTTGGAACATATTATTTCTATAAATGCTGGAACTTCTATACATACCATATATCAAGTGTGTGAAGTTATTACAGTATTTCATCCCAGGAAAAATAAAAATGTACATCAGGCAATATAGTTGATTTAATATTTGTAAACAAGGGATTCGAATTAAATAGAGGTCTTATGTCGAGATTTGCGCTAAAGGCCTACATGTGCCTAGCCGGAAAATAATTTATGAATTTGATATTTTAATTAATGGTGAGCGTGCACGAAATGATTGAACGTCACAGGGTTGATAATAGACTCCTAAGTAATAATGGGCTAGATAATCGATACTCAAACAAGCAGATAAACAGAAATTTTTTGCTAATTTTGTAGAAATGATATACACGATAATTTATCAGCCCAATTTGTTGCTGAATTTAAAAAAATGAGATATTCGATAGTTTTTCTTGGTTAGCAAGCAAGCAACTTGTAGAAATTTTGCGAACGTTTTCATGTATCTATTGTTAGATGTCAATTTTTTTTCGTTTAGATCAACCATTTCTAAATATTTGTGCAGATTATATACACAACTTGTTAAAAAACTTTGAATAGTAAGTATGTTGTAACAAATTAAAAATAATTTTATTAATAAATCGATTAATAATAAATGTGTAAAATTTAAGAAATAATTAATTAAGAATGGAAGCTGTAATTCAGCGGAGACATAGGAATCATATTTGTGCACCTGGGAAAATATTTTTAGATCTTGAAAATCCTTTTGAATGTGACGATCACGATTTTTTTAAACGGTATCGTTTCACAAAGAAAATCGCAAAACTTTTGATAGAGGAATTAAGGAAGACCTTAGAAGAAATACCAAACGTGGTAAATCTGGTATTTATCACTTTCAATATAAGTGGACAAATGTGTGGCCACAGTTTGCTGCAACCAACGGTGAGCCGTATTGTTTCTCAGTTTTTAAATGCAGTATGCCGTAAAGCTACAAATTTATAAAATTTTCACAGAACGGTAATAAAATTCTCCTAGTAAAACGAAAATTTTATGAGAAATTTAGGTGTGAATGGAGCCATAGATGGAACTCAAATTTCAATTCAAAAGCCGGCGATATCGGACAGCTACATATTTGTCAATAGGAAAAATGTGTATGCCCTAAATGTTCAAGGAGTAATCATTTTCACTTCATTTCGCCAAATAATTAATTTTAATAAATTTATATTTGTAGGTATATGACGCGGATTACATATTTGAAGACCTAGTTTGTCGATGGCCAGGATCCACCTACGACCCTCATATATACAAGTCCAGCAGACCTTACGAGATTCTGCATTTTGAAATACCTCTCTTTTAGGTGACATTGGATCCCGCTAGATTCCGCTCTACTAACACAACTATTAAACGCTACTGAGGAAGCCAAGAAACTTAAACCATAAAACAACTAAGTAGGATGATTATTGAGATAGCATTTGGCGTTGATTTCGAATCATTCATGCGTTAGGAAGAAACATATTATACCGCGTAGATAAATGTGTCAAAATAATTTCGGCGTGGAGATACGAGGAGATAGTGTTGAAGCGACCGAATCATACGAATGGATTCAACGAAAATGAGCAAAGGAAAGTTGGTGGTCGAATGCGACAAAATATGATCAACTGTTTTTCCAATAACTACAATAAAAACATTTAATAAAAAAATATCGTTAAAATCATAATTCTGTCTTAATTCATTCACATCAACCTTAGTTAATCAGTTCCGGTAAATTGTTAAATTTATGTTTAAGAAACACGATTAAAACCTCTAATAATCTGTGACATTTGACGTGTTCTAAAAGTCTATTTTTTGCAACTTTGCTCTCTTACTACTTTTAATTATTCTTTGTCAAATTCATTTGTTATTTTTTCTCTGTACCTAAGTAGTACTTAACTATTCACTCCTATTATGATTCAAGAGTCGATCGAAAATCGGCTCGACTCTATATTGCTTTTTCGTTTTTTCATTTGATAAAAACATGACGAAAAAGGAAAAGGTAACACAGAGTCGTGTCGATTGTCGATCGACTCGACAATCATAATAGGGGTGATTATCAGTCACAATCGTTTTCGTATTTTTTTTTTCTTTTCATTCATTGGAGGTTTTGTTTTATATTAAGCACTTTGACGTTTGTGCTGAATACAAAAAAAAAATTTACTTTGCTGAAATAGTCGATTACCCAAGCAAATTTTCGGTTAGCAGATCCCCCATATTTACCGAGTTGCGAATTGCGAATTGCTAGAGTATCGAGTATCTCGCCCAATATCTTTTGTTAATAATGGCGGGTTTTCATGAGACTATAAAATGACCGTCGCTTACAATTTAGTTTTTTTTATTATTTTTACATTTGGTTTTAACCCTTTTTCACTATTAGCTTGTTTCCATGTAAGGTTCAAACTGGCTTGAGTTGGGGTTGGTGTTCATGGAAACGAGGTTGGAGTTAGATTTTCGTTAAGTCAATTTGAACTCAACGAAGCTTGTGGAATTGAGTAGAGTTGAAAACCAAAATGGCGAGAAAAATATTCATAAGGGATTTTTATTGTTACCACCATAACAAAATGTTACTATAATTGAATACAACAAAAAAATATTGACAAAGTCAAAAGTGTATTTATAATCTATTTTGCTGTAATATTTTCAACTCGACCTAACTCACTTCCATGGAAACGATCGACGCCATTTAAAAATTTAACGAAAACCTTATTTCAATCTAACCTAACTCAACCTCGTTCATGGAAACATGATATATGGTTTACAACAGAATGACCGGAGATGGCCAAATTTACGTAATAGAGTACGTTTATGCTCAGCGTCGAGTCATCTTTTAGTTAACTTTGGATCATCTTATAGTTATCTTTTTTAGCGTTTATACTGCAGAGTCAAATCGTAGTCGAGTCGAAACTAGGTTGAAACCGAGTCAGAAACGTCAAAAAAAAATCATTTATTATCGTATTTTCATAGGTTTTTCTTGTATTATCTTCTGAATTTTATAAAAACAAAATAAAAAGTTTTATTGCCACACAAAAATCGGAGATGCGCACACGAATTAAGAAATCAAAATGGTGTCTTTTTAATATTATTTTTTGTTGTTTTTATTTTTCGACTCAACTCCGTTTATAGTGGATATTTTTTGAGTTAACTCGACTCGACCCTAGAATTTTTTTTAGGTCGAGTTGAGTTAACTACAAGATGACTCGACTCCGTTTATATTAAAAGATAACCTAGGTTCAAACCAGGTTGAACCCTAAGCATAAGCGTACTCATAGAGTTCAGTGATAATGTGTGTACATAGGGAAAAATTGTAATAAGAACAAATGGTTTATTGGTTCCACTCACATTAATCGCTGACATCAGCTAACATTATACATATAAAAAATTAATCATTCTAACATTAAATTTTAATTGTAAGCTATACTAGAATCCGTAGGAGTTTGAAGATTTAATTATGGGATAAATGTCTGTTCAGACATTCTCCCGCCCATTGAGGAATGGTAAATTGGTGGTAAATTGTTCTCCTTTCATAGTATGAGATATTCATTCTATAAATTTGGTACCTTTGCCTTCCATTTAGTACGTTGATGAAGGGTATACAAATATTCCTTAGAGTAACGTTTCCAAAAATTGGCTGCTCGTTGTTGAACCAATTGCCAGCATGCCTAATCTATTAGTGGCTAGGTGATGGAATGCTTAACGGTGCCATAATGAGATAATGCCCCGGTGTTAGTGTATCTAGATTAGAAACGTCTTCTATTGTCTTGGTATTGAATGCAGAACCTTTACGGGTTCCAAAAAATTTCAATAATAATGATAATAATAGACATTAGTCTTAAAATGGAAATTTAGGGATTGTATCAAAAGTGTCACCGGGAAATCCCGGGATTTCACGGTTTTCAATTTTTTTATTTTATAATATATTCTGTAAAACCTCGGTTTAAGAAACTAATTTGAAGTCTCTTGGTGAAGGAACTTAACTTGGTGATTTCTTTAACGATCACGATGGAATTCAGAATGCATGAGTTTTACATGAAGTTAGGGAATATGCCCAATTAGGAAGGAATTGACTGTTTCTTTACCTATTATGATGGAATTCAGCATGCTCGACGGAAATATCAATCTAAAATTATTTTCACATAGAGTTCTGGGAAATGGCCAATTAGAAAGGAACTTGGTGATTTCTTTACCGATTATGATGAAATTTAGAATGCATGATGGGAATGGGATTACAAAATGCACGTTAGATAAACCGAGATCCTGGGATCCCGTTTTGAGAAACCATTATAATTCTAGCCTTAATAGAGACACCGTTCTTACTGGCACTACCCTTGTTTTGGCAGTTATCAAGCTTACTTTTGTTTCACCCGGTACGACAATATATTGCCGTTACACAAGCTGATTCGGTAGCATCACAAAAACAATGGATCTCTGTGTGTTGATTGTGGATGGCTACGTATCTTAGAATTTGTATCATTTGGAGGTTTGACATTCAACCTTTATTTTTTTCCAAATTTAAAGTATATCATTATGCAGTATGTTATCCAGGATCTTCATTACAATTGTTGCTGAAGCAAGCCAGTCCAGAGGATTGAAGACTCTTCACGCTTCTGTTAGAAAAGTTCTTTTTGTAGCAAGAGTATTACTGTCGATGTAACTTTAAAAGGAAATGCTTCTCTACTGGGCAGCCATTGCTATCCTGGAATTTTTATCGAATTTACCTCTTCACCAAATGACATCACCGCAGACTTATGGTCGGTTGAGTCACACAGTTCTGCTACATTTGATTTCCATCATCCTTAGTGGAAAACCTCCTGATTCGAACAGATTAATTAAGCTTAATTTTAGATTAGCTGTTTCTAACAAATTTCTTGCTCCTGTGAGCAAGCCGTCCACATAAAAGTCTCGAACAACTATTTGATCCGCTTCTGGATATTAGGATTTTTCGTCGAAAGCCAGTTGCTGCAGCGATCGAGTTGCTAAGAATGGTGCTGCAAAAGTACCATATGTAACTGTGATTAACATGTAATGTGTAATGGTTGGATAGAATTCTCTTTCCACAGGATTCAATTGGCATCTTTCTCATTCATTGCAATCTGCCGATACATCTTCTTGATGTCTGCGATTAGAGTAACTTGATTCACTCGAGAACGTGTCAAGATATCCCATAGAGTAGGTTGAAACGTCGGATCGATTATTAATTTCTCATTCAGTGAAACACCTGTAGAACTCTTACTAGAGCCATGGAATAATACCCGGATATCACTGTTGTTGACATTTTTATTGAAGACTGCATGGTGTGGAAGGTAAAACATTAGATTGTTATCTGTGATTTATTCTTCCTTTGATAAAGGTTTCATGTGGCCCATCGATATATAGGTTTTCATGAATGAAGTGTACGGGATCCGTAGTATGTCGTCTTTAATAAACCGGCGTTCCATCGTCAACATCCTTAGACACGCATTTTGAAATGAATTTCCACTCTGGTGACTGTTGTGACTGCAATACCCTTTTTGACCACATGTTTCTAGTGCATTACATCTTGCTACTAAAAAATTTCAAAACTCATTGAATTTGGGGTAGCTTGTGCTTCCAACGTGCAGCAACCATGACTGTGTAGTTTCAATACCAATTAATTTATTAAAAGGTGAATAAACTATGAATCACGACTCTCTGCCCAATGCTACCAAGCCCCTAATAAATCCATCCAAGCTTACTTTTAATAGGTGGTATTTCCAAAAACTTATAAATCAACGATGTTATGAAATGACCCATGCGATAGTATCGTTCCTTGATTTTGTTCCATGCATTCTTGTAGTTTGCTTCCGTAACTGGCATATGTTTCAATAGATTGTAGGTTTCACCTCGCAGCACCCCCGCAAATATTGAAATTTATGTGCTTTGTTTACACGTAGTTGTGAATACTGACCTCATATTTTGCAATTTGTTTTAAACCTTCTTCACTATGGTTGACAACAGAATGACCGAAAATGGCAAAATTTCCAATAGAGCTCAGCGATAATGTGTGTACATTGGGGAAAGTGTAATCACAACAAATGGTTTATTGGTTCCACTCTTATTAATCGCTGACATCTATCGGTAAACATTATGTAAAAATTAATTATTCTAACATAAAATTTTAATTGTAAGCTATACTGGAATCCGATTGCAGTTTGAAGAGCTAATAATTAATAATTGCAATTAAATTATAGCCTTAATATAATCTAATTATAAGTTTATGTTTAGGTCGGTTGAGGTTGCTGTACTCATACAAATGGCACTTAGGAAAATTGAGTGCCTGTAAATATCTCTTATGCTTTCGATTCGACATGTTGTTCACTTACTGTGGTAAACATTTGAGAACCTGCCGTATGTTGAGATTTGCGCTATATGCCCATATGTGTATAGCCGAAAATATTTTATTTATTATTTTAATTAATGGAATTTCATTGTAATAATACCAAACCAAGTTACTATAAACCTGTTAAATTCTATAAATGAAACAAATTAACTCTTTTCCCAAATCCATGAAATGAAATTACCTACCAAACGAATACCTGAGCAGTACACTGAACTACATTTTGAACATGATTAATCCAGTTTTATTTGGATTTTCTTAATGGAGTTGATACTTCAATCACCATCACTTAAAATAAAATGGTTATTCTAAGTTCAATAATTAAATAAATTAAAAAAATTAAATAAAGTAAAATTTTGTGTCACTAAATTTAAGCAAAATAACGTTAAACCAAAACAAGTTACTAAGATAATTTATATCTAAAGTTTACAGTTTACGAACAGTTGTTTATGCTACTACTAAACATTCCATTCCTTTCATATTCACACAGGCCTGTTGCTATTCTTTAGAGCCGTTACACTGATTAAGCGATGAACGATAGGTCATTCGACCTATTAGTCCTGTTAACGGGTTTACGGACCTCTCTTCTTTTAGCTTTCAGTATGATTTCACCATGGTACACCCCACGGGCCTCTGATGCGTGCAAGAAGAGATCCTGAATGGTAGGCATTATTTGCCTCGGTTTATTGGACAGAAGTTAAAATTAAGAATTAAACTCTTAATATGTTGAGCTCAAATATATACTTATAAATATTTGTATAATTTTATACATTACATATAAATAGTTTGATTTCCTCGAACCACATGAAATCAGTTAAATTTTAGGTGAATGAAGATAAGTTTTTCCATTGGCTGCAACGCATTCATAATGTGCAATGCGGAAAAGCTTTTGCTTCTTGAAAAATTCGTATACAAAAATATTGTAACAAACCACCCATATTGATACGATTTTCTATTGTTTTCTTTTCTTTTCGCTTTTTGCGATTTTCCAAGTAAAGAATACCCATGTACATATACATAAATATCATCACTTTCAACATGATGATGGTAATAATGATAACAGTGTTTTACTATTATAGTTACAAATATATTTTTGCAGTACCTACACTCGAATCTACAACCTACCTACATTTTTAGTAGTTCTTTTGTCGACAATAGAAAATACTTTACATATAACAACAAAATAAACGGAACAGAAAAAAAAACTTTCAATGCAAATATAGAAAATTCAACAAAATCAAAAGCTTTTTTTGTGTTTTCTTGCTAACTTCAAATTAGAAAAAAAAAAAGAATAAAAGACACTTTTGATTATCATAACAACGTACTGTATACATATGTGCATAGGTAGAATTTGCTTCTGCAATTTAATGTTTTGTAGTTTCTTTGCTGTAATACGTATTCAAGTATAAAAAGTGCTTTAGCAATATTTCATTATAAAATCCCCTTTAATACAGGTTGCATTATGATAGTTTATATTTTCTGGACTAAATTGAAGACATTGTTCTACTGAATTCAAACGAATAATCATCCCTTAGCTCAATTTTTATACATTACGTTTCCGGCTATTTTATTTCCTTTCTATATTCTTTTCTATTCTTTTAATTAAATTCAAATAAAACATTTGATTTTGATTTTTAAAATCAAATTTTTTTACAATTTATTCTCCATTTAATGAGCAGACTAAATAAAACATTACCCCTTCAAGCAATGTCCTGTCTGGTTTATTTTTTTATTTTTTTTTTCGTATTTTGTCTAGATGGCATGCCATGAAAACGATATATACCAAAGCAACCTAGATTATGCAAAACCATAGTCTAAAAAACGATGCTTTTATAAGGAAATTAGAAACGAGGAAAAAAACAAACATTTCGAAAACATTTCAAATTCGTACTTATGTTTCGTATTGTTGTTTGAATTTCAACATATATGAATGTCGTGTAAGTGAATCGTTTTCATTTTCTTGTAATAATTGATTAATTAAAAAAAAATTCATAATAAACTCATTCTGGACAAATTTAAAAAAAGCTTACTATAAACCGTGTGGTTATTAAGTCTATTAAGTCTACATACATTACATAGATGGCAGTGGTGGCAGTAAAAATTTGGTAAAATCGCACCCAAAATGACCACCTGGGCCAATTTTAAGTTCAAAAATTGCAGGGAAAGCAAAACAAATTCAAAAAATACTAAGAACGTGTGACAATTTTGTGATTAAATAATTTTGAGCCAACTTTGATGTATTTTTCAAAATGAAAGTTCGAAAAATGTATTTGAGGAATAATTTAATTTTAATATTTCTGCAATTAATATTTATTTAATACCAATACAGTCTTCTTGTATATTGTTGTTAAATATATGTACAAAACTTTTATGTAAACGTTTTATAATATTGTGACGGTGATACCTAGCGTATAATAGAATAAGTTAAATTAATAGCTCAATGTTAAACTGTACTAAAATGGAATTTTCCATGATAAAATTGTTCTACACTATTCTAACTAGAAAAATCATGAGCTTTCTAGAAGTTGGTTTGTGAACTTGCTGTCCATCTTTATCTTGACCGTTATAATTACCACTTTGATTAGAGTAACTGCCACGTTTGACGATTGATTCCAGGACCACCTTTATTGGGACCACCATCTCCCAACATTGGGCCACCTTCGCCATTCTGTGGAATACCTCCATCATCACGGCTACGGCGTTGGCCAACGGCCCTTTCCCCGTACTCCACGGAAATTATGTCTGAAAACCCAGGAGATTACCATTGGCATAACAACAAGAAGTCAACCGGATGGTAACAGAAATGCAGACGGCAGGAGTGATCGAACCATCTAACAGCCCATGGAGCTCACCGGTAGTATTGGTCGAGAAGAAGGACGGTAGCATGAGATTCTGCGTTGATTACCGAAAATTCAATGCTGTGACGAAAAAAGATAACTACCCACTGCCAAGGATCGATGACACGTTAGACACGTTATCGGGTGCTCAAATATTTTCGACATTAAATCTACAAAGCGTCTACTGGCGTTGGAAGTCCTTGAGGAAGATCGCGAGAAAACAGCGTTCAGTGTGGGTAACGGGCTTTGGCAATTTAATGTTATGCCGTTCGGATTATGTAATGCCCCTGCGACTTTTGAACGATTAATGGAGCGCGTGTTAAGGGGATTACATTGGAAGACGTGCCTAATATACCTGGACGACATCATCGTCGTGCGTAAGGATTTCGACGAGTATCTAAGGAACTTGGCAGAAGTTTTAGATCGCATACAGGCCGCCGGATTAAAGTTAAGCCCAAAGAAGTGTAAACTGTTCAGAACTGAAGTCAAATATTTGGGTCATCTGGTAACAACTAATGGAATTCACACCGACGAAGAAAAGATCGCAGCGGTAAAGAACGGGCCAAGACCTAAAAACTTACACGAATTACGAAGCTTTCTGGGATTGTGCACCTACTATAGACGCTTCGTGCCAGGATTCGCCAACATTGCCAAGAGTTTACACGAGTTGACCAGGAAGAACAAGCCATTCGAATGGAACGATAACCAGGAGAAAGCATTTGTGGAACTAAGGAGACGGTTATGTATTGCGCCAATCTTCGCGTACCCTATACCCAACGTGAAATTTATTTTGGACACCGATGCAAGTCATGACGGTATAGGAGGTGTGTTATTACAGGAAATTAATGGCCAATAACGAGTTATTGCGTACTACTCCAAAAAATTATCAAACCCGGAGCGTAAATTACTGCGTGACACGGATAGAATTATTGGCTATAGTGGAATGTGTCAAGCATTTCCATAAGTATCTTTATGGCCAAAAACTTCATTTATGGAGAGAAGACGGCCGTGACCAGTAGAATGTAAACATAGTGGTCATGTTGAAGCAAAGGAAGGCATCATCGACGTTAGGCTTACGCAAGTGCTGCCTGATGAGGAGTGGACCAACGAAATGACAAGGAAAGAGCAATTGGATGATACGGATTTATCAGTTATAATGTGTAACACCCTATACACATAAAAAATTACTCACCCGTGGTGCCATCTATTATGAGTACGAAAAACCTAATTAAATAAACTTACAAATTATATGGAAAAGAAATGTAGAAAAAAACGAAAAAAAAAAAGCGTAGCGTCCATCGAAGAAGAAAGTCACGCGGTGATAAAATTAAAATAAAAAAATAAAATAAAAGTAAAACAACAATTTAGTTTGATTTATGGTAAAGTAATAAAGTAATAAATAAATTATTGATTATATAAATAATAGTACCTAATTAGTATAATTACTAAATTTTGGTGGGTTAACCTACAAAATAATTGGCGCACAACGAAGGCAACGCCTTATACTGAACCCCTTGGCGTCTCACACTGTTTTTTTACAAATAGGCGTCACACACGTAATAAATTGGTGGCCTTTAAACAGAAAATGTGTTACAAACTGACGTCCCAACATAGGGCCTGAATCCAAAAATAAATTTAATTACATTTATTGGAGTGAATGTCTTTGTTTGGACAATCGTCGACATACTCAGACGGGATTGAAACAAATCAAGTACGTCGTTCCGAACGATTGTCCGCAATAAAAAATCAACCGGTTTTACATCCAGGAGGTTTAGAAGAAAACCAAATAATTCTCACACCGTTGGAACAAGTCAACGAGCAACAGGATAACCTGAATTCTTCTTCCGAAATTGAAGTAAATTCAAACGTAAAAATGGTTACGATGACGGATCAACAATTCGAAGAATTTTTAGCGCGTTTTTCAAAAATACAGGTGAGTACTCAAATTAATAATGGTACTACGGGGTTAATGTGTCAAACTGGAAATTTTGCGCTATGTACGCATAGATACGATGGAAAAAGGGAAGATTACGCGACCGCATTTGTTAACGCGATTAAAATATATAAAAAATCTACGCACATGACTGACGAAAATGCACTTTTAGGGTTTCCTCTTCTTCTTGAAGGTGAAGCTAGTATCTGGTGGGAAGGTGTCAAAGAATCGGTAAAAACGTTTGATGAAGCTACGTCGCTTCTAGTGTATACATTCTCCGTGAGTAAACCACCCTATATAATATATCAGGAAATTTTCTCCTTGAAACAAGGTGACAAGGAGGCAACTGATTTATTTATTAATAAAATCCGTGCTTTGTTTGCGAAACTTCCATATGGGGAGTTGACCGAGAAGGTACAACTAGATATGTGCTATGGGCTTCTGTCTTTTAAAATTCGAAGTAGACTCAAACGTGAATCATTTGAAACATTTGACAAGTTACTAAAATCAGCTCGGGCTGAAGAAATATTTTTCCGGGAATTGGAAAATTCACGAACGAGTAATAAATTAAATCATACGAAAATCAATGATGTGAACAATACGCTAGGTGAAAATAGTAAAACGAAGTTCTATTGTAGGTACTGCAAGTCCAGAGACCACAATATTAGTAGTTGTGTTAAAAATAAAAACATATCCGAGAATTCCGAGAAAACCAAAATCAATTCGAATTTTAACAACTCAAACAGAGTTATAGGCCTAAAACAGATGTTGAATATTATGGATGTGGCAAAAGAGGATTTGTGAGAGCAAATTGTACAGATTGTAAAACAAAAAGTGTTTTTAAGATGCCGACTAGTCCGGTTTCTTCGTGGGACATCTTGGAAGCTCGAAACGATACAAACAATAGTATTCCGTTCTCCTCCGTAACTTTCGCCAATCGAGAATTTCAACCAAGACCCATATTTTCAATTAATATTGCAGGTAGAGATGGTACCGCATTGGTAGACACCGCGGCTAAGTTATCCATTGTGAGTTGTTCTTTGTATAAGATAATCAAAGAAAAGGGAACTCAATTCCAGACTACGAATATGTATGTAAAGTTAGCCGATGGGTCGGTGAAAACCAAACGTATTCAAATATGTACCCTTAACGTACAATAGAAACGAAATTAATTAAAACACGTTTCGCTGTATTCCCAAATGCTACCGAAACTGTTTTAGGTATTGAATTCCTAACAGATGCTGGTGTTGTTCTGGACTTGTACAATAGTCAATGGAAATTTTCGGATGCTCCTGAGGTCTATCCGCTTGTTACAGAACCAAATAATAGTACTCATTGTAGTAGTTTTGCATCGGATAACCATCAATAGTCAAAACAGGACACAGAATCAACACAGGTCCAGGAACTAATACCAAAATCTGGTGATAAGATAACACATGAATCCAAGTCCCAAGTAGACTTCTCCGACACACCATTAGCTAATGAAGAATTTCATGAAATCGATATAATACCACCTATCCAGGTTGTATCGTTGCCTAACGAGTTAAGTTTTCGAATTGAAGAGGGAGGTAACTTGAATGTGCAGGATAAGGAACGTGCAGAACAACTGTTGCGACGATATGAATTGATCTTCGCTCCAGGAGCAGTCCCTACTACTGTGATAGAACACCATATCGAGACAGGTGATCATCGTCCAGTCGCAGTTCCACCTTATTCACTTCCACCAAATAAACGTGAGATTTTCAAAGCGGAAATACAAACCATGTTAGAGCAGGATATCATTGAGGAATGTGAGTCACCATGGGCGGCTCCCGTCGTATTAGTCCCGAAGCCAGATTCTTCGTATCGTTTTTGTGTTGATTATAGACAGCTAAATTCCGTCACAGCCGCTGACCGGTATCCTATGCCGAAGATAGACGATCTTCTACATTTAGCTCAATGAACGTTGTATATGTCTAGTATTGACTTGCGCAGTGGTTACTGGCAAGTTCCCGTACATCTAAAAGATAGGGATAAAACCGCATTTATTTGCCCACTCGGACTTATCGTTTCAAGAGGATCCCATTTGGTGTTAAAAATGGACCATTCACATTCCAACGATTAATGGACCGAATGAAAACCGAGATTTCAGACGTGTCCATGTTTGCGTATCTGGACAATCTGATAATAATATCACCAAACTTCGCTGGACATCTGAAAGATCTCGAAATTGTATTTAAGCAGCTCCAAAAATATAACTTGCGAGCAAATCGGAAAAAATGTTCCTTTTTCCGAGATTGTATCCCTTTTCTTGGACATGTTTTGACACCGAAAGGAATACAACCAAATCCGAACAAAGTCACTGCTATATCGCAAATGCCACAACCACGAAACTTACGTCATCGCAAAACATTCCTCCAAACTTGCAGTTGGTATAGGAAGTTTATTCCAGATTTCGCCGCTCGATCAAAATGGTTGAGTGCACTTACGAAGAAAAATGTTCCGTGGAAATGGACAGATGAACATCAAGGCGCATTTGATGATCTTAAATTGGCTCTTGTTACTCATTCAATCTTGCAACAAGCCGATCCGTCGAAACCGTATGTATTAAGAACCGATGCGAGCAATTACGCTCTTGGTGCCGTACTTCTCCAAAAATGGGATAAGTATGAACAACCTCTGGAATACGCCAGCCGTTTATTAACAACTGCGGAACAGAATTATTCCACCACAGAAAGAGAGGCCTTAGCGGTGGTATGGGCACTGAAGAAATTCCAAGGTTATTTGGATGGATCTGAAGTGATCTTAGGTACTGATCACCAACCATTAAAATGGTTGATGTCCCTCCGTTCGCCGAGTGGTCGCCTTGCAAGATGGGCATTATTTATTCAAGGATTCAATGTCAAAATTGAATATGTACCAGGAAAATCGAATGTCATCGCGGATACTCTTTCTCGACCGCCGTGTGAAAGGGAAAACGATTGTGGAATATGCTCCATACAGGTGGATTTGCCATCTGCTCGTCCTTCCAACATTCGCCAAAATCAAATGGATGATCCCGAAATAGAAACGATTATTAATTGTTTTGAATCTATTGGATATCCCGATCTACAAAATTGGATGGATTGTGGTTATCTCATGTCCATGGGGGTGCTTTATCGGTATTTATCGGATTCGGAATCAGAAGAACCACAGTTGGTGATACCGTCAGCAAATCGTTCGGATATTATGAAGGCGTTTCATGATGATCCGACAGCTGGTCACTATGGCGTAGATCGAACATTGAAAAAAATATCAACCAAATATTATTGGCCAGGGATGCGGTCATACATTGCTTCCTATATAAAGGATTGCTCAGAATGTCAGCGGTATAAACCCACAAATTTAAAGCCGGCAGGACTTTTAAGAATTCCTGTGATGAACCAACGATTTGAAGTAATTTCAATCGATCTATTTGGTCCGTTAGTCGAGAGTGAGGAGGGTTATCGTTGCATATTGATTGTCGAAGACACTGCTTCCCGTTGGGTCGAATTATATGCATTGGAAACCGCTACAGCTGAAGCCTGTAGTACCACCTTAGTGAATGAATTTTTCCTTCGTTACGGTATTCCTCACCGTGTTGTATCCGATGATGGAAGTCAATTTGTGAGTGCCATCATGCAAAAGGTCTTGTATTGTCTCGGAGTTCATCAAGCCCCAACACCTGTGTATCATCCAGAAGCTAATCCAGTGGAGCGTAAAAATCGAGATTTAAAGACTCAACTTTCACTCTTAGTCAGGGATGAACATACAAATTGGCCAAAATATATTCATGCCATCCGCTTTGCTATGAATACCACCGTATATGAAAGTACAGCATACACTCCTGCCTTCATCTGTTTCGGAATGGAACTCAGACATGTTTTCGATGTTATACAGGACTTCCGTAATGTCGTTCAAAATGATAATTTTATTCCCGAAGTTAGTCCGTATCTACTGAAAATAGGGGATACCATTGGAAAAGCTAGAGGAATCCATGAAAAGAAACAGGACTCTAGGAAAACGTATGTAGATAAGCACCGTCGAAACCAGTCGTTTAACGTTGGAGATCGTGTACTGGTAAAAACACATCCTCATAGTGACTCGTCCCGGGGACGAATGTCCAAATTTTTACAACGTCGTGAGGGCCCTTATATAATTAAGGAAATTAAATCGCCGACTACTTATGTCATAGAATCACTGGAGGGTACCCCAAAAGGAGTTTATCACGTATCCATGCTCACACCTACAAATGACTCGAATAATTTCTTATCAAACCACCGATCGACAGAGTTTCAATCCCTATTCAGACATGAAGATTCTGAAAACGACTTCGATATTGACACCGTTTCTGCGGGTACATCCCAATCCACTGAAGTCGATTCCTCAGTCCATCCTTGTAGAACAACTCGTCGCGGCCGTACAGTGAATACGCCCAGTCGGTATCATTAAAATTGAATAGTCAAAATATTACATTCGCATTTATCATAGTTTCGTATTCTTTTATTTTTCTATCGTATCATAATTAAATTTATTTAATATATTTTGGAATTATATGGATAACATCCGGGTCGTCCCGATATCCATAGGGGGAGATTGTAACACCCTATACACATAAAAAATTACTCACCCGTGGTGCCATCTATTATGAGTACGAAAAACCTAATTAAATAAACTTACAAATTATATGGAAAAGAAATGTAGAAAAAACGAAAAAAAAAAGCGTAGCGTCTATCGAAGAAGAAAGTCACGCGGTGATAAAATTAAAATAAAAAAATAAAATAAAAGTAAAACAACAATTTAGTTGGATTTATAGTAAAGTAATAAAGTAATAAATAAATTATTGATTACATAAATAATAGTAATTAGTATAATTACTAAATTTTGGTGGGTTAACCTACAAAATAATTGGCGCACAACGAAGGCAATGCCTTATACCGAGCCCCTTGGCGTCTCACACTGTTTTTTTACAAATAGGCGTCACACACGTAATAAATTGGCGGCCTTTAAACAGGAAATATGTTACAAATGGAATGGAACGAAAAGGAACACCGGCCAACTTGGAGCGAGATCGCGGACAAAACTCCCATTGTCAAGGCTTATTGGGCTCAATGGGATAGTCTCCGTCTTGAGAATGGCTGTTTAAAACGATTGTGGGAAAGCACGGATGGCAAAGTGAAGCAATTGTTGCTGGTGATACCAAAGTGCCGGATTGCGGAAATCTTGAATGAGTATCATGGAGGAGCAAGTGGGGGCCACCTAGGAATTAATAAAATACTAGCGAAGATATCGCCCACGTGGTCGTGGCCGTTATGGTTACTTTAGGCACCCCGTGTGTCGGAACACCACTGTGAGATTTTCAAAAAATCGATTTTTTTTTGCCTTTAAAAAATTCTTTAGACCCTCAAAAATATGATACAAATTCGTTTATAGCTAAAAAAAATTTTTTTAGAAGGTTTTCAAGCATTTTCCTGAGAGCTCTCTAAGAGCCGAAAAACGCTGTCGGCAATATAACCCTGATATTTTTAGTTTCTTCTTCATTTAATTTTAGTATCCTTAGAAATTAAGTTACCGACTGAAATAAGTTCTCTTTTTGACCTATAGGTGCGCTGAAAAAAAAAATGTCCATCAGCTGAAGCGCATTTTCGGAGTGCGCGTCTGTTTGTGTACATATTTATTGTTTTTTTACGAATAACAGTGTGTTCTTTACTTGTTTAAGTCATGTTTCCACCGAAAGTATATGAAAATAAAAAAGGTGATCGGAGGAATTATCGAACAGGGCTAAGAAGCAAAATAACGCTCGAAAGCTCAAAGTTCAAAATGACTTAGCGAATTACAATCACAAGCCAGCTATGTGTGATGAAGTATATGAACAGTTGATTTTTCGGCATTTTTTATAGACAAATATATTAATTGTTCATGGCAATCCCAATATTTTCGATTTGGTAAATCAGAAAAATACAGAGGCCAATCGCTCATAATATATCCTGAAAAAAAGTAGAAATATCTTCATTGGCCTTCAGCCAAAATTACGGGGAGGGGAGAAGATATTTCTACTTTTTTTCAGTAGATATATTATGAGCGATTGGCCTCTGTATTTTTCTGATTTACCAAATCGAAAATATTGGGATTGCCATGAACAATTAATATATTTGTCTATAAAAAATGCCGAAAAATCAACTGATTGCAGACAGACAAATTAAATTCTTAATAAATATACGTGTGGGCATAATACACACACAAATGAGGTTTCTCCATGGGTTTTTATATTTGATGTAGTGAATAATAATTCGCTATGTCAGTGCGTTCTGGCCAGATACTTAATGTATGTGGCTAGAGTGTTATTTTTTGTAGTTTGGTCGTAGCTGCCTGATGAGTAGACCATACTTTTCAGTACGAAACCAAACTACCAACAGAAATAACTCATGGAGGGTTCTCATTTTTGCAGAGTGGTACATTGGTATAACTCTTTCCTCTTTGGGCCTTCAGCCAAAATTACGGGGAGAGGGAAAGATATTTCTACTTTTTTTCAGTAGATGTATTATGAGTGATTGGCCTCCAGGGATGAAAAAGTTGATCCTTTACACCTTTAGTACTTTTTTCGGTCCTTTAGAAAATAAAAAGTACTTCGATACTTTTGATCAACATTTCAGTCCTTTCGAAAATACATTTATATTTATTTTTTTCTGTAAACATTAGGCAGTCCTTTTCGAAGATCGAATCATTTTTCGTTGAACAACTATTCGAATTTCGACTAATATAATAACGCTTTTTTCTTGTATTTTTGGTGCGCAAGGATAGTGGTTTTGTTCTTGTAATTGTAACTTGTGACCGTTCAGTGGGAGGAGAATATAGTTGTATCTATATTATATTACTTATAAATAACTAAAATGGATAAATCATGATACAAAAAACACTTTGATATAACATGTTTGTCCATTTATAATGTTAGTGCGATATTTTCAATCAAATTAAATTTAATTAAATCCGAAAATTACTTCAAAGTTAGAGAAACACGAAATTCAAATGTAATATGCCATACTATCTACGAGGGAATTTGGTTTTCTCTAATTTTGAAGTAATTTTCAGTTTTAGTTAAATTTAATTTGATCGAAAACATCACACTAATATTATACATATGTAAAATTTGTATATATGTATTAGTGATTTTATATCGTAATTCTAAAAAAAAAAATGTTTAATCGCATTTGCAATTCATGCTTGATGTGGATAGCCTCTAATTCTTAAAAAATTCATATGTGTCTCTAATGCTTCACAAAATCAGCATTTATCCTTTTAACTGAACCCTCCGAAAGAGAAAAATGTTTAAATGCCTTTTTGTTACTTTTAGTGACATAAAAGTGAAAAGTCGTCAGTTAAACCTAGGGTCAAACGACCAAAATGAATCCAAATTTTCCATCAAAATTCTGCTAACTCCAATCGTTTCTGAGATATTTTTTAAAAAATTTGTCTATTTCCACAAATTTTTATTGTCGCATTGTTTTTATTTTGTCTATATCCTTCAGATTTGTTTTTTGTCTACCTCCAAAGCAAAGCTGTAAAAAAATTTTGATTTTAATTTTGTTAGATGTGATTTTATTTATATCCGTGCGATTTGGTCTATATCCACTAATTTTTTTCTTCACTTCTATTTTTTTTCCCATATCCTTGAGTTCTGCAGTATCCCTGAATGATGCTTGATATGCGAAATGCCTTCCAACTGCTTTAAGCTAACAATTCGAATTTCTTTTATAAGCGACAATTTTGCATGTATAATTTAAAGAGAAAGGTTCATGGTGATAAAGAATATATAACAACTTTTACATTTTTAGGTATGAATCTGTTAGTGACCGCGAAGGTACTCACATTGTAAATTTGAACAGAAATTTTCAGAAGCGGCCAATATACAATATATTGACTCTGGCTAAAATTTGTTCCAGGTGCAATACACATGTTATATTTAACTATGGAATTCAATCTCGTTTAGATGACCATCGCGAGCACTTTTGCAGCGACCGATTGTTTGGAGCCAATTTTCCACCTCCAGCATAAAATCCACAACACACGGTCACTTTTTATGGATGTAATGGAGTCTTTTGAACCACATGTCGGTTTGTTGCTGTCCAATGACGCATATGTTGCTTATTGACAAAGCCATTCAACCAAAAATGAGCTTCATCACAGACGATGATTTTTCGATAAAATTCAGTTCTCCAAACTTTAGCAAGGCCCAATTGGAGAAGTTTCAGCGCTTCAAATGATCAGGAGGCTTCAGCTCTTGAGATTATTTAATCTTGTAAGAGTGTGAGCCAAGATATTTATGCAAAATTCGCCACAATGTGTTTTGAGAGATTCGCAATTCCTATAAACGGTGTGGAATCAATTGATTTGGCTCATTTTGAACTGAAGCACTTAAGGCTGCGATATTATCGGTAATTCGACCTCTCACTGCGAATTATCGAATTTATCCACTATTACATGCAGACCGTCTGGTGGGACGATTATTACGACCGAAAATTGAAGTAAGCGCTCTTAAAATTGTAACCACCGACTCAGAATTGCGGTAGCAATTTTAAATATTTTCCAAACGTTGCTCGTTCGTGAATTTCACCATAATAAAAATGTTTACCTTGTCCTTGACTGACGTTTTCACGTTAACGGGTGCGTTCAAAATGTTCAACGGTGGTTTCGTTTTGGTATACAATCAAGTTATGCCTTTTTGACAGCAAATGATTGTATGGCATCTGGCAAATCGTTGCAATTTCGTGTCTACACTAGCAACTGTTCGAATTTTAATGGTATAACTCGATGTTAATGGCAGTTGGAGAGTAGATGTAAAGAAATAGATTTTAGAATTTTGTTTTATATTATTATTTTAATAAACATTACTTGCTTGATGTATGCTAAAAATTAGTATTCACAAAAATCGAGGATATAGACAAAATCGTAACAACATAGACAAGCCTTTTAAGAAAAGTTGGTCCAAAACTCTTAAATTTCAAACTGAAATAGTTAAAATACTTTTTGAGTTTCAAGCATTGTGCTTCGTAATTAAGCTTTCTTCTAACAAATCTCAGGAACATCGTTAACTTTCCAGCTAACTTAATTTAACTTTCAAATGCCGTTTTCTCCAATATAGGCAAAATGCATATAAGGACAAGGATAATTCTGAGCTGACGATATGTAAACACATCAAAAAATTAAAAAGTACTTTAAAGGCTAATTTAGTCCTCTGTTGCTCAACATTTTAGTACTTTGGAATTTATGCCAATTTCATCCCTGTTGGCCTCTGTATTTTTCTGATTTACCAAATCGAAAATATTGGGATTGCCATGAACAATTAATATATTTGTCTATAAAAAATGCCGAAAAATCAACTGATTACAGACAGACAAATTAAATTCTTAATGAAGTATATGAAGCAGTTTTGCCGATTTATAAAGATCTTAGTAGAGATAATCTCCTTGAGCGCTGTTTAGGTGTATATACTCAAAATACAAATGAGAGCTTTAACAAGGTAGTGTGGACGATCGCTCTAAAAAAAAAAAAAATAGTTCTGGCGGTAAATTCATGCGCCATATTGCTACAATGACTTTCAACGATGGTCTACTATCCCTTGCTCAAGTTTTAAAAACAATAGCGTTGAAAGTGATGCCAAGAGAATTTTATATACAGAGTACTCGATGACGGATGCGGCAAAAGAGGCTCGGAGAGGCAATTTGGCAGCTTCCAAGGCCAGAAATGAAGCGTATATCAACGTAGAAGGACAACTGTATGGAGCTGGCATTGCTGATTAGTGGTATGTAAAAAATTTCTAAAGTTATTGAGAAGTTATTGATACCAAAAACTAAACGCGTTTTTCTCGAAACCGTGTTTTGGAAATCTGCACGCAGCAGAACTCAATCAATTTTTGTTCAATCGACTTGAAATTTTAACTGTAGCTTCTTAAATAGATTTAAAATCGAAGTACCTGAGTTTTTTTTTGATTCATTAAAAATTAAAAAAGATATACAACTTATGGTTATCTTTTATTACTATATTTATAGAGAATATCACTTTTATTTATTTATAACTTTTGATCAAATTTATATATATTTTTTATTTTAAATTTTATCTCGACTCTTTGGTCGTTAACACTCGAATGAATGTCATTCTTCTTTTTTTATGACAGCAACTCATCAACCGGTAAATGTGATGTCATGACAGCAAATTATCAACCGGTGATGTTTGCATTCAGCGTAATCACGAGCAGTGTTGTACAATCAAAACAGTGTGCCCCCACAGTACTCCGCCGCTAGACTGAAAGTCGATATAATTTATTTTTACCAAAAATATTTTACAATATAAAAAAAAGGTAATCTAAGTGCTGAATTAACGGAGAGTTCTGAAGTTGATGTTATGCAAACCTGACTTTAGGTTTAACGGTTCTTCCAGATCTTGTAGTGTATGGCTTGTTAACTGTTGGTTGATCGTTTGCTTCTTGAGCTGGTTGAAATTGAGTTGGAGTCTGTCCAACTGTCAGATCCAATGGTTGCGCTAACGTCTGCTGTTGTTTTATTTGGCCTGGCGGCTTACCGCTTTCACTGTCTACAGTAAAAAATGCCGGCTTCAGCCGATCTATTGAGACTTTTGATGAGCGGCTATTTAGTTGAATAACGAAGTACTTCTCATACCGCTTTAAAACCTCAAAAGGCCCGTTATACGGTTGTTGGAGAGCCGTACGCACTGAATCATTTCTAACGAAAACGTGAGTGCATTGATAAATGTCCTTGTGAAGAAAAACGTCACCTTTGTCATGGTTCGAAGTATGCGTTGGCTTTAGGGTGGACATGGTCTTGCGGAAATTACCGACGAATTCTGACTGATGAACTGCTCTCTTCTCGTCTTCGAAAAACTGTCCAGGCAGTCGTAGCGTTTGCCCATAAAGCATCTCTGCTGGTGTAGATTTAATGTCCGGCTTATAAGTTGATCTCAAGCCGAGTAATATCACTGGCAAAACTTTAGACCAACTAGATGTCTGGTGACACATGATTGCTGATTTTAAGGTCCTGTGCCACCTTTCGATTAACCCATTTGACTGCGGATGGTAGCTCGTCGTTCTAAAATGGTCAATATTTAATAGCCTCGCCAATTCCTGAAACAAATGAGACTCAAACTGTCGACCCTGGTCAGTTGTAATCCTCTTAGGAATACCAAAACGTGCGAACCATCCTGAAATTAAATGACTAGCAACTGTCTCTGCTGTCATGTTTGGCATTGGGATAGCTTCCGGCCATCTGGTGTACCGATCGATTATTGTGAGGCAATAACAATTCTCATCTGACTGGGGTAATGGACCTATCAAATCGATATTTATGTGGTCAAATCGATTATTTGGTGGCATGGTTGTTTGAACTTCTGATTTATTATGCCTTGTAGTTTTAGAGCGCTGACACGCTAAACAGTTTTTTACAAATGTCTGACAGTCCTTGCGCATTCCTTTCCACACGTATCTCTCCTGGACCATGTGTTGGGTTCCTCTTACACCAGGGTGTGAAAGACTGTGGAGACTCCCGATTACTTCATCTCTAAATTTCTTTGTAATGTAAGGACGAACTTTGTCATTGTGGATATTACAAAGTAACGGTGTACTGGTACCTGGAATAGTAATTGTTTTTAGACTTAATGTGTAATTACTATTATTGCCTAGTGACTCCAGTTCACTGCATGATTGTTGATCCACCGCTAGCTCGTTGTAGTTCATCGGTGTACTATTATGTATCCCATTAATACGAGATAGAAAATCTGCTGGTACATTTGATGATCCCGAAATATGATGGATATCGGTTGAAAACTGCGCCACGAAATCGAGGTGTCGAATTTGCCTCGGAGAAGCTTTGTCTAGTTTTTGCCGGAACGCAAAAACTAATGGTTTATGATCAGTGTATATACGACACTGTCTACCCTCAATCATATATCTGAAATATTTTACGCCTAAGTAAATCGCCAATAGCTCGCGGTCGTACGTACTATACTTTTGTTGCGTATTGTCTAGTTTCTTTGAAAAAAAACCTAGAGGTTGTGGTTGTTTGTTTACCATTTGATGCAATACCGCTCCAACTGCATTGTCTGAAGCATCAACTGACAATGCTAATGGTGCATCGGGTGATGGATGACACAGCAAGGTTGATGTTGACAAATCATCTTTGCACTGATTAAATGCCAGAATAGTCACGTCATCCCAGATGAGCAGTGTTTTGTCGTTTTTCTTATTTCCCTTGATCATTTTCTGTAATATCATTTGATGATTGACGGCATGTGGGATAAACTTTCTGTAGTAATTTATCATTGCCAAAAATTGTTTAAGCTCTTTGGCAACTGTCGGAAGCTTAAACTGTCGAATAGCTTCAACCTTTTCTGGCAATGGTTGAATACCAGCTGATGAAATATGATAGCCTAGGAAATTTATTATTGACTTCCCAAACTCACATTTCGATGGATTGATGCGCAGGTTAAACTCCCGCAGACGTTGAAACACTTTACGCAAATGAATTTCGTGTTCTTTACCATCGGATGATGCAACCAGGATATCGTCAATATAAAAAAAGACAAATTCTAAACCTCGTAGAACTTCAGCGATGAACCTTTGAAATGTCTGTGCTGCATTGCACAGACCAAACGTCATGTACAAGAATTCAAACAGCCCAAACGGTGTTGTTATCGCAGTCTTATGTACGTCCGCTGGATCGATGGGAACTTGATGAAACGCCTTCTGTAGATCGATTTTTGAAAAAATGGTTTTCCCGTGGAGAATATGCCCGCAATCGTTGATGTACGGCAACGGATATTTATCGGGCCTTGTAATGGCATTCAAAGCTCTAAAGTCTCCACATGGCCTCCAAGAACCATCTTTTTTTAAAACCATGTGTAAGGGTGAGGACCAATTGCTTTTCGACGGTCTACAAATTCCCTGTTTCATTAGTTCTTCAAATTCGGATCTCGCTGCTTTAAACTTTTCTGGAGAAAGGCGTCTCGGCTTTGAACTGACTGGATGACCTGTTGTCTCAATTTGGTGTGTAACTCTTGTATTTGGCCTAATGATCTCGCTTTTAAATCGTGTTATATCACAAAATTCACGTAAAAGCGTCGCAAATGGGTGCTTCATATCGTACGTTTTTATTGATAAACCACAGATATTAGTTGAAACCCCACGCGTTTCCATTGATGTTACGCTGTCGATTAATTTGTTGTTAGCGACATCCACAAGTAAGTTGTAGTTCGATAAAAAATCCGACCCGATTATCGGTTGCTTGACGTCTGCAATCGTGAATGTCCATGGAAGTGATCTTCGTAGCCCTAAGTGTAATTGTAATCGCTTCTCACCGAAAATTGGAATCGTGGAGCCATTAGCCGCATATAGAAATTTTGACAACGGAGTAGCTGAACGTAATGCGTAGTGTCGTGGGAGCACCGAAATATCTGCCCCTGTGTCGATTAAAAAGTTGACTTTGCTCGTGTTGTCGTGAACGCATAGTTGATTGACGATATTTATGTTGCGCAATAATGTTTTTGATGTTGATTGAGTTATATCGGCATTGTTGTTGATGCATGATGGTTTTGAGGTTTTTGAATTGCAAGTGTTACCAATGATTTTGCTGTTGTTTGGCAACAAATTGTTTGACGTGCTATGCTTGTTAGTACGGGCGGTTAGCTATGCTTCCGGAATATTTACTTGTAATGGGTGTCCAAAATTACATGGTTGAACACATTTACTTGCCGACATTCCATACTGCCGATGATACCAGCATGTAGTTGGTTGTTTTGAAGGCGATCTGTTTTGCCTCCGAAATTGATTGCGGTCCCGTGACTTTGATCTTGAACGATTTAAATAAGGCGACGAATATCCAACAGAAAGCTGTTGCACTTGACGGGTTAACTCTTCTAATTGATGCTGAATTTGGTGCTGGTCAAACGATGGTTTACTCGATTCTTGAGTGGATAAATTAAATGATGCCTGATTTATTTGGCTTACTGACAAGCAGTGTTGTACAATCAAAACAGTGTGCCCCCACAAACTTTTTATACGAAAATTATAGTCGAAAAATGAAACTTTTTCTTCAAACTTGTCTCTATTTTTTTTTTCGAATTTTTTAATTTTCTCAGGTACTTCGATGCTAAAACTAATATATTTCATGAAAATATTTTATTTTTTGTCCCAGGAACAACTTTAAGACACTTCTACTGTGCAGTGGAGCGACTCGAGTCAAAATCACTTCTACTAAAGCTACTCGCCTAAAAGTTTTTTTTTCTCTAAGCCCACCCATTCCTCAAAAACAAATACCAAACTAAGCACTTGAAAATGGTAGGTCACAGTGGTGTTCTCCCTTAACGCTTGACGAGCCGTTCAACAATCGACAAGACTCTGTATTGCCTTTTTGTTTTTTTGTTTGATATTATCAATATGAAAACCGAAAAGGCAACACAGAATCGTGTCGACTGTCGATCGACTCATCAATTATAATAGGGATGTTTAAATCAACATTTTCAAAAATAAAATATCGTCGTGCTCAAATAAATGTATGACAAGTGATTTTGTAATAATTTAAAAAGATTGTAGATCTTGAATCTACGAGGTCGATTTTATATATGAGCAATTTTTCAGAAAATTCGCAAAGCTCCCTAGAACTTAAAAACTTGAAGTCGTAGTTTAATTTTTTTTTTTAATAAATGCTTCTCCGATTACAACTATAACAAAATACTTTGTTATATCATTACATGGAACAATATTTAAATATATACTAATAAAGCATTTTGTAATACTTTTAGTCG
Source organism: Tipula vernalis (assembly GCA_958295665.1). Classification (NCBI taxonomy): domain Eukaryota; kingdom Metazoa; phylum Arthropoda; class Insecta; order Diptera; family Tipulidae; genus Tipula; species Tipula vernalis. The sequence continues at coordinate 109,928,281 of OY282559.1, forward strand.
CATGTTTTTAAAAAAATCGGTTATTATAGTTCTTTGTACGGTTTTAATTTTAAAAAACTGTAAACGGTCTTTGTAATACTTTGATTGGGAAATTCATATTAATAGTCTGGTGCTAACATCAGTTGTAATAGTTCCAATTGGATAAAATCGTTGTTCAATTTCGGCGCAATTTTTTGACAGCTAGTTTTTTGTGATATGTCTTTTAGTATCGATGTGAGTTTCGAACAGAGTGAAAGGTTTATTTTAAATTAAACAAAACATGTCTTTTAAGAGCTAAAAAAATATTGAATTTAGCACTAGAAAAAATTAATGAAAATACCGGTAAGATTATGACAAGTGCATAATATAAATAATTTAAACATTTCGAATTTTATTTTAGAGAGTGACATTATTGAAGCAAAAATTAATAACGGCAATGCTGACGAATCTAATGTACATAATAATGATAGTTTTGTGTCGGGGGATTTAGGTAAATTGTTTTAATGGTATCTAATAAAATATTTATGTTACTAAACGTGTTAATTTGTTAACAGTATCTGATGGGATAACAGTCAATAATGGTCGGAATGGTGAAATTGAATCGCCTTTCACCAATAATGAAAGAAATTGGGAATCTGATGGTTCAGCGAAATACGTACTTTCAACATAGTTTTTGTAAGGCCTTGTAAAATATGCTTATTTTTAATTAATTAGACTACTGGGATAGCGGGAGTGACTACAAACCATCAAAAAGTGACCAATATAGTTCTGATGATGAATCAGAAATAAGTTCACATTCACCAGGTAAATTATGCCCGATTAAATAAATGATTGCTTGAAAATATTATATTCTCAATATCTTAAATGCAGTTAGAAAAGCACTCGTGAACCACACACCAACTCCATCTACGTCCGGAATTGAAACCCCTGCTTATAGCCCAGTTAAACCCAGAGCGAATATTGGAATTTTGAATGATTCCAATTCAACGCCACAGTCTTCAAAAAACAATGTGAGAAAACGAAGAATACAAAAAGAAAAATGGAAGTCTTCTATATCAAAGCTTGCTTATAATAAGGGTTTACCACATAAAAGTGGTAGCGGGCAACAAATCAAAGGGCGCAAAAAGCGACCTCCGTGCATTTCTTGTACAAGTAAATGTTTCGAAAAGGTCAGTGCTAGCGACAGAGAAAAAAATTTCAATCAGTTTTGGAGCCTTTGCGACCGTTATCGGCAATGGAATTTTATCACTGAATTCAGAGAAAAAACCCAAAAAGCAAGGATGAAGTGCTCCACAAAACATCAAAGAAGTGCCAATCGTGCATACTTTTTATTAACATTGAGCAATGATAATATTGTGATCCGACAAAATGTAAGTATAACTTCTTAATTATTACCTACGCTTGTTTAAATCACTACATTATAATTTACATATTTAGGTTTGCAGAACTATGTTTTTAAACACGCTAGATATTAATAGTCAATGGGTAACAACGGCATATAATAAGAAAACGTCTGGAAATGGAGTCCTAGACATCGATAAAAGGGGTAAATTTAAGAGAGCGACAGATCCAATAAAGGACTCTGGCTTTAATGCAATCTGTGATCACATAAACTCATTTCCATGTATCGAATCACATTATTGCCGGAAAATGAACAATAAGCAATATTTAGATGGAGATCTAAATGTAGCAAAGATGCATAGATTGTTCGTTAAACAGATGGAAAATAGCTCTGCCCAAAATCTTGTCACTCTGCACCAGTACCGGGACATATTTAACCATCATTTCAATCTCGGATTTTTTGTTCCGAAGAAAGATCAATGTGATCAATGTATTGGGTTCGATAATCAAACGCCGGAAGAAAAGGAAAAGCTGAAATTAATACAAGTGAAGCACCTATTTAGTAAAGCAGAAGCACGCCAATTAAAAGAAAAGGACAAGATCGAAGATCAACAAAGTAAAGGTAAAATCGTGACAGCCGTTTTTGACTTTCAAAATATTTTAAGTGTACCTTAATCACGTGCTTCCATATTTTATTATAAACGCAAATATTTTGTGTATAATTTAACCATTTATTGTCTAAATAATAATAAAGGGTTCTGTTTCGTTTGGCACGAAACTATTGGAAAACGTGGAGGAAATGAGGTGGCCAGTTGCTTAAAACAGTTTATCGAACTCCATCCGTCTTGCACATATTTCAGATTTTGGTCTGACAATTGCGTGGGTCAAAACAGGAATAAAATTCTTTATTCGTTTTACGCGTGGGTTTCCAAAAATTATAACATTGACATTTCACATAAATAGTTGGAGCGCGGGCACACTCAAAATGAAGGAAACAGTGTACATTCTTGTATTGAACGCACTGCCAAAAATCAAGAAATTTTTGTACCCGAACAATGGTATCAAATAGTTAAGTGTGCCAAAATCAAAGAGCCGCAATACAATGTTATTGAAGTCGACCTGATTTTATTGATTTTAAGTTATCGTCAAACTTTTTAAATTTCACTAAAAATGATGCCGGCGAAAAATTTTATACGACTAAAGTTAAACAAATTTTGGTCGACAGTCCTGAGAAACTGAAATATAAATATCGGTTTGAGGAAGAATTTAAAGCCCTTACTCTTATTAAAGAGACAAAGGCGAGAGGACGCAAATCTGCTAAATTAAACTCTTTAAATTTTGACTTAACGCGGGCATATAGTACCCCACTTTCAATATCAGAAGCCAAATTTAAAGATTTGATGGATCTGTGCAACAAAAACGCCATTAAGTCAGTCTATCACAATTTTTTTAAAAATCGTCCACACACAGAGGCTGAAATTGGAAATTCGGAGGATGAGTGAACATCTGGAACAAATTGTTTTGCCGATATATTTTATAATCCAATGAACAAATTGGATCGTTGATAAGCTTTTTTATAATGTTATGTGATTTTTTTGTGATTTATTTTATTATTTGTGATATCACCTTTAAAATGGAATATTTATAATTTTTTAGTTTTAATAAAAAAATGAATTCAAGAAAAAAAAATTATTAAATCTTTTATTATTTTAATTGTAAAAATACCTCCTTTTTAAAGTATAACATTGTCGTTTGTTAGTTAACAAGTGGTACGACATTCCAACATAGTATTATTATAAATATATCTTATCATACTGCATATCGAAAATATTTCACAGAATAGTATTACAAACATTCTCGTTTAGATTTTCTCCTTAATTATAAATCGAAAACAAAAATTATTACTATAAACGTAAAGAATTCGTTTCAATTTATATCTTTTCATTCAAGAAGTTACAAAAAAAATTAAAACAAAATATTTATGGTTAATTAGATAATAAAAAACTTTAATTGCCTCTCCTGAAAAATGACATTTTGCATTTGTCATACTTTAATTTGAACACGACGATATGTAGTATACTATTTCACTTTCTCAATTACGGTTTACATATCGCGACCTCCGTCTATTACTATATATCCCTATTCCTAAATAATTCATCACGAACTTTACCAATTTGTGAATACATACCTATTGAATTTTCCCCAACAGCAACTTTTAGTATTACCTAATATTTTATCAATTAACAAAAAAAAAATTGAATTATAATTAACCCCAAATTAAATTTTGAACTGTTAAATTACTTACCATCAACAACCAACAAGGACATATTCCAGACAAAAAAACTTGACTTCTTTTTATCACAACATTTCTTTAATGAAATATTTAATTTTAATAATTGGTATTTATTAAGTATGTAATTGTAATTGAATTCCAAAAAGTTTGCAAAAATTTGAAATCTAGTGTGGGTGTGTGTAAGTGCATCAATGATGAGATCTTTTGTTTAAGTTAAATACAATTAATGGTCTTTTTATGATCACTTTCTTAGCATTTTTTAGTACGAGCAATTCCTATTTTAGTGACCAAAAAGATATAATTAATAAAATCTCTTAATATTGATTTGAAACATAAACTGGATTATTATTTGTAATTTGTTTGTAACTTCTGTATTAAATTTTAGTTAAATTAAATGTTTCCTTTGGAATGGAATTTGATTTTTTTTACATTTTTTTTTTATTATTCTAAATTACTTGCATTTTAGTGTAGTAGAGTTACTAAATTAACTGCTAATTTATGTTTAGTATTTGGTTAAAAATAATCAGTAAATACAAAGATCATATAAAAAAAATTATCGTAATTGTAACAAAAAACAAAAAAAAACAAAAATTATAATTATAAAATTAAGTTTTTCAAATTTTGAATTCAAAACCTAACAAATGACAGGACATAACAAACCCGAAAAACTCAAATAGTAATTTAAAAACTATAAAACAAAAGGAAGTGAAAAAATATGTTGATGTAGGTTGCATATCATCTCGATTGATTGATTAAATTTAAATTATTATATAGCTAGGCCAAACACAGAAACTATACAATACATGGTTTTGTTTTCCCAGCGGACCGTACACGATCCATCAGTTTCATTGTTCCAAAAACAGGACGAAGCCGTATGCAATCCGGCACCATTTTTTTGCATTATCATACATGTAACTGAAACAAAAACAAACAAAAAATTATTTTAAAATTTTGTTTAATTGAAACAATATTTTCTTAATATGTTAGGCTAAAAATATATTATCGAAGCATTTAACCTATGCTGCAACCTGTAAGCGATAACAGATAAATTTACCTAAACTGAACGAAAAGTGCTTAAATATTCGCTGATCATTAACATGCATTTTGCATGAATCGCAATCCTACTTGTTACCAACTCGCTGATTCGCTGAATGACCCTTTATTTGCGAACACTATACTACCCATTGCACCAGATTTTGACTAACTTCTTCAAACTGCAAAAGCGACTACCAAAATAACTATAGGAAATACGCCTGCAGGAGAATAAGCGCAACTTTGTGATGGATTAAACTAGACCTTGAACTGAGTAATAAACTCTACATTTGGGTTTCATAGGATGATAGGAAAATGAATGTTGGAATGTTAGAGATAAATCGTCCCGTGAGGTTTTAAAAAGTATAAAGCAATTTGAGGAAAAACGCTTAATTGCGACACAAATAGGATACGAAAAGCATAGGTAAGTTACGTCTACCCCACATATGCTACCACTTCAAAGAAGAATGGTGTGTGTTCCACTTTTAATGCATTGCCCCATGCACAAAGCGCAAAACAGCCTTTCAAACCGTCAAATGCAAATTTCACAAAATCGTTTCATTTTCAATATCCAAATTATTCAAAAATGGTTCGAATTTATAAATTTGACTTAAGTGGTAAAGCCTTGTGGCCGAAGCTGTGTTCGCAAGCCGTAGTATAGCTTTGGTCGGCATAAGTGAAAAATGAATTTAATAATCAACTTTTTCTATCTCTCTAGAAAAATTATCAAATTTGACTTAAGTTGTTATGCGTTGTGACCACAGATTTTACTACTTAGCATTGATGAGCTCCATTACGGTCCAATGAATAGGAACTATGGATATAAAAATATACATTTTCGAGAAACATAATGGTGACTGTTTTTCGTGTAAATTCTATAAGTAAATGCACACGCAAATATGTTTCAGATTCTTGATTATTCTAGTCTTAGGCAGTTAAGATAACATTTAAAATAACGTAAATTTACTAATCTATTCATAATAAAACATCCAAAAACAACTTGATAATGATAAAGGGGAATTTGTTTGATAAGTATTGGGGTTGGTACACAATTTTGTAAATAATAAATTCTGTCATTATTTTTAATTACCTACACAAAACACCTATCGAATATCAATCTTCTACTTATAAAATGAAATAAGTATAAAATGGTCAGTAAAAAGGTCGCTTTAGGCTAGGTGATTATCTACTGTCTCCCAATGTTGTGGGCAATTTGTAAGTTCTATATGCTTCTAATCTAAAAAAAACTTTGATTTTTTTAACAAGTTAGGATATTTTAAATTCTAATCAATTTCGGGGGCTTATAGTTGAGAGTACACTCATATAATTGTAGTTGAACGAATTACTGCACTACCATACGTCTACCCTTGAAAACTTTGATTTTTCAGACTTGCATCGTACATTAGTTCCAAACAGCTCTCAATACGTATGAAAAATTAATTTGGTAATATTTAAGTAAACCGCCAATTTAAAGATTATGTACTTACCAATATATTTATAAGGCTTTTGCAATTTCGTTAAAACACCTAAACATGTTTCAACTACTTGCCCAGTCCAATTATTCACTTTATCATGTTGATATGCGTTACCACCAATTGTTGTTTCAATCGCCTCTTTAATTATTTTACTTACATCGTCCACAACAAATTGATTCTATAAATAAATAAAAAGGTAAATATTAGAATCGAATATTTACGATTTTTGTTAAAATAATACAAACAACTTTATTACAGCCCCTTTTAAGACGCATTCTGCTAATGGTTAAAAGTGAACTGATAAGAGTGGCAAATTGGCTTGGCAATTGATGATTACTGGATCCGAAAACCTACTAAATTTATTTTCAAGGTCACATAATTCCCTCTACACACGCTGAACCCAATACATACAATTATTTAATAAAAATTACAGCCACAATCATAGCAAAATTTAAAAGGTGACTTTATTTATTTTATGATCCAAACAGATTATATGCTACAAATATTATTCACTGGTTGTAAACAATAAATTCCAAAAATGACGCCAAAAACACGTAATCAAAACAACAAAACGAAAAAAAAAAAATTTGTATAACTTACTTCATCTTTATCCTCCATTTTAATATGTTTCTATCACGATTAATTAAATATTATTATATAAAATTTATTTTTTTGGTTTATTATTTATTGCAATAAAACTAATAAATAATAAATATTTTAATTGTAATTAAAAAATAAAATTTTATTTTTTTCCTTTCGATACTCCTATCTCCTATGTTCGATTTTAACCTAAAACTATTTTTTTTTTTTGACAGTTAATTTTGGAAATGAAAAATGCGATTAAAAAAAAAAAAACAATGCGCAGCCAACCGAAAGAAAATAAAATACAATTTTTATACCATTTAATTTTTTTTTTTTTTTTTCAAACAATTTTTGCAAAGGTTATACCCCAAACACATAACCGCCGCTCGACGCCTGACTTTGCTTTTCTTCGTCTTGGGACGTGTTCGAAGTTTGTGATAATTTCTGTCAAGTGTTATATAAACATTTTCAGGATAATAAAATTAATTTTTAACAACAATCAATAACCATAAAATTAGCTGATGGTACACAGAAAATAGAAAATGTTCTAGCGTGTACTGTGGATGTGGTTCTCTGTGGGAAAACAATACCTACCAAATTCATATCATTGCCAAATTCACGCCCAAGACAAACGCTTCTCGGCATAGATTTTATTATTTGTTCAGGGTTGATTTTGGATTTTGCAAAATACGAATGGAAATTTTTTGATTCACAAGAATCATATAAATTGCAATATGAACTTGAAAGGACAAGTATATGTCCTGTTGCCATAAAAAACGAACACATAAGATCTGACGAAGGGAATTGTCTTACTTCGGATCAGAGACAAAAGGTCAATGACTTATTCAGTAAATATGGAGATGTTTTTACAATGGGGGGAGATTCCACCACCTATGCAGAACATCACATCGATACCGGCGAAAGTCGACCAATTTCAGTTCCATCTTATCCTATGTCTAAAGAAAAGCGGAAGATACTTAAGTTGGAATTAGGAAAAATGTTAAAAGACGACATCGTAGAAGAATGTGAGTCTCCTTGGGCAGCACCGGTAGTGTTTGTCCCGAAACCCGATAAAACGTATCGCGTTTGCATTGACTATCGAAAATTAAATTCGTGTACTACATCCGATAAATATCCTATGCCGCGGATAGACGAAATACTTCATCTCGCTAAGAAAACATTGTATATGACTACCATCGATTTGCATTCAGGATATTGGCAAGTTCCAATACGATTACAAGATCGTGGTAAAACCGCATTCATATCGCCGTTTGGCTTATATCGATTTAAAAGAATGCCTTTTGGGCTTAAAAATGCCCCGGCAACTTTTCAAAGGTTAATCGATCGATTTAGAGCGGGCCTTCCAAATATAATAATGTTTGCATATCTCGATGATCTAATTCTTCTCTCCGAAACGTTTGAAGAACATTTGATTGATCTTAAGCTAGTCTTCGAACGCCTCAATCAATTTAATTTGAAGGCCAATAGGAGCAAGTGTATGTTATTTGGGACATATTATAACCCAAAATGGTATTCAAACCAATCTCGAGAAAATTGAAGGTATTTCAAAAATTGAGGAACCTAGGAATGTCCGACATCTTAAAACATTCCTACAAACTTGTTCATGGTACCGGAAGTTTGTACCCAATTTTTCGGCTATAGCACGGCCATTAAGCGATTTAACAAAGAAAAAATCTAAATGGGAATGGAGTACTGTTCATAAAACCGCTTACAAGCAATTGAAATTGTTGTTGGTATCCGCTCCAATTTTACGACAGGCTGACGAATCAAAACCCTATACATTACGCACGGATGCGAGCAACTATGCCCTAGGGGGAGTCCTCTTACAGGGTGAAGGAGACGATGAACGTCCGATTGAGTATGCTAGCAGGTTACTCACTCCAACAGAGCGTAATTATAGTACGACTGAAAGAGAAGCACTGGCTGTTGTATGGGCTTTAAATAAATTTCGGGGTTATTTGGATGGAGCTGAGGTCGTGGTTGGAACAGATCACCAAGCACTAAAGTGGCTTATGAGTTTACAGACACCTACGGGAAGACTTGCTCGATGGGCTCTGCTCATACAATCGTATAATCTGAATATTGTGTATTCACCAGGAAAGGCGAATTTAGTCGCGGACACTTTGTCCCGGCCACGATGTAATGATGAATCTATATGTGGAGTATGTTCGATACAAGTCGACCTCCCTAACAAGGGTCTCCATAATATGCGACAAGCTCAACTTGAGGATGAGGATTTAGTAAAAATCATAAAGTGCTTTGAAACTCCAGATCACGCGGATCTTACTTATTAGACCAAGCGGGGTTACCTAATGGAATCCGGTTTACTCTATCGTTTTGTTCCCGATGAAGAAAGCGAACAGCCTCAATTAGTGATTCCAGAAAAATCCTGAAATGAAATCTTAAAGGCTTTTTTTGATTCACACTATGGTGTTGAGAGAACCATTGCAAAAATATGCAATAACTATTATTGGTCGGGAATGCGCCGATATATTACGGAATATATCAAAGCATATGTAGATTGTCAAAAATATGAAGTAACCAATTTGAAACCAGCAGGATTGCTCAAAACTCCTATATTAGAACAGAGATTTGAGGTCCTTGCAATCGATTTATTTGGGCCGTTAGTCGAATCCGCCATTGAATACAAATGGATTTTTACTGTCGAAGATACAGCAACCAGATGGGTTGAACTGTACCCTATGAAGCAGGCAACTGCTGAAATTTGTTCAAAAATTCTGATAAAATAATTTTTCCTTCGATTTGGACTGCCAAGACGTGTGATATCTGATAATGGTGTTCAGTTTGTAAGTGCACATGCAACATGTTTCATGTTGCTTTGGGATTAAACAATCATTAACAACACAATTAGCCATTTTAGTTAAAGAAGATCACCGATCGTGGGTCGACTTCCTATCGTCTATCCGCTTCGCGATGAACTCCACCAGATGCGAATCCACTGGATTAACGCCTGCATATTTAACTTTCTGGTGAGACCTTCGTAATATTGTGGATATTAATCATGATTTCAGAGTGGTAGTACAAAATGAAAATTTTGTGCCTAAAATCACCCCATATCTCTTACAAATGAATGATGTAATGAAAAGGGTAAGAGAAGTTTCAGAACAGAAACAGGATCATAGGAAAATTTATACGGATAAAACTCGAACACATCGATCTTTTAAAGTTGACGATAAGGTTTTAATAAAAACTCATATGTTAAGTGATACCAATAAATGTTTCACCTCTAAGTTTGCTCCCCGTATGGATGGGCCGTATTTAGTTAAATGAGTTATCTCTAGTTCCACAGACGAAATTAAAAGTATATGGTATCACAATTTGTAGGTACATATCACGTATCCCAACTTTCAGCATATATCGGTTCAGAAGATGATACCCCACTACATCCAATTCGATCTCGTGGTAGACCAAAGCAAGAGGTCAAATCTCAGTTACCCGTTGCTTCCAAAGAAAATATCATCTCATTGGGATTACCTAAAGCTGGTGTGAATGATAACAATGTTAATGTCGAATCACAATCCGAGGTAAGGCATACGAATTTACCACCAGAGTCGGTCGCAACTACGAAAACTTGTGCTGGGTTAACTGATATTTTGCCATCGAGGGAGACGGAAATAAATAGATTTAGGGTACCGCAAGTCATACCGTCTAATGTAGGTAACATAAAACACAGAACTGAATCGAATCCGATTATCAATGAACAAGTTTCTAAAATTAATGAAGGATCTTTGATACCAAAAACCAAAGGTTTGTTATTCAATTCCAAAAGGCAATCAAATAGACGCAACGTTCAAAAACCTTCCCGTTATCTCTAATTATATGAGTTTTCTGAGTTCTCGTCGAGACGAGCTTCGATTCAGAGGGGAGATTGTAACAAAAAAAACTATTGATGCTTTACCTGCCATCTATTGTGGTGAATCGAAACTATTGAATTATAATATCCACATTACATATGCATGTAACTTTATTTTTTTAAGTTAAGATTTTCTTTTGACAAAAAAAAAGAGAGAGAGACTTTTTGAATTTTGTAACGAGATAAAAAAAAATGAAATAAAACAAAATATATAAATGGAAAGTGTGGTTAATTTAAATTGATTATTTATAAAGAAAAACAAGATATATATATTGTAAAATAAAAGGGTGAAATTAGATTTTCGTGTAGAACAACGAACAAATAGCGTGTAATTCCCTAAAGAGTCCTTACAGTACAATTTTATTCTTGAAACAAAAGACATAAACTCTATCGAATACGAATCGAAAGTGATGCTACAACATCCCATCCCAGATTTGTCCATTGAGCTCGTCCAGAAAATGACAACTTGACGGAGTTAAAAACCGAGTTAAAAATATGTTATCCCGTTGGACACAAAAGAGAGATAACATATCTTTAACTCGGTTTTTAACTCCGTCAAGTTGTCATTTTCTTGAACAGCTCAATGGACAAATCTGGCGAATCACGCGTGATTTGACGTCGCTCTATCTGTACGCTCTGAGGGAATTATGTACATTTATTCTAAAGCACTTTTCATACCAGGGGCCTCGCCTCGAAATATTTAGTTACCAAAAATGCGAAGCTGAGACCCTTTCATACCGGTGGCGTTGGCTTTGAACATTTGGTTGCTATCAAATATTTTATTTAGGTCTATTTTACACGTGAATTATAGCAATAACTGAGATATTCTAAATTTGTAACGTACATACGAGTATGAGCTAGATATTTTGGTAAATATGAAATATTTGTGCAAAAAATGTGATTTGTAGGTTATGTTGAGAAAGCATTTCGCTTTATACGACTTTAAAATATCGCAGTCGAGTGTGGAACGCATTGCCTTGGCTTTATAGAACTTCATTGTAATATATATATATATTTTTTTAAATTATCACTTAAAGATAAATTATTTTTCAACAAATTGAATTTACTACTATAAAATTAAACGGTATCAATCGGATAAAACTAACTTACATAATTAAAAAACGAAATAAAAAATTTTTATTTACGAAGCTCAAAGCCGAGGCGCCTGGTATGAAAAATACTTAATTCAGCGCCGCTGTTCGCCCCGTCAATCTAGTTGGGGTATTAAGTACTTTTCATACCAGGCGCCTCGGCTTTGAGCTTCGTAAATAAAAATTTTTTATTTCGTTTTTTAATTATGTAAATTAGTTTTATTCGATTGATACCGTTTAATTTTATAGTAATAAATTCAATTTGTTGAAAAATTATTTATTTTTAAGTGATAATTTAAAAAAAAAACAAAATATATTACAATGAAGTTATCTACAAAGCCAAGGCAATGCGTTCCACACTCGACTGCGATATTTTAAAGTACAGTACAAAGCGAAGTGCTTTCTCAAAATAACCTACAAATCACATTTTTTGCACAAATATTTCATACTTACCAAAAAATCTAGCTCATATGTACGTTACAAATTTAGAATATCTCAGTTCTTGCTATAATTCACGTGTAAAATAGACCTAAATAAAATATTTGATAGCAACCTAATGTTCAAAGCCAACGCCACCGGTATGAAAGGGTCTCAGCTTCGCATTTGTGGTAACTAAATATTTCGAGGCGAGGCGCCTGGTATGAAAAGTACTTTAAGCGTGAAACACACCGAGCAGCGGCAACGAGCAGCAAATTTAAATATATGTTGATTTGCTTATGTATTCATAGATAGTCGCATATGTTAAGCAAAATTATAAGCAATTATTATAAAGGCATTTAAATATTTGATAATTTTAATAGATAAATGTTGATTAAAGAAAATCTATCACAAGTGGAAAATGTGGGACATGTCCGCGCCTCTTCGTGTGATTCAGCCTTTACTTTGGTCACTGGAATACTTATTGGTATAAAAATAAAAATGCAAATAAACCAAATGGTCTAATAAACTGTTGATTTTGCTTCTCGTTGACCGTAATATTTCTTCCTGATGATTGAGGTTTGAGAAGATCAAGTGACGCAGAAATTTTTCTTCCAACAAATCACTCTGCAGGGGACTACCCATTCGGTACATTTTTGTTTGGAGTAGCTCTATAAGTTTGCAAAAATGTGTTGAGCTTTTCAGTAGATATTCCTTCCGACTGGAGTTTTGTAAGGGTACGTTTTAACCTATCAAAACATCTCTCAGCCTGATCGTTAGACTGAGGAAGATACGCTGCCGTTTTAAAATGTATAATGCAATGCCTCTGGATTCGATGAACTCGTTAAATTTTGCACTGACAAACGTCTGCCGTTATCAGTCTAGAATTTCCCTTCAACTGGACCTGCAATGTCCGTATGAATCCGTTTCATGGCAGTAATGGTGGAGGCCAAGATGGTACTGATGTTCCTTTACCGGTGTTTTCGCTGCATTTGCACAGCTATGGCATTGTTTCACGTAGTCTATAATATCCTTATCAATTTTGAGCCAGAGAGCATAACTTCTTGCTACTGTTATCATGCGCTCGATTCCAGGATGTCTTCGATGAAGTTGCCGTAAAACACGTTTATTGTAGTACTGCTGAATAGTAATGCGTTCACCAAGCAAAATACATCCTTTTAGCATTGACAATGCCTCCTTTCGAGTAAAATATGGCAAGACATCTGCATGCAATGGATCCTTTTTCTCAAGTGATGATGGTCAATATATGCCCCAAGGCCATCTTGGGAAACGTCTGCTGCTAAGTGCATTGGTAAGCCAGAATTGAAATGTGCCAGCAGCAAATCGGAGGACAGGATTGCTTTAAACTTATTGAACGACTGATGACATTCTGGTGGCCAAACGAATTTTGCGTTTACTGGCAATAATTTATCCAATGGTGCTCTCAACGTTCGCATTCCTCGACAAAATTATCATAGTGATTAACGGATACAAGAAACGATCTGAATTGGCTGAATTTTTCTGCCACTGATAAATTTTTTATTTTCTCGATATTAGCCGGATCTGGACGTAAACCATGACGATCTACAATTTTCCCTAAATATTTGATCTCAGGTGATAAAAACTTCCATTTAGCAATTTTAATCCGGAACGCGTACTTTTTTAACTGTTGAAATATTTTCTTTAACGTTTCGATATAAGTTTGCTTATCCTTATTGCTTAATATGATATCATCTACATAACACTACAACGTTGTCAACATCGCTAAGTATCGTTGCGATGATCTGTTGGAATGCTCCTGGTGCTGCTTTTTGTGAATGAGCATATTTTTTGATTCATCGTCTACCGGAACCTGTAGATAAGTATATGTGTGATATGCTATTGGATAGTGTAGCAAATATATCGGCTGGTACTGACAAAGGATATTGGTGAGGCTGAAGTATAATCGCCGCAAATCCTGATTTTTCCGCTTGGTTTCGAAGCTACAGGGTCAACTGGATGTATTTTTTACGTTATTTAATTTGATTTTTATGGTTGTGAAAAACTGGTTCTAACCGCCATTTAACAAATATACAATAATCCTCTTTTTGAAAATACAGTTTTGGAGGTTCTGTGTGTTTACTACTTTGACACAACTTATTATGAATGAGCTCTAGTTCAAAATAGTTTTTGTTAAAAACTTAATAAGTAAATTACCATAATAAATAAAAATAAATTTTAATGGTGAAGAGTAACTTCTTCTCTAGTCTTTCCAGCTTGAATTTTCGTTTTGTGATTGTGTCCTTTCCTTCCTTCCGCTGGCGCTGCAACACATGAAAGGATTTGGCCGTCTCGACGATGCTACTCCAAAAATTCGATCCTTGACAGGAAAACGCCACACATACAGTGACCGGCGAGTGTATTTAGGTCCCTTTCAACGTCATCCATATCGGATAGGCCGTCTCCTGTGATACCCACTTTAATTGGTGCCTACTCCAAGGCTCTCTCTTTGAGGTGACCGAGAATTATTCTAATAATGTAACGCTCAGTTACAGAAAGTTTTTGGATGTGTGATGCTGTTAGTGTCCAAGACTCGCAACCAAAGGTGACAACTGCGGTCTTATCAGCGCTTTGTCGCTGTTCAACAGAATTTTGTTCCATGATCAGTAATCCCAGATATTTAAACTATTTTACTTTCTCGTACTGTGTGTTCTGAAATAAAGTCTCCGTGTGTCTGCCGTCTCGCTGTGAGCATAAATTTGGCCTTAGTTTCATTTATTCGAATGCCAATTTGTTAGGCGTATGCTAATATATAGTTACAATACAAAGCGGCTGGTATATATTCTACCGATAGGTTAAAGAGAGTTTGAACAAATAGTTTTTGCGGTCCAACAGATCTCAATATTTAATAACTGGAGAGATAAGAGTTGTCTTTCCTTCTTGTGAGACGCCTTCGGTAGATCAAATCGTTGATATGAGCCCAAACATCAGGTAGCATAGATAAGTACCGCCATATTTGAGGATTTTGTTGCAGATATCAACCTCAGGGGGTGTATCAAGTCCCGCACTTCGTCATTTGATGGACGGGAAGGTGGGGTCATTTCGACGTTGATATCGCGTGGTGCCTGTATTTCGCAGCGAAGAGAAATAATTCCACCACACTACGAGGACGGTTTTAGTGTGGATGAAAGTCTGTAGAGTTTTTGATGTTGAGTGTCTGTGTTCGTTCCATTCTCGTTTCTTCCCTCTGCACAGTTCTGATGTTGTGTTGATGTCGTTTTTAAACGGAGTCAGGAAATAGTTTATCCTCCAAGATTTCTAATACAGTAGTCTCGAATGTGGTCCGCGTAACTTGGTTGTACAATGCCACGGTTCCAAACGTTTCCTCTACCTGAATCGAGCAATTGTGTTCGCTGTTCTTGCGGTAACCCGATTTTCGACGAAATTTGCTGTTTCCACTGCCTTACCCCGAAAATGTATGTCAAATTTGCGTCGATTAATAAGCATCGCGCCATTACAACGAGTAACCGATTTTTTCTTTCGGTCGCTCCGTTTTGCTTTGAACTAAGTCTCTAACACTCTTACACCGATGTATTCTCCACCACGATCAGATTGAATTTTCTTTGGTTTTCGCCCGAATTTCTTTTTCACAAACTGAACATAACTACTTCAGAAATATTTCTACTTCGGATTTGTTGTTTATCAATTGAGAGAAATCATCGATGAATGCGACTATATAGTGTTGGCCACTCGGTGTTACAGCTGGCATTTTCCCGCATGTATCCGTAAGAATAAAATTCAACATGTATGTAATACATGATGCCACATTCAATTATATTTAAACTATTCACTAAACCTTCAGATGCTATTTTCCTAATAGCCTTGTGTACATTTTTCGTTTTGTTGAATCACATTTAGCTTTGCTACATCACGGAATCGGTATTTATTACCGACCTTATCGGCTACACTAATTTATTCATCTATGATGATTAGAATTCCGATATATGATGAATAAAGAATATACTTAGAAGTGAAATCGTTTTAATTTCCCTTTATTGGTTCAAAATTATTCGATTTCTCATTCTCTCAACCAAAGGCTAAGTAACCAAGGAATATTATCACATTTCATAATTAGCAGTTTAGCACGAGATGACTAATGATCCAATGACAGTTGTCAACAGCAATTTCATCATTGTTTTGGAGGCAACATCTACTTTCGGTTATTAAAAGGGCGCGTAGTTCAAATCGCATTATAGCGTATTTCCTTGAAAAATTTACAACAACAATTGCATAGGCTAAATCGCCGCAAGAATAACATTAACCCCAAAAAAAATTGGGTTTAATTAAACATAATTCTAATACATATTAAATTTATATTTTATTTCGAAAGGTTGGCTTTTGGCAATTAAATCAAATTGGTTATTTTCTTGGAAAAAAAAATAAACCCAAAACAATTCGAATTAAATTTTGGTCAACAAAATACGCTTTTAGACGCAGCGAAACAACGCGGTGAACCAAAAATTTGAAATTTATTGAATTTTCGACCCCTTTTTTGTGTGGCCGTATATCGACAATAACGCAGCAAATGTTGGTGTCTAATGATGTGTTTCTTATTTCCGATCTAATTGATCTAATCGATCTCAGTACTAAAAAGCTACGTAAAAACACAGATTTTTAGTACTCAGATCGATTAGAGCCGAAATAAGAAACACAGTGTAGTAAACTGATTTTATTTTGTTTAATACTTTTATTTTTTTGTTTTATATTGCCATCTGTTGGTCAACTCAGATAAAAGTTGAAATATAGAGTGTTAACCGATGTATGGTATTGCATGAACCAAAAAAAAAACGAGAAAACTGTAAAGAGAGATGAGATTTTAGAATTTCACCGAAGAGAACGGTCGAAAACATATTTTGTATTTCTTTGTGTAATAAAAAATAAAACAGAATTCAAGTGTTTCGTATATTTATTTAAAAGTGTAAAAGAACGTAGTATCGGCAAATACTACATATCAGAAGTGGGATAACCATAAACTATAAATTATAAAGATGAGTAAACGTGAGTTAGATGCGTTGGCATTAAATGGGGGTACTGAACACATGTGCTCGTCAAATAGTAAACCCGATCAGAATGATATTCCGTTAGCTGATCACACTGGAAGATGGCGTTCGAATGCAAGTAATTATTTGTTGCATCGACGCCAGTCATGTGGTAATTTGGAGACTAGCGGCCGATCACGTCAAATTGAGGTTATGTCGAACCACATGAGGATACAGCAGAATTACCCCACAGCATGTAACATGCCATCACAGTCGCGGTGCAATAGCCCCGAACATGTATTTGATCCAAATCAGCGTGAAATGGGGCTGAATAGGAGAGAGCGAGAACTCATCGAGAGGGAAAGATTATTAATCTCTAAATTAACTAAAAAACCAACCGGTCCATTTTTACATCCGAGTGAAGTCAATAATTTGTTACCTGAACATAATCCGGATAATCGAAACGCAGGAACTACTGACGAATGGATAAATTTAGTAACCGGATTTAAACAAATGTATAACTGGGATGACCAGGAAGCAATGCATTATGCATCAACACGGCTACGAGGTCCAGCAAAAATTTGGTATAATGGATTTATACTATCAATTGATTATGCTAATTATAAGTCATTCATGAGTGAATTACGGGAAAATTTTAACTCAATTTATAACGAAAACGATGTGTTCCGTCGTCTAAAAAATCAAAAAAAACAAAATAATGAAACATTTACCAGTTTTGTTTTTGATATCATGTCAATTGGGAAACAAGCGAAATTCTCAGAAGCGGCGTTAATTGAGGTTATCATTGAAAATATCGGAGATCCAGCCATATCAGAGAAGTTAGTACTGACACCATTCTCCAGTGTAAACGAGCTGTTGCGAATATTGCAGCGGTACGAGGGAATGCCGAAGGTTATGAAACCTACTACACTTCCCAAACCGGTCCGAGCGAGCGACGATAAACCGGTTCAAGGCAACAATAACATTGCCCTACCGAAAATTAGATGTTACAACTGTAACATTCTTGGACATCGAGCATCAGATTGTCCTAAGCCACCAAGGAAAAAATGTAAGATTTGCGACAAAGCGGGTCACGATGAATCTAAATGTTTTCGGAAGCCAAGTTCAACAGACACGTTGGGACTAATCAAAGAGTTGACGCAGGAGATAACCATTCATCATAAAGATCGGGATATTAAACTAAGTGCAACCGTAGACACCGGATCACCAATCAACATTCTTAAGATAAGTAAATTACCTAGTAAAATAGATTTATTACCACCTGATGGTAGAGTTTTTAATGGGATCAATGATTCCAGATTGAGTGTTTTAGGAATTTGTTATTGAAAATGTAGTTTAACCAATAATTCCGGGTTGTATTATTATTTAAATTATTATTTAAATTTTATGTGGTACCAGAAGTGACAATGGTATCGGATTGTATATTGGGTCGGGAGTTTTTAAATCCAGTGGCTCTTGTGTTGAGTAGTGTCGAACGTGATGTGAGTGAGGTTTCTAGTGCGTCGCCATCTAGTGACTTCGCCAATAAGGAAGTTCTAATCAACCCAAATCAGAGTGAGTCTCAAAAACCCATTACAAAATTGTTTATTGCCCCTGTTTCTGTCGATTCTAGTTCAGTTTTACCGTCATTTCAGGAGTATAGTTCTAATGAAGTTAATGTTGTTAAAGCTAGGAAGGTACTACTAGATGCTGATGTAGATTCGGATATCCGTGGTTTGAATATAGTTAGTATGTTCAATGAAATTTTAGGTCATGATTTTGTGATAGATAGAGACGAAAAGTCAACAGTCGAGATCAATTATTATAACGAAGTAACTCCTGATTTTCAGTTGGGAAAAAGGGTAGATGAGCTCTTGAGTAAATATGAAACTTTACCAAAACGGAATGCGCCGGAAGTTGTATGTAAGTTGCATTTAAATCTGTCAACTAATAAAGTTATTTATGTTCCGCCTCGAAGGCTATCCATTAAGGATCGAGAAATAGTTCGAAATATCGTAGGTTATTTGTTGTTAAAAGGTGTAATAAGGCATAGCAATAGTGATTTCGCTAGTCCAGTGGTATTGGTGACGAAGAGAAATGGTACGCACAGATTGTGTGTGGATTACAGGAATCTAAATAAAATTACCATTAAGGATAGGTTTCCGTTACCTTTAATAGAAGACTGCCTTGATCGTCTTAGGGATAAAAAGGTATTTACATTGATAGATTTAAAAAATGAGTTTCATCACATACCAGTTGATGACGATTCGATACGGTACACAGCATTTATCACTCCAGACGGACATTTTGAGTATGTGCGAATGCCTTTTGGTCTAGCTAACGCCCCAACGGTTTTTAGCGATTTATTTCGAAGGTTTTTCAGGAATTAATTAACTTGGGTGATGTTACTGTATATATCGATGATATATTGATCGCGACGAAAACTTTGAAACAGCATTTTGAGGTTGTGGACAAGGTCCTAAAGTTAATTCACCTTAACTGCATGGAAATACAGATGGATAAATGTGTGTTTTTCCGTTTTAGTATAGACTATTTAGGCTATGAAGTAGATGGTGAGGGAATTAAACCCAGTATTAGGCATATAGATGCTGTTGATAGTTACCCATTACCAAAAAATGCAATCGAGCTACACCGTTTTCTGGGTTTGACCAGTTATTTCAGAAAGTTTGTATTGAATTATGCCATTATAGCTCAACCGTTGTTCGCTTTAATTAGGAAAAATGCTAAATTTGAGATAGGATGAGTCCAGATATCATTCCTTTGAGCTCGAGACGTTGGCCATTGTTTACGCACTCAGGCGGTTTCGTATATATCTTCACGGGACGCACTTTAAGATATGTAGTTACGGACTGCAACTCCCTGAAACAAACCCTGGAGAAAAAAGACTCCAACAACAGAGTACTTAGGTGGTCCTTGTTCTTAGAGCAGTTTGATTACGAAATTGTTCACCGGCCTGGGAAAGGTATGCGACATGTGGATGCACTCAGTCTGGGGTGTTGTGGGTTGATGAGTGTGCATTCTCATTGGAACTCGGTGCTCTTCAGCAAAAGGATGAAAATATCCAAGAAATCAAGGGGAAGATAAAAACCGATTGTGATAGCGATTTTTACACGGTCCGAAATAGTTTGTTAAACAGGAAAAATAAGGATAAACTTATGTTTTATGTCCCCGAATGTTTGGAACATAGCATCATTCAAAAGATGCATGGAATTAGTCATGTGGGAATCAGTAAAACCATAGATTTAATCCAAAGATCCTATTGGTTTCCAAAAATGCAGGATAAGGTGAACGAATATATTGGGCGATGTTTAAAGTGCATAATGTTTCAGCCAAAGGATGGGAAAAGGGAAGGATTGCTAAATTTGATGGATAAGTTTGATCGTCCATTTCACACAATACACATTGACCATGTAGGTCCATTCGAACAGACATCTCGAAAATACAGGTATATTTTAGTAGTAATTGATGCGTTTACGAAATTTTGCAAGTTTTCCCGGCTAAGTCAGCAAACACGGCGGAGGTTATAAATAGTTTAAAGAATTATTTCCGATATTACTGTGTACCAGTTCGCATTATTAGTGATAGGGGTACATGTTTTACATCCTCTCACTTTAAAAAAATTTTTGGACAGATTGAACATTATTCAGGTTCTGAATGCAACCGCTTCTCCTCAATCGAATGGACACGTGGAACGTGTGAACAGAAGCTTAGTTCCGATGTTAGCTAAGCTGTCTGAGAATCCAAAAAAATGGGATAAGCATTTGCCCGATGCAGAATATGCATTTAATAACACAGTAAACCGTTCCATGAAAGAAACCCCTTCAATGGTTTTATTTGGTGTTAACCAAAATCACGAAAATGATAATGTCGTAGAATTGTTAGGATCTGCTGGTAGGAGGAGGGTAAGAGGTGCAGAAGTCTCAGTTGAAGAATAAGGACAGTTTCGATGCTAGGCGAAAAGATTCTTATAATTATAAAATAAATGATTTAGTTGTTATTCGGAATCATTTTTCAGAGGCAGGAATAAATCACAAGTTGTTACCGAAATTTAAAGGCCCGTATATTGTTTCGAGGATTTTGCCAGGTGATAGGTACGAGGTGTGCGATGTGTCGGGTCAGCAGGTATCAGGTAGACCGTTTAAAGGTGTGTTTGCTCCTGTTTTGATGAAACCATTTAAAATTTAATAATCGTAAATTTGTTGAAAGAAACCCAGTCATCGAGACGATGGTATTGTCAGAATTGGCCGAATGTAGTAAACTGATTTTATTTTGTTTAATACTTTTATTTTTTTTTTATATTGCCATCTGTTGGTCAACTCAGATAAAAGTTGAAATATAGAGTGTTAACCGATGTATGGTATTGCATGAACCAAAAAAAAAACGAGAAAACTGTAAAAAGAGATGAGATTTTAGAATTTCACCGAAGAGAACGGTCGAAAACATATTTTGTATTTCTTTGTGTAATAAAAAATAAAACAGAATTCAAGTGTTTCGTATATTTATTTAAAAGTGTAAAAGAACGTAGTATCGGCAAATACTACAACAGCATAAGTCGTCCATCATCTCTGGTTTATCCGCGTAGACTAGCGACACAGGAAATAATCCAAAGGTGTTAAGTCACACGATCTTGGAGGCCATTTCACCCGAAATTATGCGCTCATTGAATGTTTCGTTCAATAAACCGATTGAGGCGCGCGCTGTGTGACATGTTTGCCGCCTTAATGAAACCACAGCTCTTCCACATTAATGCAGTTCTATTGGAGAAAGAAAAAGTCAGTAATCATGGCTCTACAGTAGTATCCACTAACTGTAACGTTCTGGCAGGCATCATTTTTGAAAATGGACCAATGATTCCACCGGCCCATAAACCACGCCAAATAGTGACTTTTTCATGATGTAACGACGTCTCAATAATGTCTTATGGATTTTCTTCACTCCAAATGCGGCAATTTTGCTTGGTGACGTAGCCTGAATAAAATTTTGTGGTGGAAATGAGAATTAAGAACAATCTCGTTTTCGGCCCATTCACCGAACGTACGACGCATACGATAGTCTACTCGGTGAAATGACAAACCAAACTGACCACAAATCAGCTGTCAGCTGTCAAATTGGCTATTGCTGGAAAAAGTGTTGCCAGTTCGAAAGACAAACCTCTAAAAAAAACACTCTAAAAACAAAACTTCGATATCCCTACCTAACGAGCTACATCGTTGCTCTCCATAATTATATCGAATTAGCATAATAATATAATATAATGCTTAAAAATGCTTAAATGCTTATAAATTGCTCGAAATTTTAATTGATTATTTCACAAACTGCACTTTTCTATCAACCGGGGCCTATTTCGATAAACCTGAGCCTATTTCGATAAACCTGGGCCCTTAACCTATTTGGAATTGATGTTTAATGTAAAAATTCACAACGGAAAATAGAAATAAAACTTTACCCCCGAACAGTCTCAACACTGTAGCGCAGTAACGTAAAAAACAAAGTCGACTAACGGAGCGTATTTAGACCAAGTACTAAAATTAAATTGTTTTCAAAATTGTACGCAAAATGGATTGAAGTGTGTCACTTTGTGATATGAAAAACATACAAAATGAAAACATTATTGTGAAGTGAAATTCAGTCACTAAAGTGAAGTTAAAGTCAGTCAAATTTCAATCACTTTAAACAACATATTTTATGTAGGTAAAACGAAATAAAAAAAAAACCAGGCAATTTTACGAGGACGAAAAATTTAAATCGTTCAAAAAACAGATTTGCAAAATATGATTGGCCATTGAATAGTTTTAGGGCCATTGAATAATTTTAGGCTATGTTAGGTCATATTTTAGATTATGTTAATGTCAAAAACGTACGTCGAGATTGTTAGAAATTTTTCTTTTTATAGTACTAAATTAGTTTATCAGTTCCTTGTGTAATTCCATCTCCGTTTCGTGACGATATTAACTTTTATCTTTTTACTGTTTTGTGTATGCTCAGAGAACGAAGAAAAAGCTAAGAAAAATGTACCCGTACGCCGTACATCATACACGTAGGGGAAACAAATATAATGGCTGTGTACAGATCAAAACAAAACGTCAAACGTTGCTGTAACTAAAGTTTGTCAAAATAATCATTAATCATCATCAATTGTCGTCTTTCATAATCTTTGAAAATATTGCTTCATTGAGCACCAGTTAAGTTGGTGCAGCGTTTACCGGTTGTGGATGCCGTGTCTTTCATTAAGAACATTGCTTAACAGTGATTCAGAACAGGCGAATGGATAGGTATGTCGAAATTTATTTTAGCTTCGGATTGAATTTGAAATCAAAAAATATTACTCTAAAAAAACTCATGTATTTTGTTACAAATGTAAATAAAAATTAAATAATTTTATTTTGTAAGAATCTTGAGCTGTTATGTGTTTTAATATAATAGAGATGGTTTCTGTAATATTAAAAACGCATTAGTAAAACAATCAAACGTTTAACATATTTAATAACAGATGTATACTTACCACACCATATTCAAGTGGTAGAACATATTCGGTAAATTGAGGACCAAAGCCATTTCGTGGACCCGGATAATAAGGACGTGGTCTACGCTGCCTCATGCGATTACCAAATGGTGTTCCTCTTCCAATATACGGGTTATTTCCAAACGGAGCTCCTCCACCAGCAGGGCGTGGCGATCTACCAAAATTTCTGGGTCTTCCAAGACCACCGCTTGGGTTTCTAATATTTGGACGTTTTGGATTAAAACTTGTTGCTCCTCCACTACCACCAATCGCTGGTAAGCCTTTTCCCATACCACCTAAACTTGCTCCTAAACCACTTGCTCCTAAACCACTTCCTCCTAAACCACTTGCTCCTAAACCACTTGCTCCTAAACCACTTGCTCCTAAACCACTTCCACCCAAACCACTTAAACTTC
Source organism: Tipula vernalis (assembly GCA_958295665.1). Lineage (NCBI taxonomy): Eukaryota > Metazoa > Arthropoda > Insecta > Diptera > Tipulidae > Tipula > Tipula vernalis. Next base: position 109,952,343 of record OY282559.1, read on the forward strand.
CTCCAATGCTTGAGCCAACTTTCGAACCATGCAACGATAAACCTGCACCACCACCTCCAGTCCCTACTCCTGGTAAACCCCCTAAGCCACCTCCGATTCCACTTCCACCTAATCCTGGCAAACCTCCTAATCCACCAACTCCGCCGACACCGCCACCGATTCCACTTCCACCTACTCCTGGCAAACCTCCTAATCCACCAACTCCGCCGACACCGCCACCAATACCACTTCCACCTACTCCTGGCAAACCTCCTAATCCACCAACTCCTCCGACACCGCCACCGATTCCACTTCCACCTATTCCTGGCAAACCTCTTAATCCACCAACTCCGCCGACACCGCCACCGATTCCACTTCCACCTACTCCTGGCAAACCTCCTAATCCACCAGCTCCTCCGACACCGCCACCGATTCCACTTCCACCAACTCCTGGCAAACCTCCAAATCCACCAGCTCCTCCGACACCGCCACCGATTCCACCCTCGAAACCACCTTTATTAGAACCAATTCCCATTCCGCCTTCTCCAAGTCCTCCCTGTAAACCATGTCTTCCTCCACTGGATAATTCGTCATTTCCATGTCCTTTTCCACTTCCTGAGCCACTTTGCCCCGAACCTTGATTTCCACCTTGCTGTTCTCCATTCTGTTGTTTTCCTCCTTGATGCATCCCTCCCGGATTCCCTCCTTGTTGCATTCCTCCCAAATTTCCACCTGGAAATCCACCTTGCTGATTTCCACCCGGAGAGCCACCTTGTTGATTCCCACCGGGAGTTCCCCCAGAATTTCCACCTTGCTGATTTCCACCCGGATAGCCGCCACCTTGTTGATTCCCACCTGGATAGCCGCCACCTTGTTGATTCCCACCCGAATTACCGCCTGGATAGCCTTGTTGATTTCCACCATTTTGATTTCCACCCGAAAATCCTCCCTGTGAATTCCCTCCTGGATAGCCGCCACTTGGGTTACCTGATCCACCACCCGAATAACCACCATTTTGATTTCCGTTCGGAAATCCACCTCCCTGATATCCACCTTGCTGATTTCGTCCCGGATATCCTCCTTGCTGATTTCCACTTGGATAACCACCTCCTTGTCCACCATATCCACCATGCATACCATAACCACCTGGCATGCTTCCATAACCACCATTACCGCCTCGTTGATTTCCATTCATTGGATAACCGCCACCGGAACCTCTTTGTGGACTTCCCCTTGAATTTCCACCATATCCCATACCCATCTGCCCTCCGCCATTGCCTCCATATCCTCCTCTACCACCGCCATATTGTTGACCTCCTCTTCCACCGCCATATTGTTCTGCCATTTGATTCATATGCATAAATGGCTTCATTTGCATCGGTTTAAATCCTTGTGACATTGGCTTATTTCCTTTCTGCATTTCACTTGCTGGTGGACTACTATCACTTGGCTTTAAATCACTTTGCGGTTCATCTTGATCATAATCATTTTGATTTGGTTCAAATTGTGATTGATCCCCAGCTCCATCGTTATACTGATCTGCTTGATCATTATATTGATCCTCTGGATCATTATATTGATCCGCTTGATTCGTTTCATTTATATCACGAACGGTTCTGCTTTTAGTTTGAGCCGCATTGCTAACCAAAATTAAGAAACCGAGCAAGATTAACTTGAGCACTAATATTTTTATTGTAACCATCTCAGAACACACTTTAAATTGAAATAAACTAAAAAAGTTTAGAATTGTGCTACTTATAAAGGTTTTAGGAGCTTAATTGGGAGTAAATTTTTTTGTTTATAGTTGTATCGGAAATTATTTACTGAAGAATGTTCGTGCAAATTTATATATACAAAACGATTATTAATTTATAGTGTACGCTTTAAATGAGCAAGATCGAGGCCAATTCCCATACAGTTAAACGTTTATGTACAAAACTAATAAATTATTGTTTTTGTATGAAGCGCCCTTTTAATTATACCGTAATTAATTTTAAAATTACTATTTACGAGTATATTTTTGAAAACGATTTTCCGCATATTTTGTAACAACTTCACGATTAATCTGCCCATATATTTAAAGAGCCTCACCTCTCAAACGTAGCGTTTCGATTCCAAATAATAGTTGCGCTTATCCATAGAGATTACAAATACAAATTGTGCAATTAAAATCATTTACCAATGGCGGAATGAAATAATTTAGTAAAATTGCAATATTTGAATGATGTATGGTGATGATAAGTGTAAAGTTTACGCTATTTATTATTAGAAAATTATATGTTATTGCAGATAATTTAGTCGTGATTTTATCAATAAAAACAAATTGGTTTTTAATTGCGATTTTGGCATAAACATAGAATTTGTATTTTATTACCTAGGTGCTAAGTACTTAATTGGCTTTTATAACAGTCAGTAAATAAATGGGAAACTAAATAATTTAATTTATAAGGGCGATCCCGGGCAATATGAGATTCGTAAGGATAGTAAGGGAATTATTCTTGTTACCAACAACGTTTGGATCGAAAGAACCGCCAGAACATGCGGCTTTAAAAAACAAAATCTGATCCGTATTTATTCAAATGTTTTTGAAAGGCAACACATTCGGCGTTAAACAGTCTGTACGGATATTATTTGACTGAGCTGAATTAATTATTTCTGTGTACCTATTAAACTGGAGAAAATCAGGGCTGAGAGTACAACTGGCTCCGAAATTTTAACCATTTTAAGGTTATTATTCAACTCGCCTTAACGGATTTTTTTCTGACAGTTCAATGTGGAAATGATAATAGGACGAAATATGGCTTTGAACATTCAATGAGTATCCAAATTGATGAATTTCTAACTTAGAATTTGTCAAAACTAAAGAATTTAAGAATTTAAAAAACTAAGGTGTGCTCACAGGATCATAGATCTTAAAAGTATTTGGCTGTAATTTAACAGGTTGCCACCCGTTCAATTTCAATTAATTATAATAGGAAATTCTGAATGAAAAGAAGTTTTACCAAATTGTAAATTTGTAGTTATTTCTTAAAGTTTTGTCAAATTTAATATTTTGTTCTCTAAAATTTTTAAAACTTTTGAACTAAGTTAAATTCGGAAAATTTTCCAAATGATTTCCATACTACTTTCTAATAAAATAACAAAAACGTATTACGAATACGATTCCAATAAGAATAATAAATTTTATAGGATTCCAATTAAAATCTAAAGGTATTAGTAATTTTCAATAATCCTTTATTTTCTATTATGGGCTAAATAACAAGCACTTCCAAAGATTCGGGCACGGATTGGCTATATAGGTCGTTTAAGCCTATGTCTGGAGCACAAAATCCAGACGAAGTTTTTCAAAACGGAGGATTTAGAATCTTGTTAATTGCAGTTTTGCACTCAATCTATATTGAGTATTAACAAGTAAGCACTTCCAGAGATTTGGACAAGGTTCGGCTATTTAGGTCATATAAGCCAAGGTAAGGGGCATATTATCCAGAAGAAATTTTTTCAAAATGGAGGATTTGGAATCTTTTTAATGACAGTTTTCGGACCCCGTGAAGTTTCTGACAAAAAATGAAAACGTATACGTATACGATTCCAATAAGAATAATAAAACTCTATAGGATTCCAATTAAAACGTAAATGTATTAGTAATTTTCAATAAACCTTTTGAGTATTTTCTATTATGGCCAAAATAACAATCACTCCCATAAATTTGTGAAAGGTTCGGCTATATAGGTCATATAAGCCGAGGTATAGGGCACATAATCCAGAAGAAATTTTTTCGAAACGGAGAATTTGGAATCTTCCTAATGGCAGTTTTGCACTTAAAATATTGAGTATTTTATATTAAAGGCCCATTTACAAGCTCCCCTTGAGATTTGACAAGGTTTGGCTAAATAGGTCATATAAGTCTAAATATGACGCAAATTATCCAGAAGATGGTTTTTTCAATCGGAGAATTTGGAATCTTGTTAATGGCAGTTTTGCACTTAAAATATTGAGTATTTTCTATTGATGGCTCATTTACAAGCACTCCCAGAGATATGGGCAAGGTTCAGCTATTTAGTCATATAAGCCAAGGTACAGTGCACATTATCCAGAAGAAACGGAGAATTTTAAATCTTGTTAATGGCAGTTTTTCACTTAAAATATTGAGTATTTTCTATTGATGGCCCATTAACAAGCACTCCCAGAGATAAGGGCAAGGTTCAGCTATTTAGTCATATAAGCCAAGGTACAGTGCACATTATCCAGAAAAAGTTTTTTCGAAACGGAGAATTTGAAATCTTGTTAATGGCAGTTTTGCACTTAAAATATTGAGTATTTTCTATTGATGGCCCATTAACAAGCACTCCCAAAAATTTGGGCAAGATTCGGCTATATAGGTAATACAAGCCGAGGTATAAGGCACATCATTCAGAACAACTTATTTCAAACGGAGGATTTGGAATCTTTTTAACGGCAGTTTTCCACTTAAAATATTGAGTATTTTATATTAAAGGCCCATTTACAAGCTCCCCTTGAGATTTGGGCAAAGTTTGACTAAATAGGTCATATAAGTCTAAAACTGTTTTTTCAATCGGACGATTTGGAATCTTGTTAATTGCACTTTTTCAATCCAACTATATTGAGTATTTTCTGCCGATGGCCCATTAACAAGCACTCCCTGAGATTTAGGCAAGGTTCAGCTATATAGGTCATATAAGGCAAGGTATGGGCCACATTAACCAGAAGAAGTTTTTCGAAATGGAAGATTTGGAATCTTGTGAATGGCAGTTTTACAATTAAATTATTGAGTATTTTCAGGTATTACTTGTTAATGGGCCATCAAAAGAAAATACTCAATACTTTAAGTGCAAAACTGCCGTTAATAAAATTCCAAATCCTCCGTTTCGAAAAAACCTCTTCTTCTAAGCTTAACATGGAAACGCTCATTACGAAATCCAACCCCCTTTAAGGCATAACGTGACAAAAGTTTTAAAACGTTTTCAAACAATATTGAACCCATAAAAATACATTTTCCAATTAACAAAACGGACAATCAAGGATATTATCTGAACTCTGTTAATCATTTGTGGTGTGACTATTCACAAATGCATATTATATTATGTACTTCAGTGAACTAACGATGAATTTGCCAACAAATTGCTTACGACTAATGTTTGGAATCAATTTAAATTAGTACATAAGTTAATATTTATCAAATGGATTTCTGTCAGTATTCTGACTTGCATGCGCGTGGTGTGCCCAATATGTATAATTATATGGTCGGTAGGAAAATATGAATTGTAACTAACGTCAAGTAGTAAAAAAGAAATAGGGTCCATGCCTTCAAAAAAAAAAATATGTACTCGTATAATAAGGACAACCACGTTAATTTCAAAAAAGGCAGAAAAATAAATTTGTGTTATAATCTAAAAACATCAACGTGCGTTGTATTAAAAATAACAAAAATAATACAGTCTATAGGGGTTCTAACTGTCCCTATAGGTAGGAATATGCAATCTCCCTATTATCACAAGATCCTTGTTTCGAAATAAACAAATAGTATAATTTTAATTCGTTTATTTGTATAAATTAAATTATGTTTGTGGATTGCGAGGAATTATTTTAGCTGGATATGTTGCTGTTGGTGTAATGGCATTTACCAATCCAAGGTTTCCGACCATGGGTTGGTCATCTTTGAGTGATGCTTGTTGACGTATATTTATCTTGCCCGAAGATAGTGATGTTCCTGATTGGTAATATCGGGGAGCGACCGTCGTTATTTCGAATTAGGGCGCTTACTCAACAGTAACAGCGGCGCTCGTTGTTTTGAAGTATTGGTGCTATTTACTGGCTAATTCTCCTTAGACGAGGCGTTACAGCGACCAATTAATAAATTAATCGTGAGCACTAACTCGTGTTATATTACTTAAAATGTACGCTTTGCTCGTTGCAATATTTAGTAATTAATCTTTTTTGAAAAAACAATTCGGCTTATATATATAGGTTGTTGTTTGTTTATTTTTCAAATGAAACCCTGATTGATGCGAATTATACGGAATCGATGCTAACTTCGAATTGCATTTCGAATCTAGCATCTAGTACGCGGGTTAAAATTTTGTCAATATAAACACAATGATAATGTCATTGGTCATTGTGTTTATATTTGTGACTGACATCCATAAGTCCACTACGAAAGGAACATTTGGTCCATTGATGCCGGATATTTAATTATAAATTATTATTGTTGATGAAATAACAATTGGTGTTGTAAAAAAAATGGATGCCGAACAATTAAAAGTGTATACCAGTGAATTCAAAAAGTTAATGAACAAAAGGAAAGTAGCTAAAATAAAATTAGCAAAGTTGAAAACATTCATCGAAGAATTCAATCCTGAGAATAACGAAAGCGAATTCAATTTAAATTTTAAAGTTGGTAAATTGACGGCATGCGAATATGATTATAATGCAATCTACACACAATTAATCGAGTTGGAATCGCAATTGGGATTGATGATACTGGAATTCAAAAAGTGGAAATGGATGCAATAGAAATGCAGGATAATATATGCCACGTTAAATATTTATTCCAGACATCGTTGAATCATTATACAAAGTTGCAAGGACAACATGCATCAAATTTGGATGGAAGATCATTACGAGAACCATCAGGTGAGAATGATAATATTCAATTTAATAATGTGACAGTGGAAATTCAAAAGAATGATGAAAAAAGCGAAATAAAATCATTGCCTAATCCGTGTTCAGAAAGTGATAGTAATTTTGAAAGGTCGGTAAAATTACCGCAGATAAAATTACCTTTTTTTGATAGTAACGTAGATGATTGGTTAGAATATAGAGACTCATTTATCGATATGGTGATTAACAACACCGCAATATCAGATGTTAAACGTTATCATTACTTAATTGGATCACTCGGTGATAGGGCAAAAAAAACTATTAAACATATTGAATTTACGTCAAAGGGATTTCATTTAGCATGGGAATCGCTTATGTTCAAATATAATGATGAGCGGGAAATCCTAGAAAATCATTTGCATAAATTTTTTAATTTAAAATCAATTAGTGGTGGGAGCCGTTCGGGAATCTCACGGTTGAGAAGCAGCGGTTTGATCAAGAAACAAGGAAGTTGTGGGAAAATGAGCATACATCAGATGTACAAGCAACTTGGCAAGAAATGGTCATATTTATGCATAAAAGATGTCGTGCACTTAAACCATTCAAGGAAACGAATAATATTTCACGAAAGACACCTCAAAATTCGTTTGTCACATCATTCGATCATAATGCACCAAACAATTATTTATGCTTGCTATGTAAACAGTCACATTTCATAACAAATTGTGCTGAATTTTTGGCTATGACACCAAAGCAAAGAATGGACAAAATCGAGAAAATTAGGATTGTGTCAAAATTGTTTAAAAAGTCGTCACAAAAGTTTCACTTGTAAGATCAAAGAACGATGTACAAATTATAACGGTAGACACAATGGATTACTATAGTTCATGTCGACGAATTAAAAAAACAAGTCCAAATGAAAACAGAAATTTGAAACAAGAAGATGAGGAGAATAATAAAGATGAATCAGTCTATCTATGCAAAGGAAATGGAAACCAAAGTCAAGTTTTGTTGTCAAATGCAGTAGTTTTAATATCCGATAGTAATGGTACTTTTCACTCATGTAGAGCACTATTGGATTCTGCGTCACAGAGCAATTTCATCTCCGCAGAAGGAGCATCCAAGCTGTATTATCAATTTAAAAGCGAAGATGCATCTATTGCTGGCATAAATAATATTAAAACAAATATAAAGCATAAAATCAACGCATCGATTAAATCATAATCGTCACAGTTTTTTGATTCGAAATTTTTAGTTGTGTCTCAAGTAGCTAATCGCATACCACATACATTTATAAATACTGAAAATTGGCGCATACCAAAATCATTTAAACTAGCTGATCCAACTTTTAATGTCCCGGGAAAGATCGACTTGTTGTTAGGAGCTTTACAAGTTTTACAAGATTATTCTTCAAGATCAATACCAGATATCAAATGATACCCCTACCTTGGTTAATACTAGATTTGGTTGGATTGTAGGAGGTAAAGTCGAAGAATCATACAATTTCTTTATGTCAACGGAATTGACATTAATTGAAGAAAACAAGATTGATGATTTAATTCAAAAATTTTGGGAAATTGAATCTTGCGATAGTAAAAAACCAATGTCTTTAGAAGAGAAAAAATGTGAAGAGTTATATGAAGCCAGTTATCGAAGAGACAATGACGGACGCTACGTCATAAAGTTACCATTTCGTGAACCAATTCAAATTTTGGGAGATTCTAAAACGGCAGCATGTAAACGATTACAATATTTAGAAAAAAAACTGAGCAACAATCCAGAGTTAAAGGCATCTTACATAAACTTCATGCTCGAATATATTGACTTAGGTCATATGAAAGTGTGCCATTCAAATTCTCAAAGCGGTCCCGACGAGTATTTTCTTCCACACCATGCGGTTTGCAAGCCGGCAAGTACATCAACGAAGTTGCGCGTGGTGTTTGACGCGTCATCAAAGACATCCACAAATTTAAGTTTTTAACGACATACTCATGGTGGGTCCAGTTGTCCAGCAAGAACTGTTCTCAATTATACTTAGATTCAGAAAATTTGTGTATGCTTTTACCACAGACGTGGAAAAGATGTACAGGCAAATCAAAATTTGTGATGATCATACGCGATATCAGAAAATATTGTGGCGAAAAAATGAAACTGAACCGATTCAAGAATATAGATTGCAATCAGTGACGTATGGTACGTCAGCTGCACCATATTTAGCGACGAAAACTTTGTTACAATTGACACACGATGAAGAGTGTAATTACCCACTAGCTTCCAAGGTAACAATTGAAAGTTTTTACGTGGACGATTTATTGGCGGGTAGTGATACTATTAACGAAGCATTGGAAATACAAGATCAGTTGATCAAGATGTTTGAAAGTGCGGGAATGACCCTGCGTAAGTGGTCATCGAATACGAATATGTAATTGCAGCACATTCCAATAAAGGATCAGGAACCAGTAAACGAATCCAATGATACTATTAATAATTTGGGTTTGATTTGGAACGCCAAGAATGATTATTTTATTTTTAATATTGCACAAACCAAAGCCAAATCGCAAACAACGAAACGAGAAACTTTGTCGTCAATCGCAAAATTATTTGATCCGTTGGGACTCATTGCGCCGGTAATTATCACAGCGAAAATACTAATGCAGCAAATATGGCTTAGCAAAATAAAATGGGATGACCAACTTCCTGATAATATACAAATCACATGGAATAAATTTTACAATAACTTGCCACTAATTAATAATATTCAGATCAAAAGAAGAGTTATTGGTGATGAAGCAAAGCAACTGGAAATCCATGGATTTGCAGACGCATCAAGCAGCGCGTATGGGGCATGCGTGTATATACGATCAATTAATAAACATGGCGATATAACTGTAAATTTGCTTTGTGGTAAATCCCGAGTAGCACCACTCAAGGTAACATCCATTCCAAGGTTGGAGTTGAATGCAGCGTTATTGTTGTCAGGTATTGTTAAAAAAGTGATAGAGTCAATGAACATAAATGTCAATGAAATATACTTGTGGTTAGATTCTACGATCGTATTGTCATGGTTAAAGTTGGCTCCATACAAATTAAAAACTTATGTGGCCAAAGAATTTGTGAGATTTAAGAAATCACATCACACATGAGGTGGCGACACGTTGATTCATAAAATAATGCCGCTGATGTATTATCACGTGGGATCCTGCCTGGTGAACTGGAAAACTGTACAAGTTGGTTTGATGGTCCTCCATTCTTACATCGTCCAGAGAGCAAATGGCCTCCAAATGTAAAATCGGAATCAAAATTGCCAGAAATTAAAACTGAAAAACTAATGTTTTTGAATACTACATCAGTTGATAATATTTTTCCGATTCAGAATTATTCTTCTATAACAAAATTAAGGCGACATGTTGCATATTGGAAACGTTACGTTCACAACTTAAAAAGCAAAACCAAAAAGAGAACTGGGTCTTTAACTGTCACAGAATTGGCTCAAGCAAATAAATATTTAATCGGTATCGTCCAACAGTCAAAGTTTAATGATGAAATATCTTCACTAAGGGCGAATTTTCAAATCAAGAAACCCAGCAAATTAAAAATGGTATCATGTTTCATTGATAACGACGGGTTACTCAGAGTGGGAGGTCGTTTAAAAAAAGTTTGTTACAATACGACCAGAAACATCCATACATTCTCCCAAAGCATCACTATACGGAAATTTTGATTCAGTATGAACAATAGACCTTAGCCACTATCGTCAAAAATACTGGATTTTAAATGGTAAAAATCTAGTAAAAAAAATAATACATCGATGTTTACCTTGTTTTCGATTGAAACCAAGGTCGTTAAATCAATTGATGGGTGAATTACTGGCAATCCGTATTGAAGCATGTATACCATTTCATACACGGAAAAAAAAACTTTATTTAATTAACCTAAATTAATTATTTATAAATAAATTAAATTACTCAGAAACTATAAGAGATAATTCTTTGATAAGAGATTCTGAAAGTGCGTGATCGAAAATATAAGAATCCATCCATAACTTATTTTCGAAAAGAAATGGTCTACAGGACAAGATAGAACTCAGATGACGCTATATATATATATATATATATATATATATATATATATATATATATATATATATATATATATATATATATATATATATATATGTATGTTACTGCTAATGTACAAAATTGGAGAATGTGTACATTCGCCGGTAAATGTACATATTCCCAATAAGAATATGCTCATTTTCCAAATAGAATCCAGTAAGAATATTCACATTTACCGGCGAATGTACACATTCGTCGCTCTATGTACATTAGCCGTAACATATACACATTTATATCGATACATGTAATTTGAGCTTAATTCCGGGAGTTTGTAAAAGTCGAAACTTATAGGCATTTCTAAATAAACTCACTAATTTATATCCCAATGGTTCTTTGTAGTTTGAATATCTAGCAAAAATGCCAGCTGTAGAATTATTTTTAATAAATAATAAACGATTTTTACTGCAGCTATTCCAATGATAAAGTAACTGCTCATAGTTAAGTACTTCATTTCGAAGTGCTTGATAATGGCATTCACTATCTTCCTGATCTTCCATTTGTCTAACAGTATCTAGTTCTGGATTATTGCTGTTGTCATCTCTCGCCAATTTTTGGTAAACCCCAACTCTTTTTAGGCGTGCAATTTGATTATAATATTTGAAATAAAGCTTCCCTAAGGGAGAAGCATTTTTCCTTGGGAGGTAATAATAATCCTATAAAAAGTAACAATAAATCTTAATCTTTTATTTAGAGAAATAATTTATAACATGCTTTAAATTTACCTTATCCTCTGATGGTACTAGTGTGACAATTGCTTCCGCTAATTGCTGGCACATCTGCGTAGTCAGTTTTTCTCCATGCCGAATATAATAGTTCACTATTAAATTGGACAAGTTATCCCGTTTTAATTCCGTTAATAAATGGTCTGCCTCGGTTATCTCCTTAAGTAAAGTTCTACCTTCATGAGAATCCATCAAAATATCAGTAATATTGGAAGTAGTAATCTTCTCTTCAAAAGTAAAATTCATCAATGTTTGAGATGGTGGTGGTGTACTAGGCCATGCCATTGATGATAAAGTATCACTGACCGTTGAAGCAGCATCAGAGCAATTGTTTTGCAATTGCCATTTTTTTATGGCATCTGTAAATTTAATTATTATATTCCACGTAAAATCTTTTAGCAATGGGACGATATGTGCCGGTATAAGAAGTTTTAATTCATTGATGTATACTTTTTGGGCTGGAAATATTAAATAATTTAGCTGTTTACTAAAATTACAATAGTTAAGTTAACTTACCGTCTGTAAGTATGAATATAATTCAGGTAAATCCCACACATTGAGTAGCTCTTGAAGTTCAGCTTGTTCAATTGTTGGAGCGTTTATTATTATATATTGACCGTCGTAGTTGGTCCCGTCTTCAATGATGTTAGATACTGTTGTTCTTTCCAAATTTGTGTTGAGTTGAAAAATATGTTCGTTTCTAGTTTCGTTCATTTTTAAAATACTGCAGCGTAAAATAAATATTTTGTTGGTTAAGCTGGACTTTTTAGACAAATTTACTCAATTCATCCTAATACTAATTTAATATAATAACAAAACTGTCCAAAAATTTAATATTCGATGTGGTTTTTAAATTTTTTTTTTTCAACAAAACATTTAATTTCTTAGCTTAAACTAGTTATATAACTAATAGAAAATAAAATTAATATTCTTTTATTCTTATCATTGAATTGGATTTATATGAATTATTTGCGTTAAGTGGAGGCCCACAAAATGTATGAATATCCATAGCTACAACTAAACCCTTATCATTTAAATCGATTCTATACGCAGCATAATGTTGACAAAAGTAAATTGATTTTAATGGACGACAAATTATGATTATTTTTGTCCTTAAGCTGTTCACAGCTATATAATCTATTTCGACAACAGACAATTCGTTTAAACAAAATGGTAAAAAATACCCAGATTTATAAATTTTTCCTTGGTATTCTACTTTACTATAGAATTTATAATTAATAGGGTTTTCTTCGGGATAACATGTTTTTAACAATGAATCAAAAGCAATGTCAATTATGTGGTTGTCGTCAATTGTAATTGAACTTTTCGACACATCCAGTAAGGATTTTGCAAATTTTAATTGAAATTTTTTCGCCAAAGATAGACACACATTTTTCCTTGAAGTAATTGAGTTTACATATACCTTAAATTGCTTATGTTTCGCCTCAAATCGAAAGCACCAGTAAAACCGCGGTGGCCCGGAAAATTTAATAATTGTTGGATAGTGAGTCATAAAGTGGTGTTTGGGCTTAAGATTATCATTAAACAAATTACGATAATCCATATGATGCTTTTCTATTTGGTTTTGAAGAGTCTTTAAATGACCCTTTGGTATATGATACCAAAGCAATGAGTCAACAATCGTTAAAAAGTCGAGAAAGAACTGCCAAACCTCATCATCATCAGGTATTAGATCGCCAATAATTAATGGAAGGAAGTGTGTAAAAGTTTTCATTTCTTTCGCAGACATTTTTAAATGGAACTTTTTTATGTGTACCATTTTAACTGGTCTGGGTTTATTATTTTTTTCAATTTGACCATAGTCAAATAACAAGACCCTTTTATTAAATGTAGAAAGATCGAAATATTTAACTTTTTCTATAAAATATATTAGAATATGACATATGTCATAATGACAGACACCTTCATATATATCATGCATTACGTCAATTGCGTAATTTTCTACAACATGGAAGGTTTCAATTAAGTTGAAGATTGATGGTCCGTTAATACTAGTTTCTGACGGGAGGTTCAACATTACATCTGTCGAGTAATTTTTTAAAGTTCTAACCATGTCTTCATTTTCCTTGTATGATGTTCTACACAGAGTTTTGGTAGCTTTACAAAATCTGCAAAATAGTTTTGAGGAAAAAGATTTAGTAAAATCTAATACGCCATTAACACCAAGATTATCATCTAAAACTAAGCCTAGTATAAAATGGACTTTTAAATTATTATCAGGAGCCTTTATCATAATTCCAGTTTGTTCCAAATCTATTATTTCCGATATTAGACCTTTTAAACAGGAGTTATTTCCATAACATTTCATATCATTGGACTTTATGATTCCTGCCAAAAAGATATTTTCCAATCGTGACATGTTGAGGCAAGGAAATGCATAATAGATATTTGAAACACTGTATTGAGAAGCGTGTGATCCAAGAGGGTTATTTATTTCTATATCATCTATATATAGAAAAAAGGGATAACCGTCTTATTAAGAAATTTCTTTTTTTTTTCTTCCAGAGCTCACCCTGCATAAAATTAGATAATAATGTGCAAGATTCGTCTATGTTTGATATATTGTAAAGAGCTTCATTCAAAATTCCAGGTTTTTCAAAAAACTTCCTGAATTGAAATTTTAACGATAAAAGAATTCCCGATGAAATACTCTCATCGTAGACCAAATTATCTTTGAAAACTACAGGAGCTATTTCTTTCGAAATAAAAAAACATGTTGGCGACAGGTAAAGATTTTGGTTTTGTAGTTCAGTGAACAATTTATAATCCGATTTACAAAATTGGAAGGGATTTTCAAACTTTTTGATTAAATTACTTAAATTGTTTATAAAATTGTCTGTTTTGGAATTATTTTTTATAAAATTAGTTATTTCTGCTACAAACGGTATAGTTATTTGATTAACAATTTTATTTTGTATACCCAATACATCTTTCCGAGAAAAGGAATCATTGGAATGCATTTGTAACACAAACTATAATATTTGATTAGTATCAAATTTATTGTTATTTTATTTATTTCGTCACAAGTATTTTTAACAAATTTGTTTTGGAGGTTTATCGAACTATGATTAGTTTGATTAATTTGAAAAGCTACATGTTCAATTACGTTAGGAATCTCATTTATAGTTAAGAAATTTTCTGGGTGCTTACAAAATACGTGTTTTCTGAAGCTTTTTAACGTAGAGAAATATATAAAACAATCCCCTTCTAAACATTGGAATCCATCTGTTGTGGACATTTTATGAAAATTAAGAACATGAATTTTGAAGTTACCAAAATTGCCAATTACGTTTATCCCGCATTTAAAGCACCTCATAATTTATTATAATTTACTACGTATTTAAGAAAAGAAGAATACATCTGAACAGTTGCACAAAATATGTAACCTAATTTATAACTTTTAGATTGAAAATTAAAACAAAATGTCGTAAAAGATTAATGTCCCTAAAATTAATATAAAAATGAATAAGAAATTATAAGTTTAACAAAATCTCACATACACTTACAATTTTTTTATATTCCACTTGCACTTTCAGTACACAGCACAAGATAAACTATTTGGTTTTTAGTTTATATCCACCCAAAATTTCAACGCATAAAGTACACTTCTTAAAGTTTCACGTTATTTAAAAAAATTAAATTACTTTATAAAAAATAAATTTCACAACTCAATTCAAACAGCGTCCTTTTTCAAATGATTCTTCGAACAAAGGCATCAAACTGCATTACACAAAATATTAACGGTACATTAATACTAAACATATTGTGATATTCACAAAAGTTGAGTTAAATTCATAAAAGCATGTAAACAATTTTGTGTATTTAATAAAAGATGAAATGATAAACACAAAAATTTCGTGAGGTACTATTTATTTCGTGATAAACATAATTTTTATTTCTTGACTAACATAAAATAAATGTTAAAAAATTATTAATTTATTATTTTATTAGGGAAATAGATTCTAAGGCGAATTTTAAATTTTAAGGTATCATAGGTATTTTGTTGAAGCTTGATTTGGCACATTTCCACTACCCCTCTTAATTTTACAAGCGTTACTTTATTTAAACGGAATACATTCAGGTCGACTATACAATCCGCGGGAGCAAATCAATCGCGGCTCAAAAACTGCAGTAGTTTCATTGATTTTCCTTTTGAATTTTTTACAATTCGTGAAAAAAAAAAATGTTTTAAAAACGCAACAATATTATTGCATTTTTACAAAAAATGAAAATAAATTACATATAGCTAAATCAATAGTAGCTTTCCAGGATACTTTGAATTACAGCAACTATTTTCATTTTTGTAATTGTAATTTTAAGTTCGCGATTAATTCGCTCCTGCGGATTCTACATTCGACATGATTATCTCGACAAAATCACATGTATTAAACGGTTTTTTCAGGTCACTGATGTTTCGTAATACGCTGTTAAGGACCATTGAAAGGTCACTGCGCCATTAATTTCGGATCAGCTCGAAAAACGAGACTAATATTCCAGCGTATTCGTTGCACTTGATTTCGTGTACAATATGATACCCAGATTTTTATTTTGTTGGCATTCTACCACTGACATTTTTCGGAATTTGCCGAATGGAGGACATTCAACAATTGTATCCTATGCAGTGACTATTGTAGTATAGTTGTGTTACTGTTGGGTTCGTTCGGCGTTATTAGAGGGCCTCTTAATCATATTGACTTACCGCGTTTAAATACATTTATTAAAAAATCAATCTGGAAGATATTTTAAGAAATATTCTACATTAATAACCTTCTTTCAAAACGCAGATGTAGGAATATGTATTTTATTTGTCTATATCAATCGAAGTACGAATTACGAGTAATAATTGTCAAATTAAATCGAATATTGTCGAAAGTCGTTTTATTTTGGAAGAGAATATGTATTTAGACAGTTTAAATATTCTATCAATCCAACAATCAAGAGCCGGTAAAGAGGCGCGGTAGGATTAATCGGCATATTCTAATCGTAAGAATTGTAACTCTTAATTTGTATAATCTCATTTACTAAATTACGTCAAATATTTGAAGTATTTAAAGCAATTTTAACTTTTTTATGAAATTCATAAAAGCGTTCCGAAGATTAAAATATGTTTTGTGATTTAAATGAAAATTTATTTTAACTATAGCCAGAAATTTAAATAATATTATTTTATGCCTGAATTGTGATTATTGAATATCATTAAACCGATTTTATTCAATTCTTCATTTAAAAGTTTAATTATTTTGGTGAAAATTACACGTATTTATCTATATGAAATTCATAAAACAGTAAATTTGTTGAAATTCACTTGCATGTATTTATCATTTACAAAAAACTTTAGTAATTTTGAAAGTAAAAATTTAATAAAATTAGTTTTTTGAAATTCACAATTCACAAAAATGAAAGAAAAACTGGGTTTGTTGATATCAATAAAAAAATTGTGAATATTAAAAAAAAATATTGATTATCACAAATCTCAATTAATAGAAGGCATTTTGTGATGTTAACTATATTATTTTTTTCCGTGTACTGCCGGAATTGACTATTGTGGTCCGTTTGCAGTTCGATATCGAAATCAAAGAAAGGAAACGTATAGCAAGGTATATGTGTGCATTTTCGTTTGTTTTACAACAAAGGCTGTACATTTAGATGTCGTCGAAGATGCTACATCGGACGCATTTCTAGCCTGTTTAAAGCGATTTTTTAGCAGAAGGGGAAAGAGCGCTCAACTATGGAGCGATAATGGTACAAACTTCAAAGTTGCTCACATCAAAAACCAAAGCAAAAACCAAAGCAAAATTTCTGCGTGAATCAGGGTGAACAGTGAAACTTTATTTCACCAAGGACGCCTCACTTCGGCGGATTGTGGGAGTCCGGAGTAAAGACCATTAAAACACATATGAGGTGAGATGTGCGCAAATTCGAACTCAAAATGGAATAATTAAGAGAGGAATCACTAAATTAGCCAAACTTCCAGGAAAAAATATTGATTAAGTTTTATAAATTTGTTTATTAGTATTTGAATTTGTTAAAATGTCGCATGTGCATTTGTTTTTTTTTTAATAAAAGCAGGTTAATGTGGAGTAAGCTAAAGTTAATTGAAATTGGATGTAATTTGAACGTCAAGTTTTTGAATGGCGCTTTGTTTGATTATTTATTTAAAAGAATTGAGTTTCTAAAATCAGTTAAACTATTATTAACGGATTAAAAATTAATACTTACTGCATTCGTAATTTCAGTTTAAATTAATATCAGAGGATACCAATTCAGGTGCCCAAATTTGAATTGAAAAATAAAACCGTTGCAAAGGATTAATCCTTGCAAGGCGGGGTGTGTATGTTTGGAATCAATTTAAATTAGTACATATGTTAATATTTATCAAATGGATTTCTGTCAGTATTCTGACTTACATGCGCGTGGTGTGCCCAATATATATGATTATATTGTCGGTAGGAAAATATGAATTGTAACTAACGTCAAGTAGTAAAAAAGAAAAAGGGTCCATGACTTCAAAAAAAAAAAAAAATTAGTATAATAAGGACAACCACGTTAATTTCAAAAAAGGCATAAAAATAAATTTGTGTTATAATCTAAAAACATCAACGTGCGTTGTATTAAAAATAACAAAAAATATAATACAGCCCACTACGAAAGGAACAACTAAGCTATAAACGATATAATCAACTGTAGTCTGAAGTAAATGAAACTAAAATTGTGTTTGAAACATTTGTGTCACGTAACTTTTTTGTACACACCCCTCCCTCATCCGTAACAAATCGTAACAATTCATGAAGGTTCAATTTTTGCGCCTAGCTATACCGTTTTATTGTAGTGTCTTCGTTATTCTATTTTTATTTCTCCGCCTCTGTCCGAACGAAATGCTCTTGGTGCTTTTCAAATTGAGTCTTCCGGATTTGAAAAAATATTCCTTTACGGCAGCTATAACCTCTTCATTCGATGAGAAACACTTCCCACCCACAAATATTTAAATGTTTGAAACAGGTGGAAGTCAGATGGAGCCAGATTTGATGTATAAGGGTGATGTTCAAGCATTTCGAATTGTAATTCCGTCAATTCCTTGTGAGCCGGTACAATTGTCTTGATGAAAGATGATTTTTTTATGTTTTAAACCGGGTCGTGCCTCACGATTTTTTCATCCAGTTCATCCAAAAGGCTTGAATAATACTCTCCGATTATTATGATACTGCTTCGAAAGTAATCAAGTAACCAAATTCCCTCTCCATCCCAAAAAAGGGGGAATAAGGAGAATATGGCATCTCACTAGAAATCCCGCTGAAAAGACCACCTTCAATCGAATAAGTAACAAAGTCAATAGGCTAATCAAAAGCTTCAAACAGGATTGCTTCGACAACTACTTAAGCGGGCTAGGTCCAGAAATGGATAAGGACTACTCGTTATGGAAAGCAACCAGAAAATTTAAACGACCTCTAGTTCGAGTACCACCTATAAGAAATGCTCAAGGCAATTGGGTTCGACAAGATAAAGAAAAAGCGGAACTCTTTGCTCAACACCTAGCAACAGTGTTTCGACCCCATGACATTCAATCCAACATTGACGTAACACCTGTCTATCAACCAATTCAGGATTTTAAAAGGGTCACGCCAATGGAAATTGCTGAAGAAATCGACAAAAGTCTTAGCCAAAAGAAGTCACCAGAAATTGATGAAATATCACCGGGTCTATTCAAGGAACTTCCACGCAAAGCAATCATCATGATCACATACTTATTTAATGCCTGTATAAGATTGAAGTAAGTACCCAAATGCTTCAAAACGGCTCAAATAATTATGTTGAATAAACCAGGTAAACCAGATGAAGAAGTAACATCATACAGACCAATTTCACTGCTTCCGACCTTATCAAAGCTGTTTGAAAAACTACTACTAAAACGTCTAAAGCCAATGGTAAACGTTCCTGATTTTCAATTTGGATTCAGGAATAACCACTCTACAATAGATCAAGTCCATCGAATAACTAAGGTAATAGAGCAAGCGTTAGAAGAAAAGAAATATTGCCCCGCCGTATTTCTGGATGTATCTCAGGCCTTTGATAGGGTTTGGTACGAGGGATTGACATTCAAGATGAGCAAAATGCTACCACAAAACTATTGCCAGCTGCTTGAATCATACCTCTCTGATCGCCAATTCAGAGTCATCCATGAACAAACATGTTCTGACTTTTATCCAACGCTAGCAGGAGTTCCGCAGGGACGCGTATTGAGACCCCTCCTCTACCTTCTCTACACTGCGCACATACCTACAACGAATAAAACATTTATCGGCACGTTCGCTGACGACACTGTAATTATGTCAGTAGACGAATCACAACCAAGGGCAGTGTAAAATCTTCAACGAGCAATGAACAACGTTACTAAATGGACAATTGACTGGAAAATCGTGCTTAATGAGCTCAAATCAACCCATGTGACATTTATGCTCCGACACAAAAATAACAGTCTACACATATACCTCAATGGGGTGCAAGTGCCGCAGGCTGAATCGGCAAAATACCTTGGTCTACATTTAGATTCAAGGATCAACTGGAAACATCATGTGAGACAAAAAGCTGAACAGATACGATTAAAACAACGTCAATTGTACTGGTTAATTGGGCATCATTCCAAAATGAACCTGTATTGCAAAAGACTAGTCTACCAGACTTTCTTCAAACCAATATGGATGTATGGTGCGCAGCTATGGGGTTGTACTCATAAATCCAATAAAGACATTATACAACTAACGTAGCCAAAATAAATTTCTTCGAATGGTCACCAACGCTTACCGATTTGTGACTAACAGGGAAATACACAATGATCTAAAAATACAATTGATAGACGACGTCATCCACGAATGTGCCATTAAACATGAGAAGAGACTTCTTACCCACACCAACGTTGAGGCCGTACAACTACTGGACAGTACAAACGAAGTAAGGCGGCTCAAATGAATCAAACCACATGAGCTAACCGTATGAATATTATATCTCAAGGGAACTGGACACTGGCCCAGCAGACCCACACAAGTTTATGCTTATCTCATAAGTACTAATGTCAACCTTACTAATGAATTAATAATTATTAAATTTTTATATGATTTTTAATATGTTCCGAGGATTGTAGTAAATTATCGTTCGTAAATGCTAATATACTTCTAGTGTTAATAAAAACACATTTTAAAAAGGTCTAATCACCGGTAGCGTATTAGATATTACATGAATTAATTAAGATTCAACAAAATATTGAAAAAAGTAAAAATTAATAATGTTTAAGATTGTAGTAGCCATATCAATAAAGGTGTTTTAAAAATAAAATAAAAAATACCAAAAAACAGATGCCGTAAGCTTTTTTGCCGATTTTGGCCACCTTGGTTGT
The DNA here is from genome assembly GCA_958295665.1 of Tipula vernalis. Taxonomy (NCBI): domain Eukaryota; kingdom Metazoa; phylum Arthropoda; class Insecta; order Diptera; family Tipulidae; genus Tipula; species Tipula vernalis. Next base: position 109,973,189 of record OY282559.1, read on the forward strand.
TTCGCAGGAGAAACACCGGGATCAGTTCACTCTGCAGTTTGTTGTTGCAATTCAGCATCATAGTGGTAAATCAAAGTCACATCCTTTCGAAAATAATACATTAGAATATTAACATTTGGATGTTATTGAGAAAGTCAGACTCGAAGTCCTTTTTGATCCGAATTTAACAAACGAGCGAGACACTTATCTTGCCAACAGATTTTTCATACCTAATTCATTCGTTAAAATATGAAACACCCATTCAATTTAGATGTCTATAGCCGCGGCATAATTTGCCAGTCTTCTATATTTACATACAAGGGTTGTAAATGAAAAACGTTGAAATTTGGAAACCCACTTACACACCATTGATTTTGATAAATAACTCATCTGAAGTAACTAGATGAGCAAAATATCTGTTCAGTTAATTGAGTTGCTTAATTTTTAAATAAAGTGAAGAGTTGTCAATCGAACAGTCTCTTCACTTCTGTTATAGTTATAGATGTATTTATATTAGTAGAATATAGGTGGCTCTCCACGAACTTTTCAAATCACCTAGTATTTTTGACTAAATAAATAAATGAATAAACGGAAGAAACATTTTTTTTGGCTTTATTTAAATCATGCGGCGCTTTATATATACACAATGCAATTGTTGTTGTAATTTTGTGTTGTTGTCCCATCAAAATTTGTCGATAGATTGTTAAGATAAACTAAAATTGAAAATCGACGACCAAAATTGGCCAAAATTTCGTTCATTTTTGAGATTTCGCTAGTTCTTAGGAGAAAGGTTCTGCAAGCTGCAACGTCAAAATGTCCGTAACCATTTTTTTAATTTTAGAAAAATGTTCCCCTTTCATTTCGATAAATCCGCTTTCTTTAATATTTGTTAGTTTTCGAAATATTAGTGTAAATGTTCTCCCACTTCCGCCCCTCGGACTTTTTAACATTGAAAATATTTATGGCTATAAATATTTATGGCGTTAAATGGAGGCATAAAAACCTAAACAAAAAAAATTCTCACAAAAAATTGAAATGCAAAATTGATTTGACATTTACGGTGGGAATAGGATTAATTCTAAAATGATTTTTAGATGAAGTTCTGCAATATAGATTACGATGCACAATTCGACAAATGAACTACACTACCATTAGAAGTTTCACTTAGTTTCACTAAGTTTCACGTACTCCTAGCAAAATAAAACATTTTAAATGTTTAAATTCTTCAGTTACGTACTTTTTTTTTAATTCTGCGCCCAGATACTTGCCTAAATCCAGAATTTCAGCACAAACCAATATTTTCCTGGGTCAAACGACGAACCTTCCTGAACTAAACAAGCACAGTGATACATGTACAATTTTTGCTTCAAGGTATTAAAAATCTGATTGGTGCTATTGGTTGAAATAACTGTCAGCTTTTTTTAGGTTGCGTATAATTTTGCCGTAAGGGCAAAAAACTGTCATATACTAAATTAAATAATATTCAATTTGTACATCTTTGCCTTAAAGGCATAAAAATGGCCAATAATAATAAAAAACAAAGATAAGTTATTAATGGAACAATTTAATAACCATAATTAAGTATTTTATTTATTAAACGTTACAATCAATTTCTTCAAAAACTATTTTAGCCTTACATAATAAAATCGTCATCATCTATTTTTATGAATTCACAAAATGTTTCAATTTCATCAAACACCTGTCGATTAAAACGTTTCTTTTCATTCGGCCCATGATTCTTATAGTATTGCTCTTTTAATCTGGAAAATTTGGCACATTCCACATATAATTCCAACAATTCATTATTCTCAATCGCATGAAACAATTTCTTAACATGTTCATCTGTTTCCAAATCTTCTGCATTAGTCTCCTCAGCAATATCATCATGGTATGCAAAATGTAAACTTGTGTACGGACGATCATTTAAATAATCTGGTGACTGAATTTTGTTTCTACCAAAATGTTTAGTCTTCTTGTAATTTTTCAAATTTGTTTCAAGTTTATGGCGTTCGAGTATGTCGCGAATATTGGATTTAATAATTTTGTCCTCAATAATGTTGTCGTAATTGGTCGATTGATCGTATTCCACAAAGTCTGGTTGATTATCATATAAGTAATCGGTAAATGCATGTTGGTCAATCGGTTTTAATGAATGCTGAAAACAAACAAAAATTTAAGATATTTATTTAACTCCTTGTTTTATGATTTATTTTCAAATAAACGCGCGTGTACAGACTATGGACATACACAAAGTTCTGAAAAAAATGGAGACATTTTTATGATATTTAACCATTTAAATCAATCGTCAATATCTGCAGATTTTACTATTGTAATCGAGATTATGAAGTATTGATGCAACATAGGTCCTATTTCAACTGAAAAATAATTCCTAATCTTGAAGTTTAAATACTATAAGAAAAATCCTCAGAGTCTCAACAAAGTTGGATCTTCTGCGGCCAAAAAAAAAAGTTCAGAAAGACGATGCTCGTTTTGCTAAGCCGAAACGGGAATTTTTTATAAAGTTGTTCGTTGTCATTTTGAGCTACAGAAAACAAATTAGTAATGACATAAAAACCTAAGTGTTAACGTTCCTTTTAAGTTACGGGAAAGAAGTACAATTTAAAAAAAATGGGAAAATCAATTACCGGATGAAATTGCCTTGCCGGTTAAATATAATAATAATCTAGAAGAAATAGCTTTGAAAAAATATATCGTTTCTGTGTGATTTACACGTTCCCACGATTTTTTCCAACAAAAAATGAAGAGATTAGTTTATCGCGGATTTCATTTAAAATACAAGAACAAACACATAAACAAACCAAAATTTTGTTATTCCTTTGATATACCAATTTCACTTCAATAATGTGAGAATATTAGACAATGAAAAATTTTACCGTTATCGGTTATTTTTGGAAATGGCTCAAATAATTGGGAATCATGGAAGTTTAGCTAATAAGAAAAATGATACCGATAATCTTAGTAAAATTTATTCGGGGATCATTGATTAGTATCAACATTTTCTAAGTACTAATCTTTAATATGGAAAACTTGTTTGTGCATAAAAAATTCTAAAAACTTCAAATAATAGTTGGTTTGGATTAACCCTCCGCGGTCGCACTGGGGCGATTTCGTCCTAAGCGAAATTTCACTTGAGAATTCACAAAAAACGGAAAGGGGCAGGGACTGGTTCATCAAATAGTCGACCGGACGAAAACGTCTCAGTGCGACCGGCATGAAAGTTTAAGTTCAAATTCAAGAGTGGTGTGATTTTTTATCAAAACCCGCTAAAATTCTCTCTGCACAGAAGGCCTGTTTATTTTACTAATACGCAGATACATATAATATCAACCTTTATGTGTATTAGCCACTACGAAAAACCTTAGTAGTCTATCACTTGCACCACTCGATCCTAGTGTTCACTGATTGTTATGATTATAGTAGATTACATCGGGTAATCAAGAAATATTAGCTACTCTGGTAACACTCCTCCCTGTACATAAAATATATATGAATATAACATAGTGTCACTTCCGGCATTGCTCTGATAAAAAAAACATGTAACTTGAAATAAAAGTAATAAAATCTTAAATAATCTCAGTGTTGGTGTTTGATTTTAATAAAAGGAATGTAAAATACAATAAAAGAAAAAAAAAGAAAAAATTCACGTGTGTAATGTACCGAAAAAGATGACGGTTAGAAACAAGTACCACCTAATTTCATCGAATTTTTCGATCCTATTAAAAATAAATTCGATAGGTGGTTAATTCGATTTGAAGCAGCACTAAAAATTTTCAATTACGAAAGTGCCGATGAAAACAATCCGTATTTACTCCATTATATTGGTGCGGAGGCGCATGATCTTTTGTGTTATCATCTTTCACCCTTAAAAGCAGAGGACAAATTATATGATGAAATAGTGAAAATATTAAATAAAATATATGTCCAACGCCTGTAGAGATTTTTGAATATTATAAATTCCACCACCATCATCAACGAGAAGGTGAAACTATTAAAGAGTATGAAGCATCATTACGGAAAATGGCGATTAATTGCAATTTCGGGAACTTTCTGGAGACAGCGCTTAGAAATCAGTTCGTATGTGGTCTTCGTGATGAACGTGCAAGGAATAGGTTGTTGGAAGCAGCGGATTTAACATTCATAAAGGCGGTCGAAGTAGCTGCAACGATGGAAGCTTCGACAAAGGACGCACAAAAATTTAAATCTTCAGGAGGTGCGAATGTACATAAATGCGATTTATTCAGCAAAAACAAAAAAGAAGATAAGCGTTACCAACACAAATTCAAAAGAAAATCAAAATAGTCGTAACCCAATTATACAAAATAAAAATGTAAATACAAAGAATAGTGAGGTTAGAAAAATAAATTGTTTTAGGTGTGGGGGACCTCACTATGCAAACAATTGTCGGCATGTTCGAAGTGTTTGTTCGTTTTGTAAAAAAATAGGCCATATTCAAAAAGTATGTAATAAATTAAAAAATAATGCCAATTGCCAGGAACAAGCTGATAAAATTGAAAGTTATGTTGCTAGTGTAAAAGAAAATGGTTCTTATGTAAATGGATTAAGTCAAAGTAAAATGTGAATTGACATTAAAATAAATAATGTACCGGTTCAAATGGAACTGGATACAGGTTCGCCTGTTTCAATTATGTCAAGTACCGAATTTTATGAAAAAATTCCAAATTGTAAATTAAAAGAAAATAATTTAAAGTTAAATTCATACAGTAATCATAAGTTAAATATTCTTGGATTTATTAATGTGATTGTTGAATTCGAAAATAGTTCAATATTGTTAGATTTTTATGTGGTTGAAGGTGAAAAACCGGGGTTATTCGGGAGACAGTGGATTAGGATGTTTTCGTTTAAGAAATTTGCGAATATTTGGAGTGAGGTAAATTCAATTTCATGGGGAAAAAATTTCGGATAACACTCAACGAGAATTAAATAAATTAATGGAATCATATCATGACTTGTTCGATGATAGTTCGCTTGGTGAAATTAAAGGTGACCCAGTACGCCTATCAATTAAAGCAAATGTGACACCAATTTTCATCAAAGCTCGTCAAATTCCATTTTCCATAAGAGAGAGGGTGGAACAGGAAATTAAACGTTTAGAAGATAACGGAGTTTTCATTAAAGTAGAAAATAGCTGTGGTGATTTTAAGGTCACAATCAACCCGCTTCTTGTAACCGAAGAACATCCACTTCCATCAAACGATGAATTGTTTGAGAACTTAGCGGCCGGAGATAAATTTTCAAAATTAGATCTCCGTAATGCATATTTACAATGGAAAGTACGTGAGGATCAACATTTACTAACTTTAAGTACGCATAAGGAATTGTACAAGTGTATGTTATATGGTTTAAACTGTGTACCAACAAAGTGGCAAAGAAAAATTGAGTCCATTCTTCAAGGTATTGAAGGAACTGGCGTTTTTATAGACGATATTCGAGTGACAGCTCCAAATGACGAGATTCATCTGCAAAGATTAGAATTAATTTTCAAACGACTCGCTGAATATGGGTTAAAAATAAATCTGAGTAAGACAGAATTTTTAAAGCACGAAATTGAATATTGCGGATTCAAATTAAACAAATTAGAAATTTTCAAGGCGGATTCCAAATTTGAAGCAGTACAAAAGGCACCACGACCAACAAATAAATCGGAGTTACAGTCATTCTTAGGACTTATAAATTATTAACATCGTTTTTTTCAAAATTTAAGTGAGGTATTAGAACCTTTTCACAAACTACTACGTAAAAATATTAAATGGCATTGGGATAAATGTTGTAAACATTGATTCATATTGAAGAAGCGAATGCAATCAGATGATTTCTTGGGATATTTTTCAGACAAACTTCCAATTTGTCTAGCTACCGATGCATCACCAATAGGAGTAGGTGCAGTGTTATCTCACATAATGCCTGATGGTACAGAAAAACCAATATAGTTTGCATCACAAACATTAAATACCTCGCAGAGGAACTGGTCGCAAATAGATAAAGAAGCATACTCAATTGTGTTTGGAGTAAAAAAATTCTTTCAATTTTTGTATGACAGAGAATTTTTTATTGTATACGGATCATAAGCCATTAGTACAAATAATTTCACCTTGTAAAAGTATTCCATATTTATCTGTCACACGTATGCAGCACTATGCAATATTTCTTCAAGGTTTCAAGTACAAAATAAAATATAAAGACTCCAAATCAAACGCAAATGCAGATGCGTTTTCACGGCTTTCAATGGATTCCAAAGAAGGAGTTAGCGAAGAGGAATCGGACATTTTTGAAATAAACCAGATTCAGACGTTACCAGTATCTATGCAAAAAATTGCTCAAGAGACAGCTTGCGATTCAAAATTAAAGAAATTACTGGACAATTTAACAACTGGTGTAAATATCTCAGCGGAGGATCGATTTAATGTACCATTGGAAGAGTTTTCGTATCAAACAGGTTGTATAATTCGTGGAATAAGAGTAGTGATTCTAGAAAATTTGAAAAATAAAGTGCTAAATGATTTACATGAAGCTCATTTCGGAGTAACAAGAATGAAGGCGCTTGGTCGAAGTTTCTGTTGGCGGCCAGGTTTCGATAAGGACGTAGAAAATTTGGACAAATTGTAAAAATTGTGCGTCGTGTTGCAAAAATAAAAATAATCCAGTATTAGTTTCCAGAAAACATCATTGGGAATATCCAACACAAGCTTTTGAACGGTTGCACATAGATTTCGCAGGACCATTTTAACGGGGTGTATTTCTTTTTATGCATAGATGCATATGCAAAATGGCCTGAAATACATATATTATAACAAATAAATACGGAAAACACCATTGAAATACTTAGAAATATTTTCGCTACATTTGGTTTACCGAAGGTAATTTGCAGTGATAATGGTTCTCAATTTGTAAATCCTAAATTTAAACATTTCATGGAGGCAAATGGAATTATTCACAAGAGAACAGCACCATATCATCCCGCAACAAACGGACAAGTTGAAAGATACGTACAAACGTTAAAAAACAAAATAAGATCATTAAATCCAAATAAAAAAAGACCTTCAATTTAATTTAATTCAAATATTAACACATTACCGTATTACACCACATCCAGTAACGCATATTTCTCCAGCTGATATAGTTTTCAACTATCCTATGCGGTCAAGATTTTCATTAATGACATCAGGTCAGAATTTAAAAAATACAACTAACATCATAACATATAAAGAAAGTGATAGAGTATCCGCTATAGGAATTACTTTGCCAAAACGAAATGGAAATTCGGAAATGTAGAGAGACAAGAGGGAAAATTACATTATCAAATAAAATTAGACAATGGAATAAATTGGAAAAGACATTCGGATCAAGTAAGACGAATAGGAAATAAAGTGATGGATGAAGAAGATCAATTATCACTGAATGACCAAGTTATTGAGGGCTCATCAAATTATTCGCAAAATTTAAAACGGGGTAGTGATAATCCGACAGAACTCAAAAATCGTATTTTACCAGATTTCAATGAAACTGAAACCACAAATCAATCACCAATTGAACCTATGTATGTTTGAGTTTTCAAGAAATCATTTAAATAAATCCAAAATGCTAAAACAAAATAATGAAAGCAATTATGAAATGCGAAAAAGTACAAGAATTCGTAAACCTATTGATAAATTACATTTATAAATTATGTATATTAAGTTTGTAAGGTTAAGAATTCTGTAAAGAGGGACGACTGTTATGATAATAGTAGATTACATCGGGTAATCAAGGAAATATTAGTTACTCTGGTAACACTCGTCCCTCTACATAAAATATATATGAATATAACATAGTGTCAAATCCGGCATTGCTCTGATAAAAAAAACATGTAACTTAAAATAAAAGTAATAAAATCTTAAATAATCTCAGTGTTGGTGTTTGATTTTAATAAAAGGAATGTAAAATACAATACTGATGACAAGGGATAAAAATATCCGGATCGGTTTATTTTGAACTCTACTTTTATTCGGATTTTTCTTGGAGTTTCTTTGACAACCGAAAATTATTTCTTTTATCGGCGTAAAAAAATCCAAAATTTCTCCGAATTGAAAATTTTAAATTAAAATAATATGAAAAGCTTCGATTTGAACATTGATATTAATAAAAAATATTTTGACGTTTAAAATACCAAAATTTATTTTTCAAGTACAAAAGTTGTTCACTCATGTCACCAAAAAAAAAAAATCCGGATATTTTATTAAAGTGAAGTTAGCTGGGGTAAAATTTGTCAACAAGCGATCAGTATACGGAATGTGTAATATCGCACACACTACCAACGCTGATTGATATTTGACCATTTTCACTTTCTATTCTTTGTTTTAATTTATATACAAAATGTCGTTACGAATTTTTCTTAATGACATTAGCCACGTTTTTTAATAGCCTGGATAGGTTGTATCCGAAGCACCTAATTTTCTGATAAAACTAATGTTTGACAAGCGATTTATGCAAACTATAATATTTCATTCAACTTTTTAACTAAAAATCTATAAAAAATATTTAGCTCTACCTATTTTTCCGGAGCTGCCATCGGGAGCAAAGGGAAATTTGAAGAAAAGTTTTTATTTGTTGGATGCAACTAAAAGTCAACTCTTCGTGTAAACGCAATCATCATCGATTTGGATTTTAACTTTTCGTGGCCATCTTATATTGTCAATTTCTTACTTACTTCCGTTCCGTCATAAGTAAAAGTTGTATTGCATAATTTTGTTACTAAAATAAATATTCTAAAATCATCAAGTGTTTTAATTAATTAAAGAGTTAGATTAATTACACTCTAACAGGTTATGGGCCCAGTGATCGTTATATAGGCTAAGTTTGTTAAAAACAAGTGGATAAAATAAACTTTATTAATTACAAAAACTATACATCACTGCGGGTTTTTTTTTGAGACACATGATGGCGGACCTAATCGATGGAAAGTATCGCATCGAAAAGTTGGACAACGATAATTACTTTAATTGGAAGTTTGTGATGGAAATGCTGCTGAAGAAAGAGCATAGTTGGGATGCAATAATTAGTGACAAGCCAGCCTAGGCAGCACAATTGACCGTGTGGAATAAAGCAAACGACAGCGCGATGTCTACAATCGTTTTAAGTGTGCAAAAGAGTCAATTTGTTCACATTAGAAAAACTAAATCTGCAAAAGAGATGTGGAATGTGTTGCAGCAATATCACGAAAAGGGTGCAGGCAATAGCAGTGTGCAACTAATAAAGGAAATTTGCACAAAGAAGCTTACGGAGAGCGATAACCTCGAAGAACATATTCATTGGTTGTTGGACATGTTTCAACAGATTGACGATTCCGGAGAGGAAAAGTTATCGGAAAAATGGTAGATTGGGCTGCTGTTTGGGCAACTACCGCGCAGCTATGACACAATCGTGACGGCACTTCAAACTCAGAAAACGGAAGACCTGAGCATGAAAATGGTGCAGGCAAAACTGATTGACGGGTATAAACGTTTAAATATACGCAATTGTAACGAAAATGGTGATAGCGCAGGCGACGCTGTACTAAAGATCGACAAGCGAAAAGGAAAATGTCGGTTTTGCCACAAACCGGGACATTTTAAAGTAGAATGCCATAAATATACTAGATGGCTTCAAAAGGATAAGGTCAAACCACCATTGGGAAAATCAGAAAAGGCGGCGGCTGTTGAGAAATCAGATGACGATATGTTGTTCATGACCGAACACATCGAAAGTCAAAGTGCAGACGATTGGATCATTGATAGCGGTGCTACGTGTCACATTTGCGTGAATAAGTCTAAGTTCGAGAATTTGACTTTCAATAATCAAGAAAGAGTCAGGGTGGCTGATGGACGTACATATTCGTCACGTGGTACCGGATCCGTCAAATTACAGTTTTTTGATGATAAAGGTAATTCGGTATCGGCCATATTAACGAATGTATTATATATACCAGAAATTTCATCAAACATCTTATCGGTAAAATTAATGGCGGCTCGTGGATATGAGATGACATTTGGTACGCATAAGTGTTCAGTGCAAAAGAAAGGTGGCAGGCGAATATATATTGGCGAAAATTGTGGCAGCCAATACATTCTCAAACAATCAAAGGAAGTCTATGCAGCGCACAAAAGAACTAATTTATGTGTAAACAATGACAATTTAGTCACCGGTGTATGTTTTGAAGCGTGTAATTGCAGCGACGACTGTGAAATATGTACACAAGGTAAAATGACTAGGTTGCCTTTTCCAAAAAGGTCATTGACATCATCGAATGCTGTGATGGATCTAGTTCACACTGATTTGTGTGAGCCGATGCCAACTAAGTCACATGGTGGAATGCGCTACATTCTAACATTCATATAGACGATTTTTCGCGATACACGGTTATTTATTTGCTGAAGGAAAAATCGCAATGTTTCATGAGGCTTAAGGAATTCAGTTAAATGGCGCGAACTTTGTTTTCAAAGACCATACAATTTATTCGCTCAGACCGCGGAACAGAATATAAAAACAAACAGGTCATTGAATACTTAAAGGGCATCGGGACTAAAGTAGAATACACTGCCGCATATTCACCAGAACAAAACGGAGTAGCAGAGCGCAAGAACCGAACGCTAATCGAGATGGCTCGATGTATGATGATTGAGGCTAAATTGGACCATTCGTTCTGGGCGGAAGCAGTTACAACGGCTAATTTCATGCAGAACCGTTTGCCAACAAAAAGAGCTCCGAAGACACCACTAGAAATCTGGTCGGGTACATTACCAATTTTGAAAAATTTTAAAATCTTCGGGAAAAAATGTTTTGTGCATATCCCTAAGGAGAAACGAAGAAAATTGGACATAAAGGCAGTGGAGGCACGATTTTTGGGTTACGACGAAAACTCAAAGGCGTATCGATGTTTCGATGTAAAGACGAACAAATTGATCATAAGCCGCGATGTTCGTTTCTTGGAAGGGGAAAATAATACCGTAACTGTCGAAATAAAACCACAAGTTGACAATACCACTAATGAAAGTGAACAAATAGTGGAGGCACCAGACGCTGTGTCAGGTCAAGAACATATCAAGCGAAATAATGAAGGCCGCGAAAAAGGAACTGTTTCAATCCCAATTACCAAAAACCGAGTTAGATGCTCGGAACGAGAAACTAAGGGGGTCAAATCAAAACGATTAATCGAGGAAATCGAAAATATTAATTCAATAATTACTGAGCCGAAAACACTGGCAGACGTACTGGAGACCGCAGAAAAGGATCAATGGTTTGCGGCTATGCATGATAAAATGAAATCACATGCAGAAAATGGCACCTGGGAAATAGTTGAATTACCAAGTAATCGAAAAGCAGTGGGTTGCAAATGGGTGTTTAAATTGAAAGCTAACGCGGGCGGCACTGTAAAGCGGTTTAAGGCTAGACTGGTTGCCCAAGGATTTACGCAACGGTTTGGCCAGGATTACGACGAGGTATTTGCACCAGTTGCTAGGCAAACAACTTTTAGAACGTTGTTGACGGTGGCAGACAGAGAGCAAATGCAGGTCATCCATTTGGATGCAAAAACGGCTTTCTTAAACAGCAAACTGGAGGAGGAAATCTACATGAAGCAGCCGCCATGTTTCGAAACGGATGATAAAAGCATGGTATGTCGATTAAAAAGGAGCTTATATAGACTGAAGAAGTCGGCACGCACCTGGAACATGTCATTAAATAAGGTAATCGTTGACGCAGGATTTTATCGCAGTGAAGCAGACCCATGCTTATACTATCAGCAAATCGGCAATGGGTGGTGTTATATATTAATCTACGTTGATGACATCGTGGTGGCTTGTAGTGACAGCAACGCGATCAAACGGGTTGAGGAAATTCTGAACGTCGAATTCAAAGTTGATAGTTTGGGCAAAATAAAGGCGTACATTGGAATAGAGGTCGACAGGGACATTAATGGAATATTTAACATAAGTCAGAAATCATACATCAACCACGTGGTGAATCGATTCAATTTCGAAGGTGCAAAAATATCTAAATACCCGTTGAAGCCAGAATATCAGAAGGGTTCATTGCCTGATCTGCTGCCAAATAACGCGGAATATCAACAACTAATTGGCAACTTGCTGTATGTATCAATAAACACTCGGCCAGATGTTGCAGCAAGTGTGGCGATACTCGCACAAAAGACAAATTGTCCGAATGAAGAAGATTGGACAGAGCTGAAGCGAGTTGTACGTTATCTAAAGGGTACAAACGATTTTAAATTACGCATGGGAGATGTTAAATGCGAGAACATATTTTTTGGGTATGCAGATGCCAGCTGGGCCGAAGATCGATGCGATCGAAAATCAAACAGCGGTCATTTATTCAAGTTATTTGGAGCAACGATAACTTGGAGTTGCAAGAAGCAATCATGCGTTTCACTATCATCAACAGAGGCCGAGTTTGTTGCATTGTCCGAAGCATGTAATAAGGAGGCGATTTGGCTGCGAAGGTTGTTGAACGATTTTAATGTCGACATAAACAACTCGACTTTGATATACGAAGACAATCAAAGCTGCTTAGCACTGATCAACCAAGAAGGTTTCTCTAGCCGATCTAAGCACATCGACACTAGGCGACATTTTATTAAGGATCACATCGAAAAGCAAACGATTCGATGTGAGTATTGTCCTACCAACGAGATGCTGGCAGATATGTGCACCAAGCCGCTGGGCACAAATCGGTTACAATCACTTCGGAAGGACAGCGGCTTGTTTTAATTTCATTTATTATTCAAGGAAAGAGGGAGCAGTTGTTATAAAGTAGAAATTGAGGAGGAGTGTTGGATGCAACTAAAAGTCAACTCTTGGTGTAAATGCAATCATCATCGATTTGGATTTTGACTTTTCGTGGCCATCTTGTATTGTCAATTTCTTACTTACTTCCGTTCCGTCATATGTAAAAGTTGTATTGCATAATTTTGTTACTAAAATAAATATTCTAAAATCATCAAGTGTTTCAATTAATTAAAGAGTTAGATTAATTACACTCTAACATTATTTTTTGTACAACCCTTGAAAATGTGACAAACTTCATTTTGGTTTAAATATTTCGATGGCTGTCAAATTCAAATGTCATACGGCTTGTATAAACATTTTTTTTTTGGTTTTGATCCACTATACAAAAAACCGTGATAAAACAATTTATCGTGATATTGAGAATGAAGAATTTTATTTTTCTACGAAACGTAACTAAGGGGATTTTAAAATAAATTATTTTATGTTGTCTTTATTCCTAATATTTGGTTTTTTAAGCCTGGAATACAAACAAATTTTTGATTATGTTGATTGTGTTGAAGGTGACACAAAAAAAAACATTAAACACTACTTAGTGATGTTAACAATTATGCCGTAGAAAACGAAAGATCTCTATAACAGGACATGTGAAGTAGGGCACGGAGATAAACCGGTTTCCAAACAAACAGGACGTGTAATTAGACATTCGTCTTGGAAAACGGATCCTGAAATGATTTTTAGGCGAATTTTTGGAATATTGCCCAGTAGGATGGAACTTAGCTATTCCTTAACCGATTGTAATGCAATTCAACATGTGCTTTGGAAATGGGATTCTACAGTCATTTTTATCTGAGGTTCTGGAATACAAGTAAGATGGAACTTTACCGGCCAAACGGCATAGTGGTTAAAGCACATTAAAACGAAAAAAAAAAAGATGGAACTTGGCTATTGCTTAACTGATTTTAGTGAAATTTGGTATGCCCGAATGGGATTCTAAATTGATTTTTGGATAAAGTTCAACCGATTCTAGTGAAATTACGCAAGCGAGATGGAAATGAGATTATAAAATGATTTTTGGATAAAGTTCTGGCATATGGCCAAATAGGATGGAACTTGACTATTTCTTAACCGATTTTAGTGAAATTTGGTATGGTATAAAATGATTTTGGGATATAGTTCAGGTATATGGTCAATTTCAATGAAACATAGGTATTTCTTAACCGCTTTTCTGGAAAAAGTTCTGAAATATGGCCGGTAAAGATAGGACGAGAAGAGAGAAGTTTCACTCAAGGTGTGCGTGCATCACCCAATTTTTCTTATTTTCCTTTAATTGTGATTAAAATCGGCGGCAGATGTATAATGAATATGTCATCATGAGAAACCTCAACCCTCATGAGAAACCTCAAATTATCTTAGAATCCCATTTCAATGAATAGCCAGCAAGGTCCATCTAAATTTTCCAAATTCTAGAACTTCACCTGAATATCATTTTAGAATCACATTTCCAAGTTTCATCGTAAATTTCACTAACATCGGTTTAAGAATAGTAAAGTTCCATACTGGTTGGCTATATTCCACAACTTCGTCTAAAAATCATTTTATAATCTCGCATGCCAAATTTCACTAAAATGGATTAAGAAATAGCCAAAGTTCATAATAATTGGTCATATTCTAAAATTCCATTTCCATCCCAAGGAATAGCCAGTTTCCATCCTAGTTGGCCATTATTTCAGAACTTTATCCAAAAATCATTTTAGAATCCCATTTCCATCGGATATGTCGAATTGCTTTACAATGGGTTAAGGAATAGCCAAGTTCCATTGTAGTTGGCCATATTCCAGAACTTCAATCCAGTTTTTCATCTAACTTTCTATTATCCTACAGGCGAGTATTATAAAAAAGCTCTCGTTCATCAAGTGTTAATACTTTTTGTTATGTGTAGTTCGATTGGGCAAAAACAATCAATTTACTGTCAAAACAAATGATTTAAATTATTACGCGCGTACGATTGGGCAGAATAAATCATGTATCTTTTGATTTAAATCAATTTTGACAAATCGAGATTTTTTGCAAGATTTACCAATTCCAACAAACAAGAAATGTCAATCAAAATTGTGACAATTCAACACGTCAAAAAATTCGTCGTTTTTAATCACTCCGCAATTTTTACGAGTTCGTTATTTAATAATAAATAAGTTGTTATTAAAATAATTTTTGTGACAAAATCTGTGTAATTTTGTGCATAATCAAACTAAAGATTTACTGACGGTTAACATAACCTCAAAAAGAAATCACGTACATGCAGCCAAAGATTGGGCATCAAAAACTTGTTTTATTTTTGACAGCCAACGATTGGGCATCAAAAACTTGTTTTATTTTTGACAGCCCAATCGAACTCGACATTAAATTTGGGGTGAGTCTTTTTTGCTTATAGTGTTTGCATGTGTCCATGGTGATTGAAAACTACTACTACACTAACTACTTTCTAAGCGTTTAGCATCAACTTCAGTGGTATGGATAGAATCGTTAGATCAATAGGAATATTTGTATTCAATTTTAGAAATATCTAATGGGTCTCACAGGGTGATTGAAAAATTTTAATTTTTAATTGGGCCATAGAAGCATTCCGAAGCAATAGTAACTACTTTCTAAGCGTTTAGTGTCAACTTCAGTGGTATGGCTAGAATCCTTCGAATTACGATGGCGTGCGATAGGTTTTTCCAACTTCGAAATAACTTGTACATCACGAATAACTTGGATATGTCTAAAGATTGTGCAGATTGGTTTTATAAAGTGCGTACATTTATCGAATCAATTCAAACTTATAATGCGTTCTTTGGAAATAAACAAATTAACGAACCAATTATCCCGTTCGAAGGTAGACTTTCCATCAAACAGTGTATAATTTAATTTTTTCACTACCTATCAGCTGTTGGAAATTTTAAAAAATAAGCAAATATTCGCTGCTGGTACCATTCGAATAAATAGATTTGCCAAACCACCCCTACTCGTACACGCTGAAATTAAAAAAAAAAAAAAAACAAAGAGGGTATTCAGATAGTGTAACGAGGGCAGACGGAAAAATTGTGGTAATTAAGTGGATGGATAGCAAGCCAATTTACGTAGCGTCAAATTTTGTAGGAATTGGGACTGAGGATGAGGCTAAACGGTGGGACAAACACTTAAAATCATGAAATATTTGTGCAACGTCCAGAAGGTATCAAAAGGTACAATACTAGAATGGGGGGAGTAGATCTACTATATCAGCTTATAGGTTATTATAGGACCTTCATTATATCCAGAAACAACAGTACAGCGTATTAGCTACACTATCGGAAAGATTGTAATTTAAACAAGGTGAGCAAAAACGAAATTATGGATCTATTACATTTTAGAATGTATTTAGCTCACTCGCCGATGCAAACCAAAGGGTGCACGCCCCTCAAATTTAGAAAATATAGAACCAGGAGCTTCGTATAACTATCCGCTGGCAAAACGAAATTTTGAAACGCGTCCTCTTAAAGACGTTCAATTTGACAGCCGCTGTAGAAACGGAAATTATAAAGGTCGTTGACGGATTATTTGTGAGTAATGTTTGTTGCATTTATGTATTAAACAGATATAGGAATTGTTTTTCGTTGTGTTTCATTTGTTTAACATTGTGAATATGAATATGAAATCAAAATATGATAAGGATTTAATATTTCAAAATACTAAACCAGGTAATAAAATAATTTTCGCGACCACAGGGAACGATTCCGAATGAAAGGGCTAAGATGAATTACAAACAAAAATTTTTTAAATTTAATTGGTTGGATGGGTACTCAATTGAAACATTTGACTTACATTGGACGGTCCTATATATCGAATATTTATAGTGCAAATATCAAACTTTTAGTTAGTGAATTGTCAACCTCGAAGACCAACGGTTTACAGTGGTTAATACGAACAATTTTCGGTTTAATATGCCTGATATTTTACTAAGTATAAGGTAGTTTGTTGTAAATCTAATGTTCGTCCGGTAAGTTTAACTAATTACAGTGAATTTAACAAAGAAATATTAAAGTAACCGAAGAAATTCGGCAGCTGCCGAATGATACAGACATTCAGGACTTGCTAAGGTTTTCCAAATTACGGGCTTTTTGCCTACTTCCGATCCAAGAAAGTCTGAAAAATAACCACATGGTCCTAAGTCTCAGGACAGTCAAATTAAATTACCATAATTTTATTTTGTTTGTCACCTCGTTATCTCTTCTATATGCGTTGCACTGAATATCTAGCAATTTCACCGTCAAGCATCAATTAAAGTTATCGGTTGTTTGAGTTAAATTAGTATCTAAGTATACCATCAAACTTTATTTGAAATTTTCTTGTCAAACAGCGGATCAGTGGTACACTCGACACTAAATGAGCTGGTAATCGGCACCGTTCAGAAAAAAATTAAACTCTATTAGCTCACAACCAATTTACACTTAATTTCATAGAATATACGAACCAAATTTTACTCACAGTTTGAAATGATTCGATTTCAAATTATAGTCAAACTGCAAGTCTTTAAAGCAACTTACATACAATTTTGAGAAGTAGTTCAATACATTTTCAATAACGATCCACACAAACAAAAACCCGAGACACGAGACAAATAAGAAATTTTAGAATATCATTGAGTGGAAAATTTAAATTAAACTTGAAACGTTTCATGATAGAATTTTGGAAATCCAAATTCTGTTACAAAATTTTGTTAAGCAACGCTCGAATTAGATTTTTATTTTTTTTTTATTTTAAATATCACAACACTTTGTAGTTTTTAATTCTTACCGCAATAATAATTTGAATCACTGCGAACAAAGTCGCTGCAACAATTGTATAAGAGAACAGTAAGCTCATCTTGGCACAACACTTTTATGTAAATTGTCGGTACTTAATGAAGTCGGCAAAATTTGTCTGTATCTTTCTGTTGATAGTACATATATAAAATAGTTTTATTATTGCTGTTTTTCTAAAAAAAAAAAAATATTAAGAAAATATTTTTTTAATTCTGACATTATTGAACTTTTTTTTTCTTATTGCATTGATTGAGATATTTTTTAATTTTTTTTTTTTTTTTTTTTTTGTTCGAAATGATGAGTTTTATAGTGGAGCAAATTTATATAGGGTGCAGAATAAAATTTACATAATACAAACAAGAAGACAACTGATTAACATGCTACATATGTTTCCAATAAATTAATATGTAGAAGACATGTGTTATGTTAGGGTACAGTAAGGTTACCTCGGATACCGTTACTACTATTTAATAGATCTAATTCGATTTCAAAATGATATTAAATACTTTGATGGGCTACTGTATTATTGGCCTCTTTATGGCCTTTTACTTCCTAATCTAATAACTAATTAGAAATGTGAAGTACATGTCAAAACATTGATTAGACGCAGTCGCGTTTTTTAATCATATCAATCATACGAGATGATTTAATCTGCCATAATATTAATGATTTCATCAAAAAGATTAGATTTTTTGTTTTTAAAGAGGCACAGAGGAAATTCTACAATGTTTTGAAACGTTATTTTGCGTTTTAGACTTTGATAAACAGAAATATCGACAAAACATATTTTAATCAGATCTATTGTTGATGTATACTCTATATATTTATTTTATGTTGCTTCTATAAGGCTATATTAATTGAAAATATCAGCAAGGCACGGGAACTTTTGATGGCTTTGCATGATATTTTTTTTTTGTGGGTATTCTTAATTTGATGTATGTGAAGTTAGCCCGAAAACCATCCCGAAAAAAAATCTCTTCTTTGATTGATTGATTGATTGATTGATTTCGATGTACGATCAAGCATTAAGCAAGTCTCCCGTATTATAAATGCGAATACCACACCACTATACCCATGTTGCAACACGACACCATAAACTCTCCCTTACCAAGGAAATATGTACCATCATACTCAGCTTTTCATGAAGCCAACATAGCAATATTTCACCCTGTAAAGGAAGGCGCCACATCGATAACCACATAAGTCTAATAGTTGTGAT
Organism: Tipula vernalis; assembly: GCA_958295665.1. Lineage (NCBI taxonomy): Eukaryota > Metazoa > Arthropoda > Insecta > Diptera > Tipulidae > Tipula > Tipula vernalis. Next base: position 109,992,004 of record OY282559.1, read on the forward strand.
ATCCGCCCCTGGCCAGGCCGCCGTCGTACACCTTTTTACATATAACAAAATCGAGGGATGGGAAAGGAATGTTAGCAACAAAGACTCAACCCGGTTCCAGACACCTAAGTAGTTGATAGTTAGTAAATTTGTTATTTATATATTTTTAGTAATTTATTTAGCACAAGACAACACAATTTACAGTTCATCTACTGCTCCAACTCATATAAGGTTGTTTCAGGTTCTTCAAGACATTCCTAAATTTAAAATATGCATTAATTCTTTATAATAACTATTTTAAAATTAATTGAGTGTAAATTTGATTCTCTGAAATAAATTCTAGATCAATCCCTATGTACCACAAATAAATAACCATTAATAGTTTGACAATCATTCAACCAACTACGTTCTAGCCATCGTGCTGTCATCACAGCCATTGTCATCTTGGCCGAGTTTCTCAGGAGTGTTCTAAACTAAAACCATTTTAACTAACCAATATGAATACTAATACCAAAACTATCATTAACAATTATACCAATAAGTATGAACATTAACACCAGTACGAACACCAATACCAACACCCACTTCAATACCAATACCAACCTCAACCATAATATTAAGCCATATGAATAATTCAACATCAACTATAAAATTCTACGGGAATGTTAAAAAATTATAAATTGCCAAGTTACAATTCAGATTCACAGCACTCGTTTCATTAGCCCCCGTTCTCCTGTAAATAGTTAATTAATGGTTTACTTACTGCAACTAGATGATTCACAAATAGAAGCTGAAAAAATATATATTTTATATATTTTACCATACTATTAAAAATTCAACTAATCGGCAATTTCCTAAAAATCTTGCAAAAGGATATTAGTAATGCTTAAATTATTATTTACTCAGTTAATGATGTTTAAATTAATTATTATATACTACGGAATGGTTTAGAATATTAATCGTTTAGTTAAATACTACTTGTACCTATATATGATATTTACTAATAAGACTCAAATAGAGTTTCCCAGGTTACTCTGAAAACTAAATTGCTTTACTACTTAATTAATAGCAATCAACTTATACAATTTAGTTATAGTAATAAAATAAATAATAAAATAGATATCACAAGCTAATCAACCTCCACGCCACACAGCTGCTGTATGCTTGGCGTTTGCGGGGGTTGAGCGAGAATTCACCATTATTTCTGCAGCTTAGAGATGATCTAACAATTATATATAATTTAGTGTAACCCATCACAACCACACCATCAGACAAAGTACTTGAACAAACTATGACACTTTGATATAATTAAATTCAACAACCAAAATGTGCTGAAACGTTTTCATCAATACCTCAAAATTCTTGCAATGCAATGTAGTACACAATATCATACAAAAGGATTCTCCCCCATCCTAGATAACGTGCGATGCTGTTCATTCAATCAGTATAGTGTGTTTATTAAAAGCCTTATAGAAGTTTAAAAAAAGTTATCAAAAGCTTCATAAAAGTTTAAAAGTTTAAAAATTGAAAAGTTTAAAAATTCAACAATTTAAAAATTTATAGGTATGCAAATTTAAAAGTTAAGCTTAACAAAAATCTTACAAATGCCCATCAAAAGTCTATTAAAAGTTTAGTAAAAGTCTAATAAAAGTTTAGAAAATTTAATAAAAGTTTAATAAAAGTTTAACAAAACTTAATTAACAGTTAAAAAGTTTAAAAGTTTAAAATTCCAAAAAATTAAAAGTTTAAAAGTTTAAAAGTATAAAAGTTAAACGTATAAAAGTGTAAAAATATAAAAGTATAAAAGTATAAAAGTATAAAAGTTTAAAAGTATAAAAATATAAAAGTATAAAAGATTAAAAGTTTAAAAATTTCAAAGTTCAAAAGTTCAAAAGTTTAAAAGTTTAAAAGTTCAAAAATTTCAAAGTTTAAAAGTTCAAAAGTCCAAAAGTTTAAAAATTTCAAAGTTCAAAAGTTTAAAAGTCTAAAAGTTCAAAAGTTTAAAAGTCTAAAAGTTTAAAAGTTCAAAAGTTCAAAAGTTTAAAAGTTCAAAAGTTCAAAAGTTTAAAAGTTCAAAAGTTTAAAAGTTTAAAAGTTTAAAAGTCCTAAAGTTTAAAAGTTTAAAAGTCCAAAAGATTAAAAGTTTAAAAGATTAAAAGTCTAAAAATTCAAAAATCTAAAAGTTAAAAAATTTAAAAGTTCAATAAAAGCTTAATAAAAATTTAATAAAAGTTCAATAAAACCTTAACAAAAGTCTAATAAAAGTTTAACAAAAGTTTAAAAGTTTTAAAAGTTTAAAAGTTTAAAAATTAAAAAGTTCAAAAGTCTAATAAAAATTTAATAAAACCTTAATAAAAGTTTAATAAAAGTTTAAAAGTTCAAAAATGTAATAAAAGTTGGAATAGGCCCCTAAATTATTTAGTTTAAAAAATTCCTAATCGATACGAATCGTACGTTTAATAAAAGTTCTACAAAAGTATTTTCTTTGAAATCATACCTTAACTTTAGAACGCCATATTTCGTTTTTAATGAACACTTAAAAAATAAATCAATCAAAATTACTTTAATATCGAACGAACAAGAATTTGTAATATTTTTTGTTTTGTTGTAATTTAGCTAAAGCTTGATTTTCTAAAATCATTTTCAAAATCCTACTCAATTGTTTCAATAAATAATACTCAATTTTCCTATAAGAATTTGTTTTGACAGTGTAATACATACTAATACATTGATACACCTCTGGAATGTCTGGGGTGACATGTTACAACCATCACCCCTCTCGCACCGATGCAACCCCGACAGAATAACTGTATTCCATTGTTAAAATATAAAATTTTAAAACAATTTAGATGTAAGATACCGCTACTCTGCCGAAAACGCATCGAAGCGAAAAAAGTGATGGTCACCCCTGGAAAACTTCACACTCGTGTATCATCATTATATTTTAAACAAAATACGGTTCACTTCCCCATTAATTAAATACGGTGGCACGCACTCACAATACGACATGCTTTACAAACTTGTTTCAACCAACGCCACTACATAAAAAACCATGACACAAAAATGTGTGGTAGTATCCATCCATAAAGGCGTATTTTACCATTAGCAAATCTGTCAAATCTTTTATGGTAGTTTTATCATTTATATCATTTTTAATAAATAATGAAACTACATTTAATAATTGTAATGGAAATTGTTTTGATAAGTCCTCTTCGAAATTTTTTTCGGAGTGTGTGTCTTGGCTGAATATACTAAAAGTTTCGTGAGGGCCCGAAATTTCCAAACAAAAACTACTTTTTATTAGTTTCTATCTCGAAAAAAAATTTAAATCGTCAATTATGTTTACCTAAATTTTAAAATAATTAATTAATTTACTATTTTAAAATACATAAAATTTAATGGATACTTAAAATATAATATGAAATTATCTATACCAATATAAATTATAGTGTAGCGGTGCCCACAAGGATTTCCAAACACATCGGCTGATGCCAAAAGATAGTTTTGACTTCCGTGAGTGCAATCTATATAGCCACATTCCCAGATGAGGTCCATTTAAGGTTCTTACGAAATATTGTATTACGCCATTCGATTTGATTCAAACTAATACCTTCAACCTTATAATTATTTAAAACCAGTTAAAAAGTGATTATTAAACTAAGTTTTGTTGATTTTATTTTAATTATCAATAATAGTGCATAATATAAAGACTAAAAATATTTTTTAATAAAATTGTGTTTTGGATTTTACATTATTATTAATTCAAACTAATACCTAACTACAACCGTATGATTATTTAACTAACAAATTTACATCTTTTTGTTTAATTTAATATTCATTTACCTAATACTCGTCAAAATGGTGTTTGCAAGATACAATAATAAACGGAGTCGTAACCAAATTACTATTAATTTTATAGAAAATGCATTGCATTTAATTAGAGAACCCAACGTAATAATATCTACGTCGAACAGATTACAAATGGAAAAAATTTGCAAGTTAATTGGAAGTCAAAATATCAGGAAGAATCGAATTGCAATAAATGATATTTGGAGGAAAAAACTTAAAACTTATAACATTCAGTGCGAAAATTCAAGAAAGAGTATCCAATCCAATAATGAACTGGTGTTACCAACAGGAGATAAGTCGATTAATTCAGAATACCATCTAAACGGCGTGCCAGACTTTATTATTTCTCCAATTATCGAGCAACCCCCAACAAATTTAGAAAACATTCACATTGAAAATGATGTAGATACCTTATTTATTATAAAATATTGCCTTTGAAAATATAACTGAAAAACATTCAGAAGATACGATATTTAGCAAAAAGAGTAACAATTTAAATACAAAACCAAATGTTAATAAAACAGGTGAACTTGTTCAATTTAAAAAACAAACGTCGCGAAACAGCAAATTCCACCAATCAAATTATAAGCTAAATATTCCATCGGATGTTTGGAGTGATATTTTTTTGCCAAATGAAAAAATATTCAACTCGTACGTTTATTCAAACGTAATTTCAGAGAACCTTACCAAGCTGAGTGGGTTACGGGCTACGACATTAGTGCGAACCATATCACTATTAGGGCTTATTGTCGGCACAAAAGTGAAAATGAAGCTTGCCGACAATATAAATTGGTAAACAGAACATTAACGAGTGGGAATTTTTCAGTTTATAGTATAAACGACCCCATTGCACACATCCACATAAAAAATTTCAAAAAACAACTAAATTTAACCGTACCATTTATAAAAAAAAGCTTCTCTGCAGAAATTGTTGGCGAAATGCTCATCGAGGAAGAGGATGCAGATTTCGCAATAAAGCACAATACAATCCAAACATCGAAAACGAGCGATGTGTTGAGGAAGATCCGTTCAGAAGCATTACAAAGCCAAGACAATTCGTCAAATGATTTCGCTGATCTCAGTGAAGAAATGGTGAAAAACGAAGGGGAGAATCAATTTATACAACAAATTGGTTATCGACCGCTTCTTGTAATAACTTTCAGCAAACAGCAAAACGAGATATTGAAATTGATGCAAGATATTAAAGTCGATGATGATCTCGTCGTTTACATGGACGCCACTGGAAGCCTCGTCAGAGCACAGTGTAAACCTTGTAAATCTATTTTTTACTATGCAATTATAGTACCGGCCGCAGTTATGGAAAAGACTACGCCGTATCCCATAACAGATATGGTAAGCGCGAGTCATTCGATGGATACAATTGGAGGTTGGCTGAGATCTTATAGTCTGTTTACGGAAAGAAATTTAAAGAAATGGCCGATATTTAATGCCGTAGTGACGGATTTCTCATTTGCGGAAATTAATTCTGTAATGGACGCGTTCAACCACATGAGTATCGTTGAATATTTGGAAATAACTCACAAGTGGGCTATTAACGATGATACGAGTAGTGCTAAAATTAAACAAAGTGTTGTGAAATTGTATCTGTGCTGTTCTCATTTGTCACATACTATGGCACAAGATATAAAAATTCATTTTAAGATTGGTTCAACCCAAAAAATTGTGCAAGAGATATTTTCATCATTATTCATGGCGAAAAATTGGTCTCATAATTTTTCGCCATGAATAATGATGCAAATATCTCTTGCTAAAGAGATTTGGCTTAATTTCTCAATTTTATTAAAATCCAAGCAAATTACCTCTAAAGTAAGTAATGCCTTGGAATTAATAACGACAATACTAGGGGAAACTATTACTTGCAGCAAAAGTAACGTAGAAGACAATTTTGTACCAGAAAAAGCGAAGGCAGAAAAAGCTAGGAAAACCATTTATTTACGAATATATTTAGACTTCAAAAGAATAAGCAACGGCGTATTCTGGCTGCTGTAACTGGGGGGCTAAATAATTTTTATAATTTAAAATTTTTGGAATTAAGTTTGAAAAAGTATACAACTTATTTATCTTTGTGGAGCGGTATTTTAAAAAATGGGCATAGTAATAGCCACATCGAAAACTATAAGGCTGTCATAAAAAGGCGGATGAAAACATCAACAAAAATTGGAAAACTTCCGACAAAAGTGGCCCGTTTTGTAAGAGACATTAATTGTAGGAATAAAATTATACACAAAAGATTAATTGCCGACATCCCAACTTCATCTTTAAAAAAGTTCATTAAAGAAAAACAGAAAAATATTAAAACAACAGATTTCACCTTACAGGGGCCCTATTCTCGAATTCCACATCGATTTTCCACATGTGGACAGCTGTCAAAATTCATAAAAATTGAATTTTTTTGGTACTTAGGGAATATTTCCGAATGGGTATAAGCAACTGGAAGAAACTCCCCATTTAGGAAAATGTCCATGCCCGCTGCGTTTTATGTACGAATTACAATTTCCGAACGTTTTGATGAATTTTGACAGATGTTCACATGTGGAAAATGGATGTGGAATTCGAGAATAGGGCCCCAGGATGTCCAAAACGAAGAATCAGTATGGAAGGGGAAAAACTTGAACAATTTAACTCCTAAGGGAAAAAACAATAATTTTAATTTAAAAACTATTAAAAAAATTAACCAGTTACCTGCTAACGAACGTACTATTAGTACAATTGGACTACTAACTTATGAATGCAAGCAAAACTTGTACACATTAAAAAATTCTTGCTGCGTTGACTCACTTCTTCAAGCACTAGCCCTTGGTTGTGCAAATATTTCAGAAATCAATAATAACAAAATACTTGAAGTCCTAGAAAACGGAGATAAAATACAAAAAATTATTTATCAAGTTATAAACAATGATAAATCATATGATTTATTTAATCTTCGTAAAGAAGTCCTAATTGAATTATATGGGATAAATGAGGACTGTTATAGTGGTATACTAGATATAGCTAGTACAATTTTAAAAAATATCCCCAGCGTAATAGTCAATTTAAAATGCAACGAATGTGAAGCTATTTGCATAGAAGATAGATCTGTATAGTTTTACTGGACATGGACAGACTAGGATCTTTCGGATTAAAACAGCTCAGTTCATGTTTGAAGGAGATACCCATGAAAGATTATGATAATTGTCCCAGTAAAATGCAAATCGATTCGGTAGATTATCAAGACATCGTATGCATCTATACTGAGCGCATGTACAAAGAGCAACATAATACGACTATAGATCAGATACAGACAAACATGGTACTATCTGGATATCTTTTATGAGTTCGTTTCACTAGTAAGTCATCAGGATGTGGGAACAGGACACTTCATAATTTACGGCAAAAATAATAATAAATGGAAAAAATACGATGATTTAAGTTGTTGCGTGTCTGTGATAAGAAATATACAAGCCCAGAAAATTGACCCTCATATAATAATTTACACAAAAAGTAAAATTAATTATTAATCTTTTTCTAGTATTTTAATAAATGTATTTGTGAATGAATTATATGTTAATATTTATTTTCGAATTAATTTTTATTTTTTTGCTAGTTGGCGTAGATCATACGCTCACCGAAAAGCGACAATGCTATTAGAATTAGGTCACCCTAAAATCAAATGATACTCACAGAACAATTGTCGTTGTCGTCAGCGGCATTTCATCCAAAAACTTTATCATCGCTGTAGTTTTCGATGTAGGTACTCCTTGATCAGGTTAACGCTTGAAATAGGCTTATAAGCCTTTACATATCGAGATATATAGATGGAGTAAGGTACGTAAGGACCTTAAATGGACCTCATATGCCATGGCAATAGGGCAATATAGATGGTGTTTGTGTGATGAAAGTGATGAAATATGGTGGTTGGTTTGAAATTGGTTAAGTATCCATTAAATTTTATGTATTTTAAAATAGTAAATTAATTAATTATTTTAAAATTTAGGTAAACATAATTGACGATTTAAATTTTTTTTCGAGATAGAAACTAAAAAAAAGTAGTTTTTGGTTGGAAATTTCGGGCCCTCACGAAACTTTTAGTATATTCAGCCAAGACACACACTCCGAAAAAATTTTCGAATTAACTACTTAGAGGACTTATCAAAACAATTTCCATTACAATTATTAAATGTAGTTTCATTATTTATTAAAAATGATATAAATGATAAAACTACCATAAAAGATTTGACAGATTTGCTAATGGTAAAATACGCCTTTATGGAAAGTGATTATATGCTAAAGTAAGTACTGCCATTTTATTGTTTATTACCATTCCGGTTATGGTAGCTTCATCTGAAAGATCTTTCAGCAAATTAAAAATTATTAAAAGCTATCTAGAAACAAGATGGGACAAACTAATCGCGTTTTATTCGATACATGAGCAATTTTTTAACATTGTCGCTCCCACAATTAAATATTAGTACACATTTTACATACCATATTCGTTTTTATTAACAGATAAATTAATAAATTATTAATAAACCGAAAATGACGAAAAAAATTTAATTCCAATATTTTTTTTTCGGGGTGGAATGTTATTTTGAGTTATTTCTTAATATTTTTCGGGCTGGGAGGCTTTTTCTTTTAGAAGAGTTTTTTTTCGGGATGGTTTTCGGGCTAACTTCAAAATTGTTTTTCCACACTCTGAGTGAGATAAAGAATCGCGTTTTAACGTTCTTCAGTGAACTCTTAGTTCCTAAATTCCTTTTGCTGGCATTTATACATACCTCCAAACAAACCATGACAATTTCGGATTTCATGAAATTAATGAAAATATTCAAAACTCGATTATCTAGTAACCGGGTACCCGAATTTTATTTTTTTTTTTGTTGTAAATTCTCAAGTACTCGCAGGCAGGCCATAACTCCATTTGCCCAACCATTTAGGAACTAGAAGTTTTAGCTGTACAATTTCAATTTAACATTACACATTTACTCATATTAAAATCACAAAGCTTACTCAATTCAATATATGACTTAGATATCAGATTCAAAGGTCCATTGTCTTCATAATTAGTCCTATGTAATTCAGTTTCCAAAAGAGATTGAGATCTTAAACTCCTTTCCGGAGCATATAATCCAAGATTCATTAATAATAATGAGCTCTTGATATTGCCATTTAGAAGATCGGAAATGAAAATGGCACCAGAATGCTGACGGTGAATTTAAAGTGGCTCAACTTTTAAAGTTTTGCATCTATCGACATAAGAAGGCAGAGTCCTAACGTTCTCCCACCGTGCCTTACGATAATCAATTTGATGTATTTTCCACGTATAAAAAATGAGAGTTTTTTTTTGTACCATTTCAATTCTACTAATATGACTAGCATATTGGGGGGACCACACACATGACGTATATTCAAGCTGTGAACGGACAAAAGACTGATATAGTTAGCAAATAAGAATATCCATTAGAAGGAAGAAGTCGTCCTACTATATCTATATGAATATGTTCAAGTCGAGCAGATGGTATTTGTAATTATCCATGGGATGATTTAGTATGCCTTTGGACTATGGCACGTTGGGGATAAACCGGACTGAGCCCAAAGGCTTACGTCTTTGTTCATACTAAGCACATGATAAAAACCTTTGGGTTATTGAACTCTTTCTTAAGATAGAACAAGCTTTTGCTATTATCAAATCAATAAAGCGATTCAATGAAAAGGTTTGACAATATAACATTATTAATGCTACAGTCATTTACTACATATGACAATTAGCGGGTAAATTACATAACTTTACGTTTTTTGGTGTTCAAAAATAACCGATTATTTTCACACCAATGGCAAACTGCATCAATGTCTTTCTGAAATATTTTTTGATACAGGTGATATCGTTTAAGAATAGAATGAAGATGAGGGGTCCAAGATGGGAGTCTTGTGGAACGCCCGAATGCACTTTAAATTAGGAAAATTGTCATTAATTTTTACAAACTGCACGTGTTCAGTAATACCATTGACACTGCGATTTAATAAATCGGATTTGGTTTGGCGGTAGTTCTACGGTTAGCCGTAGTGCGTTTTTGCTAATCGAGTTTTGTTTCATAGAGTACCTGATCCAGTTTAGCTAAGTTGGATTTATTAAACCGCAGTCTGGCAACGGTAAAAGATAAGAATCAATCCATTTTATCAAATTATGAGCAATGTTAAAAGATTTTAATTTTTCCAATACAATAACGTGGTTGATCAAGTCAAAGGTTTTGCTAAATTCAGTTTAAATGACATCAAATTGAGCCTTAACCTCAATCACCTCCAAAGCATATTCCGAAAATTCTATTAAGTTCGTCACTGTAGATCTAACACGGATAAATCTATATTGTTAGGGATAGCTAACAGTACAGACATTCCATGTTGAATAGGAACGATATGGGATGATTTCCAGTCAGTTGGAAAAATACTCGAAGAAAGTGATCCATTGAATAATGTTGACAAAAGAAAAGCCAATTGAAGAAACGGTAGAGCCAAATATTTGTTATAGCAAGTTTCCGCTAAACAGTTGAATTAAAAAAATGGAGGTGTGGCCAACGCAAGACTTTCTTTTACGAACAGAGAATTTTGAGAAATTTTTATTTTTTTTTAATTTTTGGAAACATTTTGTATTAATTAGTTTTTTGTAAACCTTATACTTTTTAAGATATTTGCAAAAAAAATTTCTGGACCAAGGGAGTGGCCACTTCCGGTTAGCCGATTTGGAGTAAAATTCATTGGGACCTCCCAATTTATCAAAAAAGCTTAAATCTGAAGTTTCAGTTCGATTGGTTAAACCATCTGGGCTGTAGAGAGGACACAGACTGACAGACTGACAGACAGACACCATTTCGAAACCCACTTTTTCGGACTCTAAAAATCTCGAGGTCCAAAATTTTCACGATTACTATACTTTATTTTACTAAAGTAAAATAAAGTAGAAATGATAGTTTGGTGTTAAATAAATTTAGTTTACCAATAAATAGCGCGTCAAGTTAGCTATATCCACAGAATTATGGCCAGTAGCATTATTGTAAGACATTATAGAGGGAAGACCACATGTTTTCGTCCTGGTCTGAACAAAGTTCAAAACGGTTTTGGATTTAATTTTAAATCGTCTTAAACGTTATTGATATAATTCTTATATGCCATATTGCACATGCAATCAAATTCCTTTGGTAAAGACGAAAAGGCTAATTTAACAGAAGTATTTTTGGATCTTTCCCATTTTCGATATAATTTCTTCTTTCGATTAGCCAAATTAATAAAACGATTATTAAACCACGGTGGATTATAACGATTATTCTTTATAACAGAAATTGGAACGAATCTATTTATACCATTAAACAAAATGTTATCAAATCGTTGGACATCATAATCTAAGTCATTAGATGAGAGGCGCGCATTCAAGGAAATATGAAATCAGGCTATCAAAATCTGTACGTTTAAAATCATAAAATCTAGACACAAATTTATATTTTATTGAATTATAGAGTAAGAGTTCCGATTGGTTCAGATTTATCTCCATCGATCCTCCAACCGATGCTTCAATTACCAAACATAAATTTATCGAATTTATAAAATTAGATCCAAAAATCTGTACCAGTATAGTTAGGGACATCATTAGTCTGGATAAATCCATTAGATAAGATGCACAGCACCCTTAGATTTAAAACTATTTAACTCCGAGTGATCCCACTTGGATAATTCAATTCCTTTTTCAAAGACATAAGTTAGAGAAGCTGAAATTTGTTATCACTTTCTACAGTGATACAAATATCAACAATAATATGAAGAACAACCTACTTCATTTATTGTTGTTGTTGTGCCATAGTAACGCAGGGATTCTCAGTTATCCAATATGAACAATTTTGGGGAATAAATTATACCAATCCAAAAGAATGTAGTTTCAGTAATCCAAACGATTTCAGTAGCAAACTATACATCATTTGGTCGAGAAATCGATAAAAGCAATCCACTCTCAAAAGCAACTCGAACAAATTTCCTTTATGCGATTGTCGAAATAATCACAACTGTTCTGGTTCTTAAATAGACAAGACATATGAAGTTCCATGATACGCCTAGATGGCATGGTCCAAAAAATTCTCCAGTGTTTGCGATTTAATCTATTTTAGATTAGGAATTTATAGGATCTACAAAAAATTTCATATATAAAATTTCACTAAAATCTGTGCTGTTCCATTTGATGCTAGAGGCTGAGAAATTAGTCTGAATTGGCTAAGTATGTAAAAATAAATTTGGCGAATATAATTTTTAATTTACTTCGACCAAAACATAATTGGCAGTCTTCCGCAATATTTCTTCAATTTGAGCCATGATTGAATTAAGAAATCCGATCCCGTAGATGATAAGGGATGATAATCAGTTGTATATTAAGTACTACTTAATCCCAGATATACAAATTTATTAAAGTACATCTCAAATCCCAGATATACAAATTTATTAAAGTACATCCGCAAACAAGCTACCTGGTTCCATTTGGATTTTGAGACGTAATAAACTGCCTGAGTTGGTTGTTTATGTAAAAAATAATTGGTAAAGCAGTTTTCTGATTAATTCCTACCAATCATAATATCATTAGTGGTGGTATGCAATATTTCTTGAATTTGGCTCTTATTCTATTTAAGAAATCCTACCGGAAATAGATCCGAGGAATTTTTCAGACAGTGACAAATTCGTTTTTATATTAAGAACTACTTATAGAATCGGCTTAATAACTCAGATATAAAAATTCACTTAAACCCATTGACAAACGCCCAAGTTCCATTCGGTGCTGGGAACGTGGTAAAGGCCTGGATTGGTTATATACATATATAAAAAAAAATTTCGTTTTTGGCAGCAAATCTAATTTTTGTAATGGTTTGTATTTATAAACCAAAGTAACTTTTGTAGTGTCCCGCAATATTTGTTAAATTCTGGCCATATTTTATTTAAGAAACTTCATCCCTAGCCAAATGGAACTTCCGCGATTGTGCACCAATTCCATTGAAATTTGATATCTGACTTAGCCAACATATTAAATGATCATTGAATTAGTTACAGCACATCCGAATGATGAATGAAGGCAGCGGGTTTGAAGCTATTGTAAGAGATTTCACCACATATCTATTTTATAAGCAGTGAATGATCGTCACCACAAAACCAATTTTATATATCAATTTTTTTTATTCAAATATTTAATATATTTCGAAAAGATTTGGAAAGTTTTGTTTTTTTTTCGAACTAATTCAGAATTCGTCCAGGTTTAGTCGTCTTTGATCTGGTCACCATATGTCAGCTAATCCTTGTCTGTTTACATAAGTATCTAATTTATTATGCGGAAACGGAGTCATAAGACAAATTGGGTCTAACCTTCGCCAGTTCAATAGTTAAATACATCGCTTTTGTTTCGTTAAAAAGAAATAGCAGGATTATCTCGAGAATTCACTGACTTACCTTAACAAATGTTAAAAGCGATGGTGATGGTCCTTAAAACGTAAGTATTCCGAGCAGCATTCTAAGCTAGTCCTTTTTTATAGATAAAGCAAACATACAAAACCTTCGTTTAGACTCACCAATAAAATGTTTCACCTTAAGGCAACTAGAGGTAGCAAGGCACTTCCGCCTTAACTCTTTGAGATCGAAGTTTTTTAGCCGCCTTACTGCTATTATAAAATAATGGAGCAATTGGTTCGGGACCGATTAATATTAATCACAAACCAGGGATATCATCACCTCCAATTTCACAAGGAGCCGGCACCCATAGGATCGTAACTCTATTGTTAGAACAAAGAAAGTTAAAATCACTTGTTTACAGTCCTCGACAAGCTTGGAAATGCTCAAGGTATTATTCAATGAAACGAGAACAGCTGTACTATCCGTCCAGAGAAAAATATTTTTATCGTTAAGAGCAAGATTCAAAAGCCTCAATGTCGTTATATGTCAACTCTATTTTCACCGCCTGAAAAACAGAGTAATGCAAACCTAGACTACCAAACGATTTTAAATCATACGGAGCGCAGTAAGTTTCAAATTCAGTACTAAGTCCAGAGTAAGGGCCGTCTGAAAAGAAGACTAGGAACTCCGATAAATTTCTAGATGGGTAAACCGTAAACCACCGAGAATAAATTGTTGAACTAGAACTCAGGAAGAAATCTAACATTAACCATATCGATTTCTGGCATTAATGGACCTCAGGCGAAACACTGCAGAGCAACCAGTGTCTAGAATGAAAGTGTTCAACTAAGGTAGCTACGGAATAGACTCCATAGCAAGAAGTGGAGTAGAAGATTTAACTCAAGTCTAATGGCTACACGCAATATTTTGTAGTCCATTCAATTTTATTACAGAAGTGTTTAATTTCACTTCAGATCACAGGAGGATTGGTAAAACCAGCGATCTTTAGATAAACGTCAACATTTTGAGACTCAAGCCGCAGGATTTCTCAAAAGCTAACTATCCTAGATGACACCAAAGAATTTTACTTGGCCTGATATAGTAATTGCTTTCCCAAAAAGAGTGCGAACAGGTTAGACGGGTTGATATGTAAGCCCTTCTCAAAACACCATGCCCCCACTACAAGTAGGTCCTGTTGCATTAATTCGGAAAAAACATCCAGGCATTTACCTGAAACTAAAACAACAAGATCATCAGCATAGCTTTGGCAATGTAGCCAGAATGCTGCAGTTTTACCAAAAGCCATAGCAGAGGAGAAAGCACTTCACCCTATGGACAGCCTTTGGCAGCCTGGACGAAGACGGATAGGCCATTCAGCTCTCCTCTGCCTCAACCAATCTGAGGAAGGCCTTGCTGTAATTCAGCTGGGCAGATTCCATCAGGACCACCAACTTTGTACGGTGCAAAGGAGAACATACTACTACGCAGCACATCGTGCGTGATCAGGTTGGGAGCCAAGTGCCAATCAGATGTTTCAATAGAAAAGTTAGTGCGGAGCGAAACGAAATCAGAATTGACAATGTCACAACCAGGGAAGTTAACAGAAAGAAACAACTCACCAACCTCTTTCTTGGAGGAGCTTAGTGTCAAACTAAAACTAAACCAAACTAACCCGAAATTAACCAATCAGGATGAAGTTTAGATTTGTTAACTTTATTTTTTAATTTCGTAACGGATTTTCTTAACCTTTTAAGTTCAGAACTCCAGAAAGGTTTGTTCCGAAGCTTTTGGTTCGAGGTGAGAGGACAAGAATTTCCAAAGGCAGTTGAAATTGCCTTCTAGTTTCTATTTGCTGAGCAAAGAGATTAATGGAAAAAGAGATGCACCTGTGATCAGGAGTGATGATATCATTAGTCGATATCATCTGTAGCCGCACTACATTCATCAATGAGCGAAGCACTAATATTGTTACTAATAACAATGCATGGTCGAAAACGACAGGAATCCAGAGGATTCTACCATTAGCGGATTTCAAACCAGAAATAGTACAATCAAGAAGGTAGGGTTCCTGAATTAGAAATACACTTGTGTGTGCTACAGCAAGCAACTTCCTAAATTCAATGACGCTGACTTACTGTGATGCAAGTTGATCTGTTTAAAGAAACGCCGCAAAAAGGAACAGCTGGGCTACGATCCGCCTCATAAAATATATTTTGTGAAACATTTCAAGGAACGATTTGGCAAATCCTCCACTTCAGTTGGAATTTATTCAGGTGCTAGCGATAATGTAATTTCTGAGAAGAATCAGAAGCTTCGGAGCTGCATCGTATTTTGAAAAGAGGACATTCAGGACAGTATTTCAATGAAATTCATTTAAACGACATAATTAGAACTCAATGTGTTGAGTTCTAACATTAACCATTGAGGGGCTTATCTATTCAATTTTATAAACTCTTCTGAGCTGGAAATACTCGATGTAGTATGTGAGCCAACTTTTTTTAACTCTGTCCTCTGTGAAAATAAAGCCAACAAATCTAAACACCAGGCTGATTGGATTAGTTTCATAGTGGCTCAAAATGATTGTTAAAGAAGTTTAAGATATGCTCATACAACCTCATATAGACTTCTGTGAGGAAATTAATATAGTCTATCGGTTGTAGCTAGACTTAATAAAGCTTTGGCTAAAAGTGATATAAGTAGACTTAATGATTTTCGTCTACCAAATGGTCGGATCAGCTCTAGGGAGGAGCTTTCTGTTCATTTTCCTGTCCGTGACATTATCAGTTCTGATCTTGTTCCTTCCGAGCCCTTTAACTGTCTGTTAAACCCACTAATGGGGGCTTAGCTCACAAGCTGACCAAGCACGATGTTCCGCTTTGGGGTTAGTTCTCCTTTACACCGTACAAAACTGGTAGATCATTCGGGATCATGCTTCACTTCTCCCAAGCGTTTGGCGTTGTTCTGCAATTCTGAAGCCGAACTAGAGCTATTTTTATCCCAAAGGCTGGTAAGTCTGATTATAAGGATCCTGTCATTCCGTTTCTACCTGTTAGTCTGTCTTCGACGTTTCTTAAGACTCTAGAAAGAATCATCGACAGATTTACTAGAGATCATTATTTGCCAATTTCTCCACTCAGCAACACGCAACATGCTTACACAGTGTTGGCAAGTCCTGAGAAACAGCCCTACATAAACTTGTTATTAGGATTGAAAGATCCCTCAATAATAAAGTTCCTAGAGGCGAATTTCCTAGATTGCGACAGCTTTTGATAGTACTTCGTGTGTTACGATTACTAGCCTGTACCAATTTCGGTATTGATCGCACAATTGTTTTATAGGTAGAATCTATACCTAAGTCTCGCATTGTTGAGGTGGAGCTGGATGCATCATTCGTTTCTGCCATGGTTGTCAAAGCCTGTCCATAGGGCGGAGTACACTCTCCTCTGCTGTGGTTTTTTGTCATTGGTGAGCTTCTTATTATACTACGGCATTCTGGCTACATTATCCAATGAAATGCTAATGGTCTTGTTGTTGCAGTTTCAGTTAAATAGCTGAATATCTTATCCCACTTAATGCAACAGGCCCTACTTATACTCGAGGAAAGGTATTGGAGAAGTGTTTACACGTCAACCCATCTAAGATGAATTTAATTGTCTTTACTAGGTGTAGAAATTGTGGAGATTGCTTTTTGGGAAAACGATTACTAAATCCGACCGGTAATGAATCTTGGTGCCATCCTAGATAATAAACTCTCCTGGAATTACCACCTTAATTCCAAAATTCAAAAATTGACTGCCATAATTTGACAGTACATATAAAAGTGCTGTTGATAAATTCTGGGGCTTGAGCCTCAAAATGTTGGAGGTTTTTTATAAATCGTCGGTTTTGCCAATCCTGTCTAATGCCTCCATTGTTTGGTGGCCTTTGGTCAAAATAAAGATTTCCTAAATCAAACTTAATGGACTAAAAAATATTCCTTGTAGAGTCATTACTGGAGCTATGTTTTCTATTCCACTACTTGCTATGGAGTCAATTCTATTTTTGCTTAGATTCTATGGATTGCTTGCTATGGCGTTTCGGTTGAGGTAGTTGATTCGTGGGATGTTTTTGCGGTAGCTGTGGAGCACGGACAAATTATTAATAATTACCATTTATTAATACCAGAAATCGATATAGTTAATGATACTCGTAGGTTGCCTTAGTTCAACTTCAACAATTTATTCTCGGTGGTTTATCCTTCGACAGATTTGTGGTTCTTTCAGCAATTTCTTAGGAAGTTATCGGAGTCTCTTGCCATCTTTTCAGATAGCTCTTGGTGTGAACTGAGCGCTGGTTTTGGAACTTACTACCCTTTAAATCGTTTTATTGTACGGATTCGCATTGCACCGTTTTTTCAGGCGAAATTAATAGTGCGGTGCCATTAAGGCTTTAAATCTCGCTGTGAACGACAAATGTATTTTTTTCTGTGCTTATTGAATTCATTAAATACTCCCTTGGCTATTTCCAAATTTATCAAAGTAAACCTTTTTTGTTTTAAAAATAGAGTGTCGGTTTATTGTAAAATTGAAGGTAATGGGATCGCGGATTCCCTAGCCAAGGCTGGTTCGCGATTAAGATTTATTGAACCCGAACTAGCGGCTCCCTTATAATTTAACAAAGGGAAGAAGACTGTACGAAACTTCGCATTAAAAGAATTAGGGATGAAGTAGCTTGCTATTTCTGCTTTCCGTGAGGCGAAACTTTAATAGTGAGCCTAATCGGAGGTTTACTAAGATTGCTTTATCTTTAAAAAAGGACCAGCTAAGAATCCTGGTCGGAATTCTTATGGAGCATGACCGTTTTAAAGGTCATATTCATCGCTTGGAACTAACTAAACATTATATTTGCGCGGACTGCCTTGAAGAGGAAGATAAATATATTCCTTTAATATGCAGTCGTCCGGCCTTTGAAGAAGTTCGTATACAAATATTTAACTGTAGGGCTATCAATACAGGTAGGCTGTATTCTATCCCTTGGCCTAAGCTGACCAGTTTGCCAAGGCAGCAATGCGCATCCGCGAATTTGGATGGAATCCTCGGTTACGACAAGGGGCCCTTGTGGCATTTGGTGCGAAACCTCTTTTTTGGGGTTTCAATCAATGTTAATAATAATAATAATAGATCCGATCAATCATCTTAAATGTACGCAGCTAAAATGTTTATTTGTTCAATACTTATGACACCGATACGTTACCGAGCGGTTAACAACGGCAACCTACCGCGCCGAATAGAATGACATGATGTCAAGAAATGGTCTTAGCTTAAAAAAATTATTCTCGCCTTTAAGTGTTTCACTCAGTTCTGGGAAACTTTCTTCTTCCAGAGGCCAATACGTATTAATATTTTTTTACTATCATTCTACTAAAATATATCTTAAAATATAATAATGAATTACTTGTTGATTTACTAGTTAAGAAATTCTAAAGTTTGATTTACTTTACAAAATAACAAATTAACATATTTTAACGTATTTGGTTTCATTTTAAAGACATGTTTTTTTAGAATTTCCGTTTCTTCCGACATATTTTCATAAAATCGAAGTCAAAAAAAATATTGGCCAAAATATTCTATCTTCTCCCTGAATGGGAATGGGGGGAGTATAGTAGAGGGGCGCTCGAGATATTTGTGATTTTCAATGAATACACCATATTCTAACTGTTCCTGGAAAAAAAATTCTCCGGGATTTTCAGCAGAATTGCGTTTTTTTTTTGTTTAATTTGTCTGGGCTTTAATCATGTTACTAAAACACTACTCAGTAAAATGTAAAAATCGAGTCGAATAGTTTATTCAAACTTTACAGAAACTAAGGAAAGTTACATTTGATGTGTTAAGTTTAGCTTGAGATTTGAATACTTCTTATTAGCATTTGCTGTAGAAAGATTCAATGATAAAACCAATTTTATTATGACAGTATTTAAAAAAACACTTTCAAGTGTGATGATTTGTCGATCGTGTCGATATATGTCGATGGCACATTTCATTTTATAATTATTAATTACAATAGACATACAATTATCGCTTTATAAGAAATACTTGTTTATATCAACATATATGTAACTCATCCATCTTTCTCATTAATGTTGATAACAAACACCTGTGAACATTCAAAATAATATTAAAAGAGTAAAAGGTTTTGGTAAACATTATAAAACAAAAGTGATAAATAAAAATTGATTGATTATTTTGTTTATTTCTATTTAAATTAAATTATTATACATAATTTTATTTATTTTCGTTTTTTTTTTTCTTTTTCCTCAAATTATGTTGTTTTTTGTATTTTGCTTGGAATTATTCATAATAATACGAATTAATTAAATTTATAATATTTTTAATTAATTTATTTCTATTAAATTGGTATGTTGTTTAGCAATATTAATTTACGATATAATTTTTGGCTGCTGATTCAAATTACTTCAAATGACTACAGAACAACAAATTATTTATGTATGTACAAAAGTCACATAAACATAAAAAATTAAATAAAACAACAACGAAATTAATTAAATTGAATTGATTTTGCTATTACACGATTAAATATTTGTATCTCACTCTCAATTTTTAAATGGTTTATTTGTTGTTAACTAACATTAAATTGAAATAAGAATTGGAACACGACAGGATTTCTAAGTGATTGTATTAAAACTTTTACAAAATTGAATGATCACTCGGTGACAATATTGGCGAGGACACTAATATTAAGTGTGTAAGGGAATTATTATTATTATTATTTTTTTTTTTTTTTCAGTCTAGCTTTAGAGTATATTATGAAGTAACGACAAATTTCATGGGGCAGCAGCAAAGGCTCAACAAAAAATAATTAAGATTAAATTTACTTGTGATTTGATTTTTCAGCAACCCATACCAATAACTGCACCAAAAATAAAATCTGAAATCTGTAACTATTGTCAACTATTTTCATTATAAAATTTGATTACATTTTAATTAATACATTTATATTTAGGTATATATATATATTTTTTTGTTTTGAATATATTTTCATATTTTTTTTATTTTAATTTAATTAATTTCTTTATTTTTTATAAATAAACAAAAATCATTTAAATATTATTGTTACAGAGAGAATTATGTAAATTTGACTGAATTCATGTATGCATGTAAAAAAACACAATACAAAATAATAAAATATTATAATATAAAATATTGATTTTAGGATTAGCCCTGTAAATTATAATTGCTGTGAATGGAGTATGTATGTATGTATGTCTATAGTATTATGTATTATTTTAGACTTTTTGTTTTATATTTTAAAACAATTTGTATGTTTAATTTAATCTTATAGTAAATGTTTAAAACGTGTGATGTGTAGTGGAATTGTGATGGGCATGAAAATATGAGATAAGATAATTAAAAATAGCTTTAACTTTCTAAATTATTTTATTGCATTAAACTCATTTTAACAAATAAAAATTTTAAAATATAATAATAAACCAGACTATCTAATTTTTCTAACAATATAAAATCTAAAATACTCAGCCAATTTAATCATACCTCCCTCCTCCCTCCTCCCCAGCTGAATTCACGATAAGAATTTATTGCAAATGCACAATTTAAAACCTGTTTGTAAAATTGCTTACATCACGATGAACTTTATTGAAGCATTTTTAATTAAAGCATGCCTGAACTATCGTTACATGCAGTTTCAGATAAAAATATTTAGTAGCCTTACTGAAAAAAAAAACTGATCTACTAATATTTACTAGTTCGAATCGAAATTTGGTTTGAATAGAATAATTGTACACATTTCGAGTAATTTCATGAAATAAGACTTGATGCGAAAGTAAATTGTAAGAAATTTTGAATTAAAAAATATTCTTTAAATTAACTAGAGTTATGAAGAGTAATGATAATTGAAAATTAGCAAATGGAGCCATTAGTAATTAAAATATCCTAACATAAAATTAAATATGTGATTACAAAATATGTACTCCACAACTTTCTTTTTTAAAGGGTTATTTGTTATAAAATGAAAGCTCATTATAACGAAGCCAAAGCGACCGGAGAAATTATTTCGATGTATCGGAATTTTGTTGTAATGAATTTATTACTCCAATTCCCATAGTCGTGACATTTTAAGTGACGTGACTTGAAAATTCTTCAAGTGTCACGTCACTTTAAAATTGATATTCTTGAAGGCGAACCAAGGGTGTACGACTGCAACTAGAAATATATCATTGCCAATTACAAATAAAATCGGTTTACATCAACATATTTAAACAAGTGTACAAAATTACTAAAAAATAACTGCCGTCTTACTTTGGTAACTGGAATAGTAATTGGTATAAAAATAAAAATGCAAATTATGCTCAAAAAGAAAGCCGAAAATAATTTTCTTTTTACTTTTATCAGTTGACATTAAAAATTAAATAAAAAAAACAAAAAAATTTTCAAAATTATTGCTAGAATAATTCTATACCAACAAAAACCTAGTTTGAAACTATTCATTCCAGAATGAAAATAGACGGCATTGTTGTAAAATTCCCAAAGTAAGATTACAAAAATTTACCCCAATTACCGATGTATCACCCCAATTACCGAAGTCGTGTCACGTCACTTTAGATGACTAAAATCACGTCACATCAATATTCCTATTATCGAATTCTTTTGTTACGCCTCAAGTTACTTGAAACGACAAATGTCACTTCAAATGACATTCCTGTTACAACAATCTTACAAGTGAGAGGAAGTGACTTCAACAATACCAATTTTGGTGTGACGTGAGACGACTCTAGTCACATCACTTGAAATAACACGGCTATGACAATTGGAGTGATAAATATAATTGAGTCCTTCCATTTTGAGGTATTCGTCTGTCACTTCGTCTTGTCGTATAAAGTGACTTTAATCATAATAAGCGACTTAAGGTTAATTTGAGTTCAAAGATTTTTGCGGATGCAGATGTCAAATTAAAATTTCGTTTTGTTTATACAAAAAAACTAAATTTAAAACAAATAACATAAAATATAGATGTTTCGTTTTCGTGTATGTGTAAGCTTTTTATGGTTATTTATATGTATATAGGTATCGACAATTTTACAGAAAAAAATGAAAATCGACATCTACAAAAAAAAACAGACGACGATTTTTATGTTTGTTTCTCGAGTTCCAATTGATTTTTTTTAAGGGGCCCTATTCCCGAAAACATAAATGCTTTCACAATATTGTGAAATTTGACAATATTGTGAATTTTGTATCCTGTAACACCAAAGTTGTGTATAATATTACACAATATTGTAAATACGGCAGTAACAATATAGTTACTGTCGAACCATTCTTCTGCACTCATAGCATATCCTCTAGTTTTGAATTTGGCAGTTTTAAAGAGTACTACAATTTACAACTTAAGAAAAACACCTTACACTTTTATACGATAATGCCATTTTCACGTAAAATTGTGTAGCATTTTTCTCAAATTGGCATAATTGCCAATAGACAATTATGTGTTCGGGAAAATGCCCCAAGTAGATGATTAATTTTTGTCTTTAAAGTTGTTCTATGTTGTGTTTCAACTTTTTTGCGATTGCCGAATGTCTTTGAATGTAAATCGGCTATAAGAGAATCGAAAAATTGATATGACGTGACTGTAGTTATGAAAATAACGTGAGACGAATATGAGCCCCGATGCACATGTCAGCTAAGCTAAGCTACGCTCAGTGAGCTATGCGCATAGGTCTCGGTTGTAAATAAAGAGTTTTAATGGAACGTTGTACACATTGAGCTAATCCACATGAGCTATCTCTGCTGTTACGAGTTTCGAGAACTCGAAATATGTTGACAAATTTTCTTTAAAAAGAATCTTTTTAATAATTACGAGTTGTCTGTCGTACTTAAAAAGTTGTACGAGTAAATCAACAACAGCAAGTCGCAATTACGAAAACTCGTAATGTCTACACATAGTCGGGTTTTGTCGCATTTTCTCGTAACTCGAAACTACTAATTATTACCCTGTTGTACGACTGAGCGCTCAAAGAGTGATCCATGATCAATCACGGTGATGCTCTCTTATCCCTCACCGTGATCATCAATTTATACCATAGTTCGTAAAAAAGAACGAAAAAAATGCGAACGTTGTAATTTACTTCTATGAAAAACAAATTAAAAAAGCCGAAGATTTCTTTTTTTTTGTGCTTTATACTTCTGTTTCATATTGTTAACGTGCTATCTCAAACAAAATTTCTCGATTGCTCACGCAAAGTACAACTGGGTACATAATCGCACCCCTTAGCTCGAGTTGACTTCGCCTTGCTTTGTCAAGCTAACATCGCTCACATATTCATTGATATTTTCCTATATTTTATTGTTAACTCGTAGTTACTTATGTCGAAATCTTTTCGCTTTTTCATATCAATATAAATTTTGTGGCGTGAAAAGTACAATTTAAAAAATTGATGTGATTTGTGTTTGTATTGGTAATAATAAACCGGTTTTGTTTTTGCTTAATTGACATTTGACGTCAAAATGCAAAAAAAACTCTATATTGACAACTTTATGTTGTATTCGTTTATTTATTTATTTATTTTATTTATTTGTTTATTGTTGACATAAATTTTTAACTTTCGATACACTCTATTTTGAGCCAAAGCTCATTCGTAACAGAGTGTACCAAAAGAGATTGATAACTTCAAAATAAAACGTTGCCAATCAGGATCATCATTATTCACCAACTATGCCTCGATCTTTGTTATAAAATTGCGTTTCACCCAAAAACATCACAAAAAATTGATGTACATCGAAAACCATATTCGATTCGTCAAAAAACATCAATGTTTTTTCGATGTATGTACATCAATTTTACGAAATGTAGATTTTTTCATAAATTTACTAACACCAACAAATTAAAAACGTCAATTTTGAATTGTCAAAGTTGTTGTATAGAGTTTTTGTGCTTCGATTTTTAATCATTTTAATTTTTGTGTTTAATTTTAATAGTTGAGTAAAGCACTCGACTTAACACTACAAAAATCGATTCGAAATTTTTTAAACGTCAAATGTTTTATATTACCAAAACACACAAATCTGCATCAATTTTGGTTTTATGTTCGTTTCGCACCACAAATTTTACATTGATTTGAAAAAACGAAAAGAATTCGACATTAAATTGATGTTTCTTTCTTTGTTGATGTTAGTAGCCAAGTTGAAATTTATGAAAAAATTTACATCAGTTTTCGATGCACATCAATTTTTTTTTTTTTTTTTGAAGAAGAATTCGGCATTTAGTTTTATTAAGGTATTGGTTATGTTCCCTCACTTAGCTTAGCGGAAATTTAAACCGGGCCTGAGAATTGGGGCATATGAAAATGTAAAATTTTCTTATTTTACTTCTTTTATAAATCATTTGCTGCACCCATAAGTCCCATTTCCATATAACAAAATTTACATTTTAGCGAATGAAAATCCGTTGCGAAACTTCTTCGTTTTACTGAAAATTTTGTTAAACTGGTATTCATTATAAAGAGATTTCACTGTATATACTTCATCATCTCTTACAATATTTGTAGCTTGGAAAATCACTCCTTACTAGTCGTTTTTCGTTAGGAAAAAAAGAAATAACGATGAAGAAATTGTACGACTACAATAATCGTCCATTCGAGACCTACTACAAAAACAAAGTATTTTTGGAATAAAATCTCTATGATGTGACACTTTTACGTTTTACACGGTTAGTAAAGCGGAATAACACAAAACCAGCTACACTAGTTTAAATGTTTCGTTTATATTTTAATCTCAAAAAAGTGATATTCTATTCTTTGGTATTAATTAAAAATTAAATGGCCATTTTTAATTAATTTATGTTTCGTCATTACCCTCACAATACACAAAACATACATGAATAAAAGTCAATTATAAATAAAAATAGAAATCATATTATGTATGTTAAAAAAACATATGTTCGGAATATTTTGACCTCTCCAGGAACCGCGGAGAATCGAGAATAATTTTATATAAAATCATTTAATTAATTTTCATTATTTAAAATTTGTTTAATTTTAATTTAATTTATTCTATTTTCAAAGCGATAAAATGTCATTTTATTTATTTTCAATTATAAATTAATTTAATCATAATTTTTGTATATTTTAATATTTATAATTATTATTATTATTGAGGGAGCTGAGTATTTTATATTATTTTCTCACTTTTTATTTATTTATTTTTTTTTTTTTAATTAAAGCATTTTTATTTATTTTTGTTTAATAATTATTATTCTGTTTAATTAATTTTTAATTTTTTTTTTATTATAAAGAACAAAATATTTCTAATATTTTTTTATTTAATTAAACCATCTAAGATGCGTGGTGTGAATGTAATTTTTTTTTTAATTAATTATTTATAATTTTTAAGTCTTTGTGTTATTAATGATTTTAATCTTTAAAATTTATTTTAATTTAAAAAAATTACTTTTAAGACTTAACTTTTATTTATGTATTTTATTTATATATATCTCGTAATTATTAATTTATTTTATTTAAAAAATAATAATAATATTTTAATGATAATAATATGAATTCAGTCAATTTTACAAAGGATGACTTACTATTGTACCTATTATATAATTTTTATGCTACAGAGAACCAGCTGGAAAACTTGTTGAACTGTTACTATGCGCTAAACTAAGCATTGAACCAGATAAACTTCCTTCTTCATCAGCAAAACTTTCTTTTGACGCTTCCTCCAAAGCTAGTGCACTGTAAAAACATATAAATATTAAATTTCTAAAACATTTTAAAAGCATTGATGTTTGAAAGCTTATTAGATATATTGAACGAGATTAATTTATAAAATGTTACGTGAGCCAAACTCACTATTATGAATGCCCGAAGATTTTCTTCCAACCACACGTATTTTTTAAATTTTAATTGGGTTAGCACCATATAGAAAATTAAAGATTTATGTAAATTTTTGGGATTTAAAAGAAGGTAGGACTTCTCAATATTGTTTGTAATTGGAAATTAAGCAGACTTCACGGAAACCTTTATATGAATTTTTGAGTTTATAAATTGTAGCTTAGGAATTGTATAAATAAAACTTGAAAAATATTACTCAACAGAAGAATAAAATAAAAATTGCATATTATTGATACGTTTTTCAGAAATTCAATTTATGTTACTAAGTTCATGGACAAACAAGCTTGTGTTCCACAAAACTACGACGTCGTTAGTTTTCGCGGCTTAATTGTATTTTTTGCATTTCTTAAGTGTTGACCAACGAAAAATTATCAACTTAAAAATTAAGAAAATTTAAAAATGCGGTAGATAGCATTTCTGTCATTCTCGCCTAGAAAAATTAACGTCACTTAAGAAATTTAACGAAGCTTCATTCAATTACATGTAAAAAAATTAGGAATGCGCATTCTTGCGCCCAAATAAAAAATAAATGTCAAACCCTGGTGAAATATAAATTTGTTTGTAAATAGCACTACATAGCAAACTTTATTTTATTTATTGAAATAATAAAATTTTCTCATATTGAAATTAATAAACACAGAATAAAGGCGTATTTAACTGAGCATTGTTATATTAGCGAATGATTCTTTCGTAAGGGCCCAGAATAATGTAATATTTTTTAAGTCGCTTATACTGTTTATTGTTATAAATTTGCTAAGAAATGGCAATTTCAAGTTTAGCTCCAATGGAGAAACTCACGGGACGTGTGAATTATGATGATTAGAAGGTACCAGCGAAAACTTATCTGCAACATGAAGATTTGTCGGATTGTGGGATAAGAAGACATTTTCTGATAGCGACCTAACCAAATGAGTAGGTTTGTTAAACTCTTTATTGAACCAAATTGGAGAGTTGCCAATCAGTTAATAAGCCAAAAGTGTAAATCCAATATCATCATAGTACTGTACATGTTTTGATAGCTAATTAAGAGTTGATGAAAATAGCAGCTATTGTGAAAAATAATTTAGAACAAGTGAACGTTGAGAATGTGCTTTATATTCTGAATTTGTGCTCTAATTTGCTGTCTGTGAACCAAATGGTTCAAAGGAGATCCATTATCTCAAACTCTCCTCAATCTTTTATTGGATTATGACATTTGTCAGCTCAATATGGCACAGCACAGCTGCCTGAATTATAAAACAACTCAGCTATTAGCTTACGTTAAATATATTTGCGTTCTGGGTCGCAACATCGTCTCCCTGAAAGACATCCTCTTTCCGTTGGAATTAACATGCCAACAAATTGGAGTTCAGATCAACGAAGCGAAGGCTAAATAGATGGTCACCGCGAGAAGGCAGACGCGCAAAGACTTCATCTCAGGAGATAGACAATATGAAAAGGTGAATGAGTTCAAATACCTAGGATCACTGAGCAAAACTAGGTTTCTGTGGAGATTAAATCGAGGAACAGGCTATCAAGCATTTTATGCTAACATCAAAATATTCAATTCTCCTCATATATCAAAGTAAAACTGAAAATTTACAAAGTGCTGATAAGACCAGTTATCAGAATAAAGTTGGCATCATTGGATTCTTAAAATCACCAACGGTACTAACGAAATTAAGACTTCGTGGGAGGCCACCTATCCGATGAGTGGATGATATCGCAACGGACCTAAACACCCTCGGACACCATGTCTGGCGTTCTCTTGAGGTGGATCCTGACTGTATAATTGATCCATTAACGGTCAAGGTAGCCCTTAATGGCCTTTACAGTGAACTATGGCGAGCGGCAATCGAAGAATATAATTCGTTAACTGCAAATTGTTCATGGAACTTGGTTGTTAAACCGGAGGATAGGAATACCATAAATCTAAATCGATTTTTAAAATTAAAAAGAATTCAAGTTTCAGGTTTATTCTCTAAAAGTAAAACAAAGTATTGAGCAAGTTTATTGAATTTAAAAATCTTGTCGAAAATCAAACAAATAAATAAATTAAGGTTGACCTTCACCAATCATCTCGTATAGATAACGGAACAGATTATTGCAATAAGCAATTAGATGCAATTTTACAAATATTTAGGATAACACATCAAACAAAATACATTCAATACACACCCGAACAAAATTTTATATGTGAGCGAATGGATCATACGTTACTCGAAAAGCGATGTAAATTATTGATCGAACTTATCAAAACGGTTCTGGGCAGAAGCCATAAATATAGCGGCCTATTTAATACGTGTTCTAAACGGTAAACCACCAGAAGAGATGTGGAATGGAAAAATACCGAAATTAAAGTACGTAAGTGGTTTTTGCACATTCCAATGCTAAAGCGGCAAAAACTAGATGGAAAATTAAAACAATATTTTGTTTGGGATATAGTAATGAAACAAACAGTTATCGAGTTTATGATCCTGAAGAAGATAAAGTAATGATTCAATATCAGGTAGAACTTCAATATCAGGTAGATGTTGAATCAAATAATTCTAATTATTATTTTGATTTCTCAGAAACCGGAGAAGTGGGAATGAATAATTGGGATTGACAAGAGGATATTCAGAGTGAATCTGGCGGTGAAGCACGTTTGAAGAAGCAGTTAATTCAGATGATGTTACTTGATTTTCGTAAAGCCAATTGATATGAAGGGCTTTGCCACTTACAATTTTTCATTGGATTCTGGTGTATAAGTGATCCAACAAATGTCAAGGAACCTCTTAATGAACCGTACTGTGAACTATGCCGAGCGACAATGGAACAAGAATATAATTCGTTAATTCAAAATCGTACATGGGATTTGGTTGATAAACCGGATGATAGGAATCCAATAAATTACAAATGAATTTTTAAAATTAAAAAGAATTCAATGGTAAAAATAGTGAAAATAAAGCAAGACTTGTTACAAAAAGGCATTGATTGTGGGGAGGCTTATTCACCAGTGGTACATTATAATTATATGAGATTTTTGTTTGCAATAATCACCAAATACGATTTGGATATTGCTCAGATGGACGCGGTAGTTTTGCAAAGTGACTTGACGGAAGAGACGTATATGATGCAGCTAGTGCTTTGCAACGGGTAACAAACGACAAAGTTTGTCGATGTTCAGCCGTCACTTAACAAAGCGAAAATTAATGAGCAAATTGAAGGATATTTCAGAATATATGAAAAATTTTCACAGTAGATTTTTCTTAAAAATAATAATGTAACGATTATAGCCATCATACAGCAGGTCCACGTTGTGAACAGTGATAGCTTGAAAGGTTGGAGTGTGGTATAAACAGGAAGGTAGATGGTTCGATGCTCGTCGTAGCCAATGTTTTTATTAGTTATTTATTGTGGACATCGAAACATGTTTATACAACAACGCTCAAATTCACAATGATCTAGTAAAAAACAAAAAATATCCGAGATGTAGTGTACAAAGGGAAGGCGCGGTTTAGTGATTAAAGAATAAGTAAACTTGACAATTTATAAGATCCAAAATTCTTAGAAATTAGTTAAAAAAAAATGTGTTTTTTAATAGTTATTCATGAATTTTATTCTATTTTAGTTAGAAAACTCCCCAAAGCCGCTTAGCAAAGCCCTTTGGCCAAAAGTCAACATTTTTTTTAAAAATATTTATATTTTTATTAATAGTTACGTTTATGTTTCACATTTGCTCCCTGTGGGGAAGGAATGCAAGATACATCTGTTTAATAAAAATTTAATGGTGTCTTCCTTTTTAATGGGGCACTTTATTTTGTATTTATGAGGTTTTTTATTTTCGGAAATATGGTGATATTGGCTTTTTATTTATATTTATTCATTTAACTGTAATATTATTTGTTAATTTGGCAATATTTTTCTAGTGAATTTGTTTTCTAAAATGTAACAAATGTGAAAATTTTTTGTTTGCCCCATTTTGTGTTGCCTATAAACAATATCAATTTGTAACTTGATATTTTTTATTTTATGTCACAATAAAATAGTTTAAAATATTCAATTTTATTTTATTAGGAAGTAAAGAAATTTGGTTAACATCAAATGTCGGAAAATAATGTTCCACTGAAATTCTTAAGTTTATAATTTTTCGCTGGTTGGAATGTCAAAAAAATTAAGAAAAATTAGTGTCGTTAAAATTCCTTCGTTAAAAATTAGTGTCGTTATCGCTGGTTGGGCCTATAGTTTCAACAATTTTTGTTTAGTTCTAAATAAAGACTGTGTTGCTTTCGGAAATTTAAATACACTGATACTTTAGTGAGCCTTCTCTTAAGCGGGCCACTTGACCGATGAAATTTGTGAGTCTTAGTTTACATTTCTGAAGTAAAATTCCCTCAACTAAATGAACACCTTACTTGTTCCTATCGACATCCGCTCAAGCGAGGTTAAACTGTACATTTTTGTTTTTTAATGTTACTTTTCCACCAGCCGAAATCAAACCCGGAATCTCCAAGTTGCTGAGCAAAGATCTACTAATACTAACGACTGCGACAACATTTACATCAAATAATTTCTGCAAATCCAAAACAACATTTTTTATTATATAATGCAAGCAATAAAGCTAAAATCAAAATTGAGATTCAGGCAATTTTCGTGACCAAGTGTAACTAGGCTTAAGGGCACATGCCCAAATATGCGAATTATAGCCCAGTTTCGGTCTCATGTCGGTTTTGTATATTTAAATATTTAAATTGTTAAGATTGCTTAAAATATTACCTGAAACCCAAACGGGCAGACTCATCATCAAACGCTTCTAGTTCTTTTTCATGTTTTTCATGAAGTATTTTAATTCGCTCTGCTCTTTCCTGATTAAATTGTTGGAGCTCAGCTTCCATCTACGTTAGTAATTAGAAAATTACTTCAAATAATAAAAATTCAAAATTACAGATTGCAATAAAAAATATTCATACCTTACTCTCGAGAAGAGCACGTCTAACATTAACACGATCCTCTAATTCTTTGCGCTCCCGATCGCGTTGCGTTTGAGCTTGCATTTTATTTTTACTCTGGTATGCCATTAAAATTTCCAATTCATATTGTAATCTATCTTTTAACTGTTGGCATTCAATTTCTTGGCTCTCATCCAATCTCAGACTTTGCTTTTGTAACATATCAGCAATACTTTGTTCATATTGGTCACCGAGTAGTGTCAATTTACGATGTTGTTCCTCTTTTAAATGTTTTATCACAGCTTTTTGTTGTTCTTTTGGTGTATTTGCCAATATTTGTGCTTTCAAAGCTTTATATTGCTTTGTTTGTGTTTTACATGTTTCACGAAATTGTTTTCTTATTTGTAATTCTTTTTGTTTTAAACTTTTTGGTTGTTGTTTTAATTCCAATGCATGTTTCCTTAATAATTCTTTTTCAGAACGTTCCATATAATCTTTCTGATTCTGTAATTCAGTTGTGTGTTGTTTTGTTAACTGGAAAATAAACAAAAAAAATATTATTATTATAGAAACTAATATAAAATTTGGTGATAAAAATTACTTGATCTTCTCGGAGATTGTGGACAGCCTTTTGCTGACGATATTCCAATTCCTGAGTTTTTTCGTGATGTCTCAAGAGCATGGTATGTGCTTGTTCTAATTGTAATTGCTTTTTACTTAGTTCCTAAAATAAAAATTTAACAAATAAAAATACAATTTTAGATAATACGTACACATTTCTTACATCTCTTAACAATTGATTTTCTAAATCATGTAATACAAGCATGCGTTTTCTCTTATATTTTCTCATTTCAAGATCTATATAATTTTTCTGTACTCTAAGCAAGCGCTGTTCTTCCTGTGCTTCTGCCATTTTAAGATTCTCTTTTTGCGACTGAAGCGTTGCGTCTCGTAAATGTTTTGGTGTAGTCTCATCCA
Source organism: Tipula vernalis (assembly GCA_958295665.1). Classification (NCBI taxonomy): domain Eukaryota; kingdom Metazoa; phylum Arthropoda; class Insecta; order Diptera; family Tipulidae; genus Tipula; species Tipula vernalis. The sequence continues at coordinate 110,024,029 of OY282559.1, forward strand.
TCGATAATTCCCGTTTCCATCTCTCCTTATTTGCTTTATATTCTTTCTTGCGATGCATATCAAATGCTTTTCGATCACCATCTTGTTTTAGCGAAATTTCTTTGAACAACTTCTTTTCACCAGTACAATTCTGTTTTGTTCGTCTTTCAACTTCTTGTTGATGTTTATTTTCTAATCGTTCGATTTCCCTTTGGAAATTATGTAACAACACTTCGTATTCTTTGTCTAATGCGCCTTTATGCTGTTCCATTTCCATTTTACATTTTTCTTCTAATTTCAACAGTGCTGCTTGATGTTCGCGACGCATACGTTTATAACCAGTCATTTGTTCATGCATTTCTTCTTGCATATGCTCTTTTTGTTGCTTTGTAACAATACTGGTAGTCCGTATTGTAGCAAAATTATTCGGACCATGTTCTGATACAGCATTTGCCATCGCTTGATGCTGTTGAACATGATTATGATAATTTGCATTCGATATCATTTGTGTTGGTGATGAAGTTTGAATTGGTTGATTCGCATTGGAATTGACATGCATCATTGGAAGCCCAGGAACATTTTGGCGATGCCGCGATGAATTTCGTACCATACCCAATTGATTTTGTTGCTGCTGTTGTTGGTTAATACCTTGCGGTATTGAATTACTAGAAGAGCTTTGGCTACTAGCTGCTGATATTCCAACCGAATGAATTGAATGTTCCGATGTAATACTATTACTTTTACTACTGTCACCACCAGCATGCTCATCTTGAACCTCATCTGCATCACCAATGGTGCTTTCAGTTTCACACGAATCCACCATTAGAATTTTCTTCATTTTTCTATAATTTAAATTATCTAATTCACGAACAGCCGCTTTAGTACGCGCTATTAATTCAATTAATACATTTGACGCTCGAGGTCTTGTAACATAAAGATGTGACAACAAGCGCGACGAAGTTGGCCTATCGTTTGGTGACTTCTTTAAACATGACTCAACAAAATTCCGAAAAATATCCGACCACTCTTGAGCCTAAAATAAATTAATAAATTTAAATGATAATCATTATGAACCTCTTAAATATTAAATTACTTGAAGTGATGGTGCATCATTTTGTGCAATATGATATAGAGCTGACATAGCGTTCATATTAAAATAGGGTGGTTTCCTTTCAGCTAATTCTACACATGTAATACCTAGTGACCATACATCCACTTTTCCATCATACTGTCCTTCGTCCATGGCTAATATAACTTCCGGTGCCATCCAATATGGTGTCCCAACAAAGCTGTTCGCTGGACATTTAATTGCGGCACTTCCAAAATCAGCTAATTTTACTATGCCTTGTTCAGTGAGTAAAATGTTGCCAGCTTTAATATCTCTAAAATCAAACAAAACATTGTACAATGCATATTTTTTATAAATAAATCACAATTAAAAGAAACACTTAAAACAATATTTCTTAATTCTTTATTATTTGTATTAGTATTCTAAATTATGGGCAAAATTGTCACACGTAATAACTCATGTTTTAGTTACGAATTAGCTTACCCCGCCCACAACTTATTCTTTATGCTATGAAAATCAAAGAAGTCGTATGTTAGATTTTTTCATTAATAAAGTAATGAAAGGTTATAACACTTGAAAATCGTTTATAAAATAAAATAAGCACAAAATATTGGAGGTTAAGGCCATTTTTTGCTTTTGGAAAAACGAAATAAAAACAGTGACTTTTTGGAAAATAAATTTGAGTAGCCCCAATAGAAGGCAGTTTCACAAGAATTTTGCAACAATAATTGCTCTTTAGTTTGCAATTGTACAAGCTTTAAGAAATAACCAAACTTACCTATGAATTCGTCCTAAACTATGAAGATAACTGAGACCACGCAAAACACCATCACAAATAGCAGAAATTTCCTCCTCGCGCAATGGCATCTTGTGCACTTCAATAATATCAGATGCAGATCCTACACAATATTCCATAACTAACCATGCTGTACTCTCCCTTAAGTAACAACCTTTGTATTCAATTGTATTTGGATGATTTAACTGTCGTAAAAATCTTATTTCTTTTAATATGTCCTGCCATTTTTCTGCACTTTGTTTTCCAACATAAGACATTTTCTTTATGGCGACAATCTCCTTTGTCAAGTTACATCGGGCATAGTACACCGCACCAAATGATCCATGACCGATCTCGCGTAAATCATCAAAGATTTTTTCCGGATCATGTTTATTAAACAGATCCGCGATTTCGGGATCTTTCAAACTACCCGGGCGCACCGCCTTCATCATAATAAGGCTGTCCTTTTATTTTCTGTAAAAAAAGACAACAAAAAATATTTTGATTAAATATTGATTTCAATTAAATTTTAATTTAACTTATTTGCTAATAGTAATATAATGTTGTGTTTGCGAGTAAATTCCAAACAAAATTTCAAATAATAAATCTTCAAGGTTCACGAAAGCTAATAAAAAAAAAATACCTGTCAGCCACCAAAAATCGGGCTTAAAATCATCAATCATAAAATATCTGTACTAATCTAGATAAATTTTCACTCTATCGAGTCGTAATGAAATTTTTTTGAAGTGGATGGATAGATGATATTGTTTTATTTGCCCATTTTTATTTAAGATTTCTTAAAGTAAATTTAAAATTCTTTTTCCAGATGGAAAAAAAGAAGACATTATCAATTTCACTGATAATAATAAAAGAAAATTAAAACGCACAGCGTGTGCTTGCAAATAAATTATTGTTTGACATTTTTGTAATCTACAAATTCTTTGTTGATAACGAAACGTGAAATCAAAAATTTTATTTTAAGGTATTAATTAAATTAAAGAGATAACAACGTCTATGAATCAGAATTTTTAAAAGCACTTTTCAAATTGTATTCAATCTTTATGAATTTCGATAAAGAGTAATAAGAACATTATCGACAGTAAAATGCATCCTTAGTATGGGTGATTTAATCTAACTAATATATAAGTTAATATCTGATATTTGTTTGAGTATCTCAAAATTATAAATCACCTTGTCAAATGTAAAATTTATATTTTTTAATTTCCGTTAGCAAAACAATCAAAACGGAGCTTAATTTTTGTTATAAAGATTTTCCACAAAACCAAAAAATAATGTTGATATAGATTGAACCAGCCCTCCACTAGCATGGTGTTTTATTTCAAGCGTCTAAAAGGCGAATCTTTAATATTAAAAATTAAATAATTTAGTGATTTTAGATAACTTTTCTTTAAATGTTTAAATTTTAAAAATTTAAGATAGGTACTCAATTTATTTCGAATTTTGCACACTCTTTACTTTCAAGGGCTGTGAATACGATACCAATTCGAATGTACAATATTCGTATTTGATTTAATTAAGAAACTAACGAATCTGATTCAATTCAAATACGAATCTTATACTTCGAAGAGTCGATAAGTTTAAATCGTTTTCAGAAATAGGTCAAGCTCAACATTACTGAAATTCGATAATTTTCAATATTTTGAAATTTAATTATAATTTTGGCAAATTAAAATCAACGAAATTGAAATTTGTGCATTTATCTTTCAAGCAAATCTAGGATCAAATTTAAATTTTACTTTATTTATATACCCCTGAGGAGTTATTTCTGAATACGATACGAATACTTAGAAGATCTTAGATAAATAAATAAATCTTAGAATATGTTTTATAAACGACGTTAGTTTCTATGGGTCTGTTTGATAATTCGCACGGTGCTGTGCAGTCCATAATATTATAATTGTCTCCTTTGATTTATTTTCTATTTAAGATAGAAGGAAAAAATTATATGCTGCACCGCACCGTCCGAATTATCGTACATACCCTATATCTGCCGTGGTTAATATCAGGCCATTCGAACAAGAAAACAACTTTTAAGAAGCCACACTCCTCCACTCGTCCTATAAGCCCTATTTAAATTAAAACAACTTTTTTTTTACTAACAAGCCGTGACTTCTAGTTAAAATTTTGTTAAAGAAATTAGATTAAAATTAGAACAAAAATTGTTTATTTTTAAAAAAAAATTATGGTTTTACTGAAATTTTGATTAAAATGTTGAATGTCGAATTTTCAAAATATGTAATTTATGTAGAAGAATCTTAAGAAAATTTCAATTCGGAATGCGTAATTTTAACAATATTTATAAAGAAAAAACTAAATTCGCATTTAATATGACATTTTTGGAATTTCGAATTTTGTCTTATTTTGCAGTGATTTTAGGTCTTAATCTTAATTAATTTGATTGAAAGCATCATAATAATATCATGAATACTCGAAGAGTACCTAATTCGCGCTTGTGCAAAATTACGATTTTTTGAAATATATTATCGTTACACCCTTAAAACAATTCAAGACTAAATCATTTCTGACAACATTCGATTAAGAAATTTTTTTTCTTTTAAATACATGTTTAGCACATAACAAACTGGACTGAAAAAAACAGTTGTCAAAATCGAAAATCCGAAAAAAGGAAGTTCAACATTATTTATCTCAGAAATAAGGTCGTTTAGTTCTGAACTTTTACTAACCCTTATAGCTGAGGGATTTGGCTACAAAACAGTAAAAGATCATTATTTTGTAACTTTTGTCGATTCCGATGTATTGAGAATTTTTCAATAGCTTCATTTCAGTCAATGCAAGCAAAAAGTAGGTCTCACACAAATTATATGATAAAAACTCGAAACAATGTCGCTCTTCCCAGCAAACTTAACTTTGAAAAAAGAACGTTGTTTATCAGACAGGACAATGATACCTTGTGTTCTAAACATTTTGTTTTAAGAAAAATTAAACCTGATATTTAGTTGCGCAGGTAAATCTGGTTAAATTTTACTTTAATAGTTAAATTTTTATAAATAGATAAATTCCTGACAATTCCCGAAATATTCATTAGTAAGTGATTTTTAAATTTATTTTTCTTACTCGTTAAAATTTAGGTAATTGGAAATTCACTTTAACTGGCTTAAAAAATATTGCAAATTGTAGATATTGAATAAAAATAATTTAGAAAATTTTGGGTTAAGATCATAAATTCAGCCTCTTGAAATCTTTACCAATATGAAATCGAGCAAGATGGTATTATTTCTGCCCGCAACTTTACAGGTGTTTCAATTATTGGTCGCTTACCGTCTCTCGGCGAAATCTTTTCTATGTAACAACAAATAATAATAAGTGGAAAAGTTACTAAGGATGGTGCAAAACCAAAAAATGAAGCTGAAAGTATAACACAAATAATACAATAATACAGTGAATTTCCAATTACCTAAATCAACTAACTTTGTGAGTAAAAATGGCTATGTCAGTTAAGAACATTATTTTATGTTAAATTTTCGTAGATATTTTTGGTATGTGTTATGAAAGAATAAAATCTTAGAAAAAAATCGATATTGATAATAAAATTTAGTTATATCGAATTAATAAACCTAAGTGTAGTTGCACATTGCTTTTGCATTTCAATGGCGCAAAGTATTGTTAAAAACCGAAGAGGATTTTTAATATACGGAAAAAAAATCACGCAACTCGGTTTATAATGTAAACCATGCTTTTATCTCTTACAAATAAATTCTCAATAATCTTATTGTTGTTTACAGAACTATTGGATATGATGTTAAGGAAAATAAAACAGTCTTGATACCAATTTAAAGAGCTGTTTGTATATTTATTAGTTGATCAAATTTCCATTGTACATGCGATGTTTTTCATTCAAATGGGTTAAGAAATAGCCAAATTCCAACCTATTTGGTCATTCTAAAACTTCTCGAATTAGATTCGAACGTTTTCGAACCTTCGAAGAATTGGATTCTTATTTGAATTCAATCAGATTCGCTCGTTTTTTATTTAAATCAAATACGAATCTTACAAGAGTCGAATACATTTGAATCGAATCCACAATTAAAATAAGAATTTTACATTTACGTATATTTGTATATAAATGCGGGGATTTAAATGATTCGTACTGTTTTTTCGAAATTTTTCGTAATTTCGTATTTCAATATTTAATTTTTTCAAGATTTTGTGTTTTCCAAATTTTTTCGTGCTTTTAAAAACATTTCATTTCAAATTCGAAAATTATTTTCAAATTGCTGAACAAACACTTTCTTCCTTTGAGATAAACGTTGGCTGTGGGGACTACCAGAAGCAGCAAGAAGAATGAATGAAATTCATGTAACTAACATAACGGGCCCGATTCTGAAACGATAAAACTCATGATATTTTATTTCATTTCCCCGCTTCGTATATGAATTTGCTTTGAAAAAACAAAAGTAACGTAACATAACATAAAATGTTTAAACTCAGAATCAGGCCCATTATCATTCTTGAAATAATTAACGAATTGGAATACCTAAACTTAATAATCAATAAAATTTTCAATAAATTCGCCGTTTTTAGGTAAAAAATAAACAAACAATTAGTTATTTTTAAATACATATATGTAATTTAATTGAAAAAAACTTTTCCTTTTAGTAAATATTGGGGCTGATTCTGAAACGATAAAATCCATGTTATGTTAATATTGTTCCTCACTTCCTATAAGAATTTGCACTGAAAAAACAAAAATAACATAAAATGTTTGAACTCAGAATCGGATTTCTAATAGCTCCTTTGTCGGTTCTCAATAGTTAACTAATATAAATAGTAGTTTAAAAAGCACCTATTAATAATAATCATTAATAAGAATCATTGATTAACAAAAGTTTTTCAATTTCAACTTTTAAAAATTTTAATAAAATTTCCAAATTCAAAATAAAATAAACTTTTAAAAATTTGGGAAATCTTAATATGAAAATACGTCATTTCAAAATGCGATCATCTCACCTGTATATAAAATTCTGTTTGAAAAATAGAAAATTGGAATTGGGTGTTTCAATAAATTTAAAATTTTTAAAAATGTTTTCATTTTATTTGGCTGTCGACGACTTCACGTGCCTCAACTCTGCAGCAAATGCTACAATCAAATACAAATTCCGAGCTTCAGGACCATTTACTCTTTCCTTTCACTAAGGGGCACCTTAGGACAGCGGTAAAACGCTGGGAGGATGTGCAAAAGTCCTCCTACTGGGGCAGAATTCCAGGTTTGCGACAGGCGAAAAGATTTATATCACCTTCGACAGTCAGTTTAAAGGAGTGTCTTGAGCTTATGAAACCTGGTTTGAGGCTGCTAACTGGCTTCCTCACATGTTACGTCCCCTTAAAGTATCACCCTAAGAAAATGGGCCTAAGTACGACAGTCAGACTGATGCCGCTTCTGCAACCTGGAAGCAGAATTAGCCGAACATGTTCTGTACCAATGCCCTGCCATGTAGGTACGTAGCGGGTAGTATTATCAGGTTCATTAAGAGCCTGAATACTGACTGGACGGCCAATTGAGCAGGGTCCAAGCACCAAAGATCTTTTAGATGCGTTGACAGAATACTCGACCGACTCGACTAATTTTAGTTAACGCGAAAAGATTAAAGAAACGAGAAAGTGATGTGTTGTACTGTATATTCCTGTAAACAGGCACAATGACATTTATGTGTAAATGCCTACTATAAATGTCGTCAAATTAGTTTTATTTGATAATGAATTTAGTTAGATAAAAAAACTACATAATACCAATTTTCTTAATGAATTGATAATTTATATTTATTTGATGTACTAAATTTGTATCTTAAAAATGTCTTAAATTATACGATTAACTCATAAAAATAAAAATATGAAATGTTAAAAGAAATGGGCAATCCTTTTCGAAGCAACGCTACCCGCTACGGTATGTGAACGGAACCAGCTGTTCCTTTCTGCTATCTGTCTCTTACATTTTTGTGGCTAGTGAAGGCAGATTTTTGCTCTTGAACAAATTACTTTGCCTTAGATTTTTATCCTCAACCTATTTATATACCTTAACATTTACTACTTCTTAATGAGGTACCTTTTTGTTCCGAAAGTCTCAGTAGAGACTAAATAAGGTCGATTTTGGCCTCTAAGCCATAAATTTTTTTAATGATTTTTTTGAATTATGCTTCTCAAAATGGGATAAGGATTTTACAAATTATATAAGATGATCAACAAGAATAGTCACTTGAATTTCGATTATTATGGTGTGACGGAGCAACATGCCAACCGATTTTCTATACTCATTGCCCAAGTACCACGCCGAAACACTGAAATCCAAAGGTGGGGTAGTCAATAATCTTTCGTGTTTCTATATTTTCTAAGTATAAATTAGGTATTATAATTTATATATCGTTAACATTTTTTAAGGATAATTTTGAATAATTTTTGATTTAATTGCATCCGGCCTAGAATGAAAATTTTAAAATATGATTTTATTCTAATGAAAAGCAAAATTTTTAAGATTTTGTTTGTTTTGTCTATTTTTAAATGTTATTTGGACAAAAAATTTCATATTCTAAATTTCATGTACGATTCCATTTTCAATTTTACCAGCCTTATATCCCCGACAGACAGAAACTAGCTAATCGCGAAATCGGGATTATGTAGTTATTTTTTGTCTATCACAACACGATTTTAAAGCTCTCGAGATAACCGCGCTTCATAACTTGATTATCGTAATCTAGTTGTACAGTTGTACAAACTCGGTAAACATGAAATGTAAAAAGACAGAAAGCGTAAGTAAGTAGAATTATTTTGTTTTGATGTCATTTTTACAATGAAATTGAAATCGCGATCGGAGATTATCGCGATAATCTTTGTGTCTGTTAATGGTATTAGAATACCGAAAAATTATACAAGTAATTTTACAGCTTACCTTTAAAAGTCGAAGAAATGGGTAAGTTACCTAACTTTTTCACTTTCTTGCCAGAGTAAAATACAGAAAACTAAAATTGTCTTGTTTGGCCAATTTTAAATTAACATAAGTACATATTTAAGATTAATGGTTATTGTTTAAAAGGTGGTTCCATTTAGGATTAATGGTTTAAAAGGTACGGTTCCGAGCTTCTACATATCTATTCTAGAGTTGTTTGGCTAAAAAGTAGATTAGTTTCGAATTTTTACTGTTAGAAAATTTTGAAATAGTTTCAAAAAAACGCAAGAACCCAAACAATCGGAAAAACCGAGTCACATTTATCTGACAAATTTTGAAACTATGTCTGTATTTAAAAATTGAGAAACAGCACAAACATGTTTTAGTTAGATATGCAAACATAAAATTTAGGATTGAATCATTTTAGTTGCAGAAATCAGTTTATTTTGTTTAATTTCTGAATTTTGTACGATTTACATATTTCGATGATTAAGATTAATTGAATTTTGAATGATATCCTGATTTTGCGGTATATCATTCAATATGTTAGAAATAACTTAATACAGATTGTATTGCATTAGCCGGCTAGGTAGTTATTATAACACAAATTGACATTAACTGCTAATTCCAAAATAAATAAGTCCATTTAATCTTTCGCCATAAAAGAACTTGACCGTGTTTTGCACTCTCCAATCAACTAACATCTGAATCGACTAATATTCAAGACTTAATTTGGAGGAAATTTTCAACCAGTATAATATTATGTAATAACAGTTTTCAGTCATTCCGCAACATCATAAAACCACATTCTTGAAATACTTTACATAAATTCCTTTTAATTTTGATCCAAAAAACATGTTGTGTTCAACAAAATCACTTTTCAATTTGAAGTTGATGTCATACACACCCCAAAAATAATTTCCCCATTAAAAAAGCTTTTTGTCCGTACTGTATCATAATTAACCTTAACATTAGCGAGATATTTTAATTAATTAACATTATTTACTTGAATATATTGAATAACCATTACATATTACATTTAAAACTCACAGTAATAAAACATAAATTTCTTTTTAAATAGCAGAATTTTTATTATTCCGTCGAAAGTTAAAATTCTTCATTCTTAAAATTCTTCTTTTCTGTATATTTTTACAGACAGACATGAAAGAAAAAATCGGCACACGAGTTAATTTTTTTTTTTATTAAAAAATTCAATTCTCTTATTTAAAACACATTTATGCAATGCAAAATTTAAAATTAAATTGAATAAATTTACAATTTCTATTAAAAATGTTGATTACTTAATTTCAAACTAGTTTAACAAAAAAATATCTATTTGAATAGATGAATCAAAACTATATAACAATTTTTTTATTGAGAAAAATTAAAACCTTTTTTCAAAATGGCGATTTTTTTTAGTAGAGAAACATTTTTGCCTTAAATGTTGAGATTTTTTGATGATTTTTTTTTAACATAACAAAAACATTTAACACTGGTTTTTTCTTAAATCCAATTCCACCATTTATATATGATGTATTTCATTTAATTATTTATCTATTGCGTGCAGGGTAGTATTGTTTTAATTAATATTAAAATCACTAATAAACAACATTTTTAATTATATTTATTTTTACTTATGCATAGAAAAACAAGGGCGTTTTACAAAAAAAAAAGAAAAATTTATCAATAAACCCTTTTTGCTTATGTTTCACGTCTCTACTGACAAAATATATTGTTTTTTCGTATATTGGTATCTCGTTCTTGTATTTATTTTAGTTGTCAGCAGAAATACGAAGTGAAGCTGGAAGCAATTCAAATTAAAGTTTAAAATTATAAGCAAAGCTTTGTATGTATGGATGTACATTCATTTATGAATGTACGTACATAGAATGAAATGTGTAAGTTCAAATTTTAATAAATACTGCTTAATTATCCGTCTAGTCAATATTCGGGCTCTTAATGAACCTGATAATACTGCCGGCCGGTATCCGATACATACTATCTGGGCTCATTGGTCTCCCTCCTAGATGTTTATTATAGTATGTACTTCTGCTAGAAGGACGGTAGCATTGGTACTCAAGGACTTCGTGATGGTAGCCCACACCCGTATATTGCTACCCCTGCCCCGTCTTCCGTTTTGATTTTACTCTTACGAATTGCTGGGAATGGAAAGTCGCCTGTAGGTCACCCAGCTTTACTACGGGAAGGCTAAATAAAACTGGAGGGTGCCTGGTATCCAAAGCCCGCATACTTTGGACTGAGTACCTATCAGCCATTCATCCATCGGCATATGCTGCTAAGATTAGGGTTTTTTGTCAAGAACTTCTCCTTTTGCGCCGTACTTTAGGCTGTGCTAAATGGCCTCAGTTACCAGTGGTTTCCATAACGAGCCAGCACGTACACTTGCGTATTGAAACCAGGTTACCCCTTACACAATTGCACCCATCACGCAACTGCCTAAATGCATGACCAGAACAGCTGACGTGATGTGCATCCTACTGGGAGACTACGGAGCTGGTAGATTATTCTACTCAACTTTGACCCACCCTCCAATAGACGCCAAACCACCAACGAGGAAAATAAATCATGCGTTGTATATGTCGTCTAAACAGGCCTATCGATTGCACCCATTCTTTTGTAACTATAAAATGTATAAATATGATGTCGCGTACCCTTTTGGTAAGCATTATTATGAATGAGCATATTATGCTCAAAATAGAATGGGCCAGAAATGAATAGTGAAATAAATTATAAATAAATAAATTATAAAATAAGTAAATTATAAATTTATCTAATGCGAACATAAAAGTATCACAAAATTTTAGAGTCGATGCGCAACCTTATTTTGAAAATGACTAGAGGGCTGCACTCCTACTCGTTATGCTTAGGAACCCCCGACATCACCTGCCCGCCGCTCACGATTAGCTGTTCCAAATGCTACTAGTTGAAAAGTTAAAATTTTGACGTTTCAGTTTTAAAATATTTAATTATAAAATGAGTATTAATATCATAAAATATATACCAATAATAATTCAGTTGTGTGAAAAAAAGAAATAAAACTCACATTACTGAATTCAATTATTTCATTTATTTTAATAAATTATATTATATTATGTTGATACATGGTGCTTAAAAAAATTAAAAAAAAATTAAACTAATAAGAAGTTGATTTTTATGCCGAGTCATCTGATTCGGAAATCGGTAAACTGCTTACTTCTATCTCAGGAAATTCTTTCTGCACGATATGGCCAAATATAGCTAATGCTGAGCTAATCTTATTCCCTATTTTGCGGCTTTCTTTTAGAAGGGCGTCGTCGATTTTTAATTTATTTCGGGGGGGTTGCTCTTGAGCGGGAAGTGGACGATCCTGACGAAGCTCGTGAGCAGTTGGTTGGCGACGATGGAGTTGGCAAGTGATTACTGGATTATGGCGTCGATATGGAAAAGTAATTTGACGGCCCCGGCATTGAGTTTTCTTCCATCGGTTCGTTTATGACTAGTTCGTCATCGAAAGAATCTATTAACGTAGGTGGGTCTATAATACCCTCGATGCTACAGGATGTATGTGGGGGGTGAAAATTATGCTTGTTTGAGGCGTATTTGTGTAGCACGTCGAAGTAGGGCCAGCTGTTAGGCGCGCCAATATCTCCCTCCGGTGCTTCATCACCCTTTCCGGATCTACTTTGCTGTTGTGTTGTTAGTGACTGTAACAAATAAAAATTAATTATACAAATAATCGATTTTTAGGTAAATATCAGTAGTATTTACCTTGTATTTCCGGATTAAAGCTTGCCATTGTTGGCGGCACAATGCCGGTGGTTTATTCACTTGTTTGCTAATTTTTCTAAAATAAAATAAAAATTTGTGTATAAATATTTAATACACGTATTTACAACAATGAAAATGTTTACTGCCACGCATCCCTCTGATTGGCATTTTTCCCCGTAAACATCTCACCGACACTGGAGTCTGAGATTAATTAATTTGTTTTTTTCAACTTCATTCCCTATAATAAAAAACACAATAATATGCATACCATCAAATTGAGATCGATTTAATTACTTACATTTGTTACACGCGGTAGTAACTTGCCGTTTTATTTTTATTTTATTTTATTTTGATTTGAATTTGGATTTGCCGTTGTTTTTGATTTTTACTTGTTTTTTCCCATTTTGTGTGGTTATGTAACGGATAAAAGTCAAAGGAAAATATGATAAAATTTTTAACTGCACCGCCACCAATTAAAATTTTTGTGGTGAATATAATGTCAAAAATTTAACTTTTTAACTTTTTATGCGATATTTTTTTCGTTTGGAACACAGCCTAATTTTAACAGTGTTCATATTTTCCATGACGAATGCAAATTAAAAAAAAAATTGAAGCGTTGCTTTTGTTTCGTATATAAAAAAAGGTTTAAGGTAAAAATCAAATTAGAGCACATGACCACCCCATCGGCCAATCTGAGGTTGGCGAGAGTTCGTCGAAGAGGATAGACGTGTTTTTTCTATCCTCTTCAAAAACTTAATTTTATTTTATTTTTATTTTTGTTTCTTATGTAGTGATATGTATATACTTTTTATACATATGTATTTACATTTTAATTTTAAATTTAATTCAAATTAAATTCAAGTTTAGTGTAATAATAATCAAAGTGTAGTGAAAATAATTAAAGTGTAATTTTGGAAAATGCAATCCACCGGGATACATTTGTCAGGCAATGTTTTTATTTTTGTAGATAGAAAAATTAAAAGTGCATGATTTGGTATTTTGTGGGATTGTACATAAAATCAAATTTCAATTTTTAATTACTAAAGTCTACTATTGAAATAGATTTTAATTTAAATAGAAATACGACGTAATAAATTTTTTATTAGATTTTATTTTTACGCACACTTATTTGTATTCTTATGTTTGATTTTGGGTACAATCAAAAACAACTATAGTGCCAAAAATATGATTTGTAGGTTATGTTGAAAAGCACTGCGCTTTGCACTGCTTTAACTACTTTTCATACCAAGCGCCTCGGCTTTGAGCTTCGTAAATAAAATTTTTTTATTTCGTTTTTTAATTATGTAAATTAGTTTTATTCGATTGATACCGTTTAATTTTATAGTAATAAATTCAATTTGTTGAAAAATAATTTATTTTTAAGTGATAATTTAAAAAAAAAAACAAAAAAAATATATATTACAATGAAGTTATCTACAAAGCCAAGGCAATGCGTTCCACACTCGACTGCGAGATTTTAAAGTAGTATAAAGCGAAGTGCTTTCTCAACATAACCTACAAATCACATTTGTTGCACAAATATTTCATACTTACCAAAAAATCTAGCCCATATGTACGTTACAAATTTAGAATATCTCAGTTCTTGCTATAATTCACGTGTAAAATAGACCTAAATAAAATATTTGATAGCAACCGAATGTTGAAAGCCAACTCCACCGGTATGAAAGGGTCTCAGCTTCGCATTTGTGGTAACTAAATATTTCGAGGCGAGGTGCCTGGTATGAAAAGTAGGAATGGGTACGAAGGGCCGAATTTCAAAGGGCCGAATGTCAAAGGGCCGAATTTCAAAGGGCCGAATGTCAAAGGGCCGAATGTCGAAGGGCCGAATGTCGAAGGGCCGAATGTCGAAGGGCCGAATGTGTCGAAGGGCCGAAAGTGTCAAAGGGCCGAATATCGAAGGGCCGAATAGGTCGAAGGGCCGAATGGGTCGAAGGGCCGAATTTTTTTTTTTTTTTTTGTTTTGTTTTTAGAAATATAATTTTTAAAATTTGTTGTTTTAAGGAATATTTGGTAATTTTTTTTTGTCAAATATAAATTTTTCTTATGAATTTATGTATTTTATTATATTTAATCTTTGGATATTTTATCGACAAAATTATTGCATTAATTGAGGTTGTTTATATTTTGCGTTCCTTTTGGTATTATCAAGTGAAAAAATATTTGTACATAATAGGTATTTTACCAAAATCAAGTCTTATTATATCAATATAAATGGAATATATATGTAGGTATAAACAAATGTATTAATTTTGTAGTATAACCCGCTCGTATATAATAACAAAAGGCGAAGGTTATTTAATTCAAATATGCGTACCAAATGTAAATAGATTTTAAATAAGAAAAAAGAATTTGGTCATAAAATGTCATAAAATTTCAATTTACTCCTGTTCTTTAAACTGATAATAATATTCATTCTTTTCGAACGATGTTATTTTCTAGACCATTATATAGTTTATTACTATTGTTTTAGAAAAACAAAAATTAAGTAGTGGAATTTGTCTTTTGGAACAAAAAATCTTAATTATCGTCGGCTTTCTTTGAATCTTATTATACGAAAATGTATTATTTTGCTCTACACGACGAATGCATAAAAAAAAGGGAAGGAAATATTTTTGACGGGTGGATCTACAAAAAAGAGTTTTATTGATGTGTCCATGTACATAGTCATAAATAAATAATGTTGTATTATGTGTGTTTTGGTTATTCTATATACCTATTTACATCATGGACAAATATATCTAGAAAAAGAAAAGATAAGAGAAAGATAACAAAAATATCTAGAAAAAGAAGAAAAGCTCAAGAAGAGAAACTAACTTCTGGAATTATAATTTTAAATAAAATTTGTGTAATTATTACAATTTGTTTTTTATTAATTGAATATGAACCATCTTGATGTATGTAGATAAATGCCTGCCCATATAAAAAATCAGCTTAAAATAAGGGGCATAGGAGAACTGACTTGGGTATGTAAATTTTTCATTACAAAATATTGCAATTACAAAAAGTTGCAATTATAAAATATTGCAATATAAAATCTTGCATAACAATTTCCCGTACTATTTTTTCTTTATTCTGAGGAAAATAAATTGAAGAAAAATGACATCGACTAATTTAACTTGGAATTGTAGAGGCTAACGGCTTCGGTAACTCTCGGTAACCCTCACTCGTAGGAGCGGATTATATAGAATAAAAGGATTACCAAAATACATAATGTTGTAATTTATGATTTAATGAATGGAAAACATCAATAAAATTCTTTTTTGTAGATCCACCTTTTAAAAATCTTTCCATCCCTTTGTTTGTTACGCATTCGTCGTGCAGAGAAAAAAAATACATTTTCGTATAGTGAGATTGAAAGAAAGCCGACCGATAATTAGGATTCATTATTTACTTTTTTTTTTCTAAAACAATAATAATAAACTATATAATGTTCTAGAAATAACATAGTTGGTAAAGAAAGAATATTATTATCAGTTTAAAAAACAGGAGGAAATTAAATTTTTATGACATTTTATGACAAAATTCTTTTTTCTTATTTAAAATCTATTTACATTTGGTACGCATATTTGAAAAAAATAACCTTCGCCTTTTGTTATTATATACGAGCGGGTTATACTACAAAATTAATACATTTGTTTATACCTACATATATATTCCATTTATATTGATATAATAAAACTTGGTTTTGGTAAAATACCTATTATGTACAAATATTTTTTCACTTGATAATACCAAAAGGAACGCAAAATATAAACAACCTCAATTAATGCAATATTTTTGTCGATAAAATATCCAAAGATTAAATATAATAAAATACATAAATTCATAAGAAATTAATTTATATTTGACAAAAAAAAATTACCAAATATTCCTTAAAACAACAAATTTTAAAAATTATATTTCTAAAAACAAAACAAAAAAAAAAAAAAAATTCGGCCCTTCGACCGATTCGGCCCTTCGACCCATTCGGCCCTTCGACCCATTCGGCCCTTCGACATTCGGCCCTTCGACATTCGGCCCTTCGACACATTCGGCCCTTCGACAAATTCGGCCCTTCGACATTCGGCCCTTCGACATTCGGCCCTTCGACACATTCGGCCCTTTGAAATTCGGCCCTTCGACATTCGGCCCTTCGACATTCGGCCCTTTGATATCATTCCGAAAAGTACTTTAAAATGTTGCAGTCGAGTGTGGAACGCATTGCTTTATAGATAACTTTGATGCGTTTTTGACATTTTTATAATGTGTTTTTGATTTTTTAAGGAAAAAGAAAACCACATTAGGAGAAATAAGTTATAAGCCAATCAGAAGAGACGTCAAATTTACAAAATTATGAAATACGCAAATACGAAAATGCTCATGACGAGCCCTAATATTTAAAAAAAAAATCTACAATGTGCGAAATAATTTGAACTTTTATTATTCTTTAATTTAATGTAGATTGGCCTCGTGATGTAAAAACGCCAACGCCACAAACCTGCTTAGATAAGACTCAATATTTAAATGAGTTGGGTAAATTTTACTAACTTTTGAGTACGGAAAGTAGTAAGGAAAAATATCGCTAATATGTCTTGCGACAATTCGCTTATTGGGATATCGCAGACTTCATTTTTGATACAATTTTGACTAATGTTGCATAGAGGGTTAATTTTAGTTTCTGTCAAAATAACAAGCAGAGTTCTTTTCATATTTCCGGTTTTCAAAGAATACACGGATTTTTGTGTAGGTAATAAAATTTTTAGTGAAATTAATAAATTTAAGTTATTTTTCATATAAATTATATTAGTTAGTGAAATTTTATATAAAAATCTACAGATTGGAAATATTATTTGTGAATTTGGGATTCTTTAATGATGCGATGAATAAAGATTAAATTTTACGATATCTGCAACATTAATTTTTGACAGATTGTTTTGTTAATATAACATAACCTCATAATTTATTATTTTGACGATATATAATAGTAAATATGGATATTTAAATTTATATTTTAGATTACCTCTAAAATGGCGCCACGTAAAAATAAAGTTCAGAAAGAAGAAGTTCAGGTTTCACTTAGACCACAAGTCCGAGAAGGTGAAGATGTTTTTGGGGTTGCACACATTTTTGCATCATTCAACGATACTTTCGTTCATGTAACGGATTTATCTGGCCGGGAAACTATTGCTCGTGTTACCGGTGGCATGAAAGTAAAAGCTGATCGTGATGAAGCATCACCCTACGCTGCTATGTTGGCCGCTCAAGTAAGTCCTGAATTCCATATTTAAATAATTTAGAATTTACATTAATTTTATTGACAAATTATAGGATGTTGCTGAAAAATGTAAAACTTTAGGTATCACAGCACTCCATATTAAGCTCCGTGCTACCGGTGGAAACAAAACAAAAACACCAGGACCAGGTGCACAATCAGCACTTCGTGCTTTAGCTCGTTCGTCGATGAAGATTGGTCGTATTGAAGATGTCACACCACTTCCATCAGATTCCACACGCAGAAAGGGTGGTCGCCGTGGTCGTAGGCTTTAAATTCCTTTTTTTTATTCGTTACAATTTTATAAATTGGTTCTCACTTATTTGTATGTATATTATTTATAATTCAATAAATAAAACAATCCAATTTGGTGGGATATGAATTAAATTTTTGCTTATTATGTATCGTATAGTAAATATATTAGACAAATTAGATGTGCTTCTATGCTGCGCGGGATTGAAACTATGGTAAATTTAAAAACATAGTTGTACACGAGTTCTGTTGAGTTGTGTAATAACAAATACAGCAATTAAAATCTCAATATAGTCAACTTGAAATCTACTAGGATCAGATTATTTTCTAAGCCAAATACTGGACAAAATGAAAAATACAGAAATAACCTTTCTTCAGACAATTCTGTTTTTATTCAAAATAATTCTTTTGTCTTCCTTAGTAACGCAGAATCAGTTATATATACATACAACTAAACGCAGGAGCGCGAAATGCGGGTTCTGTAGCTTATGGGCTAGTTGTCGGAAAAAAAACAAGAATGTGTTTTGTACATTTCTTAGAAAAGGCGATTAAATCTAGAGCAAAATTCTTATTTGTGGAATTTGATCCATTTATCCGTTAGGTGATCTTGCACTAGCACAGACAATCGTGCAATAAGCAATACATATTCAAAGTAGAAACCAGTGGATGCGACAATGTCGGTTGTGCAGATTTGTTGCTTAGTTTGTTTGTTGCAAAATGAAAGTTGTGTTGTTGCCAAGAATGAATGTTGTTAACATGTAGTTGCATGCTGCAACTGACGCGGCATTGCATGACCGGAGAAATTTATTTATTTATATAGTTTTTTCATTTTTGTTCCTTATGGAGAAAAATCCTTCCCTCCAGTTTAGATAAATTAAAAAGAGTAGGAGGCTCAACAGTGAACTTTTCGGATAGCTTAGATGTTGCGTCGTCATACTATGTAATGTAGGTACATACTTGTTTGCTGCTTATGTATTTCGGTTTTCGTATCTCATTGGCTAGAGCACAAATTGTTATCTTTGCCATTAAAAAGGCGTGGTCATAGGTTTGCTGGCAAAGTTTCATTATCTTCACAAGAACAAAATAGTATCCTTCTTTTTTCAAAAAACGAACTGGAAAACGCCGGAGTAACAAGCAGAGAGGGGAAATCTTAAACTGACATACGTTTATGGTAAAACTAGTACATATAAGTATTTTATTTCATTTTCATAATAAAATTACAACACTATCCTTTTTTAATTAAAAACATTTTTTTGAATTTGTAGTATATCCTTCATCATAAAATTTCTTAAATTCCACAGTGCATTTACGACATCGTCTGTCTTTTCAGGGGCTGCTTTACCTAACCAATGCGATGGTAATTTTGTTGTGTCAATAGAAGTAGATGGTGTCGTTTCTGGTGTTGCTTTTATTGTTTTTTGCCATGGGGTTATAAATCTTGAATCACTTTGTAGACCTTCAATGTACCTGAAAGCAATACAACAAATTTTATAGAACAAAGCTATCGTATTATTTAAGCTTAACTAGTACTTACTTGATATAAGCTTCGGAATGGAGAATTCTCTGTGGTCGTGGTGGAACCGTAATAAACAATGGTTCTGCTGGGGTTAGTGGAACTTAAAAAATAAAATATAAAATAAACACATATTTAAGGGATATGCCTCATATACTTGTAACTCACTTTGCGAAACAGAGGGCAAATTATTAGCATTCGCTACATTCTGTAGATAAGAGGCTGCAGCTTGATTGAAGTGTTTTCTTGCTGGCATAAAATTTCTAAAAAAAAAAAAAAACAAACGTAAATCATAGAAATTATCAAAACATATTTTGAATAGGTAACAACTTACTTGCTTCTATCATGCGGTGGTATAATTCTTCCACTACTTTTATTTACGTGTACATCACGGACATGTTTCACAAGACGTTGTAAATGTGGGAATGCAGGGGCTTGTTTTTTCATGCGAATGCAGCCACGCCACTGACAAGTATATTCAATTTCACTAGGCGGAACCCCAGCAAAATGACTTTGAACATGGCCTGTATTTTCTCCTACACAATGTTCTAAACAGTCCACCGCATCTTCAAATTGCCAATCACACCTATCCCAACAGCACTCAAATACCTAAAACATATCTCAAATAAAGTTAATAATATGTTTTTGTAACGAGAAAAAGAATTATTTACAAATCTTTGTTTTACTTGATTTTGAATTGATTCAAGTAAGGCTGGACTGGCACAACCATCTTCAGTTAATTTTAGGCTGTTCTCTTCATTAATTTTCTGAGCTTTCTCCTCCCACACTTGCCGATCCGCTGCAGATAAAGATCTCCAATCATTACCAACTATTTTGGTGATATCACTTAATGCAACCTCAGGATTAGTGATCGCAACAGCTTTACGAGCTTCGGCCGAATAAAGTATGTATCCCGTGGTCATATTTCTTTTACTCAGTTTATTTTTTTTACCAAACGCTGTGCTCGAAATCACAGATGGTCCCGGAGAAGAATTGGAAACAAAATCACTTCCAACAGACAGTGATCCACCATCCAATGAATCATCCATAGTTATATCTGGTCCTTCTACCTTTACCTCGACTTCATTACCAGTTTTTAGACCTTCCTGGATTGCCGCGATAGAGGCTGCTGTTATTTTTGGCGGAGCAAATACACGGGGAAAATGATAGATTTCATCGGGTGTTACCATTTGACTGTGGCTGAATTTTCGTAAACCATTCCCCGGTAATCGGCGAATTAGTTTCTTATCAAATTCATCGTAAATCGATTCACATACATAAATATCGCTCTCAGCAATTTCAGTGGGTCGACATGAAATATAATCATCATAATCTAAAACTCCACACCGCCCTACTATGGCTATGATTGGTGATGTCTCTTGCGCTGTAGATAGTAAAACTTCTTGACGATAAAATAATCGGTTATAAACATTAGGGATTTCCGGTGGGGTTAGTAACCAAGGTCCACGGAAGTATGATTTTCCGCCACTAAATAAATAAAATTTACAAAAAAATAAGAATGTCGCCTAAAATAATTTTAAATGGTTTACTCACCCTTTAGTTTCCCATATGGCGTGTATTTGTGCAATGGATTGCTTCCCCGTTTCAGTAGCTACATAGACGTAATCGCCAGTTTTCACAACACCAGAACAAATTGCATTATACTGTTCGTAATAAGTATTTCCTTCTTCGCCTCCATTAACAAACACAGCTACATTTGGTTTCTCTTTTTCCACGAGTGCTTCTTGTAACTGTAACTCAGCTAGTTCCCCTTTATGTTTCTCAACACGTTCCTTAAAAACCGACATAATACGTTTGAGTTCCAAAGGCACATCGCGATTTATAATGTTAACAGGGTTATTCTCTCGCACGAATGGCCAATTTTTAATTTTTTTAAATGATCTCGTTTTCGAATTATATCGAGATTCACAAACATAAACATCACGATCGAGGAACCCTTCTGGTTTCGATTTAAAATAATCTTTAACGCTCATCACGAAACATTTTCCTTTCAAATTACTCAGAGGTATTGCTTGATGTTGATCACTTTTAAATAATTCTTGTTCCAAAAATTTGCGCGAAGTTACGTGATATGTTTCAAATGGTCGTAAAAATACATTTCCGTACATCATTTTTATATTTTCGCTATTCGTCCACAAACGTTCAATGTAAACAATGTTGGGAAGTTTGTTGTCAGGCGAATCAAAATATACAAAATCTCCAGGTGAATATACTTTCTGATCAACCATCATACTCTCACCTGTTGTTGCTGCCGTATCAGTATCTTGCTCCTGTTCTTGTTCCTCTTGTAACAATTTAGATTGACGCACAGCTTCAACTGCGGCACTTAAATGTAGTGCTGAATAACTCAAGGCTGGTGAACTTAATATTTCACCATATTTACAAATTTCATCACGTTTCTTTATTAAAAATGACTGCAATTCGATTGAATCTTCAAATACTTGTGAATCGGTACGTGTGAGACGACGTGCACGTTCTAGGCAAGAGAAAATATCTTCTTGAAATATATCCAAACGTTTATAAAGCCCTTTATCTAATCTGCGCTTTATTAAATCGAGTGAAATTGGTCTTACTTTGGACCCATCCGTACTATCATCATATTCAGGTAATTCAGCCAGAGAATCACTATAACACCTTCCTTCTTCATCTTGATGATTATAAAATGAGGTAAACAATGACATAAGCAGTTCTTGTACTGCTTGTGATACATCTGGTACCGTTTCATCACCATTTTCACGGTTCAATTGTTGTTTGGTTTGAACACAAATTTGTTGTAATATTAACGAATCCTTATAAATTTGAGAATCTGGTTCATTGTATTTACAAGCATTTTCGAACATCAGCATAAAATCACAGGCCAACTCATCAACCGTATCGTAAAATTGTTGTTTTAATTTTTGGGCAATTATTTCCATGTCGATTGGATTCTTTATAATGTCATAATAATCAGGATAATCCTATATGAATTATAAAATATTGTAATTAATTAAAAATATTATATAATTACATATAAATATTAAAGTCGCTAAACTAAAAATTATCGACATACGAATGCGAGAGCTTTGAGGTCAGGATTATGAAATTTACGTAGATCTGTGCTGAAATTAAAATTAAAGCAAGTGTTCTAAAATTGTAGTGTTAAAATGCGAGAGAGGCGTTAACTAGGAGTGACCGTAGGGTAATATTTTCTACATAAAAAGTACACAAACAAAATTTTACAACATAAACAACATCAAAATATTATTACCTTTTTCTTTCCACATCCAAATATTAAATCGGATTTTGGAAAGTTAAAAGAAAAATCACATAATTTTCCAAAACAACACAAAAATTTGAAAACACAATTTCAATGAACTTACATTTTTCGATGGTAGTTTCATAAAGATTAACGCCAATTGTCGATTTCCTTTTGGTTCCCGATGATCACGGATTGCATCATATAGCTGTCGTAATTTTTGATCCATTGGTGTCATTGGTTTTTTACTTTTCGTATACATACTGTTGACAAATTTTAAATTAGGTAGATAATTTAAAAAAAATGTTATTAAATATCTATATTCTTACAATTTTGTGTTCACACGACGTTCTGATAGTCCTGAGTATTCTTTCAATTTTTCATTTAACGCCCGTTCGAGTGCGTTGGCATCTTCATAGATCAACGATTTTTCTTCATTATACTTTCGACAATTGGAAAACATTAATCGATAGTCACCAACAATATCATCCAAGGTGCCATAACGATCTGCTTTTATGTTCAATTCAATAGTGTTCATATCAATCGGATGCTGAATTACTTCGTAATAATCGGGGTATAATTTTTTTGATGGCTTTTCCATAAACAGGACCATCGGACGTCGACCACCTGTTGAAAATTCTGTCAAAAATTTCTGTAAAGCCAATAGTTTTTTCTTTAATCCAGGATTATTTCCGAATCGTCCTTTTGGAGTAGGGATGGGTGTGCTAATAGGAGTTGGTTGTACAAGTGGTGGTGTCGGTGATTGAGTAACTGGAGTTGCAATTGGATGAATTCTTGGACGACCTTTCTTCTTAGGCATTTGTGAAGCAGTTGGGGTTGGTGTCGATGGCGATGACGTCGCTGTAGACTGGGCGGATGCTGTAGAGGGTATTGATGTTTCGCCGTCTTCAATTTCATCACTGTCATCTTGATCAATGCCTGTGTCGACCAATTTTTGATTCAATATTTTTTGCATTTTTACTGCGTCCTGTGGAATAAATTATGATTTACTAAACAAGTCTAACTACAATTTAAAGTAATTTTACCTTATAAACTTTATTCGTTACTGGGTACGCTTTTCTAGCATTATCTAACATCAAATATAAATCGGCCGTCATTTCAGTAATATTACTATAATCACCTTTCTTTAATTTATTTCTTATTCGTGCCATTGAAATTGGAGTCTTAATTTGTGTGTAGTATTCCGGATGAAATCGTCGATTCGGTAATTTCCAAAGTGATTCACCGAGTGGAGCGCCTGGGGCATTATGATGATCTAATTAAGTGATTTTCAAAGATTTTTGTTTTCGATAACATATAAAGAAAACATATGTACAAATAAAAAATGAAAGAAAAAGAATAATGAAAAACATAAACAAAACAAAATGTACAAAACATTAAATACATAATTTTAGTAACAGGAAACGAATGATTTGACCATAGATTATAAAGGCAAGTTAATCGACACAATTGTTTAATTATAACTAAAATTAAATGTTAGCTAATCTTACCAGATCGATAAATAATATTAATAAGAATACCTGATGCATTGGCAGTGTTGTATAGTTGGTCAAATAACTGCCACAATGGCCCAGCACCATCAGTTTCCATAAGCTCTTCTTCATCCTCTGAACTTTCCACCATTTCTTTGAGGGCGGCTGTAATTGATGAAAGGCTTTGCCCTCGCCGTTTTGTTTTAACTGCTGGTTTTGCTTTTCCACTGTCTATTTCCTGTTTCCTTGCTAAAAATATTTTTTTTAATGCTTTTGCATCTTTATAGATTTGGGAGCCGGGTTCGTTGAAAGTACAGGCATTTTTTGTCATCTGTAAGAAATCTCTTTCCAACTCATTTAACGACAAATAAGCGCTGGTTTGTATTTTCGTTGCTATAAATTTCAAATCGATCGGATGCTCAATAACATCGTAATAGTCAGGATATAATTTCTTAGAAGGTAGCAATTGAAACATTGGACAAAGTAACCGATTATTATCAGCCGGATCAGTTGCTGTCATTACAGTTGTGAAAAGTTCTTCGTATGGATCAAAATCGTCCTCTTTACTTTGTGTGGAATCATTATCGTCATCATGAGTTCCAGATTTTCGTGGCAATCTACCAACTCGTCCAGTTTTTGATTTTGATTCTGTATCATCCCCAACCGCCTCTAGTATTTTATTTTTGTTTATATTGAATTGGTCTAGAAGTGCACAAGCATCTTTATACTCCACTGAATCTGGCTTGTAAAAAGCTTTAGCGTTATTCACAAGCAATTCCACATCAGCGCTTAACTCATCTATATCATCATATGAATCCGTTTTTAATTTTTGTTGAACGCGAAGTAAATCTATAGGATTTGCAACAACTTCGTAATATGATGGCTCTTGTCGACGTTTTGGGGCTCGAATAAATGTATCGCAGAGCATTGATCCATCTTCTTTTTTGAGGTTACGTATCGAATCATACAATTGTTGACATAACTCAGACTGAAATTTAATAAGTAACATAATAACAATTATATATAATATATTATATTAATTAACACAATAACAATTACCGGGTCTAGTTTCTTTCGTTTACGTCCAGGGCCAATTATTAATATAGGACTTTGTTCTGCAGACTCGTCAGCCATATCATCGTTTTGTCGGCTTGATGCTGAACTTGTGCGACGTCTTTTATGCATTGTTTTCAAGTATTTTTAGAGATTATGTTCTATAAAAACTTACACGTTCTTATATAAATTGCTCACAATACTTTATCAACAAAAATAATCAGTTTAGTTCTTTGTATTTATTTTTTTTTCAATTTAATTAAATACAAATTTTTGTTTGTGTTGCTTCAGATTAATGGCGGCGAAATTTCATCAACCCAAAACAAAAAATGTGTCAAGAAGGGTTGTACAATGCATATTGTATAAAAACCACTGTCTAAAGCCGCATCCACACGAGGTGTGAAATGTACACTTATGCGCGCATTAAGCGAATGTAAACGTCGTGTGGATGATTTTCGCATGACGAATGTAACTGAATATTTTCATTTGCTTGTGTTCGTCAAATAGGCGGTAAACGACACACATCAAAGGAAACAATCGATGCATTTGTGTCCCATCCACACGAAGTGACAAAATGTTAACAAATATAATTTGAAATGTTAGTGCATTTATCTTTAGAATTTTTTTGAATGGAAATGTTATTTATTGAACTTTGCATTTTTTTACAGAAATAATATCTGAAAATTCTTAAAACGTAATATATAATTGATTTCAAAAGTAATGTTAAATGCCAATTTTCATTTAAATGATCGGAATGGCTGTTTGGTCGGATATTATCAAATTTGCTGTTAATTTTTAGTAAAAAACCGATATTTAAATACTTTATTTTTATTTCTGTTTAATAACATTACAGCACAACTATTTATTAATATTGCACTGGCCAAATCAATCTTGTCGTCGCTATTTATTTCCATTTTCAATTTTGAATAAACCGAAAAACTTGAAAAAATTTTAAAAACAACAATTTTATTCAATTTGAAATTAAATGAAAAAATTTTACGATATATGTACTAAAAATGTCTATCAGTATAGAAATGTTCATTAATGTTAAATTCTTTCGGGTTACTCGAAATAAAGTAACTTTTTAATCTCCTAAAGAATATGAAAATATTTTTGTAGTTGTGTTGGTGTAAAAAGAGCAAAATAAAGTGAGGTTATGTTTTACTGTCAGTCAGATCAGTAAAACTTTTTTTATTTTGATAAGAAAAAGATGGATCCAATTAATTTTAGCGCATTAATATTCAATAAACAACAAATGAAATATCAAAATGGAGTTTTATTTTTGTTTCCAATTCACTTTGACATTTCACATTTCTATGTATTTGTAAAGAGTAAAGCAAATCTATGAAAAAATCTAGAGTAAAGCAAAATGCTCTAGAGCAAAAAATAAAGTGCTTTATTTTCCCAGAAAGAATTTGTAATGTCAAATTGTTACCCTTCGAGTAAAATTTTTTACCCTCAGGGTGTTTTTTTTTTTCCGAAAGAATTTAACATAACATTCGCCTACATGTGATCAATGAACATTTAACGAATCGTGTGTACCGAGATGTTGATAAATGTACACTTCTCGCTTAACCGTCTACATTCGCCAATTAAGCGAATATGCGCGCATAAGTGTACATTTCACACCTCGTGTGGATGCGGCTTAAGATTGAATACGTTTATGCTCACAGTCGAGTACTCGAGTCATCTTTTAGTTAACTTTGGATCATCTTGTAGTTATCATTTTTAGCGTTTTTACTGCAGAGTCAAATCGTAGTCGAGTCGAAACTAGGTTGAAACCGAGTCAGAAACGTCAAAAAAAATCATTTACTATCGTATGTTTATATGTTTTTCTTGTATTATTTTCTGAATTTTATAAAAATAAAATAACAAAGTTTTATTGCCACACAAAATTCGAAGATTCGCACACGAATTAAGAAATCAAAATGGTGTCTTTTTATTACTATTTTTTTGTTGTTTTTATTTTTCGACTCGACTCCGTTTATAGTGAAGGTTTTTAGAGTTAATTCGACTCGACCCTAGAAATTTTTTAGGTCGAGTCGAGTTAACTACAAGATGACTCGACTCCGTTTATAGTAAAGTACTTTTCATACCAGGCGCCTCGGCTTTGAGCTTCGAAAATAAACATTTTTTATTTCGTTTTTTAATTATGTAAATTAGTTTTATTCGATTGATACCGTTAAATTTTAAAGTAATAAATTCAATTTGTTAAAAAATAATTTATTTTTAAGTGATAATTTAAAAAAAAACAAAATATATTGCAATGAAGTTATCTACAAAGCCAAGGCAATGCGTTCCACACTCGACTGCGAGATTTTAAAGTAGTACAAAGCGCAGTGCTTTCTCAACATAATCTACAAATCACATTTTTTGCACAAATATTTCATACTTACCAAAAAATCTAGCTCATATGTGCGTTACAAATTTAGAATATCTCAATTCTTGCTATAATTCACTTGTAAAATAGACCTAAATAAAATATTTGATAGCAACCGAATGTGCAAAGCCAACGCTACCGGTATGAAAGGGTCTCAGCTTCGCATTTGTGGTAACTAAATATTTCGAGGCGAGGCGCCTGGTATGAAAAGTACTTAAAAGTTAACCTAGGTTCAAACCAGGTTGAACCCTAAGCATAAACGTTACGGTTAAAAACCCTAGTAACCAATTTTTAAACTTTAAAATCCTGTATTAATTTAAAAGCCTTGAAGTTTTCTTGGAAATTTTACAACTACAACAACAACAGGAGTGCGTTCATAAATTCAATATTTGAGAACAATGTTACAACTGTCATTGTACAAATGACATTTCCACTTACAACGAGTTATAAACGTCAAAGTAAAAATGACAAATAATAACGTGGAACTAAGACAATTGAAGAATCAAAACACAAAACTACAAAATATTTACACATGCTTTATAATATTATAAGAATAATGTAATGTTATTATCATCTTACAGTATCGTTATCAACACGCAAAATTTCATTATTTTGAATATTGAAATTATTTTGCTCGTCCAAAGCAAATGAATATCATTTTTTATTTCGATAATTCAATTGAATTTTTGTTTTTTCTTACATTTGACAGCTAGAAAAGCAGTATTGAATAGGATTGAAAATGACGTTTATAACAATAAGGGGAAATTTTGGTTTAGGTTTATGAACAACAAAAAGCACGTTGCTGTGGTTACAACCGAGGTTTATGAACGCTTTAGAACTGTCATTTAGCGTATTTCCTTGACAAATTTACAACAACAATTGCATAGGCGAAATCCCCGCAAGAATAACATTAACCCAAAAAAAAATTGGGTTTAATTAAAAATAATTCTAATTCTTGGTTATGATACCTGCCACCAGAGTCATAATACATAGTAAATTTATATTTTATTTCGAAAAGTTGGCTTTTGTCAATTAAATCAAATTGGCTATTTTCTTGGAAAACAAATAAACCCAAAATAATTCAAATTAAATTTTGGTCAACAAAATACGCTTATAGTTAACAATATTGTTACAATGTAGAGTTTATGAACACAGTCCCGTGCCACGTACGATACCAGAGCCCTCTATATATAATATCAAAGCATTTCTAGATATGTATATTTATGTAAGCTTTGATAAAGCCGGATCCACACGAGGTGTGAAATGTACACTTATCGCGTATTTGCTTAATTGGCGAATGTAGACGGTTAAGCGAGAAGTGTACATTTATCAACATCTCGGTACACACGATTCGTTAAATGTTCATTGATCACATGTAGGCGAATGGTAATGAACATTTCTATACTGATAGACATTTTTAGTACATACATATGTATATCGTAAAATTTTTTCATTTAATTTCAAATTGAACAAATTTGTTGTTTTTAAAATTTTTTCAAGTTTTTCGGTTTATTCAAAATTGAAAATGGAAATAAATAGCGACGACGAGATTGATTTGGCCAGTGCAATATTAATAAATAGTTGTGCTGTAATGTTATTAAACAGAAATAAAAATAAAGTATTTAAATATCGTTTTTTTACTAAAAATTAATCGCAAATTTGATAATATCCGACCAAACAGCCATTCCGACCATTTAAATGAAAATTGGCATTTAACATTACTTTTGAAATCAATTATATTTTACGTTTTAAGAATTTTCAGATATTATTTCTGTAAAAAAATGCAAAGTTCAATAAATAACATTTCCATTAAAAAAAATTAAACCTAATCAATATTATTACAATTATTTCAACAACATCTGGCAAAATCAGATTTACCCTCCAAAATGGAAAACATCATACACAATCGCCATTTTGAAAAAAGGGATAGCCCAAGTATAACAAAATGGAACTGAATTTGACAGTTCCAACAAATGTTCTATTTTTCTCAATGAGCAATGGAAATGATGGAAATGGTTTATTTTTATTTAGTCGTAGTAGTATGTGTGCGACTCCATTTCTATGTCCCTCGTACATACGAGGGTGATCAACGCTATTTTCATTGTTATTTTTGGCAAGTGAATTTAATTATTTTTGCTTTTGAGCTTTTTTGTGGTAATGTAATTTAAATTTTTTGTAAGTAAATAAATAATATCTATATGGTGTAAAATTTTTAATACTCATTTAATACTCTTAATCATAATTGATTAATTAAATAAATCATCAAGCACAGTCCATCAGCCCAACAGTTCACATTGAAAGGTCGTCAAGAGGATTTATCAGCCAACAATTTTAATGTTATTATTTATTTTTAATTTTATTAAATGGTTAACAGATTTTTAGCAACTACCAAATACACAACTGATAATGTTAATTATATTCTTAATTTTAGAATGTGCAACATCAAAATTCAACCAGATAGCAAAAGATGACTTCCACAACGTAAATGATTAGATAGCAACAACCAAAAAACAAGAAAATGTTCCTCCCAAGTACTTCTTTAAATATACATATGCATTTTTATCAAATTCATACAAAAAACGATTCTTTTATTTAACACGGAAAATATTGAAATAAGTATATTTTTCAATCTAACCTCAAATTACTGATTCCCGCCAAATTCTATTTTGAATACATACATACATACAATCAAACATATTTAGTTCCATTAGTTTAGGGTTTTTGTTCCACTGTTCAAAGGAAATCTTATAATAAAATGGAACTCAAATGTCGTTCTCAGTTCCAAAAAAAGTTCCAGAAAAACAAGAATATATTTGAAGTAGTAACACTTGGGAGATGATAGAAACATTATTAACTACCGTCCTATTTGCCTGTTACCTATTTTCTCAAAAATCTTCAATAAACTCATTTTAAAACGAATTAATGATCATCTAATCTCCCATAATATTCTTAATTATTACAATTTTGGTTTTAGAAAAAATAAAAGTATCACTGACTATTTTGTTGAAATGCTTAATTTCATCAACTACCTCAAACAACAAAACAAAAAAATTGTTTTAGTTAATGGTGTTATGATACTAACAAAGAGAATAAGATATATATGTATGTATAACAAAATATATCAGTATAATCAATATATCATATTGATTTGGTTTAGATCTGTTCCATTTTACTATGACAAAACCAGAAATTAACAAAACAATAAATTGCTTGTTTTGTTTTGGAGTATGGTTAACGCCTTTTCGTCGAAAATAATAATGTACAAACGATAATATTTATTTTCTGCATATGAAATTGAAAGGATAGATAGAGACAGTTATATTTTATATATTCCTCTCTTTATAATGCAAAAATTATTTGTATAAAATATCGATTTGAATTTCTCATACATTTTTCGCTCATACAAATTATTTCTCTATATATCTTATTCTCTTTGATACTAACTTAAAAAAAGTGTGGTAAAGTGCTATAAAAAAAGTAAAGCGAAACAGAGATAGCCAATGGAGACAACACTATGTTCATTTTTTGGAAATGTCACCATTTTGTTTATTCATTTAAATTAGATATCGTTAGATTTTAATACGAAATCAAATAAAGACAAATAGGACATTTAAAGCTTTTTTCATTCGATAAAATTTTTCGGAACTGTACGAGGGATTTTAAATCTAAATTTGAATCAGTGGTTACAATTTTAAAATTTTTAATGCAAGAAAACTGTGCGTAAAACTTGGAGAAATTTAATGTTAAATTCACTATAAATGGGTTGCTAAACATTTTCTAAACTATATT
Organism: Tipula vernalis; assembly: GCA_958295665.1. Classification (NCBI taxonomy): domain Eukaryota; kingdom Metazoa; phylum Arthropoda; class Insecta; order Diptera; family Tipulidae; genus Tipula; species Tipula vernalis. The sequence continues at coordinate 110,055,547 of OY282559.1, forward strand.
AGGCCATATATAACATGTTGTAACTGATAATCAAGCTAAAATTTAATATTTTTAAAATATTTGTATTTATAGTACCACTACCTCCTTTAATACCAAAAAATTGTAATTTTTAAGCACAAATTTCTGGCATTTAAAACTATAAAATGGTACCAAATCAACCAAATATCACACTTTTTCACAATATATTAGATTCATATGATTTTGCAGTCGTTAGGATTTTAACAAATAAAAGTTTAAATTCAATAGGCACAATTTCCATATAACAAATTTTTGTTGTGTGGAATCACATATCCCACTTTTGTCCACTTAGGTCATAAAAGAACGGAAGCATATAAAATATTGTGTGATTTTGTGGATAGAATAAATTATAAACTATGAATTAATACTACATTTAATTTTTATTGACTCTTTTTCACACAATGATTTTTCTTTTGGAATCATTTCATTTTATTTTATTTTATTTGTATCTGTATTTTCTTTATACATTATAATATTAAGATTTATGAATATTATATAATTTAATCTAAAATTTATTAAAAAAAAAAAAAAAAAAAATTATGAATTTATATTTAATTTCAAAACTTTTATTATTTATATGTATCCTTTATCTTCTTTCTAATACTCTTTATTTAATAACTTTCATTTAATCTAATTTAATTATTAAATTTTGCTTTGTATAATTATGCTTTGTTTTATTGATTAATTTATAAATCTAATTTAACTATGTACACTTTATTCAACCCTCCAGAACCTCCCCTGAGTGGTCTCTAGAAATTTTGGGCTGTTCTCAACTCACTGGTCTTATGGATTGAAAGATCTGTCCTGAGAAAATTTAAAAACAAATAAACAAGGTATACACTCAAAAATTAAACGAGATTTATTTATAGAATTTTATGAAGATGAAAATCAAATAAAACAAAATGTTCAAAATGTTGGTTTGAAGTCTTTCTGTAACTATTGTAAAAAGAGAGGTCATATTTGATGAATGTCGGAAGAGACGCAAAGGTTCGAAAACTTTAATTGAAATTGAAAAAATAGGAATTTCGGCTCAGGAGCCAACTAATTCTACTTATAGTTGTTATGGCTGTGGTACACCGGGATATGTGCGAAGTATATGTCTAAAGTCTTTTAGTTCTAATAAATCACCTCCCGCGGCTTTTAGCGCTTGAAAATAATGTGGATTTCCATAATCCATTAGTTTCTGAATTAAGTGTCATTGATAATTGTTCAATTTCGGAATATAATATTTTGGGAACTGCTTTAATTAAGTCCTAAGCCAAGGGTAGTGTTGAATATTTCTATATTAGGTTCAAATGGATGTGGTATAATCGACACCGCTACAAAATTATGTATTGCTTCTCTTTGTCTTTATAAAATTTTACTAGATAAGGGTACTACTTTTATCTCAGGATTTAAATATTGTTTTGGCGGATGGGATACAGAAACACTAAAACACTTCAGGGGATAGATTTTATTAAAAATTACCGAATCTTAATAGATTTATTTAAAAACCAATGGAAGTTTCATGGTTCAGAAATAGAATTTATTTTGAAATATGAAAATACCAATCAAAAACCATCCACTGATATATCTTCAATGAATGTGCTCAGGGCTGATGAGGATTGTTCTTTTACCGATTAGCAACGGGAAGATATAAATAAACTTCTTGTAAAAAATGACACCGTTTTTTCGCTAGGGGTTCCTACTAAACGTGCGGAGCACTGTATCAATACTATAGTGATCACATTCCTGTTTTTGGTCTTGCCTATAAAGTGTCCTTGGCGAGACGCAATATTTTCCGCCAAGGGTTACACTATGTTAAAAAAAGATATTCCACCATAACGACATCAGATAAGTACCCAATACCAAAGATTGACGAACTTTTGCATTTGGCTAAAAAAACTCTTTTCATCTCAACGAGTGATTTGCGATGTGGGTATTGGTAAATTCCAGTTCGCTTGTAGGATCGTGATAAAACCGCTTTTATATGTTCGTTTGGGTTGTATGGGTTTAAGCGAATGAGTTTCGGTTTAAAAAATGCGCCCGCGACATTTCCGCGGATGGTCGATTGACTAAAGAGGTTACAATTTGGGCATATCTAGAATATACATATAGTCATCCTTTCGGAGTCTTTCCAACAACATTTGATTGATTTGGAGAAAGTTTTTTTCGTTAGATGCAGTTTAAATTAAGGGCTAACCGTGAAAAATGTTTTTTCTATTGAGAGAGTATTAATTAGATTTCTCTTTTAATTAGGTATTAGCCCCAACCCGGATAAGGTTTCCGCAATTTCACAGCGCGACAGGCGACGGGATGTAAGGGAAGTCAAGTCTTTTTTGCAGACATGTTCTTGGCATAAGAAGTTTGTTCCAGGATTTTCCGAGATGGAATGATGCATATCAGCGCGTGCTTTCGATTCGTTAAAATGGCTGTTAATTAATGCGCTTACCTTCAGCAACGCTGAGAAGCGTAAGCGGTTGACTGGGTTTTGAACAAATTTAGGTGTTATATTGATGGGGCAGAAGCAACAGTAACAACCGACCATCAACCACTCAAATGACTAATGTCCAAGGATCCAAGGATTTAATTTAAATTTAAATGTACGCCTGGTAAAGCTAATCTGGTAGCAGTTAGCAGACACTTTGTCTAGCATCGATCATCCCGATTTAGGAAATTGGACAGGTTGTGGGTATTTAATGGATTCAGGCGTCTTGTTTCGTTACGCTTCGGATCAAGAGATAGAGGATGCACAATTGATAATACCGGCTGTTTTGCGGGAACACGTTCTAAAGATTTATCATGATAGCCTAACTGCAGCTCATTGTGGCGTGAAACGTACCATAGATAAAATTCGCCTAAATATCACTGAAAAGGAATGCGAAAATATATCGCTGAGTTTGTCAGATATTCCACTAAGTACCAAAAATTTAAACCCAGTAACCTAAAACTAAGTGGATTACTCAAAACACCAGTTACGTATAGCAACGATTTGAGGTTCGATCGATTGATTTGTCCCACTTCTGATTACTCCGGAGGGATATAAGCGGATATTAGTTGTAGAGAATACCCCAAGTCGATGGGTTGATTTTTTTCCGCTTTGTTTAACAACAGCTGACTAGTGACATTTTTATCAGGTGTGGACTGCCGAGAAGAATGATATCTGATAAAAGATCACAATTCATTAGCGATATAATGTAACACGTGTCACAGTATTTCCATGTTACTCAAAATTTAATATTAGTATATCATCTGGAGGTGAATTCGGTTGAACGAAAGAATTGCGATTTAAGAGTACATCAGCTTGCAATTTTTATCTAAACTGATCATAAACCCTCAACTAGATTTGCTTTCAACACGACCAGAACAGATTCTACTGATCAAACCCCAGCATTTGTGACTTGCGGAAGGCAACTCCGGGTACTAGAAATTGTAGCCATGGACATAAGGTCCATCATCGAGTCGAAAAATTTTATTCCACAAATCACTCCTTATTTATCGAGACTTGGCTTCAGACGACAACATAAGGTGGGGAAATTGGTTTTAGTTCAGTCCCATTTATTAAGTAATGCTAATTTAAATTTTCAAAAAAGTTTGTTCCAAGATGCGATGGACCCTACCGGGTATGCAAGGTTATATCATTAACCACGTTTGAACTTGAGACGGCTGATACAGATAAAAGTGTTATTGGTAGATATCATGCCTTAGCGTTAACACCATATGCATGCCAAGAAAACTGAGATGATTAAGTAGTCCAGAAGGAAGCATGTAGCAAGGCAGAATCCGGAATAGCCGTTAATCAAGGCGGTGCGGTATTTTAGTAGTACCCAGCCACCCCATATATTATGCTCGTGTTGTCGCGTTTCCTCTCTTTTCATTTTGTTTTATATTTTTATTGTATACATAATAAACGGTAATATAGTCAATTTTTAGTTTCCGAGACGAACACACGAGTCTGAATTATCGTATTAATAAATAGAAGTAACATAATATATTATACTATAAAATTGGACTTTTATCACGTATAGTTTTGTGTAATAAGATTCGTCGATTACTTTTCCCTTCTAAACAAAAATCCACGTAAATTATTAACAAACACATAAATCGTAAAGGCGACCAAATATAGTATAAATCACATTTTAAAATAATAGGAATCTTACAAGGTGATACATTTGTAAGTGAGCTCTACAGAGATTATAAACAGCTGTGGCAGGATGAACCAGAATATTTGCCCTTATTGCGATTGTCGTGTCGACCTCGACAGCAACAAATTTGTGTTGCATTTTGCATATGTCGACTTCGACATACATTTGACGATCGAATCTACCATTTTCTGACGACCATTCTCTTGATAAGAGTGATCATTTAATCTATTATACTAATTCTTTACAAAGAATTTAATTTATCGTTCTTCAATCCAAAGAAAGACCAGTGCGAATTTTGCTCCGAGTTCATTAAATCAAATGGAAAAGGTTCGCTTCAATAAAACTTCGATACTCGTTTAATTGCGAGAAACTTCTCACGTTTAGAACAGGACAATGATAAGAAGTCGAACAATATTGTAGTAATATACGCGCTAAAGGAGAAAACCTTGACAAAAACCCTAATCTAAGGTGGAATAGCATAAGCCGATGGATGAATGGCTGATAGGTTAATCAGTCCAAAATATGCGGACTCTGGATACCAGGCACCCTCCAGCTTTATTTAGCCTTCCTGTAGTAAAGCTGGATGACCTACAGGCGATTTGCAATTCCCAGCAACTCGTAAGAGTAAAATCAAACGGAATACGGGAGTGGGACAACCCTCTCGAAGTCCTTGGGCTCCAATGCTACCGTCTTTCAAGCCGAACTACATGCTGTAGTAAACATCTAGGAGGAAGAGCAATAAGCCCAGATTGTATGTATCACGTACCGGGAGGCAGTATTGTCAGGTTCATTAAAAACCTGAATATTGACTGGACGGATAATTAAGCATAGGGTCCAGCACAATAGATCTTTTAGGTCGCAGTGCGAGGTGGCTGATCGCCCGCATGACCCTCCAATAATAATAATAATAAAAAAAAAAATACTGAAATTATTTTTCGAGTATGCGTCATCAAAGGGAGAAAATCAAAGTTTATCGATCGAAAATAAAACTGCTGCTCTACAAAATGATAATAAAAGTATGTGGACGCATGGTACCTTACAGCTGTGAGGAACGGCCAGCTACTCTGTCTTGGACCTTCTTTTAATCTAAATATACTCGTTTCGACCTTCTTTTAATCTAAATATACTCGTAGATGCAGTATGTTCGGATCAAACGATATAAAGTACTTTTCAGATACCAGGCGTCTCGCCTCCAAATTTTTAGTTACAATTGTGAAGCTTAGGTCTTTAATTACCGGTGGCAAACATTCCTTTGCCATCAAATATTTTGTTTTGGCTCATTTTAGACCTGAATTTAGCAAGAACTAAGATATTCTAAATTTGTAAGGTACGTATCAAACAGATTCTTTGGAAAATTTAAACAGTTGTGCCAAATATGTGATTTGCACGTTATGTTGACAAAATACTTTGCTTTATTCTAATTTGAAATGTTGCAACCGCGTGTGGAATGCGTTGCATTGGCTTTACAGAAAACTTCATTGCAATATATTTTAATATTTTTAAAATTATCACTTAAAAATAAATGATTTTTCAACAAATTGAATTTATTTTTATACAATTAAACAGTTACGTAGTTCAATATGTAATGTATACGTAATTACGTAGTTCAATAATGAAATAAAGAATTTTTATTTTTGAAGCTTAACGCCGCACAGGAATCTAAATTAAGATTCTAAGCTAACAATATGAGAAGAAATTCTCTGTTCAATGTCACAACGAGGAAAGATTAAAACGTCAATAGGCCTATTTTTTTATTCATACCGAGCAGTGTAGTGTACAATTTTTCCTTGTTTCTCTAACAGGAACACAGCCTAAATTGCTTTGATATGTACTTACCTCAATATTCTAAAAAAAAGAATGAACGAATTTTTAGTAAAACAAGCAAATTTTATTTCCAAATAAATATTTTACATTTAATATTATTTAATCTTGTTTGTTCCTCCGTTCGCTTCGTATTAATATGTACATTATCAAATGGACCTTACATAAGAATCCTTCCAACCGACGTGGACTGCTCTCCTAGAAGAGTGCGAGCGAGCCTTTATTAGCCCAACGCAACGTTACATTTGGCATTTGCGATCCCGCAAATTCGCCTATTTCCAGATATTATCAATCAATGCAATTCTACGTAGGCGGCTTTACGAATTAACGTTGCAGGAATTAAACTATCTATTAAAAAAAGGAATTAAAATCGTAAAATTTGTAGTTTCCCACTTTGGTTCGCCGAATATGTAAAACTCGATGAATAAGTGGAATTAAAACCGGAAAATATTCTTAAAAAATTAGTGATGGTGGAAGCTATGGCTGTGGTTGTCAAATTAGAAGAGTTATTGATCGGCTACTCTAAAGAGGGCAAGGTTGTACGGGTCTTACCTAGATGATTTCTTTACCTACACGGTGGTATACTTTTCGTTTCGCTAATTTTATTTGTTCAAAAATTTCAGGCGATTCTAATCCAAGACAATGAATACTAACGATAAAAATTGATTCGCAATATTTTATTTTTTTTTCAAATGAAAATTGCTTCCTTGCTAAATAATTCATTAAAATTGCCTAGTCAAAAATAATTTTAGGAACAAAGTAGCCTTTTTGGAGTACTTCTTAGGCAGCCCACGCATTAAAATATTCTTCAATTATTAGATTTAATTTTAAATTCTAAATGGAAACCTCCGTTTTCCAGTATATTTCAAGATTAAATCTTCCTTTTCCAGAATTTCTGAAAAATATTCTCAAATAGTACCTCCCTTTCCCAAAATATTACTAGATTTAGGCCCATTATACATTTCAGCTGACCTAAGCGTAATTGAAATATACAGAAATGCTAAGCTTTGCGATGTGGGCTATGTGCATAGCTTTCGGTTGTAAATAAAGGATTTTAATGAAACGTTGCACTCTTGAGCTAAGCTAAGTGAGCTATGTTTTTTGTTTTGAGCGATGCAAACTATCTTAGCTCAAGTTGTCTTCGCCTTTCTATGTCAGCTAACATCTCTCACATATACACTGATGTTTTTGTATATTTTATTATTAACTCGTAGTCTACTTAGTTACATTAGCTGTCTTGTCATAAATCATAATAAATGAATTATGCAAAAAGATCAATGTATGTGTGAGCGCTGTAATTAGCTCAAATGTGCAACGGAGTGAGCTAAGCGGGCTAAACTATACTAATAAAAACAATTGGTGTGTCCGAAATGCGAATTTAAATGCACATTATTAAAACGCGCATTTTTCAGTTAAATTAAAATTCATTATGATCATTAAATTAATTGAAATTGTACAACTCTGGAGGCCTATTAAGAACTTGATGCGAAGCGGATCGCATTTCTTGCGATTTAACAAATACGATCTGCTTCGCAAGAGCTCATTATGAAATATCATTATCGCATATCGCATTTCCCTTAAGGATATATTTTTGGGAAATTTATTTTCTGTCAAATTATTGTAATAAGTGAGGTAAATTGTTTATTGTTTGTATGAATATTCCAATAAAAATTATTTTTGATTTTGAGTAAACAAAACCGTAAATTTGATGAAAAGAAAAAAAATATTAATTATCATTTAAATACATTTTATCGCTGCACAAAATAATGTTTCACTACTCAAATGCGATATTCGCCTGCTATTGAGCAGTCGTATTTTTCAATTTTATTTTCGCAAAAATCTGCTTTCATTTTCTATAATTTAGCGCATCATTCGACAAAGAGCGGATTAAAATGCGAAATCGTATGAAAATGCGAAATGCGATCCGCTTCGCATCAAGTTCATAATAGGCCTCCTGAATTAATAAATCGATAAATATAATTAATTTAAATATAAATTGACATCAAATAACGTCTTAAAAATGCATATAAAAACTACATTACATAACTTTTTGAAATGTGTCTTCGCTAAATGCACATTTTTCATTTCGACTTCCTTTAATACATTTCGCAGTAAAGGAAATCGGCGGATCACAACTTACATAGAAGTGTATGGAGCGCTTTTCTATTTGACGATATATCATCGATTTATCAGTAGCGACACACCTATATTTTTTATCGGACAATGAATCTCGGATATTATGATCCCTTATTACTCGGGCATTATTGACCCCCTGTTGCGTCGTTCCGATAATTACTTGTTATGTATCATAAAACCTATCATTGCGACATCGTGGTTAATATTTCGTTAATTATAAATTATTTATTGTAAAATAAGTTAAATAAAATACATAGGTAATTAATTTCCTAAATTGATATTTTACCGCCACTAATATCGACAAATGTTATTTGAACGAAAAAGAATACGCTAATATTATCGGTATCGTTGGCAGCCTCGGCATAATGGAGAAACGTTCTTACTTTGGACATTTTTTTCATTTTGTTTGGGGGAGTATTTAAATTCCTTAATTTGGGGAGTTCAAACGCCCAATAATGGGAAATTATTTCATTTATGGTTGGGTGATTTGGTTTTCATTGGGGAGTTATTTCCTGTAGCCGCGGCATAAAATGTAGTATCCTGCTTAGAAATATACTGCTGTCATGCCTTACCATGTCAATTGTTTTCAACGGTGGACAATTTCAGCTCAACTAGGTAGTTCTTAGAATTGAGAAGTGGAAATGGAGGCGATACGCACATATACAACAAATCAGCCAGTCAGAATTTTTGTAGCTTTCTTACATTATTGAAATTTTTTGTTTGTTTTTAAAAGAGGATTACGATTAAAGTTGTGCTCAGGGGTCTACTATGAATTATTCGACAATATCGAAAATAAACTACAATAAGAATATCGAAAATAAATAGAAAAATTAAAAATAAAATCCAAAATTAAAATATACGTTACGAACTGAAATTTTATTATCTCACGATTTATTATTGAACAAGCGTATGCATTCGTCACCTCAAGAGCAGTCGCATATTGTTCGACTTTATCGAAAACAAAGGGCGGTCGCCAACTTTTTTAGTTTCCTAATAGAAATTTTTTCGATATGATCGCAAAAAAATCGCACACACACACATGCAAACAATACAACATAGAAATTGTGACATTTTTTCTTGTCACCACCGGGACCCTCGAATGATATAAATGACATTTTCATGCTCCTGACACTTCTATTAAAATCCATTTTCAAATATAAACAATGAATAGAAATATATTCAACTTACAATATGTACGAAATTAGTTAAAAGAAGAAATTTCCTAAAAGTATTCTAGTTTTGACTAAAGCCCTTTGTAAAGACTAGTCTACATTATCTAAAGATTACTTAGCTTTAGCTATATTGATAAAATTGTAGTTTATTCTGATTTCGGGTTTTGATGATCATTTCTACACTGCGCCAATTAAAAAACGGAACAGAAATTTTCTTCGAAAAAATACCCAGATTTGAACGCTTGTATCTTGGTGAAATAACGGACAAGGCAACCAATAAATTTGCAGGAACTTAGAGACGCTTTACAAAGAATGGCAACAAATCACCATGCAACAAATACGCAATGTTTTAAATAAGCCACGGCGTATTTATGAAGTAATGCGAGCTAGAGGAGTTAACACGCGTTATTGAAAATTCCAGTTTGTTCGTATATTTTAGTTTTATTACGTTTGAATAAAGTTTAAAAGGATTTCGTTTGCAATATACCTTATGAAATAAATCATATTTCTCACTGTAAAAACATATTTCTTCCTTGATTTTGGATCACCAAAATTACGCCTGATAACAAAATGTGGCTCAAAATTTTATCGTAGAGTGCTTAGTTTACAAGATAAAAAAATGTACTTGTTAACGTGTATACGCTTTTTGATACCTTTTCTCTAAAACTTCAATAACTCGACAAGGAGCGGCCGCACAGAAATTTTTCTAGTACCATTTTGCAAGGTTTTTAAATTCTCTATAAAATGACCGATTTGGATTTTTGAATGAAATATCGAGCAAGTTCGTTTACAGTTTCAAACAGCAAGAATTTTTTTTTTTTTTAGACACCTTTTGTTTTACTCAAAAAAGTCATAAAAAAACAAAATAAAATAATACGGTTTCCAGTATCGAAAAGAAAACAAAATTTCTTTCAACTAGAAACAAATTTTTTTTTTTGAAAGGTGTTATTTCACCAAGATACAAGCGTTCAAATCTGGGTATTTTTTCGAAGAAAATTTCTGTTCCGTTTTTTAATTGGCGCAGTGTATTATTCTTAGCCTATACTGCTTTGTAATCGATGGCGTTTTGAAATGTACTGTTTTGTATACATCAGAGTCTCGAGTTGCGTCGCTAATGCGGTCCAGAAAAATGCGACGCAACTTGGAAACCAAAAAAAATTGTTTACCAAATTATTAAGCAAAAATAGTTTTAATTAAAGATGGTTTCATATTGCTTATTACTCCAAGAGATAAATAAAAAATAACAATTAAGAAGTAAAACTCGCCGAAAATGCGACGAAAATAGAAATTATGGGTATTACATTTTTTTGCGACGCAACTTGAGACTCTGGTGTAATTCCAAAACGAGTGGTATGAAACTGGCAAATTTTTCCGAGATTATTCTGATTTATTTCCAAATTTAATTCCAATCATTTTACAAGATAAATTCTATTTTTCTGGAATTAAACTTGAAAATTTTTATGCACCTGTATACATTTTTTTATGATATTAAGTTCTGATATTACATAATTCCTGCGCCCTTAATTCATTGCCCCCATACAATAAGCTCGATCAACAAGTTTTGCTTTACGCATTCTATGCATTGGGCGCGTTTTCACTTGTGAGAATATTGTTCTTTTCGTTAATCTTCCGGGCTTCCTCCCTCCACATTTTCTGATCTGCTGCAGTCAAACACATCCAATTTGTACCAACTATTTTGTTGATGTCCCTTAAAATTTCAAGATTAGGGCCAATAGACTTACGAGCTTCGGCCGAATAAAGTAAGTATCCAGTGGTGATAGTGGGTTTATTCGTTTTATCCGGAATTGATTGAAGTATGGCTGGACCGTTCTCTTCGTTAAACTTCCGGGCTTTCTCCTCCCACATTCGTCGATCATCAGCCGATAAATTTTTCCAACCATTAGCAATTTTTTTGGTGATATGACCTAACGCAACTTCAGGGTTATTGACTACGCAACCTTGCCGAACTTTGGCTGAATAAAGTAAGTACCCCGTGGTAATGGTTGGTTTATTCGATTTATAAGGAATTGATTGAAATAAGGCTAGATTGGTCTCTTCGTTAATCTTGTCGGCTTTGTCCTCCCAGATCCGCCGATCAGCAGTAGATAAAGTTCTCCAACTATTAGCAATTATTTTGGTGATATCATTTAACGCAACTTCAGGATTAGTGACCACGAAAGTTTTCCGAGCTTCGGCCGAATAAAGTATGTATCCCGTGGTCATATTCCTTTTTCTATTTTTTTTTAAAAATGCTGTTACTTCAGATGGTCCCGGAGAAGAATTAGATACAAAATCACTTCCAGCAGGCAATGATCCACCATCCATTGAATCATCCATAGGTACATCAGGCCCTTTTAGACCTTCCAGAATTGCGGCTGCCGTTATTTTTGGCGGTGCAAATATTCTGGGAAAATGGTAAATTTCGTCTTGTGTAACCATCTGACTATGGCTGAATTTCTGTAAATCGTTCCAGGACAGACGTCGAATCAGATTTTTATCAAATTCATCATACAGCGATTCACATACATAAATGTCTGTCTCAGCAATTTCAGTGGGTCGAGATGAAATATAATCATCATAATCTAAAACTCCGCACCGCCCTACTATAGCTAATATAGGTAATGTCTCATGGGTTGTAGATAGTAGAACTTCTTGTCGATAGAATAATCGATTGTAAACATTAGAAATCTCTGTTGGAGTTAGTAACCTAGGTCCACGGAAATACGATTTTCCACTAAATAAAGAAAATTTATTAAGAATGCCGCCTAAAATAATTTTAAATGGTCTACTCACCCTTTAGTTTCCCATATTGCATGTATTTGTGCTATGGATTTCCCCGTTTCGGTAATTACATAAACGTAATCTCCAGTTTTTACAACACCGAAACAATTATACTGTTCGTAATAAGTGTTTCCCTCTTCCCCACCACTAAAAAACACAACTACATTTGATTTCTCTTTTTCCAAGGGTGCTTCTTCCAACTGTAATTCAACTAATTCCCGTTTATGCTTTTCATAACGTTCCTTAGACATTGACATAAAACGTTTGAGTTCTAAAGGCTTAATACGACTTATAAGGTTAACAGGATTAATCTCTCGCAAGAATGGCCAATTTTTAATTTTTCTAAATGATTTCAATTTGGAATTGTACAGAAATTCACAAACATAAACATCGCGACTGCGAAACCCTTCTGGTTTCATTTTAATATAATCCTTAATACTCATCACGAAACATTTTCCTTTCAAATTAATCAGAGGCACCGCTTGATGTCGATCACTTTTGAACACTTCTTGTTCCAAAAATTTGCGTGAAATCACGTGATATGTTTCAAATGGTCGTAAAAATACATTTCCGTACAACATTTTTATATTCTCGTTATTCGTCCACAAACGTTCAATATAAATAATTTTGGGAACATTCTTGTGAGGCGAATCAAAATATACAAAATCTCCCGGTGTATATACTTCTTGACCAAAGATCATACTATCATCACCTGTTTTTGCTGCTTTATCAGTAACATGCTCCTGTTCTGGTTCCTCTTGTAATGATTTAGATTGGCGCACAACTTCAATTTCGGCACTTAAATGTAGTGCAGAATAATTGAAGGCTGATGAGCTCAATATTTCACCACACTTAAAAATTTCATCACGTTTCTTTATTAGAAATGATTGTAATTCAGTTGAATCTTCAAACACTTGTGAATCGGTACGCGAGAGATGACGTGCACGTTCTAAGGACGCAAATATATCTTCTTGAAAAATATCCAAACGCTTATAGAGCCCTCTATCTAATCTGAGTTTAATTAAATCGAGTGAAATTGCTTGAACTTTAGACCCATCTGTACCATCATCATATTCAGGTAATTCGCCCAGTGAATCTCTATAATACCTTCCTTCTTCATCTTGATGATTATAAAATTGTGTAAATAATGACACAAGTAGTTCCTGTACGGCTGTTGATACATCTGGTATCGTTTCGCCGCCATTGTCGCTTTCCAAGTGTATAGCGTTCAATAAATCTGGTACAGCTTCGTCACAATTTTCACGGTTCACCTGTATAGTGTCCGATATATCTGGTATCGTTTCGCCTCCATTATCACGTTTCACTTGTAAAGCATTCGTTAAATCCGGAACCGTTTCTTCACAACTTTCACGGTTCTCATGTGTAGTTTCCGATACATCTGGTACAGTATCGCCTCCATTTTCACCTTTCACGTTTATAATTTTCGTTACATCTGGATCGGCATAATTTTCACGGTTCAATTGTAGTTTAGTTTGAATACAAATTTGTTGTAATTTTAACGAATCCTTATAAATTTGAGAATCTGGTCGATTGTATTTACAAGCGTTTTCGAAAATCAGCATAAAATCGCTGGCCAATTCATCAACCGTATCGTAAAATTGTTGTTTTAATTTTTGGGCAATTTTTTTCATGTCAATTGGGTTCCTTATAATTTCGTAGTAATCAGGACAATCCTAAATGAATTAATAAAAAATTATAAAAATCTACATATAAACAAGAGAGTAGTTAATCTAAAATTTATTGTTATACGAAGTGGAAGCTTTGAGATCAGATTCGTGAGATTAATACTAGCAAGAAGCAAAAATGAAATGTTTATAGATCTGAAATTAAAATTTAAGCAAATCTTCTAAAATTGCAGCGTAAAGAGGATAACAAACTATACAAACAACTAATCCAAAAACATAAAAACACAATTTTAATTACCTAACTTACCTTTTTCGATGGTAATTCCTTAAAGATTAAGGCCAATTGCCGACCTTCATTTGGTTCCCGATGCTTACGGATTGCATCATATAGCTGCTGTAATTTTTGACCCAGTGGTGTCATCTCTGTTTTACTTTTCTGTCTGTTAACAAATTGTAAATTAAATTTAATATAATTAATGAAATAAAATAATTTTTAAACAAAAATAGTTAAATATGAATATTTTACGATTTGTACAATCTGTGTTGCCGCCGTTCTTTTAATTCTGAGTATTCTTTTAATTTGTCGTCTAACGCTCTGAGAACAAATTATAAATTAGATAATTTTTAACCAAAACCTGTTAAGTATGTATAATCCTTACAATTTTGTGTTCAATCCACGTTTTGTTAGTCCTGAGTATTCCTTCAATTTTTCGTTTAATGCCCACTCGAGTGAATTAGCATCCTCACAAATCATTGAATTGCTTTCGTTATATTTTCGACAATTGGAAAACATTAATCGATAGTCACCAACTAAATCATCTAAGCTGCCATAACGATCGCCTTGTATTTTCATATCAATTGTATGCATATCAATCGGATGCTTAATTACTTTGTAATATTCCGGATAAAATTTTTTTGAGGGTTTATACATAAACAGGAGAATCGGACGTCGGCCACCTAATGAAAAGACTTTCAAATATTCTTGTAAGGCCAATAGATTTTTCGTTAATCCGGGATTATATTCGAATCGTTGTTTTACTGTAAGTGATGGTGTTGGTGTTTGAGTAACTGTAGCTGCAATTGGATGAATTCTAAGGCGACCTTTTTTCTTCGGCATTCGTGAAACCACTGGTGTCAATGGTAATGATGTCGCTGTAGATTGCGCTGATGTTATAGATGATATTGATGCATTGCCACTTTCAATTTCATCATTATCCTCTTGATCGATGACAGAGTCGACCATCTGTTTATTCAGTATGTTTTGCATTTCTTCCGCATCCTATGGAATAAATGGCAATTAATGATTTTAAATTTGGATTAGAAACACTTCTAACTTCAATTTAAAATCAATTTACCTTATAAACTTTATTCGTTACTGGGTAAGCTTTTTTGGCGTTATTTAACATCAAATTTAAATCAGCGATCATTTCAGAAATATTACTATAATCGCCTTTCTTTAAATTAGCTCTTATTTGGGACATTGAAATTGGGTTCTTAATTTGAGTGTAGTATTCCAGATGGACTCGTCGATTAGGTAATTTCCATAGTGATTCGCGAAGTTGAACGGCTGGGGCATTACAATGACCTAATTAAATGATTTTCAAATATTTTTGTTTAAAACAAATATTTATAAATAAAAAATGGAAACGAAATAATAAGTAAAAATATAAAACACTGAATACATAATTTTAGAAACAGAAAACGGGACGATTTGAATATAAATCATAAAGACAAGTTAATCGAGCTATATAATACTTATTTAATGAAAACTAAACACATGTAAATGCTATAGGTAAACCTATATATATAACATACCAAAGACAAACTAATATAGGCAAATAAAAATACCTGATTCATTAACAATTTTATATAATTGATCGAATAATAGCCACATTGGTCCAGAGCCCACAGTCTCGTCTTCATCCTCTGAGCTTTCTACGATTTCTTTAAAAGCTGCTATAATGGACGAAAGACTTTGCTTTCGTTCTGTTTTAACAGCTGGTTTTGCTGTTCCACTATCTATTTCCTGTTTCCTTGCTAAAAATATGCTTTCTAATGATTTCGCGTCTTTATAGGTTTGGTAGCCGGCTTCGTTAAAATCACATGCATTTTTTGTCATCTCTAAGAAATCTTTTTCCAACTCATTTAGCGCTAAATAAGCACCGTTTTGTATTTTCTTTGCTATAAATTTCAAATCGATCGGACGCTCAATAACATCGTAATAGTCAGGATATAATTTTTTAGAAGGTAGCAACTGAAGCATTGAACAAAGTAAACGATTATCAGTCGGATCAGTTGCGTTCATTACAGTTGTGAAAAGTTCTTCGTATGGATCAAAATCATCCTCTTTACTTTGAGTGGAATCTTTAGCGTCCTCACTAGTTCCTAATTTTCGTGATAATCTACTAACTCGTCCAGTTTTTGATTTTGGTTCTGTATCATCCTCAACCGCCTCCTCTAATAATTTATTTTTGTTTATATTGAATTGCTCTAAAAGTGCGCAAGCATCTTTATATCCCACTGAATGAGGCTTATAACAAGCTTTAACATTATTCACAAGCAATTCCACATCAGCACTTAACTCTTCTATATCGTCATAGGAATCGGTGTCTAATTTTTGTTGTACGCGTAATAAATCTACAGGATTTTCAATAGCTTCGTAACATCGGATAAACGTATCGCATAGCATTGAGCCATCTTCACTTTTGAGGTTACGTATGGTGTCATACAATTGTCGACATAATTTTGACTAAAATGTACTACCTATTAATAGAAATTTGATATTTAATTAACACAATAATAATTACGGGGTCTTGTATCTTTCGTTTTCGTCCAGATCCAATAAGTAAAGGACTTTGTTCTGCAGACTTGTCAGCCATACCATTTGTTTTCAAATGATGTTTTATAAAAACGTTCAGGTTTTTATATAAATTAATTACAATACTTTATCAATTAAAATATATTTCTTTTTTGTTTGTATTTATTTTATTCTCGATTTAATTAAAATTAAACAAAAATTGTTTGGCAAAATTATCAAAGCTAAAACAAAATATGTGTCAAGTTTTACGTAGGGTTGTACATTGTATAAAAACCCTAGTAACCAATGGGGTTATTTTTGAGTTTTACGGGTTTACCGCAAATACTACACTCAATACGTTTATGCTTAGGGTTCAACCTGGGGTGACATGTTCTACCATCACTATTTTCGATGTTCGGTTGGCTTTGTTTCTCTTTTTTCAAGAACAAAATTGTACGCTGTTTCGCTTATTTTATTACGTTTTTTTATTATGCTTTCGACTTGTTCAATTCATCGTGCTATTTATTCTCCACTTCATCACCAAAATTTTTGTTTGCGTTACTTTATCGATTACGATGGAATTAAATAGTATAGAAAATTATACTAATGGACGGAGATCGCAATAGATAAAGCGTGATTAAGAAAACGAAAAAAAGAGATATAATGTTCGATCGAACATTGAAAATAGTGATGGTAGAACATGTCACCCCTGGTTTGAACCTAGGTTATCTTTTACTATAAACGGAGTCGAGTCATCTTGTAGTTAACTCGACTCGACCTAAAAAATTTCTAGGGTCGAGTCGAATTAACTCTAAAATCATCCACTATAAACGGAGTCGAGTCGAAAAATAAAAACAACAAAAAAGAATAATAAAAAGACACCATTTTGATTTCTTAATTCGTGTGCGCAACTCCGATTTTGTGTTTCTGTAATTTTGTATACTGCAAACTTGTAAAATAAATTGCTTTAATCATAATTTTAATAATCATAATTTTTATTGAAAATAAAAATTATGATTTTTTTTTTGACGTTTCTGACTCGGTTTCAACCTAGTTTCGACTCGACTACCATTTGACTCTGCAGTATAAACGCTAAAAAAGATAACTACAAGATGATCCAAAGTTAACTAAAAGATGACTCGACTCTGAGCATAAACGTACTCAGTTAGGTGTACCCTCCAGACCAGGGGTGACATGTTATAACCATCACTTTTTTCGCTTCGATGCAATTTCGACAGAGTAACGGTATCTTACAACTAAATTGTTTTAAAATTTTATATTTTTAACAAAGGAATACAGTTATTCTATCGAAAATGCATCGAAGCGAAAAAAGTGATGGTTATAACATGCCACCCCAGGTGTATCATAAACGTACGGTTTACGAAGACTTTGCTATACTAAGGTGTTCTAAACGTTGCACTAAAACAGCACGAATATAGTATGTAATGCGCACTTTTGTCACATGAGAAGTGAAACAAATTTGCGAAGACTTGTGTATGTATTAGTATGTAAAAAAGTGTTCATGACGTGTACGCTTAAACGTAATGTTTACGAACTGCTTAAGCGTAACATTGACGAACGGTTTAGTGCGAATTGCCCCATTTAATTAGAATAAAACAATTTTTTTTTAAATCAATCTTATCTTTTATTTGCATTTTTCTTCAAATAAGCCGCAACACAAGACACAACGTGCCAAATTTGTTAATTAATCTTTTTCTGAAATGAAATAAAATGTTTCAATCATAGAAGAAATACTTCGAGTACATATTACTTAAATACCTTTCAAAATATTCATTATAATGATTTTTATATGATATTATGGATATAGTGCTGCTCTTGAATGCCACGAAAAACTAACAATAATTATCAGAAGTTTTTATATTTTCACAATAGGACAACTTTAATTTAATTTGTATAAAAAAAATGAAAATAAAACAAAGCCGCAAGATATAATTGACAGCACTGTGTATAGAGAATGTAAATGTAGTAGTGTGTTGTAATAAGAACCTTTCGTAAACTGTTCGTAAACGAAATACTTTTGATGTATACATTTTTGCGCCGGGAGGGTAGATGTTTACAAATGTCAAATTTCCATGGGGAATCCTTTGTAACAGACACTCATTATTATTATTATTATTGGGGGGGGGGGGCATGCGGGCGATCAGCCACTTCGCACTGCGACCTAAAAGATCTATTATGCTGGCCCCTGCTTAATTATCCGTCCAGTCAATATTCAGGTTCTTAATGAACCTGACGATACTGCCTCCCGGTACGTGATACATACTATCTGGGCTTATGCTCTCCCTCCTAGATGTTTACTACAGCATGTAGTTCCGCTAGAAAGACGGTAGCATTGGAGCTCAAGGAACTCGAGAGGGTTGTCCCACTCTCGTATATTCCTACTCCTGCCCCGTATTCCGTTTTGATTTTACTCTTACGAGTTGCTCGGAATTTCAAATCACCTGTAGGTCACCCAGCTTTACTACAGGAAGGCTAAATAAAACTGGAGGGTGCCTGGTATCCAGAGTCCGCATATTTTGGGCTGATTAACCTATCAGCCATTCATCTTTCGGCATATGCTGTTCCACCTTAGATTAGGGTTTTTTGTCAAGGTTTTCTCCTTTAGCGCCGTACTTTAGCCTGTGCCAAATGGCCAAAAATGTGCCAAGTGGCCTTAGTTACCAGTGGTTGCCACGAGGAGGCAGTACGTACACTTGCGAATTGTGAACAGGTTACCCCTTACACAATTGTACCCATCACGCAGCTGCCTAATGACAAGACCAGAACAGCTCACGTGATGCGCACCCTACTGGAAGGTTACGGAGCTGGTAGATTAATCTACTCAACTACTCAACTTTGATCCCCCCCCCCTTCAATAGACACCAAACCACCAAAACAGACACTCATAAAACAAACAAATTTTAAATGAATTTCAATAATTTATTTTATGGTATGTATTTAAATAAGTGTGGTTTGTTAATAAAATATTGAGCTACGCTTTCAAAATTCAATATATCTTAGACGATATGATTAGCATGGACTGCCAGTCCTAACTTTATGATGAATCCAACGTATGCGCCGCCCACGCGTTTCCGTGTGAAATTTTCTAACTAAAAGTACGTTAAATTTTCATCATTTTACATTTTTGTACATGAAAAACTAAATAATGTTTTTCATATTTACAAAAATCCCAATTGACTAATATTCAATTTACATTTTACTTCGATCATTTCACATGGAAACGCGTATTCACTTTAGATGATGGATACACGTTTTATTCGAAAAATATATGTAACTATCATTAGATTGGCGGTCCTTGTTATGTCACAATCTCAAAGAAAAATGAGAATATTTTTATAAACTCAAAACATTGAAATTATCTATTTTTTTAGATCAAGAGATTATGATATAGTTTTTAGACCAAGAGGACTTTTTACAATAATTACGTTTGTATTTATCTAACATTTTTATATTATTTTTTGGTTTATGGATGTAATATTGACCAACTGAAATAAAAATTAAGTGTTTTTCATTCTGTTTCAGTGTGCCTATCGCTAGGTTATGTTAGGTTAGGTTGGAGTGGCTGCTTATGCACACTTAGACCGGTGACGGTCCATTGTGATACCACAGGATATATCCCCTTTTACCCTTATTGGAACCATTTCGAGCTACTTATGTAGCGTAAGACGTCCCGCACTTTAATGTTTTCGAGATCCGAGAGGCAGTCCATCCTGAACTTACCTAAGTGTTTGTGCCTTCCGAGAGCCAATGCTGGACACGAGCAAAGGAAGTGGACCAACGTCTCTTCCTCCTCTTCGTCCAAGCAGCTTCTGCAGAAGTCATTAGCCTCCAGACCCAGCCTTCTTGCATGTTCTCCAAAAAGGCAGTGTCCCGTGAGAATTCCTACGACCGTTCTTAATTCACGTCTGCGTAGGGATATTAATGATCTAGTGCGCCCCAAGTCCAGCTTTGGCCAAACTTGTCTTGCAACTCTACAGGTGAGGGTGTTAGACCACCTTTCCCCCGCTGAGGATAGCGCCTGCTTCCCAAGTGCTTGTCTCAGCGCTTTGATAGGCCTCCCCAGACTTGCCCTTTCCGGTTGCAGCTGGAGAGTCGTACCATGCCTAGCAAGTTCATCTGCCCTGCAGTTCCCCATGACGCCCGAGTGACCTGTGACCCAGACTACCTGGATATTGAAATGCTCCCTCATCTCATTTAGAGATGAGTGACAACTCAACGCCACCCGTGACGCCAAAGACACCGATTCTAACGACCGGATCGCCGCTTGACTGCCCACATAGATTGTGATATCGTCTGAGGATAACACATTATGCTTCAACCACGTCATGACCTCCTCAATCGCTACGACTTCAGCTTGGTACACGCTGCAGTAATCAGGGAGACGAATATAAATATTTACATTTAATTTGTCACAGAATACTCCGGCTCCTACTTTGCCGTCTAGCTTGGAGCCATCTGTGAAGAATTGCAACGCTTCGGTTTCCGATAACGGTCTATCCCTCCAGGATTCCCTTGAAGGGAAGGAGGTCCGAAATCGCTTCTCGAAGCGTAGAGTAGGTTTAATGTAGTCAAGATTCGCCAGCTCATCCTTCAACGATCTGACAATAGTAGAGTGTCCTATACTAAGACATCTCCACTGAGAGACGGCTGCAAGTCGTACAGCCGTATTTGCCGCCATCTGTTTCCCAAAAATGTCGACCGGAAGAAGATGCAACATAACCTCTAAGGCACTTGTCGGTGTCGACCTCAATGCCCCGCTAACAAGCATACACGCCGTTTTTTGCATTCTCTCAATCTTACTTTTGTAAGTTACTTTGTCCAGAGCTGGCCACCAAACACCCACCCCGTACATGAGTACAGGTCTCACTACAGCGGTGTAGAGCCAGTGTACCAGCTCCGGCTTCAGACCCCATCTATAACCAATGGCGTTCCTACAGGAGTACAAAGCAATAGTAGCTTTGTTTATTATCTCCAACATGTTGGGCTTCCAACTAAGCTTACTGTCCAAGATAATGCCCAGATATCTAGCTCTATCAGTAAAAGCAAGTCTCGTGCCATTTAAGGTAGGAGGTACAACTACCGGGATTTTGTATTTCTTAGTAAAGAGTACCAGCTCTGTCTTAGACGGGTTAATACCAAGTCCACATTTGCCAGCCCATTTCGTAACGATGGTAAGCGCACTCTGCATTACGTCTACAATCGTGCCCAGGAATTTCCCGGTAACAGCTAAAGCTACGTCATCTGCGTACGCGATAACTTCAATACCCTCTCTCTCCAATTCAAGTAGTAACCCGTTTACCACTATGTTCCAGAGAAGAGGGGACAGAACCCCCCCCCCCCCCCCTCCGTGCGGAGTTCCCCTAGTTACTCGCCTCTTGATGGTGGAGTCCCCCAACTTCGAGCTAACAATCCTGCTTCCCAGCATATAATTGGTTAAGCCTATCAGAGGAACGTCCACCTCCAAAAATGACAATCCCTCCTTGATTGCCTCCGCTTTCACATTATTAAAGGCGCCTTCTATATCCAGGAAGGCCACCAAAGAGAATTCCTTCGAATTAATCGATTTTTCAATCGTAGACACCAAGGCGTGCAGAGCAGTGTCCACAGATCTACCCTTTGTGTACGCATGCTGAGACGATGCCCACTTCCTGGCACCTATTTTATCTCTGATGTATACATCCAGCAGCCTTTCCAAGGTTTTCAAAAGAAAGGATGATAGAGTTATTGGTCTTAGGTCCTTAGGATAGACATGTGAGCTTTTCCCCGCTTTCGGTATGAACACCACATTGACCTCCGTCCAGTACCTAGGAATATAGCCCAGCTTCAAACACCCTTTGAATATAGCTTCCAGGTAGGGAAGAATAATTACTGAGTTGTTTTGAAGTTCCGCTGGTATAATTTGATCCGGACCAGCCGATTTAAATGGTTTAAAACCCCTCAGTGCCCATAGCATCCGTTTCCTGGTTACAATATCCTCTGTGGTTACAGACAGTGATTCCTGATGATTGCTACGCACCAACAGGTCTTCAAAGCTCCATGGGAAGTGTGTCTCGAAGAGAAGCTCCAGAGATTCTCCACTAGAAGCTGTCCAAGATCAGTCCGGTTTTATCAAAAAACTGGGACTAGATGTACTTTTGGAAAGAATCTTCCTAAGGCGGGAGGTTTCGGATACCTCTTCCATATTATCACAAAAGATTCTCCAAGACCTCCTTTGTGCCTTTCTTAATTCTTTCTTATAAATTCCGAGTTTCTCCTTATAGGAGTCCCAATCCTGAGCCTCCCTTATATTTTTGGCTCTATTAAAGGCTGTCCTACAAGCCTTACGATAGGTTCCCAGTTCCCTGGACCACCATACCGGTTTTTGCCTACCCCTAGGCTTAGCCAGTGGGCAGGCAGCGCGAAAGGATCGGTTGCATGCGCTAGTAACGCTAGCCACCATGTCCTCCAGCTACCCAACGGTCGTCGGGGGCTCCATAGCCCTCGTCGGTAACATTTCCTCCAATAATTCCCCATATTTGCTCCAGTTGGTCCTTCTAGGTTTCCTGAAGGCTTCCCGGGCAGCAGGGTGAATATCGAGGCTATAGGTTAAATAGCGATGATCAGAAAAGGAGTGTTCCTTATCCACCCTCCAATTTTTAACCATATGAAGAATATTATTTACCGAGCAAACGGCGCAGTGGTTAAAGCTGCGGCGTTTGGATCGGGAGGTACCGGGTTCGAATCCCGATAGGGGCGGGATGCAAAAGGGATTTTTCATCATCTGATTACGATCGGTGATGACGATGAACACAACTATGACCCCCTGTTGAGAGTGCAGAATCCATGGGCCGACCCACCTTTCATGTCAGCACTATAGGTTGGCATGAAGCAATGCAATGTGCAGGTGGTTTATACAAAGCGGGTCTATAGCCGTACGTCCTCGATTTGGCTAATACTGCGTAAAGTAGGACGGTAAAATTAACTGCGAAAGAGTTGGGAGTGCCTTGAGCCCCAGAAAAGATTGCATAGTTTAAAACTAAAAAAAAAAAAAAAAAAAAAAAAAAAAAAAAGAATATTATTTGAGGCAAGGGTCACGCCTAGAACCTCCTGCCTGTTACTAGTAATAAATGTGGGTTCCCGCCCAATATTACACACTGAAAGGTTAGTACTCATCAAATAATCAAAAAGTGACTCACCTCTTTCATTAATGTCCGTGCTTCCCCAGATAGTGTGATGCGCATTAGCATCAACTCCCAGTACCACACCTACCTTTGATTGTTCCGCTTTACGGATCAGCTCATCCAGGTTATCCGGAGGAACCTCCTTCTCCCGGTCCATGTAAGCTGAAACCAGCCAGAAACTACAAGTGCCTACTTCCAGGCTAACTGCAGTAGTGTCACCATTGCTGTATTGAGAGAGAAGGAAAAGATTAATATTATTTTTCCCAAGAATACAAGATCTGATCTTCCCAGACTTACTAGAGGATATAATTTTATACCCCTTGGTTCTGAGGCCACAGATCCTGTTGTTGTTAATCCAAGGTTCTTGGATTAGTATCACATCCTCACCCGAACTAGTCAGTCTGAGGAGTAGAGCTGCCGAAGCAGCCTTAGAATGGTGAAGATTAATTTGTGTTATCTTAATCATAACCATTTAACCTCTACCTATCTCTATGGTATATTCCTGCTACCGCAGGAATATTATTTCTCGGTATTTTGGGATGCGCCGGATCCGCCCGTCTCGCCACCCCTCATACCCTCTGTAGAGGACTTATCAGTGCCCCCCGTCTGGCCGGGCTGCCGACATCCTCCTCCATCGGTACACCAGCTCCTTCGCTTATGTGCCCCTCCTTAACCTTCAAGGGAGGCCTTGCCCGACCGAGGTCGCCGGCTTCACTCTCCCCATACCCTCAGCTTCTCCCCCCATGCTGCTGGTACCCCCTTCAGGCCTGGGCGGGTAGCCACCATCCTCCGGTTGGCCTCCCGTACACGCTTCCGCCCCATCCTTTTATAAACGTTGAGAGTAATTGACCCGAAACCGAAGTCAATTACTCCCTTCGTTTTGTGAAGGAGGGCAAGGGACTCCTTATTTATTACCATAATTGATAATTTCGAGCCCCCCTTCGCATCCTCCTGCTTGACGATCTTCCAATTTCCGGTCGGAAGACTCGGGTTACTGGCCTGAATGATTTCCAAAGCCTCGTCAGGGCTAGCCGGTTCGGATGGCAGCCAGACACGTGCCCTCGGCCTGCTGGGAATTTCCTCCCGGCTAACTGCCGCAAGCTTTGCGCCTGGCCACACCTCCCCTACTTTGGCTATAGCCTTTTTATATAGATCCACAGATCTAGAGTCCAAGCATGCAGTCATCTTCACACGCCCTTGATACCATCCCGCATCTCTGCAGGATGGGGGTGGTCCCGGATTTTCACCCAGTACCTTTAAAAGGACGAGGTTGAGTGCATTATACACCAACCTCCATTTTTCGGCCGTGATGCTCCCATCTTCTTGACTTTCGTCAATGACGGCTAGCATCAACACATGCTCCCTCAGGACATCGCTGAACAGCTTTGTCCCTGAGTTGAAGCTCGGCTTCTTTTCAGTCACCAACTTGGCCCGCTTGCTGTTGACTACTTCCACCTCGTCCTGGGACCGCTGTCTTTTCGACACATGGTCCCTTTCCGAGCCTCCGCAGCCCACAGTGCTCCTTGCCCAAGCTACTGATGTTCTTTGCTCTTCCGTAAGCTGCCCCTTGGGGGTCGCAGCCCACTTCTCGAGAATTCGGAATGCCGAGCGGCGATTCCTGTATCGCCTTTACGCCGTAGGAATGTCTCTCGTCCCACTCCCCTGTGCTGCGTTGGTACCGCTAACTCCCGGGACTTTTGCCCTAGAGCCAACCACCTTTGCAACCTTAGAGGCCCCACCCGTCTGGTTCGAGGTAACTCCCTTCGCTGATACCGGCTTTTGAGGAGAGCCGGTGCCCTTTGTTTTTTCGTTGTTCGATCTTTCCATCTGATTCCCACGAGTATCGGAGAAATAAAGGTTCGCCTGCGCAGAGATCCGTATACGCAGGTAAGACTAAGTACAACTGGAGGTCGCCAGGTATCCAGAGGGCTCCGTTAGCGACTGGGCTTTATTAAATGGGCCCCCAGCCTAGTTGATCATCAGCACGGGTCGCTTAACACCTTAATCCAGCCCATTCGGCTCGCTAGCACCGCGGCCTCCCAGCACCCCCTTCCCTCCTCCCACATTCTCTCCCCCTTTCACCTATTCACATGGAGAGCCCAACCAATGGGGTCCATTCCATTCCCCGGGTCACCCGTTTATAGGGTACCCCCATTCATCACCCGCGGAGACTCCGGAGGTGCAGAGAGGCCGCGACGCCCAGTCCGCCGTGGTTATTGGTCGATGGTTTTCGGCGCCATCTGTTCGCCTTTCCATGCTGGGCATCATAGGCACTCAGAATTTAATGAACTGAGGTTAACCACTCCCCAGTTCCCTGAGACTCTCCCACCAGCTGGACTGCGGTTGGGGGGCGGCTTATTTAATTCACCGCTAACCTACCTATCGATAGGTCGTCCACTATCCACCACCTGTGACCCCCCCGATAGCTGCAGTACGCCACGGGGTGCCTATCGCTAGCAAACAACTGGTGTTAATCGGTCTAATTAATTGAAAAAACGCCCTGTTCGTAAAAACTGTAAAAATTTTTTTCAGACAGATGTGATTCAATTTTTCAGACAGATGTGATTTGAAAAGCCTTTTATCTAAATTTGTGAAAATATTTGGGCGGATCCATGAAACAGCTACATTTGAGATATTCTAAAATATAGAATACATATTTAAAACACCCGAACTTTAATTTTTTTCTACTGTGCTATTTTGTGTTCAGCGTTTAATAATGACAAGGTCAAGGTGGTCAGGCTGCGGTTTATGTAGGGGGAAAAACGCAAGACTCGATTCATGTGCCGTAACTGCATACAACCACAGATAAGAATATCAGATGTTTCCAGCCCGAACAAATTTTTGGCAATTCATTCTGGAACTCAAAACCTGAAACTGGTCGTGTCTCCTCGGGCAAATTTGATAAAAAGGTCGTGTTTCCTCGGGCAAATTTGATAAAAAATATCATGATATATTTTCAGAAAAAAATCCTAGAATGTTTTTGGTTTTACCTGTCAAAAAATATTGTTTTTTTATACAAAAGAAATTTAGGACGTGTTCGAAGTTTGTAATAATTTTGTTTTTGTAATAATTTTGACAGAAGTGAAATAATTGTCTCTTTCAAATTTTGTAATAAGTTTTATTTGTACAATTTTTTTTTGAAATAAATTAACGTAATACGGCTTAATTATTGTTATTGTGCACTTTTGTTTATGAATATTATTACAGAAGTGTCAAAATTACAACCCGTAGTAGCTGTAATAATTTGGTTGCATACAAAATAGTGTCATAATTATTACAGCTGGAATAATTATTACAAACTTCGAACACGTCCTTAATTAATAATTTTAATTAATTTCAATTTCCATAATATTTACATACTGGGAATATTTAACAGTTTAAAATACTTCGAACAATTATAATTAATTATCTTTAACAAAAAAAATTAGGAAAAGGACGTGTCCGATTTTTGTGTCTTTTTTTGTGATAAATTAATGTTAAACTGTACCCAACCAAATTATCACAGCACCGGTGTGTTATAATTTTGACATGTCCGTAATAATTCTTGTTTCTGTGCCGGTGAAGTAAACAAAATAAGTTTTATAAAATTTAATTTTATTTTATTTATATAATATAATAAGTTCCAGCATTTTCTAGTGTCCAGCATTTTGTGAACAATATCACAAACTGCGCATGTTGACATGTTCATTGCTGCACCTACAATTCTATAACTAGTCCCACTTGCCAGCCACAGCAAAAATATCATTAGTTCCATTTTCGGTCCCCAACCATGGTTTTTATTGGGCAAGAATTTGCTAATAGCGATGAAAGTGTTAGACGATATCCTTAAATGCATTCTAGTCACCGGATCATTATAACTAAGTATTGAATTAACAATACTGTTTGTTGTTTAATATTAATTTTATTAATATTTATAAATATCCAGAAAGCAATATCTAACATACATACCTGTAAGCTTAAATGTATCATACCTGGGAGTTTAGGAGATCCATTATTAAAGGTCACGCATAGTTCCGTGTTCTTCTCATTAAACACATGTAACCCCAAATTAATAGAAATAATACCATATTTGGATCAAATTTTGCCTCTATCATTTTTATATACACTTTTAAATAACTCTCTACGTACAATTTGTCGTTTGTTGTATTTCCAAATGTCAATTTTATTATGTCAAAATTATTTCAGTATTCGGACAGCAAATGAACTTATTTCAAATATGGAAGAGAAAATTATTTCACTAATGTCAAATTTATCACAAAAAAATTATTTCGCACAGAAATCGGATACGTCCTAACTTAAATTGTTTGACATTTAATTATGATATTTTTTATCACGTTTGGCCGAGGAAACACTAGCACTGATACCAATTTAAATTAATTTTACTGAGGTTCTTACAAAAGAAAGACAGTTAGTAGAGACACATTTTAATAAGCTCATTAGTTTTTAAGTGATTTTACCTATTTTTGCTGTAAAAAATTGCAACTACAATTTATGCTTTAATAATTTTACTTTAAAATATAATTTAACAAACAAAAATGTTCAATAAAAGCAAATATTAAGCGTGTTCCATTGGCGTTAGCAAACTACTCACAAGTACTTGTATCTACTCGCAACTACTCATGCTCAAGTGATTGACGATTGGACTGTCATGATTTTGCATGCAGAGCGTAGGGTTCAATTTAATTACGGTAGTTTCACTCTCCATATGTTTTATATGGAGAGAAATGTCATTTCATGCAGAGCGTAGGGTTTACATTATTTCCGATTGACGATTGGAGCATCACAGATTCCACCTAGTGGAAAATTTTTAAACTGAGGTAGCTGCTAATTTGACATTCAAAATTGTTGTAAACAATTCCAATTTTGAACTGTAAACACAATTTTGATAATTATTGATAATAATTGTAAATAATTCCAATTTTGGATTATAAAAACAATTTTTAACTACCGGATTGCAAAAATTTCTTTCGTCGCATTTATGAGAAATATCATTTTGGCGGTTGCCTCATTTTAACTTTTTTCCTCGAGAGGCGCTTTCTCTACTTTTACAATCGTCAATAGGTATAGCATTTTGCAGTTTTCCAATCGCCAATGGTGTAGTTGTTAGAAGTAATTAGTCATATAATTAACGACAGAGGGATTTTAGTTTAAAAAATTCTAATAGATGGCTCTATACCAATTTTGGTTGTGTGAAATGTCATTTTTTAATCCTAATCCAACCAAGGTGCGTCTTTTTGGCTCGTTTAATAAATGCGTAGTTTTCAAAATAATGTTACGTTTTTGCCTAGTCAAGCTAGGTTCGAATCACTGAATTGTGAATAAAACAAAATCAATTTAATTTATCACGAACGGATTTTATTTATTTAGCACAAAAATTATTACAACACAATTTATTATTATAACTCACAAAAATCACTGTATATAAATTATCCGCACAATTTTACTGTACACTTATAAATTTTATTTCGCACAAAAACACTTTTTAAATCACTACCTGATTGCCTACATCCTGCCCAGTAGAATCGTTGACGTATCTTTGCTAGTGTTTTATTAATTCCTAGGTGGCCCCCACTTGCTCCTCCCTGATACTCATTCAGGATTTCCGCAATCCGGCACTTTGGTATCACCAGAAAAAATTGCTTCACTTTGCCATCAGTGCTTTCCCACAATCGTTTTAAACAGCCATTCTCAAGACGGAGGTTATCCCATTGAGTCCAATAAGCCTTGACAATGGGAGTACTGTCCGCGATCTCACTCCAAGTTGGCCGGTGTTCCTTTTCATTCCAATCCATTACAACCGATACCTCCGTATCATCCAATTGCTCTTTCCTGATCATTTCGTCGGTCCACTCCTCATCAGGCAGCACTTGCGTAAGCCTAACGTCGATGATGCCTTCCTTTGCTTCAACATGGCCACAATGTTTACATTCTACTGGACACGGCCGTCTTGATAATGCGTTGGCATTTCTGTGTGCACTTCCCTTCCGATGTTCAATTTAGAAATCGTAGCTTTGAAGACGTTCGATCCAGCGTGCTACTTGTCCCTCTGAATTCTTGAATTGTAACAGCCACCGTAAAGCGCCGTGATTTGTCCGTAAATGGAATTTTTGGCCATAAATATACTTATGGAAATGCTTGACACATTCCACTATAGCCAACAATTCTTTCCGTGTCACGCAGTAATTACGCTCCGGCTTTGATAATGTTTTGGAGAAGTACGCAATAACTCGTTCTTGGCCATTGGTTTCTTGTGATAACACACCTCCTATACCGTCATTACTTGCATCGGTGTCCAAAATAAATTTCACGTTGGGTATAGGGTACGCGAGGATTGGCGCGACACACAACCGTCTCCTTAGTTCCACGAATGCTTCTTCCTGGTCATTCTTCCATTCGAATGCCTTGTTCTTCTTGGTCAACTCGTGTAAACTCTTGGCGAATCCTGGCACGAAGCGTCTATAATAGGTGCACAATCCCAGAAAGCTTCGTAATTCGTGTAAATTTTTAGGTCTTGGCCAGTTCTTTACCTGCGATCTTTTCCTCGTCGGTGTGAATTCCATTAATCGTTACGAGATGACCCAAATATTTGACTTCAGTTCTGAACAGCTTACACTTCTTTGGACTTAACTTCAATCCGGCGGCCTGTATCCGATCTAAAACTTCCGCCAAGTTCTTTAGATGCTCGTCAAAATCCTTCCCCATAACGATGATGTCGTCCAGATATATTAGGCAAGTCTTCCAATGTAATCCCTTTAACACGCGCTCCATTAATCGTTCAAAAGTCGCAGGGGCATTACATAATCCGAACGGCATAACATTAAATTGCCAAAGTCCGTTACCAACACTGAAAGCCGTTTTCTCGCGATCTTCCTCGTGGACTTCCACCTGCCAATAGCCGCTTTGTAGATCTAATGTCGAAAATATTCGAGCACCCGATAATGTGTCTAACGTGTCATCGATCCTTGGCAGTGGGTAGCTATCTTTTTTCGTCACAGCATTGAGTTTTCGGTAATCAACGCAGAATCTCATGCTACCGTCCTTCTTCTCGACCAATACTACCGGTGAGCTCCATGGGCTATTATATGGTTCAATTACTCCTGCTGCCTGCATATCTGTTACCATTCGATTGACTTCTTCTTGTTTTGCCAAAGGTAGCCTCCTGGGTGGTTGACGAATTGGCATCTCTGCTCCCGTATCAATTCGATGCTTTACCATTGAGGTCCTTCCGTTATTATCCGATGTACTGCAGAATATGGACGTGTACCGTTTGAGTAGTTGATGTGCAGATCTTCGGTCCATTTCTGCATAAGTTGTTCTACCATTTCTTTCTGCCCTTGCATGTCGGCTTTTTCAATCGGTCTTTTCTGTTCACACTTTACTATAGTTGAAACCTCGTTACATTTGCCGATGACTTTCCCTTTCTTGATGGTTTTCGTCTTATCCGAGAGATTTAGAGTCCTAATTGGTACTCTATGGTCGTTATCTGTTTTAACTAGGGCTTTATAATTATAATTTCGATTATAATTTCCTTGGCTCCGTTCTCCTCTTCGTTAGCTTCAACAACCCACAACCTGGGTGACCCAAAACCTCCCTCCAATCTTCCCCATACGATCGTCTTCGGGTTTGGTGGCAGCTTCTCCCGGTGATCAATAATAATTCGCCTGGTAGTTGCTCCGGCACTGCTAGATTTAAGGGGCAACTCGATATTATCGTAAATTAAAACTCCTCGTCCAACATCCACCACGAAGCCCTTTGCCCTCATAAAGTCCATACCCATAACGACTTCATCCACAATATCTGCAAACAGCACTTCGTGTTGGAAAAGAGTTCTCCCGATCTTTATTTTCACGATCTTTTTGCCTCTTATTATTGATGAGATCAGTTGATCAGTTGCTGTTTGTAACTTCAAACCATTAGCTGGTTGTATACCTCCGTCCCGTATCCAGGGTGATGATGCAGTCCGTGCCATCAATGTCGCCTTTGATTGTTAAGCTGTCACTCTTCCTACTTTCGAAACGCGGATGGAGGTTATGGGGCAATCGGTTGTGTGAGTGAGCTTCTATCCCTTTAATCTGACTCTTTCAAGTTTAACGACTCTCTCGTCATTTGGCTTTCTTGCCTGGCCACTGCCTGCTCCCCGCTTGGTCGTCGCTGCATAGGAGATGGTGATCTTCCCCTTTTTCTTCTTAATTCCCAGCAGTCCCGTGAGATGTGACCGATTTTATCACATGCCCAACATTTGATTTTGCCGCTTCCGTCTCGGTATCTTGGTGTTGACGGTTCTGTGTTTATGCTGG
This sequence comes from Tipula vernalis, assembly GCA_958295665.1. Taxonomy (NCBI): domain Eukaryota; kingdom Metazoa; phylum Arthropoda; class Insecta; order Diptera; family Tipulidae; genus Tipula; species Tipula vernalis. The sequence goes on from OY282559.1 coordinate 110,087,520, forward strand.
TGTCGATTTCCACTCGGCGTATTTTCATTGACGGTTTGGTGATGGCTTGTGCAGTTTCATTTGTTAACGCACAAGCGATGATTTCCGCGAAGGTTGCTTTAGGTTACAACATCACCGCCCTGCGTGTCTCTGGAGCTCGAATGTCGTCAATGAATGCGTCCATTTTTAGCCTTTCCATATAATCGGCCGATATACTGGTATGTGCTAGATGTACTAATCGCTCGATTGCCGACGAAAATTCCTGTAACGATTCTCCTCCCTTTTGATAGCGGCTTTTCAATTCCATACGATAGATTTCCCGCTTGTGGTCACTGCCGTACTTCCGATCCAGCGCCTTCATAATTTCGAGATAACTGTTGCGATCTTTTTCCGGAATTGTTTGTAAGGCCTCCGCTGCTTCACCTTTAAGGGCCACTATTAACGCTGCGACAAGATGTTCATCATTCCAACGGTTTTGATTGGCTGCCGTTTCAAATTGAAATTTGAAAATAATGAAAGATGTTGTACCGTCGAAGTTTGGTGGTTTTAACTTAACTGATTGAACGGTTTGAACCACTTGCGTCGTTGTTCCACTTGCCTTGACATCATTTAGTTCTTTCCCGAGACGTTGAACCTCCGCTTGTAACTTTTGGTCTGTTGAATCTCCATTTTAAATTCCGTTTTAGCGTGTTGAATTTTAGTTTCCAACTCCGTCTGCAATTTTTCTACTTCGTCACGTAGCGAAGTGGATAACTCGATAAATTTCTCGTCCATTCTCTTTTGCTCATCTGCAATTTCCTGGATTGGTTGTTCAATTTTCTCTATTTGTTGTTTCATTTCGTGTTTAATTTCTTGGTTTGACTGATTTATAGTCTCCAACTGCTGCACATTTTGTTGTTCCATTTCATTTTTAATTTCTTGGTTTGACTGCACTGCTTGTTGCGCCATTTGATTTTTAATTTCTCCTAGCTGTCGTTCGATTTGTTGTTTCATTAGACTCATCTGTCCCGTCATCTGGTTCAAAGCAGCAATTAACTGCGACAAATCGAAACTTCCAGATGGTAGTTGTGTTGTTTCGACTGACGGCTGTTTATCTCCTGTCTTCTCTACCGTTGCCGCACCCGTTACTTCCACGCCAAAATCATGTTGATGTGCGTCTAACCCTTCTTTCACCACGTATATTCGCGCTTGTAAAGCTGCTTTGCTACCATCAGTGGCCAAACCCCGTTTCTCAAGTTCCCTCTTTAATTCTGGAACTTTTAATTCGTTGAGAATCATTTTCTTTTTCTTATTATTCACAATCCCACCGCTGTCACCAATTGTTACGTTTTTGCCTTGTCAATTAAGGTTCGTATCACTGGGTTTTGAATAATACAAAATCAATTTAATTTATCACCAATGAATTTATTTATTTCACACAAGAATTATTACAACACAGTTTATTAATAAAAATTCACAAAATCACTTAAATAAATTATTCTCAAATTTTTACTGTACATTTATAATTTTTATTTCCACAAAAACACTTGTTAAATTCCTTTTTAATCTTTACTCTATTGCCAAAGAAAATAATAACGTATATGTTATTTTTTTCTTTGCTATTGCTCTACATATTACTAATCCCATCCGACTTCATTCGCCTTTTTATATACACAAACCAAACTTCTAGAAAGCTCATGATTTTTCTAGTTAGAATTGACAATTGTAAAAGTAGGAAAAGCGCCGCTTACGGAAGATAGAAAAATTGAAGCGGATACATACAAATTGCGATGCAACCATAGTAAACGTGCTATCAGCGCTCCTGCGGAAAATAGAAAAAATGAAGTAGATACATAAAAATCGAGGCCCTCCAATCGTCAATAGTGTAGAACAATTTTATAATGGAAAATTCCATTTTAGTACAGTTTACCATCGCTATTATTTTAACTTCTTCTATTACACACTAGGTGTCACCGTCACATTATTTTGAAACATTTCCATACAACGTACTTGAGATCTACTCATTCTCTGCAAAAATTTAGTAAATTATTTGATTAGAATTTGAATTTACTGACATAACAAAAATATGTTGGTTCGATTAGGGTTAAAAACCAATAATTTTTGTTTATGTTTGTGATACGATGTACAATTGTTAAATCGTAAAAATATTTTAATTATTTTGTTGTTTAATGTTTTATTACTTATTATTATTAATAGAACAACGTATTTTTAAATTAAATCTAGCAGTTTTATTTAAATTGAGGTTATATTTTACTACTTTCACAAAAATTTCCGTTCCATTGAACATCTACTCACAAGTACTTGGCAGTAGTAAATTGTTTCCAATGGAACACAGCAATTGTTCAAAAATTTTATATTTATTTACAATAGATGGTATTACTTGAATCGTTTTTGTATTATTTTGAGTCCAATATAAAATATTACAGACCCATTTAATATTGGGCTTCAGTTCAAAAAACCGCAAATTGATTCGGGCTTGGTTCATCTGATATTCTTATCTGTGATACAACTTCAAGAAGTGCTCACACTGTCTCTCCTTGAGAACGCTAAAGTGTGAGGACTGTGGTCTTCCTACAGGGGGCTAGCGCTGGGTTAACAGCCCAACCGGATAGGATAAAAGGAAAAAGATTTTAAATTTGGAACATGCAACGAATACTTAGCATAAATCTATGTACACAAAACGACAGACACAAATTAGTAAATAATCTAATTAAGATTGTTTTATATTATCCGTTCCTTTCAGTTCCGACACGTATCGTGTCAGACATCATCAATTTACACATTTTTTATAACAATATTTGTCTGTGTCGGTAAGTGTTATAATGGAAAGGAACGGATAATATAAATCAACCTTTAATCTTTTTGTTCGTTGTTTTCTTTGTAAGATATTTTAAAATTAAATAGATACATTTAATAAATTTTTTTTACATATACTCGAAATTTTTGGAAATGGGAACATAATAGTAAAGGAGGAGACGGGGAATCACGAACCAGAGTGGAACAATCCCCCTCAAAGGGGACGTCTGGCATCCCGACTGGAATCTGCATCGACTGGAGTTACGAAGTACTAATGACGAAGTTAAATGTAGTACTTGTTTTTAAAATTAAATAGATACATTTGAAATATATAATTTTTATAAAAATTATATCGATTTCGATACAAATTGTATCATCGTCAGTAACTTAAATACTAAAATAAATATCCATTTTCTTCTGCTTTTATAGCCTGAAAAACATTTTCACAATTTGGCTACGTTGATATTCTAATAAATTCGAAACTGTGTGGCTTACTGTAAATTTTGTAATATAAGGTCGTAAATTTTATTTGCCGAAGTGTTAATTTTGCTGTTTAATAAATTTGGGTTGTTCCTGTTTTTATAAATTTCGAATTCCTCCTTTCGGTCTTAATTATCACTTTTCTTCATTTTATTTAAGACTACCAAATTTTGATTAAAATTGTCATAATTATGTAAAGTGCCATTTATATGCATAGCAAAATTTGAGTTACAATTAATTTTCCCAATTTCCCGAACATGTTCTCTAAAACGAATTTCGAATGATCTGCCGGTTTGTCCTATATTAAATGAAGGACAATCCGAACAAATTAATTTGTAAACACCAGTTTCTAAAATGTTTGAATTTGGAGGTTTTAAAAATTGTCCTAATTTGTGATTTGTTTTGTAAGATATTTTATATCCGTAATTCCGAAAAATTTGATTAATATGTTTGCTAGAATTTTGGTTGTATTCCACACTTATAAATTTTTGGTTGCTGGTATCATCATCATTAAAAATGAGGGTGGTTTCATGTCTGTACCGCATTTTCCTTATGAATGCTTCATTCATTGATTCAATCATCGTTATTTTGTATCCGTTTTTTTGGGCAATATATTTAATTGTGTTGAACTCTTCTTCATAATCTTCATTAGACATAGGTATGGTGTTTAATCTACAAATTAAATGATGATATGCTGCCATTTTGTGTTGCCACGGATGGTTAGATCGAATATCAATGGTTTGGTCCGTTTGGATTGGTTTACGATAAATTTTGAAAGCATGTTTTTGATTTTGTATTTTTTTTTTTAAATCTAAAAAATTAATATTTGCATTTTGTTCCATTTCTAAAGTAAAATGAATTTTTGGATGAATACTGTTGATATGATTTTTAAGAAGATATATTTGCCTCTCAGTTCCGTTAAACAATAATAATACATCATCCACGTATCGGTGCCAGTATATAATATTTTTGTAAAATCTGTTTTGGTTGTTCAAAATGTGGTTATTTTCAAAATTGTTTAAATAAATATTTGCTAATGTTCCAGATAATGGGCTGCCCATATTGTCCATCATATTGTTTGTAGAATTTATCATCATACGTAAAATAATTTTGAGAAGTAATTTCCTTTAATAATTTTGTTATTTCTTCTATAACATTTGGAGTAATTCCGTTTGTATTCAATAATGATTTGGTGATTTCAATCGTTTCTCCAATTGGTATATTTGAATACATATTTGTAACATCAAAAGATACTAATTTAGAATTTTGTGGTATCTGAATCTCTTCAATTTTGTTTACAAGTTCCAAATTGTTTTTTACCGAATGGCTGTTGTCAAATTTGATACATAAAGTCATCCATTTATTCAACCATTTTGCAATTTTGTAGGTTGGTGCCGAAGTAAAATTTATAAGTGGCCTGAAAGGTATCTTATTTTTATGAATTTTGGGTAATCCCGTCAATGTTGGTGCTGTTGGTTTTATCATTTTATATTATCTTTTATCACGATCACTAAATAGATGTATAGAATTGATGAGTTGTTTTATATTTTTATTATATTCGGCTGTTGGATCCTCATTCAATTCAACTATGTCGTTGTTGTTAATATAATCCAGTACTTTCATGTTATAATCGATTTTATTCATTATAACCATTGTGTTGCCTTTGTCTGCTTTAGTTATAATGGTATTGTTGCTGGCAATTTTCGTATTTATATCAGTTACTATCTTCTTGTCATTGTTTAGATTGTACATCGGGTTAGCATTAATTAATTTATCAACAATTAACGTTCTTATTTCGGAATGTTCTTCCGGCTTGGTTTTGATAATTGCGTTTTCTATTTCCATTGGGTGTTTATTTTGATTTTTAATGTTATTTGGTAATGTGATATTATATTTTAAACCTTTTTCCATTAAATCAGTTTCATCATTGTTGAATTGAATGTCGGTTTGGTTGTTTAATCGATTATAAAATGTATGTGACGTAATAGGGATATTCATATTGGATCCGATAGAGTTGTTCTTCTTTTGAATTAATCTCTTCGTCTTTCTCTTCCTTTGTAATCTGGTATTTACTTTCTTGTCAATTTTATCGAGAATTTCTTGGTATTCAATAAAATGAAGAAAAGTGATAATTTAGACCGAAAGGAGGAATTCGAAATTTATAAAAACAGGAGCAACCCAAATTTATTAAACAGCAACATTAACACTTCGGCAAATAAAATTTACGACCTTTTATTACAAAATTTACAGTAAGCCACACAGTTTCGAATTTATTAGAATATCAACGTAGCCAAATTGTGAAAATGTTTTTCAAGCTATAAAAGCAGAAGAAAATGGATATTTATTTTAGTATTTAAGTTACTGACGATGATACAATTTGTATCGAAATCGATATAATTTTTATAAAAATTATATATTTCACAATAAGGAAATAGTTGGAAGAATGCAAAAGCCGAGATTAGCTAAACAGCAACAAAGGTCCCAAGTCGACACCCATTGCTATGGAGTACAAAAAATGGGAGAAAAAGCCAAAGGTCTTACATTCAAATCAATATAATGCATGAAAATTCCTACCAAACCGCAAAAAGGCGTGAAAATTCATACTAAATATTGAAAATGCAGAAACGAAAGCGACCACAAGAAGACGAACACAAGGGTAGAGTACAAGACACGACAGAATGTAGAAAAGTGCGGTGGCATAAGCGAGTGCCATTTCTGTGGCTGGTTTCTTTCTTTAAATAAACCAAATTATCTTAAGATCAATAAACTAAATACAACAGTCATTTGGTTGTAAAATAAAGGTACATATTGTGGTATATTATTTTGTAATCTATAGTATGATGCATGTGAAATTGTTTAAAAGAGATTGCGAATAATAGTCTGTTAGGCCAATAAACATTTAAAATCGATTGTAAAATTTTCAATCAACTTTAGTAAAAATGGGGCTTTCCCCTTTAAGGGCGAATGAATAATAAAGAAACGATAAAAATTGATATCCAACTATACCTACATCAACGCGCACAATAATTGGATCGAATTCAAAAATAGTCGTTATCCAAAAAGTTTCTCTAAAGATTCTAAAGAACGCTATCGTACGAAAAAATCTAATAATCATCTGTGTCTGTCGTACTTTGTATTAATGTTATTTTATTTTAATTTACAAAAATTAAAAGTGATTTTGACGTTTTAATTATGAATTTGACAAAACAATTTACCAAGCGTAAATTTTAATTAATTAAAATGTTAAAAATCATTGTAAAATAATTAACAAAAACATCAAAATAATGTAGGTTGTATATTTTCAATTATTCATATTTTATACAATATGTGTGAGTGTCTGTGTTTGCATGTTTATTGTTATTATTATTATTTTTTGTTTATCATTGCGACATAAGTACATAATTATTATGTTGTTGAGTAGATGCTATTTTGATTTCGATTATGGAGGAATGAGCATTGCCATTCATTTTATTTTACATAACATTGTAATGATGTTTTGTTTTAATTTGGAGAAAAGTAACCTAAAATATTACACCAAACTATTTTACCAAACTATTCAATATATCACGTGTATTGCGACAGTTAAAATAAAGGAAAGTAATTTACAAAAATTAGAATAGAGTTCCGCAAATTTTAAAAGTTGTGTTGTGACCTGTAAGGGTTGCCTTGGGAAAGCCAGGTCTGTAGGGGACTTTCCCATTTTCTCCAGATGTCCATTAAAAGGGCCAGCCATGTCCGGTTAAGTACCAGATGAGGGATTTTAGAGACTGTCTATCCATCTTGATTGTCTGATCTAAATGTCTAATATCATAGCTTAATAGTTTTTTGGTCTGTCTCATCCCAATGGAGGACTCCCAGAATATTTTCGTATGTTTTTGTTCCCAGTTCCTTATGCCATTTGCCAGATGGCTCTTGGAGTAACCAATACTAGGCTCGGGGCCAAGGAAAGCGCTCTCCGATGCCTCTATTGCACAGCGGTCTGCCGCCTCGCTTCCCTGTATATCGGAATGGCCGGGGGACCACAAAAGGGTTACTTTATTCTCCCTGCTGAGTTCTAGAAGGTTGCGATAGCAGCTCCAGATTATTTTGGAATAGAAGACAAATGCTCCTAAGGCAAGCAATGTCGCCTGGCTGTCCGATATTACGTAAATCTCGGTTTTTCTAAATTTTTTTGTGAGACTTCGAAGCACACATACCTCGATCGCAAATATCTCTGCTTGGAAAGCTGTGGAGGTTTTACCCAATGGAATACAGAGTTCGAAACCCGGCCCGATTATACCCGCACCCGTACCCACCCCTGATTTTGAACCGTCAGTGTACCATATTGAGGCATGACAGGGTAAGGAGGAGATGATACTCCCCGCTTGTTCCCTGTCGGGTATCTCAATCGTGAAATTCCTCCGGCAGTCAATAGTTTTAACCATCACGTCTGATAGTTGGATTATTTCCTCGTCCAGATTAAATTTCTCCAGGATGCTATTATATCCTGGTCTAATAGTTTTAATTTGAGATGTTATTTTTAGATTGACTGCCCTTGAACCAGCTACTATTTTAAGATGCAAGTGTAGTGGTGAGACCCCAATAGCGTCTCAAGAGCAGCTGTAGAGCAGGTTTTCGTTGCCCCCCACTCAAACGAACTAGCCTTTGGATCCTATCCAATATTGAGCCGCATAAGAGATTATTGGTACGATGGTTGAGTATAACCAAAGTGCCATTTGGGGATTCAGACCCCACGTTTTACCAATCATTCTTTGGCAAGTGAAATGCGCCCTATTTGCCTTGTTTGTGATACATTGTAAAAACGGGTTCCATGTCAGTTTCTGATCAAGTATCACTCCCAGGTACTTAACCTCCTAAGGCCTGTCTCAATACACCAGTCGCTTACCAACTCGAGGGCATATTGCATACGTTCCGCTATTGTACTCTTGAATTTCCCCCAGATCGTCCGCGTAGGTGATATTCGAGAAGTGAGAGTTTTTTAATCGTATAAGTAGTCCATCCATCCTGAGTAACCACAAAAGGGGTGAGAGAACTCCCCCTGGGGACAACCCCTGGCAGCCGCAATCGTGATGGTTTTATCACCAAAGGAGGCCGTTATCCTCCTGTTTCTAAGCATATTAACTATCCACCCTATGGTGGAGGAGTCTATTCCCCTTGCCATGCGCTTGTTCTTGAATCATTTCGAACTTGGTATTGTCAAAAGCCCCTTGAATATCGATGAAGGACCATAACAAAACCTTTTTATTCCGAAGTGTATCTTCGATATTTGTTGTCAGCTCGTGGAGCGCTGTTTCTGTCGATCTCCCAGTCTAATATGCATGTTGGCTGGGGTCTAGAGGATGCCTTAGGAGGGAGCATTGGATCTAATATATAGGCCCAGTATCTTCTCCATGGTTTTCAGAATAAATGATGTGAGGCTAATGGGTCTATAAGACCCGACGTCCTCTGCGGATCTTCTTCCCGTTTTTGGGATAAAAATCACCCCCACCTCCTTCCAGCTTCTTGGAACGTATTGTAAGCTGTAGCTGGCTCTAAAGAGTCTAATCAAATAAGGCAACAGTATTTGTAGGTCTTGCTGTAAAAATGCAGGATATATAAAATCCCCTCCCGGTGATTTAAAGGGACTGTTGGCGGAGCACAATGGAATAATTTATTTTTTTCCGTGGCGGTCGAGATAATCCCAATAGTGCGATAATTCCGCGTTGTTTGTTAGTGGACTGTATTTTATTTGTTGATTACAGTGACCATGGGGTGACAAGAAAACAAAACTGGTGTTAATCCTTTGAATATTTTTTGGCTTTTTACAAATTAATAACCGATAATATATTTTAGTTGTTTACTATTTGATGGTGGTCACAGAAGTAATGTTTTTTTTAATGATTGAAAAATGACAAGAATACAATACGCGTTTATGATTGAACACAAATATTCGGAATACAATTTCGAAAAGTTAATTGTCGCAATTCACATAGGCGACGCGTCGATCTTCTTTCCGAAATTGTATTTAACAAAAAATATTAGAATTCACCTACAATTTTGACGTTTGACTGTCATGGTGAATTTGTTTATCAACAATTCAGAATAAATTTAATAAAGATAAGTATTGAACATAAATATAAATTTACATATAATTAATTTGATTTAATTTTATTTTAGATTACGGAGCAATGAAATTCAATTTTGATGATGATGAGTGCGGACGATTTGGTGTGGAACATTGTTATGGACGAAATTTTTGTTATGTACAGTTGATGGAAATAAATTTGCTGATGTAAATAAATACCAAGTGCATTTTATTTATTTTTATGGAAATTGCCACAACAGGGACCAAAGGCGCTGTCTACATCGAGGTCTTTCTGGCCTCTAAGGACAGTACATTCTGGGAAGTGGCCTTTCACCAGGCATTCGAGAGTTGCCTCCCTGGATGTAGTTGTCTCTCCATTCGGTTTCCTTACAGATCCCAACGGATTTCTGTGGTCCAAGGAGAGTGCCTTCTGGAGTCGACAAGCCGCAGGCAGCCTATCTATTTTTTCACAGAAGTCTCTCCAGCTCGACCTCTTGCTTTTCCTGTAGAGACATTCGATAGGTTGTCCAATCGTTTGTCCTCTTAGCCCTGTTGAAAAGTTTACGAACCTCTCGTCTTTTGGTTTCCAGGGTAGTTCCACGAACGTCCCTTGTTCCCTTAATACGAACCACGGGTGAGCTTGAGTGGTAGGCGTCAATAATTGCCTCGGTAACATTGCTTGAAACTCTATCGAGATCCTCAATAGAGTTGATGTTGGTCTGTAGACCAGTTACGTTATCATAAAGTCTTTCATTATAGACTGGCCAATTAGTATGTTTTGGTATTCTTACTTCCGATTCGTTTTTTGAAGGGGTTTTAATATCAAACCTGATATACATGTGATCCGAGAAGGATGCTTTCTTTGACACATGCCAGTCCAGAATTGTACCAGAGGTACCCATGTCAGACAGGGTAAGATCTAGCACCTCCTACCTGACTGCACTCACAAAAGTCGCATCGCTCCCTTTGTTATTAATGATTATATTTTTTGTTAAACAAAATTCAAAAAGTTGCTCACCTCTGATGTTGGTGTCACTATTTCCCCAGACTCTGTGGTGTCAATTTGCATCGCAACCGATGATGAATTTTTCCCCGGGAAAATATGCCGAAGCACAGTGTTGAGCGTTTAGAGAAGCACCGCCCTCATTATTTTTTATATTATTTGTGTCCATACAATAGATCTTGATTGAGGAAAGAAAGTCCACCACAGCAGCGTCTCTTACTATGGTAAGGCTAATTGAAACCGGAGGTCGCCAGGTATCCGGAGTTCCGTGCTAGAGACCAAATAACCCATGATCATTCATCCCTCGGCGCACGTGTCTCACCTTAGATTTGGGTTTTTTTATCAAGATTATTCATTCCTTTAGCGTCGTACTTTAGCCTGTTGTTCGGTAAACCAAAACAAACAGTTACCGGTGGTCACCACGGGGAGGTAGCACGTTCACTTGCGAACTACGATTAGGTTACCCCTCACGCAATCGTGAGCCCCAGGCAGGACTACCTAAAACATGACCAGAACAGAGCTCACTCTACTGAAGGTTACGGAGCTGGTAATTACTACACAGCTTTGTTCCCCCCTTCACCAGACACCTAGACCACCCCGGTACCATTTAGTTACTATTCATTTCATTTTGTTGGTTATTTTTTTTTCTACATACAATATATAAATACTTACACACGATTGATTTGCTTCCGATCAAACAAAATTTTTGCCCCAAAACTAGAATAAATTCCAACTAATATAAATTCTAAGATAACTTCAATATATTTCGTAACAAGGAAAAAACAACGTGAATAAAAAAAACTGACCCACTTGATTTACAATTGTGGAAGCTTTTATACAGTTTTTCTGCTGATTGACCAAAACTAAAAAGAAAAATGTTTTTTCCATCAACCAACCGAAACACTGCAAACTCCAATATTTTGTTGGTTATTGACAAAGAGCAAAAATTGCAAAGGTGAGGCAAGTTTTCGTTGCATGTGTAAACACACGAATTGCCCAAATTACAAAAAATTTGGTTATGCATTTATTCACCGGATGCTTATGGGATTCAACTTGGTTTCAAATACTCTTAGCTGAATAAACGCAGGAAAATCCATTTTTGTACACACGCCTAACATGAGCGTGTGTGCAACAACAACAAAAATGTATTTACGATAAAATATCTCTAAGGTTGGGATGCAGTTTTATTTGGTTTTTGTGGATTATAGATATATTTGGAACGGGGATGATAAGCGCCTATTGAAACCCCAAATAAGCCAATTAAAATATCATTTTAATTAACTAATTTTAAACACCCAATCTAATAAATTTGTTCTGGGCAGAATATTTGAAAATCAGTTTGACATATTTATTTCCAAATCATCAATTAATCATATAATTCCTTAATACCGATTACGCTTGTAATCTTTCCTTTGCGCGTAATTTTTTTTTTTTTTTTGTTATTAAACCTACAAGTTCGTTGGTATATCATAATAATATTTTCGAGGAAATTTTTTTAATTTTAAATTTAATCACCATTGCTGCCCCAACCATCCCTATAATAAATTCACTGTCCTTTGACACATTGTGATATTTTCAAAGAGTTAATCCTATTATCATCCCGAATTTTTTTTTTATAAAATTAAAACAATTTGGCCTTTTTTCATGATTGAACACAAAAATATTAAAAAAGGTTAAATTATTTTACGTTGTATAGGAATCAGTGATAAAGTGGTTCAGAGGAAAAGGGAGAGAGAGAGAGAGCGAATAAAATTTAAATTAAAAAAAAATATTATTCATCATAATAAAGAATAATTAAATTTGGTTATCATAAATCATGGCGAGGTAATTAAATATCGAAATATGACTTTTCCAATAGGATTTTTTGTAAATAAATAACAAAAAATGAAAATGTGATATGACCTTATAATAACAATAGCAGTAAAAAAAAATAATAACAATAAACATTTTGATACTAAATTGTTGTTAAATATTATTGTTTTGTTTTTTACCACCAAACAACAAAAAAGGAAATGAACGAATGGAAAATGGAAATAACATATGTATTGATAAGCGATGTTGGTGATGAAAATTATGTTCAAATCATGAATATTAATTATTGATTTACTATTATGTCGGAATTATTGTAATTTTATAAGTGTGTACATACGTATATATAAATTTGTGTGTAGAGTGGAACGGAATTTAGCACACGGCACTCTCAATTCTTTCCGCAGGTCGCTTTTAACGTCCTACCTTCCACAGTAGCCAAATCGAGGACGTAACGCAATATGCCCTCTTAGACGATCTGCTCATTGCTTATAGCTGCTGCATTTGGATCTGGATGGGGGTAAGGGGCGCCGGTTTAAATGGTCTTAATATATTAGCCCAGATGCCAACCTCACCTGCACGTGGTACTTCTTGCTAATTAACTAACGAGGCTCTGGCGACCGAGATACGGCGGAATAACCGACTACCGAGAACATAGCAAATGATGTTCTCTTCAATGATCCACTACCAACTTGTACTGGTTAGGTTGGTAGTTGATACATAACCAGTTTTAAAGCAATGAATGTAACGCAAAAAGGAAACAATACCCCAGGCGGTAAACCAACTACCCAGTTGGCTAATCCACCCTCTTACGAGGCTGGCTCAATGGATTCTGAGGTGAGCCAATCATTGCTAAACCCATTCGAAAGAAGTTCAATGTTGTTAAGATCACCAAACAATCATACTAACTCTGCAAATCAGCAGAAAGACGAAAACGCTGAACTTTGTCGAAAACTCAGTGAAGTAGATGTTTTTTTAACCCAACTAAGAAGCGAAATTGAAAAGCAAGAACGTGGTCTAGAAGCTTTATATAAGCGTCTAGATATGCATCAAACCTTGAACGAGGCAACAGCCCTCATCTACTAAAATGAGCAGAACATTAAGAATTGTCACCTGGAGCGCGAACGGACTAGCGCAACATGTTCTAGAGCTAGAAATTTTTCTAAATTTAGAAAAAATAGATATCTGTCTTATATCGGAGAGCCATTTGACAAAAACATCATTTATTAAAATACGTGATTATGAATGTTACCATGCTGTTCACCTAGGAGGAAAACCCAGAGGAGGATCAACAGTAATAGTGAAAAAGAATCTCAAACACTATGAAGAACCTAGTATAGAAGAAGAAAGTATGCATGTTAAAACCATAAAAGTTGAAACTAACAATAATAATGAATACAGTATTTCTTCTATCTACTGCCCTCCACGCTATAATCTAAATAAAGAAGATTATAATAGACTCTTTAGATCACTAGGATCCAATTTTATTATTGGTGGTGACTTTAATGCAAAAAACACCTATTGGGGATCAAGACTTACAACCCATAAAGGAAAAGAGCTATTCGAAGCCGGACGAGTAAATAACTACGAGTTCCACTCTGGAGGTAAACCAACATACTGGCCTGCTGATATAAATAAAATACCAGATCTCATTGATTTTTATGTAACGAAAGGGATCTTCGAGGATTACATGTGCATCGAAAACAGCGAGGGGATATATTCCGATCATACACCTGTTATCATGACTCTCAGCACAATGATAATTAATAAGGATAACCTGCCTAAATTAACAAATAACTGACTGACTAACTAATTAAAACACCGGTACAGTTGGAAGACGAACTAGAGGTATTTAACAGTACTATTCACAAGCAGCATTGGAAAGTTCTCCTGCTAGTCACACTGAATCCCGTATGAATCAAAATTATCCTATTGAGGTCAGGGAGTTAGTTAGAGAGAAACGGAAGGCAAGAAAGACCTGGCAAAGGACACGCGCCCCGGAAAACAAAAAAATCCTCAATTTTCTATGCAATAAACTAAAACAACTTATAAAAGAAATTAAGAATGAAACTATTAACAAGTACTTAAATGGTCTCACCGAACATAAAGATACTGATTACGCTCTTTGGAAAGCAACAAAGGGATTAAAAAGAACCAAACTGCATGTGCCGCCTATTAAAAATGGGGAAGGAACCTGGGCCAAAAGCGACAAGCAAAAAGCTATTTTATTTGCGGCTCACTTGGAAGACACCTTTCAACCGTTACCTAGACAAACAGCAGATGAAAACATAATAACAGTTAGCAAAATTGATGAATATAATATTCGATGTGTAACATTACATGAATAAAAAAATGAGATCAAGTGTAATTTGAACGCAAAAAAGCTCCAGGATATGATTTAATTACTGGACAAGTCGTAAAAGCCATTCCCGAGAAGGGACTACGAAAATTGGCTCAAATTATCAGTGCTGTCTTCAGACTAAAATATGTTTCACGGAAATGGAAGGTTGCTGAAGTAATTATGATCCCCAAACCAGGCAAACCAGCGAACGATAAAATGTCGTACAGACCGATTTCACTACTTCCTGTAATTTCAAAATTATTTGAAAAATTACTGCTCAAGAGACTCAAGCCAATAATAGAAGAGATAAATTTGATTCCACCACACCAATTTGGATTTAGATAAAATCACTCTAAGATAGAACAAGTTCACAGAATAACGGATATAATCGAAGACTCACTTGAGAATAAGAAGATATGCTCCAGCATCTTCTTAGATGTAGCACAAGCTTTCGACAAAGTTTGGCACCAAGGACTTGAATTTAATTTGCATCGAGATCTACCTAAGCAATTCTATCAAATTCTTAAATCTTATATCGCAGACCGACATTTCCGTGTAAAATATAATCGAGAGTACTCTGAACTAAAGAGAATATCAACAGGCATACCACAGGGTAGCGTACTGGGTCCTATATTGTACATCCTGTACACCAGAGATATGCCAAATACAGAAGGTGCCACCATAGCAACATTTCCAGACGATACAGCTATTCTGGCGACTGGAAAGTGTATATCAGAAGCAACGACGTTCCTTTTATTTATTTGTAAGTATTGCGCTTCAATCACGTCACGTCGTGTTTATTTTTGATTGTAATGTCGTTTAATAACCCCAATGTAGTTTTAAAATCTATGTTAGTCGATAGGTCTTTGTTAAATGTAGCTAGTTTTAACGTGCAAAGTTTAGTCCCAAATATTGACGAGATTCGTCACATTTTTAATGGTGCTTCCGTGGACATTCTTTGTTTCTCTGAGACATTTTTAATTCCGAATATCCCTAATTTAGCTTTGGCCATCAAAGGGTATAATATATTTAGGAAAGATAGAGCGGTACCTCCCCTTAATTATGGTGGTTTATGTATGTTTGTAGGAGATCACATTAAGGCTAGATTAGTTACTATACCTTCTTCCATTTCAGAATTGTTAGTATCGGATTTAGAGTTTTTATTTGTCAATATTTTTATTAATGGTCGTAAAATCTTAGTCGGTACCATCTATAACCCACCAAAAACTAGTAAGAGATCGTATGCCAAATTTAAAAAATCACTTGTAGACTTAGAAAGTTTATTTAGTTATTTCTCTTGTAGATTCGATGAAATGTATATATCAGGTGACTTTAATTTCGATATACTCCAAAAGTCCGGCTTCCCTCGGGATTATTTGAATCTTTTAAATAGTCTTAATTTATCCGTACACAACACTGTGGCACCAACGTTTTCTTGTCCAACCGCTAGCGGGGCATCTTATTCCCTTATTGATCATATCATATCTTTTACTAATAACTCTATTTGTTTTTTCAATCAGTTGTCTCTCGGTATGGGATCCCATCATGATCTTTTAGTTTTTTCTGTAAACTCTTACTCTCCACCTAAACCTAAGAGTTTTAGCTTTAGAGATTTTTCTAGTATAGACAATTCCCGCCTTTACTTAGTTTGTAACTCAGTTCCTTGGGAGGATATTTTTTGCCTTAGTTCGGCAACTAGCCAAATAGAATTTTTCAACTCGTATATTAGTTTGGTGTTTAATAGTTGCGTTCCGCTTAAAAAGGTTACTTGCAAAGCAAAATCTCCGCCTTGGTTGTCTCACGAAATTTCGAATTCCATAAATATTAGAGTTAGTAAATATCGTGTATGGAAAAGGTGCCCTAATAGTCAGTCTCATTTAGATTACAAGCAGGCTCGTAACAGAGTTGTAGGGTTAATTCGAATTGCTAAACGTAATTTTTTCAAGGACAAGTTAGACTCCTCTCTTCCTCCCAAGGTTTTCTGGCGTAATGTTCGTAATTTAGGCCTAGGTAACTGCAAGATTAGTTCAAGTGGGGATTTCAAACCCAATGAAATTAATAGTTATTTTTGCTCTAGTCTGAACTCGGGCAGTAGTTCCGTCGATTTGTTCTCTAACGCGTCCTCTAATTCGTTTTCGTTTTCAAATATTTCTCTCGAGGATTTACAATCTGCTATTTGGAAGGTTAAATCGGAATCTTCTGGTCTGGATAACGTCAATTTAAAATTCGTTAAGGTAGTTTTCCCTTTCGTCTCAAAATACTTGTTACATATCTTCAATTTTATTCTCACGTCCTCTTCCTATCCAGATCAGTGGAAGCTAAGTAAAATAATCCCGATTCCAAAGATCAGTAATCCTTTAGAGCTATCCCATTTTCGGCCAATTAGCATTTTAAGTTCTCTCTCTAAGGCTTTCGAGATAGTTGTTAAAAATCAAATTCAATCGCATTTACATAGCAATAGTTTAATTAGTTGCTTCCAATCTGGGTTTAGAAAATTTCATAGTACTTCTACTGCGTTATTAAATGTATGTGATGATATTAGGCGTAATATGAATAATAGGGAATTAACTTCTTTAACTTTGTTAGATTTTTCTAAGGCCTTTGATTCTATTAATCACAGAATTCTTTTCAATAAACTCTTATCTCAGTTTAGATTTTCGCTTTCTGCTGCCAAATTGATTTTTAACTATCTTTCTAATCGTTCTCAGGCAGTTTTTTTCGACAATTCCTTGTCTGATTTCCTTCCTGTAATTTCCGGCGTGCCTCAGGGTTCAGTGCTGGGTCCTCTATTATTTTCTATGTACATAAATGACATAGAATCCTCCATTCAACATTGTTCATTTCATATTTTCGCTGATGACGTTCAAATTTATAGAAATAGTCGTTTAGATCTTTGTTGATTCTATTGTTAGGAATATTTGTCTGATAAATGAAGATTTAAGTAATATCGTTCGCTGGTCGGTCTCTAACAGGCTTGTTTTAAACGCGAATAAATCTCAGTCGATTATAATTTATAAAAAACCGTTAGATACCTCGTCCTTTCCTGGTATTTTTCTGCAGGGTTCGCTAATTGTATATTCAAATACTGTTAGGGATTTAGGCTTAGTTATTAATAAAACTCTTACTTGGGATGACCATTTAGTTACTATTAGTAAGAGGGTCTTTGGCATGCTTAGTTGTTTGTATAAAGTGGTTGGATTTTCTGATAGTCAGTTTAGGAAAAAATTGTTTTTGTCTTATCTTCTTCCTCATTTTATTTACGGTGACATAGTTTTATTCGGTATGCTTCAGGAAAATATGAATGTTCTCCAAAGATGTTTCAATGCTTGTACCAGGTTTATTTTTGGTATTAGGAAGTTCGATCATATTTCTGCCTACTCTAGCCTTGTTTTAGAATGTAGTTTATCTATTTTTTACGAATTTCGCGTTTGTCTTTTTATTTTTAAACTTCTTAAAGCTAAGGAGCCTTGTTATCTATATAGGAAATTAATGTTTAGTAGGTTTCATTCCTCTAACTTCCGCCTAATTCCGGCTAAAAATTGTTGTAGGTCGTTAAACGCGTCATTTTGTGTTAGGGGAGTTTCCCTTTGGAATTCAATTCCATTGGAAATTAAGAGATTAGGATCGGCAAAATTATTTAGGTCAAAATTTTTGGAGTGGCGTGATTGATGGGCATTACGTAGTTTTTTAATTTATTTTTAATAACCATGTTATTTTTGTTAATTTTTAATTTTTAATATTATTTCACCTCGTGCTGTACATTTTATTGTAAATGAGCTACTGCTCAAAATAGAATGTGTTAGCACGAGGTGGAAATTGTTTGAAAAAATTTAAGAGGTTTTTATGCCTAATGGAAGCAACTTCTTTTTTCTTTTTTTGTTTCGATTGCTTTGTTTCCATGTGTGCTTTTCCTCTTAATACTAAATTATTTATAAATACTATAAATAAATAAATAAATAAATAAATAACGACCAAACTTCAAAAAGCAACCGACACAGTGAGTAGTTGGACAAAGAAATGGCGCATTAGCCTAAACGAAGCAAAGTCGGTTCACGTAAACTTCACAAACCAGAAAGTTAACTGGATTGCAGTGAAACTTAATTCAAGGCCGGTTCCAAATGCAAATACAGCCAAATACCTCGGCATGACTCTCGATTGCAAGCTTAGATGGAAAGAGCATGTTAAAAAGAAAAAAGAAGAATTGAACATTAAATATAGGAAAATGTATTGGCTAATAGGTAGAAAGTCTGAGCTTACAATACATAATAAATTGCTATTATATCAGCAAATACTTAAACCAGTATCGACCTGCGGTATTCAACTTTGGGGTTGTACCAAGAAGACAAATGTACAAATGATTCAATGTTTTCAAAACAAAGTGCTGCGTGGCATTGTAAACGCACCATGGTACATTAGAAATGATAACCTCCATAGGGACTTAAACATGTAATATGTAAGTGAAGAAATACAAAATCATTCGAAGAAACACATTGAGCGGATATCTCGGCACCAAAATGCAGGCATACGAAGTTTGTTGGATACCACCAATGCAGTAAGAAGACTTCAAAGGCAGAAACCTTTGGAATTGGGTAGTTGTATTTAATTCGGATAGAGAAAAATAATTACTATGTAAATTCAAACGGGAGTAACCATTGGGCTACTGCCCGTCAAATGTGAATCTTCATTTAAGAAAGATAAATTACTAAATGATTTGTAATTCAGTTGTAATATTAAATAAAGGAAAAAAAATAAAAAATAAAAAAATGTGGAGATCTGGAGATGATGTTCGTCGCCGTCACCGATGGTAAACTCCCTTTTGCATCCTTGCCCCTATCCGGATTCGAGCGGTGCGTTCCAACCACTGTACCATTTGATTGGTGTGTAGAATTTAATGGTGACTTTTCGGAAGATTTTTTTTTGACAGCATCTGTAAATATTGCCACAAAAAAAAAACAATTCTTTTATATATTATGCTTAAATACAATCAAAAAAATATTACCTATTCCCAAACACTTTTTAAAGGAAACACCCAAAGTGTTTGGGAAATGTATTTGGGATGAATCAGCTTTATTGTAAGAGGTCATTTATTATTCAGTTTTGCCACAAATACTTTCTTTATTATTAGGGCTGCCTACTTTCTAAAATGGTTCGACCGACCAGAGGTAAAAGAAATAAACGTCATTTAAAACAATTGTGATGAGCCAACACATGACTTTCTTAAGTGATGAACGTGTGATGAACTATACTATACTTCACAGAATTTAGAATTTCTAATAATTTTGATGGTTTCTAAATTGGTTGTATCGCCGATCACAGAGATGTCCATAAGGTCTTGCCCATATTTTTGAATAAATTGACCATTTGCCAGTCTACGTAGTCAACCTTATCGAATTGTGATGAACTATACTATACTTTATAGAATTTAGAATTTCTAATAATTTTGATGGTTTTAAAAATTGTTGTATCTCCGATCACACAGATGTCCACAAGGTCTTACCCATATTTTCGGATAAATTGGCCATGTGCTAGCCTACGTGGCCATGCTGATACAGTTTGTGATGAACTATACTATACTTCACAGAGTTTAGAATTTTTAATAGGTTTGGAATATGGCCAATTAGGATGGAACTTAGCTATTCCTTAACCGATTGTGATGGAATTTGACATGTGTGTTGGAAATGTGATTCTTAAATGATTTTTAGATGAGGTTCTGAAATATGGCTAACTAGGATGGAATCTTTCTATTTAGGAACCGATTTCAATGACATTGGCGCGATGGAAATGGGACCTTAAAATTATTTTTAGATAAAGTTGTGGAATATGGGCTGTTTGGTTAGAACTCAGCTATTGCTCAACTGATTTGGATTAAATTTAACATGAACTACGGAAATGTGATTCTAAAATGATTTTTCTAATTCCGGGACCCTACGCTAACTTTAGAAGTTTCACTGGTGCTGCGCGTGCTCTCATCCATTTTTTCTTATTTTCCTTTGATTAGGTTTAAATTTCCCGGTAGATGTATATTAAATGTATCTTAATTTAACTTAATATACCAGTTATTTAATTATTAATAAATTTATCAATATGAGAAACCTCATATAGCTGCCAAATTCTGAAAATGTCAACAGGCAATATCATAAAATCTATTGTCTGTAGCAGCTTCCATAAACTATGCAGCTGTCGAGGTTTATTTGCTTTGAGGCAGATCGAAAATCGGTAAAGAAATAATCGGTAATTCCCATTCAAATTGGCCATATTAAATAACTTTATCTAAAAACTATTTTAGAATACCATTTCGTCGGCAAGACGCTTCTTAATACCTTCCACTACAATATTATCATTAAGTAAAAGAGATTCCAAGTATCTGCACCTTGTGGCTCCTCACCGCTAAGCTACATTGCGTTCCGCAACACAATTTTGAACCCACCAAACAAATTAAATCAAAAATTAAAATAAGTGCATACATCAAAAACATTAAAATGCTACACACTCTGTTGCTATATCAGATACCGTGAGACTAAGGAGTATCAGCGATAGAGCTTCTCCTTGTCGAACACCGCAGTTATATAGGCAAGACCTTGTGGACATCTCTCTGATCGGAGATACAACAATTTTTAAAACCATTAAAATTATTAGAAATTCTAAATTTTCTGAGGTATAGTATAGATCATTACAATTGGATTAGGTTGACCAAGTAGACTTACAAATGGCCAATTTATCCGAAAATATGGGTAAGACCTTGTGGACATCTCTGTGACTGGAGCTACAACAATTTTTAAAATCATCAAAATTATTAGAAATTCTAAATTCTGTGAGGTATAGTATAGTTCATCACAATTGGATAAGGTTTTACCCCGTAGACTGGCAAATGGCCAATTTATCCGAAAATATAGGCAAGACCTTGTGGACACCGCTGTGATCGGAGATACAAAAATTTTTAAAACCATCCATATTTATTAAAGATTCAAAAATTCGGCGAATTATAGGAGAGCTCATCATAATTGGATCGGCTTGGTGACATTGACCGCTATATGGCTTAGCTATTCTAATAAATGTGCCGGGCCCTCGGGTCATTTCCAGGATCGACGCTAAATAATTATTTAAACCATCAAAAATCAGTCAACTTTTAAATTATCTAAAATATAGTAATGTTCAACACAATTGGATGCTTTTGGTTAACGAGATAAACAGATGGTCCAGCTATCTGAAAACGATAAAAAGAACCTGTTTCCTTATGAAAAGAATCTGTTTGGTGGTACGAAAAATCCAAAATTACAAAAAATTTAAATTCCAATTGGAAAAATAGCTAATTTAACAGTGTAATTTTTTGTTATTTTTACACACTCATACAACTTAGGGGAAAAAATAAATGTTTAGTATACTCCTGATTTCAATGAAGAAATGTTTCGGAGTTACAAGTTAAAGTAAGATAGTTCTTCTATTTTTGAAATTCATCACACGAATTATGTGTTTTTGGATGATCATAATTGTTTTGTGAGAGCTTTTATATGTTTTACCCCAGCGTCCTATACCATACTATATGAGAATCAATTAATGAGAAATAAACCATTTTCAATATTTCAAATGACGCATAAGGTCTTAACCGATATAATTTTATATTAGCTAGTACAAGGGTTTTCTTTAGTTTATCAATATGAGCTTTCCAGTTTAACTGATTGTCCAAAACTACACCCAAATATTTAAATTCAGCAACACTCTCAATATCCAGACAACAATTATTGCATGTTAAATTATTATAAATTATTACAGTTTAGTGAATGATATTTAACACCACGGATGGGTATGTTTTCTGTATAATCAAAAAACAACACTTTAGTTTTGGCACTTAAAAGCATTTCATGAATACTGAGCCATTTACGAAGAACAACTAAATCATTGCTGTTCCATCCAAGTGACAATAACTATCACCAACGTATAAGCAGTAATACGACCTAGCAGATTTAAATGAAAAATGTATTCGATATACAGTAAAAATAAGGGAGGCCCAAGAACATAGCATTGAGGAACTCCTATACTAATTGGTAATACATCTCTATGGATGTCTGTTATTTTAATTTTCTGTGAGCGATTTTTTAGGTAAGATTTAAAAAACACATGTTTATTGCCTCGAAAATATAATTTCTTTAGAAGGATATTGTCGAAAGCTTTTGTAGTACGTATCTATGAAAAGGGCAGCAACTTTTTTACCTCTATTCAAATACTGGAGTTAAAAAATCCATTAGAGCATCTTCAGTTGATAAACCTTTCCTAAAACCAAACTGACAATCAGAAATAATTTTATTTTTATTTATGAATAAAAGCATTCTTATTTTAACTACCTTTTCAAATAACTTTGCAAATGAATTTAACAGTGAAAAAGGACGGTAATTATTAAGATTTAAGCAGTCACCACTTTTAAATAGAGGAATAACAACTGCTGTTTTTAAATTATGTAGTTGGAAATATTCCTTTAGAAAAGAAATGTTAAACTATTTATAATTAATATTTACTATTGTTGGGATACTATTGTTTTTAATAACCATTGAGGAAATTTTATCCATTCTTGTAGAGTTAGTGTTTTTAAGTGACATTGCTGCTATTAGTAACTCATTAGATGAGACCGGAGGAACAAATATGCTATTTACAACTGTTTTGTTATATAAAAAACTATTTTTTTCAATAATTGAGAAACTATGAGATTCATGATTTAAATTTAATAATTCATTTTGCATTCATTTTGGGATTTCTAATGGACGAAATGACTTTATCGTTCTTATTAGGTTTACCAATAATCTCTCCAACGTAAATCCATTTATCATTACTTTTAGAGACCTTATTGTGAATAGAAGTTTCCCTTTTTAGCTTAACTTACTTCTTGATGATTAACGGTAACTTTATTAACTTCTGTTCATATTTTAATCGCTGAGTGGTACTGTAGTTAATTGAATGTTTATTAAGTTTACTAGCTAAGTCATTTCTTGTATTAATTTTATTTAATAGTGAATCCGAGATCCATAGTTTGAGCTTTATACATTTTTTATTTCTCTCTCTCTCTCTCTCAATTTAAGTTTGGTAACGAAACTATCAAATGCAATGGATGGATGAAGCTGGTCTACACTCAGATCAGACCAGTTTTCATTGATTAAAGAATTATACAAGTTTTCACTGTCAATTTTCTTAGATAAACTGAGACAATGATTTATTCGTGTACTTTTAACTTTACTTAAGGACATCTATAGCTAGCTCGATTAGTTTATGATCAGTTATCAAAAAATCAAAATCATAAATCGTGTGAGTCATTTTTAGAAGGGGGCTAATCCTGAAAAATATATGATCAAGGCTCGAATATGAGACAGTGCTAGAGATACTATTATAGCCAACCCTAAGTTGGAGAAGATACTTCACATTCTCAGCCAAATGAAGAAAGGACAGATAGATAAGATTCATGATCCTTTTCCTAGAATTTATCCCTAGAACTACCTTTGGATTTACACTCCAATATATCTGTAGCGGACGTTGCCCGCACCAACAATTCAACTTCGATGCAACTGTCGTTGAGAATGAAGTAAATAAAAGTCAAATAAATAATTGAAACAAACACATTATCGTTTTCCTTTTTCGCGTTTTGTTATAAAAAATTTAAAAAAACTGAATGATACATTCATTCGATTTGTGACAAAGAAAGCACCTCGGTGTGACGAAGATTTTGTGGTTTAAATAAAATTTATTAATTATTGTAAACTTAAATAGTGTTAATTAAAAAACAATATAATAATAAATAATAAGCCTTATAATTTATAAACATAATAAATATCGTGTGTTAATTAATAAATGCAAAATAAATTCTACACCCCACACATGATAAGTGGTGACCCCCACAATTTGCCCTAAGTAATGTTAAAGCAGACCATATAAAATTTGCGCATACAATCGCTGCTCTTACGCCGGAGACATGTGACGTGGTCGCTGATTTATTGTCGAATCCTCCTTAATAAAGGAGGGGTAAAAAACCCTAATTGAATGTCATTCACTATCAGAAATTACTCGTTTCGAAAAATTGATAGATCAAACCGACGTAGGCGACCGAAAACCGTCACCGGACTTTAGACATCTCAAACAATTAGCTGGTACCAAATTTTATGACGAGTTAGTCCTTACTCTTTGGCTCCGAAGACTGCCACTAAAGAGGCTCTAATCAATCTAGCCGATACAATTTACGAAGCAACAAACCGGCATAGTATTAGCGCAGTTACTCATGAATCGAGAACAAGAACGGTTCAAGATAGGCTACAACTTCAGCCAACCATTAAACCAAACACACTTGAACAACGCGTTGCAAGACTCGATGCTATGATCACACGGCTTACCAACAATCGAAACAGAACTCCGAATGCTCGAATTTTGTCCAATTCTAGCTCAAGAAATTACAATCACAATCTTAGCGGATATCGTAACAATTCAACCGCTAGAAAAAGCGTTTGTTGGTACCATCGCATTTTTCGTGAAAATGCAAACAATTGCATCAAACCACGCGATTTCAAACATTGCCCGAACTCAATAGAAAAGATGGAAACATCGCCATCAACCATCAATAGTTCAAAAAAAATAATATAGATCTTGCTGTTCAAGCGGCAGATAGCAAACAACAGTTCCAAAACAGCCGCCTATTCGTTTTCGACTCCAACAATCGAACGACATTCTTCGATACTGGTGCAGATCTATCAGTGATTCCTTTTTCAAGAGAACACAAACGTATTAGCAAAAATTCAGGTCTAACACACGGGGCAGCTAATGGCACCTTCATTCACACCTGTGGAACAAAACTCCTACAGGTGAACATTGGACTTCGTCGTACATTCACGGACGCTTTCATCATAGCAGAAGTGAATTGTCATGGAAGGCCAGCTACCAGTTTCCCGACCGCGCCGTTTAGACCCAATACGCCACAAAGCAGCATTCACTGAATTTCAGCATATGGTGGAATTAGGGATTTGTCAACCATCATCTTCCCCGGTATCATGCCCGTTGCACATGGTACGTAAGAAAGATGATGACCGTTACCCGATACCTCACATCCATAATTTCCCCATGAACCTAAATGGTTGCAAAATATTCTCGAAAATAGATTTGGCCCGAGCCTATCATCTCATACCTTTCGCTCCTGACGATGTTTATAAAACGGCGATAACAACACCATTTGAGTTATTCGAATTTACTCGAATGCCTTTTGGCCTACGTATAGCCGCTGAAACATTTCAGAGATTTTTTAATTCGATTGTCAGAGACTTAGATTGATTTCGTTTTCACCTATATAGACGATATTCTAGTGGCTTCGCACACTGAGGAACAACATCGATTTCATTTGGATCAACTGTTGCAACAATTATCTGAGTTTGGTGTCAATATCAAGAGCTCAAAATGTATTTTTGGTGCTCAAACTCTTGATTTCCTCAGCCACAAAATCTCTGCAAATGGCATATTATATCCTTCACATGAAAGAATACGTGCTCTCGCAGAATTTCCATCTCCTACTTCAATTAAACGCATGCAGCAATTTATCGGTTTGGTAAACTACTACGACCGATCTATACCTATAAACTTGCTGAGTTGCTTGCTCCTATCCATTCACACTTAGCTCCATTGCTGAAAATGCCCAAATCAACCAAGAACTTCTCTTGGCCTGAACTGTGTGAAGAAGCATTCAAAAAGCTGAAAGATGCGCTAACAAAGATAACTCTTCTAGCACATCCATTGGATAATATAAAATTCAATTTTACAACTGATACATCAAACACCGCAGTAGGGGCAGTTCTTCAACAATACAATAATGGTTGTTGGGGCTTTCGACAGGGAATTGTTAGCAATTATTTAGCAATCAAACAGTTTCGTTAATTTATCGAGGGTCGAAATTTCGCCATTTATACCGACCATAAACCACTTACTCGAGCCATTCAATCGAAAACCGAACGTAGTCCAAGGCAAGCACGCAATTTAGATTACATTTCTCAATTCACTACGGATATTCAACATATTCACGGCAGATACAATGTGGTCGCTGATACACTTTTTCGCATATCAGATCACGAAACTGCCGCTGTCGACACTAACTTCGATATTAACACAATCGCTAAGTCACAGAAGACAGACCTAGAACTTTAGAATTTACTTTCTGGTTCTGCAGGTCACACTATTTCCAACATGAAACTAGAGCTCTTCTTACTGCCTGGCCTAGAGATTTACTGCGAAACATCAACAGGGATCAATCGTCCTTACATTGCAGAACCATTACGTCGAACCATCTTCGACACTCTGCTCTCTGCACAATATTCGCATCCAAGTATTCGTTCAACTCGTAAATTAATCACAACCCGATATTTTTGGCTAAACATAAACAAAGATGTAACTCAATGGGCACAATCTTGTGTATCCTGCCAGAGATGTAAAGTACAACGACATACCAAATCTCAACATGAAAAATTTGCAATTCCACCAGGGCGATTCGAACATATTCATTTGAACATAGTGGGACCACTTCCCCCTTCTAATGGATAACACATAGTAACTTGTGTCGATAGAATCACTCGTTGGCCTGAAGCATACTGCATAAAATATATTTCGGCTGCAACCATTGCTCAAACATTTGTAGAAAATTACATTTCCAGATTTGGAGTTCCAGGTACTATCACTACCGAGCAAGGAAGTCAATTCGAGTCCAAGCTATTCACTGAACTTATCAGACTTTTGGGCTCACATCGAATTCGAACAACTTCCTATCACCCCCAACCCAACGGCATGGTCGAACGATTCCACCGTCAGCTCAAAACATCTTTGAAGGCACGAGATAAGACAATTTATTGGAGCTCAGAAATTCCAATAGTTTTGCTTAGAATCCAAGCAGCAGTGAAAGAAGATCTAAACTGTTCACCAGCTGAACTTGTCTACGGACAGGCAATCAAGCTACCTGGTGAAATCTTTATCGAAAATCGTCGTTCACCTCAAACAAGCAGCGACACAATAATCGACAGGCTACGCTCAACCATGAATAACTTATTTCCTACTGAACCACGTCAAAGCAAACAAGATGACATATTTGTT
Organism: Tipula vernalis; assembly: GCA_958295665.1. Taxonomy (NCBI): domain Eukaryota; kingdom Metazoa; phylum Arthropoda; class Insecta; order Diptera; family Tipulidae; genus Tipula; species Tipula vernalis. The sequence continues at coordinate 110,115,087 of OY282559.1, forward strand.
CCAAAGTTACTGGACAAATGTGAGTTTGTTTTCGTCAGGGTAGATAAAATTCGCACCGGTTTCACTGCTCCTTACGAAGGCCCGTACAAAGTAATTAGGCGCCTGCGTAAAAAATTTGTTCTATTAATCAAAGACAAACAGCAAACCATCTCTATAGACAGACTAAAACCAGCATATGGAATCTTGTGCTCAACCGAAAAATCACTTTCCCGAGCACACAAGAACGTAAGTTTAGTCCTCTAACAGGTATTATTAATTTTAATTTCAGGAGGATCCTTACTTGGTGGAGGTTGTGTAGCGGACGTTGCCCGCACCAACAATTCAACTTCGATGCAACTGTCGTTGAGAACGAAATAAATAAAAGTCAAATAAATAATTGAAACAAACACATTATCGTTTTACTTTTTCGCGTTTTGTTATAAAAAATTTAAAAAAACTGAATGATACATTCATTCGATTTGTGACAAAGAAAGCACCTCGGTGTGACGAAGATTTTGTGGTTTAAATAAAATTTATTAATTATTGTAAACCTAGCCTTAAAATTTATAAACATAATAAATATCGTGTGTTAATTAATAAGTGCAAAATAAATTCTACACCACACACAGGACATATCTATGTTAATGTTCCCTAATAAAATGAAATTTTTACTTATAATATCAGCACAAACAAGACCGATTTCATCTAAAAATAAGGAAACTGGTTGAAACTGGAGACGATATGCTAAAACAAATATTATTGAAAACTTGTCACACACATTTAACACTTTCAGCACATCTGCAGATTGCAGATTCTTCAGTTCAAAAGAATGGTTTAGTTTCTTCTTTAAAAATGCAACTCCCCCCATACGATAACTATCATTGCAACAGGCATAAAAATTGTAACCGTCAATCGAATACATATGAGCTTCGATGCTACAGAACAATATTGCAGTAAGAAAAATTACACTGGGCGTTTCTCCAAACTTTCAATATACTACCTTGATCAACAAGTTCTCGGAATAACCACCGTGTGGCGCTCCCATTGTTCAGATTTGAGTTCTGTTTTTTTGTTAAGTTGGTACATCTGTTGTTGATATTCCCTCTAAATCTTAGCGTCATAGCTTGACATTTGCAAAAGTTACGTAGTCAAGCGTACATCTATCTCTGTGTGTGTTGGCGATTATTTACAATTTTAGACATGATTTGCGAGGCTGAATCCGATCCCACATTTATCAAAAAGATCATTACTGGTGACAAGACGTGGGTTTATGAGTACGACACGCAATCCAGACATCAGGCAAGTGAATGGCGTTCACCAAAAAACCACGTCGTTTTCAGTCAAAAAAGAAGGCAATGCTCACGGTTTTCATGGATTACAACGGTGTAGTGCATCATGAATTTTTGCCAGAAGGCCAGACCGTAAACAAAGAGTATTATTTGGGCGTTATGAGACGTTTGCGTGAAGCAATTCGCCGAAAGAGACCAGAATTGTGGGCAGAAAACTCGTGGATTTTGCGCCATGATAACGCACCGTCGCACAGTGCCATCATTATGCGTAATTTTTTGACGAAAAATGCAACAAATACCAACCAACAGCCATCGAATTCACCTGATTTGGCTCCCTGTGACTTCTTTCTGTTCAATCGAGTTAAAAATGAGTAGTCATTCTGTTTTTGTCTGTTGAAGAGGACAGTCGAAATATAAAATCAAAACAAATTTTTTAATAATAATAATAATAATAAATCTGAATTGTATAATTCATATTTTGTATTGTGCTAAATTTACAGTTATATATATATGTATATATACATTTTTTTCCTAATATGTCGTGTATTGTGTGCAAATTGAAAGTGAGCCGTGACCGTGATGTATTAAAACTAAAATGCTCCCAGTGCAGTTTAATGGTCCATGCATCGTGCGTTAATATGTCGCAGAGTGAAATTGATCTCTTTCATAAGGAAAAAAAATTATGGACTTGTGAAAATTGTGATGTAAAAAAGAACAACGGTGGTTCATCAAATTCTGTTCCTGTGTTAACCAGTGATGATTGTGATTTTAATAACATTCCTGGTTCCTTTAAATTTATATGTGACAAGTTAAGTTACTATTCAGCATCTTTCAATTCAAGATTTGATGATGTTATCAGCATTTTCGAATCATTAAAACAAGAGAATGCTATTTTAAAATCAAAAATTGTGCAACTGGAATCAGCTATTGATAACCTTGAGCAACGTGCGAAAAATAAATCAGTGGATATTGTTGGCGTACCGGTACTTCAAAATAATAATGAAATTTTAAAAACAACTTTGGATTTATTTTCATCGGGTTTAAATGTAGCTGTCAATGTTTCTGATATTGAGTCAATTTACCAAATTAAATCAAGTGACGTCAGGAAATCGGGTAAAATTATTGTTGAATTTATTAACAGTTCTACTCGGAACGCAGTTCTACAAGCCAAGCGGAAAAAAAAGAATTTATCAACGGAGTGCTTAAATTTAAATAACAACAACAATATTCCAATTTTTATAAACGAATGCATGACTAAAATTAAGTATATGATTTTTAAAAAGGCAAAAGAAATTAGAAAATCTAAGCATTATAAATATTTGTGGTCGCGCAATGGAAGAATTATGTTACGTAAATGTGAGGGAGATGAAGTCAAGATCATCAATAATTTGTCTGATCTTGACGCTTTATAATCGTTTCTAATTTCATGGTCATTGTTGATGTGACCTCCAACAGTAATTTTTCCATTCGTGCTTCCTTTAATGATAGTATAAGTAACAGTGTGATCAAATCTGAACTCTTAGTGATGCATCAAAACATTCGTAGCTTTCGGCAGAATTTCGATACTCTTTTATGCCATTTGAATTCTTTCCCGGTTTTACCTAATTTAATTTTTTTATCGGAAATTTGGATTCCTAATCACGAACTTTCCCTTTATGGGATTGATGGTTATACATTATATGCGAACTGCAACAATAGATTTCGCGCAGGTGGTGTTGCAGTTTTTGTTGCCGCTTGCATAAATGGTGTAACCAATACTGATTATTCATTAAAAAGTGCTGATATATTGTTGGCTGATTGTAATTTTGGTGGCTTAAAATTTTCCATTTTATGTGTGTATAGGTTCCATTTTGTTAGTATAACTGAGTTTTTAGTTGAATTTAATGCCTTACTGTGTGTTGTGAAATCGAAAAATTTATTAATTCTTGGAGATTTTAATATTGACATACTAACTAGTTCTAATTTAATTGATGAATATAATATCATGATGGCAAGTCATGGGCTCGAATCTATTATTAATTGCCCTACTAGAATTTTTGGTAATTCGGAATCTTGTATTGATCATATGTTTTGTAGGCTGACTAATCCTGTATTATCCGATGCTTGGGTTGAAGATTTACATGTTTCTGATCATTGTGCCACTTTTGCTAAATTTAAGTTACAGCAGGAAGTTTCAGGAATTAATTGCCCCTCTACGGATAAAGTGATTTCGAAAATTGATTACTTAAGGCTTAATGATATTTTACAGTCTGAGACATGGGTGAATATTACTTCAATTCCTGACCCTAATGTGGCATTTTCGGTATTTCTTTCCAGATTATCTAACATTATTTCCGATTGTACTAGCTCTTTCAACATGACTAGCAATTGTGTTAACATTAAACCATGGATTAATTCTTCTCTGGTTCGCCGGATTAATAAAAAAAATAAGCTGGGTAGAAGAGTTCATAACCTACCTCTGAATGCTAGCTTACGGAAATATTACAATAAATATTCTAAGGATGTTACACGGGATATTAAACAAGCTAAGGCCAAGTACTACTTGACTAAATTTCATCATCAGTCTGGCAATATTAAACAGCAATGGGCAGTTGTAAATGAGATATTGAATTCTAATACTAAGGCTGAATATTTTTATGAAGTATTGGATGATTTTAATGGTAAATTTACTTCATCGTTTGATATTGCTAATAGTTTTAATTACTATTTTACTAATACTGTTAGCCTTGCTAACTCGCATTTATTACCGGGGAATGTTGATTTACTAGTTCAAGAAAGGTCAGTTGATTCTAGTTTCTTTTTTCGCCCTTTTCTATCCAGTGAAATTTTTTCGATTATTAATTCCCTCCCTACAAAGTGTTCCATTGATGAATTTGGTCTTAGCAACATTGTTTTAAAAAATATTAATCATAATATTGTTGACATTTTATGTTTTCTATTTAATGCAAGTATCACTTGTGGCATATTTCCCGATTGTTTAAAGTCAGCTATTGTTATTCCGTTGCATAAAAAGGATTCTCGGTTGTTTGTCGGAAATTACAGGCCAATTTCCCTATTGCCGGTAATTTCTAAAGTTTTTGAGAAAGCTGTTAAACATCGTATGGTGGAATATTTGGACAGTAAACATTTTTTTAGTGATGCTCAATTCGGTTTCCGTGCTGGTCTGGGTACTGAGGATGCTTTATTAGCATTTCTCAACCCTCTTTATATTGGTCTTAACAAAAATCAATCGGTTGGTGCTTTATTTGTTGACATTATGAAAGCATTCGATATGGTCAATCACCAATTGCTTTGTGTTAAACTTATGAATGCTGGATTTAGAGGTTTCATTTTAACTTGGTTTAAATCGTATCTTGATAATCGTTCGCAATGCGTTCGTATAAATGGTGTTTTAAGCAATCGCTCTGTTCTACCAGCTGGTGTTCCTCAAGGATCAGTGCTCGGTCCAATTTTATTCCTCATTTATATTAATTCCATTTTTTCCCAAAAATTCAAAAGCACGGTGGTGGCGTTTGCTGATGACATGGCGTTCGCTTACAAGCCCAATAATTATGCTAACATTATTTCTAATATTAATCATGATCTATTGATTCTTAGCCAATGGTTTAATTTTCACACCTTTGTTTTGAGCCCTAAATCTAAAGCTATGTTTTTTAATTTAACTAGCTACCCATGCGTAAATAGTGACATCGTTTATCATGATAATCGCTGTACTAGGATGGGTTGCTCCCAGTATTGTGTCCCAATTGAATGTGTTCAAAGTATTAAATACCTTGGGATTACGATTGATTGCTGTTTAAATTGGAAATTACACGTTAAAGCATTAGTCTCGCACCTTACATTCTCTATTAGAAAAATGTATCGTTTAAGAGATCATTGTCCACCTGCAGTTCTAAAAATTTTTTATCATGCCTTAGTTGATTCCAAACTTCGATATGGTATTTGTTCATGGGGGGGTACTTACCTTAATACTATTAAACAATTAATGATAGCTCAAAAGTATATTATTAGAGTAATGTATTTCAAGCAAAAGTGTTCGGCTTCTTGGCCTTTGTTTGCATCTAACTCACTTCTTCCCCTGAGACATTTATACGTTTTTAAGGTTCTAAAGATGTTCTTTGATATTTGCGGTAATCGTTCGTATTCTTATCATGCCTACTCATTGAGGAAAAATAACTTATGTATGAAATTTATTCTAACCAAGCAAACGGCGCAGTGGTTAAAGCTGCGGCGTTTGGATCGGGAGGTACCGGGTTCGAATCCCGATAGGGGCGGGGGATGCAAAAGGGATTTTTCATCATCTGATTACGATCGGTGATGACGATGAACACAACTATGACCCCCTGTTGAGAGTGCAGAATCCATGGGCCGACCCACCTTTCATGTCAGCACTATAGGTTGGCATGAAGCAATGCAATGTGCAGGTGGTTTATACAAAGCGGGTCTATAGCCGTACGTCGTCGATTTGGCTAATACTGCGTAAAGTAGGACGGTAAAATTAACTGCGAAAGAGTTGGGAGTGCCTTGAGCCCCAGAAAAGATTGCATAGTTTAAAAAAAAAAAAAAAAAAAAAAAAAAAAATTTATTCCAAAATTTAATACAACCCATTTCCGCAAATATTTTTTAGTTTCAGCTCCAAGAATTTTCAATCAACTACCTCTCAATATACGAATTGAATGCAATTTAAAAAAGTTTCTCCATGGTGTTAATGGGTGGCTTTTTATTAATGAAAGTGTCGAATTTCTTTTTGATGTAATTGTTTAAATTATGCTTTAAATTTTAAAAATTGTTTTATTTTTCCTTTCATTTTTCTTATATTGTTATTTTTTGCTATTTTTATTTTTCTCTTCATTTACTATTGTTTAATTTTAAAGTTGTTAATGCTATATTATTATTATTTTATTTTTTAATCTTTAGTATTGAATTTTATTGTTCCTCTTCCTCATTATTTTATTTACATTTTCATATTGTTGGTAGTTCTAAACAGACATTGTATGTCTAAGAACTAACCTAATTTTTTTTTTTTCAATTATGTACATTACATTTATATATTTATATTTTCTTATTTATATTTCATTTAATTATATTTTTTATTTTTTTAAATATTGTTTATATTGCATAGTTGAATAAAGAATCTTTTTTTAAAAAAAAAAAAAAAAAAAAAAAAAAAACCATTACGGGAAACGCGTTTCAGCAGCCGAGAGGAAATAATGGAAAAATCGCCAACACACACAGAGTAGATGTACTCTTGACTACGTAACTTTTGCAAATGTCAAGCTATGACGCTAAGATTTAGAGGGAATATCAACAACAGATGTGCCAACTTAACCAAACAACAGAACTCAAATCGGAACGATGGGAGCGCCACACGGTGGTTATTCCGAGAACTTGTTGATCAAGGTAGTAAGTTAAAGCGAGGTCAAAATTAGCATGCAAACTGCGAATATTTAGAAGAATGTAACTAAAAAGAGAGCAAGAATTATTTTTATCTTGTGAACTATTAGATGTCATAATAAAATTTAGATTATTTGCAACATTTACACTAAAAATTGAAGGATTTCAAATGTTTCAATAAAAATGAACAAATTAACCACCCTTCACTTTTATCAAATCATCCATACAATTTATAGCGTAAACGGGACAATCTTTATTGTTATCTTTCCTTAAAACAACAAATTTAAAAAATTATATTTCTAAAAACAAAACACAAAAAAATACAAATCGGCCCTTCGACCCATTCGGCTCTTTGACACTTTCGGCCTTCGACATTCGGCCCTTCGACATTCGGTCCTTTGAAATTCGGCCTTTCGTACTCATTCCTAATTATTCCAGTGACCAAAGTAAGACAGCAAGAGTGTACTGTAACTGAATAACGTTAAAAAAAATTGGGTTTTCGTTATGTTTTCGTTTCTTTTTCATTGTTTCGATTACGTTTCACAACACTGTTATTTATCTTACCCTTCGGCCCGTTCGACATTTCAGCTAAGCTAAGCGAGAGAAAATAGCTTCTTATAGCTTCTTTAGCTCGCTTAGCTCACTTGGTTGCACATTTCAGCTAGTAACTTCGCTCAAACTCTTAGCTTAGCTGAAATGTGCAAGGAGTCTTAAACTCTAAAAAAGCAATGACAGATTGAAATGATTTGATTACCTATAACAATAAAAGTAGAAACATAATAAGAGGTAAATAATCGACAAAATACCTTTGATTTGTATGTACTCGTATTCTGTCTACTTCGCCTTCCAATTTATAAACAAACTATTTTCAATTAACATTTGCACCTTGTTACGTTCAAAGTCTTAAGTCCAACACTTCATATTTTTAAGAACTTGTATAACTTATTTTATGTTGTTCAAAATAAAATTTATTGATTTGCGATTGCACATTTTTTTTTTTCTTAAATAAACTTTTATTTATAAGCAATGCCAATATTATTGACGTAAATAAGAATAAGATAACGTCTATTAAAAAAAAAAAAAATATAACCGCAAAATTGCTTACATCAATTACTCTGCCATGCAACTTTAATGTATTTCCCCCAACTGAGTTTTTTGAATAAACAAAAATTTTATCAGCGTCTCGTTTACTTTGTAAATAAGATGATAAGTACCGGAATTTTATTGGTTTTATGAATTTAATTGCAAACAAATTAGCATTTATTCAAATTTCAAACCAATATTATAATGATTTCACTTGAACTGCGATTATTTAAATTAAATATTTTAGATTTATCTATTTGATAATATTAAATCACGTTTTTTATTTTTCTCGAGAATTAAGCATTAATAAACTAATAGGAATAACAATTGTTACCACTGCTTAAACGTAGAACTACGTCTATGCTTTCGGGTACGAGGGTATATGTATATTTTCTTTAGTCAGGAGCATTATACGTTTCATTATCGCAAAACTTGTTTTAACAATAACCCACTATTACGTTGTCATGAATTAGGGTAGTTTTAAATGTTGAGCTATTTTTAATATTTTAAAATAGAGCTCGTCACGAGCATTTTCGTATTTCGTAATTTCGTAATTTTGACGTCTTTTCTGATTGGTTTAATTTATTTCCCCTAAATAAGCAAGAAACCTCAAAACTAAACTCGCTCACTACTTATTTTCGTAAATATTGTGACGATTATGGCCATCGTGGAACACTTTCACGTTATGAGCAGCGATAGCTTAGACGGTTGGCGTGTAATGCCAGCATAGTAGACGTAGCCGAAGTTTTTATTGCAATTGTTTGTTGTGGACATCGAAACATGTTTACACACCAACGCAGAAATGCATAATGATCTAGTAAAAACAACAACGTCCGAGATATATCGTAGCGTACAAAGAGAGGCGTGGTTTAGTGATTGATGAATAAAATGAACAATAACACAAATACATACACACGGCCCGTCGCCAATAATGAATGATGATTATGACAAGTAGTGCTGTCGTTCTGAAAACTTTAAAGGGAGTACTTTTTAAATTTTCAGAGGAGTATTTCTAGTCAGAAGTACATACGAAATACAATAATCACACCTTAACAATAAATAATTGTTGGTATTTTGAGTTAAAAAAAAAAAACATAATCTAGCAAATTACACTAAAGTTTTTGAGCCAAATTTGAATATTAAAAGAAAACTGTATTACTTATTTTATTAGTTTAGAGCTCTTTACCTATTTTACTATTAAAGTGCTAAGCTCTGTATGCTGCTCGTGATAAACAGTTTTTTTAAACACCGCCTCAATTCTTGACAAAATCACAGACATTTTTAGATTATTGTTTTGAGATTTTTAAGTTTTAGTACCAATCAGCGAAACCACAAGCGAAATTTTAATTTTTAGCTATGTTTACCTAAATTTTACGTGGTAAATGGAAAATTTATTTTAAAGCAACTTTAGCTTCGAACCCTTTTTATTTTTAAAAGCGTAATTTTGCAGATATGCGAATTCAGACATATCAAATATGCGAACATGTTCATCATTTTCACAAAGCTAATTTTTGAGAATTGAAAGTTATTTTGGTGTAATATAAAGAAATGTTATTGCCAGACGATACCACAGTAGGTACTTAGGGTGAAAATTTGTTATGTATTTGATTTAAAAAAAATACTATATAAAATTGGTTTGGTAAGGATGACTGGTCACAAAACAATCACGTGGTGAAATCTCTTCTAGAAAACTTTTAAACCTGTAGCGGCCGGTATCAGAAATTTAAATATTTTCGCGTTGGGTAACACTGGTTATCACGAGTGAAATAACAGTGTAGTTGATGAACTCCATAAAAAACAAAAAAACAAATAAAAAAGAAAATGAAACAATAAGTATTCATCGTCACCAACAAAAAGAATCAAAGGAGAAAGAAAAATTATTATTGTGTGAACTGCCGCCATCGCCGGATATTTTTGGTTATTCATTTTACATTGTGTGTATCGTAAAATTAATAAAACTTAAAAGTAACGTAAAATTTAATTGATGCATATATTAATTGTGCTACTTATATATAAATAAAATAACTACTCATTGGAGAGTAAAATATAAATTAATAACCCAACCAATTGGCTTTAATTTTGGTTGTGTGATTCACAATAAAATCGAGCGTTTATCCTCATATCAAAGGCGACTCGATAAGTGGTGACCCCGATGTGATCCAGCCGGACCAAAAAGAAGGCGGAACGCCTGATTAAAATTTGGCCGGACATAGATACCAGCAGTTTATTATAGTTCACAATCCCAAAGCAACGGTAATCACCGTGGAAATTCGGAACGACGTAAGCAGATATTATACACAAAAATAGGATTCGAATTTAAAGCAAACATAAAGCAGATATCCGGCAACAACAAAGGATTTTTTTTTAAAAATTAAGAAAAACGCGATCGAGTATTCGAAAATTTTTTTTTATTGAAGTTCAACAAAGGTAACCTGTGTACGCAAGGATTTGTTATTCACATTGCAACGAGAACTACATATCATTACTACATATATTATTTTCATTTCATTTAATCATTTTTATTTATTGTAAAATAATTTTCAGAATATTTGCGACGTTTGCGGTATACTCGTAGTTCAATTATATTAATTTTTCCGGGAATTCAAGCGATTTTAGTATTGTGTTAAACATTTATATATATTTTTTGTTTGTTTTTTTGTGTGTGCAATTTTGAATTTGACTTCGGCCTCCCGGGAGGTCCACGAAATTTTTTTTTTGGGATATTACGTGAAATTAGTTTTAGCTTCGAAATGAGTACTGAAAATTTGGATAAGGCCGGTCGTGAACACACACCTGGTTCAGTCAACGCGGTAGCAGTGAAATTGCCGGAGTTGTGGGAAACCAATTGTGTTGCTTGGTTCGCCAGGGCGGAAGCACAGTTTAGAACCCGTGCTATTACAGCTGAGGCGACAAAATTTGATGATGTTCTCAGCGCACTTACTTCAGACACAGTTTATGGGGTTATTCATATCGTAAAGGATCCTCCCAAAGGTACAGAATATACCGCATTAAAAAATGCGATCATTTCTAGATATGAACTTTCTGACAGGCGTAAATTGGAGCAAATTTTGTCGAAAGATGATATCGGCGATAAGAAACCTTCTGAATTTTACCGTCAAATGGAGACAAATGCCGGTAACTCACAAATGTATACAAAGGATCTCCTTAAAGAAATATGGCTCAGCCGACTGCCCAGAGACATCTCCACAATTTTGGCTGGCCTCGATTGCCTTGATATCCAATCTTTAGTCGCTAGGGCAGATAAAATTTGGGAATTGTCCAGCCCATCAGTATCTTCGGTAGTTGGTAATATTAAACCAAGATCTACCCAAGCAAGCCCAATTAAGTCGAACAATGTGCCTTATGCATCAAATTATGAAATTGACAGTTTAAAGAACGAAATTTCTGAGATTAAAAATATGTTAAAATCCATGAACGCGTCATCTCACGGTCGTTCACCAACACGGTCAAATCGATCGTTTCGTGGACGTTCACATAGCCGTGGCAGAAGACAGCAGAATATGAATGAGGAGTTTTGCTGGTATCATAACAGATTTGGCGAACGGGCTACAAAATGCACACAGCCATGCAAATACCAATCTAATGCCTTTGCGTCAAAAAACCAAGCGAACCGACCTTAAATGCGGCTCCTAGTCGGTTCACCTCCCAACGCCGCTTATTTGTCACCGATTTAATATCTAAAATTTCATTTTTGGTAGACACGGGCGCAGAGGTATCAGTAGTTCCCCATTTCATGTTTTCAAGGATTAAGAAGAAGTCAGACCTCTTGCTGTCAGCAGCTAATGGCAGTTCCATTGTTACTTATGGTACGCAACTTCTTAGGGTGGATTTAGGCTTCCGCCGTGAATTTATCCATTCTTTTATTATTGCCTCAGTTACCAAACCGATAATAGGGGCTGACTTTTTAACTAGTTTTGGGATCCTCGTAGACATGAAATCTAAGAAATTAATTGATGCGAACACATTATTAACCGTAAATGCCGTCGTTAAAAATACAGAAGTTCTACTCCCCAAAAATTTTAGTGTCGAGAAGGCAGATTACACGTACATTCTCAGCGAATTTCCTACACTAACACAGGCACCCAACTACAGGCATCCGGTAAAGCACAATGTAGTACACCGAATAGTTACGAACGGTCAGGTGCCTTCTTCCAGGCCGCGACGGTTAGGTCAGGTACGCTACCACGCAGCTAAAATAGAATTCAATCATATGGTACAGCTGGGGATTTGTCGACCATCATGTTCACAAGTGTCTTCTCCGCTGCATATGGTGCACAAAAAAGAAGAAAATGATTGGAGGCCCTGTGGCGATTACAGGCGAGTAAATGAGGTGACGGTCCCGGATCGTTATCCTATTCCCCATATACAGGATTTTTTTTCACATCTCCATGGCTGTTCGGTCTTTTCAAAAATAGATCTCATTAGGGCGTACCATCAAATCCCTATCGCCTCCGAAGATATTTTCAAAACCGCAGTAACTACACCATTCGGTTTATATGAATTTATGAGAATGTCGTTCGGTTTGCGCAACGCGGCGCAGACCTTTCAGCGATTTATGGATGAGGTATTAAAAGATATCGAGTGCGTTTTCGTTTATAACGATGATATTCTTATCGCTAGCAGATCAGAACAAGAGCACGCCCAACATCTCAGATTAGTTTTCCAGCGGTTAGCTGACTTTGGAATAAACATTAAGCTATCAAAGTGTATATTCGGAGTGCCTTCATTGAATTTCTTGAGCCACGAGATAAGTAGGGACGGCATTTTACCTTCGAAGGATCGGGTTGAGGCAATTATTAAGTTTCCATCCCCGGCATCAACTAAGCAGGTTCAGAGGTTTATCGGGATGATAAATTATTATCATCGTTGTGTCGCGAAACTCGCCGATTTATTGACACCCATTCATAATCACCTTACAGGCCTCCTTGCCCAGAAGAAAACTAAGAAAATTTTTACTTGGCCTGAGGTATGTCAGAAAGCATTTACTGACGCAAAACAGGCATTAGCTACTTGTACATTGCTAGTGCACCCAGATAGTAAAGCCAAATTTAGCATAACAAGTGACGCATCGGGAACGGCAGTAGGCTCTGTACTGCAACAATTTAGCAAGGGGATTTGGCAACCTCTAGCCTTTTTCTCTAAGAAGTTGGTTCCATGTGAAACACGGTACTCCGCATTTGACCGAGAATTGTTGGCAGTATACCTGGCGGTGAAGCATTTTCGGTACTTCGTCGAGGGGCGGCAGTTTGTGATTTTCACAGATCACAAACCATTGACAACGGCTATGTCATCGAAGACCGAGCGTAGTCCCAGGCAGGCTAGGCATCTCGATTTTATATCGCAGTTTTCCACGGATATCCGTCATATCAGTGGAAAAGACAACGTGGTCGCTGACTCTTTATAACGCATTAGCGAGCATGCAAACCAATCTTCAATGGAAGGTTCGGGTGTGTCAACTGATTATGTCGAGACCTTGGAAAATCTCAAGTTGGATGTGAAAACACTAGTAGCACAGCAAAAATCGGACGATGAATTGGCTGTCCTTTTATCCAACTCGTCCAATAATACCAATTCCTCATACAGGCTTAACCTTATCAAATTGCCCGACAACAGTCTTAGAGTTTTTGTGAAACGGCAACTGGGGTTAACCGCCCATACTTACCCAACAAACTGAGACGAATCGCTTTCGACGAATTGCACAACCTGTCACATCCAGGTATACGGTCGACGAGGAAGTTGGTCGCATCAAAATTTTTCTGGCCCCACATGAACAAAAATGTGACGGAATGGGCCAAGGCATGCGTTTCCTGTCAAAAATCGAAGATTTTCCGTCATACCCAAACCAAACACTCCAAATTTGACATTCCTAGTGGTAGATTTGAGCATGTCCATTTGGACATAGTGGGAAAATTACCGCAGTCAAATGAATTCACGTATATTTTCACGTTGGTCGATAGGTTTACTAGGTGGCCTGAGGCTTATCTTTTAAAGGATATAACCGCACAAACGGTCGCGAAAACTTTTGTCAATGAGTATGTCTCGAGATTTGGTGTTCCTGTGATTTTGACAACCGATCGTGGCAGTCAATTTGAGTCACGTTTATTTTCGGAGCTCACAAAACTTTTAGGAGTACACCGAATTCACACAACTGCATATCATCCACAAGCCAACGGCATGGTTGAGCGATTTCACAGGGACCTCAAAGCCAAACTTAAAGCTCGAATGAATACGATTAACTGGGCCAGCGAACTTCCATTTGTCTTGCTCGGAATTCGGACAACCATTAAAGAAGATCTCCAGTGTACGCCTGCCAATCTAGTATATGTGCAAAATCTGAAAGTACCAGGCGAAATTTTTGTACCAACTCCAAATGCACACCCTAGCGATCCTACTGATGTGGTCGATAAACTGCGTAATGTAATGCAGAACTTGCAACCCACAGAAACGCGCCAGGTAACTCAAAATAAGACATACGTTCCTAAGACACTGGATAAGGTGAAAATCGGTCTCAGTCATCCGTACGATGGACCTTTTAAAGTAATCCGCCGATTCCGAAAATTTTTTATATTGGGCATTAAAGGCATAAACACATATATTGGGCATTAAAGGCATTCAATAGATCGCCTCAAGCCCGCATTTGGGATTTTAGTTATTAACAACGATTCTAGCAAGCCTGTGATAGTTAAGAGAGTGAATTTGGTTACGAATTCGTAAGCCGGTGTGTTTTGCGGTCATTTATAAGTTTAAACAATCTATAGAGCCCAGAATATATTTCCTTTGTAATAACGCTGTCGCTGGGGAGGGAGTGTTGTAGCGGCCGGTATCAGAAATTTAAATATTTTCGCGTTGGGTAACACTGGTTATCACGAGTGAAAAAACAGTGTAGTTGATGAACTCCATAAAAAACAAAAAAACAAATAAAAAAGAAAATGAAACAATAAGTATTCATCGTCACCAACAAAAAGAAACAAAGGAGAAAGAAAAATTATTATTGTGTGAACTGCCGCCATCGCCGGATATTTTTGGTTATTCATTTTACATTGTGTGTATCGTAAAATTAATAAAACTTAAAAGTAACGTAAAATTTAATTGATGCATATATTAATTGTGCTACTTATATATAAATAAAATAACTATTCATTGGAGAGTAAAATATAAATTAATAACCCAACCAATTGGCTTTAATTTTGGTTGTGTGATTCACAATAAAATCGAGCGTTTATCCTCATATCAAAGGCGACTCGATAAACCCGCTAGGTTGATTCATATTGGTTAAGTCCGATAATAAATTTCAATGGAATTTGTGATAATCACAACAGTTCCATTTGGGGCAGGGATGGAGTTTCTTAAATAAAATATGGCCAGAATTCAACAAATATCAGTATCTTCAACAAGACACTATAAAGACAATTTGCTTATTGGAAAAAATTTGGGAAAATTAAATTAGCCACAGAAAAATTTGTTTTTTACTTTCATAACCACTCCAGCCCTTTACTGAATTTCCAGGTTCCAGCACCAAATGGAGTATGTTTGTCAATGGATTTTAGTAAAATTTTATTTTTGAGTTATTAGGCCGATTCTATGAGAAGTTCCTAATACAAAACCAAATTATTCACGCTCTGAAAATTTCTTGGGTCACCTTTTGGGGTCGAATTTATTAAATAAAATAACAACCTAATTCAAGAAATGTTGCGGAACCCCACTAATGATATTTGGGTTGATGCCATTTATTAAACATTGTTTTTACATAGACAACATTGTTAATTAAACCATGGTTCAAATTAATTCAGGATATTTTTGGGTTGAGATCACAAATGATATTCGCCAAATTTATTTGTATACCATATACTTAGCTAATTCAGACTATCTTCTCAGTCTCCAGCATCAAATGTATAAATATTAGTTACTATTATAAAACCTATTTTTTCATGGCTAGAAAAAGATTTCTGCCATAAGGTAGGGCTGGGATCAGAATTTTTAAAATAAAACATGGCCCAGTGGCAAGAAATATTTTGGAATACTATTCATAGGGATTTTATGATCGAGGCCATAACTCAAAAATTAGATTTGGCAGTTTTGGTTTTCCATACATAGTCAACCCAGACAATTTTCTTCGATTCCAGCACCGAATGAAACACAAATATTTATCGAAGTATTGTATTTTTAGTGCAATTTTATTTCGGAGATATTATGCCGATTCGATATAAAGAATTCCTAACCTTAAACATATTCACGTCGTGAAGAATTGTTTTGGCCAGTTTGGCCAAATTTTGTTGAAATTATTATTTTTCTGATCGCTCCTGAATTTTGTATTGGCGCTAATAAATTTAGGGATTTGAACGAATATCATCTAAAAACCAGGACAATGTAAGACATTTTCCTGGATGCCCACAGAAGTTTGAGAAAACAGAACAGATCCAAAGTAACCATGTCATCTGGTCACCCTATTTCTACCTAGCCCTACCAAGGCGAGAAGGAAAATGTCAAAATAAAACTGAAAGACCATTTCTGCTGTCAACATTTAACCTTGCCAGACAAGAAAGATGTATGGGAGTCTGTATTTTATTCAAATGAAAACAAAGGATTTGAGAATATTGATGTCAAATTGGACGAATAAAATTTCCTGATGTCAAGGAGAAATTGGACGAATAAAATTTCCCATATCACACTGCATAAATTCCTACTTCCATACAACTTTCTAGTCTGGAAAGGTTAAATGACTGCATTAATTACCTTACAGTATTATTTCTATATAGAGGTCCTATAGTCAAATCTTAAGGAAGGATTTGAGAGTGTTATAATTCTAGATTTCCATACATCGTTTTTGTCCATATGCAGCGTAATTTTTATATTCAGGTGATCCAAATTTAGATATTTAACCAAAGCACATAAAAGTTTTTTGTTAAAATGAGGTAATAATCCTTATCATGTTTGAGTTTATCTGGTGCCCTGATGCTTTTATAAGTTGAGTGCCTTGATGTTTTTCAATTGTAATAAGCTCGGAACTATCTTTTTATAAGTCTTACCAACAAATCTTCAGATTCTGAAGAAAAATCATTGTGAAGTTGAAGTAATTTAGTTCGTAAATATCACGTGTTTTAATTTATATTCTCTACTAAAGTGGTTAATACATTACTGCAAGAAAACCATTTTATGGATTTTTGTCGAAGAATGATTATTATAAATGAGATTTGATAAAATGCTTTAAGAAAATGACAGCTATCTCCCAGAATATGTTTGGTTATGTTTTGTTAGTCAGTACAGTTAGGATTCTTTCAAGAAACTATCACAGTTGGAGTACCTCTTTACGTTAACCTTTTAAAAAGTGGGATAATTCAAATGTGCGTTAGGGCTGAGAATGCTGTCGAAAGTATATTCCATTTATTCCAATTCGTACTTTTACAGTAGTATATGCAGAATATTTTGAGGTCGCATATAAACGATGGCATTGTAAGATTCCTTCATACCGAAGTTTAAAATCCGCACCAACCGATAAGAAAATTTAAAAAAACTTGATTTCTAATAAAATGCACAAGCAATACTAATAAAACTGTATTGCTTAATTTCTACTCAAATGTAATCAAACGTTCTGAAATTTTTTTTTTTAAATTTTCCGATAATCATTGCACTAACAATGCATCAAAAAACTTAGTTTTGTGTATACATATTTTAAAAAATTTCAGGCAATGTAGGTACGGCAGTTATTAGAACAGGGGAGTACAAAATGAAAGTGCGGAGTACAGGAGTAAGCACTAGGCGAAAGTAGTACAAATACTCCGATCGTACTCACTTCGACAGCATTGGACAAGTGATAAACGATATTTCCAGTTGATTAGGGGTCATAAATTTCGAGAGCAGTATAAAACTGTAGCCTAATTCTGTGTAACACATAAGATAATGTGGAAATGTATGTGATAAAAAGCATTTTAAATATTTTACCTAATTTTATACCTAATTGGTATTCTATAATTATTGAGCAGGCTAAATTAAATAATGAGCAAGATACCAAACGTCAAAAATTTACACATACAATTTATCTTGTGTTAAAAATTTTCGGCAATTATAAGTGCGCACGAATTTAAATTAATTAACAATATTTTATTCAAATTTAATAAATTAATAAAAAATTGATATTACTAAGTTTTTGTAAAGAGTCATTATTCAACGAGGGCGACTCGCCAGTGTGGAACAAAAGGGGCTATTTTATCATATTTAGAGGATAACATTAATTTTGCCCACGAAAGGTAAACTTATTAATTTAAATTTTCTTATTTGTTAATATAAAATTATCATATCCTTAAAGATTCGAATGTGATGCCGGTGTTAACATTCAACAATAAAAGTGGTCAGACTGGGTGGTTTGAAAACTGGAGAGCAATAGAAGCAGTATTGGAGGTTGAAGTCCCTCCGTATGCATATTCATTTTAGGTTCTATACATTTTTAATATCCATTTTTGGAATTTTTTGAAAATTTTAGACGGAATGTGAAAACTAAAGCCGTTGAGGAGAAGCAGCAGATTGAAGCATCCGGCACAAACGGATCTCGCGCCTTATCAATAATATTTATTGATATTGTCGATGGCGACGGCCGCAGCCAAGAAGTAGGGTTTAATCTAAGAGTATGTATTTTATAAATGTATGTACTTAATCATGTTCTTGATGTTATGTTTTATTTATTTATTTGTCTATACCAAGATGTAGTTGAGTCAAATGCATCAGTTCCCTCAAGCCACATTCAGCCGTCTTGTACGGAAATAAGAAATGAAACATCTGCTTCTATTATTAATGAAAATTGTAAAATCGGTTTATTATCTATAGATATAATTAATTAATTTTTGTTTGTATTACGTTAGGTTAGGTTGGAGTGGCTGCTTAGGCACACTTAGACCGATGACGGTCCATTGTGATACCACAGAATATATCCCCTTTACCGCTCTTGGAACCATTTCGAGCTACTTATGTAGTGTAAGACGTCCCGCACTTTAATGTTTTCGAGACCCGAGAGGCAGTCCATCCTGAAATTAGCCAAGTGTTTGTGCCTTCTGACTGCCAATGCTGGACACGAGCAAAGGAAGTGGACCAACGTCTCTTTCTCCTCTTCGTCCAAGCAGCTTCTGCAGAAGTCATTTGCCTCCAGATCCAGTCTTCTTGCATGTTCTCCAAAAAGGCAGTGTCCCGTGAGAATTCGACCGTTCTTAATTCATGTCTGCGTAGGGATATTAATGCCCTAGTGCGCCCAAGTCCAGCTTTGGCCAAACTTGTCTTGCAACTCTACAGTCCTTTCCTCCGCTGAGAATAGCGCCTGCTTCCCAAGTGCTTGTCTCAGCGCTGTGATAGGCCTCCCCAGACTTGCCCTTTCCGGTTGCAGCTGGAGAGTCGTACCATGCCTAGCAAGTTCATCCGCCCTGCAATTCCCCATGACGCCCGAGTGGCCTGGGACCCGGATTACCTGGATATTGAAATGCTCACCCATCTCATTTAGAGATGAGTGGCAGCTCAACGCCACCCGTGACGCCAAAGACACCGATTCTAACGACCGGATCGCCGCTTGACTGTCCACATAGATTGCGATATCATCTGAGGATACCACATTATGCTTCAACCACGTCATGACCGCCTCAATCGCTACGACTTCAGCTTGGTAAACGCTGCAGTAATTAGGGAGACGCATAGAAATGATTACATTTAATTTGTCACAGAATACTCCAGCTCCCACTTTACCGTCTAGCTTGGAGCCATCTGTGAAGAATTGCAACGCTTTGGTTTCCGATAACGGTCTATCCCTTCAGGATTCCCTTGAAAGGAAGGAGGTCAGAAATCGCTTCTCGAAGCGTAGAGTAGGTTTAATGTAGTCAAGATTCGCCAGCTCATCCTTCAACGATCTAACGATAGTAGAGTGTCCTTTACTAAGACACCTCCACTATGAGAGACGGCTGCAAGTCGTACAGCCGTATTTGCCGCCATCTGTTTGCCAAAAATGTCGACCGGAAGAAGGTGCAACATAACCTCTAAGGCACTTGTCGGTGTCGGCCTCAATGCCCCGCTAACAAGCATACAGGCCGTTCTTTGCACCCTCTCAATCCTACTTTTATAAGTTACCTTGTCCAGAGCTGGCCAGCAAACACCCACACTGTTCATGAGTACAGGTCTCACTATAGCGGTGTAGAGTCAGTGTAACAGCTCCGGTTTTAGACCCCATTTGTGACCAATGGCGTTCCTACAGGAGTATGGCTATAGTAGCTTTATTTATTCTCTCCAATATGTTGGGCCTCCAACTAAGCTTACTGTCTAAAATAATGCCCAGATATCTAGCTCTATCAGTAAAAGCAAGTCTCGTGCCACTTAAGGTAGGAGGGACAACTACCGGGATTTTGTATTTCTTAGTGAAGAGTACCAGCTCTGTCTAGGACGGGTTAATACCAAGTCCACATTTGCCAGCCCATTTCGTAACGATGGTAAGTGTATTTTGCATTACGTCTACAATCGTGCCCAGGAATTTCCCGGTAACAGCTAAAGCTACGTCGTCTGCGCAAGCGATAACTTTAATACCCTCTCTCTCCAATTCTAGTAGTAACCCGTTTACCACTATGTTCCAGAGAAGAGGGGGCCGAACCTTCCCCTGCGGGGTTCCCCTAGTTACTCGCCTCTAGATGGCTGCTACCGCAGGAACATTATTTGTCGGTATTTTGGGATGCGCCGGATTCGCGCGTCTCGCCAACCCTCATACGCTCTGTAGAGGACTTGTCAGACGTAATCCGAAGTCAATTACTCCCTTCGTTTGTGCAGGAGGGCAAGGGACTCATTATTTATTACCATAATTGATAACTTCGAGCCCCCCTTCGCCTCCTCCTGCTTGACGATCTTCCAATTTCCAGGCGGAAAATTCGGGTTACTGGCCTGAATTATTTTCAAAGCCTCGTCAAGGCTAGCCGGTTCGGATGGGAGCCAGACACGTGTCATCGGCCTGCTGGGAATTTCCTCCCGGCTAACTGCCGCAAGCTTTGCGCCTGGCCACACCTCCCCTACTTTGGCTATTGCCTTTTTATAAAGATCCACAGATCTAGAGTCCGAGCATGCACTCATCTTCACACGCCCTTAATACCATCCCGCATCTCTGCAGGATGGAGGCAGTCCTGCATTTCTCAGATCCCAGTACCTTTAAAAATACGAGGTTGAGTGCATTATACACCAACCTCTATTTTTCCGCCGTGATGCTCCTATCTTCTTGACTTTCGTCAATTACGGCTAGCATCAACACATGCTCCCTCAGGACATCGCTGAACAGCTTTATCCCTGAGTTGGAGCTCGGCTTCTTGTCAGTCAGCAACTTGGCCCGCTTGCTGTTGACTACTTCCACCTGGTCCTGGGACCGCTGTCTTTTCGGCACATGGTCCCTTTCCGAGCTTCCGCAGCCCACAGTGCTCCTTGCCCAAGCTACCGATATTCTCTCTTCTTCCGTGAGCTGCCCCTCGGGGGTCGCAGCCCACTTCTCGAGAATTCGGAATGCCGAGCGGCGAATTCTGTACCGCCTTTTCGCCGGAGGAATTTTTCTCGTCCCCTTCCCTGCGCTGCGTTGGTACCGCTAACCCCCGGGACTAGCGCCCTAGAGTCAACCACCTTTGCACCCTTCGAGGCCCCACCCGTCTGATTCGAAGTACCTCCCTCCGCTGATACCGGCTTTTGAGGAGAGCCGGTGCCCTTTGATTTATTTTCGTTTGATCCTTTCATTAGATTCCCACGAGTATTGGAGGAATGAAGATCCGCCTGCGCAGAGATCCGTATACGCAGGTAAGGCTAATTACAACTGGAGGTCGCTAGGTATCCAGAGGGCTCCGTTCATGACTGGGCTTTGTTAAATGGGCCCCCAGCCTGGCAGATCGTCATCACTGGTCGCTTTACATCTTAATCCGGCCCATTTGCCATCATTTAGCGTAACCCGCCTTATACCTAGGTCACTTATTAACATCCGCTCAATGAGCGTGGACCCGGAGGCGATGGCAATTATAAGGCAAGATAAAGGTTACACGCTGAGTAAATTTTTTTTGTGCAAGCTTTTTCAATATTTCGTTTTTTCACATTATCTTGTTTTGTCAGAATTAGGCCACTGGTATATAAACATGACCCATGGCAAGCAGGAAACAGTTTTTGGTTTACTTTAAATCGTGTAACAAGTTTTTTTTTTTTTTTTTTTTTTTATTTAAAATAAATTTTATTTATTTATTTTATGTAATTACAATCTAGTCTCCTGGACTAATTAGCAATTTGTTTCTGACTTAATTTACTAACTTAAATTAATCTATGGCTTCTTCCCATTGGCATTCCATAGTGTTTGGTAAATTGATGTAAACCACATCTTTGTTGTGGATTTTAGATCAGCATAATGCTGCTTAAACTGTCAATCACACCAGCTCAAAAGGTTTGGTTCTTTTAAGTCTGCGAACTAAATTCGTGATGCTTAGGAGCTGAGTTGCCTCAATGTTCACATGTTGGCGGAGCCTTTCTTCATGTCTCCGTGCTTTTTCCTGGATTTCATTTAAGATGAGGTTCATTTTAAGGTCCCTATGAAGGTCATTGTTCCTAACATACCAAGGTGCATCAACGATGTTCCTTAATACCATATTATGAAATCTTTGGATGATATTTACGTTGCTCTGTTTGGTACAACCCCAAAGCTGAATACCATAAGTCCAAATCGGTTTCAATATTTGCTTATAAAGTAGAAGCTTGTTGTATGTTGATAAAGAAGAGTTCCTTCCCATCAGCCAATACATTTTTCTGTATTTAAGTCTTAATTCTTCACTTTTCTTCTTGACGTGTGCTTTCCATCGTAGTTTAGCATCCAGGGTCATGCCGAGATACTTAGCTGTGTTCGCATGCGGTATTATTTCCCGATTTATGGTAATCGGAATATGTTCGATTCGTCTGTTTGTAAAGTTGATGTGAACTGATTTAGCTTCATTTAGTTTTATTCTCCATCTTTTTGTCCATTTATATATTTGAGTTATAGCTGATTGTAACTTCTGTGTTGATTCTTCGTTGCTTTTTCCAACAGCTAAGATCGCCGTATCATCTGCAAAAGTTGCCACTGTGTTGTTTTCTAATGTAGGAAGATCATAAGTATATAGTAGGTATAAAACCGGCCCTAATACACTGCCCTGTGGAACTCCTGCATTGATTTCTTTCAATTCAGAAAATGTATCATCTAACTTAATCCTGAAGAACCTATCTTTCAAGTATGATTCTAGTATCTTAGCAAATTGCATTGGTAGAAGATTCCTTAACTTGTGGTTAAGTCCTTCATGCCACACTCTATCAAACGCTTGTGCAACGTCTAGAAATACTGTTGAACAGACTTTTTTCTCCTCTAATGCTTTCTCAATTATACTGGTTATTCTGTGTACTTGATCAATTGTTGAGTGTTGGTTGCGAAAACCGAACTGATGATTTGGGATCAAGTTTTTACTCTCGATTATCGGATTTAATCTTTTTACCAGAAGCTTCTCAAAGAGTTTGGACATGACTGGCAATAGCGAAATTGGCCTATAAGACGATGTTATGTGTGGTGGTTTCCCAGGTTTTGGGATCATAATTACTTCTGCAATTTTCCATAAGCTTGGTACACATTTGATTCTAAATGCTGCATTTATAAGATTGGTGAGTTTCACCAGAGCTTTCCTTGGCAGTTCTTTTAAGATTTCTGCAGTAATAAGATCGTACCCAGGAGCTTTTTTCGTATTCATATTAGCTGTTATCTCACGCATGACTTCTTTTGGTGTTGTGGGTAGGATTTCTTTACTTTCTTGCACAGCTTGTTCAGTTATTATCTCGGCTTCCAACGTTTGGTCTTCATGTGGCTGGAGTATTTTTTCGAGGTGTTCGGCAAATTCTCGAGCTTTGTCTTCATTATTTCTAGCCCATTTCTCACCTGCTATTTTTATTGGGGGAATCTGCATTATTGGTCTTTTGATTCTTTTGGTTGCTTTCCAAAGAGAATACTCAGTACTGTTATCATTAGTTAATTTTCTTAAATAGTTGCTGATTGATTCATCTTTCAATTCTTTGATCTCTCTTCTTAATTGTTGAGTGAGGTTGTTCAAATGAGTTTTATCTTGGGGGGCCCTTGTTTGTTGCCATACTCTTCTCGCTCTTCTTTTTTCTGCGAGGAGTTCCCTAATTTCCATAGGGTAATTGTTTCCCTTGATTTTCGTTTTAATTTCAGGAGTATTTTCCCAAGCTGATTGCTGTATATCGTTTACAAATTTGTGAACTTCTTTGTCTAATTGTTCTTCAGTCTTTAATGGAACCATTAAGTTAATTTTTTCTTCTAGCGATAGTCTAAAGCATGCCCAATTAGTGTGATTATTTACTAGGAAAGGGTTTCTTTCTTTTTGAATGATTTTTTCACTTAACGTTAGAAGTATTGGTGAATGATCAGAGTTTAAGTCGTGGCTTTCATCTACTTGTACATAATTTACAGATATGTTCTTTATTATAAAGAAATCAATCAGATCTGGCACTTTGTTTGGATCAGTTGGCCAGTAGGTTGGTTTTCCAGTTGAGAGGGCTTCACAACTGCATTTTCTGATAGCTTTTAGGAGTTCTTTACCCTTAGTTGTTGTTAATCTGGATCCCCAGTGGACATTTTTTGCATTAAAGTCTCCTCCAAGTACAAATCGTTTTCCTAATTTACTGAGGAACTCGAGATAATCTTTTTCTTTCATTGAGTGCTTCGGTGGGCAGTAAATACTAGCAATACAAATAGAACTACTTTTGGATTTGACAATAACAGCAGTTGCTTGCATTTCTTCCGTTTCATATTTTAACTCCTCATAGTGATGAATACTATTTCTAATTATAACAGCACTACCTCCTTTAGCAGTGTTTCCAGGGTGAATAGTGTGATATATTTGATAATTTTTAAATTTAATGTTTGATTGTCTAGTGAAGTGTGTTTCCGTGATGAGACATACATCGATTTTTTCTGTGTCCAGGACCACTTGCAGTTCTTGTTGATGTTGCATCAGTCCATTGGCATTCCAACATAAGATTCTAAGATCTTGGGCCATTTTTCTGTTTAGGGATGGCTCCCTTAGTGCTGTACTCTAGTTTCTGTAATCGCTCATCAAATGTATTTAGTCTACTTAAAATTAATTTAAGTGTTTGACTTATATCGTCATTTTGAGCAGTTTTTCCTGGATTTCCGTTGCTCATCATTACTTGAGCATAAGTCATTTTACCAAATTGTCCTTGAGTAGTTCCCGACACTCTACGATTTACTTCGGGTCGGTTCATCTTAACCGCTTGTTTCCTGAATGAACTTGGATTTTTAGCAATCACGTTCTTATTTTTGATATTTTGCAGTTCAATAGCAACGCTGCATCCTCTGTAGTTAGCCGGATGGTTTTCTCCACAGTGAACGCATTTAGGTTGAACATTTTGGGCTTTTACACAATCTTTGGTATGATGTTTACCTAAACATTTGACACACCTAGGTTCCCTGTTGCAATATTTTTGTGTATGTCCATAGGCTTGACATTGTTTACATTGTGGTATAAGCTTAGACCTTCTTAGAGGCTGAATAACCACTTTGCATCCCAAGATGTACTTAATTTGATAAATTTTTTCGATATCTTCATCAGTATCGAAGGTCAACATAAACATGTTGAGAGGTACTTGACCGTCTATAGCCATGTATCTCGTGGTGCAAATATAGAGGGGTTGACCGTCTATAGCCATGTATCTCGTGGTCTATATTCCAACGCTGCAACTATGTAGAAACCACCAAATGTGTCTAGTATACCTCCACGTGGTAACACCCGGGCAACGATGTGAAGCATCGGCGAAATACTAGAGGCGAGTGCAATACACTATAAATGAGCAATGAGCAGAACAAATAAGGAAACTAATACCCCAGGTGGTACACCTGTTGCTCAGGTAAATCCACCCTCTTCGGAGGTCGGTCTCATGGATTCTGGGGGAGACCAGCCATTGCTATACTACAATTATTTTAACCAATCCCAAGACATGTTGGTGAATAAACAAGCTCATTTGAGTGAAATAGAAAAGGATAATTCACATCCCTTCCAGAGGAGTAACAAAGTCGCGTATTCTCCGAAAAGAGGCGGTAGTCCCTCCATTGAGGCCAGCAGCCACAACACTCGTTTTACAAACGAAGAAAAGCTTCACAATGAATTGTGTAAAGCTAATAATGCATTAGTTGAAGCCAACAATATAAATAAGCAACTGAATGTTACAATTGCATGGATGCAGGAGCGTATGAAGACGCTTGAAAACGAAGTTAAAGCTCTTAAGCCAAAGGAGGACATCGGTTCTACTCCTAACCAGAATACAACTCCACAAGAGTATCATACGGATGAAGAAGAACTAGCTCGAGAAACTGAGTGGATTAGAGCTAAAGGTGGGAGGAAAAAAAGGAGACGGAATAATACGCCCTCCCCACCTCAATTAAAGGATAATGTTCCAAGTATTATCCAGAAACAACCAAAAAAAATACCTCCACCACCACCAATAGTAATAGATGAAGTCAAAGACTACGATGTACTCTATGAAAAAATAAAAACCATAACTGCTACTGATAAGTTTAATGCAAAGGTGATGAATGGAAACACCATCAAAATAAACTTAGAAGATGCTGAAACATACAGAAAATTGACAAAAATGTTAAATGAAGAAAAACGTGCTTGGCACACGTTTGAAGATAAACAAACCAGACCAATTAGGGTCATGGCTAAAAACTTACACTCTACGTGTAAACCAGATAAAATAATTGATGACCTGAAAGCAAAAGGATTTAAGGCAACTGAAGCATCGATTAAGCTAAAACGGAGAGGCAAAGTACCTCTCAACATGTTTATGTGTAACAAGTGAAATAAATCTGTTGTCATAGCCCTCACCTGTGGTAAGCGGACAGATTTAAATAAGGAAAGTAAAAGCGAATATAGTGTATAAAAGTAAAGTGAAATAAAGTCAAGTGACATAAAAAAGTACGCAGCGTTTTTAATTGCAAAATCCAGATGAACTCAGCAGATTTATTGTACTCCATAGTAACTTACAAAAAGTAATTATTATCAAATTTTTATGTCAATGAATGATTGTTTTAGTTTTGAACAATTTTTAGTATCTAATTGGTGGTGAATGGTGAAGAATGTATTCTAGCATTTATCTCAAAAATGTGACCGGGAAATTCCGTTCGATTTTCTTTATTATATAAACCAATTATGTTGAAATTTAGCATGCACGATGGAAATTGGATTCTAAAATCATATTCCGAAGAAGGTCTGGAATTTGGCCAATTAGGAAGGAACTGGCCGCTTCTTAACCCATTATGTTGAAATTCGGCACGTATGGCGGAAATGTGATTCTATTATGATTTTTACATGATTTTCCGGAATATGGCCAATTATCAAGGAATGTGGTGATTTCTTTACCGATTATATTGAAATTCGACATGCACGAGATAAGTGGGATTCTAAAATCATATTCCGAAGAAGCTCTGGAATATGGCCAATTAGGAAGGAACTGAGCCGATTATGATGAATTTCGGGTCGTAAGAAGGAAGTGGGATTCTAAAATGATTTTAGAAGAAATTCCGGAATATGGCCAATTAGGAAGGAACTCGACAGTTTCTTAACCGATTATGATCATATTATGATGTTTAGAACGTGTTTTGGAAAATGGCCAACTTGAAAGGAAGTTGGCCATTTCTAAACCGATTATGATGAAATTCGACGCAAATGGGATTCTAAAATAAGTTTTACATTCAGTTCTGGAATAAGGCAAATTAGGAAGGAATTCGGTTGTTTCTTTACCGATTATGATGAAATTTAGAACGGAAATAGGATTCTAAAATAAATTTTAGATGATGTTCTCGATTATGGCCATGTATTGTAAGAAGGAACTTGGTTGTTCCTTAACTGGTTATGACGAAATTCAGCACTAACGATGGAAATGGGAATCTATAATGATATTTAGAAACAAATTTTGAATATGGTTAATCAGAAAGAAACTCTATTATATTTTAAACCGATTGTGATGAAATTGGATCAATGCGATATGCAATCGATAATGAAACCACCGAGTTCGTTCCTGATTGGCTTATTCGAGAACTGGTTGTAAATTCATTTCTGAATTTCATCATAATCGGTTAAGAAACGGCGCAGTTTGTACACCAATTTCATCGAAATCGGTTAAGAAATAACCAAGTTGATAAACTTCTATTAGAGATATTCAAATTTTCTACATTAGGATCTAAGGGGACAATCGGAAATAAGAGACAGGCCAATCTTCAGTTAGTCTCCTAAACCAAAGTTTTACTGTAATATATTATTCCTAGGCGGTTAATAAGTTATAATAATAGACATATAAAGACAATCGAAAACCGAGAAATTCCGGATTTCTCGGTCACAAATCGAAAAACGGGCAATCCCGGGATTTCTTTAATACAGAAAACGGGACCCTAGAATTCCATCTCTTGTTTCTTCTTCGAGAAATCCCATAAAGTATTGTACACAAACTAAATAAATCGAACACCCAGAAATCCTGGGATTTTTCGGTCACATTTTGTTAAAAAAATTGCACGACGTGTTCTTATAAATGGAAGAAACAAATGTTTCTTATTATTTGGTGCAAATATATTTTGAAGAAATTTTTTAATAGAAATGGAATCCTGTTTTTAAATTTTATTTATAACCCTTTATTTTTAATTACAAGTGCAAATTTTGTAGTTGCTGATTAAAATTCTATTATCGGTTTTGACGATATTTTATAATAATAAATAGATTTGACATTTGCTAGTCCGCAGTTCAGCAATTTAACAAACACATCAGATTCGATTTGGCGGCCGAGATCATGTAGCGGCACCGGAGTGAAGTTTCTAACGTTAATTTAAAGTGTAGTTTGCCACTAAAAATAGTGTAAGAAATAAGTGGTAGAAAAAGCGTTAAATGAGAAATTAATAAAACATTATTTTCTCGTATTTCGATTTAAAATTAATAATGCCATAAAGGTTATACAAAATGGCCAATACTAACCAAATTTGGAATTAACCAAAACGTTATATGTTATATCAATTAATTAAATAAACCATTAAAAAGTTTTGAATACTAAAATGAGGGCGAAAGTGCCGCATTAAATCAAATAACACAAATTTAATAGATATGCTTATGTAGGGGCTATATTCCACGGATTGAGAATATAATAAGCTGGTTAGTATATGATGTTTTGGGCTCGAATGATGGGTTGAGCTCGAATGACAAATTTTCCAAAATTAAGAAATTTTCCCAAAAATGATTTGAAAGCGGTACTACACTAAGTCAATTAACAAAAATCTCAGAGATGTGTTTATGTACTGACTATATACAATGGATCGGTAATATAATAAGCTGGCTAGGAGTACATATGCCATTCACTTATGATGAGTTGGGCTCGAATGACAAATTGAAAATAATTTGAAAATAATAAAACTGAAGACTGCCGAATTCTTCAGACTGATTTCAATTGTGAAAATGAGTCTAAAGTTATAAAAATTACAAATACTTGTGCTTTTGATTCGACAGCGCAAATTTTTATGTGCCTGTACTTGGATTTCGAATATTACAATGGCTTTTTTCGATCATCAGAAAACAATTTTTTTAAATTTATTCGTGAAATGGCAAATTCCAATGAAACCGATTTAGTTCACAGCAGCAGATCAAAGTTGATATTAAAGATCTACGAAAACAGCCCAGCATTACTTTCAACAAAAAATAACATTTCGTTAGATGCTTCTTGTCCTATATCTTTCATTATAGAAACAATTCTTCCGTCGCCTCTAACTGAAACTCGAAATTGCTTGAAATGTGAACCAACACATGCCTTGAGACCAACGTTTTATGTTCCTCTTAAAGATGTTTTCAAATTAAACCAACGCTCGCTCAGCAATTTGCAATCAACCATAGATTTTAAGAGATCATGTTGATCGAAATGCCTTGCCGAACGACCGAGACGATTTTTTACAGCTATGGCATTGCAATTGTTGACGTAAAACCTATCAATAACGTTTACAATATTAAAATAAATGAAATTAGCCAACAATTATCTCTAGATCATGAAGATCTCCAATTAAAAGGAATAATTCACTTTGAAAGGATGAAGCTGAAAAATTCGAATGGCCATTTTCGTGCCTATATTAAGCGACACAATAATAATTGGGGAATTACACGACGATATATTGCAATTTCCCATAGAAGTCAGTGCAGCAACTAAAATTAATCCGGCAATTTTAATTTATTCAAAACATTAATTATAAACATAATTTTTGAAAATTTGTTGCATAAGATCAACCCAATTAAACAAGAATAACAAATATAGAATTAAAAACCATAAAAGGGATACGTTATGTTAATAGAATATACTCATTACTCGAGCACATCTCTGAGATTTTTGTTAATTGACTTAATGTAGTACCACCTTCAAATCATTTTTGGGAAAATTTCTTAATTTTTGAAAATTCGTCATTCTAGCTCAACCCATCATTCGAGCCCAAAACATCATATTCTAACCAGCTTATTATATTCTCAATCCGTGGAATATAGCCCCTACATAAGCATATCTATTAAATTTGTGTTATTTGATTTAATGCGGCACTTTCGCCCTCATTTTAGTATTCAAAACTTTTTAATGGTTTATTTAATTAATTGATATAACATATGTATAACGTTTTCGTTAATTCCAAAGTTGGTTAGTATTGTCAATTTGGTATAACCTTTCTGCATTATTAATTTTAAATCGAAATACGAGAAAATAATGTTTTATTAATTTCACATTTAACGCTTTTTCTATCACTTATTTCTTACACTATTTTTAGTGGCAAACTACACTTTAAATTAACGTTAGAAACTTCACTCCGGTTGTAGCGGCTGGAGATTAGAATTCCAAAACTCACTGACTGGGATTTTTATAGAGTTTCGCACTCGGATCAGAAATGCCCTCGGTTAAGAGGAATATAGAGTCTCCAGAGCACAACTCTAGCAGCTGCATAACTCTATACACTTGGCTTACGATATTCCCTTGGTGGAACGGGGGGCTGGGAAAATTCAAGTCGAGAAGGTTATTCAGAAAATGTAAAATAGATCGATAAAGTAGATCGAAAAGGGCTACCTGGAAAAATTTCAGTGGAGTAATCAATGAATTGCCCTCTATAACTCGTCTCCAGAAGGTCTTTTCTAGGGATCATTCTAATGGTTTAGGACTTTTCACTGAAAACAGGAAGGAAACCTTAGAGATATTATTAGATATTCAATTTTTGGATTCGATAGTGCTAGGTGCGCAAGAGGACCCGCATGACTCTCCAAGTGAGGTAGCCTACGTACGGCAGAATAGGATCTGTAGTCTCCCTGGGAAAATTTTCACGCCGAATCAGGTGAGATGGGCTCTTTCAAACCTTTTAAATCCGCTGAAGAGGATGGCATCTTTCCATTGTTACTTCAAACAGGTATTGGAGAAATGCTCCCTATCTTGATCTAGATGCTTCGGGCAAATTTTGCTTTTAACTATGTTCCGAAACTATGGAGGAAAATAAATGTGGTGTTTATACCAGAGGGTGGGAGTCGTTTGGACACCAAGCCCAAGGCATATCGGCCAATTAGTCTTACATCGTTTCTATCCGGCTTCTAAACGGCGGCAAATAACATAATTGCTCTTTGCGTCTCTGTGTACATTGAGGGGGTGTTTGATAATACTTCCTATGGTTGATAGAGAGGGCAGCAATTTAAAAAGGGATTCTGCCTTCTATAATTAGGTGGATCCACTCTGTGCTGGAACATCGTAGGATTACAGTTGATTAGGTGGCGAGTCAGTAACAATTGAGGCTGTTTAGATGTTTCTATCTTTATTACTATTATTATTAAGATACTCGTACAATTACTTTTATTTAATTTACTTTTTATTTCTTATAATTCTTTACAAAGTCAGCTACAACACACTCTGACACTTCTTACTCCTACATGTATCATCTAGCTTGTGTCGCCCTCTACATCATGTTTATATGTATTCTTTTACTTCATATTAAATATACGTTTACATTATACATATTCAATTAAAGGTAAGTTCATATTATTACAACACCTCCCCTTTTTATTTCTTGTTCTTAAAATATTATTTTCACTAATCAAACAAAATTAATTCTATTATAATGTGTATGTATACCCATATCAATACGCATGTGCATGTCTTACTATTTATATATTTATATACCTATACATACACCTCAATACAATATAAAATACTTCTAAATATATAAAAACTTAAAATAAATTCATTTATGCCCAAACTTCCTGTCCTTCCTGTTTTAATTCCTTACATATTCATTCAAATATTTGCTCTTGTTACCCAATTTTCGTTGTTATTAGTATTCGTTAAATTATTTGACATATTTGCAATCGGCTGTGGAGCATTGTCTGTTTCCTTTACAGTCTTAATGTTGAATTGATTCCGTGAAGATTTTATATGCATTTGGTTTCTTCGTGGAATCCTATTATTTTCATTTTTAATCATATATGACTGAGGAGAATCATGAATGTCTATTATTTTAGCTGGTTTCCACAATCCATCTTTTTTATAGACTACATTCTCATCAGGTAGAAATTGCCTACGAAACCTAGCAGTTTGATCATAATTTTTTTTAGTTTTATTTTGCGTTTCGATTATCCGATTATGTACATTTAATTGTACTTGTGGTTTATACAACGAATTCTTCATTGGAATCATAGTCCTTGTTTGTCTACTCATCAGTAGTTGAGCTGGAGATGCTTTCAATAACGGTATTCTAACAGAACATATGAAAAATCTTTATTGTCATACAATGCTTCCTTAAGCAACCCTTTTGCGATATGAACAGCCTTCTCGGCTTGCCCATTTGAACGAGGATAATGTGGACTAGATGTAGTTATTTTAAAGTCCCCCTCTTTACTGAAATTTAAAAATTCATTAGAAGAAAACGGCATATTATCTGCAATCATTTCCTTTGGTATGCCGTGGGTTCAAAACATATGTTTTAATTGTAATATTAATTCTGTCGAATGTTTTGCTTTTAATGCAATTACCTCAATCCACTTAGAAAAAAGTCCGTAACTACTAAATAATCTATACCTCCGTAAGCCATAATATCCGCATTTATTTTTTGAAAGGGAAGTTCAGGTACACTGTGTGGAATAAGTGGTGGTTTAATATTTGAGCTAGAATATTTTTCGCAAATTTTGCATTTTCTTAATTTATCCTCTATGTCTCTATCCATTCCCGGCCAATATAATACTTGTCTTGCCCTATTCTTCGTCTTTGTAATACCTAAATGAGAGTCATGTAGATAATCCAACATTTTTATCTGCAATACTTTAGGAACTACTAATCTATTTCCTATAAGTACCAATTCATTCGCGCAATAAATGTCATTTTTAAATTTATGAAAAATTCTGATATCCTCTGGTATTTTGTTTTGGTTATTTAGCCACCCATTTTACATATATACGCATTATATTCTGTAGCTATAAGTCTTTCCCTATGTGTGTTCCTTAAATTCATGTTGTCGTTCGTCAGTAACGTTAGTAGAATGTACACTTCGTTAAATTCTGTAAATTCCGATGCTGATTCATCTTTCATATAAGATCTCGATAGATGATCCGCGATATGAAGATCTTTCAAAGGGACATATACTACTTTTAAATTATATTTCAACAATTTAATTTTCATTCTTTGTAGTCGCGACGAATTTACCTTGCATATTTCATTCTTTAATATACTAACCAAGGGTTTTAGATCTGTATTAATTTCAATTTGTTTACCATAAATGTAATCATGGAATTTTATACACACGTACAGTATGGCTAACAATTCTTTTTCAAATAAATTAATTTCGACATTTGTTAGACTTCTTGACGCATATCCTACTGGTTTTTTATCCTGCCAAAGTACACAACCTAATCCACTTTTGGATGTGTCTGTTTGTATAATTATATGTTCATTCGCATTAAACATTTGTAATGCCGGTGCACTTATTATTTTATTTTTTAAAAGCTCTACCACTTCTGTATGTTTATCCGTCCAAAAGAACTCAGTGTTGTTCTTTAAAAGTGCCCGAAGAAGTTCTGTGTCTTTGGCCAAAATTGGAAGAACACTCCGCAGATAGTTCACCATTCCCAAGAACCTCTGAAGTTCTTTTTTATCTCTCGGATTCTCCATATTCTTTATAGCCTTTATTCTATTAGGATCTGGTTTCATACCATCTTTACCAAAAATGTGCCCTAAATATGCCACTGTTTTTACTTTATACTGAATCTTTTCAGGATTGAATTTGATATTTAATTGTTTTGCTCTATTCACTACTTTTATTAAATTGGTATCATGTTCGGCCTCTGTTTTCCCCGTAATTAATATATCGTCAATATAAATAAATGTTCCCGATATGTCACTAAAATTTTTCTGATTTAATTTTTGAAACGATTCTGGTGCTACATTTAGCCCGAATGGCAATCTATTAAATTTAAAATTACCAAAAGGAGTACTGAAAGAACAAAGTTTTGACGCTTCTTCAGTCAACTCAATTTGAAAAAACCCATCTTTGAGGTCTAGCACTGTGAAATATTCGACCCCTGTTAATACACTCTTAAGGTCATTTAATGTCGGAATTAAATAATGTTCCTTCGTCAGCGCTTCATTAAAATTTTTTGGATCTAAACAGAGCGTTAGTGTGCCGTTTGGTTTTTCCACTACTGTTAAGTTGCTTATCCATTCTGCCGTTTCATATAATGGTTCAATAATATTTAATTTTACCAACTCCTGTAGTGTTTTTTCTACTTTCGGTTTTATAGTTAAAGGTAATCTCCTAGGTGGCCTTATAACCGGTTGCACATTTTCTTTTATTTTTAAATCTAATTTCAATGGAAATTTACCCAAACTTTTAAATATTTCTATATTGTTATTTATAAAGCCTTCTTTATCACTTTTGGTAATTTCTAAAATCTTTTTAATTAAACCTATCTTTTGACACGTCTCACGTCCTAGAATGGGTGTAGCCTTCAAATCTACTACAATGAATGTTTCCTTATACATCATATTTTTCCACTTTAAATTTAAATATATACTACCTAATACTGGAAATTTTATACCACCATATGCTCTTAGCCCTACATTTGTACGTTCTAAACAAATCTCACTATTTATTCTGTTCAGTTCATTTTCTGTGATCAAATTAAGGTCCGCCCCCGAATCTAATTTGAAATCAATAATTGTATTATCAACTTTAATTTTCTCTGTCCATTGCCGGTTAGGAAACAAAACTTGAGCATTTACATTATATATTACACTTGACTTATTAATACTTTCATTATCTATTCCATTACAATTTACTTTACCACTTTATCAAAATAATTTTCAAAATTTCTCGCAAATTTATTACAACTATCATGCTTATCAATATTTTTTTCAATTGTGTCTATCACAAAGTCGCTTACCTCTACTTCTTGTATCTGCTTTGATTTACAACATTTTGCATAGTGATTTCTTTTATTGCTTTTGTTGCACGTGGCCCCGTATGCTGGACATTTCCTCCATTGATGCACTCCATTACATTTCCCACAACGTTTTTACGTTTCCATTATTCACTTTATTTTGGTAATTATTTATTTAAAACGTCCTATATTGCTGATTGCTATTGCTATACTTTGATGTTTCTTTCTTATTTATTTTCCAATTACGAGAATTTACATAATTAATTTCTTTTTCTTTTTGAATTTCCCTTGCTTGGGCTCTCGTCGTTTTACTGATTTTACATTCCTCAACTGTTTTCTCCAATAATGGATCTCCCATTTTTATTAATTTTTCCTATAGCCCCAAATCTCGTAATCCATAAATTAGCCTGTCACGTATTAGGCTTTCCTCTTGCTTATTAAAATCAAAATTTTTGCTTAATTGTCTTACTTCTGTATAAAATTGATCAACATTTTCGCCATCTTGTTGGTTTCTATTATAGAATTTGTAACTTTTGTAAATTACGTTGCATTTTGGCATAAAAAATTCGTCTAATTTTTTCACTAATTCTTCATAATTTTTCTTTATCTGTTTGTTTTAAATTTAAATATTCTAATATTTCTATAGTATCTTCACCAGCGAGGTTAATCAGTATTGCAGCCTTTACCTCTTGATTTTTTCGTCTATACGCGGCTTTCACATAATTTGTAATTTTTCTTTTGAATTTATCCAATTCAATCCGCCATTTCTCTTGCAAATCATCGGGTCTGGTTTATTTAGGTTCACCAACTGCGCCATGTTTTATATGTTTCTATCTTTATTACTTTCATTATTAAGACACAATTACTTTTATTTAATTTACTTTTTATTTCTTATAATTCTTTACAAAGTCGGCTACAACATACTCTGACACTCCTAACTCCTACATGTATCATTTAGTTTGTGTCGCCCTCTACATCATGTTTACATGTGCTCTTTTACTTCATATTAAAGATACGTTTACATTATACATATTCAATTAAAGGTAAGTTCATATTATTACAACAGTGGCCCTGAAGATGCAGGCAGAAGGAAATATCAAACCAGGGAATATGGTGGGTCATCTGGAAATCCTTAAGGAATTTCAGATAACCAAACCATAGGAATGCCTTCTGACTGTATGTCAACTAAACTGGACTTCCACAAACCAGTTTGTGTTAGATTATCTAGGCGGGATATGTGGAACACAGGAAGACCGAAAAAATCAAAATCAAAAGACCTAAACGATGTAAAGGCTCTTAGCTCTTTTACCGCAGAGTCAAGGCTGGTATGGGACTGTCTGAAGGTTATTAAACATCTGGCAAGCTCAAATAAGGTAACGCTTATGTCGGTTCCGGGTCATACTATAATCGAGGGAAATGAGGCTACTGATGACCTCGCCCACAAGGGTTCTCCTCGCCATTCATTGGACTAGACCCTTCTGCGGCTTCACTAAGGAGTACCTTAGAGCGGCGGTAAAACGCTGAGAGGATGTGCCAAAGTCCTTCTACTGAAGCAGAATTCCAGGTTTACGAGAGGCGAAGAAATTTATATTACCTTCGTCAGTCAGGCTAAAGGAGTGTTTGAATTTAGGAAACCTAAGTTGAGACTACTAACTGGCTTCCTCACAGGTCACGTCCCCTTAAGGTATCACTTTAAGAAAATGGGGCAAGTAAGGCAGATAGTATATATCACGTACCGGCTGGTAGTATTATCAGGTTCATTAAGAGCTTGAATATCGGCTGGACGGTTAATTGAGTAGATTCGAAGCAACAGAGATGTTTTAGGTTGCAGCGCAGGGTGGCTTGAACGCTCACATGGCCCTACAATAATAGTAATAATAATGGTTATGATTTATATTATATTGTTAATATCTATAATTATGAGAATTGTGATCAGTTCATTAAAAAATAAATAAAGTTTCAGATCTTTTTTTCCGTTCTGAACAGGTCATTTTCACATGCGATAGTTTAACAAGGCAAAACAATAACCCAAATTTCATGACATTTGCTGGAAATCATTTCAAATGTGTCATATACATACACACATTACTGATAGAGCTCATTTTACATTATTTTCTAAACTGGAAAACCTTTATGTTCAGACTCCTTAAACCTAACAGTATGGACGACATTTTTTGCCGATGTTTCTTATGTCGAACAATATTCATTGAACATTTATTGATGGGCGATTTTGATAAAGATCGTTTAAAACATAAAATCATAGTTTTATTTTCAGGAGATATTGGTTTTAGCTAGATAAAAGCTTGGATATAAGAGAGGATCAATGTTTGACAGGTTTAAGTATGTTTGGCGCCTCCTACAACCTATCGAAATTATCTTATCAAGATTAAATTATTAAAATCACTTAATTGTCGACTTTGGATTAGGTCTATACATAAGAAATTCAGTTAATAGTTTTCCATCGGAAAATCAAGATAAAAATTAGAAGTAAACCTTAAGAAAAATTTTCATTATAGAACCTGCTACTTGTCAAAGTATAACATTTTTGATTGAAATTTTAAACCAAAATGTGATCAAATTTTTGGAGAAACATAAAAAATTAGAAATTTAAAATGTACCTTGGTATAGATATCTACTAAAATTCTCTCTATCACACCGATCGTAGAGAAGTATTTTGGTAGAGTTGTACATAAAAATTTAAGGTGTTCAAACGGAAAATTTTAATTATTTTCTTACACTTTGATGATTCCATTAAAAAAAATTTTTTTGTACAAATTCATAATTGGCAGTTACTTATTTTCCTTTTTAGTTAAATTTGGATTGAATGAAAATATTTTGTACATAAAGTATGTATGTACTACATATACATATATGCTGTGGTAATATCAATAAAATTTTATGGGGCTTATGCTTTTCTCATTTAGACTTGTATTTTTTTTATTTTTTTTTTATTTCAATGGATTAACTTACTAATTTATTTGATCTTTGGATATGGGTTCCTATACTTAAACAGAAAATTATCCATAATGAGAGATTTACTCCAAATGTTTTGTTTGCTTTTCAAATTCATAAACAGAAACTTAATGTTAATAATTTTGCTCATTCTTATGCCATTTGCTCGAAGTTCTTTGCTTATGGCGTTTAATTGATTTGGAAATGTCGTCCTTATGTCTGGACAACCAAATAAAATAAACCATTTTCAATCATTTTTCTAGTTTAGTTATCTTAAATGAGATTGAATCCTGAATACATCGATGTATTGCTTAAATCTATAATATAATCGTAAATATCGAATTTTGATTAATTTGTTTTGAGTACATATATCCTTACGAAAATAAATCTGATTGTTTTAGTCGGAGCCGTTGCAATTTCTCTTAACGTTGTTATTGGTTATGAGGAAAATCTCTGTTGT
The DNA here is from genome assembly GCA_958295665.1 of Tipula vernalis. Lineage (NCBI taxonomy): Eukaryota > Metazoa > Arthropoda > Insecta > Diptera > Tipulidae > Tipula > Tipula vernalis. Next base: position 110,153,765 of record OY282559.1, read on the forward strand.
AATCACTCTTCGATTATAAAATGAAAAACATTGTTATTAATCCTAAAGGGTGTTCCAATTTGAGGTTCATTTTTAAACTTGCCGCCACTTATATTTTAGTGCCGAATGTTATTTAATAGATGACAAATAGAAACATTCCGGTTATTAAAAATGGAGAGATAAAAATTATTTTAAATTTGGTGAAAGTTATGCAGAAGTTGTAAGAAAATTTCGTACAGAATATGGAAGAGAAAATTGTTCATCAATTGTGGCTAATTGGCTGTGGAAACTGGTTCGCTAAAGGATGAAAAAAGCAAAATTTACCATAGTAGTGGTTGTTCAGAAGAAAATATTGCTGCTGTAAGTGCTAGTGTCACTGAGGGTTCAAAAACAATAATTCGTGAGAATTTTGCACAAAGATCTTCATTTGAAGGTATACAAGATTCAGATAACTCAGAAAATAAAGCCATACAAAAAGAAACTTGAAAATGCAAATTTTTTCAACAAAGTCATCTTTAGTGACGGAGCAAATTTTGAACGGGGTAGATTTGTAAACAAAAAAAATTGTTGAATCTGAGGTGAAGAAGCTGGGATTGCTGTTACAATAAATGGAGCTCGATATCGCAATATGGTTACGAATTTCTTGTTTGACGAATTGGAAGGTATGGATGTCCGGAATATGCGGTTTCAGCAGGATACTTATCAAGTAACTTATGTATTAAAAATTTAAAAAATTACCCTCAAATTGGAACACCCAACCTTTATTTCACAAGCCTATCATATTGGTCTTGAATCCTTACCTAACAGTTCGTCTCCCATTACAATGTGCTTTCTGAATGCTAAGTTCCTTCAAACCATTATGTTTAAAATTATGCATTAATGTTCGTGGAGGCTATTTCGAAATTTTTAATTTTTGTATTAAATAAACGTGTTATTTATAAGCCTACGATTTAACTACGACAAGACAACTTAACTACGTGATTGGATGCTTATTTCTCTGGAAGCCTTGGCCGGTTTCTCAGGATCTCTAAATCTAATCAGAACTTAATTAATTGTTTGTAGTCATTAATTACTACTTTTAATTATTGAAATTGTTAAACTTTAATCATCCAGGGGGTCAATTCTCATTCTATGAAAAAACCTAATGAAAAATATATTTCCATTTTGTTTCAATCAAGTCTTTTTCATTTATAACATTTCACAAAATGATAATAATCCAAAAATGTCCAAATAAAATAGAATCGTGAAAAAAACGCTGAATAAGTTGTTTTAATAGTAAGCTACACTGTGAACAGAAATTTTATTGAGTTTCATGTAGATTTCCGCTAGATGATACAGCAATTGGTTTAAATATTAGCTAAATAAATGATAATGTAGATTTAGTTAAACAGTTTTCGTCATTACCTGTCAAAATATAAAATAAATGATAAAAATGACCAAATTATTTTAAAAACTTACCTAAATTAATTATTTAGAGGCTTTTAAATAAACGGAATAGTTTTTAATAGATTTACTTATTAGTTAAGTTTAAAGTGAATCATATTATAGTTTCAATGCACATTTAAAGCTAAAAATACAAATGTAGTTTTTATAGAATTTTATTTATTTATGATGTTCTCACCGCCAAAATGGTCGGTGAGAATGTTTCATTCATATGAAAAGATTTTGGCGTAATTTTTTCCTTCTCATGGAACATGAATCGGAAATAAGTATTTCTCAGTGAAAATACTTTTCATCATACTTTTCACGGAACGAGAGTTGATCCCCTGGTAACTATGTATATTACCTAAGTTTATTAATGTGATAATATGTATTTATCTTCCTGCACTGAAGTAAGATTTGTAAACCTAAGTTATATAACAATTAAATTACAGAATATAACCCACAATCAACACCACAACTCACTACTTATTTGCATAAGAAACTAACTACTTATTATTAACTAAAATTATTAAAGTTCTTGTGCACTGCAACTTTACAACGCAGCCGCATACCTCCTTTGTCCTGTGGAACATTGAACCGAAGCATAATCACCCGCATGTCTTCATTATCTCTGGTTTCAGTTCCGGCTAAACCATTTTATGAGGCCTTGCTATCATGTTGAGCGGTATCATGAAATCTGGTACCAATGGAATCTTTACGGAAACTTCTAAATTATTGACAAGACGTCTTCTAAAGACTTTCAATGGCTATTTTTTTTTTTTTTTTTGGTCAATCAGACATGTGGGACACCTGAACAATAATGACTCTTTTATCGTCTTTATGGATGCCTAATTTTCTCTTATGCATCCTCTACTTCAATCGTGCACAGTTGGAGAAGGACGGATGTATACCGGTCCACACGAATAATACATGGTTGTACTCTCTCCTATGCCAACAAACCACTTGTTCCACTGTCGTTAAAGTGGTTATGCATAGTACCGTGAAATTTAATTTTTGTCAAACAAACAAACAATTTATGCATATAATTAATTATTATTTGTGACAAATTATTAACAATTTGTATGAATGAAGTGTATAATCAGAATTTCGTAACGGTTCTCGCCGCAAACCCCCGAACCTCCCCCCATCGATCAGTTGTGAAGCAATGTTGCAATTTATGATAACTGAGCATTGTTTTATTTTAAGTAGTAACCCACTTTATTCTCATCCATTAATGTTCTAATTGTGGCCCCAACACACTTCAGCCTCCGTACACTTCCTCTTCATAGCACTTATACCTCTATGTCATCGAAATACCTAAAATTTTACCAGAACAACATCGCAGAGAACCCACAAACCGCGGCCAACCTCGGTTAAGTTAAGTGACATTTCGCTCAACAATTCTGATCTTATCAAAGTAATCAAGCAATTGAATTTAATAGCTAAACTAATAAACCATTTACTCCGCTTGAGCAACATTCCGCCTCAGACCGATCCACAGAATCGCTATTGCAGCAACCTTCCACTGCGCTTCGATTTATCAGAAATTTCGATATGGCTGTAATATTATTAATATTAATATAATTAAACAGTATTTTACTACGTTATAAAATAGACTCATTATTTAAGTTTTACTTGTTACAATATATTTGATGTCTTGTCACAATCCACGCTGATACTCGTCTGCCTACATTTTCTTCGTTCCTCATTTCTTTGTGTTTACCTTACTTTTATATTTACTGTGTTTACATTACAACGTAATAGTTACTACATCTTCCTTTTACTTCTTTTTTTTTTTTTTTTTTTTTTTAAATTCATAAACTAATTTATTTGAGCATTTACTTACAATATAATAAATATACTATGCTTAGCCTTAATATTCTACCATTCGAAACCCAAATTTATGCTAAATTAATATTATTATTAGTACTATGGAATCAACTACCGTTTAATGTTTAACATAATCTCTAAATTTAATACATAAGTATCTTACCGGCTCCCTATACACACGCCCTGACCTAGTTGGGGCGCTTACACCAACCATATTCGCCGGTGACACAATATAATTTGAGATCCCAGGTTCTAGATTCTGACGTTGCCCGTTTGTATCGGCCTGGTCAACTAAACTATTTTCATTCGTCAATGTATTACCTATAACATCTCTTTTAAATTGAGGATATTTTATTGACTTTCTTAAATGAAACGAGTTGCGCCTCAAAATATTTCCATTTTCATTTTTTATAAGAAATGATCGTGGGTTTTTGTGTTTCCCTATAATTTACACAAGCTCCCAAATTTTATTTCTCCTATAGACTACCTTCCTTCTTGAAAATGTGTCCTCCTTGTCCTTGTCCGTCGATCGTAATATTTCTTTGACTATTTGATTTTAATTTCTCTAAGACATTTATTTCTATTTTAGGTTTAAGCATACTCTCTTTTATTGGCACTTTGGTGCGAGTTCGACGACTGAAAAGTAATTGGATTGGTGAAACCGCTAGATTCGCCACCGGATGATTTCTATATTCTAAAAGGGCATACTTAATGTCACCATTGTCTTCAACTGCTTTTTTAATGCTGCTTTAAATTTTTTGCTATGTGAACTGCTTTTTCGGCCTGCACATTCGACTGTGGATAAGTTAGGCTTAAGGTTTTTATATTAAATTCCCATTTTTTGTTAAATTCATAATTTTTTTGTGATGCAATCGGAATATTGTCGCATATCATTGTTTTTTATTGCGAGTGCCTCAATCCATTTCGAATTGTAATCAGTTATAACTAAATAGTCCTCATTTCCGACTTGGATAATATCGCAAGCTATCTTATTAAATGGCTGATCTGGCATTTCGTGTGAAATTAATGGTTCCTTAGCATTTGAGTTTTGATATTTTTCACAAATTTGGCAGTTTGCTATGAAATTTTCAATGTCTGTATCAATTCCTGGTCTAGCCCTTTGTTTGGTTTTCTCCATTCCTATGTGAGCTGCATGTAGTATCGTTAACATTTCTACCCTTAAATTAGACGGTATACAATTAATTACCCTTTCACCTAGAAAAACCAGTCCTTCTTCATAATAAATGTTATCTTTATATGTCCAAAATAGTTTTACCACATCTACAACTACAAGTTTATTTTTTGAATTTGGCCAACCAGTTTTATACACAGACAATAAATTCGACAAAACTGAATCCTTTCTTTTCGTCCGACACATTAATCGTATAAATTATTTCCTCAAGCTCTAGAAATTCCCTTGCCGGTTCATCCGCTAAACAGCTATGTGATAAATGGTCGGCAATATGCAATTCCTTTCCAGGGTTTATACCTCACTACTAAATCATATTTGCACAACTTCAATTTCATGTGTTGAAGCCTTGATGAGTTTACCTTGTGTATGTCGTTCTTCATTACACCAACAAGAGGCTTATGATCAGAGTGAATTTCCACTTTCCTTCCAAATATATAATTGTGGAACTTTATGCATGCGTAAATTATTGCCAGAAATTCTTGTTCTATCTGAGCGTATGCTTTGTCTGTGTCATTTAGGCTTCTTGAGGCATACGCTACACGATTTTGTTCTTGTAGTAGAACGCACCCTATACCATTCATTTTTGCACCAGTTTGTATCACAATCTCCTTGGTGACATCAAATGATTGTAAAATAGGTGCCCCAGTAATTAATTCTTTTAATGTTTCCATGTACTTCTCGTGTTGTTGAAACCAACTAAATTCAACATTTTTCTTTAATAACTGACGTAATGGTTCAGTTATCTCGGCCAAATTAGGTATGTAACTTCTTAAATAATTTACCGTACCTAAGAATCTTTGTAATTCGACCTTAGATGTTGGATTTTTCATTTCCGTGATGGCTTTAATCCGGTCTGGGTCACAACTTATCCCATGTTTTCCAAACACATGACCTAGAAATTTTACTTCTGCACCTTGTTTGGATTAAACGTAATACCCAATTTTTTGGCTCTCGCTACTACTTGATTTAAATTATGATAATGTTCCTCTTCATCTCGGCCAGTTACCAATACATCATGTATATAAATAACTGTCCTTGGGATATCTCTACAATTTCCCTCATTTAGCCTTCGAAAGGTTTCCGGAGCTATATTAATTCCGAAAGGTAATCGGTTAAAATTTTAAGTCTCGAACGGTGAGCTAGCTGCACAAAGTTGTTTCGATTCGTCGTCCAATTCAATCTGATAAAAGCCATCTTTAATATCCAAAACCTTAAATAGTGTTGCGCCTGTTAATTTAGCTGTGACATCTTCTAATTTAGGTATTTCATAAAAATTTTGTTTTATAGCCTCATTCAAATGGATCTAGACATATCCTCAACGATCCGTTTGGTTTTTGAACCACTACCATATTGCTCAGTCAGTTGGTAGATGTATCCGTTCTATAATGTTTTGCTTCTCTAATTGGTCTAATGTTGCTTTTACTTTATCTTTAATGGGAATAGGGATTTTTCTCGGTGGTCTGGCCATTGGTTGTGCATTTCCTGTTAAAGTTAATTTAAGCTTGTTCGGAAATTTACCTAATCCTTTAAAAATTATTTCATTAGCTTTAATAAAACTTCCACCATCATTGAAAATCGACAAAATATATTTTATTAATTTAACATTTTTAATAGTTCCTAACCCGATTAAAGGCGTTACGTCAGAATCTATGATTATAAATTTTTTCTCACTATGTTGTGAACTTTCCGCCAAATGATCTTAATATAATATTTGTTTTCTGAATATTTGATTTATTACCTAATTTTTTTTGAATTGATAAAGGGATGATATTTACGTCTGCTTACTACTATCCTAAATTAACTTTATTACCACTACTTCCCATCGGAGAAATACTGCTATTAAAATTATTGACCTGACCACATGCTTATTATAATTCATACCTCGTAGTTCAGCTAGTTTCGAATGTTTTAAAATTTCCAGTGCCTTTTTGGATATTCGCTCTTCTATGCGGCATCTATCAACCACATCATCCAATTTTGGATTACCCTCTTTGATAAATCTTTCTCGTAATTGAAGATCCCTTAGTCCAAATACTATACGATCTTTCACCATCGAATCCTTAGCTGTTTCGAATGCATATGTATCTACCAACTTCTGTAAATCGTTTATAAAATCGTCGACAGGATCGTGCTCTTTTTGCTGGCGACCGACCGTAAAATAGGTATCGTTCTTATAATACATTCACTTTCGGTGTACAATAATTGTCAAATGCTTCGATGCATTCCCTAATGTCAAATTGAACGGCTGAGTGGAAAAACGTTAATATTCCAAAATTTGCGAAAATGAGTTTAGAGTTCCATCGTACTCAGATTTCTATAGCGCATCTATTAAACGTATAAACAAAACTATTCCACCTATTTTCATATATAAACGTGATCGTAAAATTTTCATTGAGTGGAAGAAAGGTAATATTCCAATAATGTTATCCTTTTTCCACTCATTCTCATAAACGCAAGCGAAATATGCATAAACTAACGGGTAATTTTTTATTTTCAAACTATACTCATTTTTTACATTTAAGGGATTCCCACAGTACGTGAAGTTTCAGTCGTAATAAAGATTTTAATATTATTTATATTCAGTTTATGGTTGGCGTCGAAAACTAAGGCATTAACGACATATAATATTGTTATTATTTTTTTAAAGTGTTTCTGTGAGAGGATTGACCTCATATTTTTATTATTATTTGTTTTTAGACCGTATATTATTATTAAGTTTAATAAAGTGTTGCAGTGTAAGTTTTAATTTTTTCATGGCAAAATAAGTATTTCATTTTTATGCAGTGGTTTATTATTAGGTATCTAACATCAGGTAAAGGATGTCTGAGTCAGATGAAGAAATATGTGAACCACGAAGAAAACGGGGCAAGGTCAATAAGCATTTGCATTTGAAGGAAAAAGAGAAATTGGCTAGACAAAGAGGTGAGGAATTTATGACTAGTAAAGGCGTATTAGTGGAAGCGAAAACTACTGGCCCACACTGTGGTTGCCGTAAGAATTGCATGTATACTTTCAGTTTTGAAGAAAAACGTGAAATTATTAATATTGTGTACAGTGGACGTCCTAAAAATGAAAGAGACACTTACCTCATGGGACTGATTGAGAGACACAATATTGCTAGGCATCGTGCCCTATCGGAACACTCAAAACAATTCACGTCTTCATTTAAGTATTTTGCTATGAAGGGATCCAGTCGAGTTGAAGTTTGTCGTAAGGCCTACGCAAGTTTACATGCAATTTCAAATAAAGCTATTCAACGCCTAAACAAGCTCCTCGAATTTAATAAAAAACCTGTTGACTTAAGAGGAAGACATGCAAATCGTGGAAATAGCCTTGATTCAACGATTATAGGCAAGATTATTGAGCACATTTCATCATACCCAGCAAAGGAGACTCACTACACTTCTAAAACTGTGAAATATCTAGAAGCCGGCCTAACTGTTAGGAAAATGCACGAAATGTTTCTTGAAAAATTTTCTGAATTAATAGAAATAGTGAAGTATGAGTTTTACTTAAAGATTTTTAAAGAAAACTTCAATTACAAGTTTGGGAGGCCTCAAGTTGATGTTTGCTCTACCTGCGAGGATTTAAACGCTAAAATAAAATCATCGACTCTTAGCGAAGTTTCAAAACGAGCTGCGGTCGGTGAACTACTTGTTCACAAAAGACGTGCTAAGAAGTTCTACCAAAAGATTGACGAAGTTACTCAAATTTGCAAACAGCGAAACGATGTCAGGGTGATAGTTTTTGATTATATGCAGAATCTGCCACTTCCATTTATTCCTGTGCAGGAAATGTTTTATTTACGTAAACTTTGGTTTTTTGTGTTTAATATTCACGACATTGGCAACGAAGAATCAGTTTTCTACACATACACAGAAGGGGTAGCTAAACGAGGTCCTAACGAGGTGTGTAGCTTTGTTCTTGACTATTTGAAAAATATTCCTGAAGAAATAAAAGAACTGCACGTCTTTAGTGACGCATGTGCGGGACAAAACCGCAACCACACATTGACCAGACTATTAATGTCATTAACCATGAATGGAAGATTCAAAATAATTCATCAGTATTATCCAATTCGGGGACATAGCTTCCTGCCTTGTGACAGAAACTTTTCTGTCATAAAACGAAGTGTTCGAAGACTAGATCGAATTTATTCATCAGAGGAGTACGAAGAGATCATTCGAAAAGCGAGAAAGCGTAATCCACCATTTCAAGTGAGAAGAGTGACTAACGATTCAATACTGAACTTTAAGGAATGGTGGCCTCGCTACTTTAAAAAGACATCTTATGACCTACAAAAATCTGGTGAGATTTTTAGCATCAGTACTTATAGGCATTTGCAGTACACAATGGAACTAGGAGGTTATGTTAAGGCTTCCACGTTTATCGACGGTTTGGTCAACGGAACATTTAGATTAAAAAAACAGGATAAAGTAGTTCTTCCTATCGATAAGGCGTATAATGGCTGTATTACGATAAATCACAAAAAGCTACAGGACATTGCAAAAGTAGTACACTATGTACCGGATAAATATAGGGAATTCTACAGTGAACTCTCTAAGTGGCCTACTTCAGATACTGCAAATAGTGACCATTATGACGAATAAATACATTTAAAGTGAACTACATGTAATGAAAACAATAAAAATTTATTTTAAATTACTGTTCTTTATTGCTTCTTGCGAAATTCTGGAATTGAGTGGAAACACGATAATATTCCAGCCCCCTTAATTGCTAATATATATATGAATACTGACAATGTGCACTTAATTTCTTAAAAAATTAATTTATTACTTACAGCCCTATATATTCCTAAAAATGACTTTTACAGTACAACTTATAGTTAAACCAGTAAAATGTTTTTTTTGATTTCTGAAAAACAGCATTTTTGGAATATTAACGTTTTTCCACTCAGCCGTTCAATTGGTATTTTTGTTTGATTTCCAACGTATTCATTAAATCGACAGTGTTTTAAGACGTTATAAAATAGACTCTTTATTTAAGTTTTACTGTTACAATATATTTGACGTCTTGTCACAATCCACGTTGATAATCGTCTGTCTACATTTTCTTCGTTCCTAATTTCGTTGAGTTTACCTTACTTTTATATTTACTGCGTTTGCATTAGTTTTGGTTGCAACTCTCCAACTCAACATAATAGTTACTACAATGGTGATTCTCGCTATTGCGACCCATTGTTGCTTCCACTCGTACAGTGTGGAGTGCGGCAGACAACTTGCAATGATTAAGGTTTTCCTTTTCAAGGATCCTGTCAGCATATTTCCAGCTTTGGAAACTTGCCATTCTCTACGAGCGAACGATCGCATCCCACATACGTATACATACACATAATGATTGTTCAAGCGTATATCGGCGACTTGTTCACGACAAACCTTCGCCGACTCCATCCAAAAACCTTGAACATTTTTGTTCCAATTCAATTTGATTTCCATTTACGTATTAGCACTATGTGAATTTAATGAATAATTGATACGACATAACGTATACTCACGCTTTTCTTCCCTTCAGGTGCATCCCTCTGAAGAACTCAACCGAGTCCAGCACAGTTTCACATGTACTTCCTCCCCCAAACACTACACGTCACAATAACATAGTTTAATTTAAAATAGTTTAACACTCACGCAATTCAATTTTATTGTGTAAAATCACAGTTCGAGTTTTCCCTTTTTAACGACTTTCGATAGACTTTTAAATTTTTGATAATTTTTATCGTTCTATTAATTATTTCATTTTATATATATGTAGATAATTTTTGAAATTTAAAATTCTCCTGTTATGGTCAAACGAAAAGTTCGCAACCCTACATTGATCGAATTTAGCACAAATTTTTACATAAATCGCGATCAAAATTAAATCCCATTTTCGTTTCCTCGAATTTTTCACTTTAAAATAAACTTTGCCCAGTCTTAAAACTTTGCCCAGTCTTTCAATATACACAAATTTACAGGTTCAAGAAATTGTAGCAGAACTTTAATTATAAATCTTAAAACCATTTTGAAACCCATTGCTGGGTAATAAATATTTTATAGTTCATTATCCTATATTTTCAATACAAATTTGTATAATGTTACCGAAACGTGCGATGAAACTTCAAATTTTGATCCTCACCTCACTTATTCAATATTATTATACCATTCACATCATAATACCCATTATTTAATAAATATATCAACATACAACATCTCTATAAAAATCCAATTATTTATAAATCGATCAGTTTGTAATAAAAATTATATCAGACCTATTAAAATAATACACATAAAAATCATTTGATTTTTTTTTATTTATTTTTTCAACGATGAAATCATTTCTGTAACCTCGTTGGTGGTACTGACGGTAGGATGGCGTACAAATGTGAAAAATACATACATACACACCATATTATTCAACTGAGGTGTGGTAATAAAATTTTAATAATTTTCATTTTTTTTTTTTTTTTACTGTACACAGCATAATACTGGCACATAAATATATACGGCAAAATAAAACAGCAGCATCAGAAAGATTTTTTCGTTTTTCTTTGTTTTGTAAATTTTCCATTAGATTTTCATAATAGATAAATTACAATTAAAAAATAAAAAACAAAAAAGCAAAACGAAACCAACTGAAAATTATAATTTAACTATGTTTAATTTAACCAAAAAAAAAAAAAAATAAAAACAAAAAAAATTTAAATTAAAAGCTCACTAAAATATCCAATTAAAAAATTGTAGATTCAGCGCAAAAAAGCTTCTGTATCTTGTTGTATGAATAACGTATAGGAAATATTATTGATATGAACTAATTATTTTATTATATGAATCTTAATTAACTTAAATTAGCATTTTATTATTATTTGTTTGGAATGTCTTTTATGGAAAATTTTAAATAATAAAGCAGATTTTTCCAGCTTTATTTACTCTCCGTACTAAAATAATTATTATAATTTAATTATATATATTTTTTTTTTTAACTTTTAGTCTGTGGTTTTGGAATGTTTGTTGAGTTTTTGTTTTCGTAATTTGCATGTGTGGATACGTATGGCTTTGTGGCTTGAATATTTAAACATTTTAAATATTCAAATTTTATTTTTTGTTACAGGTACGACGGATGATTTTTCCCACAGGTGACAATTCTGAATTTAAAAATTTGTGTAGTGTGATTTTATGAGTCTTTCGGGGATTTCATCTTTTATGACACATTTTTCATGACTGTGTTTTTTGGGGGTATATATGTATGTAGGTGTTTTTATTGTGAGATGAAAGAACAATTACATATCGCGGTTATCGACATTTTTTATAAGTACTTTCAAAATCATATAATTAATTAATGAATAAAACTGGTATATATTCGTATGTGTTTGTAATTGGAATTATTATTATTTTTTTCTTTTTCGTAAATATATGAACTACAAAATTTAAGGTTGAAAACAATATTTTATTATTGTCCTTTCAATTAATTGTTTATTTCAACCGAAAATGTAACGACTCCGATCATGAACACAATGCATACAAACAGATGCTCTCTTTTGTAATTGTAACTTTGGTTTAATATTTCAACTAACCACTCAGTTCAAAACTAGTCGTTTCGTCGTTTGCAAGTTTTTTAAACCCAAAAAGGTGTTTAAATTAAATAAATATATCCCCTGAAGTTTGAAATGATGATTTAATTTACTTTTCCTACAATCGCCGTGAAAAGCAGGCTTTTTTTCTCTGTTTTCAAAGCCCAAAGTGTCTGTTTTTTGACAGTTAATAAACAAATTACTTTGTCACACGTTTCTCTTAGAAACGTGTGACAAAACTTGAAACCGCACGCTAATTTTTAAGAAAGACTAATGTTTGTATAAAACATCAAACCAAATTTTTGTTTTTCTTTATGAAAAATAAAAAAAATCTTTGACTACTCGATTGAACAAAATGTCGGTCCTAAAATAAAATCGTATTGTCAGTATAGTAAATTTTACTACAAAATTATCTTTTTATTATATTTTTTAAAATGATTGTAGGAAAAATAAAGTGTGAAACACGTCCGCAAAGTTGTTTGTCACGCTCGAAAGGTTGCTGGCCTCCGTCCCGTCGGCCAGCAATTTCCTTTCTCGCGTGACAAACTGGCACTTTGCGCTCTTGATACACAAATAACTTTTTTTGGTTGTATTTATTTAATCTATCAAATCTAGGCTCGATCAAATTAATAGTTTATGACCAAATCAAAATTTTAGATTTGATGTATATAAATGATTGTAAATGGAAAACTTTCCAAAAGGGACTGAAAAATATCTAAATGAACCAATTGTTTTGAGCAGAACAGTATATAGAGTACAAAGCATCGAATATGATATGTATGTCGACATTAATGCCTATACCTGTTCTTAATTTCAAATTAATATCTAAATATGAATTGTAATTTCTCGCTTTTCTTAGTATTATATTCTTGCAAGACATTAACATTAGCAGCAACGTTAAATTTCTTGGCTGAGGGTTCTTACCAGCAGTCCGTTGGCCAAGACTATTTACTCGGAATGGCTCAACCCACAGTTTAAATAGTTATTTCGGAAGTAATTAATATTTTGGAGTCCTTCTGTGATGAATACATAAATTTTGACCAAACGGAGGAAGAACAAAAAAAGTGTAAACAACATTACTATGTAAAGATGGGGTTTCCTGGTATAATCGGTAGTATATATGGGACCCATGTCAACATAATCCGGCCAACTAAAAATTAACATCATTTTTACAACAGAAAAGGCCGTCACATCATAAATGTCATGGCTGTATGTACATTACGATCCAACTTACTAAACATATTTCACATTAAATTATTTTTATAGACGTGCAACCAGAACCTGTTAATCACTTCTGTTGCTGCAAATCATGGAAGATGCTCTCATGATTCTTCGATATGGTCGACGAACTTAGAACGACAGTATTTGGAAACTAAATATAGAACTGGAAATAAATCGGCATGGCTGTTAGGTTTGTATAGCATGAAAACATAATTTTTTATTTTCAAACTTAAACCTTTTTTGTTTTACAGGTGACTCTGGGTATCCACTAGAGCCTTGACTAATGACCCCATATAAAAATGCTCTAGACGGTACAAATGAAGCAATATATAACGATATTAGGTCGGTTTAGATGTCTCTTAGGTGCGAGAGAATTGCATTACAAACCCGAAAAATCCGCCCAAATAATAAATGTGTCATGTATGCTCCATAACATTTGCATTAAGTATAATGTGGAGTTCGACGAGACTTTGTTTGTGAACGATGAAGACTTTGAAAATGTGGGCAATACAAACACATCGAAGTTTCAATCAGAAGCAAAACGAATTCGAGATGGAATACGAAATGGACTAATTGTAGTTTAGTTTATTTGTAAATTTCAGTTTATTAAAAATTCTTTAAATTACATCACATTCGATAACAGTTCAAATAAAAAAATAAACCACAAAACAATTCTTTCTGTAAAATTAAATATGAAAATAAAAATAATTCATTTGCTAAATTAGCGTTTTATAATAAAAAGTTTAGATCTAGTTTTGTACATTAAGGCACTCTGTTGGGAGTTCTATTAGTTTGGCTTTAAGTTCTATTTTTTTCTTAATCAGCTTTCTTTTTTGTAGTCTGTCTTCTCTTTCATTATCACATTTGTTAATAAAAGTTTTAAGTTTCTTTTCTTTTATTCTCCGTATGTCCTTCAAGCAACGTAAAATGTTTTTTTGGTTACTTGTTGATTCTTCATAAAATTTTATTGTTTTTTTATGAAAATAAACCTGAGAGTCAACCTGCTTTTGTAGCAAACTTAAAGTTGTTCTTTTTTTCTTCGGTGGGTTTGGTAAAATAAGCAGATCATTTTCTTTATCCCCTTCCTGTTCATGTGCATCATCGATGTCATGAATCACGTTCTCGACTAGTGTATTTTTATTAATTTGGATCTCACCGTTTGTTATCCATATATCCTCCGTTGAGTAGTGAGGGCTATATTGAGCTGCACTTGGGTGTGTACCATCTTCATTTCCAATATTGGGTTTTGGGGCTCCAAAGGTTTGGGTAACAAATCCATCAACATCCGAATTTAAATCAAGTAGGGCTACAATTTGTTCCTCGGAATTGGAAAATTTATAATGTTTATGCCGCCACCTGTTCCATGAATTAATTTTTTATTGTGAATTAGTTTGTTTTTAATGTGGTACTTAAAATCTTTCCAAACCTAAAAATAAAAATAGTATCATGTACAAAATATCTTACGACATTGAAAAATAAATATTCACCTTTTTTCAACTTTCCACTGTTTTTAAGGGGACCTTCGCTGTTTAATTGGTTTTTTCATTCCGACCATAGCCCATTTGCCCGTTGTTTATCTGTGGAGCACACAACAAATTTTTAGCTAGCCCTTCATTTGTGACCGTGAAGTCGACGATAACCTCAAATTGTTTCGGAGTGGTGGTCATAAATAATTAATAAATATATAGAAACACTTTATTGTAATAAAAAACATTTTCAATTATTTATATTAAAAATATTAATCATCATTTAATTACATTTTATCGCTGCACAAAATAATAATTCACTAACCAAATGCGATATCCGCCTTCTTTTTCTATAATTTGGCGCATCATTCGACAAAGAGCAGATTAAATGCGAAAAGGGTGTTTCATAATACAAAAATGCGAAATGCGATCCGCTTCGCATCAAGTTCATAATAGGCCTCCAGACTAACAAGTAAAATGTTTTCGATGTGGAAGGTACCATAATCATCAATATTGTCCAGCACGTTATTGGAAGTGTTATGTATGCGATATTAAAGGTCATACTGCTAAGATGTGTAGAACTAGAAAGCAAAACAGTGCAAAAGTACACAATCTGAACGTACAAGAAGATGACAACAGTGATGAATCAGAAAATGACGATGGTGATAGTGGTGAGGTGGTAAACGATTTTAGAGCGACAGCGTTAAGATCTATAAGTTGGTCAAATTCAAAAGACACGGATGCTTCTTTTAAATTCGGTAAGAAAGTTAATGTTATAAACGAAAACAGAGCGGAAATATCAAATCGAATCGAATCGGACGTAGAATTTTGTGAATTTCGGGAAATAAACATGAATTTTGTGTCTTGATATTCCAGAAGTCGAAAACATCAACAATGTTGTAAACATTGCATCTACAGCGTTGGACCCTATATTAGTAACAATTAATATTAATAATAAATTAATTAAATTAGAAGTGGACACTGGTTCAGCTTTAACAATTTTCTCATATAATTCATATAAATTTCTTTTTCCAGATGTGTCGTCGAGTCCATGTGGTGTAAAACTACAGTTAGTGAACGGTGAATTGCTGGAAGTCATCGGTAAGATTCCAGTTATGGTCAAATTTCATGGAAACTTATTCAGATTGGATGGAACTAATAATGCCAGGGTACCGTGAGTTAATTTTAAAATTAGATTATTCGGAATTTTACAAACAAAAAATTAAATCCAATTCAGTCATGTCACATCAGTCACCCATTAATACCTTGTTCAAAAATTATGGAAAATCTACGAAACAAATATGGAAGTGTATTTAATTCTGAAGATAAAAGTCCCATAAAAAAGTTTGTCGAGGAAATTAGAGTACAAGAAAAAGTAATTCCAAAATTCTGTAAATTTTTTGATGTTCCATTGGCATTAGAAAAAAAAGTTGAAGACGAAATCAAACGTCTCGTTAATGCGAAGATCTTTAGTCCTGTCAAGTTTAGTCGTTGGGCAAGTCCAATTGTTTGTGTTCCCAAATGGGGACTTACGGATATGTTGCGATTGTAAGGTCACTGTCAACAAGGTATTGGATGCAGATCAATATCCGTTGCCAAAGAAAGAAAACATTTTTGTAAGTCTCGCCAATAGTGAAATCTTTTGTGTATTAGATCTCACTGGCGCTTATCAGCAAGTAGATGTCTCGTCTAAGTCAAGAGAATTTCTCACTGTTACCACTCACTTAGGATTATTCGAAATGAATAGGCTGCCTTATGGAATTGCATCGGCACCAGCTATTTTTCAATCGATTATGGATGAAATATTGAAAAATATTTCGGGTGTGCCTTGTTATTTGAATGATATTTTGATAGGCGGAAAGAATGAATTTGATTGTCGGATAAAGTTAGAAAAAGTTCTTAGTAGATTTCATGAGTTTAACGTGAAAATTAATTTGTCCAAAAGTATATTTTTTCAAAAATCCGTTAAGTATTTAGGGCACATTTTGTGCAAAAACGGAATCAGTCCTGATCCAAATAAAATAACGGCAGTCGTAAACGCTCGACAGCCCCGAAATATCACGGAGCGCAAGTCATTTCTCGGACTAGTTAGTTTTTATTCGAAGTTCATACCGAACAAATCACATCAAAACAAACCTATAATTGTGGACTTGAGATGCGAGTGCATATGGATTGGGAGCAGTACTGTCACATGTGATAGATAATGAAGAGAGGCCAGTATGTTTTGCTTCCTCAACATTGTCACCTTCGGAAAAAAATATGCACAAATGCAACGTGAGGCATTATCAATTGTATTTGCCATCAAACGGTTTCACAAATATTTATATGGAAATGAATTTACCCTAGTCACAGACCATCAGCCTTTAAAAATCCTTTTTAATCCGGAAAAAGGTCTCCCCGTACTCGCAAGTCACCGGCTTCAAAGATGGGCCATTTTTATTTCGGGTTATAAATTCAAAATACTTTATCGAAAAGGCGCTGATATGGGTAATGCCACAGAAGCTGCTTGCTCTTCTACATGAGAGTCACACTGGTCTTGTGCGAATGAAAATATTGTCCAGATCATATTTCTGGTGGCCTTATCTAGATTCAGAGATAGAAAAAATAACGTCCAATTATGAAATTTGTGCTTTAAATGCAAATTCAAAACCGTCTCAGACGATTGCCTGGCCAGAAACCAATTTTGCGTTCGAGAGAGTACATGTAGATTTTTTTCATTTGTTTGAATCAACATATTTTATTTTAGTAGATAGCTATTCTCGATATATGGCCATATGGTTAATGATGGATACCAAAGCTACATCGGTGATTAACAAAATAAAATCATTTGTGTCTGTTTTTGGGTTGCCAGTCGAAATGGTGTCTGATAATGGACCCTCTTTCGGATCAGAAGAGTTTAAAAATTTTCTTGCTCTAAATGGTATAAAAGCTACAAAAAGTCCACCTTATCATCCACAGTTTAATGGATTGGCGAAAAGAGGGGTTCAAACTGCAAAAAACTGTTCGATGAAAATTTTTAAAGACAATAAACTAAACAAGCAGGATACCACATATAGAAATACGCCAAACTCAGTAAACGGGAAAACCCCAAACGAGTTAATTTTTAATTCAAACATTAGAACGAAATTGGACACATTGTACAGGAGTACAAAGCTATAGTAGCTTTGTTTATTCTCTCCAACATGTTGGGCTTACAACTAAGCTTACTGTCCAAGATAATGCCCAGATATCTAGCTCTATCAGTAAAAACAAGTCTCGTGCCATTTAAGGTAGGAGGGACAACTACCGGGATTTTGTATTTCTTAGTGAAGAGTACCAGCTCTGTCTTGGACGGGTTAATACCAAGTCCACATTTGCCAGCCCATTTCGTAACGATGGTAAGCGCATTCTGCATTACGTCTACAATCGTGCTCAGGAATTTCCCGGTAACAGCTAAAGCTACGTCATCTGCGTAAGCGATAACTTCAATACCCTCTCTCTCCAATTCTAGTAGTAACCCGTTTACCACTATATTCCAGAGAAGAGGGGGTAACCCCCCCCCCCCTTCCCCCGCGGGGTTCCCCTAGTTACTCGCCTCTTGATGGTGGATTCCCCCAACTTCGAGCTAACAATCCTGCTTCCCAGCATCTAATTGATTAACCCTATCAGAGGAACGTCCACCTCCAAAAATGACAATCCCTCCTTGATTGCTCCCGCTTTCACATTATTAAAGGCGCCCTCTATATCCAGAAAGGCCACCAAACAGAATTCCTTCGAATTAATCGATTTCTCAATCGTACACACCAAGGCGTGCAGAGCAGTGTCCGCAGATCTACCCTTTATGTAAGCAGGCTGAGACGGTGCCCACTTTCTGGCACCTATTTTATCTTTAATGTATACATCCAGCAGCCTTTCAAAGGTTTTCAAAAGAAAGGATGATAGAGTTATTGGTCTTAGGGCCTTAGGATAAATATGTGAGCTTTTCCCCGCTTTCGGTATAAACACCACATTGACCTCCGTCCAGGACCTAGGAATATAGCCCAGCTTCAAACACCCTTTGAATATAGCTTCCAGGTAAGGAATAATAATTACTGAGTTGTTTTGAAGTGCCGCTGGTATAATTTGATCCGGACCAGCCGATTTAAAAGGTTTAAAACCCTTCAGTGCCCATAGGATCCGTTTCCTGGTGACGATATCCTCTGGGAACACTGACAGTGATTACTGATGGTTGCTACGCACAAACAGGTCTTCAAAGCTTCCTGGGAAGTGTGTCTCCCTGGGAAGAGAAGCTCCAGAGATTCTCCACTAGAAGCTGTCCAAGATCCGTCCGGCTTTATCAAAAACTGGGACTAGCTGTACTTTTGGAAGGAATCTTCCTAAGGCGGGAGGTTTCGGATACCTCTTCCATTTTATCACAAATGAAGAAACACACAAATTATGAAGATTCTCCAAGACCTCCTTTATGCCTTTCTTAATTCTTTCTTATAAATTGCGAGTTTCACCTTATAGGAGTCCCAATCCTGAGCCTCCCTTGTATATTTGGCTCTATTAGAGGCTGTCCTACAAGCCTTATAATAGGTTCCCAGTTCCCTAGACCACCGTACTGGTTTTTGCCAGTGAGCAGGCAGCACGAAAGGATCGGCTGCATGCGCTAGTAATGCTAGCCACCATGTCCTCCAGCTTCCCAATGGTCGTCGGGGGCTCCAGAGCACTCGACGGCAACAAGTCCTCCAATAATTCCCCATATTTGCTCCAGTTGGTCCTTGTAGGATTCCTGAAGGCTTCCCTGGTAGCAGGGTGAATATCGAGGCTATAGATTAAATATCGATGATCAGAAAAGGAGTGTTCCTTATCCACCCTCCAATTTTTAACCATATGAAGAAAATTATTTGAGGCAAGGGTCACGTCTAGAACCTCCTGCCTGTTACTAGTAATGATCGTGGGTTCCCGCCCAATATTACACACTGAAAGGTTATTACTCATCAAATAATCAAAAAGTGACTCACCGCTTTCATTAATGTCCGTGCTTCCCCAGATAGTGTGAGGCGTATTAGCATCAACTCCCAGTACCACACCTACCTTTGATTGTTCCGCTTCACGGATCAGCTCCTCCAGGTTATCCGGAGAAACCTCATTCTCCCTGTCCATGGCTGAATCTACAAGTGCCTACTTCCAGGCTAACCGCAGTAGTGTCACCATTGCTGTATTGAGAGAGAAGGAAACGATTAATATTATTTTTCCAAAGATCTGATGTTCCCAGACTTACTAGAGGATATAATTTTGTACCCCTTAGTTCTGAGGCCACAGCTCCTGTTGTTGTTAATCCAAGGTTCTTGGATTAGTATCACATCCTCACCCGAACTAGCCAGCCTGAGGAGTAGAGCTGCCGAAGCAGCCTTAGAATGGTGAAGGTTAATTTGAGTTATCTTAATCATAACCTTTTAACCTTTACCTACCTCTATGGTACATTCTTGCTACCGCAGGAATATTATTTGTCGGTATTATGGGATGCGCCGGATTCGCCCGTATCGCTAACCTTCATACCCTCGATAGAGGACTTGTCAGTGCCCTCCCCTCCCCCCGTCTGGCCGGGCTGCCGACATCCTCCTCAATCGGTACACCAGCTCCTTCGCTTATGTGCCCCTCCTCATCTTCCAAGTGCATCCTTTCCAGACCGAGGTCGCCGGCTTCACTCTCCCCCTACCCTCAGCTTCTCTTCCTATGCTGCTGGTACCCCCTTCAGGCCTGGGCGGGTTGCTACCGTCCTCCTGTTGGCCTCCCATACGCGCTTCCGCCCCATCCTTTTTATAAACGTTGAGAGTAATTGCCCCGAATCCGAAGTCAATTACTCCCTTCGTTTTGTGCAGGAGGGCAAGGGACTCCTTTTTTATTACCATAATTGATAATTTAGAGCCCCCCTTCGCCTCCTCCTGCTTGACGATCTTCCAATTTCCGTCGGAAGATTCGGGTTACTGGCCTGAATGATTTTCAAAGCCTCGTCAGGGCTAGCCGGTTTGGATGGCAGCCCGACACGTACCCTTAGCCTGCTGGGAATTTCCTCCCGGCTAACTGCAGCTAGCTTTGCGCCTGGCCACACCTCCCCTACTTTGGCTGTAGCCTTTTTAGAAAGATCCACAGATCTAGAGTCCGAGCATGCAGTCATCTTCACACGCCCTTGATACCATCCCGCATTTCTGTAGGATGGGGGTGTTCCTGGATTTTCTCCCAGGACCTTTAAAAAGACGAGGTTCAGTGCATTATACACCAACCTCCATTTTTCCGCCGTGATGCTCCCATCTTCTTGATTTTCGTCAATTACGGCTAGCATCAACACATGCTCCCTCAGGACATCGCTGAACAGCTTTGTCCGTGAGTTAGAGCTCGGCTTCTTGTCAGTCAGCAACTTGGCCCGCTTGCTGTTGATTACTTCCACCTCATCCTGGGACCGCTGTCTTTTCGACACATGGTCCCTTTCCGAGCTTCCGCAGCCCACAGTGCTCCTTGCCCGAGCTATTGATGTTTTCTGTTCTTCCGTGAGCTGCCCCTCGGCGGTCGCAGCCCACTTCTCGAGAATTCGAAATTCCGAGCGGCGATTTCTGTACCGCCTTTCGCCAGAGGAATGTCTCTCGTCCCACTCCCCTGTGCTGCGTTGGTACCGCTAACTCCCGGGACTGGTTCCCTAGAGTCAACCACCTCTGCAACCTTAGAGGCCCCACCCATCTGGTTCGAGGTACTCCCTTCGCTGATACCGGCTTTGAGGACAGCCGGTGCCCTTGATTTTCTTATAGTTAGATCGGTCCATTGTGATTCCCACGAGTATCGGAGAAATAAAGGTCCGCCTGCGCAGAGATCCGTATATGCAGGTAAGGCTAATTACAACTGGAGATCGCCAGGTATCCAGAGCGCTCCGTTCACGACTTGTTAAATGGGCCCCCAGCCTGGCAGATCGTCAGCACGGGTCGCTTTACACCTTAATCTGGCCCATTTGCCATCATTTATCGTGACCCGCCTTATACCTAGGTCACTTAATTAACACCCACACACTGAGCGTGGACCCGGAGGCGACGGCAATTATAAGGCATACTTAAAATTACTCCTTACATATATTTAATTCAGTTTTTTAACTCATTTTCTAGGAGTTGCTGTTTTAATTTATTTTTTTCAAGTCCAAGCTGCTCCATTTTTAAATGATGCCTCTTGTTTTCTTGTAATAGGGCATCCATATTTTGCTTTATAGCCTTTTGATGTTCACTTATTTTGTCTAGTGCCCTGTATATTTTTTTTTGGTTTGAGTTTCCTTCCTCGAATTTTTCATTTTGCGTTTTGGTAAACTCTTTAATTTCGTTATAAAATTTTTCCTGAATGTTAATTTGTTTTTCTAATAGCCGTGACTATTTGGGCCCTTTATTTTGAACAACTTCAAATGTTTCCAAATCAATGCCGTCATATATTTGGATTTCGACCTCTTCTTCAGGTAATAGCGATTTCTCCAGAGTTCCAAAATTGCACATTTATGAATGCGTACAAAAACACGTGTGTATTAAAAATCATCAACATGAGGAATTAACAAAAACAATTCAATAATTCTTTTATGGTTTTTGTGAGTATGAATATTTTGAACTCTGCATTTTCTGTTTTGTTTTATTTCGTCAGCTTATTTAATTTTACAACACTCGAGTTGTTTAAGAAATTATTTTTCTTTGTTTTTATATTTGAAATAACCGTGTGAAAACCAGACTACAAAAAATATACAATTCAAAACTCCGGAGTATTTATGATCTCTAAAATGATGGTAAAAATTTATTAAGGAATATTTTTCATTCCTTTTTTATTTATTTTTTGAGAGTATAAAATTGAAGAGACTCGGTTTTTTTTGTGTTTTGTGCATTTCATTTCATTTTTATTTAGTGCGTTGTGATATTCAGTTCCGATTGGTTTGGTCGTGTAAACAATAGTGATTCTTTCGGACGGTTTTTTTGTATGTAAAAAAATCAGAATTACAATTATTTTATTTCTTGTTATCTAGTAATATAGTAGAAATAATTTTTATTTTCTTTGCTTTTTTAAACTGTGTGTTTATTTAGATATAATGTCAACTAAAGCACAAATCATTAGGCGACATTTTAAGGTATGTGCCGATACGAATAAATGCGTTTGCAAAATTAATTACTGTGGTAAAACATTATCTGGTAAAAATACCAACAACTTATCAAGGCATATTATACGGTGCCACAAAAATATTGCTATTCAGCTCAATTTAGTTGAAAGTATCACTTCGGATGAAGAAAATTGCGCACCGAATCAAAAGAAAAAAGAAAATACCATATTAAGTCTTGTGTGAAATTATTAACAAAACATGCATTACGTTTAGCAACAATAGACTACGAAGGGTTTCGAGAAATACTAAATCCCATTGAAATTGCATTAAAGATAAAGTTAAACTCATCCAATATCCACGAACACATCAGGTCAACTTCCAAAAAAATTATTGAAATTATTAAAGCAGAAATAAAAGGAAGAATGATATCTTTAAAAATTGATAGTGCTACACGTCTGGAAAGAAATGTTTTAGGAGTTAACCTACAATTTATAAAAAATGGGTCGATAATCATTAGAACCATCGGAATGATACAGATGACTGACCGTATGACATCTGAGAACCTAAAGGATAAAATTCTTTCATTGTTAGAAAAATATGATATAAATATATCACAATTATATTCTGTAACTACTGATAATGGGGCCAACATGATCAAAACCGTCAAACTTCTGTCAGAAAATCAAAATATCGCTACAAGTGTTACTGAATCAACAGGAAATTCGGACGACGACGATGAAGACGATCAAATTATTACATCAGCGGAATCCATTTTTTACACAAATACAGAAAACCAATTTCTTAGCATCCTAAGATGTGTTAGATGTGCTGCACATACACTTCAACTAGTAGCAAACGGTATTATTATGGAATGTGATATGAACTCTAAATTGACCGCAATAAGAAATGTAGTCAAAAAGTTAAAAACGTGCAAATACAGAAGTCTCTTTATTGTGAATTCTACTAAACGGCCTATTTTAGATAAAGTAACGAGATGGGGATCAACATACTCCATGATTGATAATTTAATACAAAATAGACAATTTTATATTCAAGTAGCACAAAATTATCCGGAAATTGGATTTAGTGAAGAGCAATTTAATTTTATGAAAAAGTTTTTGGAAGCGTTTAAGCCCATATATATTTTTTTTTTTTTTTTTTTTAATTTAAAATAAATTTTATTTATTTATTTTATGTAATTACAATCTAGTCTCCTGGACTAATTAGCAATTTGTTTCTGACTTAATTTACTAACTTAAATTAATCTATGGCTTCTTCCCATTGGCATTCCATAGTGTTTGGTAAATTTTTTTTTTTTTTTTTTTTTTCCTTTATTTAATATTACAACTGATTTACAAATCATTTAGTAATTTATCTTTCTTAAATGAAGATTCACATTTGACGGGCAGTAGCCCAATGGTTACTCCCGTTTGAATTTACATAGTAATTATTTTTCTCTATCCGAATTAAATACAACTGCCCAATTCCAAAGGTTTCTGCCTTTGAAGTCTTCTTACTGCATTGGTGGTATCCAACAAACTTCGTATGTCTGCATTTTGGTGCCGAGATATCCGCTGAATGTGTTTCTTCTCATGATTTTGTATTTCTTCACTTACATATTCCATGTTTAAGTCCCTATGGAGGTTATCATTTCTAATGTACCATGGTGCGTTTACAATGCCACGCAGCACTTTGTTTTGAAAACATTGAATCATTTGTACATTTGTCTTCTTGGTACAACCCCAAAGTTGAATACCGTAGGTCCATATTGGTTTAAGTATTTGCTGATATAATAGCAATTTGTTATGTATTGTAAGCTCAGAGTTTCTACCTATTAGCCAATACATTTTCCTATATTTAATGTTCAATTCTTCTTTTTTCTTTTTAACATGCTCTTTCCATCTAAGCTTGCAATCGAGAGTCATGCCGAGGTATTTGGCTGTATTTGCATTTGGAACCGGCCTTGAATTAAGTTTCACTGGAATCCAGTTAGCTTTCTGGTTCGTGAAGTTTACGTGAACCGACTTTGCTTCGTTTAGGCTAATGCGCCATTTCTTTGTCCAACTACTCACTGTGTCGGTTGCTTTTTGAAGTTTGGTCGTTGCTTCTGATATACACTTTCCAGTCGCCAGAATAGCTGTATCGTCTGCAAATGTTGCTATGGTGGCACCTTCTGTATTTGGCATATCTCTGGTGTACAGGATGTACAATATAGGACCCAGTACGCTACCCTGTGGTATGCCTGCTGATATTCTCTTTAGTTCAGAGTACTCTTGGTTATATTTTACACGGAAATGTCGGTCTGCGATATAAGATTTAAGAATTTGATAGAATTGCTTAGGTAGATCTCGATGCAATTTAAATTCAAGTCCTTGGTGCCAAACTTTGTCGAAAGCTTGTGCTACATCTAAGAAGATGCTGGAGCATATTTTCTTATTCTCAAGTGAGTCTTCGATTATATCCGTTATTCTGTGAACTTGTTCTATCGTAGAGTGATTTTCTCTAAATCCAAATTGGTGTGGTGGAATCAAATTTCTCTCTTCTATTATTGGCTTGAGTCTCTTGAGCAGTAATTTTTCAAATAATTTTGAAATTACAGGAAGTAGTGAAATCGGTCTGTACGACTTTTTATCGTTCGCTGGTTTGCCTGGTTTGGGGATCATAATTACTTCAGCAACCTTCCATTGCCGTGGGACATATTTTAGTTTGGAGACAGCATTGATAATTTGAACCAATTTTCGTAGTCCCTTCTCGGGAATGGCTTTTACGACTTGTCCAGTAATTAAATCATATCCTGGAGCTTTTTTTGCGTTCAAATTACACTTTATCTCATTTTTTAATTCCTGTAATGTTACACATCGAATATTATATTCATCAATTTTGCTAATTGTTATTATGTTTTCATCTGCTGTTTGCCTAGGTAGCGGTTGAAAGGTCTCTTCCAAGTGAGCTGCAAATAAAATAGCTTTTTGCTTGTCACTTTTGGCCCAGGTTCCTTCCCCATTTTTAATAGGTGGCACATGCATTTTAGTTCTTTTTAATCCCTTTGTTGCTTTCCAAAGAGAGTAATCAGTATCTTTATGTTCGGTGAGACCATTTAAGTACTTGTTGATAGTTTCATTCTTAATTTCTTTTATAAGTTGTTTTAGTTTATTGCATAGAAAATTGAGGATTTTTTTGTTTTCCGGGGCGCGTGTCCTTTGCCAGGTTTTTCTTGCCTTCCGTTTCTCTCTAACTAACTCCCTGACCTCAATAGGATAATTTTGATTCCTACGGGATTCGGTGTGACTAGCAGGAGAGCTTTCCCATGCTGCTTGTTGAATAGTACTGTTAAATACCTCTAGTTCGTCTTCCAACTGTACCGGTGTTTTAATTGGCACTCGTAGATTTGTTTGCATTTCAATTAGTTCTTGGAATAGGTCCCAGTTAGTTCTATTATTTGTTAATTTAGGCAGGTTATCCTTATTAATTATCATTGTGCTGAGTGTCATGATAACAGGTGTATGATCGGAATATATCCCTTCGCTGTTTTCGATGTACATGTAATCCTCGAAGATCCCTTTCGTTACATAAAAATCAATGAGATCTGGTATTTTATTTATATCAGCAGGCCAGTATGTTGGTTTACCTCCAGAGTGGAACTCGCAGTTATTTATTCGTCCGGCTTCGAATAGCTCTTTTCCTTTATGGGTTGTAAGTCTTGATCCCCAATAGGTGTTTTTTACATTAAAGTCACCACCAATAATAAAATTGGATCCTAGTGATCTAAAGAGTCTATTATAATCTTCTTTGTTTAGATTATAGCGTGGAGGGCAGTAGATAGAGGAAATACTGTATTCATTATTATTGTTAGTTTCAACTTTTATGGTTTTAACTTGCATACTTTCCTCTTCTATACTAGGTTCTTCATAGTGTTTGAGACTCTTTTTCACTATAACTGTTGATCCTCCTCTGGGTTTTCCTCCTGGGTGAACAGCATGGTAACATTCATAATCACGTATTTTAATAAATGATGTTTTTGTCAAATGGCTCTCCGATATAAGGCAGATATCTATTTTTTCTAAATTTAGAAAAATTTCTAGCTCTGGAACATGTTGCGCTAGTCCGTTCGCGTTCCAGGTGACGATTCTTAATGATCTGCTCATTTTAGTATATGAGGGCTGTTGCCTCGTTCAAGGTTTGATGCATATCTAGACGCTTATATAAAGCTTCTAGACCACGTTCTTGCTTTGCTAGCCTTATATTTATGGCTTCTATGCTTCGACAAATCCTTTCAAGGGGATTATCATTCGTAGCATTAGATGATTGCTGTACAATTTGTGAATAACTTTTCCGCTCTGTACCAATACCTGGTGGTTTTGGCTCCGCTTGGGTTTTAGTTGGTTTCTCTTCTCTGGTAACCCTAGGGTTTTGAGGAAACTGAAGCGTTTTGTTTCTTAGTCTTTGAAGTTCTTTGGCTACTTCACAGCCTCTATAATTTGCAGGATGATGCCCTTTACAGTTTATACATTTTGCAGGGGTGTTTCTACTTTCTGTACACTCTTTCGCGTTGTGTTTTCCAGCACATTTTACGCATCTTGGCTCCCGTCTGCAATATTTTTGCGTGTGATTGAAACCTTGGCATTTTTTGCATTGAGGTATTAGCCTCGTGTTTTTCTTAAGCGGTTCTATTTTAACCCTCATATTGAGAATTGCTTTGATGTTGAAGATGTTTTCAACTTTCTCCTTTTTGTTAAACGTAAGCATGAAGAGTGGAAGCCCCCTTTTTTTGACTTGATTGTTCTCACCTCTCTCTCGTTTTAGGATGTTTACTGCATCTTCTATTTGCAGATCTCTTGCCTTTACGTCCTCAATTATGTCCTCCTTTTGACACGTTGGATGAAGGCCTCTGGCCATAACCTTAATTGCGCGTTCGTTTTTATCTTCGTATGTGAACCATTCTTTACCTTCCGCATTGAGCTTTGTTGCTAGAGCTCTATATGTGTCGGAATCTGGTGTATTGATTTTCCACACGTTATTGTTTAGTGACACTACTCTATATTCCTTAGCTGTCACTGATTTCATTATAGATTGTATACTTGCAAATTCTGTTATGCCGATTACATTAATTGGCGGAGGAGCCTTTTCTTTCGGTACAACCTTTTGTTGCTGTTGCTGGTGAGTTGGTTTGGTATTAGTATCACCAGTTACTAATACATTAGCTTGCGAATGATCTCCAACTTCAGGCGAGAATTCTGCTTTTCGTTTTTTGGTAGGTCTTTTCTTCCTTTTCAGTACCCAATCTGTTTCTCTCATGAGATCCTCTTCATCAGTATGGAACTCATTGTTATAACTAGTGTGAGTACTTGTTTCATTATAACAAGTTAGCGGGTTTTCAGAAATCTCCATTGGTTTGGGCTTCTTCAATTCTTCATTTTCTTTTTTCAGCTTTTCAATTTCGCTTCTTAATTGGGTTAAAAGTACCTCTACTTCACTGAGTTTTCGACAGAGTTCAGCGTTTTCGTCTTTCTGCTGATTTGCAGAGTTAGTATGATTGTTTGGTGATCTTAGCAACATTGAACTTCTTTCGAATGGGTTTAGCAATGATTGGCTCACCCCAGAATCCATTGAGCCAGCCTCGTAAGAGGGTGGATTAGCCAACTGGGTAGTTGGTTTACCACCTGGGGTATTGTTTCCTTTTTGCGTTGAACTCATTGCTTTAAAACTGGTTATGTATCAACTACCAACCTAACCAGTACAAGTTGGTAGTGGGTCATTGAAGAGAACATCATTTGCTATGTTCTCGGTAGTCGGTTATTCCGCCGTATCTCGGTCGCCAGAGCCTCGTTAGTTAATTAGCAGGAAGTACCACGTGCAGGTGAGGTTGGCATTTGGGCTAGTATAATAAGACCATCTAAACCGGCGCCCCTTACCCCCCCGGGTACAGAGTACATCGTAGTCTACATCGAAAACAGCGAAGGGATATATTCCGATCATACACCTGTTATCATGACACTCAGCACAATGATAATTAATAAGGATAACCTGCCTCAATTAACAAATAATAGAACTAACTGGGACCTATTCCAGTGAATAGCCTAAACGAAGCAAAGTCGGTTCACGTAAACTTCACAAACCAGAAAGTTAACTGGATTCCAGTGAAACTTAATTCAAGGCCGGTTCCAAATGCAAATACAGCCAAATACCTCGGCATGACTCTCGATTGCAAGCTTAGATGGAAAGAGCATGTTAAAAAGAAAAAAGAAGAATTGAACATTAAATATAGGAAAATGTATTGGCTAATAGGTAGAAACTCTGAGCTTACAATACATAACAAATTGCTATTATATCAGCAAATACTTAAACCAATATGGACCTACGGTATTCAACTTTGGGGTTGTACCAAGAAGACAAATGTACAAATGATTCAATGTTTTCAAAACAAAGTGCTGCGTGGCATTGTAAACGCACCATGGTACATTAGAAATGATAACCTCCATAGGGACTTAAATATGGAATATGTAAGTGAAGAAATACAAAATCATGCGAAGAAACACATTCAGCGGATATCTCGGCACCAAAATGCAGACATACGAAGTTTGTTGGATACCACCAATGCAGTAAGAAGACTTCAAAGGCAGAAACCTTTGGAATTGGGCAGTTGTATTTAATTCGGATAGAGAAAAATAATTACTATGTAAATTCAAACGGGAGTAACCATTGGGCTACTGCCCGTCAAATGTGAATCTTCATTTAAGAAAGATAAATTACTAAATGATTTGTAAATCAGTTGTAATATTAAATAAAGGTAAAAAAAAAATGTTTGCTAAATAAAAAAAAAAAAAAAAAAAAAAAAAAATGTCTTGGGATTGGTTAAAATAGTTGTAGTATAGCAATGGCTGGTCTCCCCCAGAATCCATGAGACCGACCTCCGAAGAGGGTGGATTTACCTGAGCAACAGGTGTACCACCTGGGGTATTAGTTTCCTTATTTGTTCTGCTCATTGCTCATTTATAGTGTATTGCACTCGCCTCTAGTATTTCGCCGATGCTTCACATCGTTGCCCGGGTGTTACCACGTGGAGGTATACTAGACACATTTGGTGGTTTCTACATAGTTGCAGCGTTGGAATATAGACCACGAGATACATGGCTATAGACGGTCAACCCCTACCCTATTGAGACGCACCCAACACCCAAGCCCATATATATAGCAACAAAAAATTTACAGTCCTCAACACTGACAATGGGCGATTTTTATAAAGAATGGCTTCATTGCAAAATCACCCTGGGATTTCAAGAAAATGATATAGCAAAAAAATTAAAAAGCGAAATGGTCGATCGTGAGCAGCAATTATTTAAATCCGATGTTTTTCTTGCTGCAATATTTTTAGACCCAAGGTTTAATTATTTGAATTCATCAAATTTGACAGATGATGATAAAACAAATGCCAAGGTAAAGGCGGTTTAAATTATAAATTAAAATATTTTAAAATTACTAATCAAATTATTCAATTTTAGGTTCATTTAAAACTACTGCATACATCTATTAAAAATTTAAGCAGCATGTCAAGTGATACGACTTCGTTAATGTCACAATCAACACAAATAATGGATTTACCTAACATCTGTTGTCGAACAATATCTACAGTCAATGGATAATACCGCATTAGGAGATAATTTGGATGTGTTTGATTTAGAAACCCAATTAAATTCGTTGTGTTTCAAAAAACGTCTTCACTCAGACGAAAATATATTATATTATTGGGAAAGAATACGATACGAATTTCCAGAACTCTACCAACTAGCAGAAACAGCATTAGCGGTTCCAGCCACTCAAGTATCGGTTGAGCGGTCATTTAGTGCCTTGTCGCTCATATTAACATCACTTCGAAACAGATTATCAGCAGATGTGATGCAAGAGATTCTTTTAATAAAATTAAATCCAGATTTATTCTGAAAGTTATTATTTTGAAGAACTAAATATTTATTTTTTTAAATTATTACTATTTAATATTATTGAACTTAAAATTTATGGAATTTTATCTAAGATTTATAATTTTGGGATATATTTACTGAAGGTACCAAATGAATTGCTTACTAAAAATTTATATTGAATTTTTCTAATTTAGGTCAAATTTATATTTTATAATAATTAATTAATTACTGGGTAATTTTAATGAAGTTTTGACGTTATACTTATGTATAGCTATGTATGCCTATGTATTTTAATAAAATTTTGAATACTATCATAATAACTATAAGTTCTGTTTTATTTTTTGTTCTTTTATTCCAATTTCAATATTGAAGCTTTTCTCGTAAAAGTTCTCTAAACTTGTATTGTTAAACCTAGTAAAGAACTCGGACTAATATGGTGTATATAAGAATTAAAATGAAAACTATTGCTAAAGTTCAGACTTTAAAATTATATTTAATTAATAACTTTTGTATAAACAATATAATCAAATTTATTTTCCAAAATAAAATTATTTCAATTTTATATTTATCTCTAAGATTTTTAAATACACACAATATTAACGCACCTTTTCTAATTCAAAAAGATATCGGTATAAAAAAAAAAAAAAAACGCATCACCAAAAAAAAAATTTTTTTTTAAAAATACCCAAGTATAACAAGACGAAACTAAAAATTGAGCTATCGTTTTTTCCTTCGGTTTTTGGCGAAATAGTCGAAAGTAAATTTTGTTGTTGTTAATAGAATATTCAACGTATAAAAAGTATATATGTTTTTATATATGTGTATATATGTAGTATATATACATAAGTATATACGTTAAATTTGACATTCCCGGTTTAGTTACCTTTTGTGTTTACATTTTATTGGTTTGAAATCTCCACAACATCGAAATATGTGTTGAATTTAATTGTGATCTGATGTGTCTTTTATTCTGATTTTGTATTGATTTTTTTCATTTTATTATAAAATAATTGTTAAAATTATAATTTCTTAAGTTACATTAATTTTTAAAAATATTGCTTTTTGTGTTGTGTTTATCAAACTCCCGTGCCGCCGACGTCATTTTGAATTTTTTTGTAAATATTTTGTTTTTTGCAAACGATTGAACTTTATTCTGACTGTTTTTAAATATTGTATTTTGTGTCAGTGTTGTCTATTTTGTTTGGAATATTAGTTTTATATGCATATATTTTCTTTGCAAATTATTAATTTTAAGTTTAAATTTTAAAAATGTCGAACAGAACGAATCAACGTAAAATCAAATTGGCCAATTTCATCGTCAACATGGATAACGAAGAAAATCAAGTAAACTCTGAAGAATTTATTGAAAGTACGTAGATATTATGTAAAAATATAACATTTTTTTTTATAAAACCTTTTTATTAATGTTGATTGTTTTTATTATCTTTTCAGCACAACTTAATTCTCAAATTGAATATATTGATTTTTGCGAAGTTCGCTCTGGTAAGATTATATAATTAGCTAAATTCATTAAATAATGAATTTATATAAGATAACCATTAGGTATTTTATAATTAACTTTTCTTTAGGTGAACGTGTTCCTTATACTTCGACTCAATGTGGCTCGGGAGTAAGACAACAACAACATGCTGCCTTTACAAATGAGGACTTCTCTGATATCGTAGGTAGGTATAGGTATTATGAAATTTAAAATTATTAACATTAAATATTTTATATTTTTCATCATCCTAGTATTAGATAATCAAGAGACGTATGTTGGACCAGAAACATTTACTTCGGTTGGTGTACAGACGGAACCTGGTAGCCAATATAGTTTAATTGAAAACAACCAGTACCAGAGACTGATGCAAACAATTGAAAAAATAGAAAAAGGGCAAAGGGCATTAATGCGTGAATTTTTAGAACTCAGGGACAATTGGTTGAATGTGCGGTATTTGATCGACTGCGAAAATGCAAAATTCACCGTGCCGTTTAATGAGTTAGACACATTTGGAAATTTCGACAAAAATTTAGCCGAAGATCGTGAGGCAGAGAAACAATTGGTAATGACTTTTTATCAAAGTAACTTCAAGCTTGTAACATTTTTTATATTTTCATTCAGAAATCATTATTTATAAAACAACGAGGGCAGGATATGAAAAGATTTGTAAGGGAAAATTTAAAAACAGTGCTTACTGAAGAACTAAGTCGGAAATTTAGTTTTAATGGACGCCAAGGGAATTTTCCTGCAAAAAAATTTCGAACCATCAAAATTTTAAAAGGTGAATATTACGATTAAACAAAATATTAAACAATATTAATGTGAAACTTTGTTTAGATTGTACGTTGGAAAAATTTCCAAACTCGACCGAAGCTGATTTTAACCGACTTGTGACAAATTATTTTTATTATATAAAAGACCGGGAAGGTAAATTGAAAAAAAAATTAAAAGAAAATGTAAATATAATTTAAATAATTAAGTTAGGAAAACAAATTAAACACCATAATATATTTTGAAATGAATTTATTATATTTTTTTATTTTTTATTAATTGGTTTATGAATTTACAATATTAATATGTATATTAATTTAGTATAGTAATTTGAATTTAGCTACATAATTTCTATTTGATTTCTAATGTGATTTGAATTTAGTTTTAAGTATTTTTTTAATATATACATACATACATAATAATAATTATGTACATAATCAAAACTGAATTATACTGTTAAATACAAGGCGCATTTTATATTATGAAATTAAATAAAATATATAATATTATTATACTGAAATTTAGCGTTTTTTAATTTTCAAATTTAAATCGTCCGCTAAATTCAAATTTAGTATTTATACGCACACATGTGCATTATTTTTCCCGCCAATTTTTATTTTAAAATGTACACTAATACATTCACACAATTTTTGTATCGCGACAATACTCGTACGCTTTCTTAGCATAAGTCGAAACTAAAACTTAGTTAAAGTCGAAACTAAGTTTTGCTTAAAGTACGAAATATGACGAAAAAGTCGAAAGTAAAAATACTTGGGTATGTATTTATGTTTCTCCTCTATTTTGATACGAATAATGTTCGTGTGTATTCTTGCATACATAACTCTTCTGTATTCGTCAACAAAATGTCAACAAAAATAATTTGAGCTTAAACGGTGAGTGAGGAAATAAACATTAAGAGAATATTTTTAATATTCATGAGAAGCAAAAAATAACTTTCTCGCGAACAATAAAATTCCTTATTTTTCAGTTTTTCTCGTTTTCGTGTGCTTTGTTTGCACACACTCCTCAATTTTATAACAAATGTGCAATTCACTCCGGAATTTTTTGATCTCTGGATTTCTCTATATTATTGTTACTGTTGTTACTGTTTGTAAACTATTATCAGATGTTGCACTTTGATTGGCATCGTCGGAATTAAAAGGTCGCTTGCGAGGAACCCTAAACTTATTGGCTTTTGCCACACCTTCTACACAATATCTAAGGCATACCAGTTCAATCCCACCACCAGTACCTCGAATCTCATCTTTGTTGTGGGCTAATTTCTTCCTTAAGGATCATTTAAAATCACTTCAAACCTGAAATTAAAAATTAAAACATCTATTTGATTTGAGCAAATCTCTTAACCTTTTTCCAGTCCGCAATATCTTTCATCGGTGGTCCCAGCGAATTTAATTCGCTGCGAATGTTTTCCCAAAACTTTAGAACTTTTTTAGAAATATCGATTCCGAGAATAATCTCTTCTTCGGTTTCTGTTTTTACAACTATTACATAATTTATTTTGAAGCTGTTTATACGCTGTTACTATGCGCTATTGTTTGGCACCTCCTTTGTTTGTAAGTTATGGATAATTAAGTCGTAAATTTTATTGGTTTTGGTGTTGATTTTGTCGTTAAGTAAATTGTTGTGGTTTTTGTATATTTCCAGCTCTTCTTTAATAAAATAACTTTTTTATTTATAATTTACACGTCTCTTTAACTAAATTTATTGCTGCAATGAAAAGATCTGCATGATTCCGAAATAAAAACAAAGTACAGTGACCGAAATTAAAGGATGCCTTGAAGAAAAAGACGAGTAGTGCTATTTGTCTCAATATTTTAATTTTTACAATTAAAAAGAAAAAAAAATCAAACCTCTCTACAAGTACGATAATAAAATTCGGAAGAATTAATCTGCTCCAATCAACAGATTTATACCACCTGAATTATGGATCAAATTTGATGTAATTTTGGAGAGTATTGAAGTATTGAAATTTAAATTTTTTCACATTTTTGACTCTTTTGGGCGTTGTCTTTCAGGGATTAGGAGTTCGAATAATTCTACTTAAATAATAAGGAGAAGTAATTTTAAAGGGTGGCTACACTTAAAGGGCAATTTGGGGTTTGAACCGCACCATTTAATAGCAAATCCGCTCAAATTCTTTTAGATATTCTTCCAACCAAAGGCCATATTACTTTGTTCCGTATTTATTATTATTACTATTATTTGTTTATTACCTATATAAATAACAATCGGTAAATACAATATTGTGGTGAAAATGTGGTGAATGAAAAATATCAGGAAATAGTAAAATTCAAAATTGGTTAAATCATAAAAATTAAAAGGCAAACAATAAACAAATATAATTAATTGTCACTAGTAAAAATTTATAATTAAATTGTTTATCTATTTAAGACTGGTTCAGAAATTCCGAAGCTTATTGTTGTACAAAGTCTGTAGGAATTTTCGTTTTCTCTTTGCATGGCATTGATAAAACAATGAAGTACACTCTAAAAATGGTTTGCTGAAATTCACTACAATTAATGGAGGGTATGTGTTTCCTTCAATAATTATAGTTTCAAATATTCACACTACTAAAACTTTAATTTAATTACCATTTTAAAGTGTGTAATACCTCTTAAAGTACATATATACAGTTTTTACTTTGCTTCGCGAATCGAAACTCGAAAATTATTTAAAATTTAAACAACATTACGAGCTTTCGTAATTGCGACTTGTTGTTTTACTTGTAAAATTTTTTAAGTACAACCGACAACTCGTAATAATTAAAAAGATTCCTTTTAAAGAAAATTTGTCAACATATTTCGAGTTCTCGAAATACGAGAGATACATAATCGCACCTCTGGTCGAAATATATTGTACATGAATCATTTTAAATTCAAAATCTCGGCGTTAACGGTTACATGGTCATCTTCCAAATTCTCGAGGTTGATACCCCTCGAAGGGATTCGATATGAGAAAGCCAATACATACAAGTATCTACAATCAAACCAAGGTACTTAAAATTAGATACGAATTCAACTTTAAAAGAGTTACTTATTACACAAGTTATGTGATCACAATTCAAATCATGGTAAATAACACAAGGATCAGTATCAACATCATTATTAAGTTTATAAGTTTTTGTGCTTAGAAACATAGTATCTGCATGGCATCATTTTCCCAGAAGACTTAGATCAGTATTCATAGACTGAATATTAGAGAAATACAACTGGTTCTTATAAAGCTGTCAATTTTGAAGAAAACTTCAAATAGAAAATGGAATTCATGTGGATCAAAAGAGTATGGGCTTAAAACAGAACCATGTGGAAAACCATCATTTATCATTTTACCTTCACTAATAACTTCACCAATTTTAACTATTTGCGACCTAACAGATAAATAAGATTGAAACCACTGTAAAGTAATGCCTCTAAAACCAGCAAGTAAAAGTTTTTGAAATAATACATTGTGGTTAACCATATCAAATGCTTTTGTTAAATCCACAAATATAGACGCAACAGATCTTTTCTTGTCGAGACCTGCATATAGGAAATTTGTGTATTCTAATAAGTACTTTTAGGTTAGATTAGGTTTGGATGGCGGTCCACTAGAACTACGCATAGACAAAAAAATGGTCCGTAGCCATACCACAAATAATTATTTCCTCCAACTCATTGGAACCATTTTTAGCTGTTAACAAAGCGCTGGATACTCCTGACGTCCATCCTACAGAGGTCCGTCAGGTCTTTGAAGAGGGGTGTCCCTAGAAACTTTAGTCTGTTTCGTGCCAGACGAGGACAGGTGCAAAGAAGATGAACTACTGTCTCTTCCTCCTCTTCATCCTCGCAACTACGTCAGTAGTCATGTGAGAAGATACCAAGTCTACTCGCATGCCTCCCTATGAGACAGTGCCTCGTAATCACTCCAACAACCACACTGATCTGACTTCGCTGAAGTGAGATCAGCTGTTTGGATCTCGCCAAGTCCCACTTTGGCCAGACCTGCCGAGTTATTACGCAAGAGGTGATACTTGACCATCTGTCATTCGTCAGCTTGCTAGCTTCTTCCTGAAGCAGCAGTTTGCATACCGCAAGAGGCATTTCAATATCCTTTCTGCTTTCTCGTCAAGAGATGAGAGACAGTTCTGGACTACTTTCGACGTGAGGAGGTGTGATTGAAGCGCTCTAATGTCAGCCTGACTGTCCGTATATATGCGAATATCAGAAACTGATATTACATTATACCTCAACCAGTATACGACTTCCTTTATTGCAATTTCTTCAGCTTGAAAAATGCTACAGTAGTCGGGGAGACGGAAAGAGTTATTTAACAGAAGTTCCTCGCAGAACACTCCAGCCCCGACTCTTCCGTCCCGTTTTGAACCATCAGTGAAGAAGTTTATAGCTCCTGGTTCCAAAACTGCACCCATCATCCAGTCCTCCCTGGATGGGATCCTAGTCCGGAACTTTGTGTCAAAAGATAGTGACGGGACAGTATAGTCGGTGGTCTTAGGAATTTGTTTGTTGCACAAAATAGATGAGTGCCCTGTATTATTGCAAGTTCGTATGGCAGCCGTATGGCAGTACAAGCTGCCAACTGTTTCCCCAAGATATCTAGAGGAGACAAAAATAGCAGAGTCTCTAGTGCCTGAGTGGATATGCTCCTCAGTGCACTACTGATCCACAGAGAGATTGTTCTCTGAACTTTTGTCAACAGCTTTTGCTTGACAGTTTTGTCCAGGGCAGACCACCAGACTATTACCCCATACAAGAGTATGGGTTTGACTACTGCGGTATAAAGCCAATGCATCAGGGGCTCCAGCCCCCATCCCTTCCCAATGGCATTTTTGCAAGAGCTTAGCGCTACCGTAGCTTCCTTTACCCTTTCCAGAATATTGAGTTTCCAATATAATTTGCTATCCAAAACTAGACCCAGAAACTTCGCTTCAACTGTAAAAGTCAAGCTGAACCCATTTAAAGTGAGAGGATCGATGTGAGGAAGTTTATATTCCCTAGGTAAGAGAACCAATTCGGTTTGTGTGGGTTCACATTCAATCCACAGCCATTGGCCTATAATGAAAGAGTGCCCATGGCATTTTGAATAAGCTCACTAAGGGTGCCGGGATATTTACCACGGACACCAATAGCAACATCATCCGCTAGGCAACCTCCTTTAAGCCACCGTCCCCCCCTCTCAGCAACAGGTCATTTATGACCTAGTTCCAAAGTACGGGAACAGTACGCCACCCTGTGGTGTACCTCTGCTTGCAAATCTTCTGACGGAGGGATCCCCAAAACTAGCATTTATAAACTAGAATTTGATCTATCCAGTCCTCGAGTGATTCATCCACTCTCAGATCTGAAAGTGCCCGAGTTATAGCCCCTGGCAGTACATTGTTAAAGGCCCCATCAATATCCAAGAAGGTTACCATTGTGTAGTCTCTATATTCGAAAGATTTTTCAATGAAATATACAAGAGAATGAAGAGCAGTCTCTACAGATCTCCCCTTGCAATAGGCCTGTTGAGATTTGGACAGCTTTTCCGACACAATCGTGCCTTTAATATGAGCTTCTATTTGTCTTTCCAGTGTTTTAAAAAGAAAGGAGGCAAGCTAATCGGTCTAAGGTCTTTGGGTTGCAGTGTGAGCGGTTTCCCGCCTTAGGTATGAAAACAACCTTCACTTCTGTCCATTTAGTAGGAATGTGACATAGTTCTAGGCTACCTTTGAAGAATTACCTCTAACCAGGAAATTGTTAGATCCGTAGTTTGTTGAATATCCGCAGGAATAATACCATCGAGTCCAGGCGACTTATATGGTTTAAAACTGTTTATCGCCCACAGGATCTTTTTTCTGCTAATAATTTGGCCAATGGGGCTACTAGCCCTTTTACCTACTGATGTGCTAGGTACAGATTCGGAACAACCAGAAAAATGAGTCTCCATCAGAAGTTCCAGCGACTCCGCACTATTAGTGGTCCATATCCCATCCGGCCGTTGAATATAACTTGGGATGGAAGGACCAGTTGCTAGTACTTTGCGTAGCCTAGACATCTCCGAAAACTCCTGAATTTTGCCACAGTATAGTCTCCAAGAGATGTTCTTGGCTACTTCTCAATTGATATTTGTAAATTTTGAGGATTTCCTTATAGGAGTCCCAGTGTTGTATATCCGACCTTGAATTAACACAATTTTTATCCCATATTAAAAACAAAACGTAATAGTAATCATTCTTTACACATTCCATATAAGAATCCCCAACAACAAAAAAAAGACAAATTAGCGTAATAACATTCTTTCGATAAAACTAAAACAACAACACGAAATTGTACAGAAAAATTATGAATAAACAAACCAAAATGTATACATATAAATTAAACTTGAATACAAAACCAAACATTTAGGCGAATATTACAGTTGAGCGATTCCAATATAAAATGTATAAAGAAAATAAAATTTAAATATGCAAGTTAGCAAAATAAAATATAGAACATTATAATACGCTGAATTACACAAACAAAACCATAATACATTAAATTACACAAACAAAATCATAACACACTGAATTACACAAACAAAACCATAATACATTAAATTACAAGACATTGAATTACACCGACAAAATATAAAAATTGCTGAAACAATTATTCTAACACATCAAAATTATGAAAACCAAAACCGAATTTTTTAACAAATTAGCGAAAATATATTTTCTATCAAAGTACTGAAATAGCAAACCTTTCCTCTATCATCAAAATTGTTAGTGTAAAGTAATAACAAAATTAGTATATAAACAAACAAAATTTGATGTAAGTTTCTCAGTCTATTTCAATACAACACTCAGTCAGTCTAATTAAATATATAAAACAGTTAAATTATAAATAAAGCACTCTCAGTCTAATTAAATATATAAAACAGTTAAATTATAAATAAAGCAATCTCAGTCTATTTCAATACAACACTCAGTCAGTCTAATTAAATATATAAAACAGTTAAATTATAAATAAAGCACTCTCAGTCTAATTAAATATATAAAACAGTTAAATTATAAATAAAGCAATCTCAGTCTATTTCAATACAACACTCAGTCAGTCTAATTAAATATATAAAACAGTTAAATTATAAATAAAGCACTCTCAGTCTAATTAAATATATAAAACAGTTAAATTATAAATAAAGCAATCTCAGTCTAATTAAATATATAAAACAGTTAAATTATAAATAAAGTCTTAGTCAATTTCAATAAAAAAAAAAAAAAAAAAAAAAAAAAAAAAAAAAAAAACTCAGTCTAATTAAATATATAAAACAGTTAAATTATAAATAAAGCAATCTCAGTCTAATTAAATATATAAAACAGTTAAATTATAAATAAAGTTTTAGTCAATTTCAATATAACACGCAGTCTAATTTAAACGGAGATAAACCAGCCGAGCATCTACACAATTTCATCATCTATGTAAGTATACAACATCTCAACCAACCTACTAACACTTATCCAAAAAAGGTTCGAAGGACATTTAAGCTTAATCTACGCACGGCAAAGCGTAGAGGGTGATAAAAAAGTGCGTACGCACATACTCACCCATGACTTACTTGTCTCTTCGAATATCCGAATAGTTTTAACTAACATCGTGCAGAAATCTGCATTCTCCCATTACCAAGTCGAACAAACAATAGTTTCGGTAATAGCCCCCACCAGAGGTAAGCTCGAAACTATTGCATAATTCGACAAAAGCGACATTAAACAGAAAACCATACATACAAATAAATTGACACAATCCAAAATAAAGTACAATAAATTAACACCCAATAAACATACAATAAATTGGTAGAGTACAATAAATTGGCACTTTAGACCAAAGTAGCTAAATATAATAAACATACAAAGATTTACAATCAATAGATACACAATATAGATAAATATAATAAACATATACAATAAATGGCGCTGTAGAAATCGTCCTGTAGCGATTAGTTAATAAGAACAAAGTTAGGAATAGGCAATAACCTCTAATCCGAAAAATCTGAAAACCGGGAAAAATTACTGTTTCGATAAACACATCAAAAATACAAAAGTGAAAGTGTAAACCACATGAACACGCCAGCATCAGCCGAAGTACCATCAGCAGAAGTAAAACAAGAAACTGCGCAAGAAGAAATAATTAAGAAATCGTCAGAATTACCACACTCACCAATAAAGCAGCAGTCCAACAATCAAGGAATACCGCAAGTTCACAAGACCCACAACAAAAATAAGCCCACAACGGAAGACGAAAAACAGACAACAAAAACAACTGAAAGCAACAAAAGACTAAAACTAAAAGACATAGTAGGAGACATACCAAACATCCCAACAAGACCTTACAAACCAAAAACGACAACAGAAACCACTGACATGCAAACCACAACCCAAAAAGTAATCCAAACGGACACCCACCACAAAGAAGAAATAAAAGACAAAAACCAAAACACGAACATGAACGCACAACAAATACAAAA
The DNA here is from genome assembly GCA_958295665.1 of Tipula vernalis. NCBI lineage: Eukaryota > Metazoa > Arthropoda > Insecta > Diptera > Tipulidae > Tipula > Tipula vernalis. The sequence goes on from OY282559.1 coordinate 110,195,200, forward strand.
AGATGTAATCAACTACATCCCAGAATTCAACGGTGAGAACATGGCACAGAACCAAAATGAGTTGAGCAGATTCATAAACTCTGCAGACAACATATACAGCAGCTTAGAAACAAAAGAGCACAAAGAGGTATTCAACAGATGCATAAAACTACGGCTGGCAGGTGAAGCCTACGCGAGGATAAACAAAAGGCAAATAGACAACTATGAAACACTCAAGAAAATATTGGCGGAAATGTACACTAAAGTGAGTAGTCTAGAAGAGCTACAAAAGGGTTTTCTCGAAACAAAACAGAAATACGGAGAGACAGTCCGATGTTTCGGATACAGACTATGCGAGGCACTAGACCAATATAAAAAAGGATATATGAACAAATACAAGCGGAAAGACATAGATAACACCTACACGGAATATCTAAATGATACGGCAATCCAAATATTCAAAAGAGGTCTAAATAACATAATACTCAAAGAAAAGATAGCGACTCACAGAGCAAAAACCGTGGAAGAGATCTTAGACGAAACAGAAACAATAGAACAAATGCTACTTTTAACAATAAATATAGAACACCAACCACAGGAAATAACACCGAACTCCAGAACACAAACAAACTACCTAACAGACTACACAAGACCACCACCGGTAATATGCAATTACTGCCAGAGGCCGAACCACACATATAATGTATGTAGATCAAGGTTAGCGGCACAACGAAACGCACAGTTCGCAAATCAAGGCACACGCCAACAATTTAACAGTTACGGAAACAACTATAACAAACCGAACACACCGCAAACCACACAAAATAATTTCATACCGAGAACATTCAATAACAATAACGGATACCAAACCCAACCCCAAAACAACTTTACACAATACAGGCAACCTCAACAAAGAAAGAACTATGAACCAAAATACTGTTCGCACTGTAAGACAACAACAGGGCATACGTTTAATGAATGTAGGAGCAAATTTTTTAATCAGAAATCATATAACACAAATGACTACCCTCGCCAGAATCATACTCAAAACAACTATCAACATAGACAACCAAACTCGAGTGGATATCCGCAACAGCAACAAAACATAGAACACTTAGAAAAGGAACTTAATAGATTAAGAATAAATCAAATCATACCCCAGCAACAAAATTCGACTCATCCACATCTACAAACAATCCAACATGAATCGGAAAACTCCAACGGATCCAGCCAGCAGTAGGAGAGCCGCCGCAGTTGGGTCCCACTACAAATAATAAACTACCACAGAAAAACAATCAAATGGAACATGAAAACTATACTCTCCAAATGGGATGCATTCCAGAAATGTACCTAAATTTCGCAAAAACAAAGGGTCCAGACACCCAAATTCAAATCAATCAAAAGGGTCCAGACACCCAAAATCAAAATAATCAAAAGGGTCCAGACACCCAAAATCAAAATAATCAAAAGGGTCCAGACACCCAAAATCAAAATAATCAAAAGGGTCCAGACACCCAAAATCAAAATAATCAAAAGGGTCCAAGCATCCAAAAACAAGCGAAACAAAATAATTTAGTTATAAGCAATCAAAAAGAACAGAAAATAATTTCAAATGTAGCAAAGAAACAAAAGGAGAATGATGTGAAAGGAAACTCGTCGCAGAACGAGGCATTTTCCACACATATAATTCAAATTTTATCATTATTGAGAATAATGTTCTTGCACATAAAATTATTTTTCATTCAAAAGCAAAATATTTTTACAAAACTAATATCAAACAAATTAGAGATAAACAACAAAATTGCGAAAACAAAATTTAAGGAAACAGTAGAATTAATATACAATAAAATCAAAGAAAAACATAAGGTGAAATTCAAACATCGGATAAAAATAATCAACACCAGAACAAATCAAACAGATAACAATCAAACATATAACTTGGAAAAACTCTTTGAAATACAGCCTCCAAACACTCAAAAAAAGATAAACCTAGCATCAAATTACAAGATAAATAGAAACACCATATCACCTAAAGTTGGTAACAAACAACCAAACTTACTCTTGGATTCAGGAGCAGATGTGTCACTCATAAAAGAAAATTTAATCGAAAACTACAATGTGGACATAACAGATACAGTAAATTTAACAGGAATAGGTAAAGGAGTAGTCACAACCAAAGGAGCAATCATATTAGAACTAAAATTGAACGATAATTTAACAGTCAAACACAAATTCCATAAAGTTTCAAACCAATTCCAAATTATAGAAGACGGTATAATAGGTAGAGATTTCTTTGACAAATTTAAAGTGGATATACTATATAGTACCAATCAGTTAAAATTAGGATCAAACCTTATAAGTTTCTCAAATCTTACAAAAAGCACAGTCGAACTACCTGCACGGAGCGAAACTGTGGTAGAAATCCAAACGCATACGAACCAATTATGCATATGTTCAGCTAGCGAAATTCAGACTGGAATATTCATTCCTCACATGCTCCTACAACCAAAAAACTACAAAGCTAGAATCATAATAGCAAACACATTATCGCACAATACAAAAATACAAAATTTTCAACCAGAAATAGATATAATCACTGAATACCCAATCGATAATGCTACACAACGCAAAGAAAATGACCGTATAGAAACCATAGTACAAACAATAACAGAAAATCTGGACAAATCAAATAACGTAGAAGAAAACATGACCGTACTAGATCTCTGCCTCAAATATCAGGATATATTTTATATTGAAGGCGACAAATTAACAAGCGTAAAAGGCGTACAACATGATATAAACCTATATACAGACTCCAAACCTATCCATATGCAAAGATACAGACTTCCTCAAACACAAAAGAATGAAATCAATAAACAAGTAGCAGATATGTTAGCAGAAGGCAAAATTCAGCCAAGTATAAGTCCTTTTAGCAGTCCATTATTAGCAGTACCTAAAAAACCTGACAAAGATGGAATACCGAAATGGCGAGTAGTTGTAGACTTCAGAAAATTGAATGAAATCACAATAGGTGATTCATTCCCACTTCCAAATATTAATGACATCCTTGACCAACTAGGTCACGCACAATATTTTTCAACATTAGATATGGCCAGTGGATACCATCAGATCGAAATGAATCCAAAAGACTCCTACAAAACAGCCTTCAGCACGGACTATGGCCACTTCGAATTCACACGAATGCCATTTGGTTTAAAGAACTCTCAGGCGACATTTCAAAGTATGATAAACAACATTCTACGCGGGTTCCAAGGTTTAAAGGGATTCGTATACCTTGATGATGTCATTATTTACGGGAAAAATTTAAATGACCATAATACCAAGTTAACGGAAGTTTTCAATATTTGCAGAGAAAATAATCTTAAACTCCAATGCACAAAGTGCAAATTCCTAAGAAAAGAAATAACATTCCTGGGACATTTAATAACCCCAGAGGGTATCAAACCAAATCCTACCACTACCCAAGCCGTACAAGACTTCCCAACTCCACGAAATATTAAAGAAACCCAGTCATTTTTAGGATTAGCAAATTATTACAGACGTTTCATTCCTAGATTTTCGGAAATTGCCGAACCATTATCCAAACTCACACGGAAAGGCACGATATTTAACTTTTCAGAAGACTGTGAAAAAGCATTATCCTCATTAAAAAATAGTTTAATTAACCCTCCAATCCTTAAGTACCCAGATATGACGCGCCCGTTTACGTTAACTACTGATGCTAGTGACTATAGTTTAGGTGCGGTATTATCACAAATTTACCAATCCGGAGAATTCCCAATAGCCTACGCAAGTAGAGCACTCGGTAAATCAGAAAGGAACTATTCCACTATTGAAAAAGAGATGTTAGCTATCTATTGGGCGGTAAATAACTTCAGGCCTTACCTCTACGGTAGGAAATTCACTATTATAACAGATCATAAACCCCTTACCGGAAATTTAACCAAGATACCAAATCGAATTCTAAAATGGAATTCGAAATTATCGGAATACAATTTTGAAACCGTTCATAAGTCGGGTAAACTAAACACCAATGCTGACGCATTAAGCAGAATTAAACACAAAGAGATTAAAGTATTAACAAGAGCACAAGATAAAGCATTAAAAGAAAAAACAGAAACACTCCAAAATATTAATCAAAACATTCCAATTGAAAACAATAATCAAAAATCGATAAACAATAAAATAGAAGTAGTTCATGACGTAAAGAAAAGACAACAAATATTATCGGAATATCATAACTTACCACTAGGAGGTCATGCAGGCACATGGCGGACATACAAGCGAATTAAAATGTTATACTACTGGCCAAAAATGTTATTAGATATAAATAGGCACATCCGCAAATGCTATGAATGCAAAAGAAACAAATGCCACCGGCAAACACGAGCCCCACTTCAAATCACTTCCACATCTGAGTACCCATTCCAAAGAGTAGCATTTGACATCGTAGGTCCCCTACCCAAAACTGAAAAATCAAACGTCTACCTTCTCACATTCCAAGACGACTTGTCTAAATTTTCGGGAGCAATCCCAATTCCCAACCAAGAAGCCAACACAGTAGCAAAAGCCCTATGCGAGCAGTATATCACCAAATACGGTATTCCCCAAAAAATCCTGACAGATCAAGGCAGCAACTTCATGAGCAAATCTTTTAATGAAGTGTGCAAATTATTAAAACTTAAACACATCACCACAACAGCATACCACCCTCAAACAAACGGAGCTCTCGAAAAGTCCCATAACACATTGAAGGAATATCTCAGAACCTTTACAGATATCGATAAACAAAATTGGGACGAAATGTGCCACTATGCAATATTTGTGTATAATACTACACCCCACTGTTCAACAAACTACACACCTCATGAACTGGTATATGGAAGACCAGCTCTCATTCCAAGCGCTGTCAAAAAAGACCCAGAACCTATCTACAATTTCGACGATTACGTCACGGAACTCAAATCAAGACTCAGACTCGCACACGCCATTGCCAGAGAAAAAATAAACAGAAAAGCAGACCCGAGGCAACAACGTTTGAAAAAATAATCTAAAATAATGAAAAACGCTTTTTCCCTCATGTATAAATCACTACTAACAAACATGAGAGAACAAGAAAACATAATTCGGCATTAAACTAATTCAAAATCAAACTAACACAAATTAAAATAAGACACCTAGGTAATAACTAAAAACAGAACATTAAAATCATAGTACATAAGAAAACAAATAGATCATAAGAAAAATTACATATTAACAAAACAAACAGAACAAAACTATAATGATTAAAATACCTCAGAATATCTGAATTATTCTAAATTTCTAACATAAGACATAGCATAAGAAATAAAAAAAAAAATATATATATATAAGCAAAAATATAACCTAAAGACTAAAAAGAAATAAATTGCAAAATAAATTCTTAGACTCAATAAAACAATCCATATTTTTTTTATAAAGCACAAAAAAAATTTTCCCTTTTAAAAAAAAAAAAAAATCAAAAGTAACAACACTAATGTACAAGAATAAACAAAGCTAATGCATAAATACAAATTAGAATAAGAAAAACTAACCTAATAATAATATAAAAATGGAGACAGACCTCAAACACAGAAACAACAACGGAAGCAACGACATCGGTAGAAAGAGAAAGAGGAAGAACAGACGCGAGCATCTTGATGAAGACAAAAAAAAAAAAAAAGACAACAACAACAGGACAACAGAACATCAGAGCCTAATCTAAACAAGATAGGTGAATCTGAAACAAAGTTTCAGATGAATAATTCTGCAATTCGCAAAACCCAACATAACAACAAACGCAAAAGAACAAAGAAACTGAAAGATAATGGAACAGAACAACGCACCACCGACATACTTACTAGGCACCCTCAGAAACTAAACATAGGGAAAACAAGACCCTATAGTAAATAAATAAATAAACAAATAAATAAAAAATCAAGACACAATAAACAAAAAATGAACAACTTAAAAATGACATGACGTAGAAAACAAGAAAAACAAGACCCCATAATAAGCAAATAAAAAATATATAACAACCATTAATAATAACAATAATAACAATAATAATGAAAATAGCAAACATAAAATAACGTCATAACGACTACAACAGCACCTTAATAATGACATGATTTAATAAACAAAAAGTAAATAAATAAATAAATATATAGCACAATAATGAAAAACATCGATAATATTAATAAAAATATCAAAAAAAAGAAAAGAAAAACATTCTGAGACATTATCAAAAGCCATGACCAATACCATTCAACGAAAAACAGTTACCCATTCGACGCAGATGCGAGATCAGGACAAATATCATCCACTAAGAACACCTCGAAAGATGTCAACTACAAAATGTTTAACTCAATATGCAGAATAAACAATAGATGACAACAAGAAAAACTACAGAGAAACCCACACAAACAGAAAATGATGTCTAACAACCAAACCAGAATTTCCAGACTCCAATTACAAATAATAATTAAATTACTAACAATAGAATTAAACTAAAAATAGCTCAACAAATAATCCTAGATATAAGAACACAACCATATCATACGATAAATGAAAATTCCCTTCTGAAATTTTCACTCCCCAAAAGAGGAAGGTATGTTGTATATCCGACCTTGAATTAACACAATTTTTATCCCATATTAAAAACAAAACGTAATAGTAATCATTCTTTACACATTCCATATAAGAATCCCCAACAACAAAAAAAAGACAAATTAGCGTAATAACATTCTTTCGATAAAACTAAAACAACAACACGAAATTGTACAGAAAAATTATGAATAAACAAACCAAAATGTATACATATAAATTAAACTTGAATACAAAACCAAACATTTAGGCGAATATTACAGTTGAGCGATTCCAATATAAAATGTATAAAGAAAATAAAATTTAAATATGCAAGTTAGCAAAATAAAATATAGAACATTATAATACGCTGAATTACACAAACAAAACCATAATACATTAAATTACACAAACAAAATCATAACACACTGAATTACACAAACAAAACCATAATACATTAAATTACAAGACATTGAATTACACCGACAAAATATAAAAATTGCTGAAACAATTATTCTAACACATCAAAATTATGAAAACCAAAACCGAATTTTTTAACAAATTAGCGAAAATATATTTTCTATCAAAGTACTGAAATAGCAAACCTTTCCTCTATCATCAAAATTGTTAGTGTAAAGTAATAACAAAATTAGTATATAAACAAACAAAATTTGATGTAAGTTTCTCAGTCTATTTCAATACAACACTCAGTCAGTCTAATTAAATATATAAAACAGTTAAATTATAAATAAAGCACTCTCAGTCTAATTAAATATATAAAACAGTTAAATTATAAATAAAGCAATCTCAGTCTATTTCAATACAACACTCAGTCAGTCTAATTAAATATATAAAACAGTTAAATTATAAATAAAGCAATCTCAGTCTATTTCAATACAACACTCAGTCAGTCTAATTAAATATATAAAACAGTTAAATTATAAATAAAGCACTCTCAGTCTAATTAAATATATAAAACAGTTAAATTATAAATAAAGCAATCTCAGTCTAATTAAATATATAAAACAGTTAAATTATAAATAAAGTTTTAGTCAATTTCAATATAACACGCAGTCTAATTTAAACGGAGATAAACCAGCCGAGCATCTACACAATTTCATCATCTATGTAAGTATACAACATCTCAACCAACCTACTAACACTTATCCAAAAAAGGTTCGAAGGACATTTAAGCTTAATCTACGCACGGCAAAGCGTAGAGGGTGATAAAAAAGTGCGTACGCACATACTCACCCATGACTTACTTGTCTCTTCGAATATCCGAATAGTTTTAACTAACATCGTGCAGAAATCTGCATTCTCCCATTACCAAGTCGAACAAACAATAGTTTCGGTAATAGCCCCCACCAGAGGTAAGCTCGAAACTATTGCATAATTCGACAAAAGCGACATTAAACAGAAAACCATACATACAAATAAATTGACACAATCCAAAATAAAGTACAATAAATTAACACCCAATAAACATACAATAAATTGGTAGAGTACAATAAATTGGCACTTTAGACCAAAGTAGCTAAATATAATACACATCAATAGATTCACAATACCAGTCTACAGCAGCTTTTGTTTTCCGTGCTGTTTTGAAGAGTCTTTTGCATTTTCGACGTGTTTGTTGAATCTCCTTGGACCGCCAGGGTAGTCGAGATTTACCCCTAGGCCTGCTAAGGGGACTAGAGCGCAGAATCGCTTCATTGAAAGCGCTGGACAACTCGTCCACCAAGCCATCGAGCTCTTGCGCAGTTTTTGGAGGTTTTGGCACCGGAACTGATAGTGAATTACCCAGAATAGTTCTAAAGGTATCCCAGTTGATCTTCCTGCTGTTTCTGTAGATTATACTTTTTGGAGAAGTCAAGTTCCATTTCAAATTGAAGATAACAATGATCAGAAAAGGAGTGGTCCTCCGACACTCTCCAGTTTAACAGACTAATCTTAGACTAAATAATTACTTTTAGTATTTCCTAAACCCGAACTGCATGTTATGCAAAAAATTTGTTTTATTTAAAAAACTCTTTGTTGAGTTACTCTTTGTTGAGCTACCTTTTCAATAAGTTTAGAAAACACGGATAGTAAAGTAATGGGTCTGTAATTTGCTACATAAGCATTGTTTCCTTTTTTAAAAATAGGAATAACGAGCCGATCTTTTAGTTTAGCTGGGAAAATGCCAGAACCAAAACAAATATTTATAATGTATGAAAAACATACAATACTATTTGAAATTTTTTAAACAGGGATAATATTGCTACAGTTATCGATGCTAGGAGAATAAGAAGATTTCATAGTTGTTATGACTTTAAGCAATTCATCTGGACAAGTTTCAAAGAAAACACATGAATGAACAGCATAATTGCCATAAATTAGGTCCGAAAAATCTTGACATTATTTGCAGTAAATTTTAATTTATGAACTGCATTAACAAAGTAATGATTGAATATATCTGCCATTTCACTTGTGTCAGTTACAGAACAATTTTCATCAGTGTTAATTTTTTCAATTTGAGCGTTCCTGCGGTCTTTGTTAAGAAACTCATCAACTAGTTTCCAGCATTCTGAAATATTTCTGTTAACACTTTCATATTTCTTTTTAAAAAAGTCCACCCTATAAGAATCACATCATGTTTAACCATTTTATTTAATTCATCGAAACGACTTTTTAAATCTAAGTGATTCAAATTTCGAGCTAACCTTCTGGATAATTTTTTTCTGAAGCCGGGACTTTTTTTTTTTTCATCACTTTGTTCTATCATCACTATATAGCTTTTGTTTTGTAAATCAATTTCTGTTTATTTTATACTTTTTATTTCTCATGAAGACCAGTACTAACCGGAGTTGGCTTTGACTTTCAAGTCAGCCGGCTATGTATTTTTGTTTTTCTTTAAATAATTTTTCTGTAAATTTTTTTGGCGTTAAAATTTTTACTTTATTAATTTTTTGTTGAATGTTAATTAATTCATGTAATTTCTAATATGCTACCGGTGATTAGACCTTTTTAAATGTGTTTTTATTAATACTAGAAGTTTATTAGTATTTACGAACAGTAATTCAACGAAACCGATTAATAGACAGAATTCTATTTATTTAATTATATGATTTTAATATGTTCCGAAGAGTAAAAGTGTAAAAATTAGCGTACACAGAAATAGAGCTGTGTGAATATTGTGAAGAAGAAAAATTGTAAGAGAGTTCATCTGTATTAGTATGATTCGCTAGTACTTAAAGCACAGCACATTCTGTATATATAGAATGTAAATTGTGGTATAATCAGTCCAGTCGCCGCGGCCTGATGAGAAGATTGATTTTTTCATAATCATAAGCTCATCAGTTCGAAACTGGATTGAATTCTCTTACAATATTCGGACCATATTAAAATCATATAGTTAAAATTTTCTTTTTGAAATTGTAAAGTGAGATTTAATTCAAATACAGTTAATAAATATTTGTGCGGAGGGAGTGACTTTGAAGTGTAGTGACGTTTTGCATTGGACTCCTTCCTGTATCACCTTCCTCATTTTGATCCTAGTCGAATTCAAGTGGAAAAATAAAAGAAAAAAAGGAAAAAGATATTATTGGTGTCGGCCTTCTGGTTCTGGACCTTGGAAATAACAATCTTCAGTGTATGACTAATACTTTCCACACAAGAACAAAGAAATTATATGGCCTAAGGGTGAAATAACACGGGGGCTTGAAGGGGACAGGGACAAATCGGACAGGCTTTGTGAATAAGTGGGGTGATGAAGGTGAGAAATTGGATGTGATTGGGCGTCGGAGGTTTAAATGCATAAAAAGTGAATGATAAGCGGATGATCTTGGATCTTGATGAGGGGCTGGTGAGAGGCGCAGCATAATGGAACGGTGCCGACAACACTGCGAAATGAGATAGCGGAATAGATCTGTCGACTGTCCCAGAAACGGGTAAGTGCAAGAAACCACAAAAAAAAACCAAACGTCGTAACGAATGAAGCAAGACTGGGTAATTAAGGTAAGCGACATTTTTTTCCTTTCTTCTTTCTTGTTTTTCACTAAATATATGAACTACGAAGATTAACTGCATATTGCATATTGCGTGGTCCAGAGCAAGAATGGCTGTGCGAGCGCTCAAATCCCTAGTTCAGATGCAGCTGGGGGTTTTAAAATTGATTTGGCCAAAAGGAAAAAAAGAAAGAAAGGGGGGGGAGGCAACGGATTGCTCAAGCGATGAAGGCATCGAAAGGTCAAACTATTTGCATATTTGTAACCATTTGTAGTCATAATCGTTAACTGGGTTGCATTAAGACCCCTTGATGGCTAACTAGAATGTATTAAGCACTGGGAGCGTAAATTGTAAATTGCCGTTGTTATGTGACAAATTACGTGCCTTTAAACCAAAATTATGTACACGGTGCATAGTGGCATGGGGTTGGCCACAAGAAAGTGGTGCTTATCCCTGACAGTATATATTTATAAGCATTTAGGTGGCCTATCTGGCGAAACATTAAGCTGCAAATTTCGCATTGGAAAGGGTTTACGCCAGTACAGCAGGCCATGGGTTCGCCACGATTACTGAAAACCAAACTTCCTACGAGTATTGCACTCGCATGGGTTTTACCGCGATGAGCAGGAAAATGGGTTGGATGCACCGAAGGGCTACCTAACACTTTCACAGTAGGTACTAAGGAATGTTTGATGGGTGCTGCATTCGGTCTCTCAAGGTATGGTCTGAATTAGCGCGGGATCATTGGTCTAAGCGACTTGTTATGTGGATTTGGGTGGCACTATGCTGTGTATCTTGCAAGGACACCATATTGAAGTGGCCTTAGCGCGAGACGAACGGTGTGACGTCATAGGTTGGATGGTCGCGAGAATCCCTTATGTGTACCACAAATGCAATACCGCAAATGTTTTCGATCTGATTATTTAAGTCCTCGTGGAGGAAATTTTAATGTAATCATTACTTTGACGATTGGAAGCGAGTTTCTCCTGTGCGGACAACTGATTGGTTGCGCAAATGGTGTGGTTCCATCTGGGAGCCGTGCAATATTGACTAACATCAATATTGTGTCAAACTTATCCGTACTAGGAATCGAAACTATAATTGGTGTACGCGATTTTTGATGTGGGCCCGGCGTCAAAAATTCTTAGAATTACCGGGAGATCTTGCTAAATGCATGGTTGTACATTCAAAATTAATCAATCAATCAATCATGAAGACCAGTACTAACCACTTTTACCAATCAACTGTCCGTTTTTTTACAATCCACAACTACTATACCCAAAAAAATAGTGACATCTATTAACACATAGGGTAACGACACCAAACCGGCGAACGCAAACTAGGTTTGTTGGTGTTAATATATAAACCGTCAAACGTAACAAGCTTTAGAGAGAGAAGTTAAAATAGTAATTGGCCTGAAGGAATACTGGCCTTTTGGATGGGGTTTACTGAATTTAGCTTTCACTGGTGTGGAAAGGATGAGGACAGGGGATTATTCTATTTTGAGATGAAAGGGAAAATAAGTTTTAAATAATGAATTTTAAATTGACGTCATCCACATCAGAAGATTCCGATTTAACCTTCCAAATAGCAGATTGTTCATGAGAAATATTTGAAAATGAATTAGAGGATGCGTTACAAAACAAAGATATTTTATCTTGTCTAATCTTGAAAGCTCAATATCCCCGCTTAGGTCACTTGAAAGAAAATATTCCAAGGAACAATTTTAACTAAGCGGGTTTACCGATTTTTCCGTTTAACCTTTAAGATCAATTTAAAGGATATGGATAGAATAAGTAAAACTTTAAGTTTTAAGGTTACCATTAAAAAAGTTACCCCCTTTAGAATAATTTAACTCCAATATCTCACAGGATATTAACCAAATTTGATAAAATCTCATTCAAAAAGTTTGTTTAAGTGAATTAATTGAAATAAAAAAAAATTGTTTTAATTTGACCCAGTAGAACTCATAAAATCCATTTCCCATTTTGACCTTTCTTGTTACAGATTGAGTGGACCAACGAAGGTAATCCAAGGATTGGAAGTCCAAAAGTCATCAATTAATCTTAAGATTTTCATTTTTGCTAGTATCTTTAACTGTGGTGAATGGAAATGCACCTTTCACAATCGATTCCATATTAATTTTTTATTTTAATAATATTGCGATGCTTTTAGATAACATTGAAATTTTTGGTTTTCAAGAACGGTTTCATTTCCTCAATATAAAATTTAAATGGCTACATTGTCGTGGTGAAGACAATTCGATAAAATAAGAAGCTACAATGATGTAATGTCCCTTCTAAATTTTTGCAACAAATGAATGAATTGTACCTACGTTATGTCTTATGCAATGAACCAAGGTTAATTACCTAGATCATTTTCACTCCATGAAAACGAATAAATATTCAATCGTTCATAATTCATCGTTTACTTTGGATATATTTTAATAAAATGCGTAACGATTAAAGTATTTTGAACCTCACCCTGTAAAAATATAACCAAAAATAGCCTTGTGAATTGATTCTGGAGCACATATAAAAACGAAATATTTTTAGAGATTTTAATTCAAGATCAAATTAATTCAAGATCAAATTACCATATTCATTTAAGAGATTTTTCGTTATCATTTCCGATAAAAAACAGTAAGAAAAAAAATTAACACTTAGTTACAATAAAAATGTGATTATTATTTACCCAAATTTCCAAAGCAGTTTGTTAACATCGATTGACACTGAAAAAATAAACATACTTACAATAATATTTATCAACCAACCGATTATGTACTCAATATTTTGTTTTATTTTCCTAAAAACGTAGCCGCCACTTTTTGCTTACAAGGGGAAGGCTTGTCACTTGACTTGTTGAAATTAATTCTCAAATTGACGACACATATATATCGTATGTAGCGCCGATTACAGAGGTTGCCCTGCCTCCAAGGGGGCAAAAATAATTTTGTTCTAATTTAATCATCACCGAAAATAAGTTTTCTGACGTATTCAATTATTGTAAGAATTTTTGACAACTAAAAATTTATTTGAACATTGTCGCGAGTTGTCGGTCGATTGAATGTATTGAAAACGGAAACTGGTAGAGATAAAATTAAGAACAAAATTGCGTACATTTAGTGTTTTAATTATACAAGGTAGGTAATACAAGATTAGTGATTGTTTATGAAATACCCCTAAAATCATGTAGGAATTGTCGAAAAAATATGTCAATTGAATTTTGTGAATATCAAAATATAGTTTATATTTATACCACTTAAAACGCCGACAATTGCTGATATTGGATCTTGCATAAGATTTTAAATTCCATTTACGAATTATCATCAATTGTTGGTTGACACAATAAATGGGAAAAATATGATGATTTAAGTTCTTTTGTTTTAACAGTCAGAAATATTGGTTAAGACAAAATTGATCCGCATCTACTAATTTACTCAAAAATTGTATAGGTTAAAACTAAATGTACATAATTTTATTCTTAATTTTATAATTTTTACTAGTATCCGTTTTCGATATATCCAATATATTGAGCATCAACAAAGCGTTCTGATTTTCAAATAGGTTAGAGTTGCATCATGTGATACCATACCTCTTTCTTTTGATTTGCTTTGCAATTAATATTGACATTTTTTCAAAATTGTTCTAGGATATTAGGTTTAATCGAGATTTTCGGAAAGATTCGAATTTTTTTTTGAGAATATCTAGATTCTTCTAGAATTCTAAGGTGAATGGAGATTATTCGAGTTCATGCCAGTTTCTCGATATTACTAGGAAATTTTAAAGTTATTTGAGATTTTTCGCTATTGATTGTTTTGTAATAGAAATTGTTCAAGATTTACATATTTTTTTCGAAAGTACTGAAGATTTTCGATATTACACCAGTTTAGCTTGGAGTTGAATTAAGCTTAGCACCAGTTATATGATCCTAATCCTATAGAGGTGATGGTCTCGAAATTTCAGATTTTCGAAATTGAAATATTGAAATTTTAATAATTTTATGTACATGTATGTGTTACGTTTTTAATCATTTTTTCTCAAATCAATACTCAAAGGTATTTTCGAAGGTTATGGGAATATAGAAAATTATAAAAATTTTGAATTTTGGAATTTTGGTGAATTTTGAATCTGATATACTTGGCTAAACTTTAAAATTTTTAAAATTGATATTAAATGAATTATAAATAATTTTATTTTAACTTCTGGAGTGACAGACACAACTGGAAGCAAAAGGTCAGCAGATGAAGAGATTATGGAATCAGGAAACTATTGGAACTTGTATATTAAGACCATTAAAGAAATGAAAATCGTGAAATAAAACATACTGTGAGGAAAAAATTCAGAAGGTTCGTAATGTTGTGTAAAGCAATGCAAATCCCGAATCCAAGCATCTTATCTTATTTTCGCATCAATTTTCTCGCCAACGAGTTGATTTCATGTATTTCAAATTTAACAGAGATTTCCAAAAATTAAATAAAAGCAAGTCCAAAAAAATAAATTGCTAACCACATTTTCAGCTAACTAGAGTCGAAAGCGAATGCCCCTATGTGCAGTTTAATTCAACAAAAGAACATGGATGACGTTTTAAAATATGTTATGTGCAATGTCCAAAATTATGATTGCTGCTCAATTATATGTACCGATGCAATATAAAACTTCATGCAAATATCTAGTTACAATTAGACGATGAGGGTATGCAGGAAATTAGATATCATAATTGGACAACATAAGATCGGTGTTGTCTTGAAGAAGTCATAAAATGTACTGAATAATTTATGGATTTCTGAAAGAGTTGTTTGTCAAATGGTGCCAAATAACCATCTGAATATCTTCGATAACGAAAGTAAAACATCGATTTAGTTTATAATGTTATTTGATCTTTTGTGCAATTGTTGTTTCAAAAGTTCGCTGCGCTGCCCCCTCCCTCCGCTTGGCCCTCCCATGGAGTTTAGGATAGACGGATATTTTTGGAACCGTTAGATGGTGGATGTACATAATTTAATGGCAGAAACGAGAATTACCTCATTCACAAACATGAAAAAATCCATCCAAATGAAATTGATCAAGCAATCTGAGGTGATTTTCTGAATACAGAAGGGGATCCAGAATTATATAATATAATAGTGAAAAACATGATTTATGGTCCATGTTGAAGATTAAATATGAATTCACCATGTATGAGTGAACGCAAGTGTATTAAGAGATATCCAACACCATATTTTATGACGATCTCCGGAAAATGGTAGTTTCACTACCAAAATACTAATGCGAGGTAACCAAGAGATAGAAGTAGATAATCAATAAGAGCAACATCCGAAAGATGTAATACTTCAGTGTCAAATGGGGTGATATATAAATAGTAATGAAGCAGCTTGGCGAATATTGGGTTTCCCAATAATGGGTCGAGAACCAGCAATTGTTCATTTTGCAATGCTTATAGAAAATGGTCAACGAGTAGATTTTACAAGAGAAACTGTAGAGAGAGTAGGTCACCACCTGTGAATGCGACATTAACTGTATTTTGCCAATTTTGTCAAAGTGATCTTTTGGCAAGAGTGTTACTATTTGCCAATATTCCATAATATTATGTAAGGAATGCAACAAAACAAATCTTTCAACGAAGAACAAAAAGTCGATGGATATGTATGTGAAACGTACAGAGAAATATGCCAGAGTTTAGGATTACTGGAAAATATTAACGATTGGGAGTCGGCACTTCGAGAAGCTGCACTGACAACAACCGCAGAAGCAGTGAGAGATCTGTTTGCAATAATATTGACAATGTGTAGTCCATCGAATCCAAATAGATTATGCGAGAAATTCAAAGAAAGTATGAGCGATGATGTAATGCATCAGCTGCGACAAGTTCATCCGGAATTAAATATCGAGTTCAATGAAGAGGTATTTGATCAAGCACTTTTTCGTTTGGAAGGCCAATGCTTAGCAATAAGCAATCAAACTTTAATTGAACTCGGAATGCAGAAGAGAAACTTGCATTGGCATCATCAGGAATTGCGGCAACATTAATGGAAGGAGGACGAACTGCTGATTCTGCTTTGAAACTGCCAATGTTGCAGAATAAGAATTTCTAGTTTGTAATATATCAAGAGCATCAGGACGAAGCCAACACTTAAAACAGTGTATTGTAATCATTTAGTGCAAAAAAAAGTCATCCGAAACATGAGATAGATCACTTCAAGATCTAATTAATGGGAGGTGGATTAGTTATACTTTCTGGAGATTTTCGGCAAACGCTTCCAAAATCAACTCCAGCAAATGAAATCAATGCAATGATTGAATAAAGTACAATTAAGAACAAATATGAGAGTTCTACTTTCCAATGATGAAGAAGCGAGACATTTTGAAGAAAAACTCTTACAAATTGGTAAAGGCATTCACCCAATTGATTGTGTAACTGGCCAAATTGAATTTACGGATGATTTATGTAATATCGTCAATAGTCCCCAGATGAATTAATAGATAAAGTTTATCCTCATGTTTGAGGTTATCAGAACTTCGGTCCTGAAAATTAGCTAAACTTTCAAATCAATCCCTAACTGAAACTCTTAACTTAATCTTCAGCTCAACCTCCCTCTCAATTAATAACAACTTCCATCTCATTCGCCACGTAATCCTGAATGCAATCATCAAATTAACTGCCAATCCAACCTTCAACTCAATCATCAACTCAACCTCAAATCGACTTTCGAACCTCTTACTTAACCCCAAGTTAAGCTAATTAAACCTACACTCAACTTCAACTCAACTTAGTTCGAACCACATCTCAACCCTCCATTCGATTCCACACTTATCGGCCAACTCAATCACTTAACAGCAAAATCAACTCGATATCAAATCTACATGCGTGTATGAACTCAACGAAAATCAATTCAATCTAACCTGCCACTAAACGCTAGAGTCGATTTCAAATTAAACCCTAAAACCGAACCACTCACTCAAATCCATCACAACTTCAACTCAAACCCTATTCAACCCTAACTTGACCTCAACTCAACCCAACTCTAAACTTAACCATAACTCAACCCCAACTCAACCTTTATCTCAACCACAATTGATCCCTCAACTCAACTCAGACTCAACGTTCATCTCAAACCATAAATCAACACAGTTTGAAAACTAGATGAGTACATGATCTCAACAATATAATCTCCACCGCAACTCCCGACTCAACTCCCAAATAAATCTTCAACTGCACCCCACCGCTCCACCCCAACTCAACATTCTACTCGACAACTTAACCCTCAACGCAACCTTTAACTTAACGCCCAAGTCAATCATCAATTCAACACGGTCCGAAAAATTAAATGCATACATGAGCTCAACTCAGAACAAGTCAAGCTAACTTGAGACTCAAATCTCGATTCAATCCCCAAATAAAGCTCAATAAATCTCATTCAAATAAATCTCATTGAACTCAACTCAAGCTAATTTCCAACTCAACCCACAACATTCCCAAAATAATTCGGTAACTGGACCCTCAGTAAACTAGAAATCAATTCTAATTCAACCCCCACTCACTCAAATCCATCACAACTTCAACTCAAACCTTATTCAACCCTAACTTGACCTCAACTCAACCCAACTCTAAACTTAACCATAACTCAACCCCAACTCAACCTTTAACTCAACCCCAATTGATCCATCAATCAACGTTCATATAAAACCCTAAATCAACACGGTTTGAAAACTAGATGAGTACATGATTTCAACAATATAATCTCCACCGCAACTCCCGACTCAACTTCTAAATAAATCCTCAACTGCACCCCACCGCTCCACCCCAACTCAACATTCTACTCGACAACTTAACCCTCAACGCAACCTTTAACTTAACGCACAAGTCAATCCTCAATTCAACACGGTCCGAAAAATTAAATGCGTACATGAGCTAGACTCAGAACAAGTCAAGCTAACTTAAGACTCAAATCTCGATTCAATCCCCAAATAAAGCTCAATAAATCTTATTCAAATAAATCTCATTGAACTCAACTCAAGCTAATTTCCAATTCAACCCACAACATTCCCAAAATAATTCGGTAACTGGACCCTCAGTAAACTAGAACTCAATTTTAATTCAGCCCCCAATTCAACGCTCAACTCAAGCACAAACTAAATCCCTAAACTAACACAGTCTGAAAAACGCTGATACCTGCCTATGAACTCAACTCAATCCTAACTGAACGATTGACCGACCACCCACTCAACATAAACTTAACCCCATACTCAAAGTCCAACCCATTCCTCAAATCAACGCATCTCGAAAAACCGTTGCACCATTATTCCATCATTCCATTATTCCATCATTCCACCATTACACCATTATACCATTACATCATTATGCCATTACACCATTACCATTATACCATTTTCACTACACCATTACCATTATACAATAATTATTATAACATTATACCATTACACCATTATACCATAATGCCATAACAATATTATACCATTAAAGTATTACACCATTATTATACAATTGCCATTATACGGTTATCATTATACCATTGCCATTATACCATTACAATTATACCATTATACCATTATATCATTAGTTCCTACATACATCACATGCATACAAACGCTCACTTTTATATACACTACCGTCCAAAAATTTGGAAGCACATCTGCTTTTAAACAAAACAAAAGATTTCCGACTATATGTGGTAAAAATTAGCAATAAAATTAAGTTTTACGACCTTTTCACATTCATCAATATTTACCAAATTTTTGATTTTCACAAAACACGTGTATGACTTAATTCGTACAGTACTTTCTTTTATGCAATGGTGTCGTTTTATTGAAAATATTTGGTGGTTTTAAGTTTTTTGGACCCTATTTAGTCGCACTTGAGCATTGGCACGTGAAGGTTGTGTTATTAACATTGTCCGTATTTGAAAGATTTCGACTACTGTTTTGACCGTATTTTTTCTTCTGAAAATGGTAAAACCCAAAAAAATCACGCTTGAACAGCGAAGCACTATTTATACTCTACGTGAGATAGGATACGGTGAACGTCAAATTGCAGAAAGTCTCGGAATTTCTTTTAAAGGTGTCTACTACAGCATTGCTAGGAAACAAGAAATTGGGAAAAATAAAGATAGAAAAGATCTGGTAGGCCCAAACCCACAACAAATCAAGAGGATTAACTTCATCAGAGTTCTCTCTAAATGGAATCGAAGCGTTACCGCAGCAACACTGGGCATAAAAACTGGGCAACAGACCAATGGGAAAATGTCCTTTGGAGTGATAAATCAAAGTTTCAAATTTTCGGATCCAATAAACGTGTGTTTGTACACCGGTCAAAACATGGTGGTGTTAATGTCATGGTTTGGGGGTGTTTTGGCAACAGTAAACCCGGAAATCTTGTGAGGATAACCGAAAAACTAAACAAGGAAGGCTATTTGTAAATTCTTCATGTTTCGCCATATCCAGTAGACTGAATCTTATTGGCCCTGGATTCATTTTGCAAAAGCATAATGATCCTAAGCAGTCATCAAAACTGTGCCTTTTTGAACAAGAAAAAGATGAAAAGATTTTAAAAATCAGGCAATGGCCATCTCAATCACCTGGCCTTTCTGCCATTGAACTTGTTTGGGATGAACTAGATGGAAGGGTGAACAATCGATCTCCTACGAGCTCAGAACATTTGTGGCAAATATTAGAGAACGAATGGAACAAGTTAGATAAAGGAGTAGGAATATACGGGAGTGGAACAACCCTCTCGAAGTCCTTGGGATCCAATGCTACCGTCTTTCCTCCAGTGCTACCGATTGCCATGAACAATTAATATATTTGTCTATAAAAAATGCTGAAAAATCAACTGATTACAGACAGACAAATTAAATTCTTAATAAATATTCGGGTGGGCATAATACACACACAAATGAGGTTTCTCCATGGGTTTTTGATATTTGATGTAGTGAATAATAATTCGCCTTGTCAGTACGTTCTGGCCAGATTCTTAAACTATGTGGGTAGAGTGGAATTTTTTGTAGTTTGGTCGTAGCTGCGTGATGAGTAGACCAACTTTTCAGTACGAAACCAAACTACCAACATAAAGAACTCATGGAGGGTTCTCATTTTTGCAGAGTGGTACATTGGAATAACTCTTTGGGCTTTAAGCCAAAATTACGGGGAGGGGGGAAGATATTTCTACTTTTTTTCAGTAGATATATTATGAGCCATTGGCCTCTGTATTTTTCTGATTTGCCAAATCGAAAATATTGGGATTGCCATGAACAATTGATATATTTGTCTACAAAAAAATGCCGAAAACTCAACAGAAATCCACACATCCACACAGACGGACGAACATTTTTTTTTGTTGTTTTTTCGTACTCAGGGGGTTTCAAAACGTCGAGAAAAGAGTGGTTTTCGACCAACCAAATTTTTGTTCATTTTTGACAGGATTTCAATACTTTGCTCTTTTTAGACCGAAATAATTACACAAATTTAAATTGGTTATTTGAAAGAGCCATTTTAGCAGTAAGAAATGAAGAAGCTGACGATATTAATTTAAAAATTCAATCGATTCAATGGTTAATGCAAATGAAAGTGTTAATTTTCCCACCGATTTCCCCAGTTTAAACTAGTATTTGGTTTAATTCATTTTTAAATTTTGCAGGAGTATTTTTAGAAGCCTGATCTAGATTTCAGAAACTCCAAGTATTCAACAATCACAAAACATTAAAAATTGTGTTGTCTTGTGCTAACTATTTTATCAGTTATAGTATTAACAAGTGTTTGGAACCGGGTCAATTTCCATAACATTGTTGTGCAACACTATGTTAGATCGACTATAAGGGTTAATTATTCAATGGATTAATATTGAAACATTTTACCTTCTAACTGTAATTAATAATAATTAATTTATTAAACGGTTCTGGTTAATTATTTTGATTAGGTAGTATTCAGAAAGCAGAATTAAACATGTTAAAATAACAAAATTTACAAATACTCTTAGCAATTAAAAATATTAAATACACAAGGTACCTACCTACCTACATAAATATTACTCATACAACAATGTGACATTCTTTAGTCTTTGTACAAAAAGAAGACGACTACCGTAATTTGAGATATTTACATTATCTCATTAATTTTCTTTAATGAGATAAGCGTTGCAGATAAGCTTAGATGCTGAACGTGTGTTCAAACATTTCCTTTAGTCATTCAAAATGAGCATACGATTATAATTTATTTTGTAATTACGTAAGTATTAATTGTAAGACAGACTTATTTCGTTTGAAAATTTTTTACCATGCGGAACTCTTCCACAAACTCTATCTAAACACATATATAAATTGTACTATGTAATCACAATTAATCATTTTTGATTAATTTCCTAACGAAAGTATTCAATTCATTAGATAATAAATTAAAAAACAGACATGGTTTCGAATTATACAAAAATAAAATAAAAAATTTTATTAAAATTAATTAATTCAAAAATATAATAATCAAATTTAAATTAATTGATAAAAATTCTTAACAAATTACTCGTTTTATTTTTTGTAGGGCGATTAAATTTTTTCTTTTTTTATAACCTTAAAGATTAATAAAATAAATAGGTATTGCAAAAAAAAAACGAAAAGCTCTTTTATTTATAGGAAAGCTTTTACTTTCTCTATTTTGCTAAATGATATTAGAATATCTTTTTGCGTAAACCATGTAGAGGGTCACGACCTGGAAATAGTGTGGGCTATAATTTAATCAAAATGGAAAATAAAAACCGACCACCGTAACGAAATCTGAGAAAAAAAAAAAACTCTAGATACAGTATTAATCCCAATGCAGCACCAATTCGATCATTCCTAAATCAAGCAAACTTAATAAAATTTATTTACAAAAATCTGGTACGGATTCCTATGAAACGTAATGCTTTTTTACACAAACCTTACAATATTAAGATCATAGCAGCGTAAACCCGCGATTGCTTGTTACTTAACAGCGTGAGACCATAATTTACATTGTGACGGTGATCAATCAACTCTTCATTATGTTCAAAACAAGAAAATATTCGAATGTTTTAAAAATAGCTGTCGCTCATTTATCAAGTGACATTGTTGATTTCATCGCATCTTTAATGTTTTGTCTAATGTTGATTAATTTCTTTGGAAATAAATTTAACTTTAATATACAATAAGTTTATTTATCGATGTGGGACATTAACAGTGTAGAAATAGTTGCCCTTTGGGGGTAAAAAAATCAAACGTATTAAAACGTATAACCAAATTATATTATTATTAAACAAAGTGTATGTATGCGAAAGTGAAATTATTGATAACACGGATGAGCATTATATGCATCATCGCAATAGCAAATACCGAACGCCAAAAGGTCGAATGTCTAATGGCCAAATTTTTCGAAAGGCCGAATATGTCGAAAGGCCAAATGTCTAAAGGCCGTATGTCGAAAAGCCGAATGGCCGAACGTGTGGAAAGGCCAAATTTTCATCACTTAGTTTATTGAAATCAATATTTTACACCATTTAATTTACTTCTTAATCTAAAACGATTCAAATACTTTTAAAATTCGTGCTAATAACTTCTGTATGTAGCTTATTAATGAGATCAATTTTTTCAAAAAAGTGTGTCTTTTTTGTGGTTTTTGTTTATTGCTATTTGATGTATTGGTTATAGTTTTGGTATGTTTTGTTATAATAACTGTTGTGGGCAGGGGATGTGTTTATTTTTTTTATGATCAAGGATATTAATTGTGTCTATATTTTGTTGTCTATTTTATTAATTGAATAGGTAAGAAAAATTATATTTTTATCGTATACATATTGTTAAGTGTTTGTCTTGTCAATCAAGGTTCGTATCACTGGATTGTGAATAAAACAAAATCAATTCAATTTTACTGATCACTTTTACTTTTTATTTTGCACTAAAACACTTTTTAAATCACTTTTTAATTCCTTTTTAATCTTCACACTATCGATTACCAAATACTAATAATCCAATTCGACTTCGTTTGCCTTTTTATATACACAAACCAAACTTCTAGAAAGTTCATGACTTTTCCAGTAAGAATAGTGTAGACACATTTAGAACAGTTTTATCAAGGAAAATTCCATTTTAGTACAGTAAAACATTGAGCTACTAATTTAACTTATTCTATTACTCCCTAGGTGTCACCGTCGCAATATTTTCGGTTTCTTGTACGTTACTTTTGTGAATTTGCATTTTTAAGGGTGGAAGATTTCAAAAGGATGTTTTACATGACAACTAATATGAAAATTTCATTAAAACTGTTTTTGAATTATGTGATTAAATTATTAAATGTTCTTTAATAGGAATTACGGAACAATTATAGTGAAAATCCTATATTAATTTATAATTCGAGCACTATAATTTATAAAACACTAGCAGAAGTACCGTGGCATTACCCGCGGTAGCAAAGATTGCACCAAAATCTGGTAATTTTCAAAAATATGGCAATTTTCTTATGAACCCACTACATAAAGTTTAAATTTGGTTGGATGAAAGGTGTAGAAATGTATTGCATTGGTATACTCTTTAAAAATGACAAAAATTCAAAGTTTCAAATCAACATATCATATGCTTATATATTTGATATATGTATTTCGATTTAAGAACAAAAGTCCAAACAAAATATTTTAAATCTCGAACAATTAATTTTTCATAAATACATTGCCGTAAAAGTCGGAATTGAAAGATGTACGCCGTTCAATTTGCTGCACCAATCATAACAGCGACGAAGCAAAATGGAGCGCTTAAAATTTGTGGTGATTTTAAAGGCACAACTAATCTACAACTCATCGTGCATTGACATCCGGTACTCATAAGATAGAAGAACTTTTTCATATAAGTAATGCAAGATGTTTAAATTCAGCAGATTAAAAGCAGGATTAAAATTCAATTGGTGTACTACAACAGGTGCTTTTATTTTAAACATAAACAGAAATACATCAAGGCCCATTTGAATACAATTTCTCAAGTGAATTGAATAAAATCAAGAAAAAATAATTTGTTTGGCTTACCACAATGCTACAATGCTTGCTTGTAAATCACATTTTTTGATTTTGCTCCCGGACTAAACCACACAAAATTTTGAAAGTTCTTACTCTCGGAATGAAGGGGCATTGTTAATTTGTTGGCTAGAGATTTGCCTACCGTGCCTTGTTGTCAGTGTTAATTCCTAATTGATTTGTGGGAAGGTGCGTTCCCAGGAAATAAATATTGAGTATGTGCATGTGAGACAGAACTCCCATACCAAAAGACCATCATGCGACAGGTAATTGAGTTCTGTGTTAATAAAAATGTTTCCCTCAAGTTCTTCATTAAGTTTACCTTCTTGCGTTACATAATCGAAGAAGTAAAAACTCCTTAGATGAGACGTAGATTTACAGATTAACTCGCGTTTTGTCATTGAAATTTGTTTGACATGCCTCCAAAGGTGAATTTTATGAATGATACCGATATCAATAATAATCATATAATTATAACAACATAGTAACGAACTATCATACGTCATCATACCATCATATCATAATACAGTCACACCATCGTACCATGAAACCATCATACCACCTTAACGTCATATCATCATACCATTACAATACCAAATCATCAGGCGCCATACCATAATAACATCCTACCAGCTTGCCATCATTCCATACACAATTGTACCATGTTACCATTGTACCTTCATATCATCATACCATCATAGCATTATACCTTTATACCATCACACCACCAAAACCATCACCATCATCAAACCATGATATCATTGAACTATCATACCACCATAACATCACACCATCATTCCATCATACCACGCACCACTGTATCATGGTGCCATCGAACCTTCATATCATCGTACCATCCTACCTTTATACCATCATACAATTATACCATCAAAATCACCATCATCATCCTCCTCACCATTACCATCACCGTTAAAAAAATGATACACGTGTCAATTTATTTTTGATTTTGCACTAAATACCAAAAAATCAGCTCAATCGGTGGTTTTAGTAATTCCACTTGTAAACGCCTCCTCACAGGGGAGCATGAGGAAGGGGTAACATTTTTTAATCACTAACTACCCTATATGTTTCTTTTCGACTGCTAAAAAGTTTTCGTGTGAAATTTGGAAGCAATCGTCCTAGTGGATAAAGTAACATATCTTATATAGAAGAAAATAGATTCAACCAGCATACTATCAAACCATCTGACTATCATGCCTTTATATCATCATATCTTATACTATGAAACCATCATACCACCACATCATTGTACCATATTACAATCGTACCTTCATATCATCATACCATCATACCATTACACCATTACAATTACCATCAGCATCACCATCACAATCACAATCACCATCATCATCATTATCATCCTCCTCATCATCATCACCAGCATTCCCATCAACATCACTATCACCATCACCATTACCATCACTGTTAAAAAAATGATAAACGTGTCGATTTGTTTTTGAATAAGCACTAAATATCCAAAAATCAGCTCAATCGGTAAAGTTGCAAAAATTCCACTTGTGAATGCCTCCTCCCAGTGGGCATCAGGAAGGGGTAACAATTTTTGACCACTAACCCCTATGTTTCTTCTCGACTGCTATAAAGTATTCGTGGCAAAATTGAAAACGATCGCTCAAGTAGACCAAGAGCTTTTGTGGAACCCACATACTTACAAACACACTGTCCTTCTTTATTTATAGAAGATAGAAGAAGATAGAAGATAAAAGATAGATTCGTCTCGTTTATTTAAAAAAAGAAAAAGTTTTTTGTACTACACGGCGGCAGAATGATCTGATCGTTCGTTGAAACGAGTCACGATTGTTACGCCATATCTCATTACGGAACATGACAGTACGGCATGTTTCAGTATGGCATATTTTAGATCGGAATATGGAACGCTACGGTAATATGGCATATTTCAATTCGGCTTGTGGTACACTACGTTATATTTGTGGTATAAAACGGTATATTTTAAGACTTCTGGATTCTGAAATGATTTTTTTGATGAAGTTCTGGAGTATGGCAAATTAAGGTGGAATTTGACTATTTCTTAACTAATTACTGAAATTTATTCACTTAATAGAATTTTTCTCCCCTTTTGGAATTTTCCTTGATTTAGTATAATTTTCCTTAAGTTAACAGACTCTTCCTTCACTTAATATAATTTTCAAGTATTTTAGAAAATTTTCCTTCACTTAATTTCTTTCACTTTCGGCCCTTCGACATTCGGCCCTTAGACCCTTTCAATCTCTTAACTTTTGGCCTTTAGACATTCCGCCTTTCCGCTCTATCCCAAAAATACAATGGCACCACATGAATATCGAAGTGGTAGAAGAAAATTAATGGGGATACAACCATATTCATAAAGATAAAAATCCCCCCCCCCCCAAAAGTGCAAAATAACGTGTCCCATTAAAAAGGAAGACCCCATTAATATTTGGTAACTGGCTTTGGGGAGTTCTGTATTTTAGTATGTGAGTAGTTATTAAAAAACACAAATTTTTTAAAAATGTTCCAATTTCTATGAATATTAGAATTCAATAAATCGTCAAAGCGGTGGTTTGGGGGCGGCATGCCCCATCCTCTAATGAAATAATATTTCAAAAATGTTTATATTTAAAATCTTGATTTTTTGAGATTCTTTTTTTTTTGGGATTTGTTTGTTTTTGGATAACGATACCAACCCAAATTAATACAATCTTCGAAGTCGAGGGTTGTATTTTTTTCTTCCGCTGGCGCTACATCCCATAAAGGGATTTGGCCGCCTCAGCGATGCTCCTCGCGGAGAACGCCGGGCACGGTGACCGAATGTGTTTAGGTTCCTTTCAACGTCGTCTATCCATCGGGTATGGGTCTTCCACGAGGTCCTACTTTCCTTCGTTGGTGCCGACTCCAGGTCCGACTTTGTGAACGAATCAGGTGGCTCCCTCTTTAATAGGACTGAGCATTTTTCTTATGATCTTACGCTCAGTTACAGCAATTTTCTGGATGTTTTGTACTGACATTCTCCAAGATTCGCAAGCAAAAGTGATAACTGGTCTTGTCAAGCGCTTTGTAGATGTCCAAATTTATTTTGCACGATATATATGAAGATAATTGATTATTTTGATATTGGCGTAAAATGCTCGGTAGCCTGCTGCGATCCTCGATAAAATGTCCACAGAAACGAAGTTTTGCTCAGTGATCAGTGATCCTAGGTATTTCAACTCATTCATCTTTCCATATTGTGGATCTCCTGAAATGAAGTCTTGGCGCGTCTGCCTTCTCCCGTTGACCATATATTTAGTATTCGCTTCATTGATCTGAAGGCTTATTTTTGGGGCTGTTATTTCCAATGGGAGAAGGACCTCTTTCAGAGAGATGATGTTGCGAGCCAGAATGCAAATATAACCAGCGTATGCTAATAACTGCGCTGAATTGGCACATATGCCATATTGAGCTGACGAATGACATACTCCAATGGGTCTCCTTGCCGCACTCCAGCGCCTCCTGGCACATTGAATCCAATTTTGACGGGCATTACAATACGTTCCACAATGTATTCCTCTTAATACTGTCGTACGCCTATTAGAAGTCTATAAATCGACTGTGTACAGCGATGTCCTTTCCCTAGCATTTCTCCGGCACAATCCTCAGCGTAAAGTTTGATCGGTCGTTGATCTATTTGGACGAAAACCACATTGATAATGTCTCGCTATAAGTTTGATAACTTTGCCGCAACTATATTGTCCAAAACCTGGTAGCCTGTGTTCAGCAAAGCTATATTCCTGTAGTCATTGCAGTTTAATCGATCTCCCTTTTTATGAGGGGACAAATAATAGCCGTCTGTCTAGAACATATAAACGCTGCCATCTTTGCTGGGTGTCTTGTAATTTTTCATATGTGATATCATGTTCCGCACTTCATCATATGATGGAGTAGGTGGTAGTGACATCTCGACGGTATTATCGCGTTGAAGCAGAGAGGTTGTTACTCGGAAGATGGTGCCTGTCTATTTAGAAGTGGGGAGAAATAATTCCGCCACACTTCGAAGGCGGTTTTAGTGTCCCTTGCTCAGTTTAGTGTGCCTTGTTGTTTGCGATAGATTTCGTTGACAATGAACATCAAACCAGAGATTCAGACCAAGAGGCTTGGATGAATTTTGGCTTATGGTGAACTTTGACGTATCGGTTACCACAGTTTTGATAATGTGCCACTGTTCTTGAACGGAGTCAAGAAGTGGTTTATTTTCCAAGATTTCTGAAACAGTAATCACGAAGGTGGTTTGGGTAACTTGGTTGTTGCAACGAGTGATGCGCTGGAAACGATGATTATATGTGCTGGATAGAAGAACTTTTAATTCAGCAAGTACCACGAAATGGTCTGAATCGATGTTAGCTCCACGTTTAGTTCTGATGTCTTTAAGGCTAGAACAATGTCTCTTGGACAAGAGAGCGTCGTCGATTTGGTTGATCGTTGTCTCGTCGTTTGAGTTCCATGTGGCTTTGTGAATATGATTATGTGGGAAGTATGTGCTGGCAACCGCCAATTGTACCGTAAAGCTAGCTCGATGGTGCGTGTCCCATTGTTGCTTGATGTAGGGTGTAAGGAGTTTGGGCCAATAGTGCTACGATATGTACTGCCAGCACTGCCAGCACTGCCAATTTGAGCATTGAAGTCGCCCAAAACAATTTTAATGTCATGTTGTGGAATTTTGCTCAGGACGGTTTCGAGCTGGTCGTAGAAAGCGTCTTTAATTTGATCAGGATTAGTCATGTTTCCTGCAGCGCTATGATGTCGACTTTAAACGTAAATGCTTGTTCGAAGAGTTGATGGAAGCTCTGCAGGGCGGCTTGGGCTGAGTATGTTCCATGTTCCAAATTTAAAACCGTTGTCCTTATATCGTAACCGAGAGCGTTATTGTGAATCCAAATATATCCGAGGCTCATGTTGAGGTTTCGTAACAAAAATGTTTTACAGGTTGGGCTGTTAACCCAACGCTAACCCCCTATAGAAGGACCACAGTCCTCATACTTTAGAATACTTCTTTAACATAGGAGTTTCTAGAGGCCGCCGCGAAGAGGCAGTATGAACACTTGCTGAAGTTGGTTGCAAATACGGCATATGAATGTTGTCTTGTGTTTATCCCTATGCATACACAGCACACTGAAAAAAATAATCCCAGTAAAATTTACAAAATCTTTTTGTAAAAGGTCTAACAAAACGGTTTTATAAAATTTACTAAAAAATTGTAATTTTTTAAATTTTTTTTTTAAATTTATAAAAAAATTAATGAAATTCATAAAATTACCTAAATTTTATAATTTTTTTTTATAAAATTGATAAAATTTTTAAAAACAAATATTTTTGTAATATTTACAAAAAATATGTAATGTGTACAAAGGTATTGTTAAATTAATTATGAAATTTTATACAAGTAAAAAAAATTCCCAATAAATTAGAAAGTTTTTTTGTCAATTTTATAAAAAATTGCAAATGAATAAAATATTGGTGTACAAAATCTTTTCTGAATTTTTGTAATTTTTATAGCAATAAATCGATTTTTTTGTAAATTAAATAAATAATTTTTGTAATTTTATCGAATTAAGTATTACTTTCTTGTACTTCTACAAAATATTTTATTAAATTTACAGAAAGAGAATTATATATTATACAAAATTTTTATTCTGCTATGACTCGTATATAATATATTAAACATATATATATATATATATATATGTATATCGACGCTAATTTAACCAACCGGCACAAGTGACGTTTAGGAAATATTACAGGAGAAGGAAAAAACGATTTCAATTGAAATTTTAATAAAAACGATAAATTATTATTTTTATTATAAAACTTAATATTAGAAAAACTTAAATAATCGTAAATTATTTTCATTTTAATTTCGTTCAATTTTTATTATGATACATTATTGCTTGAGCGTATCTTTTGAAGGAACATTTTTGTCAAAAGATCGTGTTTTTTCGCAAAAAAATTAAATTTTGTTTTAACAGATATTTAGAATAAAACCAGTGCTTTCCAATGATATAAAAAACTGATATTTCAAAATTTGGCGCTTGTGCCGTTTGATTAAATTAGCGTCGATATATATATATATATATATATATATATATATATATATATATATATATATATATATATATATATATATATATATATATATATATACATATATATAACCAACAAAACCGAAGGATAGGAAATACATATAAACCCCAATTTCCATTGAGACCAAATTAGAAAACAAAATTTATCAAAACAGAAAAATTTTTAGTTTTTTTATATTATAATAAAAAATTAATGAAATTCATAAAATTACCTAAATTTTATAATTATATTTTTTATAAAAAATATGTAATGTGTACAAAGGTATTGTTAAATTAATTCTAAAATTTTATAAAATTAAAAAAAAAATCCCAATAAATTATAAAGTTTTGTTTGTCAATTTTATAAAAAATTGCTAATGAATAAAATATTTGTGTACAAAATATTTTGTAAATTTTTATAATTTTTATAGCAATAAATCGATTTTTTTGTACATTAAATAAATAATTTTTGTAATTTTATCAAATTGAGTATTACTTTCTTGTACTTCCACAAAATATATTATTAAATTTACAAAAAGAGAATTATTTATTTTTCTGCTATGACTCATATCGCAGAGGTACCCGGTATTTTCCGGGCAAATATTAGTATTCGATAAATCGCCGAATTCAAATAATTATAATTTATACAAAAAAAAAAAATATTCCTGAAATAGTTCAACAAATTTTGTGTAATTCAGTTATTGTATTTCTGTTTGGTGAACAATATTTTTGGTTTTTCCATTTGAAAACTTCATCTAAAAATCATTTTATATCCCTTCTTCAAAAGTGAATTTTATCCAAATCGGTTAAAAGATAGCCAGCCAAGTTCCTTCCAAAGTAAACATATTCAAAAGTTTCATCTCAAAATAATTTTAGAATCCCATTTCTATCACACATGTCAAATTTAATCATGGTTAGTTGAGATATAACCAAGTTCGATCCAATAGATTGACTTTACTCCAGAACTTCATATTAAAGTCTTTTTAGAAATCATTTTATAGAATCCCATTTCCATCGCACTTGTTGAATTTCATCAAAATCAGTTAAGAAATAGCCAATTTCCATACTAATTGACCATACTCCAGAAACTCATCTAATAACCTATAAATTGCATCATTATCGGTTAAGAAATAGCCAATTTCCAACAGAATAGGCCGCACTTCAGATCTGCATCTAAAAATCAATTTAAAATCCTATTTCCATCGCACATGTTGAATTTGATCAAAATCGGTTAAGCGAAATAGCCAAGTTCCATAAAAATTGGTCATACCCCAAAAATTCATCTAAAAATCTTTTTAGAATTCCATTTCCATCGGAGATATTGACTTTCATCAAAATCAGTTAACAAATAGCCAAGTTCCATAATAATTGGCCATACCTCAGAAATTCATCCAAAAATCATTTTAGAATCCCATTTTCATCGCGCATTATAAATTTCATCATTATCGGTTTAGAAATAGCGAAGTTCCAACACAATTGGCCATACTTCAGATCTGCATCTATAAATCATTTTAGAATCCCACTTCTATTGCACATCTTGAATTTGATCAAAATTGGTTAAGAAATAGCCAAGACCCATAATAATGGTTACATAAGATATTTTTGCAAATCCCAAAATAAAAATAAATACAGACATTAAAATAAAAGTACATTTATTTATTTTACAAAATAATAAGTAGTGCTTCAACTTCAAATACAATAAAATACGTATTTTTAGTGCTTAACTCAATGGAATCTCCATCTTTTTGTCAGAAAACTTTGTTTTGTGGAATTTTTACTATAAACTTTATGAAGGTTATCACGTTGTAACGTCCAGCAGTAGTCTGTCATCATTGATACATTCCATCGACCTTGGTAATGCCTCTCCATTTCTTTAATATCCTGGTGGAAACGTTCTCCTTGCTTCTCGCTAACTGCCCCAAGGTTTTCTGGAAACTGGTCTAGATGTTCGAAGAGAAAATGAACCTTTATACTCATGTTGCAGCCTAACACACGAAAATAAAATCTCGGTTTGTGAAAAATTGGAAGGTGATAGGAAAAAACTAATGCCAATTTCGGATTTAGGAGGTAAAAATTACTTAAATTAGAGATGTTGCTTCAAAAACATCAATTTTGTTGTAGACCTGTGTTATTTATATTTGATAAATCAGCCTTTACCAATTAACAAATTTTTTGTGAGTTTTACAAATATGTTTGTAAAATCCAAATAAATTCTTGTCATTTTAACAAAAAAAATTTTAAGTTTTTATAAAATGTTTAAAATAATTATTCGAATATATAGTCGATAGTTTATAATACATATACAGTGTTGCCATATTTATGTAAACTAAAGGTAATTTTCTT